>BSBN01000277.1:2400000-4800000 GCA_027924645.1 Cunninghamia lanceolata
GATATATCTTCTCTTAGGTCACACATATGCCTCTTGTACTTACTTATTTCCTCATCCTTATCAGAGGATTTCCCCAGTGTGACAGCATTCTTTTTGCCTCTTGTCGCAAGGCTTGTCATGATGGAAACCAATATTTTTGAAATAAATCACACAAATGAAATGTAAATTCTCCAAAATTTTTACTGTAACTTACTAAGGCCAAGATACCACTTACCCAGAAAAAAATCCAAAAAATTAGCAAATTTGTTGCCTTGAGAGCGAATTTGTTGGAAACCCTAATTTTGCAATAACTCGCTTATTTTTGCTCCAATTCCTCTGAAATATGGACTGTATCTTATTTAATATTGTCTTCAAAAACCCTTTAAAAATCTTTAAAAAATTTTCTAAAATCTGAAAGTTATGCTCTTCCCAAAATCGCCTCCAATGTTGAGAAAAAATCTTGCCTCTACGGTGCCAAGATCATGCTCTGATACCACTTGTAATGAAACAACTTGCACAATATCTGAATATAATAGTAAATATGCTATAAATACTTGATAGTAATATGCCACTTCGAGGGGGCAACCTCCTAATCCACTTCGAGGGGGATACCTCCAACAGTCTTCAATGAGAACACAATACACAATATGATGATCTAATAAGACTCACTACCCCTATATATACCTATTTATGCCTAGGATATCACCCAGGCCGACTTAGATAGCCCTATAGAAGCCTTAGGCTGACCTAAACAACTAAATAACAATATAATAATGATAATATGACTTAATTAAGAGTTAAGATAGCCACAAGCCGACTATTCATAACCATATACACTATAGAAGTAAGGGCATAACAGTGTATGAAGTTGATTCAGCTATTACAGATAGCACATAAAGTGATAGGTATTGGTCGATATGCTCTTCCTAGGGTTATGATGATTTTGAGTTTGCTAAGGGTATGAGCCATCAGAGCCATGAAGAAAAAGAAGATATGGTAGGAATGAATATAAGGCATAATCCACTTTATGATGAGCCTCTGGATTTACTAGAGGTGAGGAATAGTAACCCTTATTGGTGGAGAGATAATCCAATATTTATAGAGAACCTTGAAGATGCAAGATATGAAGAATCTGGATATGGCCCCATTAAGTTTGATAAAGACAAGAACATTGCTGAAATTACTCAGCCTTGCAAGGTTGGTAATTTATTTTTGAAAAGGGATCTTGTTGTATCTGTAATTAAGTTTCTATTATCAAACATTGGAGCATATGATGAAATTAATCAGCTATTAGAATGGGAGAAGGAGAAATCAGTGTCAAATCAAGGGATACTTATGGGTGAACAATCTTTGTATGAAAGATAGAACTTAGATAATCATCGAGTCAACACATTTTAGACTTGTGCTTTTAAACAATCTGATTTACTAGACATAAAGCTAGGATGTGACCTCCCAACATCAAAACAACATGTTAAAGAGATCCAAGTTAGTATTGCTTATGAATGTTTTAAATTTGATACAAGTGCTACAAATGATAAGAATAATATTGGCATAAATCACTCAGTTGGTTATGAGTGTTTTCATTTTTCAATTTCATCCGATAAGCATGAGAGTAACCAACAAGATAATCATGTAGATTATCATAGTTGGCTTGATATTATGGAGCCTTTTGTTTCCCTCATAACAAATGAGAATGCACTTCAATCATCATTGCATTACAAAAATCAAAGAAACACAAGGTATCCTAAGGATGATGGACTTGAAAGTTCTGAGAGAGGTGCAAAACTCCATGTTGGCAACAAGATGAATTTGTGATCTTCCTTGGCCGACGTAGAGGAATCTCTTGTACCAGAGATGATATATAAGGATTTAATAGATCCCTAGGAAAGTAGCTCTTATGATTTAGAAATTCTTGAGTTTAGATTTTGTGCGAAGGAACTTCAAAGCTTAATCTTATGGATATTCTAATATTCTATAATCAGGTATTTGAGCCCTAGTTGTAAGCCCGCATGATGTCAACTTGATTGTATTTGAATTATATTATGTACTAAATAATTAAATCTATAGTTACTTCATTTCTTTGAGTTGTTTCCATTGTGTTTACTCTTGCTGCACGATCTGGACTGTTCATTCTATGAAGCCTCCTACCGTGACTGCACCAAGTGGTATCAGAGTAAAAGTTCAAATCTTTGGGAGAAAATTGAGTGAAGTTGGCAAGGAAGTCTATAAGATCTTGTTGTGGATAGATCACCGAATTGAGGCAGGTTATCTGTGTCACAACCAATCACCGATCGTGAGGCAATTGTCACCTTGTAGCCCGATCGCTGAACTTGAGGTAGTTTGCACTTGATCCTAGGAAGAATGTTGCCACAGAGAGTTGTTGCCATTGGAACAATGGCTGGAAAATGATGTGAATTCATTTGGACACTGTGGAAGAAGATAGATGAAGAGGATTGACACCAAGACCTAATGTCGAAAGTGATGATGAAGAAGAATTTCAATCTATTGAACAAATTGGCGAAACCCTAGGAGGTGATGAAGAAGAAGAATCAGATCAAGTAAAGATGTTGTGAGCTATTTCAAAGATCAGAAAGAGACCTAGAGTTGATGTACCAAACTATACTAGTAATTTGAACCCTGAAGAATTGATTGCTTGGATAAATGACATGGAGGAATACTTTGAATATGAGTAAATTGAAGATTCAGAGAAAGTGAAATTTGTAAAGACAAAATTGAAAGGACATGCTACTATATGGTGGAAAGAAGTTTAGTTGGAAAGAAACAAAAGAGGAAAAGAAAAGATTACAAAGTGGGACAAGATGGTAGCAAAATTGAAGAATCGATTTATACCTGCTGACTATGAGTTGGAGTCGTTGAAGAGATTGCAAAACTTGAGACAGAAGGAGAAATCTGTGAAGGAGTATACTGAAGAATTTCATAAGATGATTATAAGGATAGGACATAGAGAAGTGAGCAAGGAGAAAGTGGTTAGATACATCAATGGACTAACATTGAACATTCAAGAAGAACTAAGCTTGGTAAAGATAACATCTTTGGAAGAAGCATATCAGTTTGCCCTGAACATTGAAGAGAAGCTGAATAAAAGACATGATTAGAGATAGAGAGGCAGAGGAGGTAAATTCAGAGAGGTAGAACATTCTCCAGAGGTAATATATCATTTGTGGAATAGAACATGCCTGACAACACATTCAAGAAAGAGGACAGAGATAATAACGCTTACTGGAGAGGAAACCCTAGTGCATATCAAAATGAAGGATATAGAAGACAGGGAAGAGAATTTGATAAGAGAACTTTTAGAGGAACTTGTTTTAAGTGTGGAGGTGAAGGACATAGAGCATTTGAATGTAATCAGGGTAGTACAAGCAAGAAGACATAGAATAGTGGAAGAGTATCCTATGTGGTGTTGCAAATATGTACCTGATCGGTGTTATCATTGATGTCAACATATCCTTGTTGTCATTGGTGTCAACTATTTAGAAGACCTGTATGTTGAAGATATTGAGAAAATTAGCCTCTCCGGAAGAGACAAGTGAGTTACATATCTCTTTGTAAAAGACAGTGAAGACAGTGCAGTTCAGTGAAGTAGATTGCTCCGCATTCCCAGAGTCTGCGGATCAAAGGGTTGTGCAGAGGATAGTCTGAAGCTTCTCCAGTCAATATTTGAGAGGTCCGCATGAAGGATTAATGAAGTTATGACCATCTGAGGAGAACTGAGTTTTGCAGTGTTTAGAGGTGACAGAAATATGGTTTGGATTGATCCCCACTGAAATATTATGATTTGCGGATCTAGAGGTATGTTTGGGATGACAGTGTGTATCCTCAAATCAATTGGTTCATGGTTTGGAGGTCCGCAAGCAATCTTTCTAGTGTGACAATCATGACAGTTGGTGTTCTTGAGTTCCCAGATGAAGGTCTAAGTGTTTTTGGTGATCTGAGGTGGTGTTGGTTATTCCTATTGATTTCATTGTGCTTGTGGTGGTCTCTGGATCATGTGCCTACTGTGTTGGTGGTCCGCATTGAGGGTTGAATTCGTAGCTAAAGATTTCTTCTTGGATGTTGCTATTCTTCCCAGTCTTATCCGACTGGATGCTTGGTGCATGTTGCGAATGATCTAAGAAGAGTTCTATGGAGTGTGGCATGTTGTTCAAGGAATATTTAGGTCCCATCTATGTTTGGCTGATAGTATAGTGATTCACATTAAGTCAGATGTTTGTAGTGCCGACCTTGATGTTCATTCCAAGGTTGATGAAGCATATAAATACTTGTAGCTGAGATGTGGAAAAGGCATCCTTGTGCGAAAATGACAAAATCCTAAGAAAGGAAGAAAGGCAGAGCAGAGAAGAGGAAGAGCAGTAAAGGATGAGGATATAGCGAAGAAGTGTTTGGGAGTAGAGTAGTAGTATTGTGCGCTTCAATGGAACTAAACCTTACATGAAGAAGATGTTGTTTTCCAGCTTAATCTTTCTGTGATAAACTTATAAATATTTCTGTAGGCAGTGAGCCTCTTTAAGCAGCGAGCTCTGGGTAGTGTGCCCTGAAGGAATGTGCCTTCCCTATTTTCTATTCTTTTAACAGAGAATAAATCTTGTGGGTTAACCCCCACCATGGTTTTTCCCTTAACCGGGTTTCCACGTAAAAATCCTGGTGCTATGTGTGTTGATTCTGTTTCTGCTCATGTGTTGTTGATTCATGGTTTCATGGTTATATCATTCATCTATTATTAAGTGGTAAAGAAGTTTAATTATAGAAAAGGATAAAAGTTTTTGTGACAACTGATTCAACCCCTTATTAGTTGTCTGTCCTAATTCCAACAATTGGTATTAGAGCCGGTTCCTCTAAACGAAGCTTGACCACTTGAGGAGATCTAGGATGTCAACTTACAAGAAGGATAGTCTAAGATTTGATGGAACAAATTACTCTTTATGGAAGAGTCGCATGGAGTGCCATTTAGAATGCATGGGTGATGTTTATTGGTTGATAACTAAGGATGAGTATAAGCCTCCAAAGAAAGGTCCTTCAACTCTAGATCAACTCAAAGATGATGAAAACAACATTCAAGCTAAAGAAGCTTTGCTGAGTGCTTTGACTGATACAGAAATGACAAATGTTTTGGAATTGAAAACTGCTCATGAAATCTGGAATAAGTTGGAAACTCTATATGAAGGTGATGAACATGTCAAATGTGCTAAGTTGTAGAGCCTGAAGGGTAGTTATGAAAATTTGAGAATGAGTGAAGATGAAAACATTACTTCCTACATGCAAAAGGTGAATGAACTTGTGTTTGGTATCTGGTGTGCTGGTGGAAAATTAGAAGAATCAAAGATTGTTGGCAATGTGCTCAAATCCTTACCTGCTTCATACAAGCATAGAGTTGCTGCTATTGAGGAAATCAGGACTGTGACAACTATTACAAGAGATCAGTTGGTTGGCAAGCTCTCAACATTTGAAATGAGTGAGTTTGGTGATTCTCTTCCTAAATATGAATCTGCAATTAAGGCCAATGTTTTTGGAAAGCAAAGATTTGATCCAGGTGAAAGCTCTTCAAGAAGATTACCCAGATTTGAGAAGGCAAGGAAGGATCTTGAAGAAGATGAATCGGAGCTTGATGAACTTGAAGCCCTTTTTGCCAAAAGACTACCAAGAGGATCCGATAAGTATGAAGGAAAGTTTCCTTTCAAATGTTTTTCTTGCAATAAGATTGGTCATTTTGCTTCAAGATGTCCGGAGAGGGTTTCAAAGCCAAACCCTAACAGACCTAGGGTTCAGAAGAAATGCTACTATGTCTAAGAAGTTGCTGAAGGAGTCATTGATGATGAATCTAACAAGAGAAGTACCTCAAGAAATGAATGGATGTTCATTGCTATCAAAGAAGAAGATCCGGTGTCTATTGAATCCACTGGCTATGTAAATGTGGAAAGAGCCTTGGCTTCTCAGGTTGAAGAAAAGGATGAATGGGTAATTGACAGTGGATGCTCTCATCATATGACAGGTGATAAGAGTAAGTTTGTAAGTATGGAAAGGTATGAAGGTGGAATTGTGAAGTTTGGAGACAATTCAGCTGGTAGAATCCATGGCAGAGGATCCATCTCTCTTGATGCTAAGAATAACAGTAATGATGTTTTGTATGTAGAAGGACTGAAGCATAATCTTCTCAATGTTGGACAGTTGGTTGACAAGGGATATGATCTCCAATTCAAGGATGGAAAATATAAAATTTTGGAAAGCTCTAGAACTGAGATTACATCTAGTACACAGACTAGAGGTAACATCTTTCATTTAAGTGGTATTGGTAAAAGTTGTTTGATTACTCAGATTGATTAGAGTTGGCTATGGCATAGGAGAATGTGTCATGTAAACTTTGACAACATTGTCAAGATAAGTGTTACTCAGGCTGTGAGAGATCTTCCAAAGCTTGTGAAACCTACTAATAGCATGTGTAAGGAATGTCAATTGGGAAAATAGAGTTAAACTACATTCAAGAGTAAAGAACAATCTTCAAGTGGATTGTTGGAACTTGTGCACACTCATTTGTGTGGTCCTACCAGGGTTAGGAGTTTGCAAGGAGACAGATACTTTATGTTGTTGATTGATGATCACTCCCAGATGATGTGGGTCACTTTCTTGAGAGAGAAATCAGAGGCACTTGACAAATTTAAAGTGTTTAAGGGTAGGGTGGAGAATGAGATTGGTGTGAAGATAAAGTGTCTAAGATCTGACAGAGGTGGAGAATTTACCTCCAGTGAGTTTAATGCATTTTGTGAAAAGCATGGAATAAGAAGACAATTGTCTACTCCTAGGACTCCTCAGCAGAATGGAGTTGTGGAAAGGAAGAACCAAACTATTCAAGAGGCTTCTAGAACCATGATGATGGAAGCAAATGCTCCACATGTCTATTGGAGAGAGGTTGTAAGTACTGTTATCTACTCTCTTAACCAGGTGTAGATCAAAGGTAATTCTAGTAAAAGACCTTATGAACTGTGGTTTGGTAATGCCCCTTCTGTGAAATATTTCAGAGTTTTTGGTAGTAAATGCTATATCAAAAGAGATGAAGATCTAGGCAATTTTGATGCAAGATGTGATGAAGGAGTATTTCTGGGCTATTCTAATCAAAGCAAGGCATACCGGTGTTTTAACAAGAGATTGAAAAAGATTGTTGAAAGTGCTAATGTCAAGGTTGATGAAAGGAAGGAGAGACCTTCAATGTTTTGTGGATATGAATCAGATGATCAAAATGAAAGTCCAAATGAAGGAAAGCAAGTTCAGTTTCCTCCAGAGAATCAAGTGACTCAAAAAGTTAATGCAAATGTTGAGGAACAAGTTCAAGAATCAAAAGTTGAAGAAAATCCCAAAACTCCCAGGTATGTAAGGTTGAATCATTCTAAAAATCAGATCATAGGAGATAAAAATAAAGGTGTTCAAACTAGAAGAAGAATTGTTGAAGAACAAGAGGAGTATTGTTTGATTTCAAAAATTGAACCAAAATCAGTGAATGAATCTTGTAATGATGAAAGTTGGATAAAAGCAATGGAAGAAGAATTAATGCAAATTGAAAAGAATCATACTTGGGATCTTGTTCCTAGACCTGAAAACAAAAATCTAATTGGAACTAAAATGGTCTTCCAGAATAAATTGAATGAAGATGGTGAAGTTGTGAGAAATAAAGCAAGATTGGTGTGCAAAGGATATTCTCAGGTAGAGGGAATTGATTTTGAAGAAACTTTTGCTCTAGTGGCAAGAATTGAAGCAGTCAGATTATTTCTTGCCTTTGCTGCTTTCAAAGATTTCAAAGTTTACCAAATGGATGTCAAGTCAACATTCCTAAATGGAGAGTTGGAGGAAGAGGCCTACATTGAGCAACCGGAAGGGTTCCAGTTGTCTGATCAAGGAGATAAGGTCTGCAGATGAGGAAAGCATTGTATGGACTTAAACAAGCCCCAAGAGCCTGGTATGCAAGATTAGATAAGTATCTGCTAAAGTTAGGCTTTAGCAAAGGCACTGCTGATAGTAATCTTTATTTCAAAATTGATCATGAACACATCTTGATTGTTGAGGTATTTGTTGATGATATCATGTTTGGTGGAAATGAAAGCATGTGTAATAATTTTGCTGATCAGATGCAAAGTGAATTTGAGATGTCCATGCTTGGTGAAATGAAATTTTTCTTAGGTTTGCAAATCATTCAGTCAGAAAAAGGTATCTTCATATCTCAGTCTAAGTATGTGAAAGAATTGTTGAAAAAGTTTGGAATGGAAGATTCAAAACTAGTGAGTACTCCTATGGTAACCAGATGCAAGTTGAGTAAAGATGATGATTCTCCTAAGACAGATTAGAAAAGGTACAATCAATGATTGGAGGATTGTTTTATCTGACACATACCAAACCTAATATTATGAATGCAGTTGGCCTTGTTGCAAGATTTCAAGTTGATCCTAGAGAATCTCATGTTGTAGTAGTTGAAAGAATTTTCAGATATCTAAAGGGAACATCTAATTATGGTTTATGGTATCCTAAGGGTGATGATTTCACTCTTCATGCATATACAGATGTTGATTGGGTGGGAGATGTGGATGATAGAAAGAGTACTAGTGGAGGTGCATTTTTCTTGGGAAAGAGATTGGTTTCTTGGGTAAGTAAAAAGCAGGAGGCAATATCTCTGTCTACTGCAGAGGCAGAGTATATAGCAGCAGCAAGTAATTGTACTCAAGTTTTTTGGATGAAGCAAATGTTGAAGGATATTAGAGTTGTGTTTGAAGAACCTATCACAATCTTCTATGATAATTCAAGTACAATAAACATTTCAAAGAATCTGGTGTTGCACTCAAAGACAAAGCATATATCCATCAAGTTTCACTTTTTTAGAGAGAAGGTAAATGAGAATGAAGTCAGATTGGTGTTTGTTTCATCAAAAGATCAGATTGGAGATATCTTCACTAAGCCTCTACTTAAGGATACTTTTGAGTATCTCAGAGTGATGCTAGGGATTATTACCCCTCCTATTTAGAACTAAGGTGCACTAAGGTGCATCAGTCCAATGGAATTCGCAGTCACATCTTGTGATCTGGATTGGTGTTAAGGAGTTGCTACTTAGGGGGAGTAGTTAGTATGTTGATTCTGGATTAAGAAACAAAAAGAGGAAGAGATGATTGCAAATATGTGCCCTTTGCCATTGATGTCAAAGGGGGAGAAAAGTCATGTGAAAAAATTAGAAGTGAGTAGTTGCTGGTGAAAGGGGGAGTAGTGAAGAAAGTAGTTGTGGGTGTGATAAGAGAAAGGGGGAGAAGTTCTTGTCTTGATGGTGCATTAGTTTTTCACATCATATGTTGCCATCAATGACAAAGGGGGAGATTGTTGCAAATATGTGCCTAATCGGTGTTGTCATTGATGTCAACATATCCTTGTTGTCATTGGTGTCAACTGTACCTATTTAGAAGACTTGTATGTTGAGGATATTGAGAAAATTAGCCTCTCTGGAAGAGACAAGTGAGTTACATATCTCTTTGTAAAAGACAGTGAAGATAGTGCAGTTTAGTGAAGTAGATTGCTTCGTATTCCCAGTAAGATGAAGACCAGAGTCTGCGGATCAAAGGGTTGTGTAGAGGATAGTCTGAAGCTTTTCCAGTCGAGATTTGAGAGGTCCGTATGAAGGATTAATGAAGTTATGGCCATCTGAGTAGAACTAGGTTTTGCAGTGTTCAGAGGTGACAGAGTGACAGAAATATGGTTTGGATTGATCCGCACTGAAATATTATGATCTGCGTATCTAGAGGTATGTTTGGGATGACAGTGTGTATCATCAACTCAAGTGGTTCATGGTTTGGATGTTGGCAATCAATCTTTCTAGTGTGACAGTCATGACAGTTGGTGTTCTTGAGTTCCCAGATGAAGGTGCAAGTGTTTCTAGTGATCTGAGGTGGTGTGGTTGTTCCTGTTGATTTCATTGTGCTTGTGGTGGTCTCTGGATTGTGTGCCTACTGTGTTGGTGGTCCACATTGAGGATTGAGTTTGTAGTTGAAGATTTCTTCTTGGATGTTGTTGTTCTTCCCAGTCTTAGCCGACTGGATGCTTGGTGCATGTTGTGGATGATCTAAGAAGAGTTCTATGGAGCGTGACATGTTGTTTGAGGAAGATTGGGGTCACAGCTATGTTTGGCCGATAGTATAGTGATTTGCATTAAGTCAAATGTTTGTAGTGTTGAACTTGATGTTCATTCCAAGGTTAATGAAGTGTATAAATACTTGTAGCTGAGATGTGGAAAAGGCATCCGTGTGTGAAAATGAAAAAATCTTAAGAAAGGAAGAAAGGTAGAGCAGAGAATAGGAAGAGCAAACAAGGAAGAGTAGTAAAGGATGAGGAGATAGCTAAGAAGTGTTTGGGGCAGAGCAGTAGTATTGTGTGCTTCAATGGAACTGAACCTTGCATGAAGAAGATGTTTTCTAGTTCAATCTTTCTGTGATAAACTTATAAATATTTCTGTAGGCAGTGAGCCTCTTTGAGCAGTGACCTTTAGGCAGTGCACCCTGAAGGCATATGCCTTCCCCATTTTCTATTTATTTAATAGAGAATAAATCTTGTGGGTTAACCCCCACCGTGGTTTTTTCCTTAACTGGGTTTCCACATAAAAATCCTGGTGCTATTTGTGTTGATTTTATTTCTACTCATGTGTTGACAATTCATGCTTTCATGGTTATATCATTCATCTGTTATTAAGTGGTAAAGAAGTTTAATTACAGCAAAGGATAAAAGTTTTTGTGACAACTTATTCACCCCCCCTCCCCCTCTCAGTTATTTGTCCTAATTCCAACATGTGGAAGAGGAACTTATTGGATCACCTATTCTATTGGTAAACCTGAGAAGGGAGAATCACTTGTGATGAGAAAAGCACTATTTTAAGTAGAAACTGTAAGGGTAAAACGTGAATCAATCAAATGAATAATATAAGACCCAAACATCAACAAAATAGTGAAAATAAGAAAGATTCAATAAAACAAAGCAATGAATAACACAAAGCAAACCTTTCCCGTTTCGAAACTTCTGTTGTTCACCTATCAGAATCGTCCTTTTGCTGGTAAGTGAGCCCTCAGAGAGTGCACTCTTTTAGCTGTTTGTAGGAAGTCGATGGTGAATGGCTGTGGTGATATGCAATGAAGGTGAGCTTCAAAGCAAGTATGTGATCTCAAGCTTGTGAATGGTAAGAGGGTGCCAAAGGTGCGCTGGTGATATTTCTGCAGAGTAACAATGTCAAAAGCCTGGATGAATAGAATGGAGGAATGAAGCTTCATTTATAGACTTGGAAAAATGGGAATCAACGGTTGAGAGGAGATATGAAGATCAACGGTTGAGGATGGTTGAGGAATGTGCAACCAGTAGAAATGTGACAAGTGTCCCAGCTCCATCATGAAAGAGGGGATGTGACAAAATTGATTGGAGAGTTAACTCCATTGACTGAACAGTTAACAGACTTGATTGATCAGTTAGAGGAGTGGATTATGGAACTGACTGAATTGATTGAGGGATTAACTCAATTGATAGGTTAGTTAACACTTTTGATTGATTAGTTAACTAACCTCTGATTTGAGAAGAAATAGGCCATGTGGGTGAGGGAAAATAAGGTAATTAAATATTAAATATATTTAATTACATGTGCAACTTGATGAGGTGGACAAGGTGAGGTGGAAAAGGTGAGGTGGATTTTTAAAATTTAGAAATTAGGATAGAGGAATTTGGATTAATTAAATAATTTATGATTATTTAATTGTGTAGGACATTTAGAAGAATTTAGGGAATTTTAATTAAATAAATTGATTTTATATAATTATGGAGTAGTGAACCGATTAAATAAATTTAGAATATTTATTTATGTGGTAGAAGAATGGAATAAATATTTAGAATATTTATTTATAATGATTTGTGTCATTTTTAGGCGTATATAGAAACAAATGAGGAACCGCCGCAGAGGAAAATTTTGTTCAGGACAAGATGCAAATCAGGAGGTAAGTGTTGTAAAGTTGTGATTGATAGTGGTAGTTCAGATAATCTAGTTTCAGAGGAGATGGTGACTAAGCTAAAGTTGGAAAGATTGAAACACCCTAAGCCTTATCAAATAGCATGGATTCAGGATGATCATAAGGTACTGGTGAGTGAACAATGTTTGGTGAAATTTCATATTGGATCTTATCATGATGAAGTCTTGTGTGATATTATGCCTATGGATGTATGTCGTATTTTGTTGGGTAGACCTTGGCAATATGATACAAAAGCTATACATGATGGGAGAAAGAATACATACACTATAACATCGAATGGAAAGAGAATTACTTTGATTCTTTTAGAATATGTTCCTAATAGTGAAGTATGTGGGAATGCTAGAATTTGTTTGGTAGATCGAATAAAATTTCTGGATGGTTTGAGACATGAGAATATGTTATGCCTTGATTCCTAAGAAGCCTAAAGCATTGAAGAAGCAGACTGAAGAATCACAACCGAAGGAGATAAGAGAGTTGCTGACAAAATATAAAGACATCATATCGTATAATGTTGCCACCTATAAGGAGTATCAGTCATCACATGGATCTTATACCTGGAGCTAGTTTGCCTAACAAACCAGCACATAGAATGACACCGGCAGAGAATGAAGAATTGAATAGACAAATACAAGAGTTGTTGAGAAAAGGTTTGATCAGAGAAAGATTGAACCCTTGTGCAGTACTTGCAGTGTTAGCACCTAAGAAAGATGGAGAATGGAGAATGTGTACTGACTCTAGAGAAATAAACAAGATCACAGTTAAGTATAGATTTCATTTACCTAGGATGGATGATATCATGGATTGTTTAAGTGGAGCAAGATATTTCACAAAGATAGATTTGAAGAGTGGATGCCATCAGATCCGAATCAAAGAAGGAGATGAATGGAAAACTACTTTTAAGACAAATGAAGGATTGTATGAGTGGTTAGTGATGCCTTTTGGATTGACAAATGCACCGATTACTTTCATGAGATTGATGAATGAAGTCTTGAAGAAATTCTTGGGTAAGTTTCTGATTGTATATTTGGATGACATTCTAATTTTTGATAAGACAAAAGAAGAACATTTATGGCATATTAGACAAGTTTTGCAGAGATTGAGAGAAGAGAAATTACTAATAAATATCAAGAAGTATAGTTTCATGAAGGAAGAACTAGTGTACTTAGGATTTGTGATTTCTACAGAAGGATTGAAGATGGACCCTAAGAAAGTAAGAGCAATTGTTGAATGGCCTACACCGGAGAGCATTGGAGAGGTTAGATCATTTCACGAATTGGCTAGTTTCTACCAAAAGTTCATCAAAAATTTTAGTTCAGTTTGTAACCCTATGATGGAGACAATGAGAGGTGATAGAAAAGACTTTAAGTGGACATCAAGAGTAGATAAAAGTTTTGAACTATTGAAGAAGAAGGTGACAGAGCAACCTTTTTTGGCATTACCGGATTTCAATAAGGTATTTCAAGTTGATTGTGATGCAAGTGGAAATGCGATTGGAGAAGTATTAAGTCAAGAAGGTAGACTTATAGCCTATTTCAATGAGAAATTGAATGATGCAAGGAGAAGATATTCAGTTTATGATCAAGAGTTCTATGCCATAATTCAAGCCTTGAAGAAGTGGAGACATTATTTGTTGCCTAAGGAATTTGTGTTGTATACAAATCATTAAGCTTTATAGTAGTTGAACTGTCAAGGTAAGTTGAATCATAGACATATGAGATGGGTAGAGTTCATGCAAAGTTACACTTTTGTGTTGAATCATAGGGGTGGAAAATCAAACAAAGTTGCTGATGCGTTGAGTAGAAGAAGAAACTTGTTGATAGAAATGAGAATTGAAGTGTTGGGTTTTGATGATTTGAAGAACATGTATGAGGGAGACACTAATTTTGTAGAACCTTGGAAAGCATGTAAGGAACCTATTGTGACAGATAGGAGTAAGTGGCTAGATTATTTCATTTAGGAAGATATGTTGTTCAAAGGAAGTCAGTTGTGCATACCTAGAAGTTTAATGAGAGATAATTTGATCAAAGAGAAACACAGTGGTGGATTAGTAGGACATTTTGGCATTGATAAGATAGTGGCTTTGGTAAGTGAACACTACTTTTGGCCTTAGATACATAAGGATGTTAGGAGATTTGTGTAGAGTTGTAGAGTTTGTCAAGTTGCAAAAGGAAGTAGTCAGAATACCAGATTATATAAACCTTTGACAGTATCGGAGAGACCTTGGGAAGACATAAGCATGGATTTTGTGATGGGATTGCCTAAGAAACAGAGAGGACATAATTCAATATTTGTAGTGGTTGACAAATTTTTAAAAATGGCTCATTTCATACCTTGTAAGAAGACAACTGATGTAGTGCATGTAGCTAACCTATTTTTCAAAGAGATTATGAGATTGCATGGATTACCTAAGAGTATAGTTTCAGACAAAGATACAAAGTTTGTTGGATACTTTTGGAAGACACTTTGGAAGAAGATGAAGATAGATTTGAAGTTCAATTCAACTTTTCATCCACAGACTGATGGACAGACAGAGGTGGTAAATAGGAGTTTGGGAAACTTGTTGAAATGTTTGGTTGGAGAGAAGGCAAGAAGTTGGGATTTGATTCTTTCACAAGCATAGTTTGCATACAATAATTTAGTAAATAGGAGTACCGAAAGAACACCTTTTGAGATTGTTACCAGATTAAATCCTAGAAGAGTTACAGAATTGAGAGATAACAATTTGGAAGAAAAGAGAAGTGCAGAAGTAGAAGAATTTGTAGAACATATGAAGACAGTGCATGATCAAGTGAAGAAGCACTTGGAAGATATGAACAGTAAGTATAAGGAAAAGGCAAATGAGAAGAGAAGACATAAGGAATTTATAGTGGGAGATGAAGTGATGGTATACTTGAGAAAAGAAAGATTTCCAGTTGGGACTTATAACAAGTTGAAGACGAAGAAGTTTGGACCTTGTAAGATACTTAGAAAATTTGATTCAGGAAATGCATATAAAGTGGAGTTACTGGAGACATTGGGTATATCACCTATTTTCAACATTGCAGACCTCTATCAGTATCGTGAAGCAGAGTTCAGTGATAGCATGGAAGAAGACTTGAAGAAGCAGTTACCACAAAAGCATTGAATCAGATTGAAGACATTTTGGATAGCAAAGTTGGACACATCAGCAGAGGAAGACTACAAAGAATACCTCGTGAAGTGGAAAGGCAGACCGGAAGAAGATTCATCATGGATTTCTCAGGCTAAGGTGGACCGTCTTGGTTCTCCCCTAGCCCCAGCAAAGTGAGGGACTCACTTTTTCAATAACCCCAGATGTCTGATGCAAGAGCATCCCTGGTTCAAGAGCAATCTTGCATCAACCAAAAATATTTGTATTTCAATTTATTTGCAGTTCAGTTTGTTTCCTTTCATTTTCCAGTTCAGTTCAGGCAGTTTAGTCAGTAGCAATTTATGTATTTTGGTCCGCATTCTACTGCAGTTGCATTTCACACCTTGCAGAGCTGGACTTAGCATTTAGATTCATTCATCTACATCATATCTAGAATTTAGAGCATTTGGATCAATTACAGGAAAGATATCACTATCAGAAGATGAACTATTTTCTGAGAGCAAAGCATTCTGATAGTCCTAGACAATCAGCTAAAGGAGAAGACTTGCAGAGCATTTCTTGACTGGTGGAGCTTGTTGGTGTTTTTCCCAGACTGGATGCTTATTCCCAGTTATCCCTACAAGGTAGCCATCAATGATCAACAGGATTCCTAGGCTAGGGGCCAACAGTATAGGAGATAGACTCTATAAATATCTCTTCTTCTTCTTTAGGCTCTGCAAAACCAAGGGGGGTATTCCCTACTCAACATCCATGAAATATAACTGTGCAAAGACTGGGATGCTGACACAAAGTAGATAAATCCTCTATTATGCAGACCAAAACTGTGAGATAAGTACAAAGGGGCTAGCTTTGGGCCTATATTTAGTTGTAGGCAGAGGATCTTGGTCCTAAAACTACTTCCAAAGTCCTAAAGGTTTAAATATGAAGTTTGTGTTTGATTTGATATTTGGATGCAAAACTAGGACTTTGGGTTGCAACAGAGATACAAGACCAGATCGGTGCCTACCTAGGGCTCGGAGTCAATAGACATACACATGTGAATGGCCAGCATAAACATATACCAAATACTGGATATCAAGGGGATTTTTAGTATCTGCCTTACAGATACTTCCCAAAATAGAGTATCCTGTTATCTCTACTTACTGATATCCCTATTGCAATGTCTTCTTCCCAACACTTAATCTGAAACGTTTAATCTACTCCTTGAGCAGAGGTAAAAAATCAAGCATTCAACATAGCAAACCTATATTCTAGAATCATAAACACCCCTTAAATGCTTAGATTCATAAGAAGAACACATTCAATTTGGAGACAGATAACAGAACACATGCAATATAGCATTACTCATTTAAATCAGTATGATATCAGTAGATTTATGCATAATACATACAACATGAGACTCATAAACTCACAAGACACCTGAAATAGAATCACCAGAAAGTTGTATTCCTATTGCAGCACCAAAAATTTTCCATTTTTCAACAACCAAAAAATGAGTGACACATTTTGCTTAATACAGCAAGAAAGTGTACTCGGTAAATTAATTACATGGCACATCAAAGATTTTGCTAGACCGTGCACCATAAAATGGTGCCCAAAATACCGAAGGCAACAGGTAGAAGGAGTGGCGAGGAGGAGCTAGACTCGAGTCCCGTGCCACCGCTTGAGGACATTCCTCATAAAATAGGTAGTTGGCTCATCACTCAATCCATCACACCTCTGCATTCTGTCATTAATGATTCAGCTACCCACGGGATGCAGCAACGAACACATCCAAAGTTATCCTGCCCAAAGCAAATCTGAGGAAGCAAGGGGGACCAACATCACAACTTTAAAACCTGGCTGTTGATTTTGATTCCATCGCTGAGATCATAGGCACCCAAAAATGTTGAAAAGTCATCAGCCAATGATATCGTGCCACGTAGGCACCCAGGTTCTCCATCGTTGACTTTTTTGCCATCCAAATCCCTTGCATATACAAAACTGTTCCATATACAAGGTGGACCCCAAACTGTTAAAGAGCAGATTGGAAACTTATTCGGGTCCAACTTGTATCCTTTTCATTGTACCTCAGCTTGTACATCAACATATACAAGCGCCATTATACAACACACGGACCTCAAATTTCATTCACTATATTTGACTCCTCCTTTGCGTCCAGGTTGAATATCTTTGTTTTGTATATCAAGTTGTATGCTACCTATATGAACCCAATATACATGCTGTGGACCCCAAACTTGTATGAAGCATCTTGGAGTTTTATTTGGGTCCGGAATGCATCTTTCACTTGTATGTTTTGAATGTATGACGGCACACATACAACTGCCATTGTATACAACTGGTGGGCCCGATCCATTTCCTCTCTCCTTTGTACATTTCATTGCACATTGCATATACAAATGCAATGTGCAAGTCAGACTTCGCCACAATCAAAAAACACATTTGAAACATTCTAAAATCTGGCTTGTATATCCACGAATGCATATCTCCTTTGTATATCGACCATATACAAACTCACTTGTACATACCTGCAGGCCCCACCAATTGTATCTTTGCGGCCTTGTATACTTTCTTGCATGTGACCTTTGTATCTAATCATTGTATGTCTGAACATACAAACCCAAAATACAAGCAACCCAATATACAAACAAGGAATATTCCTAGAATCTTCAATGTATATTCCACCCTTGTACATTTCCCTTTTGAGCCCGATATGCATTTGGAAATGCATACAATTGCAGAATATTCTTGGGAATTTGTGAAAGATTCCCCCTTGTATATGCAAAATTGATATGCATTAAAAATGTATATAATTCCCTTTTTCATGATTTTTTGGAAACTGATTGAAATTTCACAAGCCTGCCAACATACGACCATTTTGAACATACAAAACATAGCATTTTCAAGAAGTGCGACAGGAAAAGGCGGTGAAATACTGCGTGGGGGTAGGTCAACCTATGAAAACCTAAACATGAGGATGAGATTTAACAACCAGGAAACCACCATAGAAGGCTAGCAACAGAATAGACAAAACAATGCAAGATCCCACGACTCAAAAAATTCAAGGTTTGAATGAGAAAACCTGCAAACATTCAAGCTTAAAACCCTAAACATAAATGATTACCAACAGAGCTTAATGACACATCATTCAATGATCCTTGGTTCGTGACCAACCTCCCCCAAGATCCACACATCATTCCCCACATTTGCAGAGGTGTTCTACATGATTAGGTCTGACCTATCCATGTATGCACGTTACAACTTTTCATTGGAGTTTGTGATCTTCCTTGGCTGACGCAGAGGAATCGTCTGTACCGGAGATGATATATAAGGATGTAATAGATCCCTAGGAAAGTAGCTCTTATGATTTAGAAATTCTTAAGTTTAGATTTTGTGCGAAGGAACTTCAAAGGTTAATCTTGTGGATATTTTGATATTTTGTAATCAGGCCTTTGAGCCCTAGTTGTAAGCCTACATGATGTCGGCCTGATTGTATTTGAATTCTATGATATATTGAATGATTGAATCTATAGTTGATTCATTTCTTTGAGTTGTTTCTGTTGTGTTTACTCTTGTTGCACAGTCTAGACTATTCATTCTATGAACTCTCCTACTGTGACTACACCACTTTCTTCCACAAGAACCTCACTCTGATACCAATTGTTGAATGCACAAGACAACTGAGAGGGGGTGAATCAGTTGTAGCTTAAAATTTCAAAACCCTCACACATATTTAGAGTCACATAGATTTAATTAACCCTTAGACTATTATGATGATTAAGCATGAAAATCAATTAACAAAAATTAAATCAAACCAATATCAAACATAAGAGAACACTAGATTTATGTGGAAAACCCATGAAGGGAAAAACCACTATGAGGATTAGCTCACAATATAAAGTAGTATCAACATCAAATTACAAAAGGCTCACTACCAAAGGGCTCACTTCCCAGAAGAAAGGCTCGCTACCAAAGGGCTCACTGCCCAGAGAAAGAGATAGAAGAAGTGGCGCACTACCAAGATTTGAACTGTGATAGTTGCATCTGACATATGTATGAAGTACAATTCCAATGAAGCTCAAAAATATAGAACCAATATTCACCACAACACCAACATCACCTCCGTAGCAACATTGAAGAATAGTAGACACCTTTTTCTCACTGCATCTAATAATCTAATGCATAAAAGCTTGTATTGTGCCACACATTCACCACACTATTACTCACATCTCATCCATCATGCGCACACCCAATCATGATCCCTTGACACTCATTTATACTGTCTTCAACCTTGAGAACATTCTCCAAGGTCGGCATTACACCTTAACACAGAGAATTCAAATTAGGTTTGGACCTAAACATTCCTGCAGTGGAAAGGAATGAAGGAGGACCACAACACATCTTATCTTGGACCTAAATTCATCTAAGAATGCTACTCCACTCTTTCACAATCACTACAACAATTTCTTAAAAAGTGTAAACACCCAAGGTCAACCAAACCTGTGTTAACACAATTAACATTTAAGTGCATGCTTCCTTAAGTCTAATGAGATCTTGTAGACCACATGCAAGGCTTCAACACAATCTAGAGTATTCCACAAACATCTAGAAACATTTTGAAAACCAACAAATTCCTCCGCAAAAACCACTATGCAAAGAAATGTGGAGTAAAGACATTTATCCCAGACTCCTCTACAACACTTAAAAACATAGTCTTCATACTGGTGAACACAAATTCCTTTGTACAATGAACTAAACACCAAATTTGGAGTGTAACATCTCTTAACATCTCTAAAAACATATCCAAACTACAAAGCCAGATCTTCAACATAGAGGAAATGTGGAGCAAAACCATAACATTACTCTATAAACCAAAATGCCACTTCCACACACTATTTCCTTTATTAATCAAGTTTTCTCAAAAGCACTTGGAAACCAACAAATAGAAACATATTCTCAACATCTTTAGTACCTCTTCAAAGCAACCGAATCAACTTTAGCAGAGCCACTCAACCAAATAACTCATACCATTGCAACAACCTCATCTTAGAGACAGTATCAACTCAACACTAACTACTGATACTCTTGCACCATAATCAACTCACACAAATGACACGGTCTGAGCAATGTTAGAAAATAGAGCTTCCAACCTCATGCGAGAGTGTGGGCTTACCAGATCTAAAGGTTCTTGCATTTGACTTTCATCTCGAGTCCCTTCTTTGCTTGTTTCTCCTTTCTTCTTTCTCATATGAACAGTGAATTTATCTTTTTCTTTTTCCATTTCTTTTTCACTGTCAGTGTCAATAATATCAACTTTTCTTCTCTTGACACTTGCTTCACTTTATGAAGCATCACATCTTCTTTTCTAGACTTATTGTGGTCCTTCTTCCTCTTCTTCTTCTTCAACCTATACACCTATATACTGCACCCTGGTAGCTTTTGACTTAACTCTTTTCTTCTTAGGGCCAGCAGATTTTTCTATCGGAGTAGCCCTTCCTTTTCCAATCCTTACACTCTACCTTACCAAAGAGGATTTCTCCTTTACTGGTGCACCAGATTGCTCTATAAGGGCACTAGTCTCTTTTCTCTTCAATCCACTTGTTGTAGGCATAGTCTCAAAGGGCTTTTGAGTAACTGGAGGGGTGGTAGCTATTCTACGAGATCTTCTTGAGCCTTTTGCACTCTCTGCAGCACTTGATTCTTCCTTAGCTCTTACTCTTTCCCTTGCTTGTTGCACTTGTTCCTTTGATATCCCTATGCTTTTTGCATACTCATCAACCATCTTTTGTACTTTCTTCTTGATTTGGGGCTTGCTTTGCTCCAAATGGATTTTTAGAGATTTCTCCTCATATGTCCCAAATCTTTCTTCATTGGAGTCCTTAGGACTTTTCGACAATATATCTAATAGACCTATTATTTGGTTCGAAGGCACCTCATATCCAAGTTCAAGTATCCATACAGTTCTAGGCTCAATAACCTCCATTATGCATGCATATTTTGTTACCAAAAAGGTAATATCTTTTTTATACAGTTCTACTAGTTGATTTAGTATCCTTTCTCTTGCCTATATCTTCTCTTGAGAAGTTTTGAAGAAACCCTAGAGGCCTTTCTTTTGAGCATCTGCATCTTGCAAACCAAACAAGTAGTCCCTGATTTGATGGGCTATAGGTCTATTAGATAACCATACTACATTTTTGGTTCTAGGAACTTCATTTAAAAAGTAAAACATCAAACAAATAATCAAAGCACAAAACGTAGTCCCTAATCTAATGGGCTATAGGTCTATCTGATAGCCATACTACATTTTTGGTTCCAGGAACTTCATTTAAAAATTAAAACATCAAACAAATAATCAAAGAACAAAACTTGAAGGCATATTTAGATTCTTTTGTTTTCTATAGATTCTCCATCATCTGCAGTCTCAACAATTCACACAAGTCAAAATTATCTCCATTCTCCACCATCTCATATGTTGTATTGATGGCAATTGCAAACACAAAATTTTCAATATTTGAAAAATATAACTTGTAACCTATCATCATGGATGCATACTTCATAGCAGGGTTCTTTATATATTTTACAGTCAAAGCTCTTTTGTCATACTTTGCTCCTGTCTGCTCCATTACAACCTCATTCTTGATGGATTTGAGTACCAGCATAGGTCCGGTTGAGCACAAACCAGTTACAACCCTAATTTATTCTTTGTTAATCAAGTGTGGAAAGTCCAACCAGAAGAACTTGTCATGCATTCTACTCAAGGTGTATCTCACCCACTCATTCACATAACAAAGAACAGGAAATTGGTTCTACACATTAGAATTCTTCTCCATCAAAGCCCTATACTCTATTTTTAGCTCAAAATCATCACCACTAAGTTCATTGAACCATACCTCATTCAACTTTTTGTAGTTATACTCTTCCATCTTGAAATGGATGTATACCCTAACATCCTTAGTGTGCAATACACCATATGGGATGTGTGAAAATGCACCTTCCAGATCATGATTCAAAGATTTGTCAAGATGCCTCTTGACCTTAGGTCATGAGAGCTTAGATACCTCAACCACTTGTAGTGTAGCCATTGCTAGTGAATTCAAAAAGCTTCAACACAATGTTCACAGTGAAATTAGAGTAAACTAGAGAATACATTTTCTTCGCTTGTCACATTAGGGTTTGAAAGCACTAAATCTCAAAATGCTTTGATCTCTTCTTCACTGCTTATCTCTTGATCTGCTCTTCTTCTTCACTTGAAAACTTGATTGCAAAATGAATTTTGATTAAGTGTAATCACTTATTAAACCCCTTTCCATGACCTAATTTGTCATAAATGCTTCATTAGATAAAGTTGTCAAACCTTTCTCTGTATACATAGTCATTTTCAAATGCTTTGCAAACTTCCGTATTATGAGATTTTCTACCAGAATTTTCTTCAACAATTCAAGCATGTTGACCTACACCATATATCCTCATGCTGAAGCATCAGCACCTTTTATTTGGTAGGGGGTGAAAGATTTCCATTAAATCTCCCCCTGATCCAAAGATCTTAGCTTAGTTTCTGGAGGAACTATCTACACTGGATGCTGGTACATATTCATCCTTGACCTCTATCTCATCCTTCCTTTTCCAAATCTTATTCATTTCCTTCTTTGTCTCTGTCAGATCAATCTTTTTTACTAGTTCATTCTTCTCTGCTGAATTGTCCTTCTTCATGTTTCTGCTTCTACAAAACTTAGAAATGTGTCCATGCCTACTACAATTGTAGCATATAACATTCTTCAGACCAATATTCCTTTCATTCATTCTAGATCTGCATTGATTAGCTTTATGCCCAAATCTATTGCATGTATAATAGTAGCCATTGAAAGGTTGAGCCATTCGACCATTGCTATAGCCATTCATCTTTTGACTTCTACATTCACTAGCTCTATGACCAAATCTCTTGCATGTAAAACATTGATCAGAGCAATATGGAACATTCTAATTTATTCTTCTACATTCTACTTCCTTATGTCCAAATTTATTGCAAGAATGACAAAAACCATTGAAAGATGGGTACCTTTGTGCATTTGGTTGTCTGACTGGTGGTCTTCTAGCTTCATTCCTTTGATTCTGGAGCTGCTTTCCATTGTTCTTATTTTCAGCATTTAGTGTCTAGCTTGATTTTGAACTTTCACCCTTTTCAAATCCTAAACTCCCTTTATCATTAGGACCTTTTTGATTTGCAATCATTTCATCAAGCTTTGTAGTACTCATCTTGAATTTGTCTTCATGACTCCTTGCTTTCTCTAGATTTGATTTTAGATTCACAACTTCTTGTTCAAGCCGAGCACATTCTTCATATTTGGTTTTTATCATAGTATTCAGATATTCCTCAATTCTTATCTTTTCTTCAACTTGTATCTTCAGACCAGTGATGGTTTCATTTGCTTGCTCCAATTGTTTACTTGCTTCCCTATGATTTTCTCTTAATTTCCTGATTTGTTCTTTCAATTTTCTGATGCATTCATTTGCTTCCTTGACATCTTCCTTCAGATCTCTATTTTCACCTTTAGCTCTTGTAGAGTGTCAAATACTCTACATTTTGTATCAGTCGCAGCAAGTTCGCAGGTTCTTTTTGTCTCTGTGGATGTTTCAAATCTTGCTCTGTGGGTTTCTAAGTTTTGTGCGGAAGCTGCCAAGTGTCAAGCCACAGTTAAAGCCACGGTATTTGTTTCAAATATTAACTTTTGTGCGGAGCACGCCACATAGTAAATTGTTTCATATGTTTTAAGTTTCAGCTTTGCTGTGGAGGTCGCCACGTGTAGTATACGGAGGTAGTTCCTAAAGTTTCTATGTGTTTGTGGAGGGTGCCGTGTGTCTTTTTGCTTTTTTGCAGAGGATGACGTGTGTTCTTTTCATATCATGTTATCGCTGGTAATGAAAGATGGTGGGCCACAGTGATATTAAGTTTCAAGCCAGCGGAGGATGCCACGTGGTGAATGTAGAGGTAAAGTTGTTTTGTTTATGACCCTTTTCCAGCAAGGAACTTAAAGTTTATAAAGTGATGCGGAGCCCACCAAGTGTCAGCTTCCGCAGGAGTTTCAATGTTTTAAAATTTTCAAGTAGTAATACGGGTGCTACCACGTGTTAGTTATTGTGCGCGTGGAAGATGCCACCTGTCCTAGTTTTCTCCCTTTGAAGGCTAGCGAGCATTGAGGCTGTGGGTCCCATTATTAATATGTTTGTTTCTAAACTGATGTAGGTTGTGACAGTTGTCAACAGTGGAGTTCACCCGAGCATAAAGACATAGTTTTGAGGGCTTTGCGGAAGAAGACACGTAGATGTTTTAAAGGCTGTGGAATGCAACAAGTGTCATTTTCCTTTTCATTCCTAAGAGACAAAGGAGTTTCTTGTTTTGCTGCGGACACTGCCATCTATCATAGTATGTTTCAAGTTTCAAGTATGCGGGTCTCGCCATGTGTCTGTCCCTTAATGGAAGGAGTTGTGCCACATATATTTTGCCCTAGCCAATAATCTTGTAGGAAGGAAAAGACTATTGCAGATTTGAAGGATCGTAACCATCAGAGACTTCCAATTATCTTCAGTTCTGTTGGGCCATTGGGATTCAGTTGTTACAGACAATCTATAGTCAGATCTTCGATTATAAATATGTAATATTTGTAATAGATCAGGACAATATAGAGAGATTTTTGATATACAAAGATAGAATTTTTATAAGGTTGTAGTCATAATCTAAAAGAGAAGTGAGAGACTTTGTTGTGGCCAGTTGATATCATTTTGCCTTTATTTTGTTGTTCTTGATTAGAAAGTTAATGTACCTGTGCATGTATCTGTGCCTTTTATACTGCTAGAAAATTAATGAGAAAAACTCTATTCTGTGCCTTGGTTGATATTATCTGTGTCAATGCAAAGTGTCTGATTGTGAGCCTTTGATTATATTCATTACATCTATTTATGTTAAACATGCAGTATCTGCTCTCTAATATAACTGAATCTTGAGGATAGTTTCACTGTGCTTAATTTGAAGGAAATACTTTTACTCAGGCGCATCGCCATAGTTAGAATTGCTTAATTATATCTGCAATCCTGTTAGCTTTACCCTTTTCCTCAAACTCTTTTAAAATAGAGAAGAGCCAGCTTCTTTAAAATCTAGAGGTTGTTTCAAGTAGCAAGTTCCACATTCTTGAAACTTCCCATGTTGGTGTTGGAACCTACGCAATTTTATGCATCAACAGTTTTTGGCACGCCTGGTGGGACCTTTCTTGAAGTTTCTGTCAAGATTGTATGATCCAGAGAGCCACAAGGAGCCAGAGCTGTGGACCTACAACAAGAGCTTAGTCTGTTGCTAATCCAAGCATTCTTTTTCTATCATTAGTAGCTACTCCAAGGAGAAGAGTGGATCAGTTTGTAGCAGCACAAAGAGTAAATATGGGAGCACCTGTAGCCCCAAGGAATTATGCAAATTGGAACATTGGCAGTCCTTTAATTCTCCCAGTACCACCAGCAACTTGGGATGCTATTCCATCCAATGCTCTAAAGGCTCTACGTAAGTTTAGTGGGGAAGATTTCAAGACACCTGAAGAGCATCTGCAAGACGTATTTGATGTGTGTGCAGTACATGTTATCAATTAACAGAATGTGGCCATAAGATTGTTAGCAGCCTCTTTCAAAGGGAAGGCTCTGGATTGCTATAGATCTCTCACTCCAAACACAATATCTACATGGGACTAGCTTGGGGATGCTTTCTTTGCAAGATTTAAGGAGAAAGGTGATAAATCCTCCTTGCTGCAACAATTCATCACTATCAAAAGGGCACCACAAGTAGCCGTGACTGATATCAACTTAAGATTTCAAAAGACTTGGGAAAGAATTCCTGCTACAGCAAGACCATTACCAGGTATGGCTATTGTGTTTTACCTTAAAGCTTTAAACTCAGATATATTAGTGATGATTCAGTCTCTTGGAGGTCAGACACTACCAGAAGCATATGAGTTGGCAGTCAAGGCTGAAAATAACTTGATAGATGCTGAAAAATTACCCCTAAGGCCTCCTATGCCCATGTTCCTAGAAATTACCTTACCTTTGCCACAAGAAGCTCCTAATCTTACAGCTCCACCTGTGTCTATGTATTCATTTCCTCAACAACCTGCTAAGGTAACCACCCCTGTTCAAACATCTGAAATGGATGACGTCAAGAACATTTTAAGAACTTTCTCAAATGAGATAATTAATCTAAAGATGCAACAAAATCTCTATCCAAAGCCCCCTTATCAATGTTACCAAGGAAATAGATCTCCCTTTCAGCCAAATCAATATCGAGGCCCTCAAATGCAAGCTAATCCTACACCTTCAAACCTGTTGGTTACAGTTCCTACACCTTTACAAATTGTTCCTCCTAATCCCAACAGGGAAATCATTCCAGGGCAAAATAATTTTGCAGATGGTACAAATGCTTGGTGCTTTCCCTACAACAATGCCCATATGCCCAGAGACTGTCCTAGAGGAAATTTATAACAAAAGATAATAGAACAGAGAGGGTTAGAAGGACAATTTTCAACTTCTAACACTCCATCATATCAATCTCCTAGTGTTCAAAACACAGTCATGGTGGCCCAGATGCAAGGAATGTCCATACAACAAGAAGAGGAAATAGCCCCTGAACATGCTTTATTTTCATGGATTGAAGAGGAAGATTCAGTGTTTCTGAATGAGGCATCTACTTTAAAGAAACCACTGGTGCAGTCAGACTATTATACCAAATCAAAGAGGAGAATGATGGAGCAACCTGAAGTCACTAATAATGAGATCATGGGAGCTCCTCCATTTCAAAATCATCAGAACATAGTCTCTAGACAAGAAATGCCTCAGCCTATGCAGAATTAGTAGCCTCAGGACGGGTTCTAGAGAAGACAAGGTACCCTTATTATTCAAAGACCCAAGCATTAGGACCTGTGAATGTGGTGGACTAGCTGAAAAGAACTCCAGCACATGTATCAATTTGGGATATGTTAGTTATTCCTGAGCAGAAGACACTGTTGCAGGAAGCTCTATAGGGTCAAGAAGCCCCTAAACACACTGGTACTAAGGGAGGAGCTATTGACAAAGGGAAGCTACAGCTCAAAGATATTGTACCTCTGCAGACTACAGCCCTATTAAATAATGAACCTGAGGTAGGTAAACCTAAACCAGATCCCTTTTATTTGACTCTAATAGTTGGGAAGAAACTCTTGCATAATGCAATGATAGACTCTGGGGCCAGTACTACAGTAATGCCAAAACAGATAGCAGATGCTTTAAAAATAAAATATGAGCCACTTACAAGAGGGGTCATGCAGTTGGATGGAAAATCTGTTCAAACAATAGGAAAAATCAAACAACTTCAATTACAACTATATACTTGCCCCAATATAATTGTCAATCAGGATGTAGTAGTTATAGATATTCCCCCTATATTTGGTTTATGCTTATCCAAAGATTTCACAGCCAAAATAAGAGGTTACATGTCACTAGATTGGTCACACCTCATCCTGAGAACCAAATATGGGACAAACATGAAAATACTGTTTGAGCCATTATCCAAAGACCATATCACAAATGAACCAACCCCAAAGTTGGAAGCATCCCATGCTATGTTGAATAAAGAGGAGAGAATCTTTGTTGAAGAGTTAGGTGCCTAGACTGAACATGACCAACAGGAAGAAGAGAATAATCAGGTATTGACTATGATGCAGAGTGATCCCTATGGAAATGATGACTCTATAGGTCTAGGCACTTATGTTATATTTGAAGGAGACCAAGAGATCCCTAATGTTTTAAGGAAAGAAGCATCACAGAGTCAAGAATCTAAAAAAGACTCAGAAATCTGGACCCCAAATTTTGATGGGGCTAGGAGTAAAAATGGTGCTGGAGCGGGAATTTGCCTTACCGCCCCAAATGGTGAGAAAATTTTATGAGCCATTCACTTTCAGTTTTCTTGTACCAATAATGATGCTGAATATGAATCATTGGTGCATGGACTCATGTTGGAAAGAAAATAGGGATAAAGAATCTGATAGTAAGAGGAGATTTAGAACTGGTGGTAAAACAAATTAGGGAAAAGGCAACAGCCAAAATGTGTAAGAATGAGATCCTATAGGCATAGAATTTGGGACCTGATAGATGGTTTTGAGGCTTTCAATATTGAGGTAGTTCCCAGAGCCCAAAATTCTGAGGCAGATAGAATGGCACAGATTGGTTCATAGTTTGACCCAGCAAATTATCTGTTAGTTAACAATGAGTCAGTCAAAGTTATAGTGAGACCAACTATTCCAGATAATGACCAAAATTGGCAAGTTTTTGATAATGATTTCCAAGTACTCTCATTCTTACAACAATCAGGTGAGTTTGCTGATTAATTACATCCCAAAATTGAAGAAGCATATGGTGACCAAATTATCCAACTGAAGTCAAATAAACTCCCTAAAGGACTGATTACTTTAGAAAACTTGTTTGACCTAGAGGATGTAAGCCTAGAGAAGAGGAGGTTTCAGGCAAATAAGGAAGATTATTTTGAAATCCAAGTCAGTGAAGGAAGAAAATTGAAAATTGGAAATTCTACAACCTAGCAAGAAAGGGAAAGACTGATTGATTTGTGTAAAAAATATGATAGGGTGATTGCTTGTACCTATGAAGACCTCCACTGTTATAATAGAGATATCATCCAACACACCATAGAGCTTACTAAAGGATCTAAACCAGTCAGACAAAAGCAAAGACCAGTGAATCCTAGAATTGAACCTTTAATGGTGGATGAGCTACAAAAGCTCCTAGAATCAAAGATTATTTTTCCAATAAAGCATTCAACCTGGGTATCAAACCTAGTGCTAGTAAGAAAGAAGAATGGTGATATAAGACTCTGTGTAGATTTTAGGGATCTGAATAGAGCATATTTAGAAGATCATTATCCCCTGCCCTCTATGGAACAAATTCTACAGATTGTGGCTGGGTCAGAAAGGTTTTCCTTGCTGGATGGTTTCTCTGGATACAATCAGATTTGGTTAGCAGATGAAGATGAGCATAAGACTGCATTCACTACAAAGTGGGGAACATTTGCATATGCTAAAATACATTTTGGCCTTTCAAATGCTGGAGCTACCTTTCAGCGAGCAATGGATGTAGCATTTGAGGAACTTATAAATAAAATTATTCTGATCTATCTAGATGACCTCACTATTTTTTCCAAAAATGCTATAGATCATTTTGACCATTTAGAGGTTGTCTTTAAGAAATGTCAAGAGTTCAGAATATCTCTGAATCCCAAGAAATGTATCTTTGCAGTACCTGAGGGTAAACTTTTAGGGCATATAGTGTCAAAAGAAGGGGTTTCTATTGATCCAGAAAGGGTCACAGCCATAATGAATCTATCTCTACCAGTCAACAAGAAAGCAGTTCAATCCTTTCTAGGGAAAATCAACTTTGTTAGCCGATTCATATATGATTTTGTAGGACTAATTAGACCAATGACACTATTGCTTAAAAAGGACCTGGTTTTCAAATGGACTATAAAAGGAAGACAGGCATTTGAAGAAGTCAAGAAAGCCATTTCAATAGCCCCAGTACTCAGAAACCCAGATTGTTCTAAATCTTTCATAATGTATGTGTATGGGGGAGAATTCAGTGTTGTTGTTGTTTTAACTTAGAAGGATGATCAGCAAGGAGAACACCCAATAGCCTTTTTCTCCAGGACTCTTAGGGGATATGAGGCTAGATACAATTTTGTGGAGAAGCAAGCATATGCCATGGTAAAAGCCCTTAAAAAATTTAGACATTTGGTAACAGGAAATAAGATTCTGATATTAGTGGCTCATCCTAGTGTAAGAGAATATATTATGGAGGGTGAGATCACTGAGAAAAGAGCCAATTGGATCACAAAAATTCTGGAATATCCACCAAGCTAGTCAGAGGCAAAGGATTGTGCCAATATATGACTCAAGACATGGAAAGAATGATGACACAAGAAAAAGAAAGTGAAAATGTATTAAAAATCCAAGAGGTTGATCAAGACTCCTGGATAAAAAATAGAATACATTTTATGAAGCATGGGATTTTCCCAAATGAGCTCTCCCATGATAAGAGAAGATACTATAGGTAGCAAGGGGCCCATTTTGTACTAATTGACCATATTCTATTTAGAAGAAATGTTGATGGTATACTTTTGAGATGTATAGAGAAAGATGAAGCTCAAAGAATACTACATGAATTACACCATGGAGCCTTAGGTGGACACTTTTCAACAAGGACCACTACAATCAAAGTGACTCAAGTAGGATATTTCTGGCCCACTCTATTTTTAGATTGCTATCAGCTGGTTAAAGAATGTCAGGCTTATCAGTTTTATATAGGCAAAAGGAGAAATGCAGCAATGCCTCTAAGCCCCATAGTTGTGGATGAACCCTTTGCTCAATGGGGTCTATATTTTATTGGTATGATCAATCCAGTGTCAAGTATGGGACACAAATGGATCCTCGCAGCAACAGATTACTTTACCAGATGGAGTGAAGCAATACCACTCAAAGAGGTAATAGAAAAGACTATACTAGAGTTCCTAGAAGGCATAACTGTTCGGTTTGGTCCTCCTCGTACCATTATATCAGATAATGCTAAAGCATTTTTGGAAACCAAACTATCTAATTTTGCATTAACGAATGGGATTTATTTGAAGACTTCTTCAAATTATTACCCTCAAGGTAATGGTCTGGCAGAGTCCACTAACAAGAACCTTATCAGACTCATAAAAAGGATTGGGACCAATTATCATAGAAAGTGTCATAAACTACTTAATACAGCATTGTGGGTTGATAGGATCACACCAAAGCAAGTGACTAAAATGTCTCCCTATGAATTAGTTTATGGTAAACCAGTAGTAATGCCACTGAGCTTAGAGATCCCTGCTTTGCAACTGTTAAAGTAGATAGAAATTGAAGAGAATGGCCCCATGCAAGTTAGACTTGCTAAACTATTGGAAGTACAAGAGAAAAGAGAAAAGGCACATGAGTCACTGTTGAAACATCAGAAAATAGTTAAGGACTATTTTGATAAGAAGACTTCAAATCCCTTTTTTGAGGTTGGCTCATTGGTATTGAAATGGGATAAGAGAGCTGCTAAGCCAGGTCGACACAACAAATTTGAATCATTGTGGACAGGTCCTTACAAAATTCGTTCCTGCAAGCAACAAAATTCATTTGAACTGGAGACCATGGATGGGGAACCTGAAGAGATTCTTGTAAATGGGATCTATCTGAAACATTTCAATTAAGTAGGGGCTCTTATGTATCATAGTTAGTTAGTTTCTTTCCTTTTCTTGCTTTCCTATTTTCCCACTTTTTGTTCCCGCTTTCCCTTTCAATAAGTGTTCGATGAACACATGTCTATAGCACAAAGCCCCTTCTCTTTTGATCTCACATTTATTAAGGTTGTTTGGCAATCCCCAAATTCCTCAGAAGTACATGCTTTTTAGAAAGGATAGCCACTTCCGTAACATATCTGACACTCCATTTTATGCAGATTTCAAAAGATACACTAACCATTTCTTGGCATTAATGTCATTTATATGATAAGATGTGTCATTGACTACCTCCATAAAGCCCCAACAAATTAGTATTAAATCCTAACTGTAGCTCTCATTTGTTTCTCTCTCTTCTTTGAATCACTGTTGCCTCCAATTTCTGTCCCTAGCAAGCGCCTTTCAGCTAAGTATCACTCTTATTACACAGTTTCATTCTTTCCTGTGTCAAAGCTTCCTGCATTCTCCCCGCAGATACAGATATGTCAGAAACACAGTCTCCTCAAGAAGGACTAGGAATTTATGAGTCAATTGATAAGCTGTTGAATAGCAAATCATATGCTTCAGCACCCATGCAACTAAGGAGATCCTACCCAAGAACAAGGGTCCCTAAGGTAGGATATTATGTTGACCCAGCAAAGGTGAAGGATTACGCGGATGGCATTTTTGACACAACACTTCAAAAGAGTACCAAGGCTCTCCGAGAGGGGGCACATCAGAGGTGTATTCTCAAAGCAAAAAATGGGCAGTCTAAAACTTTTGGTATGAGAATATGGACCTTTCGATTGGTATAGTTCCTGGTTCCAAGTGTACACCTGTGTCCTGAGCTAATTGAGTTATGCGTAGATTTGTTTCATGCACCATCGAATACCATACAATAGGGCCTATTCATGGTACATATTACGCCCAAGGCCATAAGAGACATGTTGGCCCTGCAACATGATAGAACAACCACATTTCCAACTGTTGCTAAAATGCAAAACACATGGGAAAATGCAATCAACAAAGTTAGGTTCCTCAATTTAGAGATGCAGTTGGGAGATGATAACACCCAGATGCCCACACTACCCACTGGGAGGGCACAATTTAGTCAAAATGTTCAAGAGGCACTGTCAATGATAGCCTTCATTTTTGGGATGAGAGAGGACAACACAGTCCATGACTGGCAAATAGCTATCATTTTCAGATTGAAAACTATGGACAAATCACAAGAGTACCAGTTGGATTTCTCATAACAAATTGCTAACTCCATGATTGATCAGCTCATAAATTTCAAGTCCAAGCGAGTTTTTAGGTATTATGCTTTTCTATTCCATCTAATGTTGTATCAGAACCATAGTCTTTTTGCACCGCATATGCATTTAAACATGTATGACCTAGATTTTGGCCAAAACAAAACTATCCCTATGTCTGCATGGACACATGTGTTATCTAAGGCATCTAACCCTTATGAGTTTTGGGAACTTTTTGTATCTCCTGCCTTTTGCCAATTAAGCCCTGAGCCTGTAGAGCATAGATTGACACAGGGTATAAGGGGATTTATGACCAACTGCCCAATTCCATGTGATTATTTCTTTGGGGCACACAATACCATAATTAGAGTCTGTGGTTTCAATGAAGAGCCCATACTATTACCTAAAATATTGACCCCTAGGATCATATTCTTAGAAGTGACCTGGTAGGTGTCTGTGGTTGATAACAATTTTGGCCACAAGAAAAAGAAAAAGAAAATGTATGATATCCCATGGGTCAAGAAAAATATCACACTTGAGGTTAGAGATGCATAGCACCTTTTGCTAAGAAAGCTAGTTGCCCTTGGTTTCCTCCTCATTGAAGATAAATGGAAGTATGATCCAGATAGTTTTCTAGCCTCCTGGATTATGAATAACAAAGTACGTGCTAAAATGGTACATGAAGGTCACCCATTCTGGGAAGATAGAAGGAATCCAAAAGAAGACAACTCGGACCTATATGTTGAACTAACTGATTTTCCCTATGAAGGATCTAGGCCATGGGAAAAATTTTATGTTAAAGAAAAATTTTATGACCCTAAGATAAAAATGTCTGCTGGTCTGAGGAAATCATTGAAGGCCCAAGATTGGAAACCAGAAAAGATTGAAGCCTATTGGAAATAGAGGCAAGAAATTTTAGAGTTAACACATTCTTTTGGGAATATTGACACAGATGAGAAATGGGAATCAATTTGGGATGAGTGGCATCCCTCCCCAGTCTCTAACCCAGAAACTAGTAAAACTTAGAGGAAGGAAGAGGAGTCAGAGGAGGAAGCAGAGTCACCCCACACTATGTAAGAGATGGGACATGCCTCATCTATTGCTCCTACATCCTCATGGCCCCAATCCCTTAGCACATTAGAAAAGTAGAAAGGTGTGGTCTCATCACCAACTATAGGGGTTCAAGCAGCTTCAGCATCTGGAGGTTCCAGATTTGTTCCTTTACAACCACCAGTGGTGGTAAATGTGGAAGAGAAAGAAACAGAGGAAGAAACAGGAGAGAGACCTAGGAAACACAGAAAATTGCACCTGCAAGAGGAAGCAGAGGAAGAAATTGACCCACAATAGCAACAACTGCCAATCACCTCCTCGGTCACTCAGGTAAGTGTTTCTTCTCCCTTTTCTCCTATGTCTCTATCTTTTACTTTAGGAGTGGCAATCCCAACTAGCCAAGTATTTATACCCCCTACCACTTCTACTATACTTTCATCAACCCTTGCCCCAATTTCTAGTTCACAGGCCATGTCTTCACAGGCCATTTCATTACCACTATTTTCTCCATCTGTGCCAAAAAGAGCCCCTCCTCAAGTTTCTCCTAGCCAACAATTATTGGCTATTCCCTACGGCTTGCCTCAAGGTCATCCCTTTGTTGGAGGATACATTGCTTCACCTCCTACATTCCAAGCCTAAGTAGTGATGAGGAGCGCTCAGTGGAAGCACACAACTGATCAAAAATAGATCGGTGAGAGTCCGACTCGTGTTTCAGCGATCTGCCCTTCTCTTTTTGTTATCAACATGACTTAGATCATCAACAAACTCCTTGTTTGTTCTCCTGATATGCCAATATGTGTTATCTTTGGTGAGACCCTACTCATCGGCAAGCATGCACAACTTCTAGCCGATGTGCTTTATCATCCCAATCTAAATCTTAGACCACGACTTCCTTTTGATGGCTCAACCTCCCTTCGGCCAGACTATCCTCGTCGCTCTGAGCGAGGAATGCTTTTCCAATGGCCTCTGTCTCACCGATAATAGCTCCAACTCCTTCGATCCAAACCCTAGCACATGGAGAATGCTAGGCGATCTACTGTGCACACTCCAATTTGGTCCTCTACACCGCCGAATAGGAAAACAAAATAGGAAACAAAAATAGATATCTGTACAACAAAGCCATTCCACTGATTTTGACAGAAATATCACCAGTGGAATGCTTCACATCGACATTTTGTAATAACAAAAATATAGAAAGGAAAAGAAATCTACAGCTATGCAATTTGTATTTATAGAGAACGGAAAATAGATTGACGACACAAAATAGTTTGATTTCTCCTTCACAATGCTCAATTACATTCGCACAATTGCATTCAATTACAATATCATTGATCTATATGCATTTGATTCATTTCTCTGGGGTTTATAAGCTTGCCCTGAGGAACACCAACCCATTCCAAGCGGCTGGGAGAACGATTCCAAGCGGCTGGGAGAAAACTAACGGTCTCCAAGCGACTGGGAGACCAATCGTCTAACAACTTGACAAATGCAACCTAAGTACTTGGGACTTTCAAAAGTTGGCTCTAGGTCATGAAGAACCTAGATACAAACAGAAACGACATGCATTGGTCAAATAGACCTTATTACAACACAAAACTTGTTTTAAAACAAAACATGATTCAAATGCCTCATGGGGGCCACCTAGTGTTAGGTGCTCCTGTACCATACACCCCACCTAGAAAAGAACTCATGTCCCATGAGTTGAGTCTATCTCTTGCACCACCATCATCCTTCATTGCATCATGCCTTCCCCATGAGTTTTGGACTGCAACTGGCTTCCATGAAATCAAAAACTCATGCCTAGCATTGTAGGCTCTACTCACACCTTGCCATGAGTGAGTGCTTGCAACCAAACTTGGATGTTGCATACCATGATTACTTACTGTCATATCTGCCTAAACACTTGCATTCAAAACCGTGTTTGATGCGTCTTGTACTGCTGCTATGGTAGAATATGTTTGCCTTGCAACTCTTGTTGGCTCTAGAGGACAAATAATGGTTCTTACTATAATAGCATCTTCTTCTTTCCAATCAACTTGTGGCTATTTGTAGACCTACTCTTTGACCTTCTTCTGATCCATCTTAGACATTACCATCTGATCTCCATCATTCAAAACTAAAATCACCTTCAAACTTTGATCTTTGGTAACCCCACTCCTTGAGGTATCCTCAACTGTCCTTGTTTCTTCTTCATTGATCTTCACAAACTCTTTCTTACCCACCAAAATGATCTTGGTTGCCTTCTTTGTTTCAGCATCCTCCTACAATAGTGTCATCACAAAAGTCTTTCCATCCTTCTTGATGGTGTATATGTTAGCATATCGATCATATAATGCTTGCCTATCAAATTGCCATGGCCTACCTAAAAGTAGGTGACAACACTCCATGGATAAAATGTCACATAAATATCTCTCCTTATATTCTCCAATATGAAAATCAACATATGCTTGTTCATCTACCAAAAGTGATTGGCTATCACTTACCCAAGATGCTTTGTAAGGAGTTTAGTGAGGAATTCTTTCTATGTTCAATTTATCCACCATTTCCCTAGACACCATATTATCTGTTGAACTAGAATCTATGACTACCTTGCATATTTTACCTTTGCTTTTGCAATTGATCTTGAAAAGTACTCTCCTTTGTGATGGTTCAATCTGCACTGGTTCTTTGAGTAGCGTCCTCTTGATCATTAGATTTTCTCCCACTTCTAATGTCAAATTCACTTCAGGAGATGTCACACTCCCTACATACTCTTGAGTTAATGTGGTTCTTCTCTCATTGCCATGAGAAGTTGAGGCCTTCTCTGGACACTTATAGGCCGGGTACCCTATCTGATTACATTTATAACATCTCATGTTGGAGAACTTGGATCCTCTATCTAATCCATTTGTCCCACTTCTTTCATTTGGCCTTCTTCCTCAGTAGCCTACTCTACTACTTGAGTCTCCAACTTGCTCTTCTTGGATAGACTCACCACTAGGCCTCTGGTTAGGACTTCTGCCTCCAAAAATGCCTCTAAAATTTCTGTCACCTCTTCCTCTACCTTGCTGCTCACCTTTCCTTTGTAGCTTCTCTTCAGCTCTTAATGCTACTTGAAAGCATTTTTCCATAGTTTCAGGGGTAAATAAACTTATCTCATCTTGAATATTGATCTTCAGACCATTTAAATACCTTGCTACCTTGGCTTTTTCATCCTCCATGTACCCACAATGAAGAGTGTATTTGTGAAACTCCTCGATGTAAGTAGCCACATCCATATCTTTTTTCTTGAGGTTCTGCATTTTCCTGTAAATCTGCACCTCGTAGTTAGATGGAAGGAACTGGGACTTGATCCTCTCCAGCATTCTGCTCCACGAAGAGACCATACTTTTCCCATTCTTTACCCTCTCTCCTTGGGTGTAACTCCACCATGTAAGGGCAGCACCTTTGAGTTTAGTTTTTGCAAACTTAACTCTCTTACTTTCAGGAACTTCCTTGTATTCGAAGTAGTTGTTTAGAGCCTCAATCCACTCCATGACTTCCTCAGTATTCATCTTCCCACTGAACATGGGGACATCTATCTGAGCCTCCGAAGAGTCCTTGCCAATTACCTTGATGGCTTCCAAAAATTGTTTTGTTCAGCTGGTAGCTTTGCCTCTTCTTGTTCTTCTGCTTCTTCCTCTTTCTCTTCTTCTTCATCTAAATCTTCCCCTATCCTTTTTCCTATCTTCATTGCCTTCAATTCTGCCTAGAGTACTTCCCTGACTCCAGTTTCGATCATCTCTTCCATCTCTTGAAATTTCTTGATCACTTCAGTGGTCATCCCCTTTGGAGGCATATTGCTAGCCTATCCATCGCTTTCTCTGTCTGACATAAACATTCACAGACAACACCCAAATGCCAACACTCCTACAAATCCTTAATTCGACTACAACACAATGCTCAATCAGCTCTCCATCCTACACGCTGCTACAGACCCATTCCTCTCGTCCAACAGCAGATCCTGGAGGTGCATTACCACTCTCTCTCTCAGTGGCCTCACTCTGCACCCTCTTCCAACCAAACCTCTATTAGTGAATGGTCTTGACAGACCTCATCATCATCTGCCCACACACTACATGAGTAGGATTCATCTACCTTCAGAAAATCAAATACATAACTGCCTAGACCTTACACTAGCTCTAATACCAATATGATAGGGAGCACTCAATGGAAGCACACAACTGATCAAAAATTGATCGGTGAGAGTCTGACTCATGTCTCAGTGATCTACCCTTCTCTTTTTGCTATGAACATGACTTAGATCATTGGCAAACTCCTTGTTTGTTCTCCTGATATGCCGATATGTGTTATCTTCGGTGAGACCCTACTCGTCAGCAAGCACGCACAACTTCTGGCTATGTGCTTTGTCACCCTGATCTGAATCTTAGATCATGACTTCCTTTCGATGGCTCAACCTCCCTTCAGCCAGACTATCCTCATCGCTCTAAGTGAGGAATGCTTTTCTGATGGCCTCTATCTCACCGATAATAGCTCCAACTCCTCCGATCCAAACCCTAGCACATGGAGATGCTAGGCGATCTACTGTGCACACTCCAATTTGGTCCTCTACGTCGCCGAACAGGAAAACAAAATAGGAAACAAAAATAGATATCTGTACAACGAAGCCATTCCACTGATTTCAACAGAAATCTCACTAGTGGAATGCTTCACATTGACATTTTTTAACAACGAAAGTACACAAAGGAAAAGAAATCTACAGGTATGCAATTTGTATTTACAAAGAACGGAAAACAAATTGACGACACAAAATAGTTTGATTTCTCCTTCACAATGCTCGATTACATTTGCATAATTGCATTCAATTACAATATCATTGATCTATATGCATTTGATTCATTTCTCTGGGGTTTATAAGCTTGCCCCGAGGAACACCAACCCATACCAAGCGGCTGGGAGAAAACTAACTATCTCCAAGCGGCTAGGAGACCAACTGTCTAACAACTTGACAAATGCAACCTAATTACTTGGGACTTTCAAAAGTTGGCTCTAGGTCATGAAGAACCTAGATACAAACAGAAACGACATGTATTGGTCAAATAGACCTTATTACAACACAAAACTTATTTTAAAACAAAACATGATTCAAATGCCTCATGGAGGCCACCTGGTGTTAGGTGCTCCTGCACCAAGAAGACACAACAAAAAGGGCTAGAGAGGCTAGAATGGACAAGAAGAGGAAGAAGGAAAACAAGAGCCCTGTTGTGCCACACATGAGGTCACTTTTTGACCCCATTCAACAATCATTGACAGTCACATTTGTCTCCAAATATGGTGAAACCTAATGAACAGATGCATCCTCAAGACTATTCAATGAATGTTGTAGCTATGGATATGTCTCTTTTTAGGCCACAAGACAGGGTCGAGCTACTAAATGAGACTACAACTGATGTTGCAACTGACTACCTGAAAGTGTCCAAGAGGTTGTAGAAAGCAGAGAATGATTTAGCTCAGGAGAAGGTGAATAGTAGCAACCTTGCTGGGGAAGTTCAATCCAAGAAGAATGAGATTGAGAGTCTGAATAAATAGTTGCAAAATACTATTTCTTGTCAGATACATCAAGCTACATAGGCCTAGAATGCTTCTCTTAATTCTGAGCTAGCACAAGAAAAGGCTGCAGTGACTGTTTTGAGACAAGAGAAATCCACTTTGGAGAAGAAATATCAAGAGAAGTTACAGCAGGCCACACAATTTCAACAGAAGTTGTTGAGTGAGAAGAATGCTAATGGTGCAATTCAGGCATAGCTCTTGGCAAAGCAACAAAGAGCAAAACAACTAATAATTGAGTTAGCTAATAGGCAACAGAATGCTGGAGTTTTAAATTTGGTGAAAGAGCTTTATGTTTCAGATTGGAAGAGAATCTTTGAGGAGATTATTCAGCTAAGACCATCTTTAACATTTCTGTGAAATGCTCAGCAGCTGTGTGAGAAGGTTGAAACTTCGGTGCAAGCCACCTTGTCTACTGTTTCATTGAGGGTTTCTGACTCTCAACTTTTGTTAAAGAAATTATATGACACAACAGATGAGACTCTGTCAACAACAGGTATAAATGACAGAATGGTCACTGCTAAAAGGGTCAATGAGGTTCTGAGTTGCAACTCTACAGCTACAAATTGCCAAGAAAACCTGGATACAGTGAAAGGAGTGAAGGATATGAAGAAACATATAGAGGATTTGGTGCAACTGGGGCTTCCTTCACCATTCCCAGATAATAACACAGTATTAATGATTGATGATATCAAGGCCCTGCTCTTGACCAGGCAAAATGATCAAACAGTTTTCTAAGGTTTAAGTGATTCATCATCCGTCAAAGAGGTGGAAGCTGTGTTGATACCCATGGCTCAGCTGGAGTTTCAATTAAAGGTTGTGGTCCAGATTTTGCAAACATTTTCCCACAAAGATATAATTATTCTTGATTTTGCTTTTCAAGATTTACAGAGTAGACAGGGACTCTCTGATTCAGAATGGTCTGTTTATCAAACAGCATTGCAGAATTTATGACTCTAGGTTATGTTTCAATATATATATATTGCCAGTTTTGAGTTCTTTCCGAGCAGACTCAAAGTCCTCTTGGTCGCCAAGAACTATAGAGTGTCAAATACTCTACATTTTGTATCAGTCGCAGCAAGTTCGCGGGTTCTTTTTGTCTCTGTGCATGTTTCAAATCTTGCTCTATGGGTTTCTAAGTTTTGTGCAGAAGCTGCCAAGTGTCAAGCCACAGTTAAAGCTAAGGTATTTGTTTCAAATATTAACTTTTGTGCAGAGCACGCCACATAGTAAATTGTTTCATATGTTTTAAGTTTCATCTTTGCTATGGAGGTTGCCACATGTAGTATGCGGAGGCAGTCCCTAAAGTTTCTATGTGTTTGCGGAGAGTACTGTGTGTCTTTTTTCTTTTTTACGGAGGATGCCACGTGTTCTTATCGTATCATGTTATCACTAGTAATGAAAGATGGTGGGCCACAGTGATGTTAAGTTTCAAGCCAGCGGAGGACACCACGTGGTGAACGTGGAGGTAAAGTTGTTTTGTTTATGACCCTTTTCCGGCGAGGAACTTAAAGTTTCTAAAGTGATGCAGAGCCCGCCAAGTGTAAGCTTTCACGAGAGTTTCAATGTTTTAAAAGTCTCAAGTAGTAATGCGGTTGCCGCCACGTGTTAGTTATTGTGCGCGCGAAAGATGCCACCTGTCCCAATTTTCTCCCTTTGAAGGCTAGCGAGCGCTGAGGCTGTGGGTCCCATTATTAATATGTTTGCTTCTAAATTGATGCGGGTTGCAACAATTGTCATCAGCGGAGTTCACCCGAGCATAAAGACACAGTTTTGAGGGCTTTGCGGAAGAAGACACGTAGATGTTTTAAAGGCTGCGGAACGCGACAAGTGTCATTTTCCTTTTCATTCCTGAGAGACAAAGGAGTTTCTCATTTTGCTGCGGATGCTACCATCTGTCACAGTATGTTTCAAGTTTCAAGTACGCGGGTCTCGCCATGTGTTTGTCCCTTAATGGAAGAAGGTGTGCCACATATATTTTGCCCCAGCCAATAAGCTTGCAGGAAGGAAAAGACTATTGCAGATTTGAAGGATCATAACTGCTAGAGACTTCTAGTTGTCTTCAATTCTGTTGGGCCATTGGGAATCGATTGTTACAGATAATCTATAGTCAGATCTTCGATTATAAATATGTAATATTTGTAATAGATCAAGACAATATAGAGATTTTTGATATACAGAGGTAGACATACACAGAGATAGAATGTTTATAAGTTTGTAGTCAAAATCTAAAAGAGAAGTGGGAGACTTTGCTATGGCCATTTGATATCATTTTTCCTTTATTTTGTTGTTCTTGATTAGAAAGTTAATGTACCTGTGCATGTATCTGTGCCTTTTATACTGCTGGAAAATTAATGAGAAGAACTTTGTTCTGTGCCTTGGTTGATATTATCTGTGTCATTGCAAAGTGTCTGATTGTGAGCCTTTGATTATATTCATTACATCTGTTTATGTTAATCATGCAGTATCTGCTCTTTAATATAATTAAATCTTGAGGATAGTTTCACTGTGCTTAATTTGAAGGAAATACTTTTACTAAAGCGCATCGCCATAGATTTGCTTAATTGTATCTGCAATCCTATTAGCTTCTACCATTTTCCTCAAACCCTTTTAAAATAGAGAAGAGCCAACTTCTTTAAAATCTGGAGGTTGTTTCAAGTAGCAAGTTCCACATTCTTGAAACTTCCCATGTTGGTGTTGGAACTTGCGCAATTTAATACATCAACAGTTTTTTCAAGATCTTCAAGAGCAGCATTGAGTTCTCTAGCTTTGTCAAGCATACAATCTTCTCCAGTGAATTTAACAACAGGAATCTCTTACGGATGAATAGGTAATCTTCTAGTAGCCATATGTTCAATTTCCAAGATCATCCTTGAACGGTTAGGCTTCTTCCAAAGGACTTGGCTCTGATACTAATTGTTGAACACCTGGAATACTGAGAGGGGGGGTGAATCAGTATTCTTTTAAACCATTCAAATATTGAATATCCAATCCATTTAGCATATTTAAGTGCAACAAATGAAATAAATCATAAAACATTTAGATACAATTCAAACCACATGAACACCAAGATTTTTACATGGAAAACCCAACATGGGAAAAACCATGGTGAGGATTAGCTCACAATATATTATAATAAAGTAACAGGTTAAGGTTGATACAATTGGTGGACTCACTGTCCAAGAATGCTCAATGCAGGTGGCTCACTGTCCTAAAAGAAAGATATAGAAGAAGAGTTGTGGCTCACTACCATAATTGAATTGTTACAATTGCATCTAACTTATGCATAAAATACAGTTCCAATGAACCTCAAATTATATAATAAAAACTCTTCATATAGATCTGAAATATCACACTGCTCTACTTTGTATTTCTCAATTCGCATTCACAAGCACTTGTCACATCACTTGGATCACACATATATCATTCTTCATCTTGAAACACTAAAAATAATCTTCTTTAAATATCCACTTCACCTACAACATCAATTAGGTCAGCTTAATTGGATGTAATGTGCAAAATATGCAATATAGGATTTGTCAGCGCTAATCCTTCACATGCATGCTTTGTGCCAAGATTCAAACTTTGAAACAAATTGAAATAGGTCATCATGGACCTAAAATAGTTCCCACACAATGGATCAAAACATATTCATCTTCCGTAAATCACTCAACTAATTGGGTCAGCATCGATGAAGACCTAATTCAAAAAATTGCCAACTATACATTCACAACCTGACATGCGGACCTCCACAAATCATGAAAACTGGAATATGCCATCTATCAACACCTATGAACATATATTTTGAACCACAAAGAAAGAAACTTACCCGGGGAGGAATGCAAACTCATTTTCTCACATACTCTATACCTAAATCAATTGTAAATTATCAAGCCGAACTTCTATCATTCACAACTTTCACACCAAAGATCACAAAAAGATAAAATTCTAGAATTAGATACTCCTAACAACCAAAAAACACATATTTTAACCAAAGAGCTAGATCTTCAACAATGGATCAATGTGGACCAAATTACCAGAGCTCTATCACTTAGAAATGGTAGAATTGACACTTAGCCAAATTTCATCATAGGGTTCTTTACTAGATCAAACCTTCTTGCAAATTAGTCTTCTACAGAGGATCAAACCCTCTTACAAAATTATCAATTATCCAAAATTATTTGCACCTTACCAAAATGCAATGTTGAACAATGTTGACATTAATGACAACGCTACAATGTATGACTATATGTTCTTGTTGCCAACAACAGCATCAATGACATCTCCTCATTCTTCCAACACTAACTACCATAAAGATAATGTAGACAGTATAGTTCCACTATGACTCTTCTAGTCATTATGAAAATAGTCATAACTGGAAACAGAACATGGACCACGATCTGAGCTTCCTTCATTATTCATGATTATGTAAACTATTGAAGAAAACTATCAAGGAGTGGAGAGTTATGGTTAACTTCATGCTCACTCAACTCAGAGTCCCTTCCCTTTGGTTGCGGGTAACTGCATTATCTGTTGTGGATGAGAATGTCTCCTTTGTTGCAAGGTGACAAGTGATCTTCATGAAATGTAGCCATGTACTTGCCGCATAGGGGTTAGTTCATCACATGATATCTATACATCATAAACTACTACAATTAATAGAAATTACTATCGTATTCTATGAGTAATCATCAATTCATACACAACCATTTACGAACATATCATATACCAATCTTAATGCTTTTAATATCTTAAGGATGATTATAGGCATATATAATATATGTAAAAGTCTGGGAATGTCTTTGAAAGGCATGGACTAAAGCGAAAGAAATAGAACAAAACATAGCCTCATCAGAGGTAAAGCTACAAGCTCCCAAGTTTGATTTGCAAGCAATGTGTTATATTCATCTTGCATAGCCTTTTCCCAATGAGGTTGATGTTTATCTTTCTCATAACTTTGTGGATCAGTAGTATCCATAATTTTAGACATCAAAGCATAATTGCAATAGTTTGCTTTTCTATCCTTATATCTATCCATTCTAGTTAAGATATCATCACTTTCTTGAACAAAATTTTGAAACCATTTAGGCATATGTTTAGATGTAGGAGTAGCATCACTAGAAGAAGAATCATCATGAGAATGGTCATCATGTTCACTATCACTTTGACTAAGAGAGGTATTAGAAGGATGCAAGGAAGTATGCAAAGAAGGATGATTATCCTCAATAACAAGAACATTGTTTTGAGAAGAATCATTGTTAATAACTTTAGAACAATCATGAACACCATTTTTAGAAATGCATGCATTCTAGAAACTTTAAATTTATTAGTAACATGATTATAAACTCTATAAGCTTTAGATTGGTCATATTACCCAACAAAAATTTGAGAAGAATATTTAGAATCTAATTTTTGCCTTTTTTTGTTTAGGTTTATAAACAAAAGCAATTGAGCAAAAGATTCTTAAATTCTTAAGATTGGGTTTCCTACCAGACCAAGCCTCTTTAGGGGTGATATACCTTAAGGATTTGGTTGGAGTTCTATTAATAATATAAGTAGTACAAAACATAGCTTCAGCCCAAAATTTATAAGACATGTTTTTAGCATGTAACATACATCTAGCTATTTCAACAATGGTCCTATTCTTCCTTTCCGCTACACCATTTTGTTGAGGTGTATAGGGAATGTATAGGTCATGTTTAATACCAAAAGACTTCAAATAACCATTCAAAGAATTATTCACATATTCAATACCATTATTAGTCGTAATTATTTTAAGTTTAAAACCAGATTGCCTTTCAAAAAAATTATGAAAATCAACAAAAGTATCAAGAACTTGATCCTTGTTTTTAAGGAAATAGATCCAAGTCCTTGAATAATCATCAATGAAAGTAAGTGCATACCTTGATCCTTGGATGGATTCATTTTCCATGGGTCCCAAAAGGTCAATATGGACGAGGTGTAACTTATGATTTGCCCTCCATGCTTGACCTTTAGGATTTAGGGCTCCCTATGCATCTTACCACTCATGCATCCTCTGCATACAATTTTAGAAGGGACAATACTAGGCAATCCTTCTACCATATTATATTTTTTCATCAAGGCAATATTGTCAGCATTGATATGACCAAGTCCTTCATGCCAAACATTAAAATCAATGGTAGATAATAAAGAGTATTTAGAAGTAGCAAACTCATAGAACTTGAATAAATTATCATTGTCTAATTTAGCATTAGCAATGATTTTATCATTTAGATTTGGATCAATCACATAGCACATACCTTTATAAAATTATATCTTATAATCTTGACAAATCTTAGCTACAGAAAGTAAATTTGTTATCAATTCAGGAACATACAAACATCATGTAACTTACCATTAGGAACATTCACATCTCCAATTACTTCTATTTTACAACTATTATTATTTGCAAGTTGAAGAGCAACATTATTGTTATCAGGTTGCATTGATTCAAATACTTCTTTATGAGAAGTAACATGTTGAGATGCACCTAAATCAATAATCCATTCAAGAGGTTTTGAAGCATTTAAAGCACAAGTAAAAGCACACCTAGATTGATTGGCATTATTATTATGAGGCTTATGATTTTGTTTATAATTTTTCCACATAGGTTGTGTTGTGATGTTCACAACACACCCCATTTTACCCTCTAGCAAAATGAAGACCCCTGGTGTGGCTTTTGCTTTTGTTTGATTCGGTTCTGCTTGCTTGGTAGTATGGGTAAAATGTCCTTGGTGCTTGAAATTTAAGTTACACAATGCTAGGTGAAAAACAGTTATTACCGATGAAGTCTATGTCAAAATTTAGCAAGGGTTGCTTTTTGAATAGTTTGAAAATTCTATATATTTTAGGAGTTATGCTAGTTTTTGTGAAAGTCAAATGCTGGATGGTTCAATCAAAGTGTATCTCATATACATAACCATTTGCATGTATCTTGTATTCTTTGTTCTTTTTTAGGTATGTTGGGTTATGATGTTCATCGGGTTAAAATCACATGTCATGTTTGTATCTTCAACAATTCAAAACATACTTATGTAAATCCGGCCCTGATAGCATTTCATGGTGTACTTTATAATGGTAGAAGTCCATAGTTGTATTTGTATATTCTAGCGCATGTATCTTTTATACAAAACCAAAATATGCATTGGTGGATGTCAAAGGAAAGTCAAAACTAGCATAAAGTCACGGTCGTCTCATGTGTGTGGTTAATACATTGATTAGTGGTTCACTTTCTTATACAAGTGCATAAGCGGACCCGAAGGAAAATTCAATTGAGTCTAGAAAGCAGAAATGAGGGGTCATATTTGTATGTATAAGCGCATGTATCTAAAATGCAGATACAAATCCGAACACTATTAGAAGTTTAAGACTTTATAAAATTTAGGTGAGGTTCGAACTTGTATGTTGAGATGAATGTATAAAGTATGCAAAGGAGTAAAATGTAGTCATGGATGTGAACTATAAATAAATTACGAAATAAAGTTCATTTACGCATAACGAAAGATGAAAAGTTAACATCACATATGCATGTAAAAGTGCATGCATGTGATATACAAAAGGGTGATACAAACGAAATATATACAAAACCATATCCGAAGATAATTCCAATTTGTTACATAAAACCCGATGGAGTCCGAGTTTGTATGTTTACACAAATGTATAAGATATACATGAACATATACAAGAAAATATGTAAAACGAAAGGTAAAGAAATTGCATAAATGCATAAAGGTAACTCGTGCATGCTTTAAGATACAAAGGTGAACTTAACATTGAAAAGGGTCATTAAGTCAAAATGTCTATAATGACATCATCACTCCTTCCTTGCATATTAATGAAAAGTGCATGTATAAGATATACAAACGCAAAAGTGCAAAGGAGCTAACATATACAAAATTCAAAATATGCATTGAACGGTAAAAGTAAAGCGAAAATCAAATTACACATACTGTTTACAACATTTAATGCATACCAACCGCAGGAAATACCTAATTTTAAAGGAGTAAAAAGAAATTTTGATTGCATTAACCTTACAATTACATTTAGAATTCAGTTGCAGAGCACTCTACAAAGCTAAAGTGAACAGAGGCGAATTGTAATTCCAAGATGGTTGCGGTAAACTCAAACAATAAAATCTCTTGTCAACAGTAGTAAAGTCAACGGTTGTGAATTAGGTATGTATCTAAAAATCCCACTTGTACTTAATGAAATGCAATTATGGTGAATTTTACAGTAATTAAAGTAGGGTAATGGAAATGGTTTAAAATTAGCTAATTACTGTGATAAATTGTAAAACTTAAACACAGTAGGATAGCCATACAAAATTTGAAAGGGTAAAAAGAAAACCTTAGGGTAAAATGTTAAATGGTAAATCTATATGGTAAAACCCTAGAAAATATGAATGTGGTTGTAAAATGAATATGTTTCTCGCCAGGATGCTGCCCAAAGGGAAGAAAATTGAGAAGACAATAGGAAAAGGAGAAAAGAAAGACACAAGGAAAGAAATGATTAAAGAAGAATTTCTAAGTAGGGGTTATAATTCATAGATCTATTATGCATGAGGAAGGGAAGTTGACATAGAAATTGGAGATTTTGACTCTGTCGAATTGTTACAGAAGATTAGAGCACCTAGAGCGTCTCTGGCAATGAAGAATATACTGGATGTGGGATTGTTTAATGTTGTTGGATTCCCACTTGCAATGGAAGCTAGGGATTTGGTTATTGAATGCATCCAGAAGTATGACATGAACTCTAGGAAGGTGATGCACAATGGTGTGGTATATGCAGATTTGTCGATGGAAGGAATAGATGAAACCTTTGGTTTGAAAATTATTGATAAAATGAGGGAAATTGATGTAGAACAATATGTAGTTGACTTTAAGGAAAATGAAGAATCCTGCAAAAGCACAATATTTTATGGATGGTATTCGCAAGACAAGAAACCAAAGGTAGTTGCTAGGGTCCCAAAGCACTTGTATAGAATACACTTCAAGGAAGACATTTATATAATGACCACATTGTTAAGCAGATTAATGGGCCTAGCAGATGCAAGTACATTTGATCCATGGATCTTCTCTATAATTTAGTTTATCAAAGAAGAAACAGGGGCAGTTTAATGGGCTTTAGCCATTAGCAATGCTATTTTTGTACAAGTTATAAGATGGAAGAAACAAAGGATGTTCTTTATGTCATCCTATATACTATATTCATGTGCAACCAAGATGCAATTGGGAGGAATACCAAGGATGGGTACATTGGGGAATGGACTAGGACAAATGCTGGTAAATGATCATTACCTGGACTTGTAGGAGAAGAATGCAATGCAGAATTATATAAGGGTTAATGATGTGTTTTATATGTACCTGGTGAGAACACTAACAGTAGATTGAGATAAAAGGTTATCAGAAGATGTACGAAATGCAATCAATTTGCATAGTGCATAGTAATTTCAATTTCCTACTTTCACTTACATTAGAACAGAAGGATTCATGGGTAAACCTTTCAAAATGCCAAGGTACCCAACAGACAAGATGGTATTGTTAGAATTCACTAGACAAATATTAAACATTTACGATATGTATAATGCCAAGTTTCACAGATGTAATATCAAGTTTCCTTTTGGTATTGGTAGATACCAATGTTTTAGCAAGGAAGTTGACCAAGTATCAGAAGAAAAATTACAATATTTTGGGCTCCAAACTTTTGATTTGGCTAGACTATTTGACCCATTCAGGAGAATACAAAATTTTGTGGACAAGAAGTTTAGACATCAGCCACATCTTGAAGATTTTTGGACTGATTGTGACAATGAAGTAGAAGTTAGGAAAAGGGCTCATCAAAGACTAACCCTTGACCAAATAAGGACCTTGGTAGTACTTGAGGTACCCCAAGAGATTAAAATGATGATGAGAAAATATTGTATACAAGTTATGACACCAAAAGGGTGGCTGATGAAATTATAACTGAGCCAAACTGGAGTCAGCCTGAGGAGACTTCACTGGACAATATCTCAAGGCCAATAATAACATATTCAGATGTTTGGATAAAAGAGAAAATAGAGGAACTGAAGGCCAAAGGAATAATAGTCACTTGCCAAGGGAAGAAAGGGAAAAAGAGAAGCCTGGAAAGTGAGGATAATTTTGACGATTTCTTGAAAAGAAAGAGGCAAATAGTAGAGGCTGAGATAGCCAAAGGAAATACAAGGGCCACATTATTAGATTCTTATGCATTAGGGGTAACTGTGGCTATCCCCTCAGGAACGTTCACATTTGCAAAGGGAGGAACATCAACTGCACCTACCACAATAGAGTAGCCTCCAGTACAAACACCTGTAGGGCCTCAACAAACACCAAGTGTCCAAAGCCTACCAACAGCTCAACAAACACCTTTGGAAACACAGACACAACAAGAGAAACTCCAAGGATTTATCCAAGTCAAACAGGAAATGACTAAGGAAGTGCTACAAGGTGCATCCATGCCTCAAGTGTTCACACAAGGAAATGTAGAAGTAGTGGATGTGGATAGGGTTGTAGAAGTTGATGATGAAGAGAAAGAAAGTAAGGATGTGGATGATGTTGAAGATGATAAAGATAACAGTGAGGATGAAAGTAGTGGTGACAGCCTAGAGATGAGTAGTGAGGAGGAAGAAGATAGACAAATACCTAAGAGTCACCTCATGTTGGGGGCATTTGATGCAGCAACATTGCAACAGGTAGCAACAACACCACAAGTTCCAAAGGTTGCCACACAATTAGCAGAAGATACAGAAATGATTGATCCATTTGGTAACTTAGTGCCTGAAAATATAATGGAGGAAGTAAAAGAGACTGTCCAAGAGATTTTTAAGGAGCAAACAAAGGAGAAAGAGAGTGAGGGTATTGGTAATGCACCGGCATCTCAAAGGGAAAATGTACCGGTTCAGGAGAATATGCATGTAGTTAGCATAGAGGAACAACAAAATGTTGAAGAACAATAGCCTCCTCAGCAACAACCTTCACAACAACAGCATGGTCAACAACATCAACACCATCAAGGACATGAAGAACAAGGGTAAGAAGAAGTGATAACAAAGGAACCTCAAGATGAGGTGATGAATGATAAGGCTATAGATACAACATGGGAGTACCATCTTGGGTTGGATCTGAGGTATGACAAGATTCAGCAGTGCAGCTGGTGCCAATTGATATAAAAAGCTTATTAGCTAATGAGGCCACCAAGAGTGGCAAAAGGAAGGCAAGGTTCATGTCTGCAATAAAAAGAGATCCTTCTGGTACTAGAACTGTGCAAATGGTCGTTCCTCAAGATGACAAAGAAAAAGGTGAAATAAGCATGGAGGATTACAATGTTATAAGTATGAATCTTGGACATGTTAACTGAGAGCAACATATTGAAGAGCTGCAATAAATGACAGAACTAACTGCCACCAAGATGAGGAAAGATAAACAGAAGATAATGCAGTTGAAAGGGCACATTGCCCAACTACAAAAATTCATCCAAGGAATGATAGATCCTAGACAAAGTTTACCTAAATTGCCTTTAGAATTGACAATTTTATCCAAAGAACAAATAAGTGACATGGAGAATAAAAGGCACGAAGCTAGCATATTTGAAGAGTATGTAAAGATATTTATACAGAAAGGGGAAGAGGTAATAAAGGTTGCAATTAGCAATTGGGACACCAATCTTACTGAAAAGAATAATTGTGCTAGTCTTCTACAAAAATGTCAATTAAGAATAAGGCAGAATAAAGATGAGCTGAATAAACTCAATGCTATGGAAGAACATATGGAATCATTGATCAATGGATGGATCCTAACCTTAAAGGTTGCCTTTCAAGTGCCTCGATGGAGAATGGAGCTGAAATTTGAGGAAGGTATACTCAGACCATGCATTGTTAATGTTCAAGAGTTAGAAAGAACTACTCAGGACCTCTTGGATAAACATGTGAAGATGGTACAACATTTGGTAAGGCATCCCTGTTCTAAAGCCTAGGTATATTCGGATGTATCCACAGCAATTCAAGAGTTTAGATATATCTTTCGATCTTGTATTGATGATCCGGTTAATAAATTGGGTGAAGATGTAATGGAATTGAGTGCCAAAATTAAGAAATATCAAAAGAGAAGAGAGGACATGGAAGGAAAGGCATAGGTATTGAAGAAAAATGTAGAGATGTAGTAGTACATATGGGAAGCATCTCAAAAGATAGGTCATGCACCCATATCAGCCTTGGATGAAAGATATAAAAATTATATAAGGTAGAAGGAATGAGATCAATAGGTGGAGGATACCCGGGATAGTGATTGACAGACTTATTCATTATTGTTTCATTCTTTATCTTGTTATCTTTTGTACCTACAAAAAATTCAAGGACAGAAGGTCAACCGTACAAGACATTGTGACATTTCAAAAAGATTCTAAAGGCATCTTTACGACCAGGAGAATATTCTTTCAAGATATTTTGGAGTGACAACTGGAAAAGAGTATATTTCAAGGATACTCCTATGTGCCAGTTGGTGCATAGTTGGCAAGTCCTTCTCCGTCGTTGATATTGTATTTTGAATCTGAGCCCTTGATGGGATTTTATAGCCGTAGTAAAGGATCTAGATCTATATAAGGATCTTTGCTACACTTATTTTAGTACACATGGCCTACATAATGTAGAAAAAAAACACACCAAAGATTTTTGCAAGATAAGTGACTAGGAGAGTACTTTGAGCATAATGAATTTGAGAAGGAATCTACCTATGTCTGTAGGAAGGATTATGTGGAACATCTTGTTTCCTTTCTGTATCTGTAAAAATATCTATGAGTTTGATAATTTTGTTGATACATTCAAACGTTCTGAAGTCATGAAACATTGTAAATTTAAAATGGCTATCATATATCAGTAAATGCAAGCATCAAATTTTTGCATCTATTCCAGAGTGTTATTTGAGTTATGTATTTCTGATATATTTTCTTTAAAGATTGCAATTCTATATGTGAATTTGTGAAAATGATCTGGATTAGCATATACGAATTTATTTGCTTTTGAATTGTCCAGGATAATCAAACTTGTCCACGTGAGTAACAGAGCATCATATTTTGTTTTGATCAATGTTTCTAACCTTAGCTTTTTATCTTTCTTTTACCAGTAGTTTAAATAAATAGCCAAAACGTAGTAATCTAAAGGAAATTTTTAAAGATTCTAATAAATACATGGAAATGATAAAGATCTTTGATAGTTTTCATAAATTTTGAGGTGCAGAGTATATTTCCTTAAAATTTATGCAAAGATTGATAGTAAAGTTACAGATAGATGTAAAGGATCAATGCCTTGAGAGTAATTTGGAAATATTTGCACATATTGAGTAATAATAGCCAACAAATAGTAGTTAAATCATGTAAGGCCCCTTGTTAAATACCTTCACATTGAACCCTAAGTAATCTGACGTAGTCATGACCTGACTAACGAAGCCTTGGGATTGTGAATTATTATTTGATAATTCTCCATATCTTTCAAGATAGACAAAGTTCATAGTGAATTTTATCTCATGTTGTGCATGTATAACAACCGCATCAACAAGTTGTTTATTGTTATTAACATTTTGCTTCTTGTAACAAGTGTTAGGCCAATTACCATATTTATCACAATAGTTACAATGAGGCCTCTTAGAAGAATTATTCATTCTATTATCATAACTATTGTTGTTGTTAGTTCTATTGTTATATTATTATTGTTTTGAAATTTGGGATTATAATTTTGTTTATTATGAGGTTTAAAATTTGGTTTATTATTTTTAGACATAAAAACATGCTCACTATTCTTAATATTACCAAATTAAATCAATTTAGCTTTTTCTTGCCTTAACAAATTGCAAAAAATATCATAATATAATTGATTAGCTAAAGTACGAATAGTTAATTGAGCATGAATCTGTTGGTAACATAAGCATTTTGGCATTAAGCATTTTGGTAAGTAGTTTTGTCATTGATGGCAACAAGGATGATGGCAACAAAGAGTAAGTAACAAGAACTAATGGCAACAAGGTTGGTAATGTCAAATGACAAAGATGCAATGGTCTGAAAAAGAGAAATAAAGGTTAAAGTCAGTGATATCCCAGGACAGAGTTAGTAATCTGGAAAGTGATAACCTAAGGTAACAGCTGCAGTTTGAATGATAATTTTGGAAGAGGGTTTGATCCTCTTCTTTTCAATATGATTTTGATCCTCTGAAGAAGACACTTTTGCAAGAAGGTTTGATTTAGTAAAGACTCTTGATGAAAATTTGGCTGTGTTAAATCTGTGCTTCAGAGCCTCCAGTATTTTGGTCCACATTTGTCTGCTATTGAAGATTTCACTTTGCGATTCTAACATGTTGTTATTGGATGTTAGAAGCACCTAAATCCAAAATTTTGTGTGTTTTTGATAAAAAGTTTGAAAGATATAAGTGACAGAAGATCAATTGGACAATTTACAGGTTTTTCAAGTTCAGTGTAGGGGTGTGGGAGAGACCGAATTCCTCCACGGATTAGTATTTATCATTGTAGTTCTAAAGGAATGTTAATAGATGTGAAAAGAGTATGATTTCTAGTTTTTATGAGATTTGGAGTTGGTTAAGTCAGTTTGTGAATTTTCTATTAAAAGATTTTGTATTAGGTCTTCAGTGAAGCTAACCTAATGTGTGGAAAGGTGTGTGGATGGTAATTACGCTTTGCAGATCTTATTAAGAGATGTTTTAGGTCCATACCAACCTATTTCAAGTTGTTTCTAAGTTTAGATCTTGGCATGAAGCGTGTACATAAATATTTGAGGTTGACAAGCTACTTCTTGATGTTTTGATTGTTATACTCAATAAGACTGACCTAATTGGTGTTTGTGCATGTTGTGGATATATATATGAGATCTTTTTGGATGTGAATATGGAAAACACATGAATGTGAAAGTATGCGAAGAGTACATGAATGAGATTAGGTGTATGTGCGAATTTGGTTAGAGTATGAGAAGTTAAGTCTGTTTGCAGAGCAGAAGATTAGAGATAGAGGAAATCTTTTTGTACTCAGAGAAAGTTTATATGTTGTGCTTCATTGGAACTATATTCTATGCATATGTAGATGCAATTGTAACAGTTTAATTTGGTAGTGAGCTACTCTTCTTTTCTCTCTTTCTTTCTTAGTGGGTAGTGAGTTCACTTAGATAGTGAGTCCACCTATAGTGAGCACTTCTGTAATATCTTATAACTAGTTCTAATATATTGTGAGCTAATACTCACTGTGGTTTTTCCCTTTTTGGGTTTTCCACGTAAAAATCTTGGTGTTCGTGTTGTGGATTGTGGTTATATTTTTTATGCTTAATCTACTTTACTATCATTGAATTTGGTAAATGGATTAAATGCTTAATGTGTGAATGGTTTAAAAGAATACTGATTCACCCCCCTCTCAGTATCTTGAGTGTTCAACAATTGGTATCAGATCCAAGTCCTTTGGAAGAAGTCTAACTTCTCAAGGAAGATCTTGGAGGTTGAACACATGGTAGCTAGATAGTTTCCTACTCCTCCAGAAGAGATTACTGTTGTTGAAGTTTTAGAAGATGAATGCATGTCTATCAATAGTGAAGAACTCAAGGTTGCTCTTGAAGTCCTAGAAAGGACTAAAGAAGAAATCAAAGAAGTAGATGGATGTATCAGAAAATTAAGAGAGAAAGTCAAGAAGTTCAAGGAAAGACATAAGGAGGTTAGTGAACAATTGAGGCTAACAAATGAATCTATGAATGGTCTGAAAGTGCAAGTTTAAGAAAAGGCAAGAATTGAGGAATATCTAAATTTAATGGTGAAAGGCAAATCTGAAGAATGTATAAAGCTTGAACAAGAAGTTGTGAAACTGAAATCAAATCTGGAGAAGGCAGAGAATTATGAATACAAATTCAAGATAAGTTTTGCAAGGCTTGATGAGATGATTGAAAGTTAGAAAGATCCCAATGACAAAGAAGGCTTAGGGTTTGAAAAAGGTGAAAGTTCAAAATCAGGTCAATCATCAAAAGCTAAAAACAAGAAGAACAATGACAAGCAAATCTAGAATCAAAATAAAGGAGCTAGAAGAGCACTGGTCAGACAACCTAATGCTCAAAGGTACCCATCTTTCAATGGTTATTGTCATTATTGCAATAAATTTGGACATAAGGCTACATAATGTAGGAGCATAATGAATCAAAATGTCCCATCTTTCTCTGGTCAATGTTTTACATGCAAGAAAGTTGGTCATAAAACTAATGAGTGTAGAAGTTAAATGATGAATGGATATAAAAGTGGTAGAATGACTCAATCCTTCAATGGTTATTGTTATACATGCAATAGATTTGGGCACAAATCCAACCAATGCAGATCTAGAATGAATGGAAGGAATACTAGTTAGAGGAATGTTGTGTGCTACAATTACAATAAGCTTGGACACATTTCAAAGTTTTGTAGAAGCAAAAGCATGAAGAAGGATAATTTGGTAGAAAAGAACAAACTAGTACAAAATGTTGATCCTACAAAGACTAAGGAGATAAGTAAGATTTGGATAAAGAAGGAAGTAACAGAGGTTAATGGTGAACCTGTACTGACATCCGATGCAGATGTTTCCTCTGGAAACGGAGATGAGAGCTTTGGCTCAGAGGAAACTTTAATGGAAATCTTTCAACCCTTGCCAAAGAGAAGATGTTGATGCTTCAACATGAGGATATGTGTTGTAGGATACTATTCTTGATCTAATGGAGAAAGTTCTGGTAAGAAATCTCTTGATGCGAAGATTTGTGGAGCACTTGAAGGTGACTATGGTTATAGAGACTGGTTTGATAGCTTTATTGTTTGTTGAATTAAATGTGAATTAGGTTAAAAGGTTATAAAATTGATCTTACTTTGTAAAAATCATTCACAAAGCATTCAGAGAGAAATTTGAGAGCTGATTTGAGCAGAAGAAAAATTCAAGGTGAATCAGAGATCGATGCATCAAAACCCTAGTTTTGTAAAAGTAAAGAAAAGGTATTTATCTGTCTTCGGATTACCCTATTTTTTCAAAGATTCTTGTTTCTGATAAGTTTGATAGTATTTTCAATGGCTACTCTGAAAATTGTTGAAGTTTCTGAGAAACCTCAATGAAAGTTTAATAAAATTATGGCTAAGTGTTTAGAGGATGACCTGTTGGGGGCATTTTAATCCGTCCCTTATGGGGTTTTTCTGATGGAAGACATAAGAATATATATCCACGAAAAAATAGAAGAATTTGATCACAGAAAGCTTTGAGATATCTGGGTGAAAGAGCTCACAGGAGATAACTTTGGACTTAAACTAGAATACCAAAACCTAATTGATAAGAAACTTGATGTTTGGCAGTGGTTCCCAAGTTTCTACCTTGATGAAAAGTGGGTTAGATTGGTGTTGAGCATATTTCATGATTAGTTTGTATGGTTGGATGTGCTTGGCATGATCACAAAGGATGTAATGAGAGAGGTTACTAGTTTGTGTTCCTCCGAACCCATTCCTGTTTTGAAATCCATTAATAATAAAGTGGTGATGGAGATAACGGGTGCTACCTATAACAAGAGAGCACTATAGTAAACCCTATCCAAAACCCAACTGTTAGATATGTTGCAATGGTTGTTGGTTATAAGATATATTTCACTAATAGAGAGAATTTAGTGTCTGCTACAGCTATTAATGTAGCATATGAGATGGTGGAGAAGTGCACAGATTATGATCCATGTCATGCCTGTGACGAGCCCTCCTGTAGGTCACCATACAAGAGGGATAAAAGATGGAAAAAAAAAATTTAAGTGTATAATTGTGTAACTAGAAGCATTAGTTTACCTAAAGTTTTGCAATGACGACAGAACCCCAGAAGGTTAGGTTGTAGAAAGTTCTTGTTTGTACTTGCCCTATAAAGACAAATATCAAGTATCTTGCTATACTTAGTTGTCTAGAAAATCACTCCATTGTTACGTCCCAAGGAAATAATTCCACCATGTAATTATTTTACAAGATTAATAAAATTGCTATTAAGAAACTTGGAAATATTGAATTAATCTTTATTTAATCTTGTAAAGATCTATTAAATTTATTGGCACTAGATAAACCTATGAAATAAATACAATTACTAATTAAATCTAATAATAAAATTAAAATGATAACTCCATAACTCAATATCCTTCAAATCTTCGAAATTTGAACTACTCCTTTCATTAAAATCTCAATAAACAATTACTTTCTTGATAATTAAGGATAGAAGTAACAAATAGATTTGTTTTAAAATCTTGCTTTCTTTTATGAAATCTAGCTAAATTTAGTTCCTTTCCTAAATTTTAACAAGGGTTGCGCTGCAGCTGCAGTCCCTGCCTAAAGCTGCAAGCAAATTGAGGGGGCATAGTTTGTTCTTGGATAATGTTGGATAATGCAAGAGAAGGAAAAATATAAACTCAAAGGAGCAAAGCCACATCAAGGAAGTGATAATAAGTTCGTAGATTTATTGGTAGAGCAGCAAAGTTTAAACTCAATATGCACCTTTCAAAGATGTACTGAATCATGGGAGATTATCTCAAAGATGGATGGTTGAGAGATTAAAGATGATGGGAGGTCTCGCCATATCAATATCCATCCTTTTTGTTTGTCATTGTGGAGTGAGATAAGTGAGGCTACAAAGCAAGAAGAACAGGAAAATTGAGCTTATGAATGATTTATCATGCAGCTTGTATAATAAAGATTAGAAAGGAATAGCAATAGGGGAATAAGGGAAAGGAGACAGAGATTAACAATGAGCCTCTGAAATCATTTCACATGCAACATTAGAACATAAATGGATACCCCCGATCTACAGGGTCAAGAAGAAAAATTGACATTGGCAAGAGATGGGAGAGAAGAGGTGATGGAATGCTACACAATGTGGATGACCATTTCCCCAACACCTATGTTGCAATAGTGGATTTGGTCTGCAATTTGGTAAGAATTGATGGTTTTTAGAAAGACTTTGGAAAAATGCTTCAAGAGATGATGGGCAAAAGAAATGGAAGGCAAGACCAACACTCCAACCAAGCCTATGATTCAATGCTGAGGGTACTAACTGGCTAAAAACTGGTTTAAAGAAAGTGTGTTATGTATAAAGGCAAATTATGGGAATGATAAGAGTGCAACTATTATTCAGAGCGGTCAAACAACGAGAGAGTCAAGAGATAAGACACCGAATTAGAACTGTAAATTGCAAGATTGTATCGTGCAAAAGTTTTATACAAAATTCAAAAGGCTAGATGTGTTACAAGATGTCTATCTATCATCTACTTCCATCCAAAGAATAGTCATAGCATATTAACATGCAAGTGTGGAAGACAAACAGATGTCTTGGTAGTCATATTTACTAAGTAATATAGTATTGACCAAAATAAGAGATTTCGGAGAGTTGCTTCTACAGGATGGTGCTAAAAATTTGTCTAAGTCATAATAGACCTTAGAAGAGCATGTCTTTGAATTTGTTGTATCTTCTCTGAGAGGCCCATGCAAGTAAGGCTCGTAGCATGTTAGAATAATGTGATGTACTTGTCATTCATAATGCAATCCACCAAAGTCTGCAACTCTGCTCTTGTTGCTACAATGTCTCTTGTGCTGCAAAATAAAAGGTGTTCTTCAAGCAAGGAAATCAACTCTACAATTTATGCCCTTGCCTGACTACTAATTGTCAGCCCATACTTAGTCCCGAAGGAGTCTACCAAGCATTGTTTAATCTTTGTAAGCTTAATACCTGTAGAAATTGAAGATCTTGTTAGTTCTTGTGCCAGCCCATAAACCACATATATTACTCTTCAACGAGGATCAACAAAGTCATGGCAGAACACCACTTTGTGCATATCTTGTGATAATTGCAGTTCATGAGTCCATACTTTCTCATTTTGTCAAACAGATCACGTGCCTTGTTTATGCTTCCACATGTACGTCATTCAAAAGGGCAAGCATTTATTCAGACAATAGTATAAACCTTCTAAAGTCATCCTTCTTGACTATTATCTAATCTTTTATTGTCAGATCTGTCATTAGGCTTTTAGCCAACTTTCTCTAACAACTGTAATGTGTCCATGATTTCACCAAACATAGGCATTTGATATATTGCTGAAAGCTCTTGAAATGTACTTTTAGACAGTATAACAAATCAGAGAAACAAGTCTTGAGTATCCATAAGCAAACATGGGTAAGCCTATTTTGAACCCTCTTCTACCACATATACTTTTCTAACACAAAAGTATGTCACTTATTAATATGTAATTGTATTAAATCATTCCATCAAAATGAGTCCAAAACTAAATGAGAATTGACATGGGTATGAAATTTCACCATTACAATACTATTCAAATGTTATAATCCCTACTTTAGTCTATAACAAAATGAAAAAAGTGCATTGTCCATCCATGCTAGAGTTTAAACACATCTATCTATAACCATATGTATATTCTATAAAATTACTTTTCCAAATGAACCTTGACAATATAAAATATTGTAGTGAGAATATATGTAGCTACAAATACTTGTAAATTATCTTTGATGAAACAAGGTTGAAATAAATTTTAATATAATACAATAAGTAGATTACTTTTCCAAAGGTGTTCCTAATCATATAAGATATTTGTAGTTTCCAACCCTTGGGATGCATATCAAAGGCATACACAAGACTCTGCTTCCATTCTATAGAAAATATTGTGAGTTACAATCTGCACATTTTCACCAACCAGATAAACCAATGTTCAATATCACGGGCTCACACATTGAACTCATATTCTCCAAAGCATGCGGTATTCCCATTCATCAAAAGCAAAGGCTTGGCAAATAACACTAATCATATATGCATTCCCATCTGGAAACCAAAAAAGATTATGGACATCTTAATAGTCAGATCTAAAAAGGTAGAAAGTAGTAAATGAAGTCAGAATTTTGCAATATAAGTATGATATACAAACATAAGCAGAGATAGATGACAATTTCAATAAAGTTAAATGGATTGCAAAAGCCAACCAACTAATAACAGGAAAAATAGTAGGGCTCGTTCAAGTCCACAAGGCTATTAAAAAATTACTAGTCTAAAATCACACAAGGTTGAAATGAAGTAGTGGGTCCAATGGATCTTGCACACAAAAATGTCAATGTGTGTCCCACACAGCTCTTTTCAACCACCCTGCCTGGCATGAAAGCCAACCCACACGAGTCCCTTGAACAAACCCTAAAAGCAAATCTCAACCATAAAAAAAAAAACATTTATAACTACCCAAAAGAATACCCAGAATAAATCCCACACGTGGCCCCTTCTGCAATAGCATGCAAACAAATTCAACTACTAGTAGGTATATATGCAAAATGTAGAAACTACACATGAACTGTAAAATTACAGAATGCCACGTCTGACCTGACTATGTGGGTGGGTTAAAAAAAACATTAGGAACATTAAATTTATAAACATAAGAAACTTCACAAAGCTTCCTAGTAAACATTGTAACAAGTTGTTTGCTTTCTCCTAAAAATGAGGTGGACTTGACCGTATTAATAGTTGTAATACAATAATGGCCTCTTCTGCAACCATTTCTTGTGCTCTACCAAATTCAACACGAGTAGATGGCCATGAATCCTTTGGAAAGCATAATGCATCAACAGCAACCTCCAGAGCTGGTTCTATTCTAGCCTTAAGTGCACCAACTAGATGTGGAATACAAAGAGTGGCTACTTCACTTACCCGAAGCGTTGAAAATTATTGAAAAGGGTTGTTGATAGCCAACAAAATTTCTTCATTGATGGTGCAGTTGTCCAAAACTCTTTCTCTAAAGCACCTGCGACAGCAAAGCAGTCAATTTTATTTTATTTAATAGACAATTTCAAAAGAGTCCACCACTCAAAACAAAAACAAATAAATGTTGTTCAAAAGATATCAAATGTGCTTCAAGAGTCTTAAAACGCTACTAAGAACCAGTATGCCAACAAACATTGTGGCTAAAAGCTTGCAAATTTTCATTAACAACTACTAATTTGTGCAATCAATCAACAAAGAATTTCATGGTTTCAAATAGAATTTGAACATGCTTGAAAAGCAATCTTAACAAGCTTTTGACTTTGCCCTCTTGTATAAAGAATGAAATATTTTTAAAAGGACACAAAAATAGTGAACTAACCTTAATGAGATGAGTTCTATAAACTAATGAACTTGAGGTCAACATGATTAAATATAGTGGTACATTTATGGCTAATTGAAAATAAAAAGTGATAGTTTAAATTGTTCAACAAATAACCTTTAGAAAAAATAAGGGATGAGATTGGGTAGCCCCAACCAACTTAAAGACTCAGAACTAGAAAAAAAAATCATGAAAAATCAAAATTAGAAGACTTATATAAACCCCAACAAACTTGAAGACTCAGAAACATCCAAATATCCTGGCTCATCGAATCCTAAATAGTAATTCTACCCAAAACTAAGAGTCATCACTAATGACACTTGACTTGTGTACTTTCCTTGCCACCTCAAGAATGCCCTTATGGTAAGAAATGATCATATTCCAAATTACATATCTCAAGTCTCGACAGAAATCAAAGAGATTGCCCACCTCCCTAAAAAGCTCGAGAATTCCTCATGCATACCTATATTTCCCTAACCATTTGCTACATTCAATGGCTACCCCAAACCCTATGAACATTGAGCCAAAATCTCCTCTGTATTCTCCTCGGACCATGCTAGGAGCTCCTCTAGATTGCCTCACAAATCTACTACGTGAACTATTACAACCAATTTAGCCTTAAAATCCACTAACATCTGATGGAATAGTAAGCTCCAACAAAACTTGCCACATGTTATAGGAGTCTGTTGCATGCCAGACATGTATTGTGCAGTTGGCTGCTAGCTGTCATATGTGACAAGCATTTATGTTCTATGCACAAAAAGATTAGAAAAAATAAACCTTAAAGATTCTATAAAAATTTTCTCATGCGCAACAAGCAAGAGTAAAAAGAAAAAAGTTGGCTCACATTAGGGAATTCCTTTGTAAGTTTCAAATTATGAAACGCTTTTTCTATTGAAAGAACATAATGTTCATACTACAGAGCGAGAAATCACCTTTATCAAGTCTGCCTTATCCCATTTACTCAGGATCCCTTTGCGCGCTTTCTCAGTAGACGGCCAAAGAGGCAATCTAAGATTTGGATCATAAGATAGCAGGGCACCTCCTTGTCTTGCAACTTCCATGGCTTTCCACATTTTCAAGACTTGGAATTCATTGATAAATGTTCAAAGGCATTTTTCTTTGAAAAAAGTGTTTTAAACCTATTTTTGAGGCGTTCAAATCTTTTGTGGACCTATTTTCACAGACCACAAGTGCACATAGGACATGGGAAGGCATCCGAATAGGGTTTTTTTGTTGCAGAATAGGGCTGAGCACTAAAATACCCATGCTACACCTTTAAATCTTCCCAAAAGCCTCCCAAATCCACCCTCTAATGACCAAATCAACCCTCCAAACACCAAATCACCCCCATAGCATGGTTTAGCTAGTTTCTTTGTGCAATTTTTTGGGTCGATTAGAACTATATATTACTACCAGAAGCTAAAACTCTATTAAAAAAAAATTCCATACAGAAACAAACAAAAGAAAGAGGGCACGTTGCAGACAAAGACTAATAAAATCACCTTCCAAATTCCACGTTGCACTGAAGAAACCCAACTGTTTCAAAACGGAATGTTAAATGGCATTCCCACAAACCTTTCTTCTACATCTCTACCTGCAATGGAAAACGGGCCACACGTGTCCATGTTGGAACCCATCAGAACATGCAAATCTCAATGCCGCCATGGGTTGAAGCTGGGAACACACACGGAGACCCTACAAAAACAAAGAAAACCCTAGGCAGAACCAAGCTAAAATATAAAAAATAAAAATCAAACTATCTCAACTAAATTGCCAATGGGCTAAATCAATTACCAATGGGAAAAAAAAAACGGACCAATGGGAAAAAGTTGAAGCTAATATTGCTATCTCAATATTCATTAAAACTAAAACACCTTAGGTTTAACTTTGATTATTGCCATTGCACAAATATCAATGGGAAAATAATGCCAAATAGGGACTTAAAAACTTAGGCTAATTTTGATTATAGCAGTTGCACAAATCCCAACGCCAAAAAAAATGCTATGGTAGTGAAAACAACAGTTACCCTGCCGCAGGCAGGGACTAATAAAAGCATAAATCTAACATCTAAATAAATTCGATTTTACTTGTTATTGAAAACAATAAGACAACTATTAAATCTTATGTTTTAAAACTAAACCATTACTACCCTACATAGCAATAACAAAATTATAAATTTCACTAATGCATTTGTGGTGCAGGGTAGAAGATTAATCAGAAACAACAAGAATAATTTATAATTTAAAGATAGTGAAGTGCTTAAATATATATAGCAGAGGCATGATTAACAAAGGCAACAGGTATGACATATTCACAAATTTAAGTTGTTGTGGAGAACATTTAATCGAGGTAAAATCAGAGGTGACGCTATAAGAGTTGAAGGACTGGGTATATATAATTTAATACTTGATATGAAAGAAAATATATATAAAGATACATATGTTCCAGCCAGAAGGAGAATAATGGCAGTGGAGAAGTTAGTGTTGACTTCATAAATTTACAACAATGATTAATAAACAACGAAAGCTTTATATAATGTAGATAACGAATAAATATCAGACATCAAATAGAACTATAACTTGCAGGTTATAATTCAAATAATGGATAGCGATAAATTTTTTTTTTGAAGTCCTAAACAATTTTAAACACATTTAAAGGGAGAAGGGGGGGGTACTGCCTCTCCCCAAATGGGAGTATCGTGGGCTTAAAGCTCATGGCCTCCCCTTTAGGGGGGGCACCATGGGGAGCCCACGGCCCCCTCAAAGGGTGCCAAAAATTGCAGCAAAGGCTGCATCTATTTAACACTTCAAATTTTTCTTTTATTTCTATTCCAATCTGATAACTCAATTAAAACTTACTTTTTTTTATAACAATTGCTCTATGATAACTATAAATAAAAAATGTAGCCTCTATTGTCATTAACAATAGTAAACAATGAAATAAATACAATATAAACAGTAGTGTATATATATAGATACTATTAACATGAGATAAAGAGATTTAACCAAGGAATAAATATGTATATGAATAAAGACATTTCTGAAAATTCATTTCTATATTTACACAAATATAAGGAACCCATAAATAAAAACACCATCACCATTATGAATAAGATAAAGTAATCTTTTCTTTTCTTTTCAGATTTAGAGGAAAACATGCTCATGATTCATATTTCTTTTACAACTTCTCAACATACCCACAATACACAAAATTTACACATCTTCATAAGAGACTCAACATATACATTGAACAAAGGGGTTTCTTCAATACCAGTATAACTTCCCCAAAACTCTTTAACACAACATCTAGACACCTTCATGCACATCACATCCAAAATTCAAATCATTTGGATCAGGTACCGGAAAGATATCGCTATTATAAGATCGATTGTTTTCTCAAAGTAGAGCATTCTAACAGTCTCAGACAATCAGCTAAAGGAGAAGACTTGTGGAGCATTTCACAACTTGTAGAGCTAAAAGACAAATCATTCAAGGAACTTTGGATTGTGACTAACCTTCCCTGAGATCCGTATGTTATTCCATTCACTTGCGGAGGATTCCCATCTGTTTAGGTTCGACCTATCCATGTACACACGTTACATCTCTTTCATCAGAGTTTGTAATCATCCTTAGCCGACGCGGAGGAATCTTGTGTTTCAGAGATGATATATATTCATGTAATAGATGCATAGGAAAGTAGTCATTGATAGTCAATCACATAGAGATAGCTTGATAGTTTAAATTATTTTGTAAGGTGCTTCAAAGTCATATCTTGCGCATATACTGTAACTAAGGAATCAGGTATGTGAGCCCTAATTGTAAGCCTACATGTTGCTGACCTATTTGTATTTTGAATCTATGGTATATTGAATGAATGAATCTATATTTACATCCTATCTTTGAGTTGTTTTCGTTGTGTTTACTCTTGATGCACGGTCTAGACTGTTCACTTTGTGGACCCTCCTAGTCGTGATTCCACCAAGTGGTATCAGAGTGAAGTTCGAATCCTTTGGGAGAAAAGTGAGAGAAATTGGTGAAGGAATTCTGTAAGATCTTATTGTCAATAGATTGCCGAATCTGAGGTAGACTACTTGTGTTGTCAACCAATCGCTGATTGTGAGGCAATTGCCACCTTGTAGCTTGATCATTGAATTTGAGGTAGTTACACTTGATTCAAGGAAGAGATGCCATTAAGGGGAATACCTAATGTTGGTACTATGGCTGGAAGAATGGATGAGATGATGGAAATGATGAAGACAATGCAAGTTCGCCTGGATGTTGTTGAAGAAGATCAGAGAAGAGGACTTACACCTCAACCTAATGTTGAAAGTGATGATGATGAAGAATTTCAATCCACATATCAAAATGGCAAAACCCTAAGAGAAGAAGAGGAAGAATCAGATCAAGTCAAAATGTTGTGAGCTATTTCAAAGATTGGGAAAAAAACCTAGAGTTGATGTAATGAATTACACTGGCAATTTGAATCCTGAGGAGTTAACTAATTTGATAAATGACCTAGAAGAATACTTTGAGTATGAAGAAATTGAAGATCCGGAGAAGGTAAAATTTGTAAAGAAAAAGTTGAAAGGACATACTGCTATATGGTGAAAACAAGTTTAGTTGGATAGAAACAGAAGAGGAAAAGAGAAGATTACAAAGTGAGATAGAATGGTGACAAAGTTCAAGAATCAGTTTATACCTGCTGACTATGAGTTGAAACTATTGAAAAGATTGTATAACCTGAAACAAAAGGAGAAATCTGTGAATTTCATAAGATGATCATAAGGACAGGACATAGTGAAGCAAACAAGGAAAAAGTGGCTAGATACATCAATGGACTGAAATTGAATATTCAAGAAGAACTGAGTTTGGTAGGGATGACAATATTGGAAGAAGCATATCAGTTTGCCTTGAAAGTTGAAGAAAAGTTGAACAAGAAGCATGAGCAAAGGTAGAGAGGTAGAGGAGGTAAATTTTAGAGAGGTAGAACATTTTATGGAGGAGCACATTCAAGAAGGAAGATATAGAAAATAATGCATACCGAAGAGATGACAAAACCTTCTACTGTAAAGGAAATCCTAGTTCATACCAGAGTGAAGGATACAAAAGAGATGGAAGAGGACATGATAGGAGAACATTCAAAGGAACCTATTTTAAGTATGGAGGTGATGCACATAGAGCATTTGAATGTAATCAAGGAAGTACAAGCAAGAAGATAGAGAATAGTAGAAGAGAAGCCTATGTGGAAGAACCTGTTGGATCACCTAGTTCAGTTGGTAAACATGAGAAAGGACAATCACTAGTCATGAGGAGAGCACTATTTCAAGCAGACACAAATGAAGAATCACTACAAAGGAAAAGTTTGTTCAGAACTAGATGCAAATCAGGAGGTAAATGTTGTGAAGTTATAATTGATAGTGGTAGCTCAAATAATTTAGTTTCAGAAGAGATGGTGACTAAGATGAAGTTGGAGAGATTGAAACACCCTAAGACATATCAGATAGCATGGATTCAAGATTATCATAAGGTACTGATGAGTTAACAATGTTTGTTGAAATTTCATATTGAATCTTATCATCATGAAGTATTGTGTGATATTATGCCTATGGATGTTTGTCATATATTGTTAGGTAGACCATGACAGTATGATAGGAAAGATATACATGATGGAAGAAAGAACACCTACACTATAACATCTAATGGAAAGAGAATTACTTTGATTCTTTTGGAAGATGATCCTAAGAGTGAAGTGTGTGGGAATGCTAGAATATGTTTGGTAGATGGAAGGAAATTTCTGGATGGTTTGAGACATGAAAATATGTGTCATGTTTTGATCCCTAAGAAGCCTGAAAATCTAAAGATTGAAGAATCATAACTGGAGAAGATAACTGAGTTGCTGATAGAGTATGAAGACATCATATCAAATAATGTACATGAAAGATTGCCACCAATTAGGAGTATCAGTCATCACATGGATCTTATACAGGTGGAGCTAGTTTGCCTAACAAAGCAACACACAGACTGACACCAGTAGAGAATAAAGAATCAAATAGATAGATATATGAGTTGTTGAGGAAAGGTTTGATTAGAGAAATTTTGAGCCCTTGTGCAGTACTTGTAGTGTTAGCACTGAAGAAGGATGGAGAATGGAGAATGTGTATAGACTCTAGAGCAATAAACAAGATCATAGTTAAGTATAGATTCCCTTTACCTAGGATGGATGATATTATAGATTGTTTGAGTGGAGCAAAATATTTTACAAAGATAGACTTGAAAAGTGGATACTATCAGATCAAAATCAGAGAAGGAGATGAATGGAAGACTGCTTTTAAGACAAATGAAGGATTGTATGAGTGGTTAGTAATGCCTTTTGGATTGACAAATGCATCGATTACTTTCATGAGATTGATGGATGAAGTTTTGAAGAAATTCTTGGGTAAGTTTGTTAAATTGTATATTTGGATGATATTCTAATTTTCAGTAAGACAAAAGAAGAACATTTGTGGCATCTGAGACAAGTATTGTAGAGGTTGAGAGAAGAGAAATTGCTGATAAACATCAAGAAGTGTAGTTTCATGAAGGAGGAGTTGGTATATTTGGGATTTGTGATTTCTATGAAAGGATTGAAGATGGACCCTGAGAAAGTTAGAGCAATTGTTGAGTGGCCTACACCTGAGAGTATTGGAGAAGTCAGATCATTTCATGGATTATCTAGTTTCTATCGAAATTTCATCAAAACTTTTAGTATAGTATGTAACCCTATGACAAAGACAATGAGAGGTGATAGAAAAGACTTTAAGTGGACATCAAGAGCAAATAGAATTTTTGAATTGTTGAAGTAGAAAGTGACAGAGCAACCTGTGTTGGCATTACCGAACTTCAATAAGGTATTTCAAGTAGATTGCAATGCAAGTGGAAATGCAATCGGAGCAGTGTTGAGTCAAGAAGGTAGACCTGTAGCATATTTCAGTGAGAAGTTGAATGATGCAAGGAAAAGATATTCAATTTATGATCAAAAGTTCTATGCCATAATTCAAGCCATGAAGAAGTGGAGACATTATTTGTTGCCTAAGGAGTTTGTGTTGTATACATATCATCAAGCCTTGCAGTATTTGAACAATCAAGGAAAGTTGAATCAGAGACATATGAGATGGGTAGAGTTCATGCAGAGTACACTTTTGTATTGAAGCATAGGAGTGGAAAATCAAACAAAGTTGCATATGCATTGAGTAGGAGAAGGAACTTACTGACAGAGATGAGAGTTGAAGTGTTAGGATTCGAAGAATTGAAGAACATGTATGAGGAAGATCTTGATTTTGCCAAACCTTGGAAAGCTTGTAAGGAGTCTATTGTGATAGATAGGAGTAAGTGGTTGGACTATTTCATTCAAGAGGATATGTTGTTGAAAGGAAACTAGTTATGTATACCTAGGAGTTCAATGAGAGATAATCTAATAAAGGAAAATGATAGTGGCGGATTGGCAAGACATTTTGGCATTGATAAGAGAGTGGCTTTGGTAAGTGAAAATTACTTTTGGCCTCAGATATATAACTTGATGTTAGGAAATTTGTGCAGAGTTGTAGGATATGTCAAGTTGCAAAAGGAAGTAGTCATAATAATGGGTTGTACAAATCTTTGAGAGTATTGGAGAGACCTTGGGAAGACATATGCATGGATTTCATAATGGGATTGCCGAAGACACAGAGAGGACATGATTCATATTTGTAGTGGTGGACAAATTTTCAAAGATGGCACATTTTATACCTTGTAGGAAGACAACTGATGCAGTTCATGTAGCTGACCTATTTTTCAAGGAGATTGTGAGATTGCATGGATTGCCTAAGAGCATAATTTCAGACAGAGATACAAGATTTCTTGGACACTTTTGGAGGACACTTTGGAAGAAGATGAATATGAGTTTGAAATTCAGTTCATCATTTCATCCACATACTAATGGACAGACAGAGGTAGTAAATAGGAGTTTGGGAAACTTGTTGAGATGTTTGGTTGGAGAAAAGGTAGGAAATTGAGATTTGATTCTATCACAAGTAGAGTTTGCATACAATAATTCAGTGAATAGGAGTATCGGAAGAACACCATTTGAGATCAATAGAGAAAAGTCAACAAAAGATTAGTTGAAAGTCAAACAAAACATAGCACAAGAGAAGTTAGATATTGAGATACTAGTCAACTAGAAAATTGAAACATTTGGTAGCCTCCCACTCCTCACATAGGGCTTAAACCTTCGAGGCAAGAGATTCATTTGTGGTCATCCTAACTATTTGAGTTCATTTACTACTTTTGGTTCATTGTTCTTTCGCTAGTTCCTTCATGAGGATTCGCGATCTACCTTTTTCTCATGTTGACCAGGGTCTCCTTGGGTAGAGAACATCCTGATTACTAGTCCCAACTATCTCCTTAGAGAGACTACCATAACTTGAACCATATGCTCCAATTTCTCCTCTCTAGGTTCTAGGGTTGCAACATACTCTTTGATTTTGACATGGACTAGGGGAGTGATGGTCTAGCTCCATGATTCAATGTCACTCCTAACTTGATCAATTTATACATGCAAGTGAAGGTCATTGTTAATCTTTCTATTCTCTGTAATTTGGCCTTAGATAATATCATACTTGGAGAGGATGGCCTATTTGAAAGATTCCAAATTCCTAGAGGGGGAGCTAGTGAGGAGTCGAGAAGGGGAAAAAAACCTAGGGAGGGGTGGAGGTGGGGACATGGGGAGTTAGGAGTGGGAGTAGAACACACAATAACACCTTAAGTAACATGTTTTTTGGGGCTATCAACAATCACAATAGACTTACCTTTGAGCTTAAGGTTACCAATGGACAAATCTGGCTAGTTTGAAGGGTCCTTTGAGGAATAGGTTGTGGCTTGGGGAAGGACATTTGAGCCACTTGATGGTTTAGAGGGTTTTGGGCCTAGGGATTTGGGGTTGGCCATATAAGAGACCAGTGGATGAGCATGTCAATTTTCCTGTCTTGGTACTCAAAGACAATGGAGTCAAGCGACATTAATATAAATATGGAATGCTCATTTAATCCTACTATGATGGAAGTGATTGAGAAAAGAGAAATGGAAAGGGAAGAGCTTATTGTATCTGCTAGTTCTAAGGTGACATAATTCATGATGGGTAGACAAACCTCATCCCATGGAGGAGGAATGAAGGTACATATGATTTCATCTTAAAGCTCATAAATGTGTTCATTACCCTTGTAGAAGGCATCAAGCTCTTCCTTTATTTGTGTCAATATATTTGTGTGCTATCAATTACAATTTGAATGCCCATGTTATGATTGGTTCTTTCACAAACTTATTTAGTACAATATAATATTAAGTGCTTGATTAAATGGTGAAAACATATTTTTTCTTATTTAAATTTCACCTAGTTGAATGGTGAAATGTAAATATTTATTATTTAATGTTTCTCATTTAAAGTGTTCCTAGTGAGGCCATCCAACCTTGATTTGTTAGATGAACACATCAATCATAATGTCCTAGTATTTGTTGTTTATGGTTTGTTGGTAATTTATTTTCTACAAATTCCTTATCATTTTAAGAGTTTGTTACTATTAGATTCAATTTTCAATTTTTTATGATTCACAACAATTATGATGAAGAGCTTAAACAAAACATACATCAACCATAAATTTGTGTGCATATAAAGGTTGCTACTTGTTAGGTTAAGATAATCTACTTGTAAGTTGGGGTTTGATGGTTCTTAAGAAAAAGAAGTTAGATAAACTTGTACAATAGAAGTAATACATATAGAATATGAAATAATAACAAAATAAAAAGAAATTAAATACACAATGCACAATATTTTACTTGAGAAACCTTTTAGATAAGAAACCAAGTACAATAATGTTCTTCATTATTACATAAAAACTCAACCATTCATAATACAATAATAAAGTTCTTTCTCAACACTTATGTATGTGTGGATATTAATAGGCACATCAAAAGTGATTGGAAAAGAAGGAAGATGGGGATGTAGTGGATGGACATGTCAATTTTTCCATCTTGGTACTCAAAGATAGTGGATTGAAGGGACATTAATAGAAAAATAGAATGCTCATTTAATCTTTTTATGGCATACATGATTGAGAAAAGAAAAATGGTAAGAGAAGAGCTTCCTATATCTACTAGTTGTAAAGTGGCATACTTCATGATGGGTAGACAAACCTTGTCCCATGGAGGAGGAAGGGAGGTATGTACGATTCCATCTTGAAGCTCATGAAAGTGCTCATTACCCTTGTAGAAAGCATCAAGCTCTTCCTTCTTTCTCCTTCAATTCTTGAAGAGTTTCAGGTTGTTAGTAGGCATTCTAGAGACAACAACAATACTTTCTTCAAAAATTTTGATGATGATGTTGGAATTAAGGTGCCATCAACCTTTTAAATCCTATTGCATAGTTTCCACTATTCTTGGAAAGTTCCAAGGTTTTTGGAGAGTTCCAACATCCTTAGAGATAGGGTGTTAATTTTGTAAATTTATTCATAAGGGATGAAGGTTTCACCATCAGCGGTAAATTATTTTTACTAGTATGGTAAATAATTATTTACTGGCCTTGGTAATTAATTAGTTAGTGATAGGTTGTTATAGAGTTACTTTTACTGCTCAAGGAATCTCAGTAAATAGTAAATGAGGTGAGGTGGAGAATCTTGGCGCCTATCTTAGGGAAATGTATTTTTGGGTTGTTATGATGCATGTCATAAGTTTGTAAGAGCATCTATGACAACTTACAACTGTCATAAGGTGTAAGAGATTCTATGACAGCATATGACAACAATTATTATCTTGTAAGTTCCTATTCTTGGTTCTAGGCGCCTATTTTGGGAAGATGCCTATGACAAGTGTAAGAGAATCTGTAAGAAGATTATTTTGGTGTATCCCAAGATAGAAACATTGGATTTTGTCCATCTCCCATGAATTTCTTTGTTGGGTACTCATTTTGCATAAATATGAGACTTGAGAGTGAGGGTTGTAAGTGAGGAAAACTTGTTTGCAGGTAAGAAGTTGAGTGAGAGAGTTCTTCTGTAGACAGGTGCTATTGGATTGAAGACTGAAGAGGAGATTGGAAGTGGATGTATTGTAATCTTGTTTTGAAGATAATACAACTTGATCCTCTCTTCTTGGTGGAGTTTTTTCCCGCAAGGGTATCTCCACGTAAACACTGTGTTATGTGTTTGATCTTCTACTCCATTGTTACCTTGTGTTGTGAGATCCCGCATTCTTATATTGTTGATTTGTGCCTCTTTGTTGCTGCAATATTATGGTGATGTTATTGTTGTTATAAGTTCATCTAAGGTTATTTTATCAAGCATGTTAAAGTGTCTGATTTTAGCATCATAAAGAAGTTGAATCTCTTCATGGTATTTCAAGGATTAAGCAAACTTATTTTCAAATTTGTATACAATTTTTAGATTTCTATTTTGTAGTAGTCAAAGCCTTGTATCTCACCAATTGGTATAATATCTTGGTGATTTGATGATTAACAATTGGATTAGAGATTGTTCATTTATTCCAACAATTGGTATCAAAGCATAAGGTTGTTCCATGGCTTGTATGTGCTTGCATGTGCTTTCATGTGAGTTGCATGTAATTGCATGGACATGCATGTTACTTGCATGTTCTGGCATGTGAGTTGCATTTACTTGCATGGACTTGCATGCACTTTCATGGACTTGCATGTTTCTTGTATGTGATGGATTCATGGTAGTTTGGTTTTGGGTATTCCTCCATCTTTGAATTTAACTTGTAAATCTTGTGAATCTGTTGGAAGGAATTGTCAAATGTTGGAGGTTTTTGGGTTGCAGTGGATGTTTTGTATGTTGGCATTGTTTTGCAGATTTGTAAGATTGGAAGCCATGGTATCTAAAATGGATATTGCCAATGAGATCTATGGTGGGCTCTTGAGGCTCAGGGTTATAGATCTTCATGGAGTTGATCTTGTGGTAGTGATCTGGAGCTCTAGTTTGGCAATATGTGAGTATCATTTTGTTTGGTGGTTTTATTCCTTTACCTTGTGGTCATGTGAAATGAATGGGCATTCATGTTGGATGGTTTCTTTTGGTTCCCTGGTCACATGGAAGAACATTTACTTTTTGGACTATGGAATGGAGTGCTTATGTTGGATTCATGGTTTTAGCCCTTGGTTACATGAAAGCACTAGATGATTTTCCACCGATTGCATGTGGGTTGTTGAGTTGGTATTTCAGTGATATGGAAACTCCTAACCAACCTAGTTCCTCCTTTTTCATATTCATGTTATTTTGGATATGTAGGTTTTACAGTTTTCTTGTTTCAAAAAGCTGTGGATTCGTAGATCTGTGATATTTCATTATTTCAGATGACATATATGGTGTGAATATTTGGATGTTTAAGTGATTTCAAATTTACAGAGAGATGGTTTTGCAAGTGTTACATGTTAACCAAAATATGTGGTTGTAGATCTATGGAAAGATTGTGTTTAGACTCTTAGAGTATTCTGGATGGAAACAATTACATATTTGCAAGGTTGCTTGCCAGGTTATTATGATCTATGGTTACTCTTATGTGGATTTGTTTGGCAAATCAGGTATAGCATTGATCATGGTGTTTGAGTCTTGGAAATCTACATATTATTCCTTGTTATCTTTGTTCTACATGTTACTAATGTGGGGTTGAATCTATTTTTTAGTTATTTAAGATTGGAGCACTGACCATGTTTTTCTCCTTTGAGATGTTGCATGAGTGCAAATCTTGTAAATTATCTGATGAGGATTCTGTTTGGTTGGCTTCTTCTTGGTCACCTTGGTTACATTGGTATGTTTCTTGCAGTGAGATAAAGGATGGTTTGGAGTACCTGATATATTTGTTCATTAAAATCTATAGCAATAAGTTATGGTGCATGAGAAGCTCTATTCACTTTTAGTGGAATTTTAGTAATGATGTTGGTCATGATACCATGAATAGCTTAGTATCACTTTCAGTGGGAGTTTCGTGTAGTTACATAGTGTGTTCTATCTTCTATGTTTTCAATATTTTGGTTCTAAGTTGTTGTTGTTGCAGTGTGTAGTGAGCCATGGATAATCTTTGGTTATAAGATGGATGATCTTTTGCAATGGTTTTTGGTGTCATAATGAGCTCTTCGATTCTTCTCTTAGGTTGCAGTGAGGCTTCATTGACATCTTTGGTCCTATTGACAAAGGATGCTTGATCTTCATGTTATTTGAAGAGGTTCTAACATCTTGTTTCATGGAGGACCCTTAGAGTCTTTGGTAAATGTGTTATTGTTCTTCCTTTGGAGAGGATGTAGTTCCCTTTGGTTTTGAGTATTAATCATTTTCTTGGAGCTTCATGATTTTGTAGGTTGCATTTGAAGTTGGCATGGATTGATTGGTGGGTGCTCATGGATACTAGAGAGACTTGGGTTAGGCTGGATATCTCTTATGTTTAGAGATATGTGTTGGAATGGTTACTTGTTATTAAAGTTTTTTAATAGTAAAGACTGAGGAGCCTACACCTAGAAATGGATGTGAGTCCATCATAGACTTGATGAGAAGGTTGTCTTTATTGAAAGCTTATATTGCTTGGTGGTGTATGCATATGGCAATCTTGTGTCCCACTCTTGGTCTACTCGACAGGTGAATGATCTAAGAGGTGTTGCCTGCCTAATTATTAGATGCATTCTTTATATGTATCTTGTTTTATCTTGTGCATTAGTCTTGAATGCTGAGTTTTGAGGGCTTGTTGAGAAGTAGATGCATGATTTTATGTATTTCCGTTGTTCTCCTTGTAATCTTGAACTTGGGTTAGTTCTGAGGATTTGTTAGGAGAAGTACAAGAGATGGTTAGTGGCTTTGGGCATATTTCCTTATGTTGCGGGAATGTTTGGCTAGTTTGATCTACTTTCTGTGAGAGGTTTACATCTATTGCTGCCATGTTTCATCATAATTTGAATGGTTAGATGTTGATATCCTTTTAGTTTGGGAGTATCAAAAGAGATCTTACTTTACACAATTTGGCACATGTTAGTGTGGTATAAGGACATGGTTTGATTTGCAAGATCTCTCTTTCCTGATATATTGTCTTCTTCCTAAAGGTTATTATGTTTATGGAGTTGAGGTTTTGAATGGAGTCATGTGTTGTTGTTTGTACTTCATTATTTTTTGGCAACAGTTTGGTAGCTCCTTGATCTCTTTTTTCATTGGTTTGAAGGACTTGTGAGTCTTATTTGGATTGGTAATGAGATCTATGTATTTTGCATATCATTGTATGCTTCTTTAACACGATGATAGAGGAGTTAGCCACATCCTCTATGTGAAGTGCTATAGGAGGATTTGTTAATGCTATGATCTTGTTTTTAGATTTGACATTACCTATGTAGTGAGAGTTTGAGAAGGTATATGTGTTCTATATGAGAGGGGGCACCTCTCTTGGACTGGTTACACTTTATTGTAGTGAGTTACTTCAAAGGTTCTTTTATCACATGTCTATGTGTGTTATTACCTTGGAGTCTTCTTTTGCAAGATGGTGGATATATAGGGACTTGTTTGTACATTTGGGTTGCTATGTTGATAGCATGAAGTTCTACCTATGATAGTTTGTTTACCCTGGTTTGAGGTATGGATAGCTTGGATGAGCTAGCAACTTGTTGTGGTTGCTATTCCAATTTGATATGAGGGTGACAGTCACTCAAAGTCATTTGTTATCATTTGAATTTGATGCTTGTGTTCATGTATAGATTGGTGTAGGTTTCAATGATAGTTGATATGTTTCACCTTGGCATGTTCTTGTCCTATCATGGGTGACATGATGACAGGAGTTTTTGCTTGGAATGGTGGTTATCATGGTTGTTTTCTGCAGGTATCTTGTTGGAGCACAAAAGCATGGTGAAGAATCAATGATACATGGTTGGCTAAGGGATGTTTTTCCCTTGTTGCTTTTTCCTATGGATATGTATTTACAATGTATGATGTCAAGTGGGAGAATGTTGGGATTAAGGTGCCATCAACCTTGTAAATCCTATTGCAGTGTTTCCACTGTTCTTGGAAAGTTCCAAGGTTCTTGGAGAGTTCCAACATCCTTGGAGATAGGGTGTTAATTTTGTAAATTTATTCATAAGGGACGAAGGTTTCACTATCAATGGTAAATTATTTTTATTGGTACGGTAAATAATTATTTACTGGCCTTAGTAATTAATTAGTTATCGACAAGTTGTTACAGAGTTACTTTTACTACTCAAGGAATCTCGGTAAATAGTAAATGAGGTGAGGTGGAGAATCTAGGCGCCTATCTTAGGGAAATGTATTTTTGGGCTGTTATGATTCGAGTCATAAGTTTGTAAGAGCATCTATGACAACTTACAACTATCATAAGGTGTAAGAGATTCTATGACAACATATGACAACAATTATTATCTTTTAAGTTCCTATTCTTGGTTCTAGGTGCCTATATTGGGAATATGCCTATGACAAGTGTAAGGGAATCTATAAGAAAATGATTTTGGTGTATCCCAAGATAGAAATGTTGGATTTTATCCATCTCCCATGAATTTCTTTGGTGGGTACTCATTTTGCATAAATATGAGACTTGAGAGTGAAGCTTGTAAGTGAGGAAAACTTGTTTGTAGACAATACGTTGAGTGAGAGAGTTCTCCTGTACACGTGCTATTGGATTGAAGACTGAAGAGGAGATTGGAAGTGGATGTATTGTAATCTTGTTTTGAAGATAATAGAACTTGAGCCTCTCTTCTTGGTGGAGTTTTTTCCCGCAAGGATTTCTCCACATAAACATTGTGTTGTGTGTTTGATCTTCTACTCCATTGTTACCTTGAGTTGTGAGATCTTACATTCTTATGTTGTTGATTTGTGCCTCTTTATTGATTTTATCTTATGGTGATGTTATTGCTATTATAAGTTCATCTAAGGTGGTTTTATCAAGCATGTTAAAGTGGTTGATTTTAGCATCATAAAGAAGTTGAATCTCTTCATGGTATTTCAAGGATTAAGCAAACATATTTTTAGATTTACATACAATTTTTAGATTTCTATTTTGTAGTAGTCAAAGCCTTGTATCTCACCAATTGGTATCATATCTTGGTGATTTGATGATTAACAATTGGATTAGCGGTTGTTCATTTATTCCAATAGATGATGCCTCTTATGGAGACAACCCTATCTTTCCATGCTCTAGCTAAGTCAATTGAGAGGCTAGAGTCACTACCTTTAATCCTCTCAATGTAGCAGTTTAAGCTTCCCCACTTAAGGATGTTCTAGATGTTTGCACTTTTTTAGCATTTTGCATGAGGATGGTTCAAGGCAAATATGGTCAAAATCCATGGTTAGAGTGAGAGAAAGAGAATTGAGCTTACTAGAGAGAAACAAGGAGGAATGGAGAGAGGAGAATGGAAAAAGCCATGAGCTATTGTATATGAAAGAGGCAAGAAGGTGGCAAGAGAAATGATGGAAGTGAAAGGCTAGAACAACACATGCAAGAGGGATATTATGGGTATGAGGATGAATTTGACAAAACTTGATTCTAAAGGGAAGAGAGGATGAAGAGTGGGTTGCATCATTGGCCAAAGGGATGGGAAATTTGCACAAGATAATGAAGCTATAATTGGAAATCCATTGGTAGAATAGGAAATTAATTATGTGTGAAAGAGGCATCATTATTAAGGAGAAAAATGATGGGATAGAGGATCTTAGTTGGGCTAGTCGACATGGTAAAGTTATCACTAGTCACACCCAAGTTGGCAAACTAGTTAGCACAATAGTTACCCTTCTGATAAGAATGGGTGATATTACAATTTTGCATGAGCATCTTGGCATCATCCATAATGATTTTGATGGTCCAACTAGGTGTCAATTGCTCCTTAAGGTAGTTAATAATGTTTAGAGCATCTCCCTTGGTGATGAGGAATTTGATGTGAAGTTTGGATGGTAATTGGATTCCCTAGAGAGCAGCACAAGCCTTGACATAATGGTTGATTTGAATTCCCATCAACCAAGCATAAGCTACCACCAAGGTTATAACATTGTTCCTTATTACTTCTCCTCCTCTAATAGCTCCAAGATTCCATTTTGAGGAACCATCAAAGTTGAGCTTTAGCCAATCATAGGGCGATGGATCCACCTAACTAGATCACTGTTAGGCTTGATGGTGATCATAATTTTTGTGATGGAGAAACCCAAGCCCCAATTTAGGATAAGACCTTCCTTTGATTTAGGAACTTGCAAATTGTCATTCTTGGAGAATCTTAGAAAGTTCTCCTTTATAGCTTCAATGATTGTAGCTTCCATTCTTTAAACGTTTCTTGCATTGTCTTGAATTTTTTTGAGCTTCCTATATTTACTAGTTCTAAGATGACATACTTCATGATGGGTAGACAAATCTTTTCCCATGGAGGAGGAAGAGAGGTATGAAGGATTACATCTTGAAGCTCATGAATGTGCTAATTACCCTTGTATAAGGCATCAAGCTCTTCCTTCTCCTTCAATTCTTGAAGAGTTTTAGGTTGTTGGTAGGCATTCTAGAGACAACAACAATACTTTCTTTTATAATTTTGATGATGATGCCTCTCATGGAGGCAACCCTATCTTTCCATGCTCTATCAAATTCAATTGAGAGGCTAGAGTCACTAACTTTAATCGTCTCAATGTAGCAATTTAAGCCTCCCCACTTAAGGATGTTCTAGATGTTTGCATATTTTTAACACTTTGCAAGAGGATGATTCAAGGAAAATATGGTCAGCATCCATGGTCAAAGTGAGAGTTCAAGAGAGCTGAGCTTACTAGAAATAAACAAGGAGGAATGGAGAGATGAGAGTGGAAAAATCCATGAGCTAGTGTATATGAAAGAGGCAAGAAGGTGACAAGAGAAATGATGGAAGTGAAAGGATAGAACAACACATGCAGAAGGGAGATTATGGGTATGAGGATGACTTTGACAAAACTAGATTCCAAAGGGAAGAGAGGATGAGGAGTGAGTTACATCATTGGCCAAAGGGGTGAGAAATCCACAAAAGATAATGAAACTATAATGGGAAATCTGTTGGTAAAATAGGAAATTATTTGTGTAAAAGAGGCATCATTATTAAGGAGAAAATGATGGGATAGGGGATCTCAGTTGGGCTGGTCAACATCCAGTAAAGCTACCACTAGTCACACCCAAGTTGGCAAACTAGTCAGGATAATAGTTACCCTTCTGATAAGAATGGGTGATATTTAAATTTTCACAATTTTGCATGAGCATCTTGGTATATCCATAATGTTTTTGATGGTCCAACTAGGTGTCAGTTACTCCTTAAGGTAGTTAATAATGTTTAGAGAATCTCCCTTGATGATGAGGAAATTGATGTGAAGTTTGGATGACAATTGGATTCCCTAGAGAGCATCACAAGCCTTGGCATAATGGTTGGTTTGAATTCCCATTGACTGAGCATAAGCTGCCACAAGGATTCTAGCATTGTTCATTATAGCTTCTCCTCCTCTAATAGCTTCAAGATTCCCTTTTGAGGAACCATCAAAGTTGAGCTTTAGCTAGTCATGGGGGATGGATCCACCTAGCTAGATCATTGTTAGGCTTGATGGTGATCAGAATTTTCATGATGGTGAAACCCAAGCCCCAATTTAGGATAAGACAATCCTTTGATTTAGGAAATTGCAAATTGTCATTCTTGGAGGAGCTTAGAAAGTTCTCCTTTATAGCTTCAATGATTGTAGCTCCCATTCTCGAAATGTTTCTTGCATTATCTTGAATTGTTTTAAGATTCCTCTCTTTCCAAATCTCCCAGAGGAGGTGGAGAAGATAGAGTTTCCATAGTTTGTTGAATGGGGAGGAGAGGAAGGGGTCTCCCATTACAAAATAAAATATGAAAGGGAAGAAGGCCTAGCCCAAGGAAGGAGGAACTTGGAGTGGATCAGGTCAAGAAGTCTTGAGGAAAAGGCCATCTAAGAAAAGATGGTGAACATATTCTTCAACTGATTTGCAGATAATACATTGGTTAGGAAGGGGGATACCAGAATTCATCAAGTTGTCAATGGTGAGAATTTTGATCTAGGAGGTAAGCCAAATGAAAAGATTGATCTTTGGGGTGATGTATTTATTCTAGATACTGGACTAAGGGAAGCCAAGGTTAGGGGGATCAAGGCTAACAAGATACCCAAAATTGACACTATAGGAGCCATCAACAAAAACAAACCAGAAAAGCTCATCTTATTTAGGAAGTGAATGATGTGTTTTTTTTTAGATTTTGATTGAGAGTTAAGAGGCTAGGGAGGATTTCAGGTTTTAGGTTTTCTACGACCAAGGGCCTCCAAGAGGTACCATGATCACTAGTAACCCAACAGTTTTTAACTCTATCCCCAAGGGAGGCTTTGAAGAAAGGAACAATAAAGTGCCAAGGTTCTAAAGAACTTAAAGGTAGATTGAAAATCTAGACATCATATCAATAGAGGGCTTTACTACCATCCCCAATTCTCTATCTACATCCTTTGTTTAGAAGTTTTTGCATTTGGCCATATTGTTCTAAAAGGAGGAACCATGGGGGGGAGCATTGAGAGTGAGAAAGAGGTTATCATCCCTGTAGTCAAGATGATGTCAATCTAGAGGGTGTTGACAATCAAGAGTCTCCAACTCGTTTTGGCTAGGAGGGATTTATTCATTCCCTTGATCTTCCTAAGGCCCAAGACCATGAAATATTTGGGGAGAATATATTTATCCTAGACCATCAGAGGAATCCTATTCTTTTATTTAGTAGCTGACCAAAGGAATCTTTTTTGAATTTGATCCATTCTTGCAAGTACCTTTCCTAGGACTTTGAAGAGAGACACAAGATGGATTGGGAGGTTATGGAGAGAACTTTTGAGCAATTGAAGTTTACCTACCTGGGAGAAATGACAACCTTTCCAACCAGCCATTTTACATTGAAATTTGTCCAATTGGCTGTTCTAGTTGGCATTTTCCATTTTTCCCTTGAAGAGGGGCATGCCTAAATAGGAGGGCAACTCTTGGATTTAATAACCTAGAATGGAAGAGATTCTAAGTTGCCACACCATAGGGGAGTTGATGAAGAAGATGGAGTTTTTTCCCATATTGATGCTTTAAGTAGAGACATTTGCATAGTCCTCTAGAAGACTTTTAATAATCTTTGCTTCTTGGATAATGGCCTCACCAAGGACGAGAATGTCATCAACAAACTGTTGGTGAGTTAGCGACCTAATGTTGGGGGTAATAAGAAGATCATTTAGGTTGCCCTTGGCATTAGCCACCTTGATACTCTTGCCCAAGGCCTCCTCTAGAAGAATGAAGAGGTATAGAGAGAGAGATCCCTTGGCGGATGCCTCTAATATTCCCAATCCTTATCGATCAACAAATATCCAAGTTTTGGGTGACACCATTTTTGCAATCCATAATCAGTAGGGTCAATCCCATGAGTTTCAAAGCACTTCCATGCATTAGGACATTTCCATAGAGTGCAAGATTGGTCTTGTACAATACAGATTTAACATGTAAGAAATTTGGTGACTGCTTTGATATTGAAGCATTTTCGAAACTAGGAGCCCTGCACTTTGTGGGTTCAACCAACAAGAAATTTGGTGATTGTACTAATCTCAAGGTATTTTCTTTATAGAAAGCATCTATTTTACAATGCTGATGCAATCAAATTCTACTTAGTATGAAGCTTATTTCTTCATCATAATTCCCACAACTAAATAATATCCCACATTTAATTTTGCAAATATCATTCCATTCATTTATTCTTATCTATCACTAATTAATCAATATTTTTATTGATTGCACTTGGTTAATTACCCTGTTGTTATTAACAAGAGGAAAGTACGTTTCCATTACAATAATATGACTAGTCAAATGTGGTTGTGAGATAAGATTAGGAGCATGAATAAACCAAAAAGCGAAGTGGCCGGGACCCACTTGAGCATCCTGAAAAATTAAAAACGATAAACAAAAAAAACCAGGGCCTGGTTCATCTCGCGGAAATCACGACAAATCGAGACATGTTTGTGAAATCGCATGGGGAAAGGAAAAGACCTCAAATACCTACCATATGGTGGGGAAATCCCTTACAGCCATCGATTCGAATATTATAAGACCTCAAGTCAAGGAATACTGTAGAGAAATGCAATGGCAGACAATGAGTTGCCTCATTCGGATGACGTCCCTTAACTGCGTAATCAAAAAGAATTATGCAGTTAAGGGACGTCATCCGTATGAGCCAACTGCTGAAAATATATTATCCTCCTCTTTCTCAGCAACGATTTGAAGAAGTGGCTAGGGCCATGGATTCTATTGTTGGGCCTGTCTCTGCTACGGATGAACGAATGGGAGGGGAATCAACATCAAAATCATAATAATGGAGAAGCTACCACATTCTCAGGGACGATGGAATCATCTTCCTCTGGATGGCCAACAATACCTTCGGCAGTGAGTTTTATGCTCTTTTCCTATAAATTCCTATTAAGTACAAGACTCAAATTTTTGATTTATAATTTTCATAAGCATTTGTAGGGTTTCGGTATTCCAATGTTATCGGGAATTTATAATTAAACTCGTTTCGTCCCCCTTATCCTGTTTTAAATTTGTGTGATTGAAATAAACTTGCAATTTTGCCCCACCAGTTGCCATGAAAATAGAATGGTAGTAGGGGAAAAACCATTGGCCAATATTTCTATTGACATTATTTTTCTTTTCATCTTTCGTAGTTCAGAGAAAGCTTAACCCTACCTAAAAAGGCAGTCATGATATCAAACCCCCTATCAGTCTTCTGGGGCAAAAAAGAGAGAAAAAAGTCATCGTGATATAAATTGTAGGGAAAATGACTGCCCAATAATACTATTAACATGGGAAATTTTTTCTTCATTGCTTTGCAATTTAGAAAATAATGAACCTTGCTCAACAAAACACTCATAATACACAGAGTAAGAAAATGGTTTTTTCTTCATTGCTTTGCAATTTAGAAAATAATGAACCTTGCTCAACAAAACACTCATAATACACAGAGTAAGAAAATGGTCAACTGATTCAATTTGTATGGAAAATCACTGTCCAATAATTTCTGTTAACATTAGATGCTTTCGTATTTTTGCAATAAAGAACTTCAGACGATGGTAAACTCAGCCCAACGAAACATTCAGCTCATTAGACCCCGTCATTCTTTCATAGCCAAAAAAAGAAGAAGAAAGAATAATGGACAAAAATAGGGTCACCGAGATACAATTTGTAAAGAAAACCATTGTACAATGGTTTTTTGTTAACAATAGAGGTTGTGTTGAAGCATTTCTAGTAAAGCTTTTCCTGAAAGAAGATTCTACTATGGCTTCACACGAAAATTTTTAATCTAAAAATGAGAACTTTTGCCCTTACATTTAAAAATTCAGCAATCCTATCCAATAAAACATTCATCATATTATAAACATGGTGTTTTTATGGGCTTTTTTTTGGTCAATTGACTTAATTTTCACAAAATTGTCAAAATATAAAATTGCTCATTAATAAAAATTTGGAAAGTATTCACTACGTTGCCTTATAAAATTTACATAAAATTGTAAGATTCATCCAAATATACATTATAAAAAATTGGGAAACAGAGAGAAAAAGTCCCAATTTTTTTCTCTCTTGTGCATAGTAGCCCCCTTTTTTATCTCTTTTTGACCTCTTTCCTCTTCTTATCCCCCTTCCTCTAATTGCATACTCTTATGTCTTTTTCTTTGATCTTTATTTCATTTTGTTGCTTATTTCTCTATTTATGATTTACTTTAAGTTTTTTCTATTTACAATATCAATTTTTTTATATATTTGTATTTTATTTTAATTTATTATTCTTTCCCCCTACTAATTAATTTAAGTCCTTTATTATTTTGTTTACTCTAATGGTTTTACTTTGATTTTTGTTTTAATTTTTTACTTGTTCTCTTTCTATTTACTATATACATATCTTTCCCCTTTGACCCCTCCTCCCTCTCACTTTATTTTTCCTTTCTTTTTTCCTCCCTTCTACCTTATTAATCCCCTTTCTATCTTATTATTTTATTGTTTCTATCTCTTTGAACCTTGTCAAACAGGTACTTTGACCACACCCTCTCTCTCTTTTTATTAGACCATCTCTACAGTTTATCTCATTCTTGTTCTCTTCTTCTCATCCTGATGATGGATCACGTAGTGTGATCCAAAACGTTGATGCAAAATAAAGCAACACACAGTTTTACCAGAAGCTCCACACTAATATTCGTCATATTATAAACACGGTGTTTTTATGGGCTATTTTTGCCAATTAACTTAATTTTCACAAAATTGTCAAAATATAAATTTGCCAATTAACAAATATCTGGAAAAGTATTCACTACGTTGCCCAATAAAATTTACATAAAATTGTAAGATTCTTCCAAATATACATATTATAGTAGTAAATTCTACTTTCCTCATAATTTTTCTACAACATTATTGATTATATTTTAATTTTTTGAACTAATTAGATTCACTTACTATTCGATACTTATAGAATATTTCCATTCCATAAAATTATCCCTAATACTAAAATCACATATCATTGTCTAAAGCCCCATGTCATTCATCTAAAGTAAAAACTCATTGTCCCCAAGAAACTTCAGTAAGGGGTCCTATACCTGCATCTTTTGGTGATTGTATTTATATATAATATAGTTGTACTGTTAATCCCCTGCCCTGATTTGAAATGGCATCTCCATCTCCATATCCCCACGTCTGTATGTGTCTATGCTAAAAACACGCACGACTAAATTGCGTATACGCATACAGTTTGTACAAAATATCAGTGGCCAATATTCATCTTTCTTCCAGAGAAAAAATAAATATTAAAAGAAAGCATCACGAGAATCCATCCAATGCCTTCAATTTTCTATTAATATGGGATGTTCTAAAATGCTTTGTATGTATAAAGTTACCATTTATTTACAGAAGACTTCCTTGGGGTGTTAAGGGTTGTTAGGGTTTAAAGGGTTTTTAGAAAAGTCATTGCCCTGTGTAAAAAAATTCATGCATTTATAATGTGACCATTTATTCACATTAGGTTTCTAAAGGTTTTAAGAATTGTTAGGGATTTTACCTGTTACCATCACAGGTGGGGCATACACAGACTTTAGAGAGAACCAAATAATAAGGAGGTGACCATTCTATCATTGCTCTTCCTCTGCACAATTTGCACTGCATGAATCTTCTACCATAGCAAACTGAACAAGGTCGTGCTGTCTTTTTCTACATAAAACAACGAATTTTTCAATCTATCAGCATGACGCTATATTTGATTAACTGCAAAATTAATGAACTGATATTGGGTTATAGCAAAACTCTTTGAACTGACAATGGGTGGCTACAAAATTCTTTGAACTGATACTGGGCAATTGTAAAACCCTGTGAACGGATATGGGGAAGTTGCAAAATTAATTGGACTGATATTGGGTAACTACAAAACTCTTTAAATTGATAATGGCTAACTGCAAAAATCTCTGAACTGATGTTGGATAGTTGCTTAATCCAATGAACTGATGTTGGGAAATTGCAAAATTCTTTCAACTGATATCGGGTAACTGAAATTTTTTAAAATTGTTTGAACTGATATTGTCTAATGGCAAAATCCTTTGAACTGATGTTGGGTAATTGCAAAATTCTTTAAAATGATGTTGGGTAATTGCAAATTTCATTGAAGTTATCATAATTGCAATTTTTTTTGAACTCATATGGAAAATTAAAAAAAATTGAACTCGTATGGATAATTGCAAAATTCTGGACATGATTTTTCACTTTCAAAATTCAGAGCAGTTGCACACTCTTCTTTGAAAAAGGTTGGACTTACTCGCTTCGCTTTTGTAACATTTCGAATGCATCCTATAACAAGAGATGATGCAAAATAAAGAGTGACAAGTCCTCCCACCACTACAGCTCCCATTTTTGCGAACAGAGACAATGGATTTTTATGCATTTATTTGTTTTTCCTGGGGAACTGTGATACATAGTGATTCATGGCAACTTATCTTTATGAGCTCATATTTTTAACTTTTTAAGTTCTTTTTGTAACAGTCCTATAATTTTCATTTAACATAGGACTCAAACTTTAATGGATTGGCTTCTTCTGTACTACATGCTTTTTATTTTTGGGATTGTTATGATTTCCTCCATGGTTCTAAGACAAGACTTCAGACATCAGAGCTTATTGGTGTATTTGTGGTCACAATATATATTATATTCTGACTCGATTAAGTAAATTTCCCTTACCAGGTAACCTTTGTGACATAGGCTGAGCTCTTCGATCCAATACACTAGGGATGCACCTGGCCTAGTTCATTGGGGTATGTCACACCTAGTGAGGTGGACGTGGTTTCAGTTTTATCCAATTCAATATTTTATCATGTCACTATGGTATTTGAACTTGGAGCTCTGCTTGTTAGAAACATACACAGCCAAGAATTCAGAATGCACAGCAGGAACTCAAATCAAGCATGGAACAAAAACACAATCACAACACAGTGATTTACCCTGGAAAACCCCAAACCAGGGAAAAACCAGCAATGAAGATCTTCATATTAACCCTCAGCCCCAACCGGGCTGAGCTGGAGGCTTCAACCAGCCACACATACAATGGATTATATAGACTTCCATACATGCAAAACCATGGGCTCAAAACCATGAGCTCCAAAACTATGGACCAATACAACTAGCACAAACCATGTGCTAAAGACCACTAATGGTTAATCCACTAACTCTAACCCAAGAACTAGTTTAACCCAACAATCCCCCTTTCAAACTTGGTCTTGGGGTTAGCACCAAACCCCCCCTTCCACAAGCACCAAGTGCAATGCTATCTTTGTCACCGAGATCGACATCAAACCAGGAATTCACATGACTCTAAGCCCCCCTTACCACTTGGGAGAACTCCTCTCTTACCAGGCCTTTCCTTTCAGGGATTGAGCAAGCCATACTAGGTCTTACAACCATCAACCCAAATACATGTATTAAATTTTACATACAACTCTATTACAATCTTGTTCTTGCTACAACCAGCCTTGGCTACGGGCACCTGCAGCACCTTTGCTGCGGGTACATGTAGCAACTGCAACCAGGCAACATGCCTACAGCAGCAACCATGACCAATCTTGCACAGACCTGCTCAACCTTATTCTGAGAGCCAGAGCGCTGGGGCACACGCTCAAACCTTTTGTTTCAGCAAGAATACCAGATAAATATTGGCTTATCTCCACACGCTGTGAGCTGCATTACTCCTCTGTAGACACTAACGTTGGAGCTTGCAACTCAAGCTCTAATACCAATTGTTAGAAACATACACATCCAAGAATTTAGAATGCACAACAGAAACTCAAATCAAGCATGGAACAAGAACACAATCACAACACAGTGATTTACCCTGGAAAACCCCAAACCAAGGAAAAACCAACAATGGAGATCTTCATATTAACTCTCAGCTCCAACCAGGCTGAGCCTGGAAGCTTCAACCGGCCACACATACAATGGAGTCACCAAGCCATTACATAGACTTCCATACATGTAAAACCATGGGTTCAAAACCATGAGCTCCAAAACCATGGACCAATACAACTAGCACAAAACCATGTGCTAAAGACCACTAATGGTTAATCCACTAACTCTAACCCAAGAACTAGTTTAATCCCCAATGCTTTTAATACTTGATTTTATCCCATTTGGGAGTAATTGGACTATTTGTTTAGGAGGAATTTGATCCAAATTATTGACACAGGGACCAGGGCACGTATTTTTTCTCTGTGTTAAGCAGTTTCTTATTCTATATCACATTGAGGGAGACTGAATAACCTTTCCAGTCATGTATTTGGAATGTTTATTGTATGCCAATGAGGGGAGTTAGGCTGGCAACCTGGCTTCAAAAGTGTGGCCAAGAGCCTGGCTGTAAATGCATGGACAAGAGCCTAGCCTCAAATGCACGGATGAGTTTAAGTGACTGGCAACCATGGGTGAGTTCAGAAGTTTACAAAATACTAAAAAAGATAAAAATTACTGACAGTTTGTTTTTTGATTCTGAAAATTGGCTAGTAGAAGAGGAAAACATAATCTTTACAGGGAAAGGGCACCTGAATGTTCTCAACAGTAGCCACCAATTGAATTGTGGATTGCCCCCAGCATGTGACCACCAGGTTTGAATTAAAAATTATATAGGGATTTTCTGAGGATCTTTATGGAGACATTAGGCAAACACTACCCCTTATTAATGATGAGACATAGCACACTGTGAAACACGGTCTCCTTTTGCTCTAGCTAGTTGGAGGCCATTTCTTATGTTGTGAAAGTAACTTGATATAGTTAAGCATCTTTGTCATCTCGCTCATATATATGGCCAACTGAAGTATGTTACTAGCATTGAATTCCTGGGGCTCATACACATTATTTACTGGGAGTTTCCAAACATTTCAGTCTTGGTAAATAACTATAGAGAGGGGCTGGAAACTTTCAGAAATGTTTCCAGCAAATCTCAAAACATTTATTTCAGTTTATTCATTTATCAAGAGTTCTCTATGCGGGACCTTAGCTTTCTAGCAAATTTCAAAACATTTAGTTCAATTTATTCATTTATTAGGAGTTCTCTATGCGAGACCTTAGCTTTCTAGAGCATTCTAAGTTTCTAATACCAATTCTAGGAGTTCCCAATATTTCTAATATTGTTTCCAAGACTTCTAAGATGTTCTTGCCATTTCTGAGACTTGCTTTCGGAAGTTTATAAGTGCTTTGTTTCTGATTCTTGGTGCAACATGGCACAGCAGGGAACAATCCAAGCAAGGTTTGAACATGTTTTGGGTGAAGTATAAAAGGATACATTAATAGTGAGGTTTTGAGCATTTTGAAATTGATCTAGACAACAATCGAGATTTATAGGGGCTGTTATTTTGCTAGTCTCACATAACTAATTTAACCCAAGGTTTTACGGTCATTCAAAATATTAATTGTTACAAATGCACAACTTTTCCAATACCTACAGACTATAGCTGATTTATGATATCTATTTCCTGTTTGTTTTTCTCTGTTTATGGATTCCTAGCTAATTGCTGAAGGATATTGCATCTATATTATTTCTATATAGAAAGTGTATTTAAGCAACAAAATAACTGTGCATTCCAAAATTATGCTTTCTCTCTCAGCACTTGCCCTGATTTTTCTAATCATTTTTGGTTATATCTGTGACTGATTTTTACAAAATCCTCAGATCTTGTGTTTATGGATTAAAAAAACGAATATTATATTCTTCATAGCAATAGCAGTTTACTGTCTGGGAGGTACCATTGGCAGTTTAAAGTCAGATGAAGGCAATATTAGTAATCATGTTTTTTCCATAATAGGTATCTTGCACCTGAGTATACAGACAGGACAAATCACAAAGAAAGTACATGTTTTTTCTTTTGGAGTCATTGCTGGAGATGGTGAGTGGGAGGAAAGCCATTGACATATGTGAGAATAGAGGACAACAACGACTCTCACAGAGGGTAAGCTACAACTGTATGTTGAATGAAATTTGTGTACACCATTGCCCCGGTTATGAGCAACTGAATTGCTATATATTTCTTTCTATAGGCGAATGTTAGAAAACAAGACTCATGAACTGATTGATCCACATCTGGAAAGTAGATTCTCAAAGCAGGAGTTGCAATGCATTATGTATGCTGCATCAATGTGTATCTAAGTTGCCGGTTTTGGTTTGGATCTTGGTTCGGGTTCATGGGTTCGGTTTGTGGATTTGGCCACATTTTTTGGGGGGTTGGGTTCATTATATATATATATCCAGCCTAAAAGCAGGAATTAAATATAGAAAATCAGGAATTAAGTGTAGAACACCACATAGCATCATATAATCAACAAAACCACCATGAACTTGAAAATCATAAAAACATAAAAATTTAAATATTCATTGCTTGAACTTCAAGTTTAATATCAAGATTCAAAATAATAATATCAAGTTAAAGTTCAACAATCAATTTTCAATCAATTATATATATATATATAGCCTAAAAACATGAATTAAGTATAGACAAGCAGGAATTAAGTGTAGAACACCACATAGCATCATATAATCAACAAAACCACCATAAACTTGAATATCATAAAACATAACAATTTAAATATTCATTGCTTGAACTTCAAGTTCAATATCAAGATTCAAAATAATAATATCAAGTTCAAGTTGAACAATCAACTTTCAATGTCAAATGACAAATGTCATCAATAATATGACCGGCTGCTTCATTTGCTGCTTGTTGTTCCATGATATATGCCATCACTTGTTTTGTTGGTATAGGTTTTTTATTCTTTTCTGGGCAAGCTTTGATGCCCATCCCAGGTGTGTTACACAAATGGGCTTTCACCCGATTATATGAAATAGAATATTGCACATCACCCATTGCATTTCCAAATATACCCCCCACCACCTGGAATCGGTTGTATCATTTCAACATACTTCCAAAAAGGTGAATTTGGATGGGTCTTGAATTTATATTGGCTTGCGGAGCTAGAACTAGCTACCATTGTAATTCCTGTGGGTGTGTCAATAAGCTTTGTAAACAGGACATTCAAAACAAAAACAAAAAAAAACCTAACTTGTTTAATATGTTAATTAGTTAAGCATAGTGATACATTCATATAAACTAAGATTTTTCAAAAAAAAGAGTTGAAAAGAGTTTGTTGTTTAAAAATGCAAAATAAATAAATAAATAAAACCTACCTCTTTGTAAAAATCTCCTCCTTTGATCTTCTTGGCATCCTATAAACATTTGCAAATGTGTAAGAATAGTGGTGTAATAGATTTTCAACCTTCAAGAATCAATCTCCAAGCCTCTTTGTTCAATCACAAATAAATATGGAAGTTCAACCACAATGAAAATTATTTGTGTTTTGCAAACAAAATGAGTTAAAATGGCTTTGATTTTGTGTTTAATATGTGTTTTTAGGGTTGCCTTTTCATTTTAGAGCGAATGGTCAAAGTCAATGAGACTTAAAATATTAGAAAAAATAAAAAATATATAAAAAACCTATTTTTTGGGCGGTTCTGTTTTTGGGCCCTGGGTTCGCCCGTGATGAATCCGGCCTATTTTGGGCAGACCATGTCTAAACCCAGAGGTAGATCGAATCGGATCATGGACTTAGTTCGAACCAGACTCAGATTCGACCAGTTCCCAGATGAATCCAACTACATAGATGTGTAGTGATGAAGATCTAGAGTCACGCCTGTTGTGACCTAACCACACATCGCCCCATTGCAAATGGGGACCCCCTTTTTTTTGAGCTCTGATGCTTTGCATTTAGTTTTGGATGATGTCTTTGGTTTGTTTCATGATGAGGTCAGTGGTTGTTCTTTAATCTAAGGGGGGTTCTCTGTTGAGTTTTCGTTCTGGGATGTTTCTGAGAGCCTGAAAATGACTAAGTCTGATATCCTAAACATCCTAAAAAATTGACTAAGTTTGAAATCTGGTGGATCCTCCAAATTCTATAATCTGCATGTTAAATCCTATGGATTTGGGACCTATCTCAAACATCCTGGAAGTATATTTCAAAAATATTTAAAGTACATATACTTAAATATATTTTTTAAATATACTTCCACCCAGGAGTCTTCACCTTTGAAATTTGCAAAAAATGGCTAAGTACTCAAGAGAAGATCAAAATCTTGATCTGCTACGCCAAGACATGAGGGAAGAACAGAATCTTGATCCGATGCGCCTAGATGAAGAAGAGATTAAATTCATGATCCAATGCGCTCTTATGATACCTTTCAAGTGAAGATCAAATTTACCATCTAGTGCGCCACTTGTGGAGGAGATCTAATTCAAGTTTTATACAACCTTTTAAACCGGAGCATGAAATCTTCAACCAATGTGCCCAAGTTGAAGAGGTTTTTTTTTATTGTTTAAATACAATATCCAAGCGAGGACCAAAACCTTCAACCAATGCGCCAACTTGATGGGAGTTCTAAATAAAGTTTTAAGACAAATTTCAACCAGAGATCAAAATCTCCATCCAATACGCCATTCCAGAGGGAAGTTGAATTTAAGATTTGGGGACTTTTTTTTCAAGCAAAGATTAAACTGTTGATCCAATGCGCCATTTTTGTATGAGGTTGAAGTGAAGTTTTAAAGTGAAATTTCAAGAGGATCCAAAATGCTAATCTGATGTGCCTTATCTAATGCGCCCTTGAGAAGGAAGGAATGAAATACTGATCTACTGCGCCACATCCAATGCGACCACCTTGGAATGTAGATTAAATGAAAATTTTGTGAAGGATTTAAGAAAGCATCAAAATCCTCATCTAATGCGACCAAGGTAGAGTTGTTCATCTGATTGTTGAAGTGCAACATTCAAGGAGAGATCAAAATGCAAATTCAAGAGAATTTTAGAGAAGATCAAAATCATGAACATGTTGGTTTTTTCCCAGACTGGATGCTTACTCCCAGATTTCCCTACAAGGTAGCCATTAATGATCAACAGGATCTCTGGGCCAGGGGCCAACAGTGTAGGAGATAGACTCTATATTTTATCTCTTCTTCTTCAGGCTCTGCAAAACCTAGGGGGGTATTCCCTACTCAACATCCATGAGGATATGCATACAAAGGCTGGGATGCTGACAGAAAGCAGATAAGTCCTCCTGTAAGTAGACCAAAACTGTAAGATAAGAGCAAAGGGGCTAGCTTTGGGCCTATTTGCAGTTGTAGACAGAGGACCTGGATCCTAAAACTAATGCTACTGCCCTAATGGTTGTTTTGGAGTTTTGATTTTGATTTTATATTTGGATGCAAAGCTGGACATGGTATATAACACTAACACAAAGCAAGATTGGTGCCTATCCAGGGCCTGGAGTCAGTAGACACACAACTGTGACTGATATGCATGAACAACTAAAACTGGATTTCAGGGGGATACATATGATACCTGCCTTATAGATATCTCCCAATACAAAGTGTTAAGCTATCTATACTTATGGCATCCCTATTGCAGTATATCCTTTCCAATATTCAATTTGAGAACAATTTAATCTACCATTTGAGCAGAAGTTGAGAGATCAAACATTCAACATAGGAATTCTATGTTCTAGAATCTTAGATATTCCTTAAATACCTGGACTCAGAAGAAAGATACATGCAACACTGGAGACAGAATTAGCACAACACATGCAAACATAGCATTACTCATATAGGATTAACCATGAAATCAGTGGATTCATGCAAAAATATACAACAGGAGATACATAAACTCACAAGTTTTGCTGCACAGAGCAACCAAATCAGCTGTATTGCATTACAGAGCCAAAAATGTTCAACTTTCAACAACCCAGAATGAGTGACACAATCTGCCTATATCAGCCAGAAAGCGTACCCACAACAATTAATTACATGATTTTGACAAAAAACCACCAGATACCTTCCTTCAAAAAGAGTGGCACTCAGAAATCATCAATGCAGCAGGCAGGAGAAACCTCGAGCCCTGCGCTACCATCTGGAAGTCCTCATCCATAATGGGGCACCTGATCGCTTGTCCCATCGCCCATACCCCTGCACTGTCGCCATTGATGGCTCAACCACCCGCGTTTCACTTGGAAACCGTCGCAGCATTCAAACAGAAGCTTCCCGCCAAAATGCGTTTCATCGTAGGTTCAAATTATGCAAGAAAAATAGTCCCACATGCATGGTGCGGAGACCACTTTATCAATTTATAAGCGGGGCCACATGCATATTAAATGTCGAGCGCCTTTTGCCGAGCTCGACGCACGCTCCTTCTCCAAAAGCTCGTCGCCAAGACCCAAGCCATCGGCCTACTCAAAAAACCTCCTGCCGTCATACATTGTCATATCGATAACATCTTGGCTTCCCACCCTCGTCGGTGTGACACACGCTGATGACACATCATCGGCCAAACCTCTCACTATCGGCCCAACCACAAAAAACTTAGGCCGAGACCAAAATCAAAAAGCCTTGAACCATTGAACCTTGAACCGTTGAACCTTTGAGAAAAGGGTTCAAGGGGATGGTTCAATGCGGTGGTTCGACCATACCGATTGGATCATATAGATGAGCAAAGGATTCACTTACGGAAAATATGGAACCAAAGCCCCTGAACCGTTGAACCATTGAACTTCGAGAAAAGGGTTCAAGGGGATGGTTCAACGATACATCATTTACGCAAGGTAAATGTATGATATGACTCGTTAGAAGAAAAATGAACCTTGAACCGCGAACCATTGAACCTTTGAGAAAAGGGTTCAAGTTCAAATCGAAAGTTCGAAGACACAATCGGAGCACTCAAAAAAAAAAACTTTCGCCGATACGCCAAGTTACTCCAATGAACAAGAAGACTTAGGGCTTTGAAAAGAAAAAACCCTCCAACATCCGCGTTCAGTTCCAGACCAAAATGAGTGCCAACACTGGCTCCGAATGGGAACGTGCAGGTGCAAAACTGCAGCGAGAACCAGATCTCCGGGCAGACTAGGCAAAAAACCAAAAAAAACACAAACTGTACAAGACATTTACAATATATACATATTTTTTTACACGTGCACAGAGATGGGCCGTCATGCAAAGTAAAACTTGAGGAACTGACCATGCACAGGAAATTCCAAAGCTTCACCATCTAGGGCCTGGAGGAAATAAGAGTCCTCCCCATGAATACTGTAAATCTGATATGGGCCCATCCACAAGGGTTCAAACTTACCATGTTTACCCTTGAACTAAATTTTTTGCATTCCATATAAGCACCAGATCATTGACCTGAAACTTCTTTTTTGTAGCTCTCCTGTCAAACAGATATTTCACATCTTGTTGTCTCTCGAGATTGATCTGGTGGGCTTTCCTTCTATTTTCATCCAATGCAACCAGTTGGTTCACTCTTTCTGTCATGGAGTCTTCAATCTCCTCATCATTTTCCTGGATGACTCTATAAACTGGTAGGAGATTGTTTATAGGCAATCTGGCTGACGCACCATATACTAGCTCAAAGGGTGACATCCCAATAGCCTTTTTTACTGTCACCCTGTCAGCGCATATTGCTAACTTTAATTTTGAGTCCGAAGCTCTCTTGTTCTTGTCTAGTATCCTCTTGATAATTTTCATGATGCTTTTATTGCTTGATTCTGCTTGACCATTTCCTTGTGGGTGGTATGGTGATGCATATGATAGATTTATCCCATAACTATTGCAAAAATCAACAAATTCACCTGATTTGAAGCACATAGCATTATTAGTGACTATCTTGAATGGTACTCCAAACCTGATGATAACATTTTCTAGTATGAAATCTATCACCACCTTACTTGTAGCTCTCTTAGTTGGAATGGCCTCAACCCATTTGGTAAAGTAATCAGTTGCCACCAAAATCCAACTGTGTCCCCCACTTGACTTGTCTGCAATTTCCCCTATGAAGTCAATTCCCCATTGCTGAAATGGAGCATCCACAATTACAGTTTTGAGGGGTAAAGCACCATCATATCTCAACTTTCCTGAGAATCTTTGGCAAGGGTCACACTTCCTAACTAACCTTTGTGCATCTGAAAAGAGAGTGGGCCACCAATATCCTGCTCTGAGAATCTTATGGGCTGTTGTTTGGGCAGTATAATGTCCACCACACAATCCTTTATGCATGTCAATCAAAACATTGTTAGCTATATCTTCATCCACACACCTCAGTAGCACACCATCAGGGTTTTTCCAGTATAGCTCACCTTGAACAATAACATATCTGATTGCATGTAACTTTAAAGTCCTCTTTTGACTGTCACTGAAATGGGAAGGACAATTCAGATTTTACAAGTAGTACATAATATCCTTGTACCATCCAGATCTTGATACATTTACATTCTCATTTTGGACTGCATTGACTTGGCATGCTTCCAAGTTTGACTGTGCCATCATCTTGGCTAATCCTTGTCCTCTTACCAACTTGGTAATTTGTATCTCTATGTTGAACTCCTGCAATTTGTTTACCCATTTGCACCTTCTTCCAGTCACCTCCTGTTGAGTGAATATGTCTTTGACTACTGCATGGGGTACATATGTAATTATATGTGATCCTACCAGGTATGGTCTGAAACTTTTGATGGCTCTGACTATTGCATATGCTTGTTTTTCCATGATATCATATTTCAACTCAGAAGCCTGCAAGGACATACTAAAGAAAGCTATGGGTTGCTCAAATCCATCCTCATTTTTCTGTAGCAAACATGCAGCAACAGTGTGAAAGGAAGCAAATGAAAACAATTGGAATGGCCTAGAAAAATCAGGAGATTTAAGAACAGGGGCCCTCTTGATTGTCTCTTTGATGTTTTGGAATGATTCAATTGCTTCACTTTCCCAGTGGACAGTTGCATCCTTCTTCATCATCTTGGAAATGTTTCTTGTGGTTTCTGCAAAGTTGGGAACAAATCTCCTAACAAAATTTATCTGTCCAAAGAAGGACTAAACTCCTTTTACAGTTTTTGGCATTTGAATTCTGTCAATAGCGGCCACTCTCTCAGGATCTATCCTTATTCCATCCTTGGAAACAATGTGCCCCAGGAGCTTTCCTTCAACTACTCCAAAAGCACACTTCTTTGGATTTAAAGAAATGCCATACTCCAGTGCTCTTATGAAAATCTGCTCTAGATGCAAACAATGCTGTTATTCCTTCTTTGAATAGGTAGTCAGATCATCCTGGTATACAGCCAGAATTGAGTCAATCAACCCTGCAAAAGCAACATCCATTACTCTTTGAAATGTAGCACCTGCATTTGTTAGCCCAAATGACATTCTAACATACACATAAGTTCCCCATGGAGTGGTGAAGGCAGTCTTGTACTGTTCTGATTCCTTTACCTTCACCTGATTATAACCTGAAAATCCATCTATCATGGACAAGAGTTCAGAACCAGTCACCTTTTGCAACATAGCTTCCATATTAGGCAGTGGATAATTATCCTTTAAAGAGGATACATTCAAGTTCCTAAAGTCAACACAAAGCCTAATATCACCGTTCTTTTTTCTTACTGGGACAAGGTTAGACACCCAAGTTGAATGTCTGATTGGCACAATTATTTCAGCTTTCCCAAGCTTTTTGAGTTCTTCTTGCATCTTTGGAGCTAAGGTAGGATTAATAGGTCTTTGCCTTTGTCTAAATGGCTTAGCTCCAGGCTTCAATGGGATCTCATGTTGGAATAGATCTTCCTTATAGGCTTTTAGGTCCTCATATGACCAAGCAAAAACATGTTTATACCTTTTCAGTAATGCAATCAGCATACTCCTGATGTGTGGTTTGAGCTGCTTACCAATGTATACCTTCTTGGGGGCCTGAGATGTCCCCAAATTTATCTCTTCTAAATCTTCCTTGTTTGTGGGAGATGTCTTTGTGACCAATTGGTCTCTACTGTCAAAAGCTCTTTCCAAAGCTACTAACCCTCTAGGGATTTTAATAGTCTTCAATTGATTATCTCTTTCCCCACAAGAGTTTCTTTTCCATGTATAGCCTCTACAAAAGCTTGGAAATCAATTTCTTGATTCTCATATTCATCTATGCAGTGCAAAAATTTTAACAAGTCCCTATCATCATTAAACACTTGCCAACTGCATATGTTCTCTGGTACTACAGGCCTGATTTTAACTTCTACATTTGTAACATCTGACAAAGTGATGTCATATGGCCTTATTGCAACATTAGCTAAGAAATCAACCATAACATTCTTTGATCTCTCTACCTAGCCTATTGAAAATGCATCAAATAGTTCAATGGTATCCCAAACAACATGCTTATATTATTTCAATCTTTTGTTTTTTGAAGCATACCTATCTCTAATTTGGGATACAATCAACTCAGAATCCCCAAATACTCTTAGCATCTTGATTCCATGTTTGAGAGCTATATTTAGGCCTAAGAGTAAAGCCTCATATTTTGCAATATTGTTTGTGCAAACAAACCTCAGCAGGAAAGAGAATTTGAGGAGGTCACCATTTGGAGACAGGAAAACAACTCCAGCTCCAGAGCCTTCTTTTGCATAAGCTCCATCAAAATACATGGTCCATAAACCTTGCTGGTCCAGCTCCTTAATGCAGACATTTTTTTCTTTATCTTCTGTATCATCTGAGACAACCCTGAAGTTATCACAGCCAGTGTTTACAAAGCATATCTATTCCTGTGCTTCTTGGTCTTCCACTGTCTCTGATGATCTTTATTCTCTAATTAGCTTAACATCCCTGCCATTCATTGGAATCATGGCATATGACAGGTCCAGCTGCATACTTCCACCAATTAGTGCTGTCCATCTTCTTGACAACAACATACCATACTGTGGCTTGATGTCAACCACTGTTATATTTATTTTATATCTCTTTTCAGGAAATGTTGCCAGTTTGAAATCTACATCCTTCATGATTCCAATAACTGGTACCTCTCTGGCATCCATAGCATAACATTTTCCACATGCCTTGTCAATTTTCAATCCAGCTTGTTGCATGATGGCTAAAGGCATGATATTTGTAGATGCTCCAGAGTCAAGCATACAATTTCTAATTATTTTTCCATTTATAACTAGGGATACATAAAATGGTTCCACTTGTGAGGGGCACTTTGTTATAGTCACTCCTAAATAAACCTTAGGAGCCTCATCTTCTTCATTGCACATGACATGCTTCTCACCCTGGATCTAAACATTTTGTTTAGCTTGAGAAAATACTCCTGAAATTAGGGATACTATCCTATTCTTGATCTCTTCAACCTTCATCAGTTCCATAAGTGGGACAGAGACTTTTACCTGGGAGAGGACTTGAGCTATATCAAATGGAGCATAATTTTGTATAACAATTGTAGCTTGCTCCACAATCTTATTTTTATCCTGAACTGATTTAGCTTTTACTTTCATAGTTCCCTGATCATCATTCTTGTCTTGGGAACCTTTACTTTGATCTTCAGCCTGGGGGATTCTATTTTCTGGTCCTTGAGATTCATGACCTGTTCTATGTCTAAAATTTTGTTTATTATTACCCCACTGCCTTTTTTGTGGTTCAATCCTCTTATGACCATGCACTGGCTGACCTGCAGAAATACCTTCTGGCTGATGTGGGCTACTTATCTGAGTTTTACCTTTGAGATTGTAGTTACTCTTGACTTGGGCCACTGCTGCAGCTGTGAGGGCCCTAATTTCCTCATCAGAAGGTCGTTGTAAGTTACTTAGAAAATTGTGTGAGCTTTGAGCATACACATAGCTTTCTTCATTATCTTTATCATAAGAATCCTGTTGACGGGCCCGAATTCCATCATCTGTACTCTCATCAGCATAATAAAGAGGGTATCCATTACTTATGGACATCATATTAACATCATCATCTTGCGCATAATGTGGCTCATTGCATTCATTACAAGATGCAGCATTATCATACAAGGACTGAGCAATCATACACTGTGACTGTGAATGTGGCATCTGACAAATTATACACCATGGAGTATCATCAACAATATTTATAGCTTTCTTTAGAGGATCAGGAGTTTCTTTGACATGTTGAGTTCTCTGATTTGTGTTGTTATGTGGGAATATAGGCTTACCATTATGCCAATTGATATTATAAGGCATATCATGCAATGATGGTCTCTTTTCCTGCCTTTGGTAGACTTGCCTATCAGGACCCATCCCTTTTTCACTTCTAGCTAGTCTATAGCTTAGGTCCTTAACAACATTTGCCAATTTGTCTATCTTATCTTCAGGGGCATATGTATTACCTTGAGTGTTCTGAGGCTTGTTTGGATTCTGCAGAATTTTCATATCATCCCTTCTGTTTGTCTTGCCTGATGCTTTCCTGTTGTTCTCAATATTCACTGCAATTCTGAAAGCATCCCTGATAGTAGCAGGACCTTTATCTCTTAATCCATATGCAGTTTTTGCATCAAAGGCATTGATATACAATATTATGCACATTGGTTCATTTGGCCTCATGTGATATGGCAGTTTGTTTAACACTTTAGTAAATCTTGCATTAAAATCTGCAACCTGCTCATTTGACCCTTTAGTGATACTGGTAAACTCATTTACAAAAAAGATAGGGTCAGTTTTGTCACCATATTGCTCCTTGAACACCCTTTTAAAATCATCCCATGATGAAATACTCCAGTCAGGCAGATTCTTGTACCATTCTCTTGCCTCATCTACTAAAGATTGCATGAATGACTTCATGAAAACATCCTCATGTTCAACCTCAAAGTTATCCATGACATTTTGAAAAGCCTTTAGATGATCTTCTCCTGACACAGTGTTGTTTCCAGAAAATTTAGGCACTTGCAGCCTTAGATGCTTGTCAATGGGGTTAGGATACCCAAGAATACCATCAAATACCAGCGGTCTGAATCTATCTAGCTGCATGGGCTGTCTGTCAAACTGATTAGCATTAATGTTTCTGTTTTCATTCTGGTTTCTGACATTGTTCAGTGGTATCCTAGCATCATTCACATTTTGTCTTTGATCATTATGCTGATGTTGCACTTCATTTCTTTGCTGATGTCTCTGCACATTTGCATTCTCAAGGGTAGGAATTGAATCATTTTGGGCAGTTCTTAAAGCTTGCACTTTCTGCCTCATGTCATCTCTGATTTTCATGGCTTGTAGATATTTTAGTTTTGCTCTCAGATTTCTGATTTCTTCAGCTAACTGTTCTTCTTTAGGCATATAGGTAGATGGTCTCATACCATTCTGGTCATCATCTTCATCATCCCTCAGAGACTCTGCCTCTTCAAACCTTTCACTAGGGTCTAGAAATGGGCGTTCTTGGAACACCTCTGACCTCATTCTCATGCTACCACCCTGTTGCCTCTCATATGCACCCTAAATATCAGCTTCTGCATTTGAAAAGTAAGGCACATGCTGTCCTGATGGCCCAGGGTTATCTTGCATATCATCATTTTTTCTGGGGGAACCCTCATGACTGACTGAGACAGCTCCCTTTCTTCTATACATCATTCTTCTTGTTACTGATAACTCTTCAAATAAAGGATTCTGTTGGGATCTTCTCCCCTGCATATAAATTTTACTTTGACCGGTTGGGAGATTACTTTGGAGTCGCCACCTATTACTAGGAACTGTTTTCTTTTGTAAATCAGGGTTTTTTCACAAATTCCCAAGTAGAGTTGCCAATTTCTGTTGAGTTTTTTCCTAGATTGGATGCATACTCCCAGATTTCCCTACAAGGTAGCCATCAATGATCAACAGGATCTCTGGGCCAAGGGCCAACAATGTAGGAGATAGACTCTATATTTTATCTCCTCTTCTTCTTCAGGCTCTGCAAAACCTAGGGGGGTATTCCCTACTCAACATCCATGAGATATGCATACAAAGGCTGGAATGCTGACAGAAAGCAGATAAGTCCTCCTGTAAGTAGACCAAAACTGTAAGATAAGAGCAAAGGGGCTAACTTTGGGCCTATTTGCAGTTGTAGACAGAGGACTTGGATCCTAAAACTAATGCTACTGCCCTAATGGTTGTTTTGGAGTTTTGATTTTGATTTTATATTTGGATGCAAAGCTGGAGATGTTATATAACACTAACACAAAGCAAGATTGGTGCCTATCCAGGGCCTGGAGTCAGTAGACATACACCTGTGAATGATATGCATGAACAACTAAAACTGGATTTCAGGGGGATACATATGATACCTGCCTTATAGATATCTCCCAATACAAAGTGTTAAGCTATCTATACTTATGGCATACCTATTGCAGTATATCCTTCCCAATATTCAATTTGAGAACAATTTAATCTACCCTTTGAGCAGAAGTTGAGAGATCAAACATTCAACATAGGAATTCTATGTTCTAGAATCTTAGATATTCCTTAAATACCTGGACTCAGAAGAAAGATACATGCAACACTGGAGACAGAATTAGCACAACACATGCAAACATAGCATTACTCATATAGGATTAACCATGAAATCAGTGGATTCATGAAAAAATATACAACAGGAGATACATAAACTCACAAGTTTTGCTGCACAGAGCAACCAAATCAGCTGTATTGCATTACAGAGCCAAAAATGTTCAACTTTCAACAACCCAGAATGAGTGACACAATCTGCCTATATCAGCCAGAAAGCGTACCCATAGCAATTAATTACATGATTTTGATAAAAAACCGCTAGATACCTTCCTTCAGAAAGAGTGGCGCTCAGAAATCATCAATGCAGCAGGCAGGAGAAACCTCGAGCCCTGCGCTGCCATCTAGAAGTCCTCATCCATAATGGGCAACCTGATCGCTTGTCCCATCGCCCATACCCCTGCACTGTCGCCATTGATGGCTCAACCACCCGTGTTTCACTTGGAAACCATCGCAGCATTCAAACAGAAGCTTCCCGCCAAAATGCGTTTCATCGTAGGTTCAAATTATGCAAGAAAAATAGTCCCACATGCATGGTGCGGAGACCACTTTATCAATTTATAAGCGGGGCCACATGCCTATTAAATGTTGAGCACCTTTTGCTGTACTCGACACACGCTCGTTCTCCAAAAGCTCGTCGCCAAGACCCAAGCCATCGGCCTACTCAAAAAACCTCCTGTCGACATACATTGTCATACCGATAACACCTTGGCTTCCCACCTTCGTCGGTGTGACACACGCCGATGACACATCATCGGCCAAACCTCTCACTGTCAGCCCAACCACAAAAAACTTAGGCCGAGACCAAAATCACAAAGCCTTGAACCATTGAACCTTGAACCGTTGAACCTTTGAGAAAAGGGTTCAAGGGGATGGTTCAATGCGGTGGTTCGACCATACCGATTGAATCATATAGATGAGCAAAGGATTCACTTACGGAAAATATGGAACCAAAGCCCCTGAACCGTTGAACCATTGAACTTCGAGAAAAGGGTTCAAGGGGATGGTTCAACGATACATCATTTACGCAAGGTAAATGTATGATATGACTCGTTAGAAGAAAAATGAACCTTGAACCGCGAACCATTGAACCTTTGAGAAAAGGGTTCAAGTTCAAACCGAAAGTTCGAAGACACAATCGGAGCACTCAAAAAAAAACTTTCGCCGATACACCAAGTTACTCCAATGAACAAGAAGACTTAGGGCTTTGAAAAGAAAAAACGCTCCAACATCCGCGTTCAGTTCCAGACCAAAATGAGTGCCAACACTGGCTCCGAATGGGGACGTGTAGGTGCAAAACTGCAGCGAGAACCAGATCTCTGGGCAGACCAGGCAAAAAACCAAAAAAAACACGAACTGTACAAGACATTGACAATATATACATATTTTTTTACACATGCACAGAGATGGGCCGTCATGCAAAGTAAAACTTGAGGAACTGACCATGCACAGGAAATTCCAAAGCTTCACCATCTAGGGCCTGGAGGAAATAAGAGTCCTCCCCATGAATACTGTAAATCTAATATGGGCCCATCCACAAGGGTTCAAACTTACCATGTTTACCCTTGAACTGAATTTTTTGCATTCCATATAAGCACCAGATCATTGACCTGAAACTTCTTTTTTGTAGCTCTCCTGTCAAACAGATATTTCACATCTTGTTGTCTCTCGAGATTGATCTGGTGGGCTTTCCTTCTGTTTTCATCCAGTGCAACCAGCTGGTTCACTCTTTCTGTCATGGAGTCTTCAATCTCCTCATCATTTTCCTGGATGAATCTATAAACTGGTAGGAGATTGTTTATAGGCAATCTGGCTGACGCACCATATACTAGCTCAAAGGGTGACATCCCAATAGCCTTTTTTACTGTCACCCTGTCAGCCCATATTACTAACTTTAATTTTGAGTCTGAAGCTCTCTTGTTCTTGTCTAGTATCCTCTTGATAATTTTCATGATGCTTTTATTGCTTGATTCTGCTTGACCATTTCCTTGCGGGTGGTATGGTGATGCATATGATAGATTTATGCCATACTTGTTGCAAAAATCAACAAATTCACCTAATCTGAAGCACATAGCATTATTAGTGACTATCTTGAATGGTACTCCAAACCTGATGATAACATTTTCCAGTATGAAATATATCACCACCTTACTTGTAGCTCTCTTAGTTGGAATGGCCTCAACCCATTTGGTAAAGTAATCAGTTGCCACCAAAATCTAACTGTGTCCCCCACTTGACTTGTCTGCAATTTCCCCTATGAAGTCAATTCCCCATTGCTGAAATGGAGCATCCACAGTTACAGTTCTGAGGGGTAAAGCACCATCATATCTCAACTTTCCTGAGAATCTTTGGCAAGGGTCACACTTCCTAACTAACCTTTGTGTATCTAAAAAGAGAGTGGGCCACCAATATCCTGCTCTGAGAATCTTATGGGCTGTTGTTTGGGCAGTATAATGTCCACCACACAATCCTTTATGCATGTCAATCAAAACATTGTTAGCTATATCTTCATCCACACACCTCAGCAGCACACCATCAGGGTTTTTCCAGTATAGCTCACCTTGAACAATAACATATCTGATTGCATGTAACTTTAAAGTCCTCTTTTGACTGTCACTGAAATGGGAAGGACAATTCAGATTTTGCAAGTAGTACATAATATCCTTGTACCATCCAGATCTTGATACATTTACATTCTCATTTTGGACTGCATTGACTTGGCATGCTTCCAAGTTTGACTGTGCCATCATCTTGGCTAATCCTTGTCCTCTTACCAACTTGGTAATTTGTATCTCTATGTTGAACTCCTGCAATTTGTTTATCCATTTGCACCTTCTTCCAGTCACCTCTTGTCGAGTGAATATGTCTTTGACTGCTGCATGGGGTACATATGCAATTATATGTGATCCTACCAGGTATGGTCTGAAACTTTTGATGGCTGTGACTAGTGCATATGCCTATTTTTCCATGATATCATATTTCAACTCAGAAGCCTGCAAGGACATACTAAAGAAAACTATGGGTTGCTCAAATCCATCCTCATTTTTCTGTAGCAAACATGCAGCAACAGTGTGAAAGGAAGCAAATGAAAACAATTGGAATGGCCTAGAAAAATCAGGAGATTTAAGAACAGGGGCCCTCTTGATTGCCTCTTTGATGTTTTGGAATGATTCAATTGCTTCACTTTCCCAGTGGACAGTTGCATCCTTCTTCATCATCTTGGAAATGTTCCTTGTGGTTTCTGCAAAGTTGGGAACAAATCTCCTAACAAAATTTATCTGTCCAAAGAAGGACTAAACTCCTTTTACAGTTTTTGGCATTTGAATTCTGTCAATAGCGACCACTCTCTCAGGATCTATCCTTATTCCATCCTTGGAAACAATGTGCCCCAGGAGCTTTCCTTCAACTACCCCAAAAGCACACTTCTTTGGATTTAAAGAAATGCCATACTCCAGTGCTCTTATGAAAATCTGCTCTAGATGCAAACAATGCTGTTATTCCTTCTTTGAATAGGTAGTCAGATCATCCTGGTATACAGCCAGAATTGAGTCAATCAACCCTGCAAAAGCAACATCCATTGCTCTTTGAAATGTAGCACCTGCATTTGTTAGCCCAAATGGCATTCTAACATACACATAAGTTCCCCATGGAGTGGTGAAGGTAGTCTTGTATTGTTCTATTTCCTTTACCTTCACCTGATTATAACCTGAAAATCCACCCGTCATGGACAAGAGTTCACAACCAGTCACCTTTTGCAACATAGCTTCCATATTAGGCAGTGGATAATTATCCTTTAAAGAGGATACATTCAAGTTCCTAAAGTCAACATAAAGCCTAATATCACCGTTCTTTTTTCTTACTGGGACAAGGTTAGACACCCAAGTTGAATGTCTGATTGGCACAATTATTCCAGCTTCCCTAAGTTGTTTGAGTTCTTCTTGCATCTTTGGAGCTAAGGTAGGATTAATAGGTCTTTGCCTTTGTCTAAATGGCTTAGCTCCAGGCTTCAATGGGATCTCATGCTGGAATAGATCTTCCCTATAGGCTTTTAGGTCCTCATATGACCAAGCAAAAACATGTTTATACTTTTTCAGTAATGCAATCAGTATACTCCTGATGTGTGGTTTGAGCTGCTTACCAATGTATACCTTCTTGGGGGCCTGAGATGTCCCCAAATTTATCTCTTCTAAATCTTCCTTGTTTGTGGGAGATCTCTTTGTGACCAATTGGTCTCTACTGTCAAAAGCTCTTTCCAAAGCTACTAACCCTCTAGGGATTTTATTAGTCTTCAATTGAATTATCTCTTTCCCCACAAGAGTTTCTTTTCCATCTATAGTCTCTACAAAAGCTTGGAAATCAATTTCTTGATTCTCATATTCATCTATGCAGTGCAAAAATTTTAACAAGTCGCTATCATCATTAAACACTTGCCAACTGCATATGTTCTCTGGTACTGCAGGCCTGATTTTAACTTCTACATTTGTAACATCTGACAAAGTGATGTCATATGGCCTTATTGCAACATTAGCTAAGAAATCAGCCATAACATTCTTTGATCTCTCTACCTAGCCTATTGAAAATGCATCAAATAGTTCAATGGTATCCCAAATGGCATGCTTATATTGTTTCAATCTTTTGTTTTTTGAAGCATACCTATCTCTAATTTGGGATACAATCAACTCAGAATCCCCAAATACTCTTAGCATCTTGATTCCATGTTTGAGAGCTATATTTAGGCCTAAGAGTAAAGCCTCATATTCTGCAATGTTGTTTGTGCAAACAAACCTCAGCAAGAAAGAGAATTTGAGGAGGTCACCATTTGGAGACAGGAAAACAACTCCAGCTCCAGAGCCTTCTTTTGCACAAGCTCCATCAAAATACATGGTCCATAAACCTTGCTGGTCCAGCTCTTTAATGCAGACATTTTTTTCTTTATCTTCTGTCTCATCTAAGACAACCCTGAAGTTATCACAGTCAGTGTTTACAAAGCATATCTGTTCCTGTGCTTCTTGGTCTTCCACTGTCTCTGATGATCTTTCTTCTCTGATTAGCTTAACATCCCTGCCATTCATTGGAATCATGGCATATGACAGGTCCAGTTGCATACTTCCACCAATTAGTGCTGCCCATCTTCTTGACAACAACATACCATACTGTGGCTTGATGTCAACCACTGTTATATTCATTTTATATCTCTTTTCAGGAAATGCTGCCAGTTTGAAATCTACATCCTTCATGATTCCAATAACTGGTACCTCTCTAGCATCCATAGCATAACATTTTTCACATGCCTTGTCAATTTTCAATCCAGCTTGTTGCATGATGGCTAAAGGCATGATATTTGTAGATGCTCCAGAGTCAAGCATACAATTTCTATTTATTTTTCTATTTATAACCAGGGATACATAAAATGGTTCCACTTGTGAGGGGCACTTTGTCATAGTCACTCCTAAATAAACCTCAGGAGCCTCATCTTCTTCATTGCACATGACATGCTTCTCACCCTCGATCTAAACATTTTGTTTAGCTTGAGAAGATACTCCTGAAATTAGGGATACTATCCTATTCTTGATCTCTTCAACCTTCATTAGTTCCATAAGTGAGACAGAGACTTTTACCTGGGAGAGGACTTGAGCTATATCAAATGGAGCATAATTTTGTATAACAATTGTAGCTTGCTCCACAATCTTATTTTTATCTTGAACTGATTTAGCTTTTACTTTCATAGTTCCCTGATCATCATTCTTGTCTTGGGAACCTTTACTTTGATCTTCAGCCTGGGGGATTCTATTTTCTGGTCCTTGAGATTCATGACCTGTTCTATGTCTAAAATTCTGTTTATTATTACCCCACTGCCTTTTTTGTGGTTCAATCCCCTTATGACCATCCACTGGCTGACCTGCAGAAATACCTTCTGGCTGATGTGGGCTACTTATCTGAGTTTTACCTTTGAGATTGTAGTTACTCTTGACTTGGGCCATTGCTGCAGCTGTGAGGGCCCTAATTTCCTCATCAGAAGGTCGTTGTAAGTTACTCAGAAAATTGTGTGAGCTTTGAGCATACACATAGCTTTCTTCATTATCTTCATCATAAGAATCCTGTTGACAGGCCCGAATTCCATCATCTGTACTCTCATCAGCATCATAAAGAGGGTATCCATTGCTTATGGACATCATATTAACATCATCATCTTGCGCATAATGTGGCTCATTGCATTCATTACAAGATGCAGCATTATCATACAAGGACTGAGCAATCATACACTGTGACTGTGAATGTGGCATCTGACAAATTATACACCATGGAGTATCATCAACAATATTTATAGCTTTCTTTAGAGGATCAGGAGTTTCTTTGACATGTTGAGTTCTCTGATTTGTGTTGTTATGTGGGAATATAGGCTTACCATTATGCCAATTGGTATTATAAGGCATATCATGCAATAATGGTCTCTTTTCCTGCCTTTGGTAGACTTGCCTATCAGGACCCATCCCTTTTTCACTTCTAGCTAGTCTATAGCTTAGGTCCTTAACAACATTTGCCAATTTGTCTATCTTATCTTCAGGGGTAGATGTATTACCTTGAGTGTTCTGAGGCTTGTTTGGATTCTGCAGAATTTTCATATCATCCCTTCTGTTTGTCTTGCCTGATGCTTTCCTGTTGTTCTCAATATTCACTGCAATTTTGAAAGCATCCCTGATAGTGGCAGGACCTTTATCTCTTAATCCATATGCAGTTTTTGCATCAAAGGCATTGATATACAATATTATGCACATTGGTTCATTTGGCCTCATGTGATATGGCAGTTTGTTTAACACTTTAGTAAATCTTGCATTAAAATCTGCAACCTGCTCATTTGACCCTTTAGTGATACTGGTAAACTCATTTAGAAAAAAGTTAGGGTCAGTTTTGTCACCATATTGCTCCTTGAACACCCTTTTAAAATCATCCCATGATGAAATACTCCGGTCAGGGAGATTCTTGTACCATTCTCTTGCCTCATCTACTAAAGATTGCATGAATGACTTCATGAAAACATCCTCATGTTCAACCTCAAAGTTATCCATGGCATTTTGAAAAGCCTTTAGATGATCTTCTCCTGACACAGTGTTGTTTCCTAAAAATTTAGGCACTTGCAGCCTTAGATGTTTGTCAATGGGGTTAGGATACCCAAGAATACTATGAAATACATGCTGTCTGAATCTATCTAGCTGCATGGGCTGTTTGTCAAATTGATTAGCATTAATGTTTCTGTTTTCATTCTGGTTTCTTACATTGTTCAATGGTATCCTAGCATCATTCACATTTTGTCTTTGATCATTATGCTGATGTTGCACTTCATTTCTTTGCTGATGTCTCTGCACATTTGCATTCTCAAGGGTAGGAATTGAATCATTTTGGGCAGTCCTTAAAGCTTGCACTTTCTTCCTCATGTCATCTCTGATTTTCATGGCTTATAGATATTCTAGTTCTGCTCTCAGATTTCTGATTTCTTCAGCTAACTGTTTTTTTTTAGGCATAGAGGTAGATGGTCTCATACCATTTTGGTCATCATCTTCATCATCCCTCAGAGACTCTGCCTCTTCAAACCTTTCACTAGGGTCTAGAAATGGGCATTCTTGGAACACCTCTGACCTCATTCTCATGCTACCACCCTGTTGCCTCTCATATGCACCCTGAATATCAGCTTCTACATTTGAAAAGTAAGGCACATGCTGTCCTGATGGCCTAGGGTTATCCTGCATATCATCATTTTTTCTGGGCGAACCCTCATGACTGATTGAGACAGCTCCCTTTCTTCTATACATCATTCTTCTTGTTACTGGTAACTCTTCAAATAAAGGATTCTATTGGGATCTTCTCCTCTGCATATAAATTTTACTTTAACCGGTTGGGAGATTACTTTGGAGTCGCCACCTATTACTAGGAACTATTTTCTTTTGTAAATCAGGGTTCTTTCACAAATTCCCCAGTAGAGTCACCAATTTCTGTTGAGTTTTTTCCTAGATTGGATGCTTACTCCCAGATTTCCCTACAAGGTAGCCATCAATGATCAACAGGATCTCTAGGCCAGGGGCCAACAGTGTAGGAGATAGACTCTATATTTTATCTCCTCTTCTTCTTCAGGCTCTGCAAAACCTAGGGGGGTATTCCCTACTCAACATCCATGAGGATATGCATACAAAGGCTGGAATGCTGACAGAAAGCAGATAAGTCCTCCTGTAAGTAGACCAAAATTGTAAGATAAGAACAAAGGGGCTAGCTTTGGGCCTATTTGCAGTTGTAGACAGAGGACTTGGATCCTAAAACTAATGCTACTGCCCTAATGGTTGTTTTGGAGTTTTGATTTTGATTTTATATTTGGATGCAAAGCTGGAGATGGTATATAACACTAACAAAAAGCAAGATTGGTGCCTATCCAGGGCCTGGAGTCAGTAGACATACACCTGTGAATGATATGCATGAACAACTAAAACTGGATTTCAGGGGGATACATATGATATCTGCCTTACAGATATCTCCCAATACAAAGTGTTAAGCTATCTATACTTATGGAATCCCTATTGCAGTATATCCTTCCCAATATTCAATTTGAGAACAATTTAATCTACCCTTTGAGCAGAAGTTGAGAGATCAAACATTCAACATAGGAATTCTATGTTCTAGAATCTTAGATATTCCTTAAATACCTGGACTCAAAAGAAAGATACATGCAACACTGGAGACAGAATTAGTACAACACAATCAAACATAGCATTACTCATATAGGATTAACCATGAAATCAGTGGATTCATGAAAAAATATACAACAGGAGATACATAAACTCACAAGTTTTGCTGCACAGAGCAACCAAATCAGCTGTATTGCATTACAGAGCCAAAAATGTTCAACTTTCAACAACCCAGAATGAGTGACACAATCTGCCTATATCAGCTAGAAAGCGTACCCACAGCAATTAATTACATGATTTTGACAAAAAACTGCCAGATACCTTCCTTCAGAAAGAGTGGCACTTAGAAATCATCAATGCAGCAGGCAGGAGAAACCTCGAGCCCTACGCTGCCATCTGGAAGTCCTCATCCATAATGGGGCAACCTGATCGCTTGTCCCATCGCCCATACCCCTGCACTATCGCCATTGATGGCTCAACCACCCGCATTTCACTTGGAAACTGTCGCAGCATTCAAATAGAAGCTTCCCACCAAAATGCATTTCATAGTAGGTTCAAATTATGCAAGAAGAATAGTCCCACATGCATGGTGCAGAGACCACTTTATCAATTTATAAGTGGGGCCACATGCATATTAAATGTCGAGTGCCTTTTGCCGTGCTCGACGCACGCTCCTTCTCCAAAAGCTCATCGCCAAGACCCAAGCCATCGGCCTACTCAAAAAACCTCCTGCCGACATACATTGTCATACTGATAACACCTTGGCTTCCCACCCTCATCGGTGTGACATACGCCGATGACACATCATCGGCCAAACCTCTCACTGTCGGTCCAACCACAAAAAACTTAGGCCGAGACCAAAATCACAAAGCCTTGAACCATTGAACCTTGAACCGTTGAACCTTTGAGAAAAGGGTTCAAGGGGATGGTTCAATGCGGTGGTTCGACCATACCGATTGGATCATATAGATGAGCAAAGGATTCACTTACGGAAAATATGGAACCAAAGCCCCTGAACCGTTGAACCATTGAACTTTGAGAAAAGGGTTCAAGGGGATGGTTCAACGATACATCATTTACGCAAGGTAAATGCATGATATGACTCGTTAGAAGAAAAATGAACCTTGAACCACGAACCATTGAACCTTTGAGAAAAGGGTTCAAGTTCAAACCGAAAGTTCGAAGACACAATTGGAGCACTAAAAAAAAAAAACTTTCGCCGATACGCCAAGTTACTCCAATGAACAAGAAGACTTAGGGCTTTGAAAAGAAAAAACCCTCCAACATCCGCGTTCAGTTCCAGACCAAAATGAGTGCCAACAGAACCCATGTGCCTGAAGAAGTAGTGTTGATTGGAATTTTAGATGACATTTCAAGAGGATTCAAAATGATGATCTACTGCGCCATATCCAATGTGCCCTCATCAAGGAATGAGCAATGATGATTTAAAGTGAAAATTTGAACAAAGGTTAGATTTGTGATCTGCTGCGCCAAAGCATGAGGTAATTGTACCTCAATTTTCATGAAGACATTTCAAGGAGGATCCAAAATTCCCATCTAGTGCGCTGCCTTGGAATCAAGTGATTGAAGTATGAAAATGGCTAAGTGTAACCGGATACAAAGATCCTCAACCAATACGCCCCATCTAATGTGCCACCTTGGCTGAGATCAAGAAGAGACTAGATTTGCCATCTAATGCACCTAGACCAAGAAGGCTGATTGTAGTTGGCAAAAGTGAAACTTTCCAAGAAGCCACCAAACCATGATTTAGTGCGCCCATTTAGTGTGTAGTTCAATTCAAATTTTATGAAGCCTTGTCAAGAGGAGGATGAATTTGCCATCTAATGCGCCCCTAATGATTGATGCTTAATTTAAAATTTTATGATTGCATTTAGGAGATCAACTAATTTAGCATCCAATGCACCTAGGCTTGGAAGGGTTAGAAATTGATTTATAATGATTATTTTGTGTTGTAAGATAAAGGAATTGATATTGTTTCTTTCTCTGTGTTGCGGGAGCATTGATGGAGCTGAATGATCATCTAAGGAACAAGCGCCTGGAACCACCTTCATGCTAGGAATGGAGTGAAGATAGAAGATAGCCACTCCATAGAATCACATCAAGAGCAAGTATACTTCATCATCTACATTGTTCGAAGACACTTCATCCATCACCTCAAGTTCTCTCAATCTTCAATTCTAAGAGAAAGTCTCCTACTTCACATCATTATCATCTACACTACTCTCTGTCAAGATGCATCCAAAGAAGATCAACATATATCTTCAAGAGAAGAATAACAAAGTTAGACAGATGAGCAACATACATCATACACATCTAGTTTACAAGAAGATGAACAAAGCAAGATCAACAAAGATAGATTCCAAGCATTCAAGTTCAAAGCAATCACATTCAAAGACATCACAAGATGATGCAATTTGGGAATATGTTGACGTGGCACTTACGTGGCACATTCACATCATCAAGCCAATCACAGTTCCCTACATTCAATAAGCAAGAAGCCCAAGAGGACGCCCATATGGAAGATGCTCTAAAAGATTCCATTTTATCCTTATCTTCTTGGAAAATGTGCCTTCATTGCCTATCTTATGTACTAAAAATATCAATTTGTTGTAACTACCTGCTGAGATGACATGATCTGAGCCCTTGGCTACTTGAATTGATCCAAGCCATTCATTGTAATTTTGGACTTCTATATAAAGGCCTTGTTGCCTCATTTGTAAAGGAGAGATAGTTAGTAGGCAAGTAGAGTAGAGTAGAGTAGAGTAGAGTAGGAAGAGACTCTCGAAGTTCTCTGAAAGTACTTGGAGATTGTTGTAAATATTTCTCAAGATTATGCAAAGACATTGGAGCTTGTTTGGTGTTAAGTGTTGTCTTGTGGAATAACATGGTTTCTTGTATCTTGAATTGAATGGAGAGATGTTTCTAAGTAGATTAAAAATAGATTAACAATTCATTGATGTAATGCATGTTGTATTAGATATTTGATCAACTCTTAGCTCATGGTTTTAACATTCATCGTTGGTGAAGTGTTGTGTAAAGCTAGTCTGAGCTTCATTTGCTTAAGTTCGATTGTGAATGCTTGTTTGAGCTGCGCCGTTTAATGGGTGCTTATATAAGTTTTCATGACTTGAAAACCTTTCACTATCCTTAGGAGATTGCACCAACTCCATGTAGTTGTAAGCATCCATGGCGAAGTGGAGTTAGGTTGATTAAGGAGTTTGTCTATTCTTGCATCATAGTTGCTTCATTGACCTTAGATTAGCTCCCTAAACCTTTATCTTTTTCCTTTTTCTTTATTATTGAATCATTGCACATACATCATCCACATTGAAAGGAGAAACAAGCTAAGTGAAATAAGAAAAAGTCCGCGTAAGTCCATTTGTGATTATCAGCAAGATCACATGTATTCACTGAGTCTATCCACTGCAATAATAAACAAGGAACCTTGGAGTTACTTCACTGGATCACATAGCTTAGCCTTTGAAGAGCTTTATTCAAGAGAGAGTGGGATACTTAGTGTTTTATTCTATTGTTGACTTGTCTAAAAATAATCATCAACATTTATGGTGCTAGAAGGAGGGCATGAACGCGTATTCTTCACTTGAAGTAGAGCAACAAGATACTCTGAGTAGTGGATTGAAGTTTGAAGTGAGATTTGACAGAAAGAATTCGAGATTTCAAGATCTCTCTTATGTTGAAAATCCAAAAAAAGTAGAAAATTTCAAAAAATCCAAAAAAAGTAGAAAAATTAAAAATACAAAAAAGTAAAAAATTGAAAATATGGAATAATATAGACATGGATTTCTCAAAATTTTCAAGGCAATTCAAGGTCGATCATTCTCAAAATGATGTTCTTCAACTTTGGTGGACTTTGAATGCACAACTTCATCCTAAGAGTTTGAGTGACTTTGCATCAAGGGAAGGGTGTAGAATTCACAACACTAATGGACACGAGGAGCTATACTGCATGATATTTTTATCAAGGATGGAATTAGCGTTGCAAAGGAAAATTTCTTTTTCACAGGTACATAAGCCAATTGTTCCTACAAAGGTGATACCTGAAGTCTTGTTTGATGAAAGATAATTCTTCATAAGCTTCAAGGAAATGATCAAGAAGAGATTGAGTATTGAGGACCTGTCGGCAGAAGAAATGTTGATTCCAGGTGGTTGGTGCAGAATTCATAACACAACTCATTCAAAACTCACATGTTCATCTTGTCAAGAAGCCATTCGTTAAGTGAAGGAACAATTAAGGTCGGAAGAAGTACAACTAAGGTTAGACAACTTGTGGAGCAAATGTCTTCAAGAAATCAATTCACCATCCAAAGGAAAAGACACTTCCTTGTTATTCAAAAGTGAAGATAGCACGAATAAGATTGATAATCAAGTGGAGAGTCAATTTGCATACCTTCTTCCAAGCAAGAACGAACTTGCCAAGGTTGAAAAGGAAATAGAGGATATTCAAATGAAGGCAACTAATGAACAGGATGTTGATTCCACCATCCAAGAAGAAAGTAACTTGAGTCCATTGCAAGAAGAGGAATTCCTTGATAAACACTCATTTATGCTACATAAGGAGATCCTTGAAAGTGAGTTGCACGAAGTACAGAAAGATTTGTTGGAAGATAGTCAATTGGATGCATTGCAAGAAGCACTCCAAGCCATCATCGAAGACCTATCAAATGAACAACAATTCGGAGGGGTGCTCGATGCTCCCATGGATCAAATACAACGAGAGTACCTGCTAAAGTCATCCCAAGATGAACAAGTTGAAGAAATGGAGATCAAGGTCGACAAGCAATTCGAATCGATGCTAGGCCCATTGCTGATAATTCAAGAAGAGCTAATGCATGTTGCGGATACAAGTGGGATGTGTTGGTGCCTGAATTGACTGTCAGTTAATTTAGCAATTTTCATGCAGGCAACTTCCCAAAAAATCCAAAAAAAAAATTTAAGTTTTGGGGCCCCTCAGTGTTTTTCAGCATCTGCATCATAGTTCTTGAGGAGGTGGTCTTCATGTTTTCTCCATTGGCATGAGTTTGTATTTGTCTTGGCGATCATGATGGTAGTAATCATATCTTCTTCCATCACCAAGACTTTGTGCTATCGGCGAAGGAGTTTGCGAGAGTAGTATTGTCGGCCAAGCAGTTTTTTGTGGTGCTGATAGACGTGAGTCAACCCGATGGAGTATTGTTTTGATGTTTGAACCTCGCCATTGAACCATGGGGTTGAACCGGTTCATCGGTTCAACGGGTTCACGAGGTTACATATGTGTTGCCGACGGAGTAGGTATCGACATTCAACTTCTCGGTTGAACCTCTCATTTGAACCATCCGCTTGAACCCTTTTCTCAAGGTTCAATGGTTCAAGGCTTCGTGCTAGGTCTGGCCGAAGGAAGTGTTTTCGGTGTGACATGGGCTATCGGGCTAGCAGTTGGAGTGTCTGCCGATGGAGAGTGTTGGGCCGATGAGGAGTCATCGGCGCGGGTCACACCGACAGGGAAGTATGTAGTGGACCGTTGGCGAGACTATTGCTATCGACAGAGGGGTCTTGACCTCTGCCGATATCGTTTTTCTGGCCGATGAGGATTTGGGCATTGTGTTCATCGGTGTGGGGTGTGCTATGGGTGTAGGTTTGTGATCTTGCTCCGACGGCGTAAGTCACACCGACGGAGATGGGAAGCCAAGTTGCTATCGTGGTGACTTAGTATGTCGGCAGGAGAATTAGTAGTTGGGCCGACAGTGGAGGTTTGGCCGATGAGTTGTCATCGGCATGTGTCTCGCCGAAGGATGTATCGGGGTGACTAGCTCTATCAACATTGGCATTTTGTTGCTCACCGATGGCATTGGTCTTACCGACGAAGGGTGTGTTTTGTTTGCCATCGAAGAGACTTGATAGATCGGTGGGAGTGTGGAGAGTTGGCCCGATGGTTCATCTCTGGCCGATGATGGGGGTATGCGATGTAGGCATCGGCGAGACAATGGAGGTCGGCAGGAGGTTTTTGGGGCGAGCCGATGGCTTAGGTCTGGGCAATGGGCTTTGGAGGAGGACCGTGGGTTGAGCGCAGCAAAAGCGCTCGACATTTGTTATACATGCGGCCATGTTTTTAAACTGCTAAAGTGGTCTCCGTACCGTGCATGTGGGATTAATCTCCCTGCATATTTTGAACCTTCAGTAAAACGCGTTTTGGCGGGAAGTTCTTTTTTGAGTGCTGCGACTATTTTCTCGGTGGCTGCGGGTGGTTGAGCCATAAATCGCAACTGTAGCAAGGGTATGGGCGATGGTACAAGCAATTAAACTGCCCGATTGTGAATGAAGACTTCCGGATGGCGGCGCAAGGCTCGAGGCCTCTCTTGTCTGTTGCAGCAATAAATTTTGAGCGCCATTCCTTCTGAGGACTATATCTGGTAGTTTTTTGTCAAAAACATGTAATTAATTGCTAGAGGTACACTTTCTGGCCAATATAGGCAGACTGTGTTACCATTTTTGGGGTTGTTGAAAGTTGAACATTTGGCTCTGTAATATAATACAGCTGATTTGGTTGCTCTGTGCAGCAAAACTTGTGAGTTTATGTATCTCCTGTAGTATGTTTTTTGCATGAATCCACTGATTTCATGGTTAATCTTATATGAATAATGCTATGTTTACATGTGTTGTGCTGATTCTGTCTCCAGTGTTGCATGCATCTTTCTTCTGAGTCTAGATATTTAAGGAATGTCTGAGACTCTCGAACATAGAATTCCTGTGTTGAATGTTTGATCTTTTAACTTCTGCTCAAGTGGTAGATTAAACTATTTTTAGATTGAACATTGGGAAGGGTATACTGCAGTAGGGATGCCATAAGTATAGATAGCTTAACACTCTATATTGGGAGATATCTGTAAGGCAGGTATCATATGTATCCCCCTGAAATCCAGTTTTAGTTGTTCATGCATATCATTCATAGGTGTGTCTACTGACTCCAGGCCCTGGATAGGCACCGATCTAGCTTTGTGTTTGTGTTATATACCATGTCCAGCTTTGCATCCAAATATAAAATCAAAATCAAACTCTAAAACAACCTTTAGGATAGTAGAATTAGTTTTAGGATCCAAGTCCTCTGTCTACAACTGCAAATAGGCCCAAAGCCAGCCCCTTTGCTCTTAACTTTCAGTTTTGGTCAACTTACAGGAGGACTCATCTGCTTTCTGTCAGCATCCCAGCCTTAGTATGCATATTCTCATGGATGTTGAGTAGGGAATACCCCCCTAGGTTTTGCAGAGCCTGAAGAAGAAGAGGAGATAAAATATAGAGTCTATCTCCTACACTGTTGGCCCCTGGCCCAGAGATCCTGTTGATCATTGATGGCTACCTTGTAGGGAAATCTGGGAGTAAGCATCCAGTCTGGGAAAAAACCAATAGGATGATCCATCACCAACTTCGACCTCTGGACATATTGATAGTCAACAAGCATGAATTTTTACTTTCGAACAAAGAACATCAGGTTGTATCTCTCCTTGCTCTTGATTGGAAAGATTTTGAATTTGATGATTACAAATTTCCAAATGATGAGTATGAAAAATATGAGTTTGACTATGGAAATTTAGGAAAAACTTGTGTTTGGATAAATCACGGTCCTTTTGAATTGCCACAATTGATACTCTTATGTGAAGTTTTGCGTGAATATGAGAAATGTATTGTTCAAGATTTTTTTTTTTTTTTTTCTGAATTCAAAGATAAATTTGCAAAACTTTGTACATTCAGTTGCACATTGTTGCTCTTGTTCATTCTGAGAAATCATGTTAGGGCATGTAGATACTTAGGTGTCCTGGGTTGCATCTCTTTGTTGTTTGTAAATAGCTTGGTTAGAGTAGGTTTTTATTTCATGTTGCGTCTTAGAATAGATTTGCTCCCTTGAAGTCATTTGACTCAAGTGTTGGTTTTTCTTAGCTTAGTTTTGCTTTTGTGTTGTTTTCTTTCCTTAGTTGTTGTTGTTTGCTTTTCGTAGTTGTCTGTTGCTTAGTTTAGTTGGTTTGTCATGTCGGGTTTCCTATTTGTAAGAAAGGTGATATTATCTTATACTCTAGTTTTGATTCGTGATAGTATGTTAGTTCATTTCTTAGACACCCATTCATGAAAGTATTAGAGTTTGAAGATATTTTTCTTTTAATTTATCATCTTGTTAGATTTTGGACTTGACTTGGAAACTAATCATATATTGTGTCTTGACACTGTTATCTTGTGATCATAATGTTTTAAAATGCAAAACTAAATTTTATGAATTCTTATGTTTTCCTTTGAGAAAATTGAGTCATGAGTGATGGATTTCTCATGGATCCCATCACTAGTGTCAGATAGCATGACTGCTTGTTCTTGGGAGATGAGTCAGTTGTTCGATATTGCTTGAAGTATTTTGAGGTTTTATATCTTACATATCTTAATGATCCCGAAGTTACTAGGAAAGTCTTTGTGAGCCTGGCTCAAGTGAAAATCTCAAGGTAATTCATGTTTCTGTTATGCTCCATAAAGCATCTTTACATACTTCCATCCATTCCATTCCGCTTATCACCCCATTTGAAAGAAATAAAGTCTCCATCCGTCTTTTCCACCAAATAATGAATTTAAGTCTGATCCTCTTGTTATTTGCACACTCCAAAAAGATAAATTGAAGTCCTTATGAATAAAACATTTGGAGTTCATCCATGTCAATATCATTCGGCCTTGGATATATACACCCAAGGTATGAGAAGGTTGAGATGTTGGTATTTCCATCCATTCCGCATTAATCCACCATTTTCTATTATCCACCTATCATCTGTTCACTCCACTTTTGTTACCATGCAAAGTGCCAAAGCATGTAGCTATTCATACCTTCCATTATCCATCTTACTTCCATTTGCCTAATTCATATACCCATATCCTTTTATCCATTTCCTAATCATGATCAATGAATGTAAGTGTCATCTAGCTTAGAAGCTTGCAATTCCTTTGCCCACTCCCCATTGTTTCACAAAATAAATACTTGGATGTTGTTACTCCTGAAGCAAAGAAATCCAAATATCATATGCCTCAAGGCCCAAATGCTAGAGATATAAGCAAGGCATATTCAAAGCTCTGGGTACTGAATTTTAAGAAGTCGAATCCAAAGAGGCCTCCGCATCCAGTAAGTCCATTGCCATCCATTCCATTCCATTTCTATACCATCTAAAATTCCAAATTTCTTCATCCCACGAAATAAAATTAAAAAAGAAAATTCTAAGTTCGTGTGGGTCATGAAGCTACCACTTCACCCGTTCACTAATCACCATTCCCGTTCCTTTATTCACCTCTTGTCCACTTGCAAGCTTCGAAGTTTAGGTTGATATGAACAAATGTTGATTATGGTTTCATTCCATTCATCCCAATATATACCGTCCATTTCCACTACATTTCCTGCCATTTAGCATATCTTGCCACTTACCTGGTTTATGTCTGGATACATTTTCGTTTACCTGTTTTATATAATCCACATCATAATCCACTGTTTCCATTCACCTTATCATGTCGTCATTCCTGCCAACATCAGTAAATATAATGACTTGACATGGTTTTGTATTAATCATCGAGTTATCTATAGAGTCAGACTCTAGAATTCCTTCCATTCAATACCATGGTGAAAACCTAGCAAACAGGCGCTATGTGTAATGATCATCCTATTTCATTTAAAAAAAAACTAAAAAATAGCAAAAAAAAAATCTTTCGTCCACAGGTGAAAACCACCTTTGGTGGCACCTTAGATAAGTACCATGATGAAAACTTGGTAAACATGCGTCATGGTAGAGACACCCTGTCTCATTTCACTCCCTTCTGTTTTCATTTCATTTCCACCTCCATATCATCTTCATTCCGCCATCGCTCCATTCAATGTTATCTCATCCTATCATTGCCCATTTCCTCCATATATATATAGCCGTTCATCCGCCTTCATGAATTTACCTAGCTTGAGACAGGTGAGCTTAGATGATCTTAGCTTCTAAGGGATGGGAATGAATGCAAGTGTTTGCACTTGAATCCTCAAATATGGATAGTCGCGCTGGCAATTGGTTTAGATTTTTTGATTAGGTAGTTGTGTTTATTTGATCTAGTGTGTGGGTGTACATGGAAATGTTGAAACTTGATTTTTGTTTATCTTTGGAACATATAAGAAGTTGTTTCAATTGAAATCTATCTTTAATCACACATCAGGGGATGTAGTGTCTTGATCCAATCTATGCTTCTTTTCCTTTTTGAGTTTGTCGTCTAGCTAGTTGATGAGTAGAGGAGGAGCGTCTGAAATGTCTGAGTCTGGATTGAGTCTTTGTCTTTGAAATGTTTAGGAACATTTATTCGGATTGGTTCTAGATGTTGTGACCTAATCACACATCGCCCCATTGCAAATGGGGACCCCCTTTTTTTTGAGCTTTGATGCTTTGCATTTAGTTTTGGATGATGTCTTTGGTTTGTTTCATGATGAGGTCAGTGGTTGTTCTTTAATCTAAGGGGAGTTCTCTATCAAGTTTTGGTTATGGGATGTTTCTGAGACCCTGAAAATGACTAAGTTTGATATCCTGAAAATCCTAAAAATTTGACTAAGTCTGAAATTTGGTGGATCCTCCAAATTCTATAATCTACATGTTAAATCCTATGGATCCAGGACCTTTCTCAAACATCCTGGAAGTATATTTCAAAAATATTTAAAGTACATATACTTAAATATATTTTTTAAATATACTTCCACCTAGGAGTCTTCACCTTCGAAATTTGCAAAAAATAGCTAAGTACTCAAGAGAAGATCAAAATCTTGATTTGCTGCACCAAGAGATGAGGAAAGAACAAAATCTTGATCCGATGTGCCTAGATGAAGAAGAGATCAAATTCATGATCCAATGCGCTCTTATGACACCTTTCAAGCGAAGATCAAATTTACCATCTAGTGCGCCACTTGTGGAGGAGATCTAATTCAAGTTTTATACAACCTTTCAAACCAGAGCATGAAATCTTCATCCAATGCCTCCAAGTTGAAGAGGTTTTTTTTTATTGTTTAAATACAATATCCAAGTGAGGACCAATACCTTCAACCAATGCGCCAACTTGATGGGAGTTCTAAATAAAGTTTTAAGACAAATTTCAACCAGAGATCAAAATCTCCATCCAATGCGCCATTCCAGAGGAAAGTTGAATTTAAGATTTGGGGACTTTTTTTTCAAGCAAAGATTAAAATGTTGATCCAATGCACTATTTTTGTATGAGGTTGAAGTGAAGTTTTAAAGTGAAATTTCAAGAGGATCCAAAATGCTGATCTGATGCACCCTATCTAATGTGCCCTTGAGAAGGAAGGAATGAAATGCTGATCTGCTGCGCCACATCCAATGCGACCACCTTGGAATGTAGATTAAATGAAAATTTTGTGAAGGATTTAAGAAAGCATCAAAATCCTCATCTAATGCGACCAAGGTAGAGTTGTTCATCTGATTGTTGAAGTGTAACTTTCAAGGAGAGATCAAAATGCTGATCTGTTGCACCAAAAGGAGTTAGTTTTGAGTGTCAAAAGGCAAATTCAAGAGACTTTTAGAGAAGATCAAAATCATGAACCCATGTGCCTGAAGAAGTAGTGTTGATTGGAATTTTAGATGACATTTCAGGAGGATTCAAAATGATGATCTACTGCGCAATATCCGATGCACCCTCATCAAGGAATGAGCAATGATGATTTAAAGTGAAATTTTGAACAAAGGTTAGATTTGTGATCTACTGCGCCAAAGCATGAGGTAATTGTACCTCAATTTTCATGAAGACATTTCAAGGAGGATCCAAAATTCCCATCTAGTGCACTGCCTTGGAATCAAGTGATTGAAGTATGAAAATGGCTAAGTTTAACCAGATACCAAGATCCTCAACCAATGCGCCCATCTAATGCGCCACCTTGGCTGAGATCAAGAAGAGACCAGATTTACCATTTAATGCACCTAGACAAAGAACGCTGATTGTAGTTGGCAAAAGTGAAACTTTCGAAGAAGCAACCAAACCATGATCTAGTGCACTCATTTAGTGTGTAGTTTAATTCAAATTTTATGAAGCCTTGTCAAGAGGAGGATGAATTTGCCATCTAATGCGCCCCTAATGATTGATGCTTAATTTAAAATTTTATGATTGCATTTAGGTGATCAACTAATTTAGCATCCGATGCACCTAGGCTTGGAAGGGTTAGAAATTGATTTATAATGATTATTTTTTGTTGTAAGATCAAGGAATTGATATTGTTTCTTTCTCTGTGTTACAGGAGCATTGATGGAGTTGAATGATCATCTAAGGAACAAGTGCCTGGAACCACCTTCATGCTAGGAGTGGAGTGAAGATATAAGATAGCCACTCCAAAGGATCACATCAAGAGCAAGTATACTTCATCATCTACATTGTTCGAAGACACTTCATCCATCACCTCAAGTTCTCGCAATCTTCAAGTCTAAGAGAAAGTCTCCTACTTCACATCATTGTCATCTACACTACTCTCTGTCAAGATGCATCTAAAGAAGATCAACATATATCCTACAAGAGAAGAATAACAAAGTTAGACAGATGAGCAACATACATCATACACATCCAGTTTACAAGAAGATGAACAAGGCAAGATCAAGAAAGATAGATCCCAAGCATTCAAGTTCAAAGCAATCACATTCAAAGACATCATAAGATGATGCAATTTGGGAATATGCTGAGGTGGCACTTACATGGCACGCTCACATCATCAAGCCATTCTTAGTTCCCTACATCATTCAATAAGAAAGAAGCCAATGAGGACGCCCATGTGGAGGATGCTCTAAAAGATTCCATTTTATCCTTATCTTCTTGGAAAATGTGTCTTCATTGCCTATCTTATGTACTAAAAATAGCAATTTGTTGTAACTACCAGCTGAGATGGCATGATCTGAGCCCTTGGCTACTTGAATTGATCCAAGCCATTCATTGTAATTCTGGACTTCTATATAAAGGCCTTGTTGCCTCATTTGTAAAGGAGAGATAGTTAGTAGGCAAGTAGAGTAGAGTAGAGTAGAGTAGGAAGAGACTCTCGAAGTTCTCTGAAAGTACTTGGAGATTGTTATAAATATTTCTCAAGATTAATGCAAAGACATTGGAGCTTGTTTGGTGTTAAGTGTTGTCTTGTGGAATAACATGGTTTCTTGTATCTTGAATTGAATGGAGAGATGTTTCTAAGTAGATTAGAAGTAGATGAGCAGCTCATTGATGTAATGCATGTTGTGTTGGATATTTGATCAACTCCTAGCTCATGGTTTTAACATTCATCGTTGGTGAAGTGTTGTGTAAATCTAGTCTGAGCTTCATTTGCTTAAGTTTGATTGTGAATGCTTGTTTGAGCTACACCGTTTAATGGGTGCTTATATAAGTTTTCATGATTTGAAAACCTTTCGCTATCCTTAGGAGATTGCACCAACTCCATGTAATTGTAGGCATCCTTGGCGAAGTGGAGTTAAGTTGATTAAGGAGTTTGTCTATTCTTGCATCATCATTGCTTCATTCACCTTAGATTAGCTCCCTAAACCTTTATCTTTTTCCTTTTTCTTTATTATTGAATCATTGCACATACATCATCCACACTGAAATGAGAAACAAACTAAGTGAAATAAGAAGTCCGCGTAAGTCCCTTTGTGATTATCAGCAAGATCACATGTATTCATTGAGTCTATCCAGTGCAATCATAAATAAGGAACCTTGGAGTTACTTCACTGGATCACATAGCTTAGCCTTTGAAGAGCTTTATTCAAGAGAGTGGGATACTTAGTGTTTTATTCTATTGTTGACTTGTCTAAAAACAATCATCAACAGTTTTGGTGCTAGAATGAGGGCATGAACACGGATATTCTTCATTTCAAGTAGAGCAACAAGATACTTCGAGTAGTGGATTGAAGTTTGAAGTGATCTTTGACAGAAAGAATTCGAGATTTCAAGATCTCTCTTATGTTGAAAATCCAAAAAAAGTATAAAATTTCAAAAAATTCAAAAAAAGTTGAAAAATCAAAAATACAAAAAAGTAAAAAATTGAAAATATCAAAAAATATAGACATGGATTTCTCAAAAATTTCAAGGAAATTCAAGGTGGATCATTCTCTAAATGATGCTCTTTAGGTTTGGTGGACTTTGAATGCACAACTTGATCCTAAGAGTTTGAGTGACTTTGCATCAAGGGAAGGGTGTAGAATTCACAACACTAATAGACACGAGGAGCTATACTGCATGATATTTTTATCAAAGATGGAATTAGCGTTGCAAGGGAAAATTTCTTTTTCACAAGTACATTAGCCAATTGTTCCTACAAAGGTGATACCCGAAGTCTTTTTTGATGAAAGAGAATTCTTCATAAGCTTCAAGGAAATGATCAAGAAGAGATTGAGCATTGAGGACCTGCCGGTAGAAGAAATGTTGATTCTAGGTGGTTGGTGTAGAATTCATAACATAGCTCATTCAAAACTCACATGTTCATCTTGTCAGGAAGCCATTCGTCAAGTGAAGGAACAATTAAGGTCGAAAGAAGTACAACTAAGGTTAGACGACTTGTGGAGCAAATGTCTTCAAGAAATCAATTCACCATCCAAAGGAAAAGACACTTCCATGTTATTCAAAAGTGAAGATAGAACGAATAAGATTAATAATCAAGTGGAGAGTCAATTTGCATACCTTCTTCCAAGTAAGAATGAACCTGCTAAAGTTGAAAAGGAAATAGAGGATATTCAAACGGAGGCAACTAATGAACAGGATGTTGATTCCACCATCCAAGAAGAAAGTAACTCAAGTCCATTGCAAGAAGAGGAATTCCTTGATAAACACTCATTTATGCTACACAAGGAGATCCTTGAAAGTGAGCTGACATCAGCATCATATAGGCAAATATGATGATGACCCCAGAGAGAAACGATAGGGTGATGTCTGGAAATATGATGATGATGACCTACTCTCCTTAAGAAAATATGATGCTGATGCTAAAAAATGCTGAGGAGGTCCAACACTTAGGAAATTTTTAGATATTTAGGGAAGGAGCCTGGCTAAAAACCTTGAACATAAATTATCACCAACAAACGTATCAAGAGATTGGCACCCTCTTGTGGTTTAAAAACCCGTGTTTTTGAGAACCAACAAATTGGCAATTTTGCTGGGGAAACCATTTAAGAAATCTGGTTAAAGACCACTTCATTATAGAGTCAATGAAAATTTTCAAAATATCAATTAGTAACTCTGCTGGCAAGGAGAACCCCGAAAGACATAATCATTTTCCTACTTTTGGGAAAAGTAGGTGGCGACTCTGTAAAAATAATTGATAGATAATGCATAGACATTTTGGAAAAACAACACTATTTTCCATTCAAAAGGTAAAAGAGCTACTGCAAATTTCTTGTCAAGATGTCAGAAGAAGTGAAAAGACAACAATTAATAAGAGAGAGTAAAGAATTAGCCCGACTCCTGCAATTGAAAGTCAAACGTGTTCCAAATGTATCACAAAATATACCATTTTACAATAAGGATGAATATGCTAATGCAAGTGGACCTTGGACCCCACAAGTGCTTCATATATATGAAAGTGTTCATCATACACAACAAAACATTTATCTACCACAAGCCTCATATCAAATAAATGATTATCCCACATTTCTTGGACAAGGATCAATGATCTACCAAAACCCATATGGCCATCCAATTTTTGTCTCAGTCATCGATAAACCATTTAACTACAATAATATCCAAGGTTACCCAAATCCTTATCCCGATGAGCTGACAGAACTAATAAAGCATATCCCTAAATTCCATGGAGAATGGTGTGAATCAGCTCGTGAGCATGTACAGCGATTCTGGAATTTCATTTTGGACTTTCAAATTTATCCAGAAGATGTCATTATGAGATGTTTTTCAAGATCTTTGAGGGATAATGCAAGGGAATGGTTCATAAGCTTGCCTATGCAAAGTATCTCTTCATGAGAAGATCTCAAAAGACTATTCCTAAGCCACTACAACGACTATTATGAAGATGAATATGGAGAATCTGATCAAGTAATGCAGCTAGAAGAGGAGACATGTGTGAATGAAGTTTTTTCAGACTTAAATAAAGATGAAGTTATTGAAGACCAACTCTCCACCTGGGATGAGGGTTGCAATATTAAAGATGTTGCTAAAAACACACCACCCAAGGAATTTATCAGCCATGATCCAGATGGTATGGAGATGCAACCATGTATGCATTGCCATAGCATTGACAATAATTCTTTAAAACTAAAAATGGATGGTTTTCCCTATAGCAATAAAGAAGGCAATGATTTTGATCAGTTCGTAAAGGATGGGTGTGCAAGTGAAAATGATTATTATGAAAGCCTGCAGAATGAGGATGAAGATATAGAGGGTCTCTCCTGCATAATAGATTGTGACTGTAAATGTTATGAAGAATCCATTGAAAATTTAGATTTTGATGACAATCATGTGAATTTGCAATTAAGTGATTCCTGCAACTCTCATGGAGATCAAGAGGAAGAAGCAATGGAAAACGTGAGTCCCTTTGATAGTAAGCAAATAACACCTCCAGCTATAGTTGAGTGCTATGATGACACAATTAATAAAGAAAAAGTTTGTACACTTGAAAATGATTTTCAAGTTTTTTCAAACCTATTGTATGATGAAAAGATAGAAGAAGATGAAATGACATTCTGCCAGGGTATGCTGAAACAAGAATTTCATTTGTTCACAAATCCATGTTATGAGGAGGATGAAGCAGATAAACAGGATGATATGTCAGCCTGTAAAAGAAATAATTGCGCTGATGAAATGAGCATACCTGATTTTATTGATCTTGAGTATTGTGGTGATGATCAAAAGCATGAGGAAAATGTCAACAAGGAGGGAAATGAGGAAACATGTTCACTCAGCAGTGAACAAATTTTAGATTTATTGACAAACGAGTATTAGAGATATGCACATGGGGATAATGTGGAAGTTTCATGTCCAACATGCATTTGCTTTGATAGTGAAAGCACATTTTGTGACAAAGATGAGAAAACTCTTGAAGCTGATCAAGATTCTATGTCTATCCTAGTTCAAGAGGAGATATATTTCTCAGATCCATGTGAGAAGTATTCAAATGATGGAGTAAGTAGCATGAATGAGGCTAAATACTTTTCTTCCTATACACCTGGAACTCTTTTTTTCAGTTTGCATAAATGTCCATCTAATGGTTCCAAACTTTCTATACAGAAATATGATGAAGAGAACAATGAGCATTCTCATTTTTTAGATCAGTCAGAAGGTCAATTTATAGTATATGACAGTGAAAAGAATAATGAAAAAAGTCACATTAAAGATGAATCCTCTTCATGTAGCGAAGATGTATCACATGGAGATGATATTGTTCAGATTATACTTGACATTCAGCTACACAATGAGGGAAAATATACCAGCAACATTGAGCATGGAAAATTGATCAAAGATATGAATGCATTCAATCAGATAAATTTTAATAATATTGGCAGATTGGCTTCACTTCAGCATGATGAAAATTAGATTTTTGACAGAGAAAATTTTGACTTTTTCTTTATTCTGGTGGCATTGAACCATCAGTTATGGTGTGTGTTTTTTCAAACCATATCATTTTAGGGAAAAAGTAATATTTGGACTCTATTGCCCAATGAAGTAGGCATTGGTCTACACCCTAGAGATCTGGGATCTTACTATGCCCACAAGGGCCATACATCCCCAATCAGAGACACTGTTGGAACCAGAAAAAACTTCATATTTTTTGCTGGCCTTCATCCACTTGGCCTCCAATATACCATGAAAATTTATCATCACATGATCCATACGTATTGCAAAATTTGTGTGACAAGATCCATATCATAACCTCTATTGACCAATAATTCTATGTATTTGACTCTTTTAAGCATTTCCCTGACCACAGTCAATAAAAAAGAACAATTGATCTTTATCAGCAAGACTATGTGCATGTCTTGCCGATCAAATAAGCTATGAGCTTCACACTTAACACTTCAAGCTTATTAGGAAGACATAAATAATCTCTCGCCGATAAAAACTCATCGGAAAGAGAAAGAAGGCCAGGGTAAAAATCTCAAGTCATACCGATCTAAAAGGCCATGCTGATGGACACAGTTTCGGCAAGACTCTCACCGATGAACAAAAGCTATAAAAGAAACTCATCGGCAAGACATCACACAAGTCTCGCTGATAAAAAACTCATCAGCAAGACATCATACAAGTCTTGCCGATGAAAACTCATCAGCAAGAGAAAGAAGGTCAGAGTGAAAATCTCAAGTCATACTGATCTAAAAGGTCATGTCGATGGACACAGTTTCAGCAAGAGTCTCATTGATGTATAAAAGCTATAAAAGAAACTCTCGGCAAGACATCATACAAGTCTCACTGATAAAAAACTCATCGGCAAGACATCATAAAAGTCTCGTCGATAAAAACTCATCGGCAAGAGAAGGAAGGTCAGAGTGAGATGTTTAAATCACACCGATCTTATGCCTTATGCTGATGGATACACATCAGGGAGAAACATACATTCTCTCACCGATAAGACATGATAGCAATCGTGTCGGAAAGACGTGGATGATCATAATAAGTATACTCGTAGTCTCTTCAAAAACCCGGTGAAGCATAAGATAAAATATCAAAGGGGAAATGAAATTGTAAATAAAAAGTGAAAGTGAGGTATCCGGCTGATTTCACATAAAGTACAATAAAATGAGAAACATTTTCCATTAAAGGTATAACAGAGTGAAGACTTATTTTTCTAGAATAACATGGTGAATAAAGTGAAGTTTATAATTTTAATAATTAAAGTTGGGAGGCAAAATTCATCAAGTAGATTATATCTCCCATATTTGGTAAAAATTTACAAGTGAACTTACCAGCAGAAAACCCAAGTAAATGAATTTCACCGAATGTGAGAGAAGTTTAATCAAATATTAATGAAACTATTTTGCCAAGCAGATGAAATAGTTCAAGAAGTGAGAAATATATTTCATACGAAGGCCAATAAAACACTTTTTCACCGAAGAGGTTAAACGGCGAGTCATTTTTACCCAAATAATTTTTTTTTGTCAAACAAAGTGGAACACACACCGGGAAATATAATCAAGAAATAAATAGAGATTAAAGTATTATGTGAAGATCAAAAAGCCAGATTAAATATTTAATTATTGCCAAAGATAATTAATTAAATGAAAAGGTGCACAGAACAAATATGCAAAAGGGTCACAACCCTAGAAAATGTAATGTATAAAAGAGAAAATCATCACCAGTAGAAGACATATTGCATCCATTTGCCCATCCATTCCATATTAGAAAATGTTATAATACATATTATTTGAAGCAATATTATGGAGCAAAAAATTCTTAAACGGTGATCTATTTCAGTGTTCACTTGTTGTGTTGATATTCATGCTTATATGCTACTATGTTGTCTCCAGAGTGGTTTTCTCGTGTTATTTAAATTATCATATTAAGGATATATTTAATTTATCTGGTCACATTTGTTGATTCTGTTAGCTGTCGTTGCACCAAAAGATTGACCTTTTAATGCCTGATACAACCACTTGACTTAACAAGCATGAGAGGCGGTTAAGCCCTTGTCGCAAACCACCGCAGCGCAGCGCTGAACAAGGAGACCAAGGGTCACACCTCACAACAATCCCCCCCAGTGCAAGTGCGGGGTTTGAACCCGTGAACTTGGCTCTAATACCAATTGTTAGCTATCGTTGCACCAAAAGATCGACCATTTAATGCCTGATACAACCACTTGACTTAACAAGCACGGGAGGTGGTTAAGCCCTTGTCGCAAACCACTGCAGTGTAGCACTGAACAAGGAGACCAAGAGTCACACCTTGCAACAGATTCAGTGTGTTCCAATTGATTGGTTTCTATAAGAAGTTGATTTATGTCCTTCCAAGTTGTTAAGTTCATTGGTCTCTGCAAGGAGTTAAAACCCTTTCAACGAAACAATTTTGGTCAGGTTTCCTTCTTGCCAGAATTAAAACTTCCTTTCAGTTGTTCACAGTAATATGGGAGAATATCACTGGGATTCTTAAGAAGAGAATAGTAACGTACAAACCTGCACATTTGCATAAGGTGCAAACATTTCATGTGCCCAACATGATAGAGTTAAGCTACTAAATAGACCTGCCTATCTTACATATCTGTATCCATACCCATCATTCATCATTGACTCCATTCACCCAATAGATTAGGCACTGATCACTTTTAGAACTCTTTACACAAATTTAATTCACATCTCCTATACTTCGATCTTTTATTAGGAATTAGAAAGCAATCTATGCAATTTTCTCACACCTATGTGCCATAGTGAGTAAAATTGCCTCAATTAGAATCTATTTATATCTCCAAATCTGCCTTATTGTTTAGGTACACCCACCTAGGTCTGGCAGTGCCAAAAGAGTAGGGGGTTTTGTTGTATGAACCCTATCTTGTTGACCAAAAATGTATCAAGAGATTGGCACCCTCTTGTGGTTTAAAAACTTGCATTTTTGAGAACCAACAACACCTCCCATCTTTCAAGGCTATAACCTCTTCTCAACTTCTTTTCAACTGTATTTTTTTACCTAGTGGAAATATAAACACCTCTCTTATCTTTCTCAACGAGGGTTTCCTTTTCTACTTATTTTTTCTTCTCTCTTCAATAAGCCCTTTCTCTAGATTTTATTTTGCTTTCAGGAAAACAATATTTTACACAATCTCTAATTCATCACATCCCAACGAGCAAAACTTGCTTTGATACCACTTGATGCAGTCATGATCAGGGGACCTTATTAGGCAACCCAATCATGCAGCCAAATAATACAAGAGGGACAAATATTCAGAAATCATCACACAAGTTGAAAGTACTCTTATTAACAACAAAATTACCGATTACATCAAAAACCTTCTACTCCAGTAATTTACAAATTCATTTATCTGCACAATCAGTTATGTGCTTATAGCACAAAATTGTTTCCCCAAGAAATACAAAGATTGTTGTCCACCAGTCAAACCCTACGCTTCATTCCTATATCGAATGGATCCTTCCTATCTAAGGAATCCCAATCTACAGCAACAACCTCACGTTTGTTCTGAGAGGAACCTCAAATTAATAGCAAACTTAAATATGTTCAGAGAGAAACCCCTACAATATACAATAGTTTCCAATTTATATAGAGACTAGAAAGAAACTAAAAAGTCAATAGTTTCATAACTGAATCCCAATAGTCACCAAGCAGTTGAACAGTTAAATAACTAAATCGACAGGTAACCAAATAACTACTCGACATTCAGATTTACCAAACAAATTAATGATAACACTGTTCGATTACTAAAATAAACACCCACATTTATGAGTCCAATAGGCAATTTATCTCTTCAGGAACCATTCATGGCTACCTCGACATTCTTTCAAGTTTGATACAACAGTGTAAGAATGTTATCAACAAAAGTGCCACTTCGTGAACTGAAGGGGTCACCGATACATGCATTATTGGTGAATTAGTTGTTTTGCAAACAAATTTACCAATACAACACCTTCATCCATCAAGTGCTCTTATCGGCAAGAATCCACTTTCACGAACTTGAGCATATTTCCTTCGTTATCAGTAAAATAGCCATTTCACAAACTAAGACTTGTTAGTACAATCCCTTTAGTCACCATGCCCTTTGTCGGTAAATTTAACTTTTCTGAACCTTGGAATCGATCAACAGTTTGACTTTAACATTATTGTCAATATCACTAGTAGGTGAGCTAAAGAAACCATGAACTCCATTCCTAAAGCCTTCATCGGCAAAACATGTTTTTCCCAAACCATTATCGACATATCGGCAAATTTTAAAAAACCACAAATTAGTTCGCAAACAAGAAAGTTTGCCGATATAAAGTCTTAAGTCATCAACCCTCTTTATCGGCACAACTTGTCTTTTACAAACTCTATCTTTTTCTCAAAAGCCCCATCCATATGTTTGTTAGCAAACTCGTAACTTTTAGAACCCATGAACTAACCAAAGCCTTAGAACTTTTTCTTCTATCGGCAATATTGCTATCCCATGAACTAAAGAAACCTTGGCTCCAACCTTTAAAGCTCTTATCGGTGAAGTTAATTACCGGTGAACCTAAAGGTTAGTAAACCTGATCATTTGCTGATGAAGTCCTCAAACTTCAAACTTGGTTGACTTAGGACTTTCTTTCAACAACTTGAAGAATAAAACGAACTTGTACTGAGTCATAATCAAAGAAATCGCCCATCGACAAACTAAGGCATCAATGAACTAAAGAGTTCACGAACTAGGAGTTTTTCTGACAAAGATTCCCTTTGAAAAAATTGAAAGTGTAAACTTTCCTTTATAAACTGTCGGTGAACTGTCTTATCAGTAAACTATCTGATTAGCGAACTGAACAGTTCATGAAATGGAGAATTAGCTGACTAGCTCTAACTTAGTCAATTTTCATCCAATCTTCACCAAATTGGAACTAGAGATACCCAATTAGCTCTTCTGCAAGATGATGTCCTTAGCTTGGCTAAATTAATATGAAATTGTCTTCTGAAGCAAGAGACCAAAAACTAACACAAAAGAAGACAAAGCACAATAAAAACTAAACTAAAACTAAAACTGAAAACCTGAAATGTTTTTGGTTGATGTTGATTGCTTGTGGACCTAGATGCTCCTACATCAACTAGTGTTGGAACTAACTTTGGCATTCACTTTGTATGAAGTGTGTTTCAATTTTAACCTTTCACTCAGTTTTGGTTCTCTTATTGTGTGTGTGTACCTTCACATTCACTGTGTAAAGATTTTACTAACTTTGGCATTCACTACATGCTTGAACTTTTGTATGTTTGAACTTTAGTGTTTACCTTATATATGTATAAGTGTGTATTTTTTAACAAACTATGGGTGAAATGATTGAACTAACTTTGTGTGAAAAGTATGTTTTAACTTTGGCATTCACTTTGTGTGTGTGAACTTTTACATTCACTTTGTCTGAAGTGTGTACTAACATTGGCATTCACTTTATGTGCCTATTTAAACTTTGGTATTTTTGAACTTTATCATTTAATTTGTATATGTATCAAGTGTGTTGTTTAACAAACTATGTGTGAAGTGATTGAACTAACTTTGTGTGAAGAGTGGGTTTTAACTTTTCCATTCACTTTGTGTGTGTACTTTAGCATATTTGAACTCAAGCATTTACTTCGTGTGTGGTTGAACTAACTTTTTGCATGAAGCATTTTTGAACTTGACACATGTTCACTTTCTATGTGTGAAGTATGTGTTTTAACTTTGTCATTTATTTTGTGTGAATAATGTGTCTAAAATTTAATTTTGGTGTTCACTTTATGTGGGTTGTGTGTTTGCACTTTAACATGTTCTATAACTTTGGCACTCACTTTATGTGTGTGTTTGTACTTTGGCATGTTTGAACTTAAGTGTGCGTACATGTTTGTACTAAATTTGTGTGAATGAATTATGTTTCAACATTGGCATATTCACTTTTTGTTTATTTAAATTGTGTGTGGGTGAGGGGTGGCGGAGAGGGCGAGAGGGAAGTTAATTTTGGCATTCACTTTCTATTGTGTGTTTAAAAACTTTGGTATTCACTTTGTGTGGTATGTGTGTTTAAAAAAATTTGGTATTCACTTTGTGTGGTATGTGTGTTTGAACCAACTTTGGCATTTGTTGTGTATGTGTAAGCTTGAAAGAACTTTGACATTTAGTTTTTTGGTCTATGAATGAACTTTAACTATCACTTTTTGTGGAGTGTATGAACAAACTTTGATGTTAACTTTGTGTGGAATGCAATTGAAAGATTTGACATTTTTTTTTGTGTATAAATGAACCTTGGCTATCATATTGTGTGGAGCGTACAAATGAAATTTGATATTCACTTTATGTGGAATGTACTTGAAAGAACTAACATTTTTTTTTGTGTATGCGTTTGAGTGAACTTTAGCTTTCACAATGTGTGCGGTGGGTTAGAAAGTTGGATTTTACATTCATTGTGTGTGCACATGTGTGTGTGAATGAACTTTAGCATTCACTTTGTGTGTTTGGATGAACTTTGGCTTTCAATGTGTGTGTTGGTGGGTTTGAAAGTTAATTTTAGCATTCATTGTCTATGTGTGTGTGTGAATGAACTTTTACATTTACTTTGTGTGCATGTGCATGTGTGTGTGAATGAGCTTTATCCCTCACTCTATGTTTCTACAAAAATACTAATTTTCACTTTGTGGGAAGTGTATGTGTGTATGTGTTTGAATGAACTTTGGGTAGATTTGAAAGTTAGCTTTAGCATTCATTGTGTGTGCACATGTATGTGAATGAACTTTGGCATTCATTATGTGTATACATGCATGTGTGTGTGAATGAACTTTGGCATTCATTATGTGTACATGTGCATGTGTGTGTGTGTGAATAAATTGTGGCATTTATTGTGTGTCTCTATGTGTGTAAAAAATACTTTGACGTTCACTTTGTGTTAAGTGTGTACAAAAGTACTTTCAAACTTCAATGATGTTCACTTTGTGTGTACACATCTTTGAATTAACTTTGGCTTTCATTGTGTGTGTCTAGGTTTGAAAGTTGACTTTGGCATTCATTGTGTCTATGTATACAAAAATACTTTGATGTTCACTTTTTGTTAAGTGTATGTACAAAAAAAGGTGGTGGTTTGAAAGTCAACTTTAGCATTCATTATGTATGTGCATGTGTACTTGAATGAACTTTAGCATTCACTGTGTGTGTGTGTCTGTGTGTGTGTGTGTGTTTGAATTAACATTGGCTTCCACTGTGTGTGAGGATGTGAGGATGTGTTTGAATGTTCTCAATAAAAAAAAAATTGCCACTTTCTATTCAATGAAAAAATCTCAATTTCCACTATCTTTTATATTAAAAATGTTCCCAATAAAAAGATTTTACTATTTTATATTCAATGAAAAAAAATCTCAATTTCCACAATCTTTTGAAAACGAAGGGTTGTTGGCCCCTATAGAAGAGACAGGGAAGAAGAACCTCTTCTTGGAACGAATTTAGGAGCCTCTGCATTCAATTTTCTCAATGAAACTGCCTTCCTGTTGCTATTGCAGGAAACCATGTTTAATCTAGTTTAAATATTAATGTTCACCAGTGGCATATTGAAGAAAGTGCATAGATCAAAAAGCACAAATCAATGGGATTGAACAGTGCATAAATTTGAAATAGGAAAAAATAACAGAAAGAAAAAAAAATCTCTCAAGAAACGAAAGCATACTTACAGACCCATCATTCTATGCAAAAGACCCAATTTTTGTTCCATTCTATTTATTAGCTTCTTCAATTTTGGGGTCTCTTGATCTTTCCCACTCACCATTGTCCAACGATTGTGAAGTAGAAGGATGAAGGTCACCATCTAGATGATGATGTGGTTCATGTTGTTTTTGGTCACACTAGAGGCTCTCTTGATTTTTGTTGTGGTGTGTGCAAGTATGATGAAATGGATTCTTGAATCTAATTGTAATTGCTACCAATATTGTATATACTCTAGGTCCCTAAATAGAGAATGTTGTGCCATGGTTGCAATTGGTATTGTAAAAAATTGCATATATATTATATATATTGAATGTGCTTTCTATACCTCCTTTTCCTTGTCTGATAGCCCTAAACTCAAAAGCTTCAAGGTTGTTTTCATGCATGAAATCTTCCTTTGTAGCCATCTAAAGGGAAGTGTCAAACAAGGCAAAAGAAAACAAATTCTTAGAGGAAAAATTAGATCTTAAAGAGGCACATTTATTCTACACTTCAAGTTGTGTCTTACTTAGAAATATAGATACAACACCTCTGGACCTTATCAAAGAATCTATAAAAAGAGAAAAATAGAAAAGTAACAGATGTTATCAAATCAGCTATATCTATAGAACAATTTGGCATTATTCAAATATTGATATTTTGAATGTAAAATAACTCACTCCACCTTGGAAAAAACAAGGGCTTACACACACATTTATAGTGAGAGACTCTTGCCTTGTTTGATTTCATAATTGCTCAAAACCTCACAAGGAATCCATTTGTTTTGAACCCAACCTATATGTGAACAAATTTACAAAACAATCAATTTTACAAGTCTAATCAAACTTTTTCTTATTTTCTCTCTAGATCGAGTTTATGACATTAACAAAAAACATCAATTCCTTCTTTCTTTCTAATATCAATATATGCATTAGCTCTATACATGAATCATATATGTCTTAACATTTAATCCATAGAAACAAGATCTGAGGATTCTGTAAAAATCAGTCACAAATATAACCAAAAATGATTAGGAAATCAAGGCAAGTGCTAAGAGAAGGAGTAATATTTGGGATACACATTTATTTTATTGCTTCAATACACTTTCTATATAGAAATAATATAGATGCAATATCCTTCAACAATTAGCTAGAAATCTATAAAAAAAGAGGGGAAATAGATATTATAAATTAGCTATAGTCTATAAGTATTGGACGAGTTGTGCATTTGTAATAATTAATATTTCGAATGACTATAAAACCTTGGGTTAAATAAGTTATTTGAGATTGGCAAAATAAAGGCCCCTGTAAATCTAGATTGTTGTCTAGATCAATTTCAAAATTCTCAAAACCTCACTATTAATGTATCCTTTTATTCTTTGCCCAACACATGTGACCAAATTTTGTATCCATAGCACAACATTTTATAGGATTGTAATTAAATACTTCCTCATTTTGTCTCCAGATCCTATCTCTTTGACATTAATATAATTTCTTTCCTTCTTGCATTATGATGTTAACACATACATGCCCTATGCTTGAATTATATATTATCCACATATAATCAATCCATAAACACAAGATTTCACAAAAGTTGTGTCAAGTTATTTTGTAAAGTGATCAATAGGTCAAAATAGAGCAAGTGTTGCAAGGAAAAGGTGAATTTTGTGATGCATAGTTATTTTCCTATATCAGTTTATTCACCATTAGGAAATAATATGGATACAATACCCTTTGAAATCCATCGAAGAATTCATAAAGGGAAAAAAAGAAAGCAAGGAAAAAGAAAATCCTACCACCAAATAAACTATAGGTATAGCACAATTTTAATTTTCTTAAAGAATAAAATTTTGAAGAAAGTCATGGTTTTGTGGATTAAGCAGATTGATTGTATGGGATTGACAAAACCAGACATCTAAAATCCTAGATTGTTGCAATGCTCGTAACCCTGACTTTTATAATAAACTTTTGCTAACCTAATCTATATATGGTCCAATTTTAAACCAATAAGACAACATTACAAGAGTGCAATCAAATATGATACAAGTTACTCATCCAAAAAAATGTTTCCAATAAAAAAAAATTGCCACTTTATATTCAATGAAAAAATCTCAGTTTCCACTATATTTTATGTTAAAATTTTTCATAACTTAGTCTTAATCTTGGCATGAATTATAACTCTAATGGTGGAAGTGGAATTTTGGGATCCAAAAACAAAACTAGCTAGAAAAGTGTGGACATATGTTGATGTTGGAACATAAATATATGTTAGGACAAAGATGAAATTGAAGAGTGGACTCTCAGTAACTTTGATGTTCTCGTCCTAGTTGGAGACAATGCCTAAACCACCACCTATTTCTATTTCAGAAAAGGCCACCCAATAGCAATTCTAATAAATGGACACATTTTGACCATGAATCCACTGCCTACATGATGTTTTGTTACGATTGATGTTGTTCCTGACTATCTAGCTCTTTCTATCTCTTGATTTTTGTAATGCTAAGTCTGTTTCAAGTAGAGATTTATCTCTTGAAGGGGATATCCAAGAACTAACATTCTCATATGAGTCATCTCCTTCTAAAATATGCAGTGCCTAAACCATGTAGCTTTCTAATAAAAATCAAATGCTCCAAATATCCATAAACAAAGAAAGAATGTTGCAGATGTTCACAACAGACAAACCTTGGATATGAGTGGGTGTTGTTGATGATTGTTTTTAGACAAGTCAACAATAGAATAAAACATTGAGCATCCCACTCTCTCTTGAATAAAGCTCTTCAAAGGCTAAGCTATGTGATCCAGTGAAGTAACTCCAAGGTTCCTTATTTATGATTGCAGTGGATAGACTCAATGAATACATGTGATCCTACTGATAATCACAAAGGGACTTATGTGGACTTCTTATTTCAACTAGCTTGTTTCTCCTTTCAGTGTGGATGATGTATGTGCAATGATTCAATAATAAATAAAAAGGAAAAAGATAAAGGTTTAGGGAGCTAATCTAAGGTCAATGAAGCAACGATGATGCAAGAATAGACAAACTCCTTAATCAACCTAACTCCACTTCGCCATGGATGCCTACAACTACATGGAGTTGGTGCAATCTCCTAAGGATAGTGAAAGGTTTTCAAGTCATGAAAACTTATATAAGCACCCATTAAACGGAGCAGCTCAAACAAGCATTCACAATCGAACTTAAGCAAATGAAGCTCAGACTAGCTTTACACAACACTTCACCAACGATGAATGTTAAAACCATGAGCTAAGAGTTGATCAAATATCTAATACAACATGCATTACATCAATGAACTGTTAATCTACTTTTAATCTACTTAGAAACATCTCTCCATTCAATTCAAGATACAAGAAACCATGTTATTCCACAAGACAACACTTAACACCAAACAAGCTCCAATGTCTTTGCATTAATCTTGAGAAATATTTACAACAATCTCCAAGTACTTTCAGAGAACTTCGAGAGTCTCTTCCTACTCTACTCTACTCTACTTGCCTACTAACTATCTCTCCTTTACAAATGAGGCAACAAGGCCTTATATAGAAGTCCAAAATTACAATGAATGGCTTGGATCAATTCAAGTAGCCAAGGGCTCAGATCATGCCATCTCAGTAGGTAGTTACAACAAATTGCTATTTTTAGTACATAAGATAGGCAATGAAGGCACGTTTTCCAAGAAGATAAGGATAAAATGGAATCTTTTAGAGCATCTTCCACATGGGCGTCCTCTTTGGCTTTTTTCTTATTGAATGATGTAGGGAACTATGATTGGCTTGATGATGTGAACATGCCACTTAAGTGCCACCTCAGCATATTCCCAAATTACATCATCTTGTGATGTCTTTGAATATGATTGCTTTGAACTTGAATGCTTGGGATGTATCTTTGTTGATCTTGCCTTGTTCCTCTTCTATTAAACTGGATGTGTATGATGTATGTTGCTCATCTATCTAACTTTGTTATTCTTCTCTTGCAGAATATATGTTGATCTTCTTTGGATGCATCTTGACGGAGAGTAGTGTAGATGATAATGATGTGAAGTAGGAGACTTTCTCTTAGACTTGAAGATTGAGAGAACTTGAGGTGATGGATGAAGTGTCTTCGAACAATGTAGATGATGAAGTATACTTGCTCTTGATGTGATCCTTTGGAGTGGCTATCTTCTATCTTCACTCCACTCCTAGCATGAAGGTGGTTCAAGGTGCTTGTTCCTTAGATGATCATTCAGCTCCATCAATGCTCCTGCAACATAGAGAAAGAAACAATATCAATTCATTGATCTTACAACACAAAATAATCATTATAAATCAATTTCTAACCCTTCCAAGCCTAGGTGCATTGGATGCTAAATTAGTTGATCTCCTAAATGCAATCATAAAATTTTAAATTAAGCATCAATCGTTAGGGGCGCATTAGATGGCAAATTCATGCTCCTCTTGACAAGGCTTCATAAATTTTGAATTAAACTACATACTAAATGGGCGCACTAGATCATGGTTTGGTTGCTTCTTAGAAAGTTTCACTTTTGCCAACTACAATCAGCCTTCTTGGTCTAGGCACATTAGATGGCAAATCTGGTCTATTCTTGATCTCAGCCAAGGTCGCGCATTAGATGGGGCGCATTGGTTGACGATCTTGGCATCTAGTTAAACTTAGCCATTTTCATAGTTCAATCACTTGATTCCAAGGCAGCGCACTAGATGGGAATTTTGGATCCTCCTTGAAATGTCTTCATGAAAATTGAGGTACAATTACCTCATGCTTTGGCGCAGTAGATCACAGATCTAACCTTTGTTCAAAATTTCACTTTAAATCATCATTGCTCATTTCTTGATGAGGGCGCATTACATATGGCACAACAGATCATCATTTTGAATCCTCCTGAAATGTCATCTAAAATTCCAATCAACACTACTTCTTTAGGCGCATGGGTTCGTGATTTTGATCTTCTTTAGAAGTCTCTTGAATTTGCCTTTTGACACTCAAAATTAACTCCTTTTGGAGCAGCAGATCAGTATTTTGATCTATCCTTGAAAGTAACACTTCAACAATCAGATGAACAACTCTACCTTGGTCACATTAGATGAGGATTTTGATGCTTTCTTAAATCCTTCACAAAATTTTCATTTAATCTACATTCCAAGGTGGTCGCATTGGATGTGGCACAGCAGATCGGTATTTCATTCCTTACTTCTCAAGGGCACATTAGATAGGGCACATCATATTAACATTTTGGATCCTCTTGAAATTTCACTTTAAAACTTCACTTCAGCCTCATACAAAAATGGTGCATTGGATCAACATTTTAATCTTTGCTTGAAAAAAAAGTCCCCAAATCTTAAATTCAACTTCCCTATGGAATGACACATTGGATGGAGATTTTGATCTCTGGTTGAAATTTTCCATAAAACTTTATTTAGAACTCCCATCAAGTTGGCGCATTGGTTGAAGGTTTTGTTCCTCACTTGGATATTGTATTTAAACAATAAAAAAAAAATTCTTCAACTTGGGCACAATGGTTGAAGATTTCATGCTCTGGTTTGAAAGGTTGTATAAAACTTGAATTAGATCTCCTCCACAAGTGGCACACTAGATGGTAAATTTGATCTTCGCTTGAAAGGTGTCATAAGAGCGCATTAGATCATGAATTTGATCTCTTCTTCATCTAGGCGCATCGGATCAAGATTTTGTTTTTCACTCATGTCTTAGAACAACAGATCAAGATTTTGATCTTCTCTTGAGTACTTAGCCATTTTTTGCAAATTTTGAAGGTGAAGACTCCTGGGTGGAAGTATATTGAAAAAATATATTTATGTACTTTAAATATTTTTGAAATATACTTCCAGGATGATTGAGATAGGTCCCGGATCCATAGGATTTAACATGCAGATTATAGAATTTGGAGGATCCACCAGATTTCAGACTTAGTCAAATTTTTAGGATTTTCAGGATATCAGACTTAGTCATTTTCAGGCTCTTGGAACATCCTAGAATGAAAACTTTATATAGAACTCCCCTTAGGTTAAAGAACAACCACTAACCTCATCATGAAACAAACCAAAGACATCATCCAAAACTAAATGCAAAGCATCAGAGCTAAAAAAAAAGGGGGTCCCCATTTGCAATGGGGCGATGTGTGATTAGGTCACAACATCTAGCGCCAATCTGAATAAATGTTCCTAAACATTTCAAAGACAAAGACTCAATCCAGACTCAGAAATTTCAGACACTCCTCTACTCATCAACTAGCTAGATGATGAACTCAAAAAGGAAAAGAAGCATAGATTGGATCAAGACACTACATCTCCTAATATGTGATTAAAGATAGAATTTAATTAAAACAATGATGAAGGGGGTAAATCACAAAACACACAATAAAAAATATTAAACACAGCAAATAGAACTTTCTTTTATTGAACTGGGTGACTCATTACATTACAGAAGCTCAATTACAATCAGAGGATGAATCCTCTACTGGCTGCAACACATTACAGCTTTCCCAACCTCAAGACTTTAGAATCTTCAGCCTTCTGTAACCTCAAATTAGCTTAGGTTTCTATTTTCCCCCCTATTCTAGACTCTACACTGGCCCCCCTTAACTCTACTACCGCCCAGGGTTCCCAAAATAGTCATAAATAGCACTTTTTGGTGGCCTCTAGCTAAATTTTAAAATTTGAAACTCCCTCCAAAAGTAGGTCAACTTCCGAGAAGCATAACTTTTGATCCGGGTTTCCGATTGACGAACCGTTTTAAGCGCCGGAAAGCTTACGATGTAAACTATCATGCTAAAAATTTGTAAATGGATTTCCATCAATTTTTTGAGATGTTATGAGAAGTTTTAGTGCCTCATATCTCATTCCATAAATTTTCAGGGGCTTTTCGAAAAACAAAAATTTTAATATCTTTCAGCTCACAAATGATCTTTGCCTGATTTGTTCACCAAAGGTCTTATATTTTTGTTATGTAACTTTCAAGAAGTTTTTCCTTCTTTACATGCCCAAATGCAAACTTTCTAAAAATAGTAGGTACACTTTCCTAAATAGGCAGGTCACTATTTTTAGCAGTTTTAGAAAAACTGAAAGTCCTACATTATTATTCTGGATATTATGGAACCAAAAACACTAATTATGGGAAGAAATGAGAACAACTACAATGGTTTTGAATTAACTTCTTTTTGGGTGATGCAAGATTGCCCTTACACCTCTGGATGCTCCTGCATCAGACACCCAGGGTAATTTGAGAAGTGACCCTGTCACGTCTCATGTGTTTGTGTGAGGAAAACCCAAATGGTCAACCTCTGCCTTAGACAACCAAGAAGAATCTTCAACAGGCCTTCCTTTCCATTTCACTAGATATTCTTCATATTGCCTGTTTTGAGTGCTCCTTCCCACACGGCTATCCAAGATCTCTTCTATCTCCTCTATTGAAGTAGATGCCAGAATACTCCACTGCACTTCTATTGGTCCATCCTCTGTTCCACCTTCATGATATTCTGATAAATCAGCAATGTTGAAAATAGGGGAAATATTGATCCCACTCGGCAGCTCTACCTCATATGCATTTCCTGAATCATGCTTCTTCATGATTTTGCATGGTCCAAATTTCTTCATTTTCAACTTATTGTATGTTCCAATTGGGAACCTTTCTTTTCTCAGGTGAACCATGATTTCATCTCCTACCTAGAATTCCTTATATCTCCTCTTCTGATCTGCCTTAGCCTTGTATTGAATATTCATTTTATTAATTTGCTTTCTCACCTCTTCATGCAAATTCTTTAGATGTTCTGCAAAGTCTTCAGCTTCAGCACTTGTCTTTTCTCCGTTGTCTAGCTTCCTTAACTCAGAAGCATTTCTTGGGCTATTGCCATATACAATCTAGAATGGTGATTTACCAGTACTCCTATTGACAGAATTGTTGTAAGCAAATTCTGCTTGTGGTAAAATCAAATCCCATCCCTTGGGCTTATCTCCTACCAAGCATCGTAGTAGGTTACCTAGACTCCTATTCACCACTTCAGTTTGTCCATCAGTATGTGGATGGTGTGCAGAACTAAACTTCAAGTCTATCTTCAACTTCTTCCACAATGTCCTCCAGAAATAACCAACAAACTTGGTATCTCGGTCTGAAACTATGCTTTTTGGTAGACCATGTATTCTCACCACTTCCCTGAAAAATAACTCTGCAATATGAACAGCATCATTAGTCTTCTTACAAGGAATAAAATGTGCCATTTTTAAGAATCTGTCCACCATCACAAAAATAGAATCATGTCTTCTCTGTGTCCTTGGTAAACCAAGAACAAAATCCATGCTAATATCATCCCATGGCTTCTCCGGTACAGGTAATGGTTGATACAACCCTGTATTTTGACTTGTTCCTTTTGCCATCTAACACACTCTGCAACTCTGCACAAATTTCCTCACATCCTGTTGCAACTGTGGCCAATAATAATTTTCACCAATAATAGCAATGGTCTTATCTCGACCAAAGTGTCCAGCCAATCCCCCACTATGCTTCTCCTTAATTAGGTTCTCTCTCATGGAACTCCTTGGAATGCACAACTGGCTTCCTCTAAACAACATGCCATCTTGGATAATGAAATCCAACCATTTTGTCCTGTCTAAAGTAACAGGTTCTAAACAAGCTTTACAGGCCTCTGCAAAATCTGGATCTTTAGGATACAAACTTTTGAGCTCATCAAAACTAACAACCTCTATCTTCATTTTTGTCAACAAATTTTGCCTTCTGCTCAAGGCATCTGCAACTCTGTTGGACTTCCCACTTCTGTGCTTCAAAACAAAAGTATAGCTCTGCAAAAACTCAACCCATTTTAAGTGCCTTTGATTTAACTTTCCTTGACTATTAAGATATTGCAAAGCCTGATGATCAGTATATAAATAAACTCCTTTGGCAACAAATCATGTCTCCAATTCTTCAAAGCCTGAACTATTGCATAAAACTCCTGACCATAAATAGAATACTTTTTCTTGGCATCATTAAGCTTCTCACTAAAATAGGCAATGGGCTTACCTTCTTGGCTTAAAACAGCTCCTATACCACTACCACTAGCATCACAATCTACCTGAAATACCTTATTAAAATCTAGAAGTGCCAAAACAGGTTGTTTTACCACTTTTTGTTTCAATGTATCAAAGCTCTTGTCTACTCCTTTAGTCCATCTGAACTCTTTTCTATCCCCTATCATTGTCTCAGTCAGGGGTACACAAATGCTACTGAAACTCTTGATAAACTTTCTATAAAAACTTGCCAAACCATGAAAAGATCTTACCTCTGTGACACTCCTTGGCGTAGGCCATTCAATGATAGCCCTTACTTTTTCTGGGTCCATCTTAAGACCTTCTTCTGAGACAACAAATCCCAGGTACACCAACTCCTTCTTTGCATAACTACATTTCTTTAGATTAATCAACAACTTCTCCTCCCTCAACTTCTCTAGAACTCTTCTGATATGCATCAGATGCTCATCCCAAGTCTTACTAAAAATCAAAATATCATCCAAATAAACAATAACAAAACTTTCCAAAAATTCCTTCAGTACCTCGTTCATGAGTCGCATGAATGTGCTCGGCGCATTGGTTAGCCCAAATGGCATGACTAACCACTCATATAAACCTTCCTTTGTCTTGAAGATTGTCTTCCATTCATCTCCTTCTCTGATACAGATCTAGTGATATCCACTCTTTAGGTCAATTTTCATGAAGTACTTGGCTCCACTCAAACAATCCATGATGTCATCCATTCTTGGCAATGGAAATCTATACTTGATTGTTATCTTATTCATGGCTTGAGAGTCTGTACACATCCTCCATTCTCCATCCTTCTTTGGTGCTAGTACTATAGGTACGGCACATGGGCTTAGGCTCTCCCTTATCAGTCCCTTCCTCAACAACTCCTGAACTTGTCTGTTCAGCTCTTCATTCTCTATAGGGGTCATTCTATGGGCTGCCTTATTTGGCAAACTAGCTCCTGGTATCAAATCCATTTGATGACTTATCTTCCTTACTGGTGGTAAACCTTCTGGTACATTATTAGAGATAATGTCCTGGAACTCTTCCAACATATTTGAAACTTATGCTGGTACATCTTCACAGTTCTCTTGACTAATTTTAGGAATCAATGCAAAGCAATGACGCTCATGCTTCATACCCTCCAAAAATTTCCTACCATCTACCAAGCAAATTCTGGTAGTACTACATACCTTTTCTTCCACCTCCTTCAAGGGCTTCAATTTATGATGAACTCCATCATTTGTTAGGGAATATGTGTTTGCACGGCCATCATGGACAGCGCTCCTATTATACTACCATGGCCTTCCCAACAGCATATGACATGCATCCATCGATATGATATCACACAGTACCTCATCATGGTAATCCCCAATCTTGAACTTCACTAAACACTGCTCATTGACCAAAGCTCTATGGTCTTTCTGCAACCATGCAATCCGATATGGATGCGGATGCTTTCTTCTTGTCAACTTCAACTTGTCAACCATCTCTTCTGAAACTAGATTATCAGTGCTTCCACTATCAATAATAATATCAGAACACTTACCTTCACATTTGCACCTTGTGCAGAATAAACTCTTCCTCTGATTTGGTTATTTCTCCTCATTCAACAAGGTTCTTCTGACAACTAGGGTTTCTCCCCTTTCAGCATCTTCAGAATGCTTAGACTGTGCATCTAGATCTACATGTGCAACTCGTGCATTACCTTCAGGTCTCCTATTCGTCCTTCCTTGATGTTGCAGACACTCATATGCTCGATGCCCTTCTTCTCCACATTGGAAATAGGTTCCTCTGAAACCTCCTCTTCTAGGTCCTTGCCCAGGTCTACCTCTTCCTCTTTCTCTTTGCTCACCATTGTTCTGGTCACGAGGACAGTAGGTGTTATCTACTCTCTGATTTCAACTGGTGCCAGCTTCTTCTCTTTTCTTTGCATCTTCATTTCGGCCCCCATAGGGTCTTCCACCAGTCCTTCCGCCTTGACCTCTTGCCCTTTGCTTGTTGTCAAATCTTTTAATCAGCATCTCTTCCACCTTCAAGGAAAATTGGTATGCATCTTCTATGGTGGTCATTCTAACTAGGCTCAACTCCTCTTGAATACTTGGCCTCAACCCATTAATGTAACGGGCTACCTTTTCCTTGTTGGGCTCTACATGGCCTGTCCTGATAGTAATCTTATAAAACTCTTTTGTATACTCCTTAACATACTTGTTACCTTGCTTTAGTCCTTGCAGCTTCTTCAACAACTCCATCTCATAGTCCACAAGAATGAACTGCTTCTTCAGTTTCTCCACCATCCGATCCCATCTGGTGATCTTTCCTTTTCCTCTTCTGTTCCTCTCTAATTGGACCTCCTTCCACCAAATACTGGCATGGCCCTTCAACTTTGTTTTTGCAAACTTGACCCGATCTAGGTCCTCCCATCTTCATACTTGAAATACTCCTATTCCGGATTCAAATCTCTAGAATATGTAGAAACTTTGATTCTGGGCCTCTTTCCAATCTTTGAAATGGCCCTCAACAACCTAACCTCTGCAGGATCTCCTACAGCTTCTTGTTCTTCCTCAGATAGCTCCTCTTCGGCTTCATCTTCGCTTTCTTCTCTTGTTCTCGGATCAAACCCTCTTCGCAGCTCCTCTTGCAATACATCGATTTGCCTTTGTAGGGCTCTAAAACCCTCCTCCATCAAAGCATTCCTCCCAACACGATTTCTTCGTGGAGGCATCTTGGTCTCTGCAGCAAACCCACAACCTTAGGTCCTGGTGCAAACTACCTCACGGTCGGCAATCTATCTACACACTTAGGAACCCTTGCTCTGATACCACTTGATGAAGGAGGTAAATCACAAAACACACAATAACAAATATAAAACATAGCAAATAGAACTTTCTTTTATTGAACTAGGCAACTCATTATATTACATAAGCTCAATTACAATCAGAGGATGAATCCTCTACTGGCTACAACACATTACAGCTTTCCTAACCTCAAGACTCTAGAATCTTCAGCCTTCTGTAACCCCAAATCAGCTAGGGTTTCTATTTTTCCCCCTATTCTGGACTCTACACTAGCCCCCCTTAACTCTACTACCACCCAGGGTTCCCAAAATAGTCATAAATAGCACTTTTTGGTGGCCTCCAGCTAAATTTTGAAATTTACAACTCCCTCCAAAAGTAGGTCAACTTCCGAGAAGCATAACTTTTGATCCGGGTGTCTGATTGACGAACCGTTTTAAGCGCCGGAAAGCTTGCGATGTGAACTATCATGCTGAAAATTCTAAATGGATTTTTGTCAACTTTTTGAGACGTTATGAGAAGTTTTAGTGCCTCATATCTTGTTCCATAAATTTTCAGGGGCTTTTCAGAAAACAAAAACTTTAATATCTTTCAGCTCACAAATGATCTTTGCTTGATTCCTTCGCCAAAAGTCTTATATTTTTGTTATGTAACTTTTTGGAATTTTTTGCTTCATTACGTGCCCAAATGCAAACTTTCTAAAAATAGCAGGTACACTTTCCTAAATAGGCAGGTCGCTATTTTTAGCAGTTTTGGAAAAACTGAAAGTCCTACATTATTATTTTGGATATTATGGAACCAAAAACACTAATTATGGGAAGAAATGAGAACAACTACAATGGTTTTGAATTAACTTCTTTTTGGGTGATGCAAGATTGCCCTTATGCCTCTGGATGCTCCTACATCAAACAACTTCTTAAATGTTCCAAAGATAAACAAAAATCAAGTTTCAACATTTCCATGTACACCCACACACTAGATCAAATAAACACAACTACCTAATCAAAGAATCTAAACCAATTTCCAGCGCGACTATCGATATTTGAGGATTCAATTGCGAACACTTGCGTTCATTCCCATCCCTTAGAAGCTAAGATCATCTAAGCTCGCTTGTCTCAAGCTAGGTAAATTCATGAAGGTAGATGGATGGATATATACATATGGAGGAAATGGGCAATGATAGGATGAGATAATATTGAATGGAGAGATGGTGGAATAAAGATGATATGGAAGTGGAAATAAAATGAAAATGGAAGGGAGTGAAATGAGACAGGGTGTCTCTACCATGACACCTGTTTACCAAGTTTTCATCATGGTACTTATCCAAGGTGCCACCAAAGGTGGTTTTCACCTGTGGATGAAAGATTTTTTCTTTACTATTTTTTAGTTTTTTTTTTTAAATGAAATAAGATGATCATTACACAGCGCTTGTTTGCCAGGTTTTCACCATGGTAATGAATGGAAGGAATTCTAGAGTCTGACTCTATAGATAACTCAATGATTAATACAAAACCATGTCAAGTCATTATATTTACTGATGTTGGCAGGAATGGAAACAATGGATTATGATGTGGATTATATAAAACAGGTAAGCGAAAATGTATCCAGACATAAACCAAGTAAGTGCTAGGATATGCTAAATGACAGGAAATGTAGTGGAAATAGACGGTATATATTGGGATGAATGGAATGAAACCATAATCAACGTTTGTTCGTATCAACCTAAACTTTGGAGCTTGCAAGTGGATAGGAGGTGAATAAAGGAACGGGAATGGTGATTAGTGAACAGGTGAAGTGGTAGCTTCATGACCCACATGAACTTAGAATTTTCTTTTTTAATTTTATTTCGTGGGATGAAGAAATTTGGAATTTTAGATGGTATAGAAATGGAATGGAATGGATGGAAATGGACTTGTTGTGACCTAATCACACATCGTCCCCTTGCAAATGGGGACTTGTTGTGACCTAATCACACATCGCCCCATTGCAAATGGGGACCCCTTTTTTTTGAGCTCTGATGCTTTGCTAAGTCTTGGATGATGTCCTTTTAATGGTGAAGTCAGTATTATTTGAGTCTATAGCTTTGTGGTGGATACCATAGTCCCCTGATGTTTTGATATCCTGATGTATGTTCTAAGATCCTGAAATGACTAAGTCTGATATCCTAAAAATCCTAAAAATTAGCTAAGTCTGAAATCTGGTAGATCCCTCAAAATCTAGAATCTGCATGTTAAATCCAATGAATCTAAGACCTATCTCAAACATCCTGAAAGGTATATTAAAAAATATTTAAAGTATAACTTATACTTAAATATATTTTTCAATATACCTTACCTTCTGGACTTCCATTTTCTAGGTGTGAATGCGCCCCAGGAAGCTAGGCACGTTTTCCCAGCTCTGCCAACCCAAATTGGCACCTAAGATTGAGACTCAAATGTGCGCCTAGAGGAGAACACACTTTGAACCGCTCGAAAATATGCACCTTGATTGAAAATTGATATAAAAGGACTTAAACATCGAAAATTTGATAAAGAAATGATTCAAGAGTTTAGGCGCGTCTTCATGTTCATATGATCATCAAAGTGCGCCTTAGGATGAAGTAAAGATCTCTTAGACCTTGGGCGCCATTTCCTATTATTTTTACTAGTTTGAGCACCTTGATATTGAAAGGATATTTCAAAGTATAAAGGAGGGCGCCTTAAGGGAGGCAATTCATCTTGATTATCAAAGTTGATCAAACACATCAAACTGAGCATCATACCTCTAGGCGCATTTTTGCTTCTCTCTAACCTTATTTTGGCACCTTGATGTAAAATGAAGTCTAAACTTAATGAAGATTGCGCCTAGAGAGATATCACCTTGGATTTGTGCCTAGAGTCGTCCTAGATCATCAATTTGCACCTAAGGGTCAATATAACATAATATAACTTAGGAAGACTTTGAAAATTATCAAAAGAAGGCTAGGCGCCCTTTTCAACTCATTTTACCTTAGATATGCACCTAACTTGGAGAGAACACTTTCCCTAAACAAGGCGCCATTTCTTGCTATTTTTGTCATCATAAGCGCCTAGCATCAAGGATATTCACCAATCAGCTTGAAAGAATTTAAGTGCTAAGGCATTCCTTTTGAAGCTACACAAGAGTTTGAAGTTTTGAGAAATAAAGCAAGCCTTCATCTATTTCTAGGCACCTTTCCTTGTCAAAATCATCCAATTTTAGCGCCTAGGTTGAAAGAGGTGTTCACCTAGTTTAGGTGCCAAGACATGCCCATTCTACTTTAAATCAACGCCTAAGATCATTAAAGTTTTAAGGGCTTGAAAATATGTTCTAAATCATTGAAAATTAGCCTTCAAAGTTAGGCACATTTCCTTGCCTATTCTACCTAGTTTGGGCCCCTTGAGCAAGTATAAGGCCTTGAAAGGCATAAAGTATAGAAGTAAACATGGAGAAAGATAGGCGCACATTGTAGTTCTTGCTGCCTCATTTCAGCGGCTAGTTTTTTTGGAAAGAATAATGTTTAAAAAATTAAGAGTGTGAAACCTTGAAAGACAAAAAGTGTAGAAATAAGAAAGAAGACAGACAAGGTACTATTCTCAACTATTTCTATCTCAGATTTGTGCCCAAGTTGAAGTAAGCCTTCATCTATTTCTAGGTGCCCATTGACACCTATTCCACTATCAAATTGCACCTTAGGTGAGAAGGCATGAAACCATGTTGAAAGGTCTTTTTACTTGTCCAAATGAACATTCAAGAGCATTCATATGAGTCTAAAGAGATAAAATTCACTAAACAATTAAGGCGCATTTCATGTATCAAAAGACCTCATATCAGTGCCTAAGAGAACATCCATCACATGTGGGCATTGATCCATGTCATTGCAATCTTCAATCAGTGCCTTGGTCAAAGGAAATATTTGAGCATCAAAAATAAGGTTATGTGGAAACAAGGTGAACTTAGATGATTTGTATTGGATTCTTCAAGGAGATTAGGCGTTGATTACACTCCAGAAGATCATAAGGAGCGCCTAAACAATCAAGGAGTTCCGTTGACACATAAATTAACACCTTATCGGTACGATCATCAGGTCTGATATATTTGAATCTGATTATTACTAAATGTTTGAGTATGAATAAGAGATCAAAATCAGGTCCTTGTTTTGTCAAGTATTAATGAAGGTTTTAAAACATAGATTTGCATTAGATACCTTAGGCGCTTGAAAAAGGAGAACCATTATAAATTATTTCAAGACAATTAGAATCATAAAAGTATCGAATGCAAGGTTAATCTGATTTAGGCGCATTTTTCTCCTCTTTACACCTAGATGACCACCTAGACCAAGAAAGGTTGTTGAATGCTTAAACATGCTTCCTATATGCTATGAAATGCAATGTTATCAATTATTTAATATGATTGTTTTCTCTATTTTACAGGAGCATCAATGAAGCTAAGAAGTCACCTAAGGAGCTAGCACCCTAAGTCACCTTCATTCAAGGCAGTCAAGAAGTTTCTACGGTGGAAGAGACATCATGTTGCCACTCTTGGAGATCACTTCAAGATCATCCTGTTAGAACACTTCATCATCAGTTGCATCATGTTCAAATACATTCATCCATCATACTTCAAGTTCCATTCAACTTCAAGTCTCTGAGGAGCCTCCTACTCCATGTTATCAATGAAGCTTCATTATCTATTCTACTCTCTATGTAGAAAGCATCATCATTTTTGCTACTTTCCATGAAGAAGCATCCAAAGAAGATCAACTCATATCCTGTAGAAAAAGAAAGTACACAAAGTTAGTCAAATGAGCGGCATATATCATACACATCTAGAAAATGAACAAGGCAGAATCAACAAGATACATTCCCAAGCATACAAGTTCAAAGCAGCCACATTCGAAGACATCACATTGATGATACAATTTGGGAATATGCCCCATAGAGCAAAGTGAATAAACAGTTGAAATCCACAAGTTTGCTGAGGTGGCACCTATGTGGCATGTACCTATTATCAAGCCAATCAAATGTTGCCACATCACTTGGCTACATTCAATATATCATTCAACAAGCAAGAAGCCAAAGAGGACATCCATGTGGAAGATGCTCAGAAGATTCCATTTCATCCTTATCTTCTTGGAAAACATGCCTTCATTGCCTCTCTTATGTACTAAAAATAGCAAGTTGTTGTAACTACTTGCTAAGGTGGCAAGATCTAATCCCTTGGCTATCTGGATTGATCTAATCCATTCATTGTATTCCTGGACCTCTATATAAAGGCCTTGTTGCCTCATTTGTAAATCAATAGTTTAATTGGTAGTAGGAGTAAAGTAGAAGAGACTCTTGAAATTCTCTGAGAGGACTTGAAATTGTTGTAAATATTTTTCAAGATTAATACAAAGGCATTGGAGCATTATTTGGTGTTAAGTGTTATCTTGTGAAATGACATGGTTTCTGGTATCTTGATGAAATGGAGAGATGTTTCAAGTAGATTAGACTTAGATTAGCAGCTCATTGATGTGATGTATGTTTGTACTGAATATTTGATCAACTCCTAGCTCATGCTTTTAACATTCATCACTGGTGAAGTGTTGTGTAAATCTAGTCTAAGCTTTATCATTTGCTTAAGTTCAATTGTGGATGCTTGTTTGAACTACGCCGTTTAAAGGGTGCTTGTATTGGCCTTCATGATTTGAAAATCTTTCGCTATCCTTAGGAGATTGCACCAACTCAATGTAGTTGTAGGCATCCTTGACGAAGTGGAGTTAGGTTTATCGAGGAGTTTGTCTATTCTTGCATCATCATTACTTCATTGACCTTAGATTAGTTTTCCTAAACCCTTACCTTTTTACTTTTCTTCATTATTGAAACCTTGTACATATGCCATCCACATTAAAGGAGAGATAAGCTAAATGAAGTATAAAGAAGTCAGTGTAAGTCCCTTTGTGATTATCAGCAAGATCACATGTAATCACTGAGTTTACCCATCACGAATTATAAGAAAAGGAACCTTGGAGTTGTCTCAGTTGATCACACAGTTTAGCATTCGAGAGACTTTATTCAAGAGAGAGTGGGATACTCTAGTGTTTTACTCTATTATTGACTTGTCTAAAAATAATCATCAATAGGACCCCCCTTTTTTGAGCTCCAGTGCTTTTCTTGAGTTTTGGATGATGTCTTGTTTCATGATGAAGTCAGTAGTGTTTGAGTCCTATAAGTCCCCCATGTCCTGATATCCTGATCCTGATGTTCTGAGTTCCTAAAAAATGACTAAGTCTGATATCCTGAAAATCTTGAAAAATGACTAAGTCTGATATCCTGATAATCCTGAAAAATTGGCTAAGTCTAGAATCTGATGGATCCCTCAAAATCTAGAATCTACATATTAAATCCAGTGGATTTGAAACCTATCTCAAACATCTTGAAAGGTATATTTAAAAATATTTAAAGTATAAGCTTAAATATATTTCTCAATATACGTTACCTCGGGGACTTCTAGTTTTAGGGGCAAAATTGCTCTAGGAAGTTAGGCACATTTTCCCACTTGCAGATACCTATATGTGCACCTAAAGTGGGGACCTATATGTGCGCCTAGAGGAAAACAAGCCTTTAACCATTCCAAACTATGGTGCCTTGATTGAAAAAGTTGCAAAAAGACCTTAAGTATTGAAAATTTGACAAAAATAAGACATTTAAGTCTAGGCGCCAATTCACATCCAAATGATCTTCAAAGTGTACCTTAGGTTGAAGTGAACACCTTGGGCACCATTTCCTATTATTTTTGTCATTTTGAGCACCTTGATATTGAAAGGATATTTTGAAGTATAAAGGAGGGCACATTAAAGGAGGCAATTCATCTTGATTATCAAAGTTGATCAAACACATCAAACTAAGCATCATACCTCTAGGCACATTTTTGCCTCTCTCTAACCTCATTTTGAGCGCCTAGGTATGTGATTAGTTGAAGAGGTCATTTTGTGCGCCTAACATCAAGAGACATGTTATCAAGCAATTTGGAGGAGTGAGTTTGAACCTTAACAAGTATTTGAACACATGGAAATGAAGATAGTCATCCTTCAAGTCTAGGCACTTTCCTTGTCACTTTCATCCAGTTTCAGTGCCTATCAAATTAGTGCCTTTAAAAGGAGTAATAAATTAACATGAAGGTGGTACCAAGGTTGAGAAGAATCTCTTAAGCATTTGAGCATGAAGTTGAAGTCTATTGGTTTTTTCCTAGACTGGATGCTTGTTCCTAGTATCCCTACAAGGTAGCCATCATTGATCAACATGATTCCTGGGCCAGGGGCCAACAGTGTAGGAGATAGACTCTATTTTTATCTCCTCTTCTTCTTCAGGCTCTACAAAACCTAGGGGGGTATTCCCTATTCAACACCCATGAGAATATGCTTGTGGGTTGACTTGGGATGTTAATACAAAGCAGATAAATCCTCCTATATGAAGACCAAAATTGTGGGATAATTGCAAAGGGGCTAGCTTTGGGCTCATGTTCAGTTGTGAATCAGAGGATCTTGGTCCTAAACTACTTCTACAGTCCTAATGGTTGTTTTGGAAATTTGAATTTGATTTTATGTTTGGGTGCAAACCTAGACCTGGTGTATAACCTCAACACATATCTAGATTGATGCCTATCCAGGGCTTGGAGTCAGTAGACATACACATGTAAATGTTCAGCATAAACATACCAAGATTAGAATTCAAGGGGATTTGTGTGATATCTGCCTTACAGATACCTCCCAAAATAGAGTATTAAGTTATCTCTACTTATGATATCCTTATTGCAATATATTCTCCTCAACACTTAACCTAAAAACACTTTAATCTACCCCTTGAGCAGAAGTTAAGAGATCAAGCATTAGATATAGTAAACCTATATCCTAGAACCCAAGACACCCCTTAGATATCCAGATTCAAAAGGAAAATATATTTAATACAGGAGACAGATAACAAAACACATGCAGTATAGCATTATTCATCTAAAATAGCATGAAACCAATGAATCTATGCGCAATACATAAAACATGAGACTCATAAACTCACAAGATCTTCTGCACAGAGCAACCAAAACCGGTTGTATCTTATTACAAATGCTAGATGTGTCCAGTTTTCAACAACCAACAAAGTGAGCAACACAACCTGCTAAATATAGTAAGGAAAGTCCTCAGCATTAATTACATGGCAGATTTCAAAATTTGCCAGATACAGTACACATGAGAAGAATGGCACTCATCAAAAATGAATGCAGCAGGTAGGGGAGGAGACAGGGGAGACCTCAAGCCTTGCACCGTCACCTGGGAATCCATAACTCAAACAAGCGGCTTGACCATTCATGCCATCGCCCATACCCCTGCAACAACTGCCATTAAAGGCTTCAAACACCCACGGCCATCGAGAAATACAACAACAATGCATTCGAAACCTTCCCACCAAAATACACTTCCTTGATATTTCAAAATATACAGGAACCATTTGTCCCACATGCACCCCACAGAGACATCCTTAGCACTTTATAAGCATGGCTGTGAGCACACTAAGTGTCGAGCATTTTCCCCTGCTTGACCCATGAACCCTCCGCCAATAGCCCATTGCCCAACTCCCACCGATACCAAACCTCCGTTGGTGAGACCACAAACCATCGGCGGGCCTAAAATTTCTCCTACCGACATGCCGATCACACCAATCGGAAGCCCCAAGAATTACCTTGTCAGCCAGACACCAATCATCGGCGAATCACGAACTCTTCGCACCGACATCAAAAGTTACGTTGATGACACCACTGGATCGGGAAGACCAACTCCATTGGCCAAACTCCAACCTACCTCTCTGATCCCACAACTCTTGCCGATGGACACACCACTGAAAGCCCCAAATCACCCCCCATATCAGCCAGACCCAAACCATCAAGACAATCAGAAATTCCCTTGCCGATACAACCATTCTCACCAACGGCCCCACCTTCGGCAAGACATGCGCCATCGGCGAACAACCTACTTGCTTACCCAATACGCCGATACAACCCGATCGGCGAGAAAACCATCGTCAGCCCAATGCTTCATGATTCGCCTGATGCACCAAGTCACTCTGATGAAAACCATTGGCCAAACAGAAGGCGTCGGAAGCAGAATACCCAGCTTTGCCGATGCATGAAATCACCCTGATGAACATCTTGATGATAGCAAACTCGATGACCCTGTAGAAAGGTGCCTGCATGTTAAGCACCTGAGACCTGATTGATTAAGCAAGCACCAACAGTGGCTCTGATTTTGGACGTGTAGGTGCAAGGCTGCAGCGAGAACCAGACCTCCAGGCAGACCAGACAAAACACAAAAAAGCATCAACTATACAAGATATTTACAATATACACATACTTTTACAAATGTGCATAGAGGCAGATCACTTATGCAAAGTAAAACTTGAGGAATTGACTGTGCACAGGCAATTCCAGCATCTCACCACTTAGGGCCTGGAGAAAATAAGAGTCTTCTCCATGAGTATTGCAAACCTGATATGGGCCCATCCATAAGGGTTCAAACTTACCATGTTTGCCCTTATCTTGACTTCTTGTATTCCAGATGAGCACCCAGTCATTTATCTGGAACTTCCTTTCTGTAGCTCTTCTGTCAAATAGATGCTTCACATTTTGTTGTTTCTTGAGATTGATTTGGTGGGCCTCCCTTCTACTTTCATCTAGTGCAACCGGTTGGTTTATTCTCTCTACCATGGAGTCTTCAATCTCTTCATCATTTTCATGGATGAACCTATAAACTGGCAAGAGGTTGTTCACAGGTAGTCTAGCTGACGCACCATATACCAATTCAAAAGGGGACCTTCCAATTGCTCTTTTCACTGTCACCCTGTCAGCCTATAATGCCAAGTTTAGCTTTGAATCCCAGGCTCTCTTGTTTTTGTCTACCATCCTTTTGATGATTTTCATGAGGCTCTTCTTACTTGACTCTGCTTGACCATTTCCTTGTGGGTGGTATGGTGATACATATGACAAGTTAATTCCATATTTGTTGCAAAAATCAACAAATTCACCTGATCTGAAGCACATTGCATTATCTGTGACCAACTTGACTGGTACTCCAAACCTGATAATGATATTTTCTAGTATGAAATCCATCACCACCTTACTTGTAGCTCTCTTAGTTGGAATGGCTTCAATCCATTTAGTGAAGTAATCAGTTGCTACCAAAATCCAACTGTGCCCCCCACTCAATTTTTTTGCAATTTCCCCTATGAAGTCAATTCCCCACTACTGAAATGGAGCCTCCACAGACACAGTCCTAAGGGGTAACGCACCCTCATACCTTAGCCTTCCTGAGAACCTTTGGCAAGGATCACATTTTCTTACCAATTTTTGTGCATCCGAAAAGAGAGTTGGCCACCAATATCCTGCCCTAAGGATTTTGTGAGCTATTGTCTTGGCAGTATAATGTCCACCACACAATCTGTTATGCATGTCAATCAAAATATTGTTAGCTTCATTTTTATCCACACATCTTAGTAGCACACCATCAGGGTTCTTCCAGTACATCTCACCTTAAACAATAACATACCTGATTGCATGTAGTTTTAAGGTCCTCTTTTGACTGTCACTGAAATGGGAAGGACAATTCAGATTTTGCAAGTAATATATGATGTCCTTATACCATTCAGATTTTGATACATTGACATTCTCATTCTGGACTGCATTGACTTGGCATGCTTCCAAATTTGACTGTGCCATCATCTTGGCTAACCCTTGTCCTCTTACCAATTTGGTAATTTGTATCTCTATGTTGAACTCTTGCAGTTTATTTATCCATTTGCATCTCCTTCATGCTACCTCCTGCTGAGTGAAGATATCCTTGACTACTGCATGAGGCACATATGCAACTATCTAGGATCCTACCAGATATGGTCTGAAACTCCTGACTGCTCTGACGAGTGCATATGCTTGTTTCTCCATGATGTCATATTTTAACTCAAAAGCCTGCAAGGACATACTGAAGAAAGCTATGGGTTGCTCAAAACCATCCTCATTTTTCTGTAGCAGACATGCAGCAACAGTGTGGAAAGAAGCAAATGAAAACAATTGAAATGGCTTAGAAAAATCAGAAGATTTTAGAACAAGAGCCATCTTTATTGCCTCCTTGATGCTCTAAAAAGATCTGATTGCTTCACCTTCCCAATTGACAGTCTCACCCTTCTTCAGCATTTTAGAAATGTTCCTTGTGGTTTCTGCAAAGTTGGGAACAAATCTTCTAACAAAATTTATTTTTCCAAAGAAGGATCGACCGGATTCCTTTTACTATTTTTGGCATCTGGATCTTATCAATTGTAGCAACCCTTTCAGGATCAATCCTAACTCCATCTTTGGAAACAATGTGCCCCAGGAGCCTTCCTTCCACTACCCCAAAAGCACACTTCTTTAGATTTAGAGAAATGCCATACTCTAGTGCTCTAATGAAAATCTGCTCTAAGTGCATACAATGCTGCTCTTCCTTCTTTGAATAGGCAGTTAGATCATCTTGATAAACACCTAGAATTGAATCAATCAACCCTGCAAAAGCAACATCCATAGCTCTTTGAAAAGTAGCACTTGCATTTGTTAGTCCAAATGGAATTCTTACATATACATAGATTCCCCATGGAGTGGTGAAAGCAGTCTTAAATTGTTCTGATTCCTTTACCTTCACCTAATTGTAACCTGAGAATCCATCCATCATGGATAGGAGTTCACAACCAGTCGCTTTCTGCAACATGACCTCCATATTTGGCAGTGGATAATTGTCTTTCAAAGAGGACACATTCAGATTTCTGAAATCAACACAAAGCCTAATATCACCATTATTTTTTCTGATTGGGACAAGGTTAGACACCCAAGTTGAATGTCTAATTGGCACAATTATTCCAGCCTCCCTAAGCTTTTTGAGTTCTTCTTGCATTTTTGGAGCTAAGGTAGGATTAATAGGCCTTTGCTTCTATCTAAATGGCTTAGCTCTAGGCTTCAAAGGGATCTCATGCTGGAATAGGTCCTCTCTATAGGCCTTTAGGTCCTCATATGACCAAGCAAAAACATGTTTATACTTTTTTAGCAATGCTATCAGCATGCTCCTGATGTGTGGTTTGAGCTGTTTGCCAATGTATACCTTCTTGGGGGCCTAAGATGTCCCCAAATTTATCTCCTCTAAGTCATCTTTGTTTGTGGGAGATGTCTTTGTGACCAATTGGTCTCTATTGTCAAAAGCTCTTTCTAAAGCTACCAACCCTCTAGGGATTTTGTTAGTCTTCAGCTGAATTACTTCTTTCCCTATAAGAGTTTCTTTTCCATCTACAATTTCTACAAAATTTTGAAAATCAATTTCTTGGTTCTCATATTCATCTATGCAGTGCAAAAATCTTAACAAGTCCTTCTCATCATCAAACACTCGCCAGTTGCATATGTTCTCTGGTACTGCAGGTCTAATTTTAACCTCAACATTTGTAATATCAGACAGAGTGATATCATCTGGCCTTATTGCTACATTGGCTAAGAAATCAGTCATGACATTTTTTTATCTCTCTACCCAGCCTATTGAAAATGCATCAAATAATTCAATTGTATCCCAAATAGCATGCTTGTATTGTTTTAATCCTTTGTTCTTTGAAGCATACCTATCTCTAACTTGGGAAACAATTAACTCAGAATCTCCAAAAACTCTCAACACCTTGATCCCATGTTTGAGGGCCATATTTAAACCTAAGAGTAAGGCTTCATACTCTGCAATATTGTTTGTACAGGCAAACTTCAGCAAGAAAGAGAACTTTAGAAGCTTACCAGTTGGAGACAGGAATACAACTCCAGCTCCAGAGCCCTCCTTTGCACGAGCTCCATCAAAATACATGGTCCACAGACCCTGCTGGTCCAACTCTTGAATGTAAAGGTCTTCCTTTTGGTTTTCTTGATCACTTGAGACAACTCTGAAATTCTCACAGTCACTGTCTACAAAACAGATGTGCTCCTCTGAGTCTTAATCTTCAACCGTCTCATGTGACCTTTCTTCTCTGATCAGCTTAACACGCTTTCCATTCATAGGGATCATAGCATATGATAGGTCCAGTTGCATACTACCACTAATCAGTGCTACCCATCTCCTTGATAACAGCATACCATATTGTGGCTTTATGTCAACCACTGTTATATTCATTTTGTAGGTCTTTTCAGGATATGTTGCCAGTCTGAAATCCACATCCTTTATGATTCCAATGACTGGTACCTCTCTAGCATCCATGGCATAGCATTTTCCACATGCCTTGTCTATCTTTAATCCAGCTTGTTGCATGATAGCCAGAGGCATGATGTTCGTGGATGCTCCTGAGTCAAGCATACAATTCTTGATTATTTTCCCATTGATAACAAGGGAGACATAGAATGGTTCCACTTGTGAAGGGCATTTTGTCGTGGTCACCCCCAGATATACCTCAGGAACTTCATCTACATTAATATATAGGGCTTGCTTCTTACCTTGAACCTGAACATTTTGCTTAGCTTGACAAGGCACTCTAGAAATTAGGGATACTGTCCTATTCTTGATTTCTTCAACCTTCATCAGTTCCATCAATGGGATAGAAACCTTTACCTGAGAGAGGACCTGAGTTATATCAAAGGGAGCACAATTTTGTACCGCAGTTGTAACTTGTGTAAAGGCTTTGTTTTTATCTTGAGATGAGCCAACTTTAATCTTCATAGCTCCCTGATCATCATTCTTGTTTTGGGAACTTTTGCTTTGATCCTCAACTTGGGGGATTCTATTTTCTGGTCCTTGAGATTCATGACCTATTTTCTGCTTAAAATTTTGCTTGTTGTTACCCCACTATTTCTTTTGTGGTTCAACCCCTTTATGACTATGCACTGGCTGACCTGCAGAAATGCCTTCTGGCTGATATGGGATGCTTACCTGAGCTTTACTTCTGAGGTTATAATTGCTTTTGACTTGAGCCACTGCTGTAACTGTGAGAGCTCTAATCTCTTCATTAGAAGGTCTCCTCAGATTATTTAGAAACATGTGTGAATTCTGAGCAAATGCATAGCTATCTTCATCATCCTCATCACAAGAAACCTATTGGCAAACCTGAATCACGTTATTTGTATTTTCATCAGCATCATGAAAAGGATGCTCCCTACTCGTGGACAGCATGTTGACATCATCCTCCTGTATATAATGTGGCCCGTTGCATTCATCACAAGAAATAGCATTGTCATACAAAGATTGAGCAATCATGCATTCTGACTATGAATGAGGCATCTGGCATATGATGCACCATGGAGTATCATCAGCAATATTTACAGCTTTCTTCAAAGGATCAGGAGTTTCCTTGGTACGTTGAGCTCTCTGATTTGTGTTGTTATGTGGAAATACAGGTTTACCATTATGCCAATTGGTATTATATGGCATATCATGCAATGATGGCCTTTTTCCTGCCTTTGGTAGACCTGCCTATCAGGACCTATCCCTTTTTCATTTCTAGCCAGTCTATAGCTTAGGTCCTTAACAACATTTGTCAATTTGTCTATCTTATCTTTAGGGGCAGATGTATTACCTTGAATATTCTGAGGTTTGTTTGGATTCTACAGAATTTTCACCTCATCCCTTCTGTTTGTCTTGCCTGATGCTTTCCTGTTATTCTCAATATTTATTGCTATCCTGAAAGCATCCCTGAGAGTAGCAGGACCTTTATCTCTTAACCCATATGTAGTTTTGGCATTAAAAGCATTGATATACAATATTATGCACATCGGTTCATTTGGCCTCATATGATGTGGCAATTTGTTTAACACTTTAGTAAATCTAGCATTAAAGTCTGCAACCAGCTCATTTGACCCTTTAGTGATACTAGTGAACTCATTTACAAAAAAGCTAGGGTCAGTTTTGTCACCATACTGCTCCTTAAAAATTCTTTTAAAATCGTCCCATGATGAAATGCTCCGATCAGGCAGATTCTTGTACCATTCTCTAGCCTCATCGACCAAAGATTGCATGAATGACTTCATAAAGGCATCCTCATGCTCAACTTCAAAGTTGTCCATGACATTTTGAAAAGCTTTCAAATGATCCTCCCCTGACACAGTGTTATTTCCTGAAAATTTTGGCACTTGAAGCCTTACATGCTTGTCAATGAGGTTAGGATAACCAGGGATACCATCAAAAACCAACTGCCTGAATCTATCCAGCTACATGGGTTGTCTATCAAACTGATTAACATTAATATTTCTATTAGCATTTTGATGTCTTGCATTATTTAATGGTATCCTAGCATTGTTTCCATTCTGTCTTTGATCATTTTGCCGATCCTGGACCTCATTCCTTTGCTGATTTCTCTGCATATTTGCATTTTCAAGGATAGGAACTGAATCATTTTGAGCAACTCTTAGAGCTTGCACTTTTTGTTTCATGTCATCTCTAATTTTTACTACCTGCAGATATTCTAATTTTGCTCCTAAACTTTTAATTTCTTCTGCTAACTGTTCTTCTCTGGGCATAGAGGAAGATGGTCTCATTCCATTTTGGTCATCGTCATCATCATCCCTTGGAGATTCAGCTTCTTCAAATCTGTCACTAGGATCCAAAAAAGGGTGCTCTTGAAACACTTCTGATCTTATTCTCAAAGCACCACCCTATTCTTTTTCATATACATTTTGGATTTCAGCTTCTGTGTTTGAAAAATAAGGTATCGTCTGCTCTGAAGATCCTGGATTGTCCTGAATAAATTCATTTTTCTTGGGGCTAGGAGAACCATCTTGACTGGCTCGAACAGTCCCTTTTTTCTTATACATCATTTCTATGGGTAACTCTTCAAACAGAGTATTACGCTGGGATCTTCTCCCTTGCATACAAATTTTTGCTTTACCGGTTGGGAGATTGGTTCGGAGTCACCACCTATACTTAGAAATTGTTTTCTTTTAATCAGGGTTCTTTAAAAAAGTAGTCCCCAGTAGAGTCACCAATTTCTGTTGGTTTTTTCCCAGACTAGATGCTTGTTCCCAATATCCCTACAAGGTAGCCATCATTGATCAACAGGATTCCCGGGCCAGGGGCCAATAGTGTAGGAGATAGACTCTATTTTTATCTCCTCTTCTTCTTCAGGCTCTACAAAACCTAGGGGGGTATTCCCTATTCAACACCCATGAGAATATGCTTGTGGGTTGACTTGGGATGTTGATACAAAGCAGATAAATCCTCCTATATGAAGACCAAAATTGTGGGATAAGTGCAAAGGGGCTAGCTTTGGGCTCATGTTCAGTTGTGAATCAGAGGATCTTGGTCCTAAACTACTTCTATAGTCCTAATGGTTGTTTTAGAAATTTGAATTTGATTTTATGTTTGGGTGTAAACCTGGACCTGGTGTATAACCTCAACACAGAGCTAGATTGGTGCCTATCCAGGGCTTGGAGTCAGTAGACATACACATGTAAATGTTCAGCATAAACATACCAAGATTGGATTTCAAGGGGCTTTGTGTGATATCTGCCTTACAGATACCTCCTAAAATAGAGTATTAAGTTATCTCTACTTATGATATCCTTACTGCAATATATTCTCCTCAACACTTAACCTAAAAAAACTTTAATCTACCCCTTGAGCAGAAGTTAAGAGATCAAGCATTCGATATAGTAAACCTATATCCTAGAACCCAAGACACCCCTTAGATATCCAGATTCAAAAGGAAAGTATATTCAATATAGGAGACAGATAACAAAACACATGCAATATAGCATTATTCATCTAAAACAACATGAAACCAATGAATCTATGCACAATACGTAAAACATGAGACTCATAAACTCACAAGATCTTCTGCACAGAGCAACCAAAACCAGTTGTATCTTATTACAAATGCTAGATGTGTCCAATTTTCAACAACCAACAAAGTGAGCAACACAACCTACTAAATACAGCAAGGAAAGTCCTCAGCATTAATTACATGGCAGATTTCAAAATTTGCCAGATACAATACACATGAGAAGAATGGCGTTCATCAAAAATGAATGCAGCAGGTAGGGGAGGAGACAGGGGAGACCTCAAGCCTTGCACCATCACCTGGGAATCCATAACTCAAATGGGTGGCTTGACCATTCATGCCATCACCCATACCCCTACAACAACTACCATTAAAGGCTTCAACCACCTGCGGCCATCAGGAAATGCAGCAACATTGCATTCGAAACCTTCCCGCCAAAATACACTTCCTTGATATTTCAAAATATACAGAAACCATTTGTCCCACATGCACCCCGCGGAGACATCCTTAGCACTTTATAAGCATGGCCGTGAGCACACTAAGTGTCGAGCATTTTCCCCTGCTTGACCCACGAACCCTCTGCCAATAGCCCATCGCCCAACTCCCACCGATACCAAACCTCCGTCGGTGAGACCACAAACCATCGGCGGGCCCAAAATTTCTCCTACCGACATGCCGATCACACCGATCAGAAGCCCCAAGAATTACCTTGTCGGCCAGACACCAATCATTAGCAAATCACGAACTCTTCGCACCGACATCAAAAGTTATGCCAATGACACCACTGGATCGGGAAGACCAACTCCATCGGCCAAACTCCAGCCTACCTCTCCGATCCCACAACTCTTGCCGATGGACACACCACTGAAAGCCTCAAATCACCCCCCGTGTCGGCCAGACCCAAACCATCGGGACAATCAAAAATTCCCTCACCGATACAACCATTCTCACCGATGGCCCCACCATCGGCAAACAACCTACTTGCTTACCAGATACGCCGATACAACCTGATCAGTGAGAAAACCACCGTTGGCCCAACGCTTCACGATTCACCCGATGCACCAAGTCACTCCGATGAAAACCATTGGCCAAACACAAGGCGTCAGAAGTAGAATACCCAGCTTTGCCGATGCAAGAAATCACCTCGATGAACATCTTGATGATAGAAAACTCGATGACCCTGTAGAAAGGTGCCTGCATGTTAAGCACCTGAGACCTGATTGATTAAGCAGGCACCAACAAAGTCATTAAAAGTTGAACGAATATGTATGAAGAGATCTAGGTGCACTTTCCTGTCTCTTCAACTCCATTTGGGTGCCTTGAATCTAAGGAGCTTAAAATCATGAAATCTAATGCCTAAGAGATAGGATAGCCTCCGGAGGGTCTACACAAGTACCTGAAAATGTTAAAATATCAACAAATTAGGCCAAGGAGTGAAGGCACTAATTTCCACTTGAACAACCATGGATTTGCACCTAAGGAAGAAATCACATCTAGGAGTGGGCGCTTGAAATATAAAAGCCTTCTAAGGCATGTTCAATTGATTGAAATCACAAAGTGACAAGTATAAGGCTAAATACCTCTAGGCGCATTTTCACCTATCTGCAAACCTAAATGGGCACCTAGGAGGAAATTACATGAAATGACACTTTTGACTGGGTTCCTTGAGGAAGATAAACATTCTAAGTCATTCCCATTATTTAAGATCACATAAATTGCAAGTATAAGGTCATTTAGGCTAGGGCGCACTTTTACACCTCCATAACACTAAAAGTGCACCTAGATTGAAGTAAGGTTCTTTATATGTTTAAAGTTATTTCTTTATGTTATGAAGTGATTGATATGTTGTTTCTATGTGTTGCAGGAACGTTGCTGGAGATAAGGAGTCATATGAGGAGAAAGTGCCTGGAGTCACCTTCATCCAAGGAGTGAAGTCAAGAAATTGCTATTGCAAAGGAAACACCACTTCAAAGGTTCACTTCAAATACACTTCATCAATGGCATCATGTTCGAAGACATTCATCCACTATGCTTCAAGTTCTCACCATCTTCAAGTATCAAAAGAGTCTCCTACTCAATCAAGCATCATCATCTACTCTACTTCATGTTATCATCGATATCTACTCTCTAGGTAGTATCATCTAAGAAGATCATTCACATACTCTGCAAGAACAAGGCAAGATCAATAAGATACATCTCAAGTGTTCGTCATCAAAAGTAATCACATTGAAGACATCATCATACAAATGATACAATTTGGGAATATACCCAAAAACAAATTGAATTAACTGTTGAAATCCACAAGTTTGCTGAGGTGGTGCCTATGTGGCGTGTACCTATTATCAAGTTAATCACAGTCCACCACATCGCCTAATTACATTCAATGTATCTACAACAAGCAAGAAGCCAAAGAGGACGTCCATGTGGAAGATGCTTTGAAGATTCCATTTCATCCTTATCTTCTTGGAAAGCATGCCTTCATTGCCTCTCTCATGTACTAAAAATAGCAAGTTGTTGTAACTACCTATTGAGATGGCATGATCCTGGCCCTTGGCTATCTAGATTGATCTAAGTCATTCATTGTATTTCTGGACTCTATATAAAGGCCTTATTGCCTCATTTGTAATTCATTAGATTATAGGCAAGTAGGCAAGCAATAGAGTAGGAAGAGACCCTTGAAATTCACTAAGAGTACTTGAAGTTGTTGTAAATATTTCTCAAGATTAATGCAAAGGACATTGGAGTTCGCTTGGTGTTTAAGTGTTGTCTTGTGGAATAACATGGTTTCTTGTATCTTGATGAAGTTGAGAGATGTTTCAAAGTAGATTAGAAGCTCTTTGATGTGATGTATGTATGTATTAAATATTTGATCAACTCCTAGCTCATGCTTTTAACATACATCGTCAGTGAAGTGTTGTCTAAAGCTAGTCTGAGCCTCATCATTTGCTTAAGTTCGATTGTGGATGCTTGTTTAAGTTGCATCATTCAAAGGGTCCTTGTATGAGCTTTCATAATTTGAAAACCTTTCGCTATCCTTAGGAGATTGCACCAACTTCATGTAGTTGTAGGCATCCTTGGTGAAGTGGAGTTAGGTTGATTAAGGAGTTTGTCTATTCATACATCATCATTGCTCATTGACCTTAGATTAGTTTTATAAACCCTTATTTTTTTCCGTTTCTTTATTATTGAGACCTTGTACATATATCATCCACACTAAAGGAGAGATGAGCTAAATGAAGTATGAAGAAGCTAGCGTAAGTCCCTTTGTGATAATCAGCAAGATCACATGTAATCACTGACTTCATCCACTGTGAATCATAAGTTATAAGAAAAGGAACCTTGAAGTTACTTCATTAGATCACGTCAATTAGCCTTTGAAGAGCTTTATTCAAGAGAGAGTGGGATACTCTAGTGTTTTACTCTATTGTTGTCTTGTTTAAAAACAATCATCAACAAGACTTACTAGATGTGGAGGCCTCTTTGGATTCAGCATCTTGAAATTAAGTACCCAGAGCTTTGAATATGCCTTGCTTATGTCTCTGGCATTTGGGCCTTGAGGCATATGAAATTTGGATTTTCTTTGCTTCAGGAGTAACAATATCCAGGTATTTATTTTGTGAAACAATGGGGAGCGGGTGAAGGAATTGCAAGCTTTTGGGCTAGATGACACTTACATTCATTGATCATGATTAGGAAATGGATAAAGGGATATGGGTATATGAGTTAGGCAAATGGAAGTAAGATGGATAATGGAAGGTATGAATAGCTACATGCTTTGGTACTTTGCATGGTAGCAAAAGTGGAGTAAACAGATGATAGGTGGATAATAGAAAACGGTGGATTAATATGGAATGGATGGAAATACCAACATCTCAACCTTCTCATACCTTGGGTGTATATATCCAAGGCCGAATGATATTGACATGGATGAACTTCAAATGCTTTATTCATAAGGACTTCAATTTATCTTTTTGGAGTGTGCAACTAACAAGAGGATCAAACTTGAATTCATTATTTGGTGGAAAAGATGGATGGAGACTTTATTGCTTTCAAATGGGGTGATAAGCGGAATAGAATGGATGGAAGTATGTAAAGATGCTTTATGGAGCATAACGGAAACATGAATTACCTTGAGATTTTCACTTGAGCCAGGCTCACAAAGACTTTCGTAGTAACTTCGAGAGCATTAAGATATGTAAGATATAAAACCTCAAAATACTTCAAGTAATACCGAACAACTGACTCATCTCCCAAGAACAAGCAATCATGCTATCTGACACTAGTGATGGGATCCATGGGAAATCCATCAGTCATGACTCAAGTTTCTCAAAGGAAAACATAAGAATTCATAAAATTTAGATTTGAATTTTAAAACATTATGATCACAAGATAACAGTGTCAAGACACAATATATGATTAGTTTCCAAGTCAAGTCCAAAATCTAACAAGATGATAAATTAAAAGAAAAATATCTTCGAACTCTAAGACTTTCATGAATGGATGTCTAAGAAATGAACTAACATACTATCACGAATCGAAACTAGAGTATAAGATATCATCACCTTTCTTACAAATAGGAAACCCGACACAACAAACCAACTAAACTAAGCAACAGACAACTATGAAGAGCAAACAACAACAACAACTAAGGAAAGTGAACAACAAGCAAGCAAACAACACGAAAGAGAAACTAAGCTAAGACAAACCAACACTTGAGTCAAATGACTTCAAGGGAGCAAATCTATTCTAAGACGCAACATGAAATAAAAACCTACTCTAACCAAGCTATGTACAAACAACAGAGAGATGCAACCTAGGACACCTAAGTATATACATGCCCTAACATGATTTCTCATATGAACAAGAGCAACAATGTGCAAGTGAATGTACGAAGTTTTGCAAATTTATTTTGAATTCAAAAAAAGAAAAACTTGCACAATACATTTCTCATATTCAGGCAAAATTTTGCATAAGATTATCAATTATGGTAATTCAAAAGGACCATGATTTATCCAAACACAAGTTGCTTTTCCTGAATTTCCATAGTCAAACTCATATTTTTCATACTCATCATTTGGAAATTCATAATCATCAAATTCAAACTCTTTCCAATCAAGAGCAAGGAGAGATACAACCTGATGTTCTTCGTCTGAAAGTAAAAATTCATGCTTGTCGACTACCAATATGTCCACAGGTCGAAGTTGGTGATGGATCATCCCACTTGCATCCGCAACATGCATTAGCTCTCCTTGAATTATCAACAGTGGGCCTAGCACTAATTCAAATTGCTTGTCGACCTTGATCTCCATTTCTTCAACTTGTTCATCTTGGGATGACTTTGGCAGGAACTCTCGTTGTATTTGATCCATGGGAGCATCGAGTGCCCCTCTGAATTGTTGTTCATTTGATAGGTCTTCGATGATGGCTTGGAGTGCTTCTTGCAATGCATCCAATTGACTATCTTCCAACAACTCTTTCTATACTTCGTGCAAGGGTGATATTGAGCGGCTGGATATCATGCTGGAGGATGATGATGATGAAGGCTTATGCTAGTGTCATCGGGAGCAAAATCACCGACATCATATATGCTCACGACCTAGTATATAAAGTAATGAGGAGGTTGCCGTGGGGTGCATGTGGGATAATTAGATCCTGCATGATTTGAAATATCAGGATGATACATTTTGGCAGGAAAGGTTTGTGATTCACAGTATGATGTTTTTCCCAAGGTCGTGAGTTGGTGCGCCATTAATGGTGGATGTTACAGGGTATGGGCGAAGATGTGGACGTATTTGGTACCCGACTGAAGTTGTGAATCCCCAGGTGGCGACGCAGGGCTCGAGATCTCTTCCTGTCCCCTCCTCCACCTGCTGCATTGAATGTTTGAGCACCAATTTCTCATGACGCGTTGTATCTGGCGGATATTTTGAAGCACCGTTGTACTGTATCTGGCAAATTTTGAGTTTGCCTGGTGGTTAAGGCTGAGCACCTCCTTGCTGTATAAGTAGGGCTATGTTGCTCATTTGTTGGTTGTTGAAGACCTGGGCATCTTTTTGTGTAAATAATGAAGAACAGGGCATAATCTTGGCTATTCTATCCCATTTTGGAGTTTATGTGTTGCAGCATGAGTGTATTTTGCACATATTTTCAGTTTCATGTTGATATAAATGAGAAATGCTATATTGCATGTGTCTATTTGCTTGTCTCCATTTACTGCATGTCATCCTTCTTTTGAATCTGATTGCTAAGGGTTTCATAGATTCTAGGGTATAGATATCTATACTACATGCTTGATCTATAACTTCCATTCAAGGAGTGGATTAAACTATTTTAGGTCAATGTATGGAGAAGGTTGTATGTCTGTAGGGATATCTGTAAGTAGAGGCAGTTAGATACCCATTATTGGGTGATGTTTGTATGGCAAGCATCAGTTCAAACCCCCTGAAACTTGAGTGAAAGTTGCAAACCATTTGTTGTATACGTCTAGTTGACTCCTTGCCCAATGGATAGGCACTAGTCTGCTCCTGGGTTAGTAGTTATGAGTTAAACCTCTTGTCTTGCATCCAGGACATTATGTCCACCCATTTCATCACTTCCACATGTTAGTTGGAGGAGTAGGATTAGGAACCCCCTGCATACTCTCATACCCAACTAGACACATATGTCCAAGAATGTTGCCAACCTTGTGATCTATCATGCAGATCTTGGTCCATACATGAGAGTATTCTGCCTGTTGTCAAATTAGATCTTCATATCATTGAGCTAGTCAAGGTTACATCTTTAGTTATAGGGATACCCCCCTTGGTGCGGCAGAACCAGAAGTGAAGGGGAGGCAGTTCACACAACCTCCTGTATTAGTTGGCTGAATCTGCCTGTGCATTAGAACTGGCAAACCCTAATGCTGATTCAGAAGAAAAACCAACAACGTTTTTGGTCAACAAGACAGGGTTCATACAACAAAACCCCCTACTCTTTTGGCACTACCAGACCTAGGCGGGTGTACCTAAATAATAAGGCAGTTTTGGAGATATAAATGGATTCTAATTGAGGAAATTTTACTCACTATGGCACGTAGGTGTGAGAAAATTGTATAGCTTGCTTTCTAATTCCTAATAAAAGCTTGAAGTATAGGAGATATGAATTAAATTTGTGTAAAGAGTTCTGAAAATGATCAGTGCCTAATCTATTGGGTGAATGGAGTCAATGATGAATGATAGGTATGGATATAGATATGTAAGATAGGTAGGTCTATTTAGCAACTTAACTCTATACTGTTGGGCACATGAAATGTTTGCACCTTATGGTTTGTAGGTTACTATTCTCTTCTTAATAATCCCAGTGACATTCTCCCATATTACTGTGAACAATTGAAAGGAAGTTTTAATTCTGGCAAGAAGGAAACCTAACCAAAATTATTTCGTTGAAAGGGTTTTAACTCCTGGCAGAGACCAATGAACTTAACAACTTGGAAGGAATTAAATCAACTTATTATAGAAACCAATCAATTGGAACACACTGAATTAACAAATGTGACCAGATAAATTAAATATATCCTTAATATAATAATTTAAATAACACGAGAAAACCACTTTGGAGACAGCGTAGTAGAATATAAGCATGAATATCAACACAACAAGTGAACACTGAAATAGATCACCGTTTCAAAATTTTCTGCTCCATAATATTGCTTCAAATAATATGTATTATAACATTTTCTGATATAGAATGGATGGGCGGATGGATACAATTTGTCTTCTACTAGTGATGATTTTCTCTTTTATACATTGCATTTTCTAGGTTTGTGACCCTTTTGCATATTTGTTTTTGATTATATAAGTCGGCAAAAACTAGGGGCCGAACCCTTACATTAAGACAATAAGAGACCCCAAAGGTTAAAGAACAAAAGAGCCTCAAAACCACTACAACATAACCCATAGAAATAGCATAAACAACATGAACAACCTATAGACAATAGATAGAAAGTAGCAGAAAATAGACAACATAACAAGAAATAGAACTAAGGAGAAACATTCCCCCATCCTTTAGCTAGAAATTCAATAATTTCATCCATCTTTTTGAATTTCTCCTCCTTATCATCATCAGCATTAGTCCCTTTTGTATATTTTATCTATACATTGTATATTTTATCTATACACCTTTTCATTTAATTAATTGTCTTTGGAAATAATTAAATATTTAATCTGGCTTTTTGATCTTCACATAATACTTTAATCTCTATTTATTTCTTGATTATATTTCTTGTCGTGTGTTTCCACTTTGTTTGACAAAAAGAATTTATTTGGGTAAAAATGACTCGCCGTTTAACCTCTTCAGTGAAAAAGTGTTTTATCGGCCTTCATATGAAAAATATTTCTCATTTCTTGAACTATTTCATCTGCTTGGCAAAATAGTTTCATTAGTATTTGATTAAACTTCTCTCACGTTCAGTGAAATTCATTTACCTGGGTCTTCTGTTGGTAAGTTCACTTGTAAATTTTTATCAAATATGGGAGATATAATCTACTTGATGAATTCTACCTCCCAGCTTTAATTATTAAAATTATAAACTTCATTGTATTCACCATGTTATTCCAGCAAAATAAATCTTCGCTCTGTTATTCCTTTAATGGAAAATGTTTCTCATTTTATTGTACTTTATGTGAAATCAGCCGGATACCTCACTTTCACTTTTTATTTACAATTTCATTTCCCCTTTGATATTTTATCTTATGCTTCACTGGGTTTTTGAAGAGACTATGAGTATACTCATTCTGATCATCCACGTCTTTCTGACACGATTGCTATCTTGTCTTATTGGTGAGAGAATGTATGTTTCTCCCTGATGTGTATCCATCAGCATAAGGCATAAGATCGCTGTGATTTAAAAATCTCACTCTGACCTTCCTTCTCTTGCCGATGAGTTTTTATCAGCAAGACTTGTATGATGTCTTGACGATGAGTTTTTTTATCGGTGAGACTTGTATGATGTCTTGCTGATGAGTTTTTTTTATAGCTTTTGTTCATTGATGAGAATCTCGCTGAAACTGTGTCCATCGACATGACCTTTTAGATCGGTATGACTTGAGATTTTCACTCTAACCTTCTTTCTCTTGCCAATGAGTTTTTATCGGCAAGACTTGTATGATGTCTTTCCAATGAGTTTTTTATTAGTGAGACTTGTGTGATGTCTTGCCGATGAGTTTATTTTATATCTTTTGTTCATCGGTGAGAGTCTTGCTGAAACTATGTCCATCGGCATGACCTTTTAGATCGGTATGACTTGAGATTTTCACTCTGACCTTCTTTCTCTTGCCTATAAGTTTTTATCAGCGAGAGATTATTTATGTCTTTCCGATAAGCTTGAAGTGTTCAGTGTGAAGCTCATAGCTTATTTGATCGGCAAGATATGCACATAGTCTTGCCGATAAAGATCAATTGTTCTTTTTTGTTGACTGTGGTCAGGGAAATGCTTTAAAGAGTTAAATACATGGAATTATTGGTCAACAGAGGTTATGATATGGATCTTGTCACACAAATTTTGTAATATATATGGATCATGTGATGCTAAATTTTCATGGTATATTGGAGGGCAAGTGATTGAAGGCCAATGAAAAAAATGAAGTTTTTTCTAGTTCCAACAGTGGCTCTGATTAGGGATGTATGCCCCTTATGGGCATAGCAATATCCTAGATATTTGGGGAGTAGACTAGTGCCTACTTCATTGGGAAATAGAGTCCAAATATTACTTTTGCCCTAAAATGATATGGTTTGAAAAAAACACACCATAACTGATGGTTCAATGCCACCAGAATAAAGAAAAATCCAAATATTCCTCTGTCAAAAATATGATTTTCATCATGCTGAAGTGAAGCCAATCTGCCAATATTTTTAAAATTTATCTGATTGAATGCATTCATATCTTTGTTCAATTTTCCATGCTCAATGTTGCTGGTATATTTTTCCTCATTGTGTAGCTGAAAGTCAAGTATAATCTGAACAATTTCATCTCCATGTGATACATCTTTGCTACATGAAGAGGATTCATCTTTAATGTGGCTTTTTTCATTATTCTTTTCACTGTCATATACTATAAATTGACCTTCTGACTGATCTGAAAAATGAGAATGCTCATTGTTCTCTTCATCATAATTATGTATAGAAAATTTGGAACCATTAGATGGACATTTATGCAAACTGAAAAAAAGAGTTCCAGGTGTATAGGAAGAAAAGTATTTAGCCTCATTCATGTTGTTCACTCCATCATCTAAATACTTCTCACATGCATCTGAGAAATATAACTCCTCTTGAACTGGGATAGACATAGAATCTTGATCAGCTTCAAGAGTTTTCTCATCTTTGTCACACAATGTGCTTTCACTGTCAAAGCAAATGTATGCTCAACATAAAACTTCCAAATCATCTCCATGTGCATATCTCTGATACTCCTTTGTTAGTAAATCTGAAATTTGTTCACTGCTGAGTGAACATGTTTCCTCATTTCCCTCCTTGTTGACATTTTCCTCATGCTTTTGATCATCACCACAATACTCAAGATCAATAAAATCAGGTATGCCCATTTCATCAGCACAATTATTTCTTTTACAGGCTGACATATCATCTTGATTATTTGCTTCATCCTCCTCATAACATGGATTTGTGAACAAATGAAATTCTTGTTCCGGCATACCCTGGCAAAATGTCATTTCATCTTCTTCATCTTTTCATCATACAATGGGTTTGAAAAAACTTGAAAATCATTTTCAGGTGTACAAAATTTTTCTTTTTTAATTGTGTCATCATAGCACTCAACTGTAGCTGGAGGTGTTATTTGCTTACTATCAAAGGGACTCACATTTTCTATTGCTTCTTCCTCCTGATCTCCATGAGAGCTGTGGGAATCACTTAATTGCAAATCCAAATGATTGTCATCAAAATCTAAATTTTAAATGGATTCTTCATTACATTTACAGTCACAATCTGTTATGCAAGAGATGTTAATTTTAACAATCAGATTTACAGCAAAGAAGAAAAATGAACAAATGCACACATAACACACATTTACCCTGGGAAAACCTCTCTCTTAGAGGTGAAAAACCCAGCAAGAAAATCTTAGATCTGATTATATTAATGGCGAAGGCAAATTACAACTTTGCCCAGTTAGGGAACAAATAGTAGGCACAACTTATCTGGCCTTACGTTTGCTTACATATACAACAATCACAAAGATTCAGCAACCCTGAATAAACCTTAGCGACTTCGACTAAGAAAGATCAGATTTGTTTCACTGATTCAAAGAATTGCTGATGACAGGATGATCGAACCACTGAACTGTTGAACCTATGAACCTGTTGAACCATTGAACCTATTGAACCGTTGAACCTGTCACAGGGTTCAACTATCAGTAGAGCTCCTTGCAACTGTTAAATTGTTGAACCCGAGGAACCCGTTGAACTATTGAACCAGTTCAACTGTCGGCGCCCTTGCTCTGTTGAACCTTTGAACTTGTGGAACCGTTGAACCATTGAACCTGTCGAATGGTTCAACTATCAGCGAAGCTCTTGAACTGTCGCAGATGAATAGTGAAGAACTTGAAATAGATCGCTGATGGAGAATTTTCGCAGAGCAGAATTCGGTGAGAGATTGTTGTGCATTGTGACTGCCAGTCACTCTTCATTTATATGAGATCGTACAAACGATTTGACACCAAATTACATATATGTTACATTTGAAATAGGTCTTGACCTATTTATAATTTAAGATACATAGAATGGTGAGTTTGCCCAATTGGGGCCTGCCTTAATCGAATAATACAATCTGAGATCTCGAAATGCTAAGGCCAGTGGGCCATTTAGCATTTTATGACTAGGTCGGTCTCTAGAAGGGATCCAACTTAGCTACCAAAATCAACACTCCCTCTTAGCTAGGGAGGATTCCTTCATAAGGATCAAGTCACATAGTGACTAACATCATGGCTACTCCCATGGATGAAAACATAAGTGCTTATTGTCATCTCCTCATGACGTTTACCATAGATACTCCCAGAGGGTGAACAAGCACATCATGGAATTTCTCCCATGATATCCACCATACTTACTTGCAGAGGGTGGCTCCACCATGCCTACTTGCAGAGGGTGGAAGAGGGCTTTCACCTCAAACTTCTCCCAGAGAAGAGTGCATTACCACCATGCCTACTCACAAAGGATGGAAGAGGTCTCTCACCTCAAACTTCTCCCAGAGAAGAGTGTATTACCACCATGCCTACTCGCAGAGGGTGGAAGATACAGTGTAATGTATCACTGATGCTGAGTCTCCCTCTTAGCTAGAGCTTCATTCTCCACAACTCCAAGCTTGTCTCAAAAATATGCAAACTTTACTCGAGAAAGAGGTTTAGTGAGAACATCCACTATTTGCTCATCAGTGCTGATGTACTTCAGCTGAATAGCATTTCTTTGCACCGTATCCTGGATATAGTGATACTGAGTTTCTACATGCTTTGATTTGTCATGAAACACAGGATTGGCAAAGAGCTTCACACAGCTCTGGTTATCACTATGAATAACTATAGGCTCCCACGATTGTCCAAACAATCCTGCAAGGAGTTTTCGAAGCCACACTACTTCTCAAGTTGCCACACAAGCTGCAATATATTCTGCTTTAGTAGTACTCAATGCTGCTGAAGACTATTTCCTACTGCACCAGGATATCATGGCAGATCCCAAGCTGAAGCAAACTCCAGAAGGGCTCTTTCTATCAGTGACACTTCCTGCCCAATTAGAATCAGAATAGCCTTCCAAGGTAATGACTGTATTAGAAGAGTACTTCAATCCATATCCAACTGTACCACACAAATATCTCAAGATATGCTTGGCTGCAACAAGATGAATCTGCCTTGGTTCGCACATAAACTGGCTGAGGGCACTCACTGCATAGCAAATGTCAGGTCTAGTGTTAACTAGATACATCAAGGATCCAATCAGCTTCTTGTATTCAGTGGGATTCACAAGATCAGACCTAGCTATAGATTCACTCAACTTCTTTAAGTTAGTTTCCATAGGATTAGGCATAGGTTTACAATCTGGCATTCCAAATCTCTTCAAAATATCAATGGTATATTTTCCTTGACTTAGAATAATTTCATTGGGTCTTTGCCATACTTCTAATCCAAGAAAGAAATGCATGAGACCTAGATCTTTCATTTCAAATTCTGAAGTCAATTCTTCCTTACATCTAAGAATGAGATGATCTTCTCTAGTTAGGAATAAGTCATCAACATATAAAACCAAAATCAACATTTCACCATTGAATACTTTGAAGCAAAGGTTAGGATCAGCATCATTCTTACAGAATCCTAGGCTTACCAAGTACTTGTCAATTCTTTCATACCAAGCACGGGGGGCCTGCCTAAGGCCATATAATGCTTTCTTCAATTTGTATACATGAGATTCTTTCTTATGGATCACAAAGCCTTCAGGTTGCTCAATGTAGACCTCTTCTTCAATAACACCATTGAGGAAGGTTGTCTTTACATCCATCTGATGCAACTTCCATCCCTTAGCTACAGCAATAGCATGATAGTCCTGATGGAAGTATATCAAGCAATAGGGGCAAAGGTTTCCTCATAATCTATGCCTTCTTTCTGAGAGAAGCCACGAGCCATAAATCTAGCTTTGTGTTTCTCAATACTTCCATCAGTAGCATGTTTAATTTTAAACAACCATTTGGAAGATATGACAGACATACCTTTGGGTCTAGGCACAATATCCCAAACATCATTCTTAATGATAGACTGATATTCTTCATCCATAGCATTCTTCCATGTCTGTTGGTTCAAGGCCTCTTCAACATTGGAAGGTTCAGTCTCAATGAGATTGCACATCAATGCAACATAGTTTGAGAATTTCTGAGGTGTCCTTCTTTCTCTAAGTGTGCCACTTGGAGCTGCAAACTTTTCTGCCTCTTGAATCCAGAGAGGTCTCTTCTTACTCACAGTAATGTCCCTAGGCCCATCTGTAGGATCCAAAGGTTCACTTGGATCATCATGATTTTTAGATTCTGTAGACTCTCTCTGAATCTCAGTATCATGCTCAATATCCATGTCTTGAGGGTTATCATGGACTTCATTGTCAATCTCTAAACTTGAGCCTTTAGATCTTTTGAGTGGAATATTTTCTTCAAAAGTGACATATCTACTAACCTCAATAAACTTCTGACCTGGAATGTAAATTATAAATTCTTTGGATGTTTCACTGTAGCCCACAAGAATGCCTCTTTTGCCAGAAGGTTCCAACTTAGTTCTCTTCTCTTTGGGTACATGGACATATACTGGACTCCTGAAGATCCTCAAGTGACTAATATCAGGTTTGATCCCTGAAAATGCTTCTTCTGGAGTCATATCTTTCAATACACAGTGAGGGCATCTATTCTGAATGTAGACAATAGTCCTAGATGCTTCAGCCTATTGGAAAGTCTATAGATCCTGATCATGAATCATAGCTTTTGCTGCCTCAACTATGGATTTGTTCTTTCTTTCCGCAACCCCATTTTGCTGAGGGTTGTAGGGAACACAAAACTCCCTCTTGATCCCTGCCTCAACACAAAAATCATGAAAACTACCTGAGGTATATTCACCTCCATTGTCAGACCTTAAAATGTTAATTCTTTTCCCAGATAGATTTTCAGCTAAAGCTTTAAATTCTTTGAATCTACTTAGAACTTCATTAGATTCTTTTGATTTGAGAAAGTAAATCCAAGTTTTCCTAGAGTAATCATCTACAAAGATTACATAATACAAGAATCCACTTGGGGAAGCAACAGACATAGGTCCACATAAATTAGAATGCACAAGAGCTAATTTCTCTTTAGACCTACTTTCACTTTGATGAAATGGACTCTTAGTGTTCTTACCCATAGCACAACCTTTGCATGTATTATCATGAATATGACTAAGTTTAGGCATACCTTTAACTATCTTCTCAAGTGTGGGGAGGGCTTGGAAATGAAGATGTCCAAGTCTTCTATGCCATAGCTCACTTGACTCAGGTGCTTCATGAATGAGAGCTTGAACTAGACGTGCTAAAAGCTTATATAGGCTCTCATACCTATTCCCAATGACACGAGCTGATTTGATGCTGGACTTCTTAGGCCATGCAAGCACTCTTCCCTCAGAAAATGCAATCTGATAACCTTTGTCTTATAAAGCTGATATGGAGATAAGGTTTCTTTTGATTCCCAGCACAAACAAAATATCACTGAGGTGAAGAGAAATTCCAGAATCTAAATTAAGGGAAGTAGTACCAAAACCTCTCACAGAATAGCAAGCATCATCACCAATGACCACATGAAGATTAGACTTCTTCTCCACCAAGTCTGAGAGATGCTCTCGATAGCCGGTGATGTGCTTAGATGCACCACTATCAATCAACCATGTATTACTATCTGTGGGTACATTACTTCACAGAGCAGAAATGAAAAGGAAGTCTTTAGCATTAGTTTGATTTGAAGTTTTCTCCTTGATGCTTTGGCTGGGATAAACAGTCCCTTACATAGTGACCGAATTTGTCACACCTGAAGCACTTGATGTGAGATAGGTCCTTTTTCTTTTTATTTGAATCATGAGGTGGATTAGACCTTTGATCTCTATTCCTCTTGAAATTATTCTTCTTCCAATAGCCTCCTTTCTTCTTGAAAGACTAGGCAACAAGGACATGATTGTCTTCATGAGTGTTTTTGATAATTCCTCTAGTAGTCAGTTGAGACTCTTCTTTAATATAGTCAACCCTTAATCTGTCAAACTTGGGTAGATCAGCCATTGCACTAATTCCTTGAATGTAGGATTCCCAAGATGCTGGAAGACCATTGAGGGCTAGCATAGTTAAATCATTTTCATCAACAATCTTTAGAATAGATGAGAGCTGATCTCTCAAATCAGAAATCCTCATGAAGCAAGCCATGACGGATTCACATTTAGCCATCTTGATGTGATGAAGCTGCTACTTCAAATCTCGAACACAACTAGTGTTGTTGATTTCATACATCTCCTCCAAGGTTCTGAACATTTTGCTTGTTGTATTCAGCTTGGAGATGATGAGAACAATGTGATCTTTTACTGAATCAATTAAGATCTTCTGAGCTTGAAGCTCTTTCTTCCTCCATTGGGTCTTTTCTCCTTCTGCCTTAGGCTCAGAAGATTATTTGGTCACAAATTCTGCAAGGTCATTTTCATTCAACACAAGCATGATGCGGACTCTCCATGATGTGAAATTGGAAGCCCCATCCAATCTGTCTTCAACCTTGAGACTGTGAGCCATTTTATCTAATCTTTAATGATAAGAGTAGAATGTAAATAACTGAATACTGCAAATCTGATTATACTAATTCGAACTTGGCTCTGATACCATGTTAATTTTAACAATTAGATTTACAGCAAAAAAAAAAATGAACAAATGCACACATAACACACATATACCCTAGGAAAACCTCTCTTAGAGGTGAAAAACCCAGCAAGAAAATCTCAGATCTGATTATATTAATGAAGAAGGAAAATTACAACTTTGCCCAGTTAGGGCACAAATAGTAGGCACAAATTATCTAGCCTTAAGTTTGCATACATATACAGCAATCACAAAGATTCAACAGCCCTGAATAAACCTTAGCGACTTCGCCTAAGAAAGATCAGATTCATTTCACTGATTCACAGAATTGCTGATGATAGGATGATCGAGCCACTGAACTATTGAACCTATGAACCCATTGAACCGTTGAACGTGTTGAACCATTGAACCTGTCGCAGGGTTGAACTATCAACAGAGCTCTTGGCAACTGTTGAACTATTGAACCCGAGGAACCTGTTGAACTATTAAACCAATTCAACTGTTAGCACCCTTGATCTGTTGAACCTTTGAACCTCTGGAACCGTTGAACCATTGAACCTGTCGAATGGTTCAACTATCAGTGAAGCTCTTGAACTGTTGCAGATGAATAGTGAAGAACTTGAAATAGATCGCCGATGGAGAATTTTTGCAGAGTAGAATTCGGTGAGAGATTGTTGTGCATTGTGACTGCTAGTCACACTTCATTTATATGAGATCGCACAAATGATTTGGCACCAAATTACATATACGTTACATCTGAAATATTTCCTGACCTATTTGTAATTTCAAGATACATAGAATGGTGAGTTCACCCAATTGGGGCCTGCCTTAATCGGATAATACAATCTGAGATCTCAAAATGCTAAGGCCGGTAGACCATTCATCATTTTATGACTAGGTCAGTGTCTAGAAGGGATCTGACCTAGCTACCAAAATCAATAGGAGAGACCCTCTATATCTTCATCCTCATTCTGTAGGCTTTCATCACTTACACACCCATCCTTTACGAACTAATCAAAATCACTGCCTTCTTTATTGTTGTAGCGAAAACCATCCATTTTTTTTATTTTTAATGCATTATTGTCAATGCATACATGGTTGCATCTCCATACCATCTAGATCATGGCTGATAAATTCCTTGGGTGGTGTGTTTTCAGCAACATCTTTGATATTGTAACCCTCATCCCAGGTGGAGAGTTGGTCTTCAATAATTTCATGTTTATTGAAGTCTGAAAAAACTTCATTCACACATGTCTCCTCTTCCAGATGCATTACTTGATTAGATTCTCCATATTCATCTTCATAATAGTCGTTGTAGTGGCTCAGGAATAGTCTATTGAGATCTTCCCATGAAGAGATACTTTGCATAGCTAAGCTCATGAACCATTCCCTTGCATTATCCCTCAAAATTTTTGTAAAGCATCTCATAATGACATCTTCTGGATAAATTTGAAAGTCCAAAATGAAATTCCAGAATCGTTGTACATGCTCACAAGCTGATTCACACCATTCTCCATGGAATTTAGGGATATGCTTTAGTAGTTCTGTCAGCTCATATGGATAAGGATTTTGGTAACCTTGGATATTATTGCAGTTAAATGGTTGATATTATTGCAGTTAAATGGTTTATCGATGACTGAGACAAAAATTGGAGGGCCATATGGGTTTTGGTAGATCATTGATTCTTGTCCAAGAAATGCAGGATAAGCATTTATTTGATATGAGGTTTGTGGTAGATAAATGTTTTGTTGTGCTTGATGAACACTTTCATATCTATGAGGTCCTTGTGGGGTCCAATGTCCACTTGCATTAACATATTCATCCTTATTGTAAAATGGTATATTTTGAGATGCATTTGGAACATGTTTGACTTTCAATTACAGCAGTCGGGCTAATTCTTTACTCTCTCTTATTAATTGTTGTCTTTTCACTTCTTCTGACATCTTGACAAGAAATTTGTAGCAGCTCTTTTACCTTTTGAATGGAAAATAGTGTTGTTGTTCCAAAATGTCTATGCATTATCTATCAATTATTTTTACAGAGTCGCCACCTACTTTTCCCAAAAGTAGGAAAATGATTATGTCTTTCTGGGTTCTCCTTGTCAGTAGAGTTACCAATTGATATTCTAAAAAATTTCAATGACTCTCTAATGAAATGGCCTTTAACCAGATTTCTTAAATGGTTTCCCCAGCATGGTCGCTAATTTGTTGGTTCTAAAAAATTTAGGTTTTTAAACCACAAGAGGGTGCCAATCTCTTGATATGTTTTTGGTCAATAAGACAGGGTTCATACAACAAAACCCCCTACTCTTTTGGCACTGCCAGACCTAGGCGGGTGTACCTAAACAATAAGGTAGATTTGGAGATATAAATGGATTCTAATTGAAGCAATTTTACTCACTGTGGCACGCAGGTGTGAGAAAACTGCATAGCTTGCTCTCTAATTCCTAATAAAAGATTGAAGTATAGGAGATGTGAATTAAATTTGTGTAAAGGGTTCTGAAAGTGATCAGTGCCTAATCTATTGGGTGAATGGAGTCAATGATGAATGATGGGTATGGATACAAATATGTAAGATAGGCAGGTCTATTTAGCAGCTTAACTCTATTCTATTGGGCACATGAAATGTTTATACCTTATGCAAATGTGCAAGTTTGTACGTTACTATTCTCTTCTTAATAATCCTAGTGACATTCTCCCATATTACTATGAACAACTGAAATGAAGTTTTAATTCTGGCAAGAAGGAAACCTAACCAAAATTGTTTCATTGAAAGGGTTTTAACTCCTGGCAGAGACCAATGAACTTAACGACTTGGAAGGAATTAACTCAACTTTTTGTAGAAACCAATCAATTGAAACACACTGAATCAACAAATGTGACCAGATAAATTAAATGTATCCTTAATATGATAATTTAAATAACACGAGAAAACCACTCTAGGGACAGCATAGTAGCATATAAGCATGAATATCAACACAACAAGTGAACATTGAAATAGATCACCGTTTAAGAATTTTCTACTCCATAATATTGCTTCAAATAATATGTATTATAACATTTTCTAATATGGAATGGATGGGCGGGTGGATGTAATCTGTCTTCTACTGGTGATGTTTTTCTCTTTTATACATTGCATTTTCTAGGGTTGTGACCCTTTTACATATTTATTCTATGCACCTTTTCATTTAATTAATTGTCTTTGGCAATAATTAAATATTTAATGTGGCTTTTTGATCTTCACATAATACTTTAATCTCTATTTATTTCTTTATTATATTTCACGGCATATGTTTCCACTTTATTTGACAAAAAGAATTTATTTGGGTAAAAATGACTTGCCATTTAACCTCTTCGGTGAAAAAGTGTTTTACCAGCCTTCATATGAAAAATATTTCTCACTTCTTGAACTATTTCATCTGCTTGGCAAAATAGTTTCATTAATATTTGACTAAACTTCTCTCACGCTCGGGGAAGTTCATTTACTTGGGTCTTCTGTTGGTAAGTTCACTTGTAAAGTTTTACAAAATATGGGAGATATTATCTACTTGATGAATTCTGCCTCCCAACTTTAATTATTAAAATTATAAACTTCATTTTATTCACCATGTTATTCCAGCAAAATAAATCTTCACTCTGTTATACCTTTAATGGAAAATATTTCTCATTTTATTGTACTTTTTATTTACAATTTCATTTCGCCTTTGATATTTTATCTTATGCTTCACTAGGTTTTTGAAGAGACTGCGAGCATACTCATTCTGATCATCCACGTCTTTCTGACACGATTGCTATCCTGTCTTATTGGTGAGAGAATGTATGTTTCTCCCCGATGTGTATCCATCAGCATAAGGCATAAGATAGGTGTGATTTTAAAATCTCACTCTGACCTTCCTTCTCTTGCCAATGAGTTTTTATCGGCGAGACTTGTATGATGTCTTGCCAATGAGTTTTTTTATCTGTGAGACTTGTATGATGTCTTGCCGATGAGTTTCTTTTATATCTTTTGCTCATCAGTGAGACTCTTGTTGAAACTGTGTCCTTCGACATGACCTTTTAGATCAGTATGACTTTAGATTTTCACTCTAACCTTCTTTCTCTTGCTGATGAGTTTTTATCAGAAAGACTTGTATGATGTCTTGCTGATGAGTTTTTTATCAGTGAGACTTGTCTGATGTCTTGCTGATGAGTTTCTTTTATAGATTTTGTTCATTGGTGAGACTCTTGTCGAAATTGTGTCCATCGACATGACCTTTTAGATTGGTATGACTTGAGATTTTCACTCTAATCTTCTTTCTCTTGCCGATGAGTTTTTATTGACGAGACTTGTATGATGTCTTGCCGATGAGTTTTTATTGGTGAGACTTGTATGATGTCTTGCCGATGAGTTTTTTTATCGGTGAGACTTGTGTGATGTCTTGCCGATGAGTTTCTTTTATAGCTTTTGTTCATTAGTGAGACTCTTGCCGAAACTGTGTCCATCAACATGACCTTTTAGATCAGTATGACTTGAGATTTTCACTCTGACCTTCTTTCTCTTGCCAATGAGTTTTTATCAGCGAGAGATAATTTATGTCTTCCCTGATAAGCTTGAAGTATTCTGTGTGAAGCTCACAACTTATTTGGTCAGCACTTGACATGCACATAGTCTTGTTGATAAAGATCAATTATTCTTTTTTGTTGACTGTGGTTAGGGAAATGCTTAAAAGAGTCAAATACATGGAATTATTGGTCAACAGAGGTTATGATATGGATCTTGTCACACAAATTTTGCAATATGTATGGATGATGTGATGATAAATTTTCATGGTATATTCGAGGGCAAGTGGATGAAGCCCAGCGAAAAATATGAAGTTTTTTCTGGTTCCAACAAGTGTCTCAAGAAAACCCTAAGTGATTTGTTGTAGAAGAAGAGATTCTGTAACCGCAGAGAGCTAGATGCTCTGAGAAATTTGTTGTAGGTGAGAAGAGGCCTGTAACTGTAGAGGACTTGAGTCCTAGAGTATTTTGTTGTAGGTGTGAGAAGGAGCATGTAACTGCAGAGGGTAGAGGAGGCATGAGAAACTAGAAAATGTAAGCTTTCTTTGATTGAGGTAAAGCCCTATGATTACAGAGGGTTAATACCCTAGAGATTGTTGAGAATTTTGTTTGTGGAAGAGCAGGTAGAAAGAAGGTTTGCAAACTTTGTCTCTAAAAAGTTAAGCAAAATCCAGGCTAGAGTGATTGCATTGGAAATAGAGCAAGGGAGTGGAAACATGGTAGATGAGAGAAGATATGAGGAAGAATGTAATGAAATTGACATAGTAGAAAAAGATAAAGAAAATATTGATGTTGAATGGCAAGTAGAAAGGATAGATTGCTATCCCGAGGAAGTAGAAGATTTGAAAGGTGATAAGGTAGAAGAGTTCAATGGAAAGGAAATCCTCTTGGAAGAGGATGTTAAAAGAAGAAATGATGAACTGATTTTTAAATAAGTTGTTAATGTTGTGAAGGATATAGTTGAAGAAGGAGATGAGGTTATAAGATCTCTCGAGGCATTAGATAAAGCTTTGTTTAAGTTGGAAGCACCAGAAGCTACACATAATGAAGTTGTTGTAGATAGGAGAGGTTGTGAAGCCAAATGCCAGATGAATGGCAAGGAGAAAGGGGAAATGTATTGGTTACTGAAGAGAGAGGAGAAATGGATGAAATTGAAATCCATGTTTTGTCTAACATTGATTTATTGGTAGATGACCTTGAAGGAAGAGAGAAATAAATATTCATGAAGAAGCACATGGAAAAGGAGAACAAGACCATAAAGATGATTAACAAAGCCACAAAATGATAGATTGCAGAAAAAGGAAAGAGTAAATGATTTGATTTGGAGAATGTGGAACTTACAGTGGAAGTGGATGAAGTGAAAGAGAAAATAGTTGAGCAAGATTTTAAATTTTGTGCTCAGTTGTATGTTGATTTGTTTGCAAAGAATAAAATAAATGAAACAGATGGAGTAAAAAAGAGAGGTAATTGAAGGTCCTATTTTTGATGAATTGAATGAAGATGAAGAAAATCTGCTATTGAAAGTGGATATGAGGAAAATAGATAATCTATTTGAAAGACAAATAACATATGAATATGATAAAGTGATGAAGAAGATACAGGTGGGAGAAGATGAATCATATGATTTTGCTAACCCTATTTTGTTTGCAGGTATGAAGAAAGATGCAGTAGAAGGTCATGTATGTGATATTGAAGGAGAAATCCTCATGCAAGAGGATGAAGAGGAAAAGAATGCAAGAATAGAAGAAGCATGTCTTAGCAGAAGCATGAAGAGGAAGATAACAGAGAATGAGCATAGAAGAATTGTTGCAGTAGCAGATGAGCAAAAGAAGATAGAGGTAAAAGTTAATAATTTTCATTTATATAATGAAGGCAAAAATGTTCAGTTGTATAGAAATGAGATTCTGAACTTGGAAGAAGAGATAAAAGGATGAATGGATGATTCTGTTAGTACATATTTGAGTATAGCATGTGCAGATAAGGTAAGTGTAGAAGCACATATTACAACAATAGGTGGTCCTTTAAAGGACATTATATTGCTAGAGAAAATGATGCAATCTTGTGTGAAGGAACATGATAGAGAGGATGATGATATATATGAAAGAGAGGAATGGGAGAATGTAATAAGTGATATGGTGTGGACTCTGATTAGTCTCCAAGTGGGAGATTGTTGTTATATAGAGCCTAATCAGACTGAAAGGTTAAATTTACCCCACTTTTATCTGCGCGGTTTCCCCCCAAATTATTTAATGGGGGAGTACAGGGGCAGAGCCCCTCCTGTGGGGCCTGGGGGCTTATCCCCTCAGTGGGGGCCTAGGGGCGGAGCCCACAGTGAGGGTCTGGGGGCAATGCCCCCAACGGGGGCTAGCGAAGCAAAAATTGCCTATTATTTTATTAAGGCGTCAAGAGTTATTTTTCTAATGGCTGACATAAAAAACCCTATTTTTGTAACTAACATAAGCTTGATAAAAATGGCTAAGGGTTAGGGTTTCCGTTGAGACGTATTGTAGCATTTTGTAGCGGTATTGAGTTGTAAGGATTGCTAGTTGTAATCGGTTTAATTTACTAGATAATAATATTGGACTCTCTGTTGGTGGATGTAGCCCGAGTTTGGGTGAACCTTGTTAAAACTTCTCTCGCTGTTATTATTTCTGTGTATTTTTCATTCCTCTGTTTAATCTTTATTTGCATGTAATTGATATCTTCTATCAGCTAACCCTAACAATAAGATCATGTCTTAAGGGTTGCATGAGACAATTGATAAAAGTTGACAGTGGTGAAGAGGTGAGAAAATATGATAAGATAATGTTGGGAAATTTTATTTTCCTTAAAACCTATGGAATTGATGTGTGTGTAGGTATGATGGAGCTTGAGAAGCATGAAAATGTAGAGGAAATATGCATGATGAGATTCAGAATTGTAGAGCAACAAGGTATGATGGAGATGGTGAGGATGGAAATCTTTGATTTCCATAAATTCAATTATTTCAACTTGCATACTAATGAAATGGAATGGAAAGCAAAAGTTTGTTGGAGGTGGTCGGATTATGGTAGGTTGAATCCCATGAGAAGAGGAAGTACATTGGAGAGTAGTAGGATTAAGAGTGATGAGTGGAGTAGAATTTGGAGGAGGAGGTCACATTATGGTGGACATAGGTCCACGAGAGGAAAGAGGAATGGTAACCATACTTGGTGGAGGTGGATGATACTTGTCCCAGCTAGATGCTGGAAGAGGCAAAAGAAAATGTTTTCTGAGGTACCTACTTCAGTGATGGAGTTCACTGTAGGTTGTTTACAACTTGGAAGGATAATTCTACTATTTATCTCCATTTTGTGAGCCCATGCTCATGAAATTTTTACCTGACGTGTCTGATACAGGAGCATCTGGGTCCACGAGCAATCAACATCAACCAAAAACATTTCAAGTTTTTAGTTTCAGTTTCAGTTTAGTTTTTGTTGTGCTTTGTCTTCTTTTGTGCTGGTTTCAAATGGTCTTTTTCTTCAAGAGGCAATTTCATATTAATTCGGCCAAGTTAAGGACATCATCCTGTAGAAGAGCCAATTGGGTATCTCCAGTTCCAATTTGGTGAAGATTGGATGAAAATTGACTAAGTTAGAGGTAGTTAGCTAATTCTCCAGTTTTCAAACTGTTCAGTTCATGATCAGATAGTTTACCAATCAAACAATTTGCAAATAGTTTATAAAGGAAAGTTTTCACTTTCAAGTTTGTCAAAGGGAAGCTTTGTTAGAAAATCTCCTAGTTCGCTGATGGGTGATTTCTCTGATTACGCCTCAGTACAAGTTCATTTATTCTTCAAGTTGTGAAAGGAAGTCCTAAGTTGGCCAAGTTTGAAGTTTGAGAACTTCGTTGGCAAATGCTTGGGTTTGCAAACCTTTAGGTTCACCAATAATTCACTTTGCTGATAAGAGCTTTGAAGGTTGGAACCGAGGTTTCTTTAGTTCATGGGATTGGAATATTGCCGATAGAAGAAAAAGTTCTAAGTCTTCGGTTAGTTCGTGGGTTCTAAAAGTTGTCAGTTTGTTGATAAGTATATGAACGGGGCTTTTGAGAAGACAAAGAGTTCATAAAAGACAAGTTTTGTCGATAAAGATGGTTGATGACTTAAGACTTTATATCGACAAACTTTCTTATTTGTGAACAAGTTTGTGGTTTTTTAAAATTTGTTGATAGGCCGATAATGGTTTGGGAAAAGCATGTTTTGTTGATAAAGGCTTTAGGAATGGAGTTCATGGTTGCTTTATCTTGCTGACTGGTGATATTGACAATAATGTTGATTCAAACTATTGATTGATTCTAAGGTTCGAAAAAGTTAAATTTTGCCGACAAAGGGCATGGTGACTAAAGGGATTGTATTGACAAGTCTTAGTTTGTGAAATGGCTATTTTGCTGATAACAAAGGAAATATGCTCAAGTTTGTGAAAGCAGATTCTTGCCGATAAGAGCACTTGATGGATGAAGGCATTGTATTGGTAAATTTGTTTGCAAAACAACTAATTTTCTGATAAAGTGTGTATCGGTGACCCCTTCAGTTCGTGAAGTGGTACTTTTGTTGATAACATTCTTATACTGTTGTATCAAATTTGAAAGAATGTTGAGGCAAACATGAATGGTTCATGAAGAGATAAATTACCTATTGGACTCATAAATGTGGGTGTTTATTTTAGTAATCGAACAATGTTATCATTAATATGTTTGGTAAATTTGAACGTCAAAGGGTTATTTGGTTACTTGTCAATTTAGTTCTTTAATTATTTAACTACTTGGTGAATATTAGGATTCAGTTATGAAACTATTGATTTTTTAGTTTCTTTCCAGTCTCTATATAAATTGGAAACCATTGTATATTGTAGGGTTTCCTCTCTAAACATATGTAAGTCTGTTATTAATTAGAGGTTCCTCTTAAAACAGAGGTGAGGCTATTGCTGTAGATTGGGATTCCTTGGATATGTTGGAAGGATCCATTCAATACAGGAATGAAGCATAGGGTTTGACTGGTGGACGACAATCTTTGTATTTCTTAGGTAAACGATTTTGTGTTGTAAGCACATAACTGATTGTGCAGGTCAATGAATTTGTAAATTGCTGGAGTAGAAGGTTTTTGATGTAATCGGTAATTTTGTTGTTAATAAGAGTACTTTCAACTTGTGTGATGATTTATGAATCTCTGTCCCTGTTGTATTATTTGGCTGTGTGATTGGGTTGCTTGATAAGGTCCCTTGGTCATGACTGCATCACTAACACACACAAAAAGTGAATGCTAAAGTTCAAATAGACACTTCACACACCCACACAAAAGTAAACATAATTCAACATTCCAATTTTCAATTCACACTAATTGAATGCAAAAATTCAAACGTACCTAAGCACACAAATAGTAAATAGATAAAATAAGTGAATGACAAAGGTAGTTCGTTCACATTTCACTCACACAAAATGAATCCACAATTAACTCAAACAAATTAAGGGGATACCAAAGTTCAAACATACGCTTCACATAAGCAAAGTGGGTGCCAATACACAAACAATAAGTGGCTCAAATCCAAGTGCAAGTTAGTTTAGTCCCACACACACAAAGTGAATGTGAATGTTAGTTCATACATTTCACACACATGAAGTGAATGCCAAAGTTCATTCACATAAACATGTGCACGTATAGTGAATACCAAAGTTAACTTTCAAACCTATCCACCCACACACATTGAAATCAAAAGTTTACACACACACAATTAACACAAAGTGAACACCAATATTTTTTACACACACAAAGTGAGTGCCAAAGCTCATTCGCAAACACATGCAAACATACACAAAGTGAATGCCAAAGTCCATTCTGTTGGCAAGAGACACTATATGGATTCATGATTGTTGTCATTGATGGCAACAAAGTTCATCCCACACATCCGCAGGACATGGTATGTCTCTACCGGAAGTCAGAGTGAAGAATGTTGTGGTCCGGTAAACAAGAACAGAGCATGTGGTGAGGTCCGACAGTCCAGTCTGGATCTCTCAGAGGAAGTATCTTGGTTAAGTGTGTATTTGGGGAAGTCAAGAGAACTACCTTGAGTGATAGATTCCAAGGATTTAGCATCCGGTGATAGATGAGGAAAAAGATATGAATACTTGAGTATCGGGTTCCTAATTGGCAGTATGAACAGAGGAAGAATTGACTGGCAAAACATCAGACATTATTTCAGATGTGTTACTGATGATGGAAAAGGTTCTTAAGGCATAAGTTATGTTTGGCCGACGTGATTGATGACTTCTACAAGTATATGCTTGATCCGCATTACTTGATGTGCAAGGATTCAGCCGACAGATCAGAGTTTGTGAAAAGATTGACTATTCCGGATGCCGACTAGAAAGGTGATGAAATCACTTGTGCGGATATATATACAAGATGGATTTAGTTGTGAGAAGTGTCGTGGTTGTTTTGTGATGTGCGAATAAAAGCAGAAGAGCAGAGTGAAAGCAGTAAGGAAGATCCGGTATGTGAAGGGAAAGCAGCATAAAAGAAAAAGAAAGATGAAGTGTAGCAGATCAGTGTACTGAGCCTAACTGGAACTGAACTCTAGCATATGTAGATGCTCCCAATCAGTTCAAGTATTGTTTTACATTCCTTTTGTAGACAGTGAGTCTCTTGTAGGTAGTGTGCCTCTTATGAGCAGTGTGCCCGGGCAGTGAGCCCTAATTGGCAAGTGCCATTTTGTATTTCCATTATTCTAACAGAGAATACAATCTTGGGTTAATCACCCCGTGGTTTTCTCCCTTAATAGGGTTTCCACATCAAAAATATTGTGTCGTGTATTTCCATTTCATAGTTATGTTTACTTATTTGAATTAATGTTGCATTGATTATTAAGGAAGCTAAGAAAGAAGAAAATAGTAGGATAACTGATTCACCCCCCCTCTCAGTTATCAACAATTGGTATCAGAGTTAAGTTCCTCCTAACAGAGTCTAATAGCTTGAGGAAGATCTGGGAATTCAAATGGATGCATATGGTTTAAGGGAGAAACTCAAGACTTCCCTTGATGATCTTGAACAGTCAAACTCTGAAGTCAATGAATTAAAGGAAAGACTCAAACAGGCTGATGATTTCATGAGAGAACTAAAAGACAAATTAAGTCTCTCTATGAAAAAGAGAAAGGAGCTGCTTCAACAATTGGCAAGTCAAGGTGAAGCAAATGATGCAAATGAAGAGCTGAAGGAGAAAACCAAGTTATGTGAAAAGTTATCAAAAGAAATCATTATGGTAAGACATGAAATGGAATCAACAGTTATGAAGTTTACCCAAGAAGTTGAAGAGAAAAGAAAAACTGAAGATAATCTAAGACAATCTCTCAAAGAGAAATCAAAAGATTGCCACCAAATGGATAGAATTATCAGACATCTTGAATCTGATCTTGAAGATGCTAAAGATAATGAAGAAAAACTTGAGGATCAAATTATCTCTCTCAAAAGGGATCTTCAAACAACAAATGAATATAAAGAGAAATTCAAGATAAGTTCTGCTCAACTTGAAGTTCTTCTTGGAAGTCAAAAGAGGGTAGATGACAAGTGTGGTTTGGGATATGAGAAAGGAGAAAGCTTCGGATCCAGTCAGAAGAATTTTGGATCAGAAAATCCAAGGAACATGCCTAGAAGACCTCCAGTAAGACAACCTAATGCTCAAAGATATCCATCCTTCAATGGATACTGCCACATCTGCAATAACTTTGGTCATAAAGCTAATCAGTGCAGAAAGAGAATGAATCAAACCAATTCATCCTTCTTCGGACAGTGTTTCAACTGCAAAAGGTATGGTCACAAATCTCATGAATGCAGAAATATGCAAATGAACAAATCATTCAATGGTAGATGCTTTGCATGCAATAGAATAGGTCATATGGCTAATCAATGCAGATCAAGAGGATATCAATCAAATATGCAAAGAAATGTTGTTTGCCAAATTTGCAATAGATCCAGTCATATTGCAAAATTCTGTAGAAGCAAGAATTAGGACAAAAGAGGTCCGGTATATCATAATCAGAATCAAGATAAGGGAAAACAAAAAGTGAATGCGGATGAAGTTCAAAGTGAGATGAACAAGATTTGGGTGAAGAAAAGTACAGAGAATGTAGAGGATGGATCCGCACTAGACTCTGGTGCTGATATTCCTTCTAGAAATTAAAAAGTGAGCTCTGGCTTAGGGGGAGACACAAAGTAAACCTTGTTCCCCCAGCCAGTCAATTGGTGCCGGAACTGGCACAAGAAGAGTTACGAATTGAAGGGTTCATAAGGGAAACATCCAAACAAACTATGGTTAAGATTTGGAAGATCCGCATGATGTTTTAAGATCAGGATTGATCTGGTTCTTCAAGTCATCCGAATAAGGCAAACTAGAATAACTTAGGTTGAGCATTTATTGCAACCTGACATTAGGGTTTGCAGAGCAATATAAGGGTTTTCTCATTAATCACTTGTTCATTCTGCATTCTAGAAGAAATGAAAAGTGAATCTTTGCAACAAAATTCCTCAAGTTCATCAAAGATCATTTCCAGAAGTCAATTCATCCAGAAATCGATCCGGCCAAATCCGTGAAACCGAAAGGTGCAAAAGGTATTCTTCATTGTCAAATATCTCTCTCTAAATCCTTGAATGATGGGTACTCCAAATATTGTAAAAATCTCTGATAGGCCCTACCCTGAATTTAAGAAACATCCATACAAATCATTGGAGGTAGATCCCCTAGGAGCATTCTCTAGTGTTCCGCATGGCGTTTTGCACATGGAAGACATTAGGGTTTACATACATGCAAATATTGAAGAGTTTGGGGAATTCAAACTAAGAGATATCTATCACAAACAACTGATAGACGATGCTTTTGAGCTTAAACTAGAATATAGGGGCATCCAGGAGAAACATTTTGATCAATTCATTCATTTCCCCTACTTTGAAGAAGATGAATGGGTCCGATATGTGTTGAGTAGGGTACATGACAACTTTCTATGGCTGTGTTGGTGCCTGAATTGACTGTCAGTTTTTGAGCAAATTTTCATGCAGGCACCTTCCTAAAAAATCCAAAAAAGTTTTTAAGTTTCGGGACCCCTCAGTGTTTTTCAGCATCTGCATCATAGTTCTTGAGGAGGGGGTCTTCATGTTTTGTCCATCGGCATAAGTTTGGAGTGTGTCTTGGTGATCATGATGGTAGCAGTCATGTCTTCCTCCATCGCTGAGACTTTGCCTATCAGGAGCAGCGCTTTGTGGTTCACCGATGGAGGGAGTCACCCCGATGGGGAATGCCATCGGAGTGAGATTGTGTTTTAGGCTAGCCGTTGGAGGGTCCGCCGATGGAGAGTGTTTGGCCGATGAGGTGTCATCGGCATGGGTCTCGCCGACGAGGGTTTTGAAGGTCATCAGTGAGACTATTGCTATCGGCAGAGGGGTTTTGACCTCTGTCGATATCATTTCTTTGGCTAATGAGGATTTGGGTGTTGTGTTCATCGGTGTAGAGTGTGCGATCGGCGAGCGTAATTTTTGTTGTTTCGATGGTTATTTTCTTGCTGATCAGGAGGCATCGCTGTGACATGGTGTATCGGAGGTGTATGCAAGTGCTAGCCTGATGGTGTAAGTCACATCGACAGAGGAGGAAGGCGGATTGTTAACTGCTAATGGCGTAATGGTGGTGTCGGCGAGACTGTTGAGGTCGGCAGGAGTTTTGTGGGGTGTGCTGATGGTAGAATTTTGGCCGATGGGCTTTTGGTGAAGGGTCATGTGTCGAGCGTGGCAAAACGCTCGACACCTATTGAGCTCGCGACCACGCTTTTAAAATGATGGAATGGTCTTTGCAGCACCAATGTGGGATTTTAATCTCATAGTTTGGAGGGTCTTCCCGATGGTTTTGGTCACGCCGATGGCGTGATACGCAAAGAGGAATGCACTTTTTCAGGGTGCCTACATGGCACATTTTCACGGGTTGGTGACTTTTCAACATGGATTTTGTGCTGTCAATTTTCAAGTGGTGGGGAGATCAACGCCCATGTTTTAAAGTTGGGTGTGAGTTTCCTCTGTGTCTTCAGGGCATGTTTTGAGAGGGAGTTTTCTTTTTGAGTGTTGCGACGGTCTCCATGCATAGACGCGGGTGGATGGGGCCTTTAATGGCCGGTTATGGGCAAAGAGTTGAACTGTCATGTACCAGTTTTGTGATGGAGATTTTTCTGGTGATGGCACAGGGCTCGAGCTCATCTGCCCCTTGTCCTTTCTTGGCTTCCCCATGTTTTGTCCCCTGACTGCATTCAATCTTGGAGGCCATTTTCTCAAAATACTCTGTATCTGGCAAATTTTCAATTTGCTTTGTAATTAATTGCTGAATGTACACGGTTCTGTATAAATGGTCTGGCTGTGTTACTTTTTAGAGGTTGGAGGTTCTTGGCCTTTCTTCTCTGACTCTGAACATAAGGTGTTCACATTTTGAAAGACATTTTGTTACAAATTCGGTCCTTATGTTGGTGTATCAATCTATCTTGGCTTGTAAATGATAATTCTCTCTATGATGATTTTCTATGCAGATTGATTTTAAATGAAAAACACCTGGTGTGTGTATTGTTTCTGATTGTCTCCTGTATGTCATTTGTTTTCATTTCAAACGAGGTTGTCAAGGACTTCCAAGTTTTTCAATGTATGCATACTGTGTGTCTGATTTATTGCATCTACTCAAGGAGTGGTTAAATAGGCTTTTGATTAGATACAAAGGAAAATAGATTGCATCATAGGATCTGTTAAGTATGATCATAAGTAATACTCTTTCTTGGACATGTTGCTATTAGGTAGTAGCATTCTTCTCAAGTCCTCTGGATATGAATTAGTGTTGTCATGGGGAGACATTTACATTCTTAGATATGACTCTGCTGCCCAGATAAGGCACTGGTTTGGGAATATGTCTGTTCAATGGGTCTAGGAAAGTCCCATAACTCCAAATATCAATTCAAACCATTTCATCCTTTCACCTGTTAGTTGTAGGACTAGGAGTAGAAAACCCTTGCATGCTCTCATCCCTAACTAGACATTATGTCCAAGAATGTTGCCAACCTTGTGATTTGTTACACAAATCTTGGTCCTTACATGAGAGTATTTTGCCTGTTGCTGTCAAGTCATATTCATATGTCATTGAGCTAGTCAAGATCATACCTTTATCAAATAGGGACACCCCCCTTGGTGCGGCAGAACCAGAAGTGAAGGGGAGGAGCTTATGCAACCTCCTGTATTTAGTTGGCTGAATCTACCTGTGCATTAGAACTGGCAAACCCTAATGCTGATTCAGAAAGAAAACCAACAAAATGGCGACTCCGCTGGGGATGTGATTTGAAAATTATTATTTTTTGTCCTCCCTAGTGAAATATCTGTGTGCCCATCCAAGTCGCAACAAAATGGTGACTCTGCTGGGGACTCTTTTACAAAAAATGGTGATGCTCTGCTGGTGGAATGAACTCAGAGAGATGCTTGATGAGCTTTCAAGCTGTTGAGACTTTTGTCCTCTTTGGAGAGGTGGCAACTCTGCAAAAGATTCAAGTGTACAAGAAAAGTTGATGTGTGTGTTGTGATAGATAATGTGCTTTTCAGACTTCAGCATCTGTATGAGAAAAGGTACCTTGCTCCTTCCTACTTGTAATTGTTGTTTTATTGCATAGGTTAGATGCCAGGGGAGGCTATAGGTCTTAGGAATATTTAAGATGTCTGAAAGTAGGACTTACATGAATCCAAATATGTATACACCCATACTCAACCATGAGGGGGATGATGTATTGAGTAAAAGAATTGAAGAGTTAAAAAATAGGTTGATATCCTTAGAGGGTAGGCAGACTCAGTTGAATAATGATAACCCTATTGTGTCTGCCAGTCGGAAAGCTAAACTTCTGGTCAGCCCTTTTGATCCTTTGTATGACCAACTGGATTTGTCATGGGTTGATTATAAAGTAGAAAGTATGCTTGCTAGGATATACTGTCAGATGCCTAGATTTAGTGGTCATAGTGTATGTGATGGGAATGCACATATCCAAAATTTTCATGAGTTCATGGGAAAATATTCATTCAGAGATGAGGATATGTGGATGAGGTTTTTTGTTAGGTCCTTTGATGCAAAAGCAAAAGACTGGTATTTGAGCTTTCCAAGGAGATCCTTTGCCTATTGGGATGAGCTTGCTGACTGTTTCGAAAAAGAATTTGCAAGAGAACCGGCTGATCTTGTTGCAGAATTGATGAAAATCAGAAAACAAGATAAAGAGCTATGTATTGATTTCAGTCATAGGTTTACAGCAGCCCTTTCACAGATCCCAGAAGTCTTCAGACCTGATATTTCAGCCTGTGTTGGCATATATTTTGAGGCTTTTGAGGAGGGCTCTAGTGCATTACTGAAGGATTTCAAGGTGACAAGCATGCAAATGGCATACATTTTTTTAGAAAATGTAGAAGAAATGAGAAATGAGCATATGCAAAATTCCCTATCCACAGGCCTTGGTGTGAGAAATGGTTGTGAAGCTGCAAATGACCGAATGATTAAAGCATCATGTGAAGATGAAAAGATGAATACTGAAGATGCCAGTGAAAGGACTAATGAGGACTCCCATTGTGATGATGAGGCATCTGGCCATGAAAGCAATAATGAGGTTGTGGACAGTAATGAGCAAATTTTTGAATGGATTTGTGGAGATAATTGTGAGTATTGTACTCAAGACAGAGAAGATATAAGCAAACAGAGAAACAGTTCCATGTGTGAACCATTGCCTTCTTTTCAAACACATGGAGATCATGAAGAGCAGTTAGAGATTGAAACAAGTGCTAGTGCAGAGCATGATTGTTTTTTATTTGATGATTGTTTTGCTTATGACACATAGGCTGATACTCCTCCACAAGGGGAACCCATTGGTGATGAAGATACATGCTCTGCTGCCCACGAACGAATGGCATATTGTGATCAAGCTGATGTACCTGGATCACCCATTTTTGACGCATATGGTGATGAGGATCTATTTGAGTATGGTGAAGGTTTGAGCACTATTTTTGACTTGGATTTTGTTTCTCATCCTGATGAAAGGGGAAACAACATACATCAGGTAAGTGACTGTAAAAATGTGCCTGATTTGAAAGAGATGCTAGAGCCTAATTTTTTCCAGTTTGGTGCTACTGTTGGTTGTGTGCATGATGTGTACAATTGTGAATTTGAAATCTTTTCTTTTGATAGGCCAGCTTACAATGAAAAGAGCCCTGGTGTTCCTAGTTGCATGGTGGACTTTGAGTACTTTCAATTTTCAGTCCAGCGAGGAAATTATTTTGCAATGCATAGTGATGATAACCTATGTTCTATACCATATGAATATGCATTGCTTGATACATTCTGCATCCACTTGTTGCCTGATGCTAAGGGTTGTTTGCATAAGGTTGACAGTGACAAACTGAGTTAGAAGGTTGACTATGCAAATGACTAGGTTTGTTTGTGGTCAGATCATGGCAGTACTCTCAGGCTTGACCCAGTGTATGCAGATGAAAATAAGGTGTTTGACAAGGGGAAGTATTGGTTTTCCCTTCTTGGTGGCCTTAGGCCATCAAGTTTGATTGGTGATGCAGATCATTGTAACTTCATGACTCTACTGCCCAACAGATAAGGGACTGGTCTGCATCCCAGAGTTCTGTGGTTCTTGCCATGCCTGCAAGAGGCATGCATCCTCAGACAGAGCCACTGTTGGTGCCTGAATTGACTATCAGTTTTTGAGCAAATTTTCATGCAGGCACCTTCCTAAAAAATCCAAAAAAGTTTTTAAGTTTCGGGACCCCTCAGTGTTTTTTAGCATCTGCATCATAGTTCTTGAGGAGGGGGTCTTCATGTTTTGTCCATCGGCATGAGTTTGGAGTGTGTCTTGGCGATCATGATGGTAGCAGTCATGTCTTCCTCCATCGCTGAGACTTTGCCTATCGAGAGCAGTGCTTTGTGGTTTGCCGATGGAGGGAGTCACCCCGATGGGGAATGCCATCAGAGTGAGATTATGTTTCAAGCTAGCCATTGGAGGATCCGCCAATGGAGAGTGTTTCATTGGCAGTGTGGGTCTCACCGACGAGGGTTTTGAAGGTCATCAGTGAGACTATTGCTATTGGCAGAGGGGTTTTGACCTCTGCCGATATCATTTCTTTAGCCGATGAGGATTTGGGCGTTGTGTTCATCGGTGTAGAGTGTGTGATCGGCGAGCGTAATTTTTGTTGTTTCTGTTGACTTTTTCCCAGACTGGATGCTTATTCCCAGATTTCCCTACAAGGTAGCCATCAGTGATCAACAGGATCTCTGGGCCAGGGGCCAACAGTGTAGGAGATAGACTCTGTATTTTATCTCCTCTTCTTCTTTAGGCTCTGCAAGACCTAGGGGGTATTCCCTACTCAACATCCATGAGGATATGCATACAAGGCTGGGATGCTGACAGAAAGCAGATAAGTCCTCCTGTAAGTAGACCAAAACTGAAAGATGAGAGCAAAGGGGCTAGCTTTGGGCCTATTTGCAGTTGTAGACAGAGGACTGAGGATCCTAAAACTAATTCTAATGTCCTAAAGATTGTTTCAGATTTAGATTTTGATTTTAAGTTTGGATGCAAAGCTGGACATGGTTGTAACACAAACACAAAGCAAGATTGGTGCCTATCCAGGGCCTGGAGTCAGTAGACATACACTTGTGAATGATCAGCATGAACAGCTAAAACTAGATTTCAGGGGGATATATGTGATACCTGCCTTACAGATATCTCCCAATACAAAGTGTTAAGTTATCTCTACTTATGGCATCCCTACTGCAGTATACCCTTCCCAATGTTCAACCTGAAAACAGTTTAATCTACCCCTTGAGCAGAAGTTAAAAGATCAGACATTCAACATAGGAATTCTATGCTCTAGAATCTAAACATTACCCAAATATCCAGATTTAGAAGAAGAATACATGCAATACTAGAGACAGAATTAACAAAACACATGCTAAGATAGCATTTCTCATATAAGATTAATCATGAAATCAGTGGGTTCATGCCAAAACATACAACAAGAGATACATAGACTCACAGGTTTAGCTATACAGAGAAACCAGATCAGCTTGTTTTGAATTACAGAGCCAAAAATCTTCAACTTTCAACAACCAAAACTGAGTAACACTTCCTGCTTATAATAGCCAGGTAGTGTACCACAGCAATTAATTACATGGTTGACCAAAAATCCCACCAGATACACAGTATCAGAAAAATGGCGCTCAAACATTACCAGATTGGTGCCCAAACATGAATGCAGTAGGTAGGGGAGGAGACAGGAAGAAACCTCGAGCCCTGCGCCACTGGCCGTTGATGTACACCTTCAATTGGGTACCAGATCCGTCCATACCTCTGCAACCTTCGCCATTAATGGCGCACCAACCCGCGGCCTTGGGAAAAACATCAATTGTGCATCACAACCATTTCCCACCAAGATTCATCATCATGATATTTGAAAATATGCAGGATATCAATTATCCCACATGCACCCCGCGGTGACCTCTTTAACACCTTATATACTAGGTCGCGAGCATATATGATGTCGGTGCTTTTGCTCCCGACGACACTAGTATAAACCTTCATCATCATCCTCCAGCAGCATGATATCCTGTTGCTTGAAATATCACCCTGACATCAGCATCATATCGCAATATAACCTGCATGATAATCGCCTTCATCGGCACAACCTGATCCATCGGAGGAAAATCCTCCTGCTTAGCCGATACCAAATGTCTGGCCGATGAACATCCTGATGACGTCACCGTCATATCCTGCTGACGTCATCAGCATATCTGAATACTGCGCACCTCCTCATATCTGGATGACGTCATCATCATGTCGACATCAGGATGATATTCGGAAGATAACCGGATATTTGGAAATATCATCCTGATGCACAAATATCATGCTGCACTGTAGCTCCACCATAAGATCGCCGTGATAGATGAATATGCCAGATATTTGAAAAGATCACCCCCACTAGATAATGCACGAAGCCGACAGGCGGATATCTCCCTGATATCAGCATCATCATGATGCTGGAACAAACATACATCCGGGTGATATTCAAATATGAAAATATCACCCCCTCCTTCGAAAATATCATGATGCAGATAGGTAGAGAAATAGATATCACCCTGACATAAGAATGACATCATCATCATCAGGGTGATAAAACAATGAACATGAAGTGATAAAACAACATCAGGATGATCTTGACTAAGATCACCTGATGTTCAAATATGATGACCCCGATGAAGATCGGATCATACTTAGGACTTTGCAGCAACATCATCAGGATGATCTTAACAAAGATCACCCGATGTTAAAATATCACCCTGCGAAAGATCATGCAGGCAGAAAATATGATGACCCTCGCAAGCAACACGGCGATAACTAGAAATATGATGATGATGATGACGACCCTTCAGAAAAACAGGTCGGGTCGAACTACTTAGAAAATGACCCCTTCGGAAGATCAGGGTGACATCATCATCATATAAGGGCAGGGTGATGATTGGAAGATCACCAGATATTTGAAAAATCACCCTCCGCAAGAAAATCAGGGCACACTGTAGCTCATCAGCAGGATCGGGATGATGTCCAAACATCACCCGATATTGAAACATGATGATCCTGATGAAAAACCGGTTGACAGAAAACATGATGATGATGACCTCCTCCTCAGGAAAATATGATGCTGCAGCTGAAAAATGCTGAGGAGGTCCAACACTTAGAACATCTTTAAGGAAGGTGCCTACATGAAAATTGCTCAAAAACTGTCAGTCAATTCAGGCACTAACAGTTTCGATGGTTATTTTCTTGCTGATCGGGAGGCATCGCTGTGACATGGTGTATCGGAGGTGTATGCAAGTGCTAGCCTGATGGTGTAAGTCACACCGACGGAGGAGGAAGGCGGATTGCTAACTGCTAACAGCGTAACGGTGGTGTCGGCAAGACCGTTGAGGTCGGTAGGAGTTTTGTGGGGTGTGCCAATGGTAGAATTTTGGCTGATGGTCTTTTGGCGAAGGGTCATGTGTCGAGCACAGCAAAACGCTTGACACCTATTGAGCTCGCGGCCACGCTTTTAAAATGATGGAATGGTCTCTGCGGCACCAATGTGGGATTTTAATCTCATAGTTTGAAGGGTCTTCCTGATGGTTTTGGTCACGCCGATGGCGTGATACGCAAAGAGGAATGCACTTTTTCAAGGTGCCTACGTGGCACATTTTCACGGGTTGGTGACTTTTCAACATGGATTTTGTGCTGTCAATTTTCAAGTGGTGGGGAGATCAACACCCATGTTTTAAAGTTGGGAGTGAGTTTCCTCTGTGTCTTCAGGGCATGTTTTGAGAGGGAGTTTTCTTTTTGAGTGTTGCAACGGTCTCCATGCATAGACACGGGTGGTTGGGGCCTTTAATGGCAATATGCAAAGTTATGGGCAAAGAGTTGAACTGTCATGTACCAGTTTTGTGATGGAGAGTTTTCTGGTGATGGTATAGGGCTCGAGCTCATCTGCCCCTTGTCCTTTCTTGGCTTCCCCATGTTTTGTCCCCTGACTGCATTCAATCTTGGAGGCCATTTTCTCAAAATACTCTGTATTTGGCAAATTTTCAATTTGCTTTGTAATTAATTGTTGAATGTACACGGTTCTATATAAATGGTCTGGCTGTGTTACTTTTTAGAGGTTGGAGGTTCTTGGCCTTTCTACTCTGACTCTGAACATAAGGTGTTCACATTTTGAAAGATATTTTGTTGCAAATTTGGTCCTTATGTTGGTGTATCAGTCTATCTTGGCTTGTAAATGATAATTCTCTCTATGATGATTTTCTATGCAAATTGATTTTAAATGAAAAACACCTGGTGTGTGTATTGTTTCTGATTGTCTCCTATATGTCATTTGTTTTTCCTTTCAAATGAGGTTGTCAAGGACTTCCAAGTGTTTCAGTGTATGCATACTGTGTGTCTGATTTATTGCATCGACTCAAGGAGTGGTTAAATAGGCTTTTGATCAGATACAAAGGAAAATAGATTGCATCATAGGATCTGTTAAGTATGATCATAAGTAATACTCTTTCTTGGACATGTTGCTGTTAGGCAGTAGCATTCTTCTCAAGTCCTCTGGATATGAATTAGTGTTGTCATGGGAAGACATTTACATTCTTAGATATGACTCTGCTGCCTAGATAAGGCACTGGTTTGGGAATATGTCTGTTCAATGGGTCTAGGAAAGTCCCATAACTCCAAATATCAATTCAAACCATTTCATCCTTCCACCTGTTAGTTGTAGGACTAGGAGTAGGAAACCCTTGCATGCTCTCATCCCTAACCAGACATTATGTCCAAGAATGTTGCCAACCTTGTGATTTGTTACACAAATCTTGGTCCTTACATGAGAGTATTCTGCCTGTTGCTGTCAAGTCATATTCATATCATTGAGCTAGTCAAGATCATACCTTTATCAAATAGGGACACCCCCCTTGGTGCGGTAGAACCAGAAGTGAAGGGGAGGAGCTCACGCAACCTCCTGTATTTAGTTGGCTGAATCTACCTGTGCATTAGAACTGGCAAACCCTAATGTTGATTCAGAAAGAAAACCAACAGGCTGAATAGACCTTGCAAAATTACCAAGGAGGCAATTAGGGCAGTAACTGGTTTACACTCCTCCGGAGGAATACCTGTCCTCAAATCTGTCAAAAACAACATTGTAACTGAGGCCACCGGATCAAAATTTGATAAGAGGGTAATGACCATTGAAGATATTACTGACCTGGATGTCAAGTTTGCATCTATGATAATAGGATATAAGATATATCACTCTAGTAGGGAAAGTTTAGTATCCAGAACTACAGTATATACTGCCTATGAGATGTTGAGAAAGAATGCAGAGTATGATCTCTGTGAACTCCTTCTAAGTCAATTAATGGAAAACATACAGAAGATAAAAAAGGACAAGAAGAACTCCTTCAAATATGGTGGACTAATATTGTGCTTATTTTTCTACTTCATGAATGAACTACCCAGATCTAATGGATGGGTATGGGAAAATAACAAACCGATAGCAATTCAGATCAGAGATTACTTGCATGAACTTGGGGATGCTAAGGCAAGGAATACAGCTCTATGGGGTTACTTCAAGCACTTTCAAAATATAATACAAATCAGAGAAAGAATCCCCAAATCAGTATTTGAGAAATACAAGGATACACTGTGCTTCATGGTAGACATTGATCAATGCCTAATGGAGGCAGTAGAACCAAGGACAGTCTGGATCATGCCTATGGGGTATGAAGTTGATGAACAAATTGTAGAGCTGCATGTTCAACACATGCTCAGTCAGCCAAAGGACCCAAAAGCAGAAAGATTTGGAACCTTTGAAGAACTAAGTGTGAAAATTCATACAGAGCTAAGGCAGCCGAAGATCAAGAGGAAAGTAAGAAAAGAAGTTGAAGATGTTGCCAAAGGATTTGGCATCTCAAAGGAGGCACTTGATGCCAACAGGGAAAAGAGGCAAAGGGCTGAGGAAGAGAAGAAAGAGGCAGAAAAGGAAAGCAAGGAAAGTGCTCCGGTAGAAACCTCCACCCAGACTAGATCATCAAAGAGATTAGCACCTGTCACTGTTAAAAGCTCAAGGACATCAAAACTGGAAGTCCAGGCATCCGGAAAAGGAGAAAAGAGAACAAAGAAAAAGGCAACAAGGTCCTATGTTAGCCTAAAGGATGATGAGGAAACTGAATCAGATGAGGAGATAAAGAAATTGAAGAAGAAGAAGAAATCATCTGGTGAACACTCTACCGATCAAGGAGAAGAAAAGAAGGAAGAGGAATTTGTTGAAAAACCCACTCTATCCTTAGATGTTGTAGTGAAAGTAGTCACTGTGGATGGGAACCTGCAACCCTTAACAGAATTCTATGATGCATATAATGAAGCAGATAAAAAGATTCTAGAGGAAGCCACTGTTCAGTTTTTAAACACCTACAATAAAGCTTTTATTAAAATTATCTCTCTAATTCCCAAAAGCTTAGAGAAAAGGCTTGAAATGAGGAAGAACAATGGTCGAGCAAAAGATCTAGAAATTTGGGATCAAATAGCAATTCAGCTATACCATTCAATCACTCCGCAACAAATGAACATGATCTTCAAAGATTGCAAGGATGAGTTCTGGAGCAAAGCCAGGATGAATCAGCTCATGCTTGGTGAAATCGACAAAGTGGCAAGAGAGACCGAAGAGATCCTCTGAAATGCTTTTAAGAAATTCAACATTCCAATTATAGAGGACTTGGGTACTGACCCCTCGACCACAAGTGTTGAAAAAGAATCCACTAAGCAAGTCATGGACATCGGTGCAGGAAAGGATAAGGACTTGGAATCTTCTACTTCGGAAGAAGTGGCTCATGAACAATCAAATATCTCTCATCTGGTTTCCCCTACAGTCTCTAGATCTAAAGGAGAAGAAAGAATACAGGAGAAAGAAGCAGAGGTGAAGGAAAAACAAGATGATAGTACCAAGGTTGCAGAAGGAGAGAAGACCTCAATAGAGAAGACCACAACTGCTAGTGGTAAGAATGTAGAAGGAGAGAAAGCTCCAAGAGATAGCTATAAGAATGCAGAAGAGAAGAAACATCTGTCTCCGGCAAGAGACACTGCAAAAACTGTCCAAGAATTCCTTAACAAAGAAACAATGGAGATTGATGAATCAGAGCTTCTACAAGGACCATTTAATTTTGATTCTCTTTCTCTGGTATAGACAATGAAGATAGATTCATTTGCTATTGCAAAGGCTAAAGAAAAACTCCTAGAGTCTTACATGGAAGACTGTGAGTTGATAGAAGCTACCTCCAGAGTGCTAGAAAAGATTATGCCATCATTTCAGAAGGATCCCATAGCCTCCTCATCCAGTAATCTCAAAACTCTAGTCAATAGTGTTAGCACACATTTTGATTCTCTAGAGAAGTCAGCTGAAGAAAAGGTCCGGAAGGAGTTTTTGGATAAGAGATTCTCTGAAGTACAGGGTTTGATAACAAATGATAGGAGAGTTATGGATATTGGGATAAAGAGCTTGGAAAATGCTCTTAAAGATGGTGGAAATATGTACAAATTTTGCTTATCTTGGCCCACAGTGACCAAAGATATTGAGCAGAAAGTAAAAGAGCAAGAGGATAAACTTCTAAGTTTGTCTCAAAGTTTTGATCCTCTCTCATCCTCCATAGTAAATCAAGAGTGTCAGACTATTGCAATCACAAATGCAATAAAGAATTTTGAGAAGGAAAGGAAGAACATAATTAGCCGGATGGGTGAACTTAGAAGGATCATTATCCCTAAGTTAGAGGCCATGCATGAGGCCATAAGTGAGGCTCAGACTACTGCCTGAACCAATGATCCGATAGATCTTAAGAAGGCAGAAGCTTTTGTGTTCCTGTTAAGTGGCCGCATCTCAATTTTGGATAGGATGAAGGTGAGTTGAGCAACAAAAGTTGTACAATTGACAAATATTTTTGCAGATATACTAAAGTTTATGTAAAGTATAACTGAAAAATATACTTATGAGACTAAGTATAGTTGAACTTTTGAGAATTTTGGTGTGCAGACCCTACCCTTTGCCATTGATGTCAAAGGGGGAGTGAGGAGTAGTGAAAAATGAGGAACCCAATTAAGGGGGAGCTCCGGAAAATGTATATAAAAATAGAGCATCAGCCAAGGGGGAGCATAGTGTAAACACTTAGTCATTTTTCACTAAGTGTTGCCATCAATGCCAAAGGGGGAGATTGTTGGCAAGAGACACTATATGGATTCATGATTGTTGTCATTGATGGCAATAAAGTTCATCCCACACATCTGTAGGACATGGTATGTCTCTACCAGAAGTCAGAGTGAAGATTGTTGTGGTCCGGTAAACAAGAACAGAGCATGTGGTGAGGTTCGACAGTCAGGTCTGGATCTCTCAGAGGAAGTATCTTGGTGAAGTGTGGATTTGGGGAAGTCAAGAGAACTACCTTGAGTGATAGATTCCAAGGATTTAGCCTCCGGTGATAGATGAGGAAAAAGATATGAATACTTGAGTATCAGGTTCCTGATTGGCAGTATGAACAGAGGAAGAACTGACTGGCAGAACATTAGACATTATTCCGGATGTGTTACTGATGATGGAAAAGGTTCTTAAGGCATAAGTTATGTTTGGCTGATGTGATTGATGACTTCTACAAGTATATGCTTGATCTGCATTATTTGATGTGCAAGGATTCAGCCGACAGATCAGAGTTTGTGAAAAGATTGACTATTCCAGATGCTGACTAGAAAGGTGATGAAATCACTTGTGCGGATATATATACAAGATGGATTTAGTTGTGAGAAGTGTCGTGGTTGTTTTTTGATGTGTGAATAAAAGCAGAAGAGCAGAGTGAAAGCAGTAAGGAAGATTCGGATGTGAAGGGAAAGCAGCATAAAAGAAAAAGAAAGATGAAGTGCAGCAGATCAGTGTACTGAGCCTAACTGGAACTAAACTCTAGCATATGTAGATGCTCCCAATCAGTTCAAGTATTGTTTACATTCCTTTTGTAAATAGTGAGTCTCTTGTAGGCAGTGTGCCTCTTGTGAGTAGTGTGCTCGGGCAGTGAGCCCTAATTGGCAAGTGCCATTTTGTATTTCCATTCTTCTAACAGAGAATACAATCTCAGGTTAATCACCTTGTGGTTTTCTCCCTTAACAAGTTTTCCACGTCAAAAATATTGTGTCATGTGTATTTCCATTTCATAGTTATGTTTGCTTATTTGAATTAATGCTGCATTGATTATTAAGGAGGTTAAGAAAGAAGAAAATAGTAGGATAACTGATTCACCCCCCCTCTCAGTTATCAACACATTCAAATACATATGCACACACTTCACACAAATTGAATGACAAAGTTAACTTTCAAACATAAATGCACACAATGAATACCAAAGTTTATTCTCACAAACACATACAAGCACATGCACATGCACACACACAATGAATGCCAAAGTTTATTCACACACATGTGCACACTATGAATGCCAAAGTTATTTCAAACACACACACACACAATGAAAGCCAAAGTTCATTCAAACACACAAAGACACACAATGAACATCATTAAAGTTTGTTTGTAGACACATTCCACACAAAGTGAAAATCAAAGTTTATTCATACATCACACAAAATGATAGCCAAAGTTTACTTCTGCACACACACAAAAAAGAATGTTAATTATTTCAAGCACATACCACATAAAGTCAAAGTTCATTCGTACACTCCACACAAAATGATAGCTAAGGTTCATTTGTACACACACACACAAAGAATGTCAAGTCTTTTAATTGAATTCCACACAAAGTGAACATCAAAGTTTGTTCATACACTCTACAAAAAGTGATAGCTAAAGTCCATTCATAGACACAAAAAATTAAATGTCAAAATTTTTTCAAGCTCACACACACAAAAAATGCCAAAGTTAGTTCAAACACACATACCACACAAAGTAAAGTAAATACCAAAATTATTTTTAAACACACACCACACAAAGTGAATGCCTAAATTAACTTCCCTGCCCCCACACGCACACAATTCACATAAATAAAAAGTGAATATGCCAATGTTCAAACATAATCCATTCACACAAATTTATTACAAAGATGCATGAAAACTTAAGTTCAAACATGCCAAAGTACAAACATATTCATAAAGTGAGTGCCAAAGTTATAAAACATGGTAAAGTACAAACACACACACCACACAAAGTGAATACCAAAATTAATTTTTAGACACACAATTCACACAAAATGAATGTTGAAGTTAAAACACACACTTCACACATAGAAAGTGAACATGTCAAAGTTCAAACGTGATTCATGCACAAAGTTAGGTCAACCACACATGAAGTAAACACTTAAGTTCAAATATGCCAAAATACAAACACACACACAGTGAATGCCAAAGTTAAAACACACTCTTCAAACAAAGTTATTTCAATCACTTCAGACATAGTTTTTTCAAACACATACTTCATACATATATGTTTTTAAAAATTTATTTTGTGCAATGCTTGGATGATAGGGCTATTTATATACATGTCTATTAGTCATTTGATAGCACCTTTAGGTGCTTTTACTAGTCTTATACATGTAGAGGAAGGAAAGCATGGGATTGAGGATTTATTTATGTGCTCCCAACTATAATTTGAATGTCTTTTTTTCTTTTTCTTCTAGTGAACCCATGGTGGGATTTGCGATGCAAGGTACTAATACACACCACTATAACCTCTGTTTGCATGAATTTCCCTCCACCCATGCGATAGGTAAATTCAGGGGAATTGAACTCAACCATCCTTTGTGTTTTCAAATGGTCTGATCATCCAATCTACCCCCGAGAGCTAATTTGAATGTCCATGTTATGAATGGTTGTTTCACAAACTTATTTAGTACCATATAATATTAAGTGCCTAGTTAAATGGTGAAATGCAAATATTTTTTCTATAAAATACAAATATTTTTCTTATTTAAATATTAAAATGTAAATATTTCTTATTTAAAATTGCCCATTTAAAGTGTGCTTAGTAAGACCATCCAACCTTTATTGGGTCACATGTCAATCATTATGTCCTAGTATTTTTTGTTTATGGCTTGGTGGTCATTATTTTTCTATAGATTCCTTATCATTTAAGAGTCTCTTGTAGTAGCTATAAGATTTAATTTTCAAAATTTTGATCATTCAAAATAATTTTGAGGAAAAGCTTAAACAACAAATATGCCAGTTACAAAATTTGTGTGTATATACAAATTACTACTTGATAGGTTAAGACAATTTACTTGTAAGTTGGAGGTTGATGGTTCTTATGAAAAAGAAGCTAGATAAACTTGTACAATAGAAGTAATACATATAGAATTTGAAACAATAACAAAATAAAAAGAAAGTAAATACACAATACACAATATTTTACCTAGGAAAACCTTTTAAATAAAAAGCCAAGTACAATAATATTCTTCACTATTATATAGCAACTCAACCATTCACAAGACAATAATAAATCTCTTACTTGACCCTTATGTATGTGTGAATATTAATAGGCACATCAAAAATGATTTTATAATTTGCGTGAATGCTTTAAAACCATTCACAATATTTGCGCAGGGTTTTAAAGTAGTTTTGAAGCATTCATACAAAATGTTATAGGAGTGGCAGAGATACTGAAGAAGGAAGGTTTTGAATAAGATGGCGGGAAGTGTTCGGGGCATGTGGTGATCAAGTTGGGTCTCTATTTTAGAGATGTAACTATTTTTATCTAACTGTTGTTTTGTTTTTGGCAGGTGCTATTTCTAGAGGAGGTTTTAGTTGATTTAAATGTGTTTTGTGCTATCTTCATATCTCCAGCAGCATGTGTGAAATGAAATATTGAGTACATTTAAGTACTCTTCCTATTGATGTTATATGATGACAATTGCTAATACCTTGATCTCCATTTGAGGCAGATCTTAATTCGACATTAATTTCACACATGGCACACTTATTAAAATGGTTGTATCTATTCATTTTTCATCATCCGAGAGCTAGAGCATCTCTATCCTCTGTTGCCTAAGTTGTGCTATCTCTTCCTACCTCTTAGTCTCCTACAGCTTTATCAAGCCAGTTTTCAATGACGGGTTCTGTCTAGAGGAACAAAAGATTGTTTTTCCCTATGCAAAAATGGGAAAGATTGATGCAAGGAGTTCTGCACTCAAATTTGCTTGCTGAAATCTTCAAAAACCATAATGAAGAAGTGGAAAATCCAATTATTGTGGTATGCGGTTGTGATGTGCTTCACTTTCCTAGAACAATATATCTGTTGCAGGTTGTGACTCATTTTATCTCTAACTCTATGGACCTACTGCAAAATGCAGATATGGTAAGAAATCTTGCAATAAACTTTGTTCAAGATTTCTTATTTTTACCAGAGAAGTTTGGTGAAGCTATGGAAAACTATGACTTGCATATGGGGACGACGCCTATTGGGGGATTGTTTCTTCATAAGGATGTTAATCATCAACCAGCTATGCATTGTGCTTATAGTGCTATGCTTCATGGATTACAAAATAATTGTGTAATGTATGTTCAAAATTCTCTCCACTGTCATGCTGTTGAATTGGGCAAGGAGTTAGAGGGATTGGTTCGCGAAGTCTTCCAAGCCTTGCACTTTCTTGTTCACTTCCATCCACCTCCTCCTCCACCTGATGCTATTATTGTTCCAATTGATCTTGAGCAACAAGGCTATGTGATAGAAGATTTAAATGCAATGAATTAATGGCATTTTCTATTGTTTAATATAATATGTATTATGCATTGTATTCAAAGGGGATAGTAGTATACCTCTTTTTTTGTAAAAGCCTTTAGGTCTATTCTATTTTGGGTAGGCTTCAAAGTAATATAGGTGCTGATGTTATTGTAATCCTTTTACATGCTTTATGAGGCCTAGTTAGTTGTTTTGCTTGGGGCTGGTATCATGCTAATTTTACCCATGTTGTCCCTGGTTGGGATTTTTGTAATCATTTGATACTTTTTATATTAATATATATAAGTTTAGGTGATCTGCACCTTTTATTTAAAAAAAAAACATATAATCACATTTTAAATTCTATGTATTTAATCATAACTCATGAAATCATTGATTTTTTCCTGACATTTGTCTAAACATCAAATCATTAATCCATGTAAATTTATCTACTAATTAAATAAAGGTAAAAAGTAAAGTATAGTCAAAATTTGGTGTGTGACATATCTCCCCCTATAAGATTCATCATGCCTGATGATCTAATGTATCCAAAAATTATAACATGATAAGGTTTTTGTTCAACTTGAAAAGTTTAAAATAAATGAGGAAATTTCTAGTAAAAATCATGATAATTTTCCCAGGTGGCATTATCTTTTGCATATTGGTCCCACTGGACCTTGCACTGAGTAACTTCTTTGTTACACAAGCAGAGCTTGCATACTTCGAGTACTTTGATAGGATTGATCATGACCACTCATGGGTCCTTCACCTGTAAAGCATTCCAATCAATAATATGATTATTTCCTAGAATATACTTCTTTAAATATGAAACATGAAAAACATTATGCTTCATGGAAAGGGCTGGTGGTAGAGCAATACTGTAAAAAACTGGGTTGATTTCCTTGAGAACTCTGAAGGGACCCACATATCTAGGAGTAACTACTTTGGATGACTTTCCAAATTTAATTGAACTCTTCTGAGGCTTGACTCTTAACAGAACTTTTTCTCCTACTGAGAAATGTCTTGGTATGCACTTAGTATTAGCATAGATTTTTTGTCTATCATTGGCCTCCACTAATCTTTTATTATTAGCTTGATCTGTTCTTCCATTTTTGATAGCATTTTTGGACCAAGGCTAATCCTTATATCTTCTAGCTTATCCAAGCTTATAGGAGTTTGGATTTTTCTTCAAAACAATGCTTCAAATGGAGCCATCTTGATAGCGGATTGATAAGAATTATTATAAGGAAATTCTACAAGCGGAAGATAATTCCCCCACTTGTATTGCTGATCCATGCAATACATTCTCAATAGATCTTCCAAAACTTGGTTTAATCTTTCCGTTTGATCGTCTATCTCAGGATGATAAGATGAGCTTATGTTCAATTGAGTTCCAAGTGAGGAAAATAAGGTTTGCTAAAACCTTGACATCATGTGGGCATCCCTATCTGAGATGATCTTCTCAGGAATACCATGCAACCTAAACACTTCTTGCACAAATTTACGGGCTATAATTGGGGCTCCATCTATCAACTTCCCAAGTATGAAATGACCTACTTTGGTGAGTCTATCTACCACTACTAGAATAGCATTATGCCTATTTCTAGACATAGGAAGACCTTGTACAAAATCCATACTGATCATTTGCCATTTCCACTCCAAAATCTCATGAGGATATAGGAGTCCTACCGGGTGATGATGTTTTGCTTTCACCCTCTAGCATTCTAAACATCCTGTTACAAACCATACATCATCTCTCTTCATTCCTTTCCAAAAATATAGTGGTTTTACATCAGCTAGGAGTTTCGTCACTCTAAATGTGGTGCAGAATGAACTTCTTTCCACATGATATTCCTTAACTTGTTGGAGTTTAGAACATACATTCTTCCTATGAATCTTAGTAGTCCATCTGGTTCAAAGTAGAATCCATCATACTTCGAATCCTGAGGATTGTCAGAGAGAGATTTCTTAACTTGCTCATAGTATTCATCTCCTTTGGACTTCTACAACTCTTGATTCTTGAAATTAGAATGAATAGAGATCATTGAGGAGATATGTCTCCTTCATCTTAGGGCATCTGCTACTCAATTTTCCTTGCCTTTAATGTAACTAATCTCAAAATCATAGCTAGATATCAACTCTAACCATCTCCTCTGACAAGCATTAAGATGGGGTTGGGTAAACAAATACTTAAGACCTTGATGGTCTATCCTTAACTCAAAGTATTTCCCAAGAAAATAATGCTACTAAATTTGTAGTGCATGCACAACTATTGTTAGCTCAAGATCATGTGGAGCATAACTCTGTTCATATGTCTTCAATTTTCTAGACTCATAAGCGATAACTTGCCCTTCTTGCATAAGTACACCACCTAATCCTTCTCTCAAGGTATCGGTGATGACTACAAAATAACCTTCTAGATCAAGTACTTTTAGAATTGGTGCCATAATTATCTTCTCTTTAGTTGATCAAATGCCTCCTGGCACTTTTTTGACCAATCAAATATTTTTCCTTTCCTTTGTAGAGAAGTAATGGGGTAGACAATCCTTGAAAAGTTAGAAAAAAAAATTCTATAATAACTTGCTAAACCCATAAAACTACAGACCTCGTGCACATTTTTTGGTGCAGGCCACTCTAGAATGACTTTGATCTTTGCTAGATCTACTGCAATTTGCTCAGTTGAGATTATATTATCTAGGTACTGTACTTCCTTTTGGAAGAAAATACACTTTGAGAGCTTACAATAAAGTTTATGCTCTCTCAGACATTGAAGAATGATCTACAAATGTTGGAAATGTTCTTCCTCATTCTTGGAATAAATCAAAATGTCATCTAGAAATACAAGAACAAACTTATCCAAAAATTCTCTGAATATGTTGTTCATTAAATTCATGAATGTTGCAAGTGCATTTGTTAGTCCAAAAGGTAGAATTATGAATTCATAATGTCCATATCTTGTTCTAAAGGTTGTTTTGTGGGTATCTTCATCTTTTAGCCTTAACTGATAGTATCCAGATTGTAAATCAATCTTTGAGAACATAGCTGCCCCACGCATTTGATTGAAGAGATCATCAATATGTGGCAATGGATACTTATTCTTTATCATTGCTTTATTAAGCATATGATAGTCTATACACAAGCATAGTGTGTCATCCTTCTTTTTAATGAAGATCACTGGTGCTTCCCAGGGTGAAACATTGGGTCTTATCAATCCTTTTGCTAACAACTCATGTAACTGAGCCTTTAATTCCATCAAATTTGTTGTAGTCATTTGATAAGGATCTTTGGATATAGGTTCTGATCCTAGAATTATATCTATGGAAAAGTCAAAATCTCTCTTAGGAGGTAACCAGGTAATTCATTTGGAAATACATCCTTAAAATATTGTAGAAAAGGGTACTTCTCCAAATCTGATATTTCTTGATCTATAAATTCCTCTTCTTCCACTCCTTGGAGTTTATGAGATTCATAATACATTAAGTCATATTGAAAGATGGACTCTTTGTAATCATCCATTTTCTTCATTTTGATTGCAAAGAGTTGACACCCTTTTTGCTTGGCTCTCTTCAATTGTAAGGCAAATATTTTCCTTGACTTCTCTAGAAGTACCTTGTAGAAAAACTCTATTTCCAAGGTCGTCTAGGCATTCCATTGTTTTAGCAAAATAGTCTACCTTAGCTCTATACCTCCATAACTAGTTCATTCCAAGGATGACATTGTAAGATCCTAAGGAGGCTACATAAAGGTTTACTTTAGTCAAAAAGCTTGGAAGTTCAATCTTAGCTCTTGTCTGGTTAGCATACTCTACTAACCATGATTTTTCCATATAACCATCTTTTCTAGATATTTTATCTAATAATTCATCTGGAAATACATCCTCAAAATCTCATAGAAAAGGTTACTTCTCCAAATCTGATCTTTCTTGATCTATAAATTCCTCTTCTTCCACTCCTTGGAGTTTCTGAGATTTGTAATACATTAAGTCATCTTGAAAGATGAACTCTTTGTAATCATCCATTTTCTCCATTTTGACTACAAAGAGTTGACACCCTTACCACTTGGCTCTCATCAACTGTAAGACAAATATTTGCCTTAACTTGACTTCTCTAGAAGTACCTTGCAGAAAAACTCTATTACCAAGGTCGTCTAGGCATTCTACTATTTTAGCAAAATAATCTACCTTAGCTAGATATGCCTCCATAACTAGTTTATTCCAAGGATGAAATTGTAAGATCCTAAGGGGGCTACATAAAGGTTTACTTTCGAAAAGCGTGGAAGTTCAACCTTAGCTTCAAACAAACACTACTCTACTTGAGCTCTTGTCTGGTTAGCATACTCTATTGACCATGATTTTTCCATATAACTATCTTTTCTAGATATTTTATCTAATACTTTTGGTGAAATATAGCATTCAGTGGCACCAATGCCTATTAAAACTGAAATTGGAACACCAAACAAAGTACCTATAATTTCAATTGAAGTAATCTGATACTCCACCTATCGATTATCCAGTGCTGCATGGATTCTCTGTTGGAAAGCCATCTATTGAGATGGTAAGGGATTTCCTCATGGTTGCATTCCTTGTGTCTTTTTAGGACACTAATTAGCATAATGGTCACCTCCACATGAAAAACACCCCTATGAGGTCCTCACCTTTCAAAAGGATTTCCTATGTTGTCTCCATTCTTCTTGGGGTTATTGTTGCCATTTTTCTTGTCACCTCTAGACTCATTGCGATTGTTTCAGAATCCCTTATCACCCTTATTTTTGAAGTTTTGCTTGTCACTCTTTTTCTTGAATGTTTGGGAAGATTGTGACTAGTTGAAATTTTTGTGGTTCTTTTCCTGATAAGCAGATATGGACTTTAGCTTCTTTTCTTTCTTAATAGATTTTTCATAGACTTGGTTCATAGTAGTGGGACCATGAACATCCACCTCACCTCCTATTTGGGTATTTGAGCCCATGGTGAACTTCCTTATACGGAACCTTTCGTCCTACTGGTAATGAGTAACATACTTAAGGAGACGAGTAAACTTCTCCCAATACTCATTTATTGATGAGTCACCTTGTCTCAAGTTCTAGAAATCCATGAGTTCCTAATCAAAGTATAGTTATGGTAACCATCTTTGTTTGAAGAGTTCTACAAACTTATCCCATGCTAGACTCAATGAAATCAATCCCAATTCCATCTTTTTATTCATCCACCAACTGGATGCTTCTCCAGATAATTGATATGCTCCCCATACCACCTTGGTTATTTCTGAATAGTTCCTAATTTCAAAATATTTTTCCATTTTTGTGAGCCATGGGCCACCTCCATGTCATATTCGCTCACAGTTCCATCAAATTTAGGGGGTGTAACCTTCTTCATGTCCCTGGACAATTTGAGAGCCAAATGGTTCCTCTTTTCCTCATCTGGTCTTGACTCTAAAATATTTTCCCTATGCTCACTCTCAATGGTACATTCATGATAGTTTTAATCCTCACCTTCATGAGGTGCTTCTTGCTTAGGTCTTCTTTGACCTCTAACCTCTTGCTCTAGGTTACCAATTGTCTCTCTTGTTTCATTAAGCATGGCAAGAATCTGGTCCAATTTTGTATCAGAGTTTCCAAAAGGTTGTCCTACCACCTAACTACCCCCAAGATTGGTTTTGATCTGAACCATGATGAAATTCTATTTCTCCTAAAGTTTTCATGTTAAGCATTCAATTAGTTTTTCCAAAACAATTGAATTCATTCATAAACATAAATCAATTGTCATTTATACAATCTTTAAACAAAAGAGATATTTTTGCTAAAATTTCAAAATTGTATTATAATATCTGTGGATTACATAGTATGCTCATTTATTACAAATTTTGTCATCTCGTGATTTTAGGTCGTTGTCAAAAAGGGAAATCTTCTCAGTTTCATCCTCATTCTTGAAGACTACCAAACTAGACCTAGAAGGTGGATGTACTCGCAAGTACTCATCCATAATTTCTTGACTAATGACAGGGGCATTATGACTACATCCAAATGGTAAATCCCTATGTACTGAAGTTTTGACTGGTTCAACCTTAGGAATAGGTACAATGGCCTTTGTTGCTTTATCCTTCTACATCTTCTCCTTCTTGATACGCTTAATAGCGTCAGTGAAGGTCTCATAGTCAGCTAACCATGCACCTTTAGTGTAACTAATATTGTCTAAGAGTTTTACTTTTGAGGCTCAATCCTTTTTAGCCTTTAGGTAAAATTCATTTCCTATTACCTTCTTCCTTGGTGTTTGTCTTGTTCTTACCATTATGGCAAAAGAACATTTAAACATTAGCAATTGTTAATGTTTGAAGAAAAAAATTTAGCATTGAGCTCATAGGTCCATGTAGTGAAATCGGTAGCTCTGATACCATATGTAGCATGCCTTCTCATAATACTCCAATAAACTCAAGAATTTACAAAAAAGTAAATTAACAGGGTTTAAACATGAGTGAGAAAATTGTTTTTTTAACTTATCTTTTGCATAATCACAAATGAATAAAAGTATATCTTTTATGAATATTTCAACCTTGAAATTACATCATAATCAAAATAGAATCATAGTGAATCCATTTCACTTTATATTTACTAATATTTTGCACATGGCATAAAGAATAGTTTTACATAAGTTAGACTATCATAAGTCCTGTGATGAAGTATATTGCATCTGGAATATTGATATCTATCTTCACAAGTCTCTTCTTGTCTTCTTCTTGGGAGGGAGAGCATCATCCGAGTGCTTTACCTCCAACCATAGATCAATAGTCCCTCGCACACCTTCCTTCTTGGAAGTGGCCCTACCCTTCACAAAGAGTATAGATATAAGTCCAACCAATAAGTTTTTTCTATATGAGTTTCTAGTGTTGTGTCCTACATAACCAACATGGTCATACAATTATAGATTCCTTCTAACTAAGTATGACACTATTGGATGGTTATGCAAATCTGGAGCATAGTGAACTGACTAATGCATGTAGCGACAGATGCATTACTTTGGCCAAAGTTTCAATATGAATAGACGTTTGCAATAAACATAGTCATGTGTTCACACACCTCTAACTCGACTTGGAGACTATCTCTTCCTATAGTTTGACTTTCTTCACTTAGTATCTCTAGACATAAATTTGTCTGTACCATATTAAATTCTAGTAAATCTGGCTTAGAACAAATCCTTATTCTAGGGTATACATACAATATTTAGTTTTAGGTAATTCTAACCTTTCAGAGAGTCCCTCTTTGCATACTTGCAATTTCTAGGGTCTATGAGCTCCTGTCATTCTACTCACTGACTATAATATTAAACATCCTTTGTGTAATAAAATAGGTTTTGACTCTATCATAGAATGACTTGAATTTGTTAAAGTACTACTCATACTCTATCTAGCCCTGTGGTTTTCTCGACCATTCATTATCGACTAATATGTAAAGCAATGCCATATTCATCATAAGGGTTATAAGTTTCCTAAACCCCTCAGGTTATGATTTTAGAGTTTAACCTCTCTAACCAAATGCATAGAAATATTAATACCCTTATTTTCTAAAATTAATAAAATATATGTATAACATAACAGAATAGGGAAACAAATGCCTGTAGTCTTCCCTAGACCACTAGACATTGATCAAATTCACCTTGCACATAACATGAATAATCATAGTATATGAAGTATACCCTCATTCATATAATATCTTAGTGTACACTTTCATTTTTATAACTAGTCATTTGACTAAGTTAAATCCTTCAATCCTTTTAGGTTTAATTCACAAGAAATAATTAAATACTTATGACCTTTGGTCATTTTAAGTCTTCTGACTTCCAATTTAGGATAGGTATGAACTCATACATAATATCCTTTGAATATAAGCCACAATAACTTTTATCAAAACATAAGTACAACAATCATGAAGGTTTAAGTTTTCAAATTTCCCAACCTTCTCTACTCGGATTTGGTTAACACAATGATACCGAGCATTGGAATATCTATATCCTTTGTGCACACAACACCATAATAAATACATGATACAAGAATATATATTTACCCTTCTGCTAGTATGCATAAACATTTGGATTTATAAAATAAAGGCTATTCAGCCTTGTACTCAAACAATAATAATTTAAGTGTATTGGTCTTACACAAAACAAGTTTTATGGCTATGCACAGTAATAATAAGTCTTTGGTCTACACATGCACCATGATGACAAATTTTTTTTGCTTTTATTTCAAACAAGACCCTATGGTCTGCAAAGACTCAATATATTTTCAACCGTTTAACTAAGGTCTTATCTTTGTGGCATTTCCCAGCCGTTCGGGCTCCTCTGTGGAGAAAAGGTACAATCTATGTATGCACAGTTGAATGGTTCTTTTCCACAAAAGTTTAATATACCATTATATCATTGGTAATAAACAATAAACAACTTCTATCATACTCATGATTTATATTATTTGGTGCACTCAACTCGCAGTCTCGAGCCTTACAAAGCATAACCATTTATCATAGGTTAAGTTGTACTAACGTAGTAAGGGTGGCTCAGATGGTTTTGTAAGATATATAATAAACTATCTTTCTATAAGTTTAGCACCATATAAATATCATTCAGCCATTGGCTTCTCTTTATTTTTATGAATGTTTTCAAAATAAATGGTACTAATATGTAAGGAATATAAAACTCACCTTATTCACTCTTGTGTGGCACGTACAATCTACAATAATCCTCTTTTATGTTGTAGTAAAGTCTTATAAAGATAACTTCTCAAGGCTCTTTGAGTAACCCTGAAATTATGTCTAAGGTGATGTCTGATATCTCTCTATTGTATGGATGTGCCTTGAGTCTAGTAAGGGCTAGAGATTTTGCATATAATGCCTTAACTGTTGTTATCTCTCTATATTTTTCCTATGGAAGGACGCACAATAATCTCTCTCTCCTCTTTCTTTTTAACATCCACAATATCTTTGCTTCTTTCAAGCCGCCTCTCGCATACTCAAAAAGACACTCCAAAATGCATACCATAGCCCACTCACTTGCCAACTTCCCCTTAAGTTCTATTTTCGAGGCTTGTCTCCCTTTACTTCTGAGAATCTCTGCTTCATCTTAGCATATAAGCTCTCACAAGGAGCATGCAATGGGTTGTGGAGTGATGGGTTAGAGGAACCAGTCTGATTCTCTACTAACAACTCCTCCACTCTCTCCATATTTATGTGGAGTAAGGAGTCTAGCACAAAATCACTATAAAGTAAAGTACATTAAATTACTAACTACTTGAATCCCTCTCAAAAGATTCAATTATAGCAAATTAAAAGGGGTTTGACCAATAATTCTTACTAAATCCATATATATATACACACACACACACATACACATATATATTGACATAAAAAAATTGGTGTATATAACATTTATCCACTTTATTACTAACACCCAACAAAATACGAGAATGAGGTCGAGATATTCTACCCCTTCTCTATCTCGCAAATATAACACAATAGTTGAATTTAAATAATCTAATAGGATACCACTATCAGAAATATAATCTTGAATATATACTATATTCACCTCAAATAAATAAAATAACGACTATCGACTACATCTTTTTTATGGTCATACCATCCCTACTAGGGTTTACGACAAACTTAGACTTAGTGGATCTTGTCGACCAATCGTCGACTAACAAGTCAACACCAAACTTAGACCAAAAAGAGCAATTATGACTTACCAAGTTTGACAAAGGTTCACTAGACAATAAACACAAGACTTAGATGGCATTAACCTGTCCTTTCCAATGTCTATCCACTTCTCTCGGATGATGCTCTGCCTCTCTTTCCCAAAGGTTGGTAATCTGTTCCCTGGTCACAACTCACAGTCACTAGATTGTGATTAGTGTATCATTAGTAAATCCTTAAACATCATAAATAGATAATGTCAATAACATATAATCACATTTTAAATTCTATGCATTAAATCATAACTCATGAAATCATTGATTTTTTCCTAACATTTGTCTAAACATCAAATCATTAATCCATGTAAGTTTATCCCTTAATTACATAAAAGTAAAAAAGTATAGTCAAAATTTGGGGTGTGACACAAGTTTTGTTTTTTAATGTGTTTGTTTTGCAAATCCTTGTCCGTGTTCACACATTCCGCATCTAAAGACTATTGCATACCTTTTTATGCAACCTTACAATGTTATTTTTTTTAATATTTATTTCTACACATTTAAAGCATAGCTAATATCACCTAGTGACATCAACCCACTAAACCAAGGCAAAATATAAGGTAAAAAATTGTATACCCTATAATTTTGACATTGTAAATTATCCTTATTTTAGTGTCCATTCTTATAGTATGTTTTAGGAACCATTTTAGCCTCTTTTCCTAGCCTAGTTCCAATCTAGATGCCAAGTTTTGTGTTGTTTTGTGCATTTATGTTATATATAGTGTATTTTAATGTTTCTTATGTTCAATGTGACCATTTTGTGATGTTTCCCATTTACTTCTTCTTGGATTCTAGCATAATTGTGTGGATGTCTACACAAGCATGATAGAGTCCCCGATAGTATAATCATATAGGCTCAATTTGACACTCAAAATAGAGGCATTTTTATGCTTCTTGTTTGTAATTGATGCCTAGTCTGAACTTGTAGGCCTCCAAGAATCATCTTTATCATTCCCTTTCTAAGTTGAACATTTGACATGCAATTTGGAATATCTCTTTGCTCTCACATCCTCCATGACTAGTTCATATACAATCTTCCTCTTCCTACAAGTTCCTGTTGCAAGTATGAGGTGAACCAGTGTTGTCATTGATGTCAACATACTCATATTGCATTAACAAGAAGGATTGGATGAGCTGTGTGCTGAGGATATTGAGAAAATTAGTCTCAATTAGGAACAGTGAAGAACAATGATGAGAAGAAGGTAAAAGTACTCAATAGGTTGAGATTCAGAGCATGCGGATTAAAGGGTTTGTAGATATGAGTCTTGAGATGATCCAGTTAAGATTTCAGAGGTCCGCATGAAAATGTGAAGAAGTTGTGATCGATCAAGTAGAACCGGTTCCGGGAGATGCTCCGGAGTGATAGATTGTTACAAAAAGGTCCAGTGAGATCCGGAAGTGCATTATCCTATCTTTTGGATTGGACAGAGTGTTTGGGATGTCCTTGTGATGTGTCATCTCGATTTGTTCATGGTTTGGAGGTCCGGAAGCACCTCTTGCAATATGGCAGTGGCGATAGACTGTGTTCTTGAAGTCCCGAATGAGGAAGAGAAGAGATTCTAGTGAGTAGAGGAAGTGCGGATGTACCTGGTCATTCAGGCAAGCTTGTGAAGGTTCTTGGATCATGTTGAGGTTGTGTTGTTGGTCTGCATTGGTGGTAGAGCCCGAAATTGAAGATATTCTTTCAGATGAAGTTCTTGTTCAGACTAGCCGACCGGATGAGTTGTTCATCTTGCGAATGTTCTTTTGGTGGTCGACCGGATGTGTTATTCATCTTGTGAATGTTCTTATGGTTGATTGCCGACTTAGATGATTGTTCCTAAGTCGATGTCTTGTATAAATAAAGGTTTGTGAATTCATTTTCAAAGTGTGTGTGGAGTGGATGAGTGTGGTATAGCAGAAGAGCGAAAGGCAGAGCAGGTGTGACTCGGGCTTAAATGGAATTGATCCAGACATGGTGAAGATGTCATTCTCTAGTTCAAGTTGGTGATACTTATGATCTTGTAGACAGTGTGTCTCTTGTAGGCAGTGTGCCTCCTTGTGAGTAGTGTGCTCGGGCAGTGAGCCCTAATTGGCATATGCCATTCATTTTTCTTATTCTTCTAACAGAGAATAATCCTTGGGTTAATCACCCTGTGGTTTTTTCCTTAACCAGGTTTTCCACGTCAAAAATCTTGGTGTCTAATGTGTTGATGTTTATCTGCTCCGGTGTTCATGCTTTATGCTTTGATGAATGGTTAATTGATTTGTTGTTAACTAACAAAGAAGAATCAAGTGTTTAAAGTAGAAGAAAGTTTTATACAACTGATTCACCCCCCTCTCAATTGTGTGCCCTAGATCTAAGAATTGGTATCAGAGCCAAGTTCCTCTAAAAGGAGCTTAACCACTTGAGGAGATCCAGGATGTCGTCATACAAGAAGGATAGTTCGAAGTTCGATGGAACCAATATCTCGCTCTGGAAAGGTTGCATGAAATGTCACTTGGAGTGCATGGGAAAAGCATACTTGTCGATGGTCACAAAACCATATGTACCTCCACAGGGTGGTCTGACAACTCTTAATGAAATCACAGATGCTGAAAACAATCTGCGGACCAAAGAAGCTCTTCTAAGTGCATTGAATAATTCAGAGCTCTCAAATGTTATTGACCTACCAACTGTATATGAGATCTGGGTTAAACTGGAACTTCTGCATGAAGGAGATGAGTTTGTTAAGAGTGCAAGGTTGCAAAGTTTGAAAGGGAAATTTGAAAGATTGAAGATGAGAGATGATGAAAATATCACTACCTTTATGCCAAGGGTAAATGAGCTAGTGTGTGGAATCAGGAATGCTGGTGGAGTTCTGGATGAAAATTAAATTATTTGCAAAATTCTCAGATCCCTTCCTGTTGCCTACAAAATCAAGGTTACTGCCATTGATGAATTCAGAGCCCATACAACTGTCACAAGAGAGCAATTAGCTGGCAAACTAGCTGCATTTGAAATGACTGAGTTTGGAGATGATCACCCCAAGAGTGAATCTGCATTCAAAGCCAGTGCCTATGTGAAAGGCAAACAAAGATTTGATCCAGGAGAGAATTCTTCAAGGAAACTGTCATGGTATGATCAAGCAAGGAAAGACATGGAAGAGGAAGAAGCAGAAATAGCTCAACTTGAAGCCCTCATTGCAAAGAGATTGCCAAGAGGATCCGGTAAGTATGAAGGAAAACTACCTTTTAAGTACTTCAACTGCAATAAGATTGGTCATTTTGCTTCAAGATGTCCGGAAAGATCTGCAAGGTCAAATGCTAATAGACGAAGGTTTCAAAAGAACTGCTATTATGTTCATGGAGAAGATGATAATGAAGGAGTAACAGATGATGAATCAGAAATAGGAAGCAAATCCGGAAATGAATGGGTGTTTATTGCCATCAAGGAAGAAGATTCAATATCCTCTGAATCTGTCAATCATAAGGTTGTAGAAAGAGCTTTGGCTGCCCAAGTTGAAGAAAAGGATGATTGGGTTATTGATAGTGGATGTTCTCACCATATGACAGGTGACAAGAACAAGTTCTTAGATTTGGAAAGGTATGAAGGAGGAATGGTAAAGTTTGGTGATAATTCTGCTAGCAGAATCAGAGGTAGAGGAACTATTTCTTTTGATGGAAAGAACAAAACCGGTAATGTACTTTATGTTGAAGGATTGAAACACAATTTTCTCAGTGTTGGTCAGTTGGTGGACAAAGGCTATGATCTTCGGTTCAAGAATGGAAGATGCAGAATCTTTGAAAGCTCTGGAACTGAGATTGCATCCGGTACTCAAACAAAAGGTAATATCTTCCATCTAGTTGGTTCTAATAAAAGTTGTCTATTTGTTCAAGTTGATCAGAGTTGGTTATGGCATAGAAGGATGTGTCATGTGAATTTTGATAACATCATCAAAATAAGCAATACTCAGGCTGTAAGAGATCTTTCTAAATTGGTGAAACCTGCAAATAGTTTGTGCAAAGAATGTCAGCTAGGTAAACAGAGCAGAGTCTCTTTCAAAAGCAAGGATCAGTCCACTACCGGATTACTGGAATTAGTCCATACTGATCTATATGGTCTAACAAGAATCAAGAGTATGCAAGGTGATAGATATTTCATGTTACTAATTGATGATCATTCTCGGATGATGTGGGTTACCTTCCTAAAAGAGAAATCAGAAGCCCTTGAGAAGTTCAAAATCTTCAAAGCTATGGTAGAGAATCAAACCGGATTGAAACTAAAATGTCTGAGGTCTAATAGAGGTGGTGAATTCACATCCGGTGAATTCATAGACTTTTGTGAGAAGCATGCAATAAGGAGACAGTTGTCTGCTCCTAGGACTCCACAGCAGAATGGAGTAGTTGAGAGAAAGAACCGGACCATCCAGGAAGCATCCAGGACAATGATGATGGAAGCAAATGTTCCCTAGATGTTTTGGAGAGAAGCTGTCAGCACTGCAGTCTATACTCTCAATCGAGTTTAAATCAGAAGCAATACTGGTAAGACTCCTTATGAACTCTGGTTTGGTATAACTCCTATTGTGAGGTATTTCAGAGTATTTGGTAGCAAATGTTACATCAAAAGAGATGAAGATCTAGGAAAGTTTGATGCTAGAAGTGATGAAGGAATTTTCTTGGGTTACTCCACTCAAAGCAAAGCATACCGGTGTTACAATAAGAGATTGAGAAAGATGATAGAAAGTACAAATGTAAAGGTTGATGAAGGAATTGAGAAGCCCTCAAGGTTTTATGAATATGATGAAGATGATCAAAATGATTCTCTAGTGCAAGGAGCTCAATCCTCCTCTAAAATTTAGATTCAGATTGATCCGGTAAATCAGGAAGAAGAAGTTTGTCTGAGTGAGCCTAATCAAGAAATAGTAGTGCAAGAAACTCCCAAAGTTCCAAGGTATGTAACTCTAAACCATTTTGAAGATCAAATCATAGGTGACAAAAGCAAAGGGGTACAAACAAGGAGGAGAATTGCTCAAGGTTCAAATGAATACTGTCTAATTTCAAAGATTGAACCTAAGACAATTAATGAAGCTTGCAATGATGAAAACTGGACCAAAGCAATGGAAGAAGAGTTGATGCAAATTGAGAAAAATCACACTTGGGATCTTGTTCCCAGACCTAGAAATAAGAATGTGATTGGAACCAAATGGGTCTTCCAGAACAAACTAAATGAAGTTGGTGAAGTAATCAGAAACAAAGCCAGATTGGTCTGCAAAGGCTACTCTCAAATAGAAGGAATTGATTTTGAAGAAACCTTTGCTCCAGTGGCAAGAATTGAAGTAGTCAGACTATTTCTTGCATTTACTGCCTTCAAAGATTTCAAAGTATATCAGATGGATGTCAAATTTGCCTTCTTGAATGGTGACTTAGAAGAAGAGGTGTACATTGAACAACTAGATGGATTTCAGTTATCTGAGCATGGTGATATGGTCTGCAAATTAAAGAAGGCACTATATGGTCTAAAGCAAGCACCAAGAGCATGGTATGAAAGGTTGGATAAGCATCTTGTGCAGATTGGATTCAACAAAGGTACTGCTGACAGTAACTTATATTTCAAAATTGATCATGAAAATATTTTGATTGTTGAAGTGTTTGTGGATGATATCATTTTTGGAGGAAGAGATAGTATGTGTAAAACTTTTGCAAATCAGATGAAAAGTGAGTTTGAGATGTCTATGCTTGGTGAAATAAATTTCTTCTTGGGTCTGCAAATTACTCAAATAAAGAAAGGGATCTTCATATCTCAGACCAAATATGTGAAAGAATTGTTGAGAAAATTTGGTATGGAAGATTCAAAGCCAATGAATACTCCCATGGCAACCGGATGCAAGTTGAGCAAAGATGATGACTCTCCTAAGGCAAACTAGACAAAGTATAGATCAATGATTAGTGGATTGTTGTATCTCACTCAAACTAGACCGGATATTATGCAAGCTGTTCGTCTTGTTGCTAGATTCCAGGCTGATCCCAGAGAATCTCATGTCATGGCAATCAAGAGAATCTTTAGATATCTAAAAGGGACAGTGGAGTATGGTTTGTGGTATCCTAGAGATCATGATTTCTCTCTTCATGCTTACACAGATGTAGATTGGGTAGGAGATGTGGATGACCGGAAGAGCACCAATGGTGGAGCATTCTTTTTGGGAAAGAGATTAGTTTCTTGGCTAAGCAAGCAACAAGATGCAATATCTCTATCTACAACTGAAGCAGAATACATTGCAGCAGTAGGTAGTTGCACTCAAATCTTATGGATGAAGAAGATGCTAAAAGACATTAAAGTAGAATATGAGGAGCCTATCACAATTTTCTGTGATAATTCAAGTGCAATAAATATTTCTAAGAATCTCCTGTTGCATTCTAAGACCCAGCATATATCTATCAAGTTTCACTTTTTGAGAGAGCAAGTGAACAAGGATGAAGTCAAATTGGAGTATGTACCCTCAAAGAATCAGATTGCAGATATCTTTACTAAACCTCTTCCCAAGGACTCCTTTGAGTATCTCAGGGAGAAGTTAGGGGTCATGGTCCCTCCGGAGATGAACTAGGATGCACTGATGTGCATCAGTCCGGTGGATATCACAGTCATATCTTGTGATCCAGATTGATGGGGAGCTGCTACTAAGGGGGAGCAACTGGTATGATTCTGATGTGTTTGAATTGCAAGTATGAGCCCTTTGCCATTGATGTCAAAGGGGGAGAGAAGACATGTGAAAAACAAGTGGTTGATGATTAAAGGGGGAGCAGTAAAGGAAGAGAAGACATGTGAAGAGTTGTTGTTGATAGGGGGAGCTGTGACAGAAAGGAGAAGTTCTTGTCTTGATGGTTTTTCACATCATATGTTGCCATCAATGATAAAGGGGGAGATTGTTGCAAGTATGAGGTGAACCAGTGTTGTCATTGATGTCAACATACTCATATTGCATTGACAAGAAGGATTGGATGAGCTATGTGCTGAGGATATTGAGAAAATTAATCTCAATCAGGAACAGTGAAGAACAGTGATGAGAAGAAGGCAAAAGTACTCAATAGGTTGAGATTCAAAGGATGCGGATTAAAGGGTTTGTAGATATGAGTCTTGAGATGATCCAATTAAGATTTTAGAGGTTTGCATGAAGATGTGAAGTTGTGATCGATCAAGTAGAACCGGTTCCGGGAGATGCTCCGGAGTGACAGAGTGTTACAAAAAGGTCCGGTGAGATCCAGAAGTGCATTATCCTATCTTTGGGATTGGACAGAGTGTTTGGGATGTCCTTATGATGTGTCATCTCGATTTGTTCATGGTTTGGAGGTCCGGAAGCACCTCTTGCAGTATGGCAGTGGCGATAGACTGTGTTCTTGAAGTCTCGGATGAGGAAGAGAAGAGATTCTAGTGAGTAGAGGAAGTGCAGATGTACCTGGTCATTCAGGCAAGCTTGTGAAGGTTCTTGGATCATGTTGAGGTTGTGTTGTTGGTCCGCATTGGTGGTAGAGCCCGGAATTGAAGATATTCTTCCGGACGAAGTTCTTGTTCAGACTAGCTGATCGGATGAGTTGTTCATCTTGCGAATGTTCTTGTGGTGGCCGACCGGATGTGTTATTCATCTTGCGAATGTTCTTATGGTTGATTGCCGACTTAGATGATTGTTCCTAAGTCGATGTCTTGTATAAATAAAGGTTTGTGAATTCATTTTCAAAGTGTGTGTGAAGCGGATGAGTGTGGTATAGTAGAAGAGTGAAAGGCAGAGTAGGTGTGACTCGGGCTTAAATGGAACTGATCCAGACATGGTGAAGATGTCATTCTCCAGTTCAAGTTGGTGATACTTATGATCTTGTAGACAGTGTGTCTCTTGTAGGCAGTGTGCCTCCTTGTGAGCAGTGTGCTCGGGCAGTGAGCCCTAATTGGCATGTGCCATTCATTTTTCTTATTCTTCTAACAGAGAATAATCCTTGGGTTAATCACCTCATGGTTTTTCCCTTAACCGGGTTTTCCACGTCAAAAATCTTGGTGTCTAATGTGTTGATGTTTATCTACTCCAGTGTTCATGCTTTATGCTTTGATGAATGGTTAATTGATTTGCTGTTAACTAACAAAGAAGAATCAAGTGTTTGAAGTAGAAGAAAGTTTTATACAACTGATTCACCCCCCCCTCTCAGTTGTGTGCCCTAGATCTAACAGTTCCAACTTCTCCTCCAATCTTTTAGAGCACTCTATAACATTCTAGCTCTCTATTGTAGGTCCTTAGTTTTGTGAAGCTTCCTACCTGCCATTGGACTGCATCTTTGGGATGGTTTGCTATTCTTATCCTTTTGCTTCATTATGTTTGTATTGTATTGTTTCCTTGGCATATTTGCACTCTTCATGCCCTACTTCTCATTACCATACACACTAGGCTACTAATCTTTTGTAGACCTAAAGTTTAATACTTAGAGTATTCCAATTTGTTGTTCTTAGTCCTAGATGTACTTAAGCTAAGCGCATGCACTATTAAATTTATTTTTTCATCATTCCATTCACTACCTATGGAGATCAAAAGATCAAACCAAGGACCTCACTATTTTGGTAGGCTCCTTTGCAATCAAACATTTTATGTCCTAGAAATAGGTTATTTTGAAGTCACAACTCCTAATGGAGATTTGCATCACTTTCTTCTTTATCGTTATTCCATTTAAATTGGATAGCTTAGATTAGTTTTTGGTATTTCTATTACGTTCCTGAATATTTTTTTGTGTGCCTTTGCCTCCTAGTGTGCAGGCAAATCGAATTCTAGGAAGATACTTTTATTTTCTACCATCCCTAGACTACAATGCAGAACCATGATGATGACAACACCCATCTTGGACTATAGTGCGGGCACACTAGTGTTCGTGTTGGAGAGCTTCTAGGTTCACTTTCCAGGTTCCCTATTATTTTAGTTTTCCTATTTTGTAACTCATTTATACAATTTACTCTTCTATTTCCAACATTTCATATTTTTTATTTCTAATTTCATTAATGTAATATAAATTTAAAGTGGCTTAAATTTTATATGACAACGTTTAATCTGCACTTTCACTTCCATGAGGTCAGCCAGTCCAAGTGAAAACGAGTGTTGTTTTAGGGTAGTCAAGTGTGAACACGCGAATATATAAAACAATTCAACTACGTGGACAACTGGGTCGCTCAATTTTATAAGAAAATTGTGTCAGTTGTTTCAGCCAAATAATCTACGGTGGACATTCATGCGGCACTCGTGGTTATTTATTGCTGTTTTTGATCCGGTGTGGAAGGCAGATTTCTAAGTTGTGATTTTTGTACATCTATTATAAGTTTTCAGTGTCGTTGTTAAAAAGGGGCTTGTATTGACTGTAAATCTGTATGTTAATGATCTCAAAGATTGTATTGGTCTCATGTTGTTCATATAAGCAGAATGTTTGTAAATAAATTGTAATTTTTTGAAAAATATTTCTATGTTTTGACTCATAGGGTCTTATATATCTGTAATGGTGAAATTTGTATACCCATGCCAATTCGCCTTTAGTTTTAAGTTTATTTTGATAGAATGTCTTAATATAATTATATATCAACAAGTGGCATATTTTTGTTGTTAAATTTTGTTTATGATCTAATATTTATTGTTATCTATTTTACATTCATTGACCTATTTCCATATATTTGATCTTATCCCATTTTCTATTTACACAATTCCTATATATTTGTAACTTATATACCCTTCATTAACCTGCATTTAAATTCATATCAATACTTTCATTCATTGCCTAAACCTCAAACTTTTATATCCTAGTTTAATAGGAAGTAGGGGATTAACCCAAAATTTCAAATATAAGGGAATATAGGAGTTCTGTATAGAATGATTATTCTTGGAATTGAGAATCATTTAATGGGTAGAAGGGATTTGGGTGTTAGTTTTGAAGGCTACAAAAATGTTTGCAGGGGTTTTCTTCAGCATCTGTGCCCTCAACTGGTGAAAGGCATTTTCTTTTCTCTAACCCATTTCCCCTGTTTTTTTCTGTGTTATTCTATCATTATCCCTAAAATTGGAGATTATTACTAAATGTGCTCTGTTTATCCACTGGGTGGGACAAATCAACAATAAAAATCTTTCACTACACCTTTTTCAGCAATAGAGGTTCTTGTAACAGCTTCAGTTATATGTATTTTGCAAGTTCTTGTTCATTTATTCCCAGCAGGGCATCCCTTCTTGTTGAAGCCTGGGGACAAATCGACAGTAAAATCCTCGGAAAAATATGAGGAGAGCAATTTTTATTTTGCCATCCTGAAACATGTCCTGTATCTCTCTGTCCTAGAAAGTAAACACAATTCAAAAATCCTCATTCCATTGTCCTTTACTGAACGTCCAGGACCATACCCTGTTACAAAGCTCTTGTATTGGTAAAGGCTGGTTGTATGCTAACAATGGTTAACTGATCACGTTGGACACCTATTTGATGAGTTAGGTGAAAGAATCTCTTGATGCCTCATAAGAATAGTCATGTCTTTGGTAAGCTGCAATTGTATCATTCCAGGAGACGCCAAGATTTAAGACCATCCACCAAGTTTTTGCACTCTGCATACATGTTGATAAGGTTATCATGAAGAACTGTGCACACAATACATACAAATTGCCTCTAGGTGAGGAATGGGCAGATTTGTATTCAGACTTTCAACGTAGCCCATTAGAATTGCAATGCCAAGTGATTGCCATATTATTGTTTTGAAAATCACTCATTGAACTGTAAGATTTCATATCAACTTAAACCACAAGAAGTTTCATAGCTTTTCCACAATTTCTGTTAATATATGTTGAATCCAGCTAATTGATTGCAGATGGTCAGAGAGGGAGATTGAAGGAGCTTCCAGGTATCAAATCCAAAACTTTACAATATCTCCATAAACAGTGCAGACCCAGACTAAAACAAAGCCTAATTTAACAGTTTCTAACAGATCTTAAGCTTGTTCATGGAACGCTATCTTTTGTTTGAATTTCAAAGACAAGGGTGAACGAATACAATCTAGTTTCTTCACCTCATACATAACAACTATTATAATTGTTTCCATCATTTGAGTAGCCTTTGTAGATTGGTTGTAACATAACGACTACGCTGATTTGAATGAATAACTTTGAAATGCATTTGAAGCTATGCAGACTTTTTTTCCATTCTTAAAATTGAAAACCTGAGATGGTTTGCACTTGGAAAGCTATTGCTTGCATCTCTAAAGATGCTCTGTTTTAATAGGTTTTCTAACAAGAAAACCTTGCCTTCTAGTGAATGCCTTCTACAGTCTCAAATACAGAATGTGGATAATCTGGACATGGTTTCTTGTGTTTATTCATCATCTTCCTATTGGCAACGATGGTGGCAAACAATTTAGTACATCAATCTACAACCCCTAATTCACCATTCCCCATTCTCCTTAAACAGACCAAGCTTTTGTTGTAAAGCAATTGATTTCAATAATTTATGTGCAATGCACCATGCAATTTTAGTCAGGGACCGCATCTCCTTTGTAGCTCTTGTATTGTGATTGTTGCGTAACAATGCTGTCATGGGTTCTAACATCCTTAGCAATTTCTTTGAAACTGCTTGATTTTGTACAATAATCTTTCAATTCATTAGAATCATTTAAACCTTTTATATCGCCAACGAAAGTTGTCGGTAAGAGAATGTAATCTTGTGACTTTTTGATGATTGATAGGATATTGGGAACCGAGAGAATCCGTTTAAAATTAGAAACATAGAACCTATTGCATGATATTTGCTTGTTTGGCCGATACGTCCTTTTTATATGAACTTTCTTGCGAACTCTTAAAATTTTGGCTTTCCAAATTTCTCTGGTACAAAAATAAAAATAATATAATTATCTTAACTTTCTTTGTAAAGGAAGAAAGTTTGTATAATAAAAATAATATAATTTCCCCATATTTTGTCTTAGAAAAAAATTTGGCAAGCTATTTTTGGACCAAGATGAAATTGTCATGTTTTAATTTTATTTTTCTCTTGATAACAAGTCTTATATTTTGAGTGTTTTTGTTGGTAGTATCATGGAGAAGAATTTAGGGCTTTTTATTTGAGTAGTTTGTTGTGGATGCCTTTGTATGTGGAGACATAAGTATCCTAGACTAATTACTAATTAGGGTTTGTTTGTATTTGAATATTTTTGTTTAATAGTTGGTTATATTGAAAGCAGACTTTCAACACATGCTTCTTGTTTTGAACACAAGTGTTGATGGGCAACAGAAGATCGTGTTTATTTTTCTATTAAGGGTATTAACCATTGTTTTGCTAACATTGTTACAAGAAGGCCAATGTTGACATGACCAAAAGTTTGGTTTTATTTTGTACTTTTTGATCTCATATTCATTTTGGGGTTTCTAGTCTTACATAATTCTATAGGTAATGTTTTTAGATTTTCTTGATTCAATTTTTGGCAAAATTGTAATGTGAGCCTTTACAAGGTAAATAATTTCTTAAGAACTGTGGTGGGTGGGGTTATGTGGGTTTTTCCCTATAGTTTGTGATGGGACATTTTCTAGGGTTTATCTCTTTTGAATGGTAGGGTTTCAAGATGTCTGTGGATTTGATAGGGTTGGATAGCTATCAACACAAGAATTGGAAAATCTAATGGTAATAATGACAAATCCTGGATAATTCAAGATCCCCAACTAGTTTTTTAATAGAAAGAATGATCACAAGGATGGATGTTTCTCTTAGATACCAATTCCCTCAACACAAAGCTTAGGGATGACTTGGAATGTTTCTTGAAGACTAGGTACTATTTTTTATCCAGTCCTGAACAAATCTATAATTAATGGTGCAATATTTTTTAGATGGGTTTTGAGAGTTAATATTTATATGAATTTTAGAATAAATATCACACCCATGAAATTCTAATCTATTCTAAAATTGATATAAATTATAAAAGCTTATGCATTGAATTTTAGGATAGGTATGAATGTAACATTTTTTTTTGTTAATGGTGAAGTGTAAGAACCTCCATGGTTATCACAATCTTTTTTTTTGTTTTGTTTTATAAACAATTCTAGAATATAAGTATTTCCACCCACATACAAGATTACTAATCTCACATGGCTAAACTAGTTAGCAAATTGATCATGGTTAGATTGTACACTACACTGGCATCATAACAAAACAATTTCCTTCATTTAGCAAGATCAAGCAATATGCAAGAGTTCTTAATACACAACACATAGTAAATATTTATGACAATAGCTGATTTCTTTCTAAAGCCTTCTCACAATGATCCATTCTAAGGCCTTCGTAGGTCTAGGTTCCTAGCCCCACCTATGCATCTTAGTAAAGTAGCTTGACAATGGAATTCATGTACCTCTAACCCCTAGGGAATCATTTCTAGCTCTATTATAGCCTTGGTTTGATATACACAACATTAATAATAAACATAGCATTTTACTTCCTATGAGTAGAGTCCACTAGAGCTTCTACTGCTAAGCATTCCAACCTAGCATTGTAGACATACCTAAAACAACATATTTTGAACATAGATCAACAATCATAGTTTGTGTCATCATTGCTCATGGTTTCAGAGGTTAGCCCCCTCACCGCTCCCCGTTATAACATCAAGTAAATATCATATTGCTTAATCATAATGATTAAAACATTAACAAGTAAACAAGAGTACTTGGTTGGGTATAAGAGGCTAGAGATTATAGCATTCTGCAACATTTTTGCATGGTTTCTAGTATCCAATAGTTCCTGAGGTAGAGGTGCAAAATATCCTAACCATGTGAATAAGATACCCTATTCACCCCAACCAAGGGGCTTGTATGTTCCATTCAAGAGAATATTTCAATGCCAAGGGTCCATGGTGCCATTATTCACCCCTTAAAGGGCAACACATGAAGGTTGACTCATCCTACAACACTTTTACCTAGGGATATCCACTTATACATACCAAAGAGAGAGATGTATCAATATGGTCAAACCAATTAGTTATACCTCCCATTGATTAAAAGAATTGAACTCATTTCTTTAGCATATCTCATCCTAATACCGGGCTTGCAAACACTTACCCATCCTTAAATACAACCCAATTGGAAGCAAAGGAGTACCATGCATTCCATACTCCATCAAGGGTCCATACTTTTCCCAGATTACTACTAGCTAGGATAGCTAGCAAGCATCCCATAATACTTGCCACCATCACTAGTTGGGGAAATTGTACAATTAGAACACTATTGGCAACAAAGAACTTCACAATTCATTGAACCTTTTGAGTCAAAGGATCCAGACATCTTTCACCTCCATACTAGCGAAGTTTGACTATCCTAGTATGGGCTAGCACCTCGCACTATCACCTGCATGGAAATAGTGAAGGTTGGCTTGACCTTATCATACCAAGGGTAGCTCTTGGCACCTGGGTAAGTGCAAGCAGATGAGGGGCCAAAAAGGGGTCTTAAGTGGCCACTTTTTTTCTGAAATCAGGAAATACTGGCCTTGGATGAGAAATTGAGCATAGTTACACTTAAAATTTGGAGATACAACCAAAATAATGTTCGTAGTGCTTCGAGTCTACTTTCTAAACTACTATTTTTTAAAAAAAATGGCATAGATTAAGGGGTTCAAAAGAGGGAGCCACATAAATTGGTGTTGTTTCTGTCGAAAAAATATAACATAGCATGTTTTGTGGCTCCCTCAAAAGGTCAACTTTTTTTTGGTATTTTTAAAATTGCTTCGGTGAGAAATTAGCTAATAGCATGTAGTTTATGCCTGATTTTTCTAATAATTTTTTGATGAATATTTGATTTTTTACTAATTTTCAAAGTGGACACATCCTAAAAAATAGAATTTTGGCCGTGCTACCCCTATAAATTTTGAAAACTAATTGATTTTTTTTTTTTTTTAATATTTGTAGAATGGAGTCTAGTTTCTAAATATGTATTTTTTTTAAAATTTCAATGAATAGTTAATTTACAATGAAAAAAAGACCAAACAATGGTTTTTGCCCAAAAATGGACACACAAACAAAAGAAATTAAAGATGAAAGGCTTAACATTGTGAAAATGTGAAAAAAATTACATCTTCAAATAGCTAAGAGAAAGCCTAACATTACCCAGGTGTTCGATTTGTTTGACCTTGAAACACGTGCAAATCTAAGGGTTAGCACAAACAAAATTATGTGAAATTTTGAAGAATATGGAAAAACACGTCTGTGACTATTCAAAAGGCACTCCAAGCCTTTGGGTTGGAAATCCAAAGCAAATCCCAAGCCCAAGGTTTGGGATTCCCAAAGCAAGACATAATGCGAGCACGTTATAACGCGCTTGCATTATGTTTTGCTTTGCATTTTTCCTTTTCCGCAAAAGTCTGTGTTCTTTGTCATGTTTGACATAATGTGATCACGTTAAAACGCGCTCGCGTTATGTTCCCCTTAAATTTTTTATGTTCAAGGCTATTAATCATGTATGTATGTATGTATGCCTATATGTATGTATGTATGTATGTATGCCTATATGTATGTATGTATAGTGTCAAGGGCAGAGGAGGGTAGAGATGGGAGTGAGCCAGATAGGGGAGGAGAGGGGTGGATAAGGATTGAGTGATTAAGGTTTAAGGTTGAGGGTTGAGCGTTTAGGGATAGGATTTAGAGTTTAGGGATAAGGGATTAGAGTTTAGGACCTTGAGGGATTATGGTTTAGGGTTGAGGCTTTAGGGATAGCGTTTAGGGTTAAGGGTCGAGGGATTAGGTTTAAGGTAGAGTGTTAAGGGTAGAGGGATTAGGGATAGGGTTTAGGGTTGAGGGATTAGGGTTTAAGGTATAGCTTAGTAGTTCTTGTGGATAAAGCCAGTAAACAATGGGAGATTATTTACCTGTTTCATAACAATATACCTTCCCTAAGAGCGGGGTGGACATCAAGAAACATAGATGTACCCCAATGCAAATCTTTTCTCATAATGATCATCCTTTTGATTTCAACTCTTAATTAATCACTGTGGATGTACCATGCACAAAGCTTTTCTCATAAGGTTTAAGGTATAGTGTCGAGGGTTGAGGGTTTATTGATAGTGTTAGGGTTAAGGGTTGAGGGATTAGGTTTTAGGGTTGATGGATTAGGGTTTAAGGTATAGTGTTGAGGGTTGAGGGTTTAGGGATAGGGTTTAGGGTTGACGGATTAGGGTTTAGGGTTGACGGATTAGCATTTAATGTTGAGGTTAGGGTTAGAGTGTCGAGGGTAGAGGGATTAGGGATAGGGTTTAGGGTTGAAGGTTTAAGGATTGAGGGTTGAGGCTTTAGGGATGAGGGTTTAAGGCTTAAGGTATAGTGTCAAGTGTTGAGGGTGTAGGGATAGGGTTTAAGTTTTAAGGGTTAATGGTTGAGGGATAGGGATTAGGGTTTAAGGTATAGTGTTGAGGGTTGATGGTTTAGGGATAAGGTTTAGGTTTGAGGGATTAGGGTTTAGGGTTGATGAATTTGGGTTTAATGTTGAGAGTTGAGGGTTGAGGGTTGAGGGTTGAGGTTGAGGGATAGGGTTAATGGTCAAGGGATTAGGGTTAAATAAGAGTGTCGAGGGTAGAGGGATTAGGGATAGGGTTTAGGGTTGAAGGTTTAATGATTTAGGGTTGAGGCTTTAGGGATGATGGTTAAGGGATTAGGGTTTAAGATATAGTGTTGAGTGTCAATCGTGTAGGGATAGGTTTTAGGGTTCACGTTTTAAGGGTTAAGGGTCGAGGGATCAGAGTTAAGGGTTGAGGGATTAGGGTTTGATGTTGAGGGTTGAGTACATTGAGGTTCGAGGGTTAAGGGTTTCAGGATAGGGTTGAGGGTCGAGGGATTAGGGTTAAGGGATAGGGTTGGAGGGTTTAGGGATAAGGGATTAGGGTTTAAGGTATAGTATCGAGCTCGTTGAGGGTCTAGGAATAGGGATAGCATTTAGGGTTTAGGGATGAGGGATTAGAGTTGAGGGATGACAGATTAGGGTTGAGGGATTAGGGTTTAGGGATAAGGTTTATGGTTGAGGGTTGAGGGATTAGGGTTCAAGGTATAGTGTTGAGGGTTTAGGGATAGGGTTTAGGGTTGAGGGATTAGAGTGAAGGGTTGAGGGATTAGGATTTGACATTGAGGGTTGAGGCTTTAGGCTTTAGGGTTTAGGGATAGGGTTGAGGGTCGAGGGATCAAAGTTAAGGGTTGAGGGATTAGGGTTTGACGTTGAGGGTTGAGGGTTGAGGTTCGAGGGTCAAGGGTTTAGGGATAGGGTTGAGAGTTAAGGGATTAGGATTAAAGTAGAGTGTGGAAGGTATAAGGATTAGGAATAGGGTTGGAGGGTTTAGGGATAAGGAATTAGGGTTTAAGGTATAGTATCGAGTCTGTTGAGGGTTTAGGAATAGGGATAGAATTTAGGGTTTAGTGATGAGGGATTAGAGTTGAGGGATGACGGATTAGCGTTGAGGTTTGAGGGATTAGGGTTTAGGGATAAGGTTTAGGGTTGAGGGTTGAGGGATTAGGGTTTAAGGTAAAGTGTTGAGGGTTTAAGGATAGGGTTTAGGGTTGAGGGATTAGAGTGAAGGGTCGAGGGATTAGGATTTGACATTGAGGGTTGAGGCTTTAGAGTTTAGGGTTTAGGGATAGGGTTGAGGATCGAGGGATCATAGTTAAGAGTTGAGGGATTAGGGTTAAAGTAGAGTGTGGAGGGTATAAGGATTAGGGATAGGGTTGGAGGGTTTAGGGATAAGGGATTAGGGTTTAAGGTATAGTATCGAGTTTGTTGAGGGTTTAGGAATAGGGATAGCATTTAGGTTTTAGGGATGAGGGATTAGAGTTGAGGGATGACGGATTAGGGTTGAGGGTTGAGTTATTAGGGTTTAGGGATAAGGTTTAGGGTTGAGGGTTGAGGGATTAGGATTTAATGTATAGTGTTGAGGGTTTAGAGATATGGTTTAGGGTTGAGGGATTAGAGTGAAGAGTTGAGGGATTAGGATTTGACGTTGAGGGTTGAGGCTTTAGGGTTTAGGGTTTAGGGATAGGGTTGAGGGTCGAGGGATCATAGTTAAGGGTTGAGGGATTAGAGTTTGACATTGAGGGTTGAGGGTTGAGGTTCGAGGGTCAAGGGTTTAGGGATAGGGTTGAGGGTTGAGGGATTAGGGTTAAAGTAGAGTGTGTAGGGTATAAGGATTAGGGATAGGGTTGGAGGGTTTAGGGATAAGGGATTAGGGTTTAAGGTATAGTATCAAGTCTATTGAGGGTTTAGGAATAGGGATAGCATTTAGGGTGTAGTGATGAGGGATTAGAGTTGAGGGATGACGGATTAGGGTTGAGGGTTGATGGATTAGGGTTTAGGGATAAGGTTTAGGGTTGAGGGTTGAGGGATTAGGGTTTAAGGTATAGTTTTGAGGGTTTAGGGATAGGGTTTAGGGTTGAGGGATTAGAGTGAAGGGTCGAGGGATTAGGATTTGACATTGAGGGTTGAGGGTTGAGGCTTTAGGCTTTAGGGTTTAGGGATAGGGTTGAGGGTCAAGGGATCATAGTTAAGGGTTGAGGGTTGAGGGATTAGGGTTTAAGGTATAGTGTTGAGGGTTTAGGGATAGGGTTTAGGGTTGAGGGATTAGAGTGAAGGGTCGAGGGATTAGGATTTGACGTTGAGGGTTGAGGGTTGAGGTTCGAGGGTCAAGGGTTTAGGGATAGGGTTGAGGATTGAGGGATTAGGGTTAAAGTAGAGTGTGGAGGATATAAGGATTAAGGATAGGGTTGGAGGGTTTGGGGATAAGGGATTAGGGTTTAAGGTATAGTATCGAGTCTGTTGAGGGTTTAGGAATAGGGATAGCATTTAGGATTTAGGGACGAGGGATTAGAGTTGAGGGATGACGGATTAGGGTTGAGGGTTGAAGGATTAGGGTTTAGGGATAAGGTTTAGGGTTGAGGGTTGAGGGATTAGAGTGAAGGGTCAAGGGATTAGGATTTGATGTTGAGGGTTGAGGGTTGAGGCTTTAGGGTTTAGGGTTTAGGGATAGGGTTGAGGGTCGAGGGATCATAGTTAAGGGTTGAGGGATTAGGGTTTGACATTGAGGGTTGAGGGTTGAGGTTTAAGGGTCAAGGGTTTAGGGATAGGGTAGAGGGTCGAGGGATTAGGGTTAAAGTAGAGTGTGTAGGGTATAAGGATTAGGGATAGGGTTGGAGGGTTTAGGGATAAGGGATTAGGGTTTAAGGTATAGTATCGAGTCTGTTGAGGGTTTAGGAATAGGGATAGCATTTAGGGTTTAGGGATGAGGAATTAGAGTTGAGGGATGACGGATTAGGGTTAAGGGTTGAGGGATTAGGGTTTAGGGATAAGGTTTAGAGTTGAGGGTTGAGGGATTAGGGTTTAAGGTATAGTGTTGAGGGTTTAGGGTTGAGGCATTAGAGTGAAGGGTTGAGGGATTAGGATTTGACGTTGAGGGTTGAGGGTTGAGGCTTTAGGCTTTAGGGTTTAGGGATAGGGTTGAGGGTCGAGGGATCATAGTTAAGGTTTGAGGGATTAGGGTTTGATGTTGAGGGTTGAGGGTTGAGGTTCGAGGGTCAAGGGTTTAGGGATAGGGTTGACGGTCAAGGGATTAGGGTTAAAGTAGAGTGTGGAGGGTATAAGGATTAGGGATAGGGTTGGAGGGTTTAGGGATAAGGGATTAGGGTTTAAGGTATAGTATCGAGTCTGTTGAGGGTTTAAGAATAGGGATAGCATTTAGGATTTAGGGATGAGGGATTAGAGTTGAGGGATGACGGATTAGGGTTGAGGGTTGAAGGATTAGGGTTTAGGAATAAGGTTTAGGGTTGAGGGTTGAGGGATTAGGATTTAAGGTATAGTGTTGAGGGTTTAGGGTTGAGGGATTAGAGTGAAGGGTCAAGGGATTAGGATTTGACGTTGAGGGTTGAAAGTTGAGGCTTTAGGGTTTAGGGATAGGGTTGAGAGTCGAGGGATCATAGTTAAGGGTTGAGGGATTAGGGTTTGACATTGAGGGTTGAGGGTTGAGGTTCGAGGGTCAAGGGTTTAGGGATAGGGTTGAGGGTCGATGGATTAGGGTTAAAGTAGAGTGTGGAGGGTATAAGGATTAGGGATAGGGTTGGAGGGTTTAGGGATAAGGGATTAGGGTTTAAGGTATAGTATCAAGTCTGTTGAGGGTTTAGGAATAGGGATGGCATTTAGGGTTTAGGGATGAGGGATTAGAGTTGAGGGATGACAGATTAGGGTTGAGGGTTGAGGGATTAGGGTTTAGGGATAAGGTTTAGGGTTGAGGGTTGAGGGATTAGGGTTTAAGGTATCGTGTTGAGGGTTCTATCATCAAATGTAGATTTATGGGTTCAATTATATTGATTTCCTCTCTAGTTTTGGGATGTGGATGTTTTGGAATCAATTAGGAAGTCTTCAGGAGACTTTGTGGAAGTGGATTGGCAATCAGTTGACAGAACCCCTGCTATTTATGCTTGGATAAGGATTTGTCACAAACTAGAACTTCTGCATCCAAAGAAGATTTGTCTTTCTTCCTCGATGGGCATTTTCTATCAAGAACTTGATTATAAGGGCTTGCCCCCCTTCATTGTTATGCCTATCATATGGCAGAGCATCTGGCAAGCTCTTGCATGAAACAAGAAAAGTTCTTCCTCAAAAACCTTGTGGTCATTCAAGTCTGAAGGGGAAGGTTTGGAAAGAGAAATGGATCACCAAAGAGATGAAGAATTTCTTATTTCTCAGACACCATCAGTGGTTTTTCTCTGATGCAGAGGACCTACCAAGATCGAAAGCATTTAAAGATTATATGATCTCCAAAGGAAAATCTCCTAATTCTCCCAGAATGTCATCCTTCAGCAAGGCGAGACGAAGTGGCTTGACTCTTCCAGTCATGGATCCTCTCATATTTAAGAGGAATTGTAAGGCTTGGAAGTGTCAGTTGATGAAGCATAGGATGTGGTCATACCTACTTGTGTTAAGGAAGATAATGCACAGGATGTGATCAATCTATAGCCGGACAAAATGCGAGCGCGTTATAATGCGCTCGCATTTTGTCTTGCTATAGAAACGGTAAAAAAGTGTTGACCCCTGTGATCTAGGCCCGCATGCTCTATTTTCATACTGATTATGCGTGTGCTCTGACAAAAAAGAAGTGCTTTCATGCTGTTGGGAAGTTCACATGCACATTTGACACATTGTACCACATTTGCATGATCTTTCCACCACCTTTTCTGCTTTGCCAACTTGAGAAGGAGGAAATAACATAGTTTTCACACCAAGTTTGATATATATCTATTCAAGTTTCAATTTTTGTAGTGTTACAATGTTAATTGTGATTCAATTTTAGGAATTTAACATTATAGATTGGTTAATAGTATTGTTGTTAGTAATTATATTCAGAGTGTTATTCAATTTAATATTGAAAAGGAAGAAAGTGGTGAAAAACTCAAATTGTTGAGGAGTTTGATGCAAGAAGAAAAAAACACTACATAATTGGGTACTCTCTCCATTCAAATCTTTGTTTTTTAGGTATGTCAAGTCTTTACATGCATGTTCTTTACATTTTCCTTAATTCGGATTGAATTACTTTCTCATGATTTATCATACATGTTTAAAATAGACACATTCCCAATCAAGAAAGCAGCCTACAATCTCACATGATGCCATGTATATTTTCTACACTTGGGCTCTTTAATAATTATGTGTAATAAATAGACCTTAACATACCATGATGTCAAACTATACAAGAATAAATCCTTACAACATAATAAAAATACAATCCCACTATTATCTTGTATTCATTTGTTAGGAAGTAATATTGGTCTCTTTATCATGCTACAGACAAATTCTCCATCATGTCGAGGAAACGATCAAGAATTAAACCAACATAGGAAGAGATAGAAGCTAAGAATGCAAAGAAAGTAGTGGATATGAGGGAACTTCATGAGAAGAGGAAATTGGACACGATAAATGAAGACATACCAATTAAAGAGGAACCACAACCATCACAAAGAGATATGGTATTGGTGACACAAAGAGAATGAATGCAAAAACTTCATGGTACGAGAGATTTGAATACCACAGTTGGAGACACATCCTCTACCGCAAGTCAACATGTAGGGACACCATCTACCACATCTCAAGTTGAGAGTACATCATTACTCACATGTGATGAAGGAGGTACGCCATCGTTCCCACCTCAACCTCAAGGTATGTCATCTATTCCATCTTCGATCGAAGGTATGCCATCTAGCCCATCTCATTTAAATACTGATGAAATTCCTAATGTTAAGATGAATTTACCTAACTTAACACCACCTAGAATTTTGCATAGAAAGCTAAAGTATTTGATTGATATTGACGAGATTATTTTGCAGCCAATGGAAGATAAGATTCCAAAATGCACTTGTAGAAGATATGCTCATAAGATTTGAAGATTGTTCTTTGAAAAGTTAAACGAGACTACAAGATGTCAACTATTCAGTGAAATCATGCAAAGTATAAAGTATAGTTCCATCATGAAGATTCTTGGGTTGAGAACATTAGAGGCTTCAAGTGAAAAATCTATTGTCAAAAATCTAATGAGTACGTATGAGAGTGTGGTTAACACCTCATGCACAAAAGATAGTAATGCAACATAGCATGTGATTACATCGATTATAGTAAGTAGTCAAATGAGGAAAGCTTGTCTCATTAGAAATATGAGTCAAGAATTGAGAATTAATAGGAAAACTTTATCAAGAGCCATTGGAAGATGCCAAAGAATTGAGGACACTAATGCCAATGAATTATGGGCGTTCTCGGGGAGACTACCATGAAAAGATAAACCAATTGTTGAAGCATTGAGATCACTAATTGAAGACTTTTGGAAGAATTGCACAAGAGTATCTCTGAATCAAAGGGATGTGGTAAGAAGGAGAATCGGTAGTCCGAACCGTGAGCCACATCCAAGGCATTTTTTGGATGAGACTCAAACACAATTTTATGGTAAATTTCTAGAGAAGTATCCTCAAATTAAAATTTGTCAAAGATATTTTGAAATGCTAAAACCTTTCTATGTCAAGATAAATGACACACGCACTACTTGTTGTTGTAGATTACATATTGAATTTTCTAACCATTTTTATGCTTATAGGTCTATATGTTTAGATATGCATACTAACAATGATTTGTAGGGTTGTGCCATATGTGCCCCACCAACATCTTCAAGAGACTTCATATCAAGAATTTTATGTGAAAGAGAGGAAGGTCAAATATTCTACAAGAAATTATGCTTGGATGGCACATGTCATCGTTGCGGTGGCTTGCAACATTTGCCAATATGTGAACATATGGAAAGAACACATGTGGTTGGAAACGAACTAGTAGAGTTTGGCAAGTATAAAACAGTGGCATACAATACAAAAGATGGTAAAGAAGAAAAGAGGTGTGAATTGGTTATTGAAAAGATTCCAGTGTATTAGTTTATGCCTATATTTCATGACAACATAGTGTATGAGTATGCAAGACATGCCCATAGAGCTCGATGGTTGGACTTGCAATTTAAGTTATGCAAGGACACATTTCTGGTTGGTAGCATTGTTTTAGTCGTCAACTTTGTAGAGAACTACAGTCTACAGCCACAACGTGAGGTGCAATCACAATATTACAACTCCACATAGGTTTCTATATTTGTGCACATCGCATTCATTCATGTGAATGATAGTACAGAGGATGACAGAAAGATCATAAGGGAGTATAATTTCTATATTAGTGATGATCGCACACATTCTACGGAGTTCATGCAATGTTGCTTTCAGATGTTCTACAATGATTTGGCTAGAAGGGGCATATCATTCAGTCAGCATATCATATGGTCGGATAACTATGCATCACAATTCAAGAACTTGTGAAATTTCTATTGGCTGAGTAGGAGGCATAATTTTATAGGTATTCAACATATGTGGAACTTTTGTGAGACCGGACATGGAAAGGGGGAACATGATGGTGCAAGAGCATGTATCAAAAAAGCCATAGCACGATGCAAAGTTTACAGATGCAAAATCGATTGTTGAGTGGTGTAATGCTTCCATGGGTCCAGGTAATGAAGGTAAGTCTTCAGTTCGTAGATTTTTTTAGTTCATAGATGATACTAACATTGCACCATATGAGGACTATTGTACACTGACAGGATCAAATGAGATGCACTCTTTTAGAAGCTCAATTGCAGGTTCATGGAGTATCCATACGCGAAAGATGTCATGCTTTTGTTCTTCCTATACAATTCAAGTCTAGGATGAGTGCGAGTCAAAGGAGTGGGTTGACGAATGGCAGTTATCTTATCCCTCTTGACACGTATCGACCCCCGACGGCACTAGAACTAACACAGATGGAATCATCAGTTGACTTTGACCACATATCAGATTTAGTTCAACCAGGTAATATAGGGCACGTATATGCATCTAATTTCATCTAGTTCAACCAAGTAATGTCATCTTAGTTTGTAGTGTTTTTGTAATGTTGACTAATTTTATCTAATTTTCTACACATATCAATGTAGGGCACGTATATAAAGTTATTGCAGATGAAGATAATGAAGAGAGAGCAGATTATTACTTATGTCATTGTGTTGAGGCCAAAAAGAAATTGGAGGCCCTTGTTACAGATGGAGAAAACATCGAATACCCTACAGGCTCAGTGGTTATTACTGGAACATGGCTTAGAAGGTACCCACATAAGAGTGTTAATATTTGGCTGTTTCAAGATTTTGACATGCATCGGAAGATTCTTCATTACTCAAACCTTGTCATGGCATCCAATGTTCATTTGATAAAGTATTGGGGTAGACCTTTGAACAAAATCTTGTGGAAGGTGCATGAGTCTGACCATGAAGCAATACTTGACACAATAAAGAGTAGAGAAGACCCGAATGGTTCATTGGATTAATTTTTAAGTATTCACATTGATTTTGTAAAGTCATGTTACATTTAGTTGTAAGTATGCACATTAATTTGTAAGGTTTATCTTGTTTTTTATTTCCTCATGCATTTTTACACATATACACATTTTTACATCATCATGTTATGTATTTTTGGTGTCCTGCTCCTGATGCGACCAAACTCATAACTCACCCTACTTCCTCTAGACACCATTTGATGATCTCTCCAACACTTTGGATCTAGGATGCCCAATCATGATGATGACCTATATACCATTCTCCCAAGGCGTTCATAATGAATGAAAAGAAGACCAAGGGCACCCAAGCTTAATAGACTTATTTCTTTCAATTTTGATGATCCAAACTCTTGCAAAATAACATCCACTTTCATGCCTTTAGATCTTCCTTCACATACAGGGTGCCAAATCAAGTTGAAAAATCTACATAACGGTGCCAAAATGGATGAAAGGAGACATGAAATGCACCTTAGGACTCCATGCTAAGGTTTGAGCCATTAAAGTCTCTTGATATTAGGCGCTCATGATGATGAAACTTAGAGTTTTTTCCTTTCCTAGGTGCTCATCTAAGATGTTTGAATGATAAGGAGCACCTAGACCTCTATAATGTACATTGGGCACCAAAATCAAGGTGATTTTAAGTCACTTTGAGTCATTTGGGGTCAGTTTGAGTTTTTGAGTCATGTTGCAAAAAAGTGTTAATGTTGTCAAGTTACACAAAGCAACTTTTGCATTTTTGGTGTCCTGCTCCTAATGTGACCAAACTGATAGTTCCAACGCATCTAGATGGGTACGTTTAGGATAGGCATGGTTCTATTTTTCACCCAAACATGTCAAAACAGTCCGAGCTACATTGTGCCAATGATATCCCTGAAGAGTCCAAAGTGCAAAAAGGCAACAATCTTTGACGAGATGTTACTAAAAAATCGTGTCACTTAAAAATATTCCATCTAAGGCAACGTGATCATGTAGAGTGCCTCTACAATAACCTCTCTCAGTTTTTTATATCTCTAAGGCATTTGCCCGTGGTGAAAGGTTTTCTGCTTCCCCAAAAATTGTCAGAAGGAGGCAGTGTAAAGTTGCAAAGGGGTGTAACTTTCGTCCTACTCCTGATGCGACCAAACTGACTATTCCAACATGTCCGGATGGGTACATTTACAATAGGTATGCTCCTTTTTTTCACCCAAACATGTTGAAACAGTCCAAGCTGCATTGTACCAATGATACCCCTGAAGAGTCCAAAGTGCAAAAAGGCAGCAATCTTTGACGAGATGTTACTCAAAAACTATGCCACTTAGAAACATTCTATCTAAGGCAATGTGATCACATAGAGTGCCTCTACAATAACCTCTCTCAGTTTTTTATATCTTTGAGACATTTGCCCGTGGTCAAAGGTTTTCTGCTACCCCAAAAATCGTCAGAAGGAGGCAGTGTAAAGTTGCAAAGGGGTGTAACTTTCGTCCTGCTCCTGATGCAACCAAACTGACTATTCCAAAGCATCCAGATGGGTACATTTACGCTAGGCATGGTCCTATTTTTCACCCAAACATTTTGAAATAGTCCGAGTTACATTGTACCGACGATATCTCTGAAGAGTCCAAAGTGCAAAAAGGCAGCAATCTTTGACAAGATGTTTCTAAAAAACCATGTAATTTAGAAACATTCCATATGAGATAACGTGATCATGTAGAGTGCCTCTACAATAACCTCTCTTGGTTTTTTATATCTCTGAGACATTTGCCCGTGGTGAAAGGTTTTCTGCTGCCCCAAAAATCATCAAAAGGAGGCAGTGTAAAGTTGCAAAGGGGTGTAACTTTCATCCTGCTCCTAATGCAATCAAAATGACTGTTCCAATGCATACGGATGGGTACATTTACACTAGGCATGGTCCTGTTTTTCACCCAAACATGTCGAAATAGTCTGAGCTACATTGTACCGACGATATCCCTAAAGAGTCCAAAGTGCAAAAAGGTAGCAATCTTTGACGAGATGTTACTCGAAAACTGTCACTTAGAAACATTCCGTCTAAGGCAACGTGATCATGTAGAGTGCCTCTATAATAACCTCTCTTAGTTTTTTATATCTCTGAGGTGTTTGCCCGTGGTGAAAGGTTTTCTGCTGCCCCAAAAATCGTCAGAAGGAGGTAGTGTAAAGTTGCAAAGCATTGCTAAGAAATCCTCAATACTCAAACACTCCAATGAACTGAAGCAATTTCTTCTTAGGCGCAAATGTAAGGGTACACAAGGGGAAAATGGCGCCTAGATGACTTAGTGCATTTCTATGACATCATTCACATGTTTAAATGTTTGAGAAACTCTCCTTTACTAAGCGCTTGTCCTCATGTCAATGTTAAGCTTTATACCTCCTAGGCGCTCAATTAGGTGATGTCATTAGATACAACTTACCCTTAGGCGCCATTGTAGCTTCTTCAATCCATCACACTTCTAGGCACTCAAATTTGAGGTCTTAGACTTGTATCTTATTCCTAGGTGCAATTGGATGATCTTCCTAGATCTAGGCGCTCATGATGGTGGGAAATTACATGAAGGGGTGCCTAAGTCCAATTTGACTTTGTATTTGATATTTTATGACTCCAATTGACTAGGAATGGCTCAATTTCTAAAGTGCTGACTCAATAATGTAAGTTTAAGGTCTTTTCCTCCTAGGCGCCAATTAATGAGTTCACTAGATGCAATTTCTCCTGGACTTGAAGATTGTGAAAGAACTTGAAGCTTAGATGGATGTCTTTGAATGTTCGATGAAGAAGTGTTCCAACTTTAAAGGTCCTTTAAAGTATAGATATTGATGATAACACTTTCCCTTATATGTGAAGTAGATGACTTCTCAAGGAGGCTTGAATGTATCAGAGGGACTTGAAATTGAATGGATGTCTTTGGAATGCTTGATGATGATGAGAAGTTTCTTTTTAGCGGCTACATGCTGATCTTGAAGTGATGATTGATGAAGAATCTAGTTGATACTTGAAAATGAATGGAACTTAAAGTGATAGATGGAAGTCTTCGAACATGATGCAACAGGTGATGTCGTTGATGAAGAAGACTTGAAATATATCTTGTTGTGACCTCTTGGAGCAGCTACCTCTTGAAGTGGTGTTTCCTTGGCAGTGATTACTTCCATCTTAACTCTCTGGCATGAATGAATGTGAAAGGCTCCTTTGGAGCAGCTACATGATGACTCTAGGCGACTCCAAGCTCTTGCTCCTACCTTTTCCTTCAATCTTCCTATAATACAAACTAAGAAACACATCAATCCTCATGATAAACATTTTATAACACAAAGGAATCCTCTTTAAACATGGAATAATCTTACTACAAATCTAGGCATATATATAGGTAAAAAGAAGAGCAAAGGGCGCCTAACACAAGTTGGTCCATATTTATCACTTTAAATGATTTCAAACAATTGTAATGGCTTAAAGAGGTCAATCTCCCTTAAGAGATTCATTCAAAAGGTGTCTTTCAATGCAATTTCTCTCTTAGGCGCTAGAATGGGTTTGTAGTGATGGAGAGTGCGCCTAGATTTAAATGTCTTTATACTTGCAATTTTGCAATTCTAAATGATGAGACATGTCTTAGAATGAATTCTATCTTTCAAGCGCTCACTCCAAAAGGTCATCTCATGCAATTTCACCCAAGGCGCTCATTGAGGTGTCCTTAGAGGCTAAAGTGCGCCTAACTCAATTGCCTTTATCTTTATTATTTTTGTGCTTTCAACAATTAAAAATGACCTAGAGTGATCCTTTCTCTCAAGGCACTCACCTATTGATATGAAATCAAGTTATTTCCCTTAGGCACAATTTTAGGCTTGTATGGGTGAAAAGTGTGCCTTACATCCTTAGGTGGTTCTTTCTAATTCTCAATGATTTCAATCAAATGCCAAGTGTCTAAGGAAGATTTTGTCTTGAGATGATTAAATTTTGAGGTTCAAATCCCTTCCTCAATCAAGGCACAATCTAAGGGTTGTATAGATGAAAGTTGACTTCAACTTGGGTGCTCATTTGAGTTGGGAGGAGCTAGAATTTGTGCCTAGATTGGAGATAGATATTTTGGCTTATTTAATGATGGTCTCAAGTCTCTCTACCAAGGTGCATTTTGATGATATTCTTATTTAAACTCTTATGAAGACTATCTCATCCCTAAGCGCTCATCCTCATGATTTTCATGCACTTAGACTTCAAGGTGCCAAAACTAGTAGGAAAATTCACAATGAGCGCCTTTGCTTTGGAAGAATTTCTTATTGATCATTAGGCACAATTTGGAGTTGATATGTACTTCCTTTACTTCCATGTACTTAATTCATCATAATTATTGTCAAAGACTTCTCCAAGTTGATTGATAACATGCTTCTTGATGTTAAGATCATTCACTCCTTAGATCTAGGCGCTCATGATGGTGGGAAATTACATGAAGGGCGCCTAAGGTTCAAGATAGGTTCTTTCCATTCATCTTAACTTTCAATCATTGTAGTTAATCTCAAAAGACATCATCCAAAATGAGAAACCTCAAAGACTTGTCATTGTAAGTTGATTTCCTCCAAGGTGCCAATACAAGGTTCTTTTGAAGGCAAAGGGCGCCTAGGCTTATGGGGCTCAATTTGATGTATTTATTGAAAGCTCAAGGTGAATTGATGCTTATTGAAAATGCCACTTAGTCCTTTATTTGCATTATAGGTGCCATTTCCTATTGACTTATATACTCCTCCTTGTATACACCTAAAATTGGCTCGGGTCGAATTAAGTAAATATTTTAATATTTATCTTAATTCTTATTTTCTTTTGTCAATTAAATAAATAGTCAAAATTTATTTGATTGGTTCATTATCTCATAATTAAATAAAGTCATTGTATTTAATTAAATTCCCTAAATTCTTCTAATGTCTAAAGTCCAAAATCTACCTCATCTCTTCCACCTCACCATGTTGCACATATAATTAAATATTCTTAAATATTTAATTAGCTAATATCCTCCATTTTCCAAAATAAATCTTTAACTCAATTAGCCTCCACCAAATTAAATATTTAATCCAATGTTCCCCACTAGCCTTCACCAATTGAATATTTAATTCAATTGTCCCCCACTAGCCTTCACCAATTGAATATTTAATTCAATGTTCCCCACTAGCCTTCACCAATTGAATATTTAATTCAATTGTCCCCCACTAGCCTTCACCAATTGAATATTTAATTCAATTGTTCCCCACTAGCCTTTGCCAATTGAATATTTAATTCAATTGTCATAATCCACTATTCTCAAATAAAGAATTTTTAATTCATCTATTATGAATTAAAGATTCACAAAAAATGAGAGTCATTGATCTCATCTTTTGATCCTCACCCTCCATTCTATTTTTAGAAAATCTATAAATAGAACCCTCTTCTAGCCTTCACCAATTGAATATTTAATTCAATTGTCCCCCACTAGCCTTCACCAATTGAATATTTAATTCAATGTTCCCCACTAGCCTTCACCAATTGAATATTTAATTCAATTGTCCCCCACTAGCCTTCACCAATTGAATATTTAATTCAATGTTCCCCACTAGCCTTCACCAATTGAATATTTAATTCAATTGTTCCCCACTAGCCTTCACCAATTGAATATTTAATTCAATTGTTCCCCACTAGCCTTTGCCAATTGAATATTTAATTCAATTGTCATAATCCACTATTCTCAAATAAAGAATTTTTAATTCATCCATTATGAATTAAAGATTCACAAAAAATGAGAGCCATTGATCTTATCTTTTGATCCTCACCCTCCATTCTATTTCAAAAAATCTATAAATAGAACCCTCTTCTAAGCCATTAAGGAGGAACTTCATCTTGCACAATCACTATACCAAAATTTCTCTCATTCTCTCTTCTTCATTCTATTTTCAAGTGTCCTCCATTATTGTGTGTTGAAGCTCACATTCAACACAAACACATATCAAAAGCCATTCTTCCTTTGTCATCTTCAAACAAGTAAGCAAGTAAGGAAAGCTTCTGAGGGCTTCACAATCAAGATCAAAGAAAGATAGGCAAACAATGGAAAATGACAGGTAAAAGAGTTTGTAAGTATGTTCTTACTTGTTTTGGTTTTATTCTTCTTTGCTTTCAACTTCCATTGGTGTTTGGGTTTATGTTTTCATTAATTTGACTAACCTCATTCTCCCCCTCACATTTTGGTGCCCACCATGGGGCTCTTGCCCCTTTACTAATAAAAAAAGCAAGTGTTTTTAGTTACAGGTCCATGTAGGTGAAGAACAGGTGAAGAATAGGTCTCTGATAGCCATCTTGCACATACGACTTCCACAGTTGCGCATTGACCTCCGCAGTTGCGCGTATGAAAATATTGTGCATTTGACTTCCACAATTGCACATTTGACCTCCGCAGTTGTGCATATGAAAATATTGCACATTTAACCTCTGCAGTTCCGCATCCAACCTCCTAAGTTATGCATCCAATCATTACTATGGCACCTGAGTCCAGTTGTGCATATACTCTGTGTACTTGCGCATCTGTCTGAGTTACGTGTTTACCCCCTAGTTTTGCGCATATGCTATTATTACGCATGTGCCTCTAATTTTTGCACATTTTCTATCTGTCCTTATGCATTTGTTTAAAAGTCGCATACACTCCCTATTTCTGCGCATTCAGGCTGCAGTGTTGCGCATCTGTATTCTGCTTTTGTTGTACGGTTATGTGGATTTTGCCCATTGAGCTAATGTCTGTTTTGTAGGGGTAGTGGTTGGATTAGGTCATTTAGATGATTTGTCTAGTCCATTTAGACTAACTAGGGGTGAAAGTAACAAGTGCATCTCATACAAAACTTCACATAGTTTTCTAAACTAGGAAGGAAGTAATTGAACCCAATGGTTATCTATGCATTGTCGAATCTATTTTCCTCAAGTAGGCCACTGCTATCTTTACAAATAGAAAATGAACAATGCTATGTCGTAATCACTGTCAAAGTTAACAAACGGAAAATAAACAATGCTATGTCTTAATCACTTTCAAAGTTAACAAACAGAAAATAAACAATGCTATGTCTTAATCACTTTCAAAGTTAACAAATAGGGAATGAATAATGCTATGATCTAAACACTTCCAAGTTAACAATCGTATGAATGCACAAGTAGCTTAACTCATTTAGTTTTTCTACTTTTAACTAGGTTGGATTAACAAGTGTTTTCTGTGCTTGCGAATGACAATAGGCTTATGCTCTCCCCTTAACTGGGTGATCAAAGTGCCAGACTTGTCATTCTATTTGTCAAACCTTTAGGGGGGCCTGCCCTTGGATGCACGCTAGTCCAAGTGGGAACGACCCTAAGTGGTAACAGGCTAAAGCCAAGCCCTACCAAGCCACTTAAAATAAATTGTGCTTGGGGTGAAAACCTCAAGCAACGAGTGCTGCTGTGTTACACCGACGACCAACCTCCCCCAAAACCCTCATAGGCGCAACCCTTTGAGGGTGGGAGACTCCATAATGGAGAGTAGTGCCGCCGCATGTGTAACCACTCAAATAGTTGCCCTAACTAAGAACCAATTGTATAGCAAGCCAAAAACCCCTATTTGTTGATGCAAAAGGTGGAGCCCTTGAAGCGGCCTCGATTCAAGTGACTCTTAGTAGAGGTAACAGGGACAATCCTAAGGTTCGGTGTGGGTACGAGCCTAAGGAAACCCAAATCTAGTATGCGTGAGAATTGAGTGCCGTGGAGGGGAGCCGGTGCTACCAGATTCTGGAGCTACATGCTTTGAGTGGCATAGCTAGAGGATTCAATGAATATTGTCCCACCCAGCCTAGGTTGTATTTGTCTTTGAGTCAAAAAAGTCCAAAAACACAAAAAAAAATATATAAAAAGATAAAAATCATAGAAAATTTCTATGTGTTTGATGTGATTTTGCCATAATTGGATATCAACCTCAGTAGAAACACCAAATTTTTCAAACCAAAAACACTAAAAAATCCTGAAAACTATCCAAAATTTCCAAAATTCTAAGAAAACACAAACAAAGAGCTAGATTTGCGCATATGCACTAACTTTTTGTGCATTTAAACCAACTTTCTGCGCATTTGACAGTATTGTGCATCTGGACTCTATTTTTGCGCATACAAACTTAACCAGTATTGCACATGCATATCGACTTGTTGTGCATTTACCTCCTGTCATTGCGCATTTAAACCAGAGAGCAAAAACCATTAGGGGAAATTTACATAAAAAATGGGCCTCCTAAGGATGACATCATCAACTTTTTGAGTTATCAAAAATCAACTAAAAGATGACATCAACCGTTACGGTGACATCATCTAAAATAAAAATTAAATTATTTATTTTATAAAATAAAACTTTCTAAAATCCTATGAATTAACTCAGGATGGTTAATTTAACTCTACATATCCTATTTTATCTCAATCATATTTCTAAATAATAAAGATTCTTTTTATTTTTTTGATTTATATTTTTAAGTTCTATTATAGAAATTTTTATGTTTTCTTAAAAATACTTTCATTCTTTATTAAAAAAAAAATCTAAAAAGTATTTCAACAAATCTTTTCTTAAAATTTTCTTTTATTTCTTAATAGCATTAAAAATCATAAAACCTACTATAAACATGTTTAATATATTAATTATAAATCTATAAAAGCATAAATTTCAATATATATAAAATTATAAATATATTAAATCATTAATCTATATATAAAATGATAATATGAAACTTGATTTAATATATAAAATTTATAAAAATAAAATATTAACTAGTATATTTATATTTTAAGAAATATATCTAAAGTACGAGGGATATCTTTTTCATAGTTACTTTGATTTTCTCAATTTTTTCGATTTGCAATTTCTTTTTTGGTTTTTATTTTTTTATTTTTTCCAATTTCTTTTTTAGTTTTTAGTTTTTATTTTTTCCAATTTCTTTTTTTCTTCAACACTTTTTAATTTCTTTTTTGGTTTTTTTCTTTGATTTTCTTATGTTTTATTTTTTATTTCTTTTTTGGTATTTTAATTTTTTTTTTAATAAATTTAGGCAGAAAAAACAAGTGCTCTCATCCCTGGACCCCACCCTACTGTGACTATAGAACACCTTTCGGCGTAAATATAAAATAAAATATCTAAGCTACTTGTACTTTGCTACTATTTATAAATAATATAAACATACATAAAAAAAATAATAGATGAATATTTTAAAGCTATATCCAAATTTTTTATTTAGTACTTTTTAAAGCTAATTTAAATTTTATATACAAAAAAATTTCTTTAGAAATAAAAATTCTTCTCTCGCAAATTTAAAAAAATTCTCTTCAAAATAACTCATTGTATAATGAAAAATAAAAATTTATTGGAAAAAAAAAATAAAAAGCTAACAACTATTCACAATAAAAATATTATTGAAGAGAGAAAAATAAAAACACAAAAATAAAATAAAATAAAAAATCATGATAAACATTTATTGGATTAAGAAAAATCTAACAATTTTTATTTATAATTTAGAGAAAGAAAACAAAAAAACTATTGTAAAATATTCTTTAATATATATACACGTTCAAAAAATTTAAAAATAAACTATCATAAGAGTTTGTTTTAAAATTATGAAGTGTGACTTTTTAAATATAACTTTTAGATAAAAGATTTTTTAAATAAAAAATAAATAATCAAGAAAAGAAATAATCTAAAATGAAAAGTGAACTTGATTTTTTAATAAATTATAATAGAAATATATGTTACCACTTTAGAAAATAATGAACTTGAGTTTAAGACTTTTTAAATAAAAAATAAATAATCAAGAAAAAAGAAATAATCTAAAAAGAAAATTGAACTTGAGTTTTTTAATAAATTATAATAGAAATATATGTTACCACTTTAAAAAAGTAATGAACTTGAGTTTTCTAAGAAATTATAATAGAAACATGTGTCCCCACTTAACTTATGTAGTTAAGTAATTTATATTTATTTATATTTAATAATTGTATTATATGAGATAATTTTTGCTTTTTTAGAGTTTCTTAGGAGGCCCATTTTTTATGTAAATTTCCCCTAATGCATATCTTCCAAATAGCAAAATTTGTCAATACTTTTCAAAAACTAGTTCAAACCTATTCTAGTTTTCAAAATCTGATTAAAGACCTTGCAAAATCAACCATTTCTCCCTTTTCTGCACCATAGTTGTTTGTTCATCCAAAATTTCACCACTTTCTCCCAAGTTTCCAAAAAGGTTATAGTCAAATTTTTCTTGATCAAAATCAAATCTCAACAAGACCTAGTGAGCCTCCAAGTATCAAGGATTCCTTATCCTTCTCTATCGGAACTCCACTAGTGGATTGTGCGAAGGCTAGTCAACGTCAAGTAACAGATTCCTAACATCCTAGCTTTTGACTATCGCTTTTGTATATCCACCTTGTTTGACACCACCTAGATCTAAGAGGAACCTTGCTAAAACCTTGTTCCATCCTAGCACCTTGCTCAAAATCTTCCAATCTCACCGCATCCCATCTCTTTACTACCTTGCATGGTCTTGGCAAGATTACAAAAACAAAAATAGTTAGAAATGGCTGAAAAAATTATTTTTGACGGTCACGAAAGCGACGGAGAACCTTCCATGGAAAAGATCCTTAAAATGCAACATGACACAAAATTTCAACGCCTATTAGATGGAGTACTTGCACAAGACCCTACAAAATTCTTCTTACACATTAGATCATGATGTAGAACTTCCCAAAGATTATGATGTAGAGGCTCTAAGGGAAACTGACGAAGAAAGAAACCCCGAAGGGAGTAGACAGGATGAAGTACCCACGAATAAGAGCAAAGCAACAATTAACTCTTTAGATGCCCTAAGTCTGATGAACCAGAAAGTTGAAACTCTCCAACAATGATTTTTAGACATGGAAAGGGGAGCCTCGACAAAACATTACACCCTAGAGGATATTGCACCATATCCTTTTGATAGGGCATTAGTCATGATACCTTTTCCCTCGAGATTTGAAGTACCTAAGTTCGACAAATATCGAGGAAAAGGTGACCCAAGGGATCATGTCAGAGAATTCAATGCCGCCTGCCTAGAGGTCACACATAATGACACATATCTTATGCAACTTTTTCCTCGAAGCTTAGGAGGACAGGCCATGGAGTGGTTCTCTAGATTGCTGCCCAGCATCAAAACTTTCAATGAACTTATAGATAAATTTGTCGCCCATTTTTCCTACAATATTGAGCACGACACCTCAATATCGGACCTCTGTAACACCAAACAGAAAGTGGGAGAATCTTTCACCGCCTTCTTATAGAGATGGAGACAACTGGAAACCAAGTGCCCTCACCAAATGCCGAAGAGACAAATGTTAGAGATGTTTGTTCACAACCTACAAACGGACCTAAGCTACCAAGTTCAAATCCAATGTCCTACTTTGTTTAGCAAGGTCATTGAGGTGGGCCTCATCATAGAGAAAGCCCTACTCGCAAAACGTTAGATCAAACACTATAAGGACACTCCTAACACCTATGCCAATAATGATAAACCTAGGTTTTGGACAAAAAACAAAAATATTGTGAATGACGGGGTAGTAGATGCCAAAAATGCGGCACCTAAACAACCAATTTTAAACCTGTCAACACCCAAAACAACCCCACACAAAACAAACCAACAAATACCCAATCTAGGTTCACCAACTTTCGGCCTAAAAGAACGTTCATGCCTTTGGATGAATCACTAGAAACTGCTCTACAGAAGGTGATCACCAACAATCTCATAACACTTCCCTCAGTACGGGAGTACGAACCAAAGGTCAAACCCCGCTGGTGGAATGATAATGATTTCTGTGAATACCATCGAAACAGGGGGCACAAGACAAATGATTGTATTGCACTCAAGCATACAATCCAAGACCTAATAGAGCAGAAAAAGATATTTGTTAAAGGACATACCTCCAATAACGACCATCAGGCATTCAAGGATCCTCTTCCCAATTACAAGCAAGCAGGACCTTCTAACAAAAACAATAATGGCTCTAACAACGCAAACTACACAAACGTCAGCTATGACTACGTTGTTAACCATATCTATGAAAGTGGTTCACATATCAACGTGATCACTATAAACAAAGACCTAGATTGTAACGTTACTACCCGTAGTAACAAAGTTACCCTTAGAGGAGCCTCCGCTCCTCTAACCCACCAATACAATATCGTGGATCAACTCCACAAAACACCAGCACATATCTCCATATTGGAACTACTACGTCTATCTCCTTCCTATAGGACCATATTCGATAAAGCCTTAGCAGAAGCCTCAGTTCCCACAAATCTAGCTGAAGAGAAATTCCAAACTATGGTAGGTCATATCACCTCACCACCTTCCTTATCATTCACTGAGGAGGATGATATGTCCATCACACAACCTCATAACGCCTCCCTCCATATCGAAGCCTTCGTACACAAACATAAAATCAAAAGAGTCCTAATAGATGGAGGGGCTGGTCTGAATATTTGTACATTAAAGCTAATGCTTACATTAGGGTTTTCAGAGAAGGCTATAGATCCAAAAAGGAGAATCACTATCGAAGCATATGATAAGGAAGAGAGAATAACCAAAGGAACTGTGATTCTACCAATCAGAGTGGGCCCCCTAGTAAAAGATGTAGCTTGTTAAGTCCTAGACATGGATCTGGCATACAACATTCTTCTCGAGAGACCATGGATACATGCTCTAAAAGCAGTACCTTTCACCTACCACCAATGCATCAAGTTCCCACATGAAGGGCAAGAGATCACCATCCAAGGTGACCCTAACCCCTTTCAATATTGTAACTCTATTCAGCCAAAGCCAGAAGTAGTGATCCCAACCAACCGGGCTTCTACTGCCTCTTCATCTCATGTAGACCCAGCAACACTTGCTTCCTCTTCAAGAGCATCTCAACTGAGACTCCAAGTCAAAGATAATGGCCTGGGTGAGTACATGGCCTCCCAATCCCTCTGTTTGGCACAACTACCTCTATCTCCTAGATCCCATGGGAGATCCATACTAAGAACACCAAATGTAGAGAAGATCACCAAAGGACCATTTATAAAATGGGGAAGCCTAGAGGATGAGAGTGAGGAAAAAGATATCCTGTAATGGCTATACAAGGATGAAGGTAGTTCCTCAACATTACAGGACCACCCCGTCATACAATCAACACAATATGGTCAAGGTTTTCAAATACTAAAGAGAATGAGGTATGAAGGACGGGGTCCACTGGATTCAAGAAAGGATGACATCACTGAACCCATCCAACCTCATACCTTGGAAGCTCGAGACACTACATGGGTAGGGTACACGGGAACATCAAAAGACACCAAGACCAACATCAGCAAAGGCCAACAAACAGAAGCAGCTACTAGCAATATGATTGAACACATTCAGAGAATGCAGGTGTGGAGCGATACTGATTCTAATGAGTATGAGTGGGATAGCCTCTCTGAGCTATCTTGTGATGAAACAGATATTGATGTGGTCCATGAGTATGACCCGACCTCCGCAAATGAGGGACAAAGCCTAAGGGCTAGGCCGCTAGAGTTTGTACCACACGATAACCGTAGTGAAAATCATGAGGAAGGAATGAGTCCACTCTTGACGGATCCGCTAATGGAGAATACCACTGCAGACCTCATACATACCAGTGATAATTCCGTCCTAACCTTTAACGCCAGTGAACTAGACCCAACTAGCAATCGCTTACCTTTGATATATCCTAAACTTATCAACTGGGACCTAGAAAGTACCACCCTTGAGCTGGACACCTTTGAAAATGATGAGGCCATCATTGATTATCTAGACCTTATAAATCACATACCTGCAGGAGACCATAGAGCTGGCTATGCTATAGAACTCAATGCGTAGTCCTATTTTGGGGAGAGCGCCAAGCCTTTCAGTCATAAAAATGTCAAAATAAAAGAAGGGTCTAATGGTGAAAACTGCTCCGTGGCAGTGTTAGACCATCAAAATAGTAAAAATAAAGATGCATCCAACGGTGAAAACCTCTCTGAGGTGCCGAAAGATGGAAGGCTTGACCCTCTCCCCAATCTTACACATCAGGAGAGATCGTCGATATTGATAGAACCTACCAATGTCAATATAGAGGATGAGCCCAGGATGATCTACATGGCAAAGGCCCTCACAGAACCTGAAAAATTAGCATTTACAAATTTCTTCAAGAGAAAGCAAGTCAACTTCGCTTGGACATACGCTGACATGCCAGGGCTTGATCCAAATCTCATCATGCATCATTTATCTTTAGCTCCATAAGCTAAGTTGGTTAAACAAAAGCTCAGAAAGATGCATCCGCATGTGGCTCTCATGGTAAAGGAAGAACTAAAGAAACTGCTAGATGTCGGGTTTATCAAGCCCATAGATTATCCCGAATGGGTTTCAAATATCATACCGGTGGCTAAACTGGATGGCAGGGTCAGAATATGTAGTGACTTCAGAGACCTAAACAAAGCTTGTCCGAAGGATGACTTCCCCTTGCCCAACATCGACATGATTGTAGATCTCATGGCAAGTCATACCATGCTTTCACTTATGGATGGTTTCTCAGGCTATAACCAAATAAAGATTGCACCTGAAGACCAACACAAGACGGCTTTCACATGTCCTTGGGGCACCTACTATTGGTGCGTCATGCCATTTGGTTTAAAGAATGCTGGGGCAACATATCAGAGAGTCATGACAACAATCTTCCATGACATGATGCACACCATAATGGAAGATTATGTTGATGATATTCTAGCAAAATTGCTTACAAGAGAAGGACACCTAGCAGTGCTGGATAAAATATTCACAAGACTAGAACAGTTCAAGGTGCACCTCAATCCAAAGAAGTGCGTATTTGGGGTTACCTCAAGTAAGCTGCTAGGGTACATAGTGTTGGCAAATGGGATTGAGGTCGATCCAGCTAAAGTGAAAGCCATCATGGAAATGCCACCTCCCAAGAATCTCACTCAGTTAAGGTCCTTGCAAGGAAAACTACAATCCATCAGAAGGTTCATTTCTCAGTTGGCAGACAAGTGCCACCCGTTTTCCCATCTTCTACATAAGAATGTACCTTTTAAATGGAGCGAGTCATGTGAGCAAGCATTTTATCTATTAAAAGAATATCTGGTGAAACCACCTGTGTTTATGCCTCCAATTCAGGGTAAACCTCTATTACTATACATCTCGGCTACACCAACAGCCCTAGGAGCTCTCCTGGCCCAACACAACCATGAAGGGAAAGAACAGGCCATATATTATATCAGTCAGATGCTTGTTGGGTATGAGCTGCAATATACACCCATCGAAAGAGCATGTCTCACTGTGGTCTTTACCTCCCAAAAATGGAGACATTACCTGCTGTCACACTCTGTCAGATTAATAGCAAAAATTGATCCACTAAAATACTTGCTCAACAAAGTAGCTCTTATGGGCAGATTATCTAAATGGGTCATGCTTCTCAGTGAGTTTGACATTGAATATGTGGACAGAAAAGCAATAAAAGGACAAGTGCTTGTAGATCAGCTGGCAGATGCACCCCTAATGGATGATATCCCTCTAAGCTTCGAGTTCCTAGATGAATCTATATTCCACATCAATACAGCAACCTGGAAACTATACTTTGACGGCTCATACACTCAGCATGGATCGGGGGCAGGAATCTTGTTGATCACACCTAATGGCGACACTATCCCAAAGTCATATAGGCTACTCTTTCCCTGCACTAACAACGTGGTGGAATATGAAGCATTGGTCATCGGTGTCAAGCTAGCCGCAGAATGGAATATCAAAGAGCTACAGGTGTATGGGGATTCACAACTGGTCATAAATCAAATAAATGACAACTACCAAACAAAGGATGAGAAATTGATCCCTTACAAACAGATGGTAGATGACTTCAAAGGATACTTTGACCAGATCTCTTTTCAGCAGATACCATGGATAGAAAACAAAGCTGCAGATGCAATGGCAACTATTGCATCTCTCCTGGCTATTCCAGAGAATCAATCACGTTATGAGTTCTTGGTAGAGCCAGTATCTTGTCCTGCATATGATACCCCAGAATCCCACATTATTTGCCACATTATTGGAGCAGATTCCCCCCTATACGGCAAAATATTCACCTATCTCAAAGAGAACACCCTCCCGTCAAATCTCTCCAATAACCAAAAAAGAACCTTTATCCGACAAGCATCCCATTATATCATTATTGCTAATACCCTATATTGCAGAGGTCTCGATGGTACTCTCCTTAGATGTCTTGATAGGGAGGAATATCAAACCACCCTGAGTGAAATACACGACGGTATATGTGGAACCCACTCTAGTGGCTCTACCATAGCCAAGCAACTCATGCGCATTGGGTACTACTGGCCGACCATGGAACAAGACTCTTATCGTTTCGTCAAGAAGTGCAAGAAATGCCAAATCCACGGGAACTTGATACATGCACCAGCATAGGAGCTACAGCCATTGACAACTCCTTAGCTGTTCTGTCAGTGGGGACTCGACTTAGTGGGCAAGATTCACCCCCCTTCATCCAGCGAACACAAGTTCATAATCACTGCCACTGAGTACTTCACGAAGTGGATTGAAGCGGTGCCCTTAGCCAACATCACCGGAAAACAAATTGCCTCATTCATCTTAAACTATATCATTTGTCGCTATGGTATCCCTTCGTCCATTATCATGGATAATGGACGACCCTTCAAAAATTAGGATGTCAGGGAACTGTGTGACAAATTCCACATCCAACACCACTTTTCCACCCCGTATTACCCCCAAGGCAACGGTCAGGCGGAGGCATCAAATAAAACCATACTAAAAATCCTGAAAAAGACTGTCAATGATGCCGGCCGTGATTGGCATGTTAAACTAAATCCCGCGCTATGGGCCTACCGCACAAGCATCCGCACACCCATAGGTGCAACACCATACTCCCTGGTCTATGGAGCTAAAGCCATCTTGCCCATTGAAGTCGAGATCCCATCCTTGCGAGTTTCGTTAAGAGGCCTCATCTTCGATGAAGAATACAGAGTCACTAGACTACAAGAGTTAGAACTGCTGGAAGAAAGAAGGCAACAAGCCTTTAACCACCTAAAAGCATATCAGCAAAGAATGTCCAGAAGCTACAACTATAAGGTAAAGCCCCGAGTCTTCCAAGTTGGTGATCTCGTCCTCAGAGAGAACCCCAGAAATCAGCCAGATAGACAAAAGAAAGGAAAGTTCAAACCCAACTGGTTAGGTCCTTATGTCGTCATTACACCCTATGGATCGGGGGCATATCAATTGGCCACATCTGAAGGTGAACTATTCGATGATCCTATCAACAGCATGCATCTTCGCAAATTCTATACCTGAAAACCCCGATGTAAGGGAGTCTTGAAAAAAAAAAATTAAAAAAATTGAAAGAGTGATAAAAAATAGAACAAAAAAAATTTAAAAAATAGAAAAATAACAAAAGGATAGGTACCATGATGAAAACCTGGCAAACAGGCATCATGTGTACTTTTGGCTGCATGTGGAAATAAAAGTAAGTGGTGAAAACTGGGTAAACAGGCGCTATCTGTGACAAACCACTCCCTCCATCTATGCCGACTTCATTAACTCTTGTCTCCATCACACTGAACCAGTCCTTTGAACCATTCCCAAACTACATGACCTCTAAGCTATCATGTAGGCAAGGCCATTATCAATGCGCCCCCAAGGCTCCACTTCCCTGTCCATCTCATATCTTGTCATCTATCATCTAGTCCATCCATGGTCCAAGCCCCGAACTACATCGCCTCTAAGCTATCACGTAGGCAAGGCCATTATCTATGCGCTCTCGAGGCTCCACTGTCCCATCAGTCCCATATTTGGTCTTTCTATCTATCTAAGTCCATACCACTTCTATAGATCCACCATCACCTAGGTCTTAGGTCCATCAGGGTTCACCCTAAACTACGTTGCCTCTACGTCGTCACGTAGGCAAGGCCATTTAGCAATGAGCCCCCATAGCACTAGGTCAGTCCCTTAGGGTCTGTCTCTCCACATCTATCATCATCTCACCCATAATAAGTCGATCCTAGTCTAAACTAGGGGCAACTCCTTAACCTAGTTGCGGATTTGGGTTCTTGAATGCCATCGTTATGAAAGGGGATACCAATAAAGGATTGTGATACCTTCACTAGACACCTAGAACAAAGTTCTCGATGCATAACATCAACCTGTCCAAAATAAAAACAAAGCAGAGCACCATACCAAAACACTCAAAACAATTCTATCTCAATTATGGCAAAAAGACACATCTAATGCAAGAATGTTTTGTCAACAGGTTAACTTACAAGGTCTTGAATTTTTGTCAATTATGTCTTCCTATGCTACTCAAAGATGCCAACAGCTAGAGATGCTGTGATGGGGACATAACTTTTCTTTGTCTGCTACTTGTGGATTAAACTTTAGTAACGTGATGACTTATGTCTAACGATGTGATCGAAAAAAGATCATCGAGGACTCCGAGGTCTAAACATGAAAAGGGGCAATCCTTGTCTGTTAAAATGCAAGAAGTACTCAGGTAATCTAGATTCAAGTTTGGCTAGATGCTTGTATCAACTTGCTATATAAAAATCTAGGTAAGGGATACTTAGAACAACTAGGTCTAACTATACCTAGATGCTTGTATTCTCTTACCACATTTCAAAAAAATGAAAAATACCAAAAAGTGCCCAATGATGACAGCAAAAGACTTGCAAAGATGACAAATCCGTATCCGCATCCGTCTCATATCCAGCAACTCCATATCATCCACACAATAATGCAAACCCTGCAGTGTATCAAAATGAAAGTCAGTAGTTCTCCATGTCTTCTTCTATTCCACTCGTCTATATCATCTCTGTGTCGATTGAGTACATCTGGACATATCAAACACATAGCATATAAGTTGCATATCACATCACATGAGATAGTCATTTGCATGATTACATCATTTGCATACATAATAAGTCCATGAGATCAATTTCCATACATTTTAGATCATCCATATACATTGTGCATCCATACATCATATCAAAAGAAAATAAAAAACATAGGTCACATACATATCGAACTGCATAACCATATCCATACACATTAGCATTTGCATAACTCAAAAGCATTCTAAACATCCATCTAGTATGCATAACATATACAAACACATCATAAAATCAAATTGCATCCATAGCATATAAAATGTAAGAACACATACATGTAGACCATCAAATAGGTAGATCATCATATAAACATCCAACACATGTCCAAATGTACAATATATCACAAACTCTGTCCAATCCCAGAGTCAGGTCATAAATGTATACAAAAAATGGTGATACATGTCTTAGAATAAAAATACATCTATCGGCTATCTCAACCATCATCAAAAAGGTGCCACAATACACGTCAAATACAGGTGTCTGGCTCTGACTAACTCTGCCGTCGCGAAATACTGCTCCCGGCACTAGCCTCTCCTCTATCCACCCCTGATGGCGGTGGGCCCCTCACTGAGCCCATAGACCGAGACCCACCTGCTCTCTGTACTGCCTCTGACTGGCTCCGGAAGCTCGAGGCTCTCTGACTCGCTAGCACAACATCGTGATATAAGCCCTAGTAATACTGAGTTGCACCTGAGCTCTAGTCAGATCACTCTGCAACTGCGCTACCTGGGCCTGGGACTGCTGCACCTGTGCCACCAAGAAGTTGGAAGTCCCATCAGTACCCATGGCCATCACAGCTGCATCCCACTTTGATCTCATAGCCCGTATACTAGCTAAGGCTGCATCTCTCTCCCAGCTCAACTCGGATATCTGAGTTGCATCTGCCTCTCGCCGTGACTCTGCAGCTCTCAGATGAGCCCTCAACTACCTAATCTGGGTTTGTAAAGAAACCAGAACCTATTGCTGCACATTAGGCTGTGGAACCTGCTCAGCCTGTGCCACCTGCTGTGCTGGCATCTACCCCTGTATCGGCTGTGCCACCTACTGAGGTAGCGGCATCTGTCTCTGTGCTATCCCTGGCTGCACTAGCACCTGGACCTGTGCCTGTCCCACAGCCTGCTACCCCACGAGCCCCTCTCTGACTCTCTGCCTTTGTCTCTGTCTCCCATCATCTCCCTGATCTCTCCTCCTCCTCTACCATCCACTCCTCCCCTTGCCAGCTCCACCCCCTCCATCTGAGTCACCTTCATCTATATGAGGAGCTACCTCTCTAGGACTTGAGTAGCGAGGAAACGGATGTGCTGCAAACCACTCATAGTCTGGTGTCATGCTAGCATCTAGTATGTCTCTCCTCATCGGCCAGGCTGCATAAGGAATCTGCCAAAAATCGGCCAATGCCTCCTCATAAGAGGCCACAGGACCCCATCTATACTGCTTGGCGTATGTCCTGGCAAAGTGTGCCTCACCCTGCGATCTACCCTGTACGCGGCCAAACTGTCTCTGCACTCGGCTGATAATCTGTTGCTCCAAAATGTATCGAGTCTGACCAATTAGCCACCTCATCTGGAAACAATAAGGGATCTCATCTACCTCATCCTCCCATACCTCGCAGTCAAGGTACGGCTGCCAGACAACTGCATCCACTCCATCAAAGGCATGCCTCCAGTACTCAAGCCTCCCCAGCCTATGCTGGGAAATCAAACCTGCATAGCTGTAACTATAGGGCTCACCCCTCTGCCTATGAAATACACAGATCATCCATGTGATAGCAATGTGCTCCCACAACCAAAACTGTAAGAGCGACGCGCCGGCTACTAAACCAGAGCCTCAGTGGTACACTGCCTGATGCATGTCTCTGTATAGGTGTGCAAGCACACACACACCCCACGCATACCGGGTCCCGTCGGTGATCATATTCTCCAGCACCCATCCCCAGCCAATGGGGAATCCGTGCGCTCTCCTATCAGGGCATACTACACCACCGATCAGTCCAGCCACTATGCCTGGGAAGTAGTCATAGCAGTCATGCATGTCCTGCCACGAGATCTCCTCCCCTGCCAACTCGAGATCATCAAAAACACGCCTGCACTCCTCCAGCCTAGCGTCACGCTATGACTCGTACTCAACCAACTCCCCCTGAATAGGGAGGTGCAGAATTTGATAAACATCCTCCAGAGTAATGGCCATCTCCCCTGTTGGAAGATGGAAGGTCCCATCCTCACTGTGGAATCACTCCATGGCTGTAGTCACCATCGCCCAGTTCATGCGAACCTCAGGCATGAAGAGCACATGATACAAACCCATAGCACCTAGAGCCTCTCGCTCCATCTCGGTCAGCATATACCACTGTAATAATGGCAACGGGAACAACTCTCTCGATGTCAGAACGTCCCGAATATCCTCCTGCAACCAAGAAACGCATACTGTCAGTGAAATCTAAATCCATATCGAAAACCTAATCCAAGCAATCAAGCTATCCTATCATTGGCTCAACATATCAAATTAATCAAAACAACATATCATCTCTTGACTCGATTCTCAGCAATCTCAGAGATCGCTAATCAATTGACGCATCGATCAGGATGCCAATTGGGTTAATTTTTTAAAGTCAACTAATTTGCCTAAAGTGCAAATGCGCCAATCCAGGTGGCAAATCCGCCATTTCATACCAAAAGTGCAACTTCATCATGAATGCGCCACTTCCTGACGTGTATGCGCCCTTCTGGCATATGCGCAACTTCCCAACATATACGTCATTTAATAGATCGCATGCGCAATACTATCATATGTGCCCATTCATCGCACATATGCGCAACTTCGAGACAAATGTGCCATTTCAAAGCTCAAATGAGCAAAAAGAACGAATGCGCACATTCAGGAAACAAATGCACAAAAGAATCAAATGCACCATTTGGCGGTGTAAATGCGCCATTTCGCAACATATGCGCCATTTTGGCGCGCATACGTGCAAAACTCAGATTGTTGCGCATTTGTCCTAGATGGTTTTCCTAGCCATTAATATGCATAAAAATTGACTTTCGACAAGTTTTGAAGAACTACATACTGGGGGTCCTGCCTCTACTGGCCGATCGAACTGTTGAATCCGCTCAAACCGATGCTCCTTGCACGGAATATCTATCTCTCTAGCTGCCATGCTCTCCAGAGGACAAATCAACTATGGACAAGTGTACAAATGAATCATACTTGTTGACCCAGCTCTTATATATAGTAAGTGGCACATATCTGACTGTATGACCCTATGACGACTTCCAATGTCTATTTCTCCGAACCATAGCCTATTTTTCTCCAGCCTAACCCATCTTCACCTTCCTCTTCGTGAGATTGTCCATCCCACACCTTCTACCTTCTTCACATCCAATCTCCCGAGGGGGCATCCTATCACCATAACCTGTACCAGGGGCAAACTGGGGCATGTATCAGTATCAAACTTTTCTTATTCTTTGAAACAACGTGATAAAACACATTGCTTCAAAGAGGGGCAAAATGTATACACCTAAAATTGGCTCGGGTCGAATTAAGTAAATATTTTAATATTTATCTTAATTCTTATTTTCTTCTGTCAATTAAATAAATAGTCAAAATTTATTTGATTGGTTCATTATCCCATAATTAAATAAAGTCATTGTATTTAATTAAATTCCCTAAATTCTTCTAATGTCTAAAGTCTAAAATCCACCTCATCTCTTCCACCTCACCATGTTGCACATATAATTAAATATTCTTAAATATTTAATTAGCCAATATCCTCCATTTTCCAAAATAAATCTTTAACTCAATTAGCCTCCACCAAATTGAATATTTAATTCAATGTTCCCCACTAGCCTTCACCAATTAAATATTTAATTCAATTGTCCCCCACAAGCCTTCACCAATTGAATATTTAATTCAATGTTCCCCACTAGCCTTCACCAATTGAATATTTAATTCAATTGTCCCCCACTAGCCTTTGCCAATTGAATATTTAATTCAATTGTCATAATCCACTATTCTCAAATAAAGAATTTTTAATTCATCCATTATGAATTAAAGATTCACAAAAAATGAGAGCCATTGATCTCATCTTTTGATCCTCACCTTCCATTCTATTTTCAAAAAATCTATAAATAGAACCCTCTTCTAAGCCATTAAGGAGGAACTTCATCTTGCACAATCACTACACCAAAATTTCTCTCATTCTCTCTTCTTCATTCCATTTTCAAGTGTCCTCCATTATTGTGTGTTGAAGCTCACATTCAACATAAACACATATCAAAAGACATTCTTCCTTTGTCATCTTCAAACAAGAAAGCAAGCAAGGAAAGCTTCTGAGGGCTTCACAATCAAGATCAAAGAAAGATAGGCAAACAATGGAAAACGACAGGTAAAAGATTTTGTAAGTATGTTCTTACTTGTTTTGGTTTTATTCTTCTTTGCTTTCAACTTCCATTGGTGTTTGGGTTTATGTTTTCATTAATTTGACTAACCTCATTCTCCCCCTCACACTTCTCATGCTAGGGTGCCATAATGAAGTGGTTTAGATTATTGGGTGCGCTTCACTTACTAGAGGCTTGTTCTCCTTCCACCTTAGGCGCACTTTTATGGTGGAACAGGTGTTAATGGGCACCTTGTCTTAAATGAATGCTCTCTCCAAGTTGGGCGCCCTTTTAAGACTATATGAGTTGTAAATTGTGCCTTAACCCTTCATTCTTGTTGCTCAATGTTTGAATGTTTAAGAAAGTCTCCTTTAGGCGCTCATCTTAATGACTTTTTCTCAAGGCGCAATCATCCTAATGACTTGGATATTCATCCTAGTGTTTCAGGATATTAGGCTACCAGACTTAGTCATTTTCAGGATCTCAAACATAAAAAATAACATCATGATTCATTTTTTTGTATTACATATAGTTGACATTGTATGCTACTCATAAAAAATATTAATATTTTTTGTTCAACATGATGATTCATTTTTTTTTTAAATACAACTTTTATCTTTTAGTTTCAAAATAAGGTTTATGTGATATTTGAATAACAATAGCTAGCTTATTGGATCAACAAACATCCTATGTAATACAATTGGACTTTAAATATTTGAAGTAGCCATCTACAAATATCCATTCAAATGTGGATTTATAATGCAAGTATGGATGCCATTAATAAAAAAATTTGTATTAACCATATATCTATATAGGGATACATCAATATCTGTCGATATAAGTATAACATATATACAAAATAGCCATATAGGCTTACAAGAATGCCATATAGGCATACAATGTCAACTATATACAATACAAAATATATGTCCACAAATGCCATATATGCATACAACAAAGGAACACAATAAAAAGTCATTCCCCTCTGGCTGGTGAAGAGAATAGATCACGAACAGCCTTTGATCTTCTAGGGGATGGAGACACACATGTGGGTGGTCTACTACGAACCCAAGGGTTGCTCCTTCTATTTAGTTCTTCCTGCATCTTTAGCTATTACAATAAAAAGTATAGACATTAATATATAGAAATTACATGTTATAAAAATGAAACATTTAACAAAATAATCACTTACCGCTACCATATAGTCTATCTCCTCACTTGCCTCAGTAGCAAGAATAGGCCGTGGTGATGTCATGTCCTATAGAAACCATCCAGATAGAAATTAAACTTCAAATCAATAATCTTTTAATTTTTCAAAAATAGACAACTATAACAATGAATGTAAATTGAAATTTACCAATCTCCCTCATACCCCTATCAATGCCATGGAGCTATGAATCGTAGAGGCCACACCATGCTCCATTGCCCTATGAACATGGGGAGGTGTCTCCATAGCTTGCATCATCTGGAAATAAAACAACATTATTCAATTACAAAAACTATAATAGTGATGCAAATCATGGCTTCTAACATACACACATGTTCATCTAAACATGGAAGTACACACAATAAAGCACACAAGTCACATACAAAAATCTAGTAAGTAAAATTCATTCATTAAACTATTTATTTTATTACCTCCATAAAGCTTTGAAGTCCACCACCGTTGGTAGGTGTTGCCGTGAAATCTACAATATTAACCTTTTCAACATCCAAAATTAGATATTATAATACCATTCATATAACGATGCTATTCACATGTAATATTTATAATTATTTACTAGTTACATACCTCGATAGTAGATGATCTAGTGTAAAATGCAGGTGGAGAACCACTGAAAACTGCATCGACGCTATGACCCTAAAATTTTATTAAAATCATTAATTTAAATTAGTTAATCTTGCATTTCAAAAATAAAATTTAATAAATTAAATTCAATAAACTTACTAATATTTACCTGAGTATCAAGGTTGACAGTCTCACTCAGGAGGGTATCTATCATCACCATCTGCTCAGCTGCAGATGTAGCCTGTGCACCTGCGTCCTGACTATCCATGGGGTCATAACCACAGGTTGACCCGCAAGCCTGACAAGCATGGGGTGGGACCCTACTCCTCGTACTATCTCCCAACCCACTCTGTGCTGCAGGACCGGCATGCTCTATGATGCTCTAGGTCAAGGCACTAATGGACTGAAGTGTATCGACCTCAACACTCTCCTTCACAATGGAAGGAATAGAAACATGCTCATGGGCTAGTCTACTGATTACTCATCTCACTACCCACTATGGGTCAAGATGTGCCCCTGGTCTATCTTGTGCTAACCCCCCACCTCTACCCTGGAAGTCCCACATATCAAAAGAGTTTGGCACTTTATTGAGGACAAACTTGCAGTAGAGTTTCCTCAAAAAGTATTGCGGGACCTCATTATTATTGCATGGAAGATGGTCAAAAACCATCCACCACCTCTACCCAAAATTTTCCCTTATCGCTTGGTTGTTGCACCAATGGATAGGGAACCTCTTGCATGTAATGGGTGGAGGTTGATTTGTTTGTGGGTTTGTGAAAATCGAACACAAGTCTAATTTTGTGATTTGTAATTTTTTCACATCTTGGTATGACAGCTTGTCTGCATAATAATCTCTAAACTCTCTCCTCTTATCTGTCCAACTAGTTATTTGCTTGCTAATTGAATCTACATTTGATAACATAGATTCAAGAGATTTAGCAACCGTGGACCTATGCAAGGTTGAAGTGGAAGGATCTTTCAACCTTGCAATTATATCTTCAATTCTTTTTTGTTGTTTTTAATTTGCCCCATTATATTTTCTTGTGTTCCAGGGGCATGTCGAGGAATGGATGGAGGAGGTTGTTGTTCTGCAGGATTTTATGGATTTTGAGGCAGAGGAGGAGGAGGTGCATTAACATTTCCTGACAATTAACGAAATATACATAAAAAAACAACTCAAACCTACCTATTTAGAAGCAAATTCAAACAAACAAAAAAAAAAACTCACTCCTTTGGCATGCTCGACGTCGTGGCGGCATTTTGGCGACGAATCAGCAAGATTTTGGTGTTGAATTGTCTTTTCCAAAATGCGAGCGCGCTTCCTAAGGTTTGCAAGCCTTAGGGATAGAGGAGAAAAACATAAATGAAATGAAATGACAAGCCTTTTTTTTAATTTACAGTAGTTCATAACGCGCTCACGTTATAACGCGAGTGCATTATGGTTTGGTTTTGACGAGCCTTAGGCTCATCATTACCAACCCATAACATGAGCATTTTATAACGTGCTCGCGTTATGTATTATTTAAAAAAAAAACCATTTGGCCACTTTTTGGCCCCCCATCTTTTTGCACTTACCCACCTATCACCTCCGTGTTTTTGGTGACAACTAGCTACTCCTAGCATCTGCCACATGTACGATACTTGTGACAACTAGCTAACCCACTCTTGTATGAGCTATGGATAGTTCTTGGCATCGTTCACCTCTATGCCACTAGTGAAAATTAACTAATCCTTAATTTACAATGGTTAGATCCTAGCATTTGTCACCTACACGGTACTAGTGGAAGCTAACTAACTACACCTATACTAGACTTGGTTCTAACATGTGGTCTTATAACCACTCAATGCATATATGAGATCATCATACATCCTCCCTCAAGGGTTACTTGGCGATAATCTCGAGCCTTAAGCATTTAGATGATAAAAAGCAGGTGGCACTTGGCCTTTGGATCCAGTTGGCATTAGGCTACAAGAAGATTGAAACTATAGGCTCATAATCGAGTTGTTCTACCACCTCATATCATAAGTACAAGTTTTCCCTTTCTCATTTTTCTTGTTTATGAGTGCTTTTGGACCATCCATATTGTTATCACCATGAAGTTAAGCATCATTCATAGGTATAATCTAATCTTGAATTATAGTAGCCTAGCTACTTGTAAGGCTTGAACATACTTCAAGCATGGTTTCTCACCCCATGCTAGAGAAACATAAGCCTTTCTTGCCCTAATGTGATAGCTAAAACTCTAAGGGTAGTTTAGGTAATACAAGGCACTCAATCCCAAAGTAGACCTAATTAACTAGATACACACTTTTAATTGTATAGGTGGAATCTTTACCATTTTAAAACAATGATGTTTTAGATCTTACTATTATTATCTTTTAAGCTCTATTTACAATCAAAGGTGGTTGACAAAGGTCATTCATTAAGTGATAGCTATTAACACTTAAAAAGGAAAAACTCATGGAGTGGGGCTTTGATACATACTTTGTCTTATTCGTGCATAACCATAGTATAGGAGAGCAGGGTGTGGGCTAGGTGAAAGTATCTTACTAGTATCATCCTTTCATGAACTCAAAACATAAGTTAATTAATTGTAAATAATTCTTCTGTATGATTGGTACCCATTTTAAATGAGCTTTAACTATCATGTTGCTAGTACTCAACAATTCAATACAATAAACTTAAAAGTATTTGGATTATCAAACTATACTTCATATAAGCTCATTTTTTAATATTTCCTATCACCCAAATCTTTCCATTTATTTTTGGATCTCCTTGTAGTTTTACTAGGGTTCAAGCACATTTTACTTAGTAAAGTCAAAGGCTTTAACAACCAACAAGATATTACGTAGAAAAGTGCATAAATTGGAGGAAAAGCAAAAGTAGATTATTTTGGCTCTTATCAAGATGGGATGGATTATACTAGTTAGAAAGAAAACCCTTTGTCCTAGCTCCAAGTTGGACAAGATAGGCAAGAGAATGGTGAGAATTTACTAAAGGTTTCTCTACCTACTTCAACTTTGTTTAAGAGTAAACCAATTGCAGGGCATGTGCTAAGGTCCACTTAAGAATTTTAGGTATTTTGTCAAACAATTTCCATAACTCATTTAAATATCCTTGTTCAAACCATCTCCTAACATTCAAGGAGTGCATGTAAAAGAGGGAATGAATAATTTTTAGATTATAAACCCTATAACCCCATTTATTCAACCTTGGTGCATACAAAATAATGGATATTAACCCCAAGATGCCTACATACAATTATGGAATGCAACATAAAAGGATCTATTATAGAAATAACTCATCATACATCCTTAAAAACTCAAAATGTAATGCCTATAAACAAAGAGGAATGAATTTACCTATAAAAGTTTTCCTCTTGGTAATATTTTTCTATCCTTTCCCGCTAATCTAATTAATGCCTCTCTTTTTATTCATGCTTCCTTACACCTGCATTGATTTTGTGATCCCTCAAAATGGGTATCCCTCAAAATGGGTCACCTCAAGAATTTAAGTGAGCTAGTCTTGTCCCCCAATGCGCCATCCATCCTTCTAGTCATGAGGTAATTGAGGTAGGGAATGGGGACAACATACCTTAGTAATGGCATGACCATTCCTCTACCTGTATCTCCATGTAAATTACCTACTCACCATTAAATTTTATATTCTCTCCTCTATATACCCTACCTTCTATTTGCCTTTCAACATTTTTATTTTCTTTCTCAAGTTTATTTGATTGCTAATATTTTGATATAATGGCTTACAATTAATCTATAAACATTTCCCTTTATAATTCTTTTTTATTCCTTATAGCTATATCAATATATGTTTAGTAATTTATTATTCTTGAAGTAATGTTATTATTATTGAAATAACATTATTATTCTTGTCTAATTAGATATACACCTAAACATAGAGATCGGTTAATGAGGCATAGGGTAATTGATACTTGGTTGGTTGCCAAGTGATGCCATTATAAAATTGACTCCTTGAAACATTAGGTGAACATATGCATTTTGTTAATTAAGCCCTGACCATCAAGATAAACTCGGTACTTTGTGATACTTATAGTTGTATATCTTCTAAATTGACTTGATATACAAGGACACATAAGCAGGGTTGGTTTGACATTTGAATCTGTCTCCAATGATTTTTTTAGTGGAGGATATTAACCAATTGGCTAATAGTTGAAATTGGGGATTCAAAATTTGGATAATAGTACAATTTGTAAGGTGACCTGAATTGCCACCTTTTTACAAAAAATTATTATAGTCCTCATTAAATCGCTAGAACCTTTATTTTATTAAACTTTTAAACTAAAAAATTCTCCACAATATTCGATGCCTAATTAGATCATATTTACCTAAATTTTATAAGTTATAGTAGAAACTAAAATTAATTTGCCAATATATTATATTTTAGGGCCATATTGCCAATTTTTAATCACCACCATTGATTTTATTTATAATCTAATCGCTGGGATTGTATTCTATGGGTTAAAATGTAACCATGGATCTCTAATGCCAATTGAGCTTGAAATTGTATTTGGGCCATTGATCTCAATTTATAATCTAATGGCTAGGGTTAGATTCTGTAGGACAAAATGTACCTGTGGAGCTCCAATGCCCATGGGCCCAACATTGCTTTTGGGTTGTTGATCTCCATTTGGGGCCTAAAATTGTATTTGGGCCATTGATCTCCATTGAGATCAACAAACCAAATGCAATTTCAAGCCCCATGGGCATTGAAACTCCGTTGGTACATTTTAGCCTATGGAATAGTACCCAAACCGTTAGATTATAAATAAAATCAATGGTGGAGAAAAAATAATTTAAGGTCGATTTAAAATATTTAATGTTTGATTTAAAATATTAATGAATTAAGGAATTATAAACATGAGCACTACACCTTAAACTAGCCAATCACTGCCACCCTCAGGCCCTTACTTTTCCATAGGAATTTAATTTTTTTAAAAGGAAGAATTTTCCATCATAATTAATGCATTTGCCTAGTTTTGTCAAGATTCACCAAGATTTTCTACAAATTTCTAGTGATTTTAAAAAAATTGCCAATAAAATTTATATTTTTTGAAAAAAAAAGGAAAGATTTGCCAATAGAAATTAATGATTTTTCCAAAAATATGAAAGATTCACCACAATTTTATATCCTTTTTCAAAGGGCCTTTCTTATAGTTATCATTGTCGATCTCTTGACTAAACCATGAGCCCAATTTGTTTTGCACCGCTATACCTGCAATACCTAATCAAGTTCCTCATACACATTTCAACACAAAAGCATTAGTATTTGGTTAGTCTCAAAACTTAATCACCAATTCTACTACACCATGCAATCATTTTGGAAATAAATGTATTTAAATTATAACATCCATAATTTAATCCATAAAAGAGACAAGTCATACATATGCCATTAATTAGCAAGACTATTAAAACCATAACATTCCTAGTTAAAATCATCACCACATTTAGAGATCAAAAAATAAATGCTTTTTGTTATGTGACTTTTTCCCCAAAATGGAAAAAGGAAAGCTATTTATGAATGACCCTTTAAAATTATAAGAGGATAAAGTTTATTTAACCCTTTATAATGAAAAAGGAGATGGAAAAATAAAGGATATTATGACCCTTTGGTTAAATGGAGATTAATCAAGAGTATTTATATAATCTCTTTTAATATGGGAGGAATAAATGTATTTATTTAAATAATTATTAAAAGGCAACCTTATGAAAGGGTGTGATGGTTTGGAAACCACCCCTTAGAAGGCTATATAAGGCATTTATGTGAGACTTGGAAAGGGCATGGAGAACACTCAAGGAAGAAGTAAGTGGTTTGGTGGGCTATGGGTGTTAGGAGAAGGGGCACATAGTGTGTGTCCAACTCAGGGTACAATGTACACCTGAGATTGTCCTGGCCAGGGCTTGTGTGTTGTAAACCGTGGGTGGTTCTAAATAAGAACTGGGTGGTTCTACATAAGAACTGGTTGGTTCTAAATAAGAACTAGGTTCCTCTTGGAGTGCGCTATAGCTATGAGGGCCAAGCCCACTGAAATCTTCCTAGGGTGAGAGTGATCGATCCAAGTGCTCAGTGATTCAAATAAGTATAAACCATATCATTCCTAGTTAAAATCATCACCACATTTAGAGATCAAAACATAAAGGTTTTTGTTATGTGACTTTTTCCCCAAAATGGAAAAAGGAAAGCTATTTATGAATAACCCTTTAAAATTATAAGAGGATGAAGTGTATTTAACCCTTTATAATGAAAAAGGAGATGGAAAAGAAAGGATATTATGACCCTTTGGTTAAATGGAGATTAATCAAGAGTATTTATATAATCTCTTTTAATATGGGAGGAATAAATGTATTTATTTAAATAATTATTAAAATGAAACCTTATGAAAGGGTGTGATGGTTTGGAAACCACCCCTTAGAAGGTTATATAAGGCATTTATGTGAGACTTGGAAAGGGCATGTAGAACACTCAAGTAAGAAGTAAGTGGTTTGGTGGGCTATGGGCATTAGGAGAAGGGGCACACAGTGTGTGTCCAACTCAGGGAATAGTGTACACCTAAGATTGTCCTAGCCAAGGCTTGTGTGCTATAAACCATGGGTGGTTCTAAATAAGAACTAGATTCCTCCTGGAGTGCACCATAGATATGAAGGCCAAGCCCACTGAAATCATCCTAGGGTGAGAGTGGTCAATCCAAGTGCTCAATGATTCAGATAAGCATTGAACTTGTTATTAATAAAAATATTGGAGTTATTATATATGTAAGTTTTGATGTTAATCTGATTATGGATTGTGTTATTCAATTGATTATGTTAATTAATTACTTTAGAGTTCCTATTAAATTATCATATGTTGCAATTTACATTGAAATTAATAACTTTACATACATTAAATCATTTAATTCTAGTAATTATTATATTTAAATCTACTACAATTAATTAAATAACTCTAGGGAAAAGTAGCGTTACATTTGGTATTAGAGACTAATAATTGGGCCTTCTTATCTAAATTTTTTTATATGGTTTCAAAATTCATATTGACCAATATTTAATATACTCTTTGAGTATATCCAACATTATAAATTCATGCTAGCCTTTATGTCATCAAACCTAATTCTACAAGCTCAAACTTATATCCTTTGTCCATATGCTAACTTTGGTTTCTTCATTTTTTCATTAGCATTATTGAAAATCTTGTTCATAGGTAATGTTGCTTTAAGAACTCCCTATTTGTACCCAAATTCATCCTAAGGCACCGTGTGCATAGCTAGTCAATAGGCTTCTCTATGTGAATTCAAGTGAGATATTGATCTACATAGTCATTCTTGTGCCTTATTCAAAGGTCACGTCCATGTTCAAAACTCTTAGAAGGTTTCATTCCATGGCATAGGTCCTTTTAGTTTTTTAGTAACTAGTTTTCAATGGTAGTAGGGTAGTAAGTAAGTTGGTTTATGTTTCAAAATTATGGAAGACTTGGTCTTTAGGTTCTAGAGAGTGGGTATGTATGCCCATGGAACATATTTTCATACTAGCTCTTACCTATTGTAATGGAACATATTTAACAACACCATCTACTAACTTTTATATTACATAAATATATCCCACTTTATGAAATTAGCAATAAAAGACTTTACATTTGTTATTCATTCTTTATAACTTATATGTTCTATAAAGGAGACCTTGTTTGAACCATTCGTAGATAGACTACAAATAATATAGTTTTTATATATTATACTCTACAAATAATATTCCTAGATTTATTATACTATAGAAATAATATTCCAAAATTATGCTACACTCCTAGGTTTTCTCCTCTAATTTCCTATGCTCACTACCCCATGTTCTTTATTCTAAAAACAAATTAGAGATTTTGAATATCTATATGAATACCTCGTATTGTCTTGTTTCTAATATTGTCATGTTTCAAATATCATATCTATCTTCATCATATATGAGTACTGCCTATTCGACTACCACCTATTTGACCAAGGTTTATTGTGAAAGGGTGTGTCCTATCATTTATTGAGTGGTTCCAAAACTGAAATCATTAGCAGATTTATTTTGCTATAGATCTCTTACTTTAGTTTGAGCTCCATCTTCGAAAAAGACTTTTTATTGGCACTTTTTTGTGTAAGGAAAAGACTCCACAAGAATTAGAGAATAGATGCATTTTTCTTTAGAAATCGAGCACTTGCAAAAATCAATCCACATATGGAAAGAATCTGAAGAATTTTTATAGTCTTGAAAACCTTAGTAAAAGTAAAATCTCGATAAAACAAAGTAGAATATGCATCAACTCTTCTAAGCTCAATGTAGGAAAATGAATAATAATGTCTATATAAAATGACAATTTATTATTTCAAAGTCATTTGATATTTGTGTGAAATCAAATAATAAATAAAAGAAAATAATTAGAGTTTTGTTGAGTTACGCTAGACACTATTTCATTTGATATTAGTCTTGGAAAAGTCTATGCCTTATTAACAAGGTGGATTTCATCAAACAACATCTTGTGTAATGTTTCGATTGCAAGCAATTTGGTGGCTATTATATTTTTTTATATCACAGATGAGATATATCATACTTCTGAGAGAATCTAGAATTATTCACTTGTGGACTTATTGGTGGGACATGCAAAATATTATCAATTGAAATAAATGTATTCTTAATTAAAGAAATATAGTTGGTTTAGATTTAAGAGTTCTACAAATAAGTTTTATTACAATCTATAAGGTGGTGTTTATTAATCATTGACTCTATGGATTTGTTGATATTGGCCATATTCACATTAATAAAGAATTTTATTGTTACTTTATTGGATAGCATTTTCTGAACTACATCCACTCATTGCATTTTTGGCACTACATGATTGGTCAATATTAGTGGTCATATTTGTTTTATCCTTAATATTGCACATCATTATCTTCCTCAAAAAGCTTCTATAGACATTGTGTTCATCACTTTACATTCTTGATTTCATTTCTTAAATCCAATGTTTGATTCTTTCTTAAACTATCTTAGTAACTCCTTGAATCTTTTATTGAAGACCCTAATAGACTCATGTTTCCTTTGTTGAAAGGTGTAATTTTAGTGGTAATCATGTTGTCTCTAATCAATTTAAATTCTTTCTCAAAATCATTTTGTAGTGTTACATCAATGACTTGACATTCTTCATAAGAATAGTTGGAGAATACTACAACTAATGATATGCATTTTTCTATCAAATAGATGTTTAAATTTGCATGCACATTCTATAGTGTTTAATATGTTATTTTGTCTCATCACTAATAAACATGAACGCCATCTACCTCTTCTACCTAGGACTCGAAGGATTAGCCATCGCTTTTAGACTTTCTTGTTCCTTTGTATGGGTTACTAGACTTTGCATTTTTTATGTGTGTGTCATGAACATTCCTATCCTCTCTTAGCACTTTCCAATATGCCTTAACCTTTAAACTTTCCTTCTATCAAGAAACTTGACCTCTAAATGTTTTCAAACTCCATTTTTATTATTGATTAGTTAGTATGCCTCATGCTATCCATATATGTATCTCTCTTTTAGCCATGATGAAATTGTAAAATTATATATCAATATGGGGACTTCCTTTTTGTCTTGAAGGGATTATTATTAATCCTTGATTCCTTTGTAAGTTTTTTTTAAATAGGTTGATGAGAAAAGTTTATAGATTCAACATCAAGAATGGATAGTTGTATAATAATCTTTTGTCACTTGTTTTTCATGGGTGAAAAATTACTTCCTAGCTTTGACTAAATCTTTCTCTAATTCAAGTTTTCACTTTAGGATTGAGGTTGATGTTAGTGCTAGATTATTGGTTTTCTCCCATAGCTTTCATTTTACTTGATTTACTCCATCAATTTTATTGATTCTTTACTTTAATAGTGTCTCCTTTATTTGTATGTAAGTTCATTAACTCCTTTGATGACCTTAGTTGCCTAATTATTTGTCTTCTTTCTAATGATGCCTCTCCTTATACATATGAAAATTATTTATTGATTCTAATTCTTGATCTCTTCTACCATAGAGATCTTGAATAAAGTTAAAATACCTTGACAAGTGATTAGGTAGATGACACTTCACCTAATCAATCTTCAACCAGATGGTCTCTCTAAACACTTGGTTTTTCTCACACTCAAGTCTTCTATGCATTCACATTATGTTTTATTGGTTCCTTAATTTGTTAGTTCATTATCTGTCAATGTGTATATCCATTTTAGTGTGTCATTATTAATGTTTCAAACTTTATAGTTGAGCTGATCTTATAGAATTAATATCATAAAAAGTCTTGTAATAATAAAGGATCCGACAATAATCATGAAATAAATAATAGACAAAGTATTTGTTTAATGTAAGTTACATTGTGGGCACATACCTCATAGGTCCCAAGATCATTTTTCACATCTTAAACTTTAGAAAATATGGTGGTGTTTAGGTGAAATAAAACAATACTTTTATAAGATATGAGACCAAAATGATTATCTTAGCATTTTCCATGGAGACATGTCAAATTTTACAGGTGGAGAGACAACCTCTAATTTTTCTTTTGATATGGAAGTTCAAGGAGAATTATATTAGTGTGGATGAGAAAATGACTTAAGGTAAATAATGGATGATAATGCAATATAACTCAATACCTTCACCTTCAAATCAAATCCTCACACTTAGATATAACATAGTAGAGTGCACCTAAGCTTGACTAGCTTTGTTCTCTTAGATATTGATTGATAATATGATATGTTGATTGCTCATTTCTGCAACATAACACTAGATAATGATAATGATGATGGATATGATAATGGAAGAGCTAGGATGATTTTGACAGCATAATTATACTTTGAATGTGGATCCCCAAATGGCTCATTTAAAGCTTCATTTATAGAGGTTGGATATGATAAATGAAGGGATAGGATTAAAACATTAAATCAATGGATAGAATTGGTTGAGAACACATTAGGGAAAGGATAATGATTTCTAGGGTAACAAAGGAAGATTCTATGGTTTATCCTTATGTGAATGGCTAGGATTGAGAGATGTAGTATGAAATGGATGGTTGAGATGAAAAGTTAATTTGACTTTTGTGCCTCTCATTTACTATTTGTGGCAAGTGGTTGAGGATAAGGATAAGCTCTTAGCTAGTCATGTGACTCTCAATAATTAATTAAATATTAAAATAATTTAATTAATTATTGGAGAGGGAGATAATGTGGAAGGATAAATTAATTAAAAAATATTTATTTAATTAATTTTGGCTAAAAGGGATAAATGGATTAAATAAATAAATATAAGTTATTTATTTAATTTAGGTGATGGAGGAAATGGATTAACTAAATAAATATAATTTATTAATTAATTTGGGAAAGGGATATGGTAAAGGGGACTCTTAGGAAAAAAGTTTTACAAAGTGTCACAAGGTGGTATCAACAAGGTGATGAAAGTGACATGGTCAATTTCAGGGGTCTACATTTTGCCTCTCTTTGAGATGATGTTGCGACTAAGAGAAATAACATCATTTCAAAGAAGATAAGGTATGAGTGGAGGGAAAAAGGATGCAAAAGTATGCCCCAGTCACTTAAAGGAGTGAAAAGGAGGAATGATGTAAGGATGGGATGCCCCCTCGAGAGGACAGGCGGGTTGGAAGAACACAAGTATTCTCTCGAAATGGATGAAACAAATTGGCTAAGGAAAGGGATGAAATGATGAGGGATGGAAAATACTTTATGTTGCATTAGAATGAACAACCATATAGTTTGATATAGCACTAGACATTATGCACCAAGGTATAAAGATCAGGGTGATGATGTGTCGTGTGCACCCAACATAATACAACCTTGTCTAGACATTTGAGCAAGGAAACTTAGAGCATTAAAGTTCAAATGCTCAAAATGTATGAAATGATCTTAGATGCAAAGGACAATTGGTATGTAAAAATTGATTCCTCCATACACAAGATATAAATATTAGCTGGAGTAATAAGATAAAAGGTCACAAGCAAACATATGCCTTTGGGTACCATGATATGGAAGACCATGATGTAATTGTAGAAATATGTTGCAAAGACTTCATACAAATGCAAGATAAAATGATAACACACACAAGCAAGCAAGAAAGCATACACAAATTATTCAAAAAAAAACAAGGTATTGCCCCATGTTAAGATGTAAATTGATGATTGATTGATTAATGTTTAAGATAGTGTTGTCATTGTGGGGAACAATATATCCCTAGATCAACACAAGGATGCGGGAACGATATACCCCATTAATGATGATGATGATGATTGATTGATTGGGTTGACAACAAGATTGGAGGATGTGGTTGGATAATTTGGCTGGATTGTTTAGCTAGATTGGTATGAATTAAGGATGACTTGCATTTGGATTTATTGCTTGGGTTTTTGTTGGATATTTTTTTTGGATTTTGGATATGTTTTGATTTTTTTATTTTTTTGAGAATGTTTTGATTTTTTTGGATTTTTGAATGTTTTAAAAGGTGACACCAATGACAAGGGAAAACCAAGTCTAGATGCAAGGGTGGAGGTTAGATTGGATGAATTGATAAAAGTATGTGATCTACAAAGACTATGTCACATAGGAATAACATGCCCCATTCTAGGTGTAATACTTAGGATTTTATATGACAAAGCTTATGACAATAGGATGATAGGATTGGATGGAAAAGATTGGCTATATCAAGAGATGTCTAAAGCATTTTTCAACATTTTTCCCCTATGTCTTTACCAAGATCAAATATAGGAAGGGAATGTGGATGGTGCAATAGGATAAGTGTGTGGGTATAATGGATCATGATGGTAAGATAGGATAGAAATGATAAGATGGGAATGATAGGATGAGATGGATGAGACAATGTGCCCCCAAGTGTAAGATACATAGATAATCAACCTACACATGATGCCTATTTGCACCATTGAGGTGGTTTTCACCATTGGACGAAGGATTTCTCTTTACTATTTTGTTTTTTTTCTTTTCTTTATTTTTGGAATATTTGGAGGGATGGGTGGATATGAAGGAAAAAGTAGGGGCTCAAGCATTTATGTCCATAGCAAGGTAATAGTGTCTCATGATGGATGGAAGCCAAACATTTACCAGGGTAAGTGTCATTATACTCACGGATGTTGGTAGACAATTTCATGAGAAGGAGATGGAGTAGGTAGATAGTGGATTGTGATGTGGATTATGAATGGATGGATAGTGGATTATGATGTGGATTAAATAGATTGAAGGATAATGGATTATGATTTGGATTATTGATGGAAGGATTATGGATTATGATGTGGATTATGGATGGAAGGATTATGCAAAAGCGTGGACCATAGGGATATGATGGGTGAAATATGTGGGATAGTGGATGAAAGATGGGAAGATGGAGGTATGTAGGCATGTTATGGGAACCAAGAGCAACATTTACACACACAGATTTGGATTTTGAAACTTTTGAATGGAAGGGGGAGTTGGGAGAAAGGGAGATTTGGAATTTATTATGGATTTAGGAATCCAAATAGACTTAAGATTTTTATGATTTTTGCATTGGGTGTGAGATGAAGGAATTTGGGATTGGGATGCTCCACTTGGATTAATAATTTTTTCTTGGGGACCCACACCATTTTAGTTTTGAATGGTGCTTTTGGAGGTGTGTGCTTGGGTAGTCTTTTTAATGGATTTTTCTTTGATTCTTTGCATTGGTACCCTATGACATCAGGATATTTAGGAATTTTACCTTTATGTAAGGAGGCATCCAAATTTTTATGTTTGAATCCGATGGGATTGGTGTAAGATTCATGTTTGGTTGATGTGTGCATTTGTTGATCATGATTAGGAATTTTAGGGTATTTAAGGGAACATGATGTGTGGATGGAGGGATTAGTGGACTTGTAGATAAAGGGATGAAGGGATTTGAGGATGGGGATATTAGGGGTTGGAAGGAGTGGAGGTAGAGTGGATGGAGGGATATGTATGGTCACCTGATTTTGGGATTTGTATGATGATGGAGGAGGGATAGCGACATATGTTTTGGAGGTACAATGGGATGAATGGGGTTTGGGATGAAAAGAAGTGGATTTAGGAGGCATGGAGGTGAAACCAACATCTTTGGATTGTTTTCCTTGTGATATATAGACAACGCCATGCGATCGTGGAGGGACTTTGACATGGATGGGCTCCAAAAATACCTTGTTCATGAAGGCCTAAGAATTTTCCTTGGTAGTTCATGTTTTGGAGTATGCAATGTACAATGGGAATTTAGGTGTTTTGGACACAAGATGCAAGCTTATTATTTGATGGGGAAGGCGGGGTGGTGGATAGCAATTATTGCTTTCCTAGGAGATAACATTTGTGGATGAAGGTAGTAAGACTAAGGGGATAGGATGATGGATTTGCAATAGGGTTGATAGTGGATAATGAAGGATCAATGGAGCATGATAGAGGGTCTTAAGGGGATGATGGATACTCAATATGAGCTGGTGTTGGGTTGCTTGGATCTTGATTACCATTAGGTTCATTAAGAAGTATTGTGCTATCATCCAAATCATTTTTTGGATTATCTATGTGTTCATGGGGACCAAGTTTCTCATCAAGGGAAGTGGATATTGTAGGATCATGTATAGGACTAGTTGGAGGGTGGAGAGGGCTAATATGGATATATTTCTCATGGATGGTTGTGGGATTATGGATGGGTGGAATGCTAATCTCTTGATCATGGAATGCATAAAGTTGGCTAAGAGGATTATCATGGCTTTCTTGATCATAGATAGGATCTTGATCATAGATGGAAGATTGATCATAAATAGGACATTGATCTTGAATAATATGATCTTGAGGAGTTTGAATAGGGTGATCTTGACTTGGTATGGAGAAATGTTGATCATGCTTTGGATTTGACTCTTAAAATAGTTCTTGAGTTGGAATAGGGATGGAATTGGATTGGATGGAAGTAGAAGACTCTTTAATGGTCATGCTAGGCATTGGTGTTCATCAACATAGGTGCATGATGGAGTTTAACTTGTAGTGATGATAAGAGATTCTTCAATAGGATCAATAGATGGTGTTAGAGGAATAGGTATGATAATTGGAGGCTCTTGGATAGGTTCAAGGATAGAAATTTGATGACATGGAGATGGTTGATTCTTTCCTAATAGCCATTGGATCACATCCTTCATAAGTGTATGGGTGGATGGACAATATAATGGATAGACAATGATGGTGGATGTGGTAGGATTATGATTGGGATTAGGTGAATGGATAATAGGAGGGGATGGATTAGGATTAGGATTGCATGGTGGTGTTTATATAGGACTAGGAGGCTCTTGGATAGGTATTTGATTGGATGATGATGAAGGTAATAAAATGGAGATATTAAAATCATGAGGTACCTTGACTCCTTTGTGTAGTAGCATTTCAAAGTAAGCTTGGAGATTTTTGGCAATAATATAATCCACAAGTGCTTGGTTATCGGGGTCCTCTATAAAGTCTTGGATTCTAGATTCATAATCAAGGGACTCCTGCGTAGAGTTACTTGCTTTTTGAGGCTCTTGGGTAAGCATTAGATTGGATGATGATGGAGGATATACACATGATGCATAAGCAGGAGTGGTATTTTTTTGATGATGATGTTAGTCATAGCAACAATGATAAAATTCACAAAGCAAACCTTATCTTCTTCAAGAATACGATCAATTCAGGATGAATTGATGATCCCAAGTCTCCATTGATTATTTCATAATATCTTGACAATCTCTTAGTTGGTTTGATGTGAATTACTATTTTCCATTAGTGGCCTTATGCATGATCCTGAGGTACTTGTGTCCTGATATGTAGATATTACTCTATTTCACATACTCTCTATAAATTCTCAACAAATGATGTTAAATCTTACACTATCTAACCAGATTATGTAGATATTTATGTTAAGTTTGATCAATTCTTCTGATTATCACTTTTGTTAAGACTATTCATGATTATTTTGATTAGTTCTTCTGAAACTATCTCCAATTTACTTGAATTTGAACTAATATGTACTTGATTTTGCTTTTGCACTTTAAATTACTCTAAATAATGTGCCTACAAGTTGATATTTCTATGATCTTTATCATTATTCATGATTATTTGCATGATATTTTCAATGTTACATGCTATTTTCTCAAATATGCCTAAGATATTCATGTATTTATGGATGTTTGCATATTTTATGATGTTTTGCTTATCATTTTCAATGTTTTACAGTTAGATGATGGTGATTTTATGAAATTTGAAGAAATTGAAATTAAATTCTAACTTTATTTAAATGAATGAAGTTTGGTTACTGATCCACATATATCCTTGATACTTTCATGAAAAAGAAGAAAATTAAACCATATTTCACCAGGACATTCCATAGCTACATATGATTGATGCGAATCTTCAAAGGAAAGGATAACAACAACATTCACAAACTGAAATGCACTCCAAGGGATGCAATGAATCAAAGGAATGTTCAGATATCATCCATAAATTACACAAGGTTTATGATAATTTGTAATCAAAAGTCTTCATCTTCATTCAAGTATGCAAAAGGAATATATATTTACAATTGACCTTGAGAATGAACCATGACATTCAACAATCCAAACTTAATTAATATTCTAATAATCTTACAAATGGGACTCTCAATCCTTTTATAGAATAAGGATGAGAGTTAGTTACAAAAGATCCAATGATCCAGATTTATCTATGATAATCAATGGTCCAAAAGCTTTTGACCAAGTCAACAATCAAAACATGTGGCACAAATTGCCAGCTAGCAATTATCAGGAATATTCTTCAAATTCATTGACCTAGTCAACATAATAATTACTTTGCATTGCTATCCTCCTCTTCATCAGTAGAAGATTCATCTTGTGATACTCTACATCTAATCCCCTGGATGACTTCATATGCCTAGACAACTTTTTCTATCTCTGCAATATCCACTATCTTTACCTTCTTTGATGCATGCTATGCACCTTTAGTTGATCCTATAAAGATATCCACCTATTTGTCTGGATGTCCAGCTCTTCTTTATACTTAACAATTTTGGCCTTCATCCTCATGGTCTCATTGATTGTATCCTCAAAAAATTGTTTGATAGGGTCCTCTACTACCAGCTTGAAATTATCTTTGAATGCATTAATAGCAAAGTCCTCGTCCTAGTTTTCTACTTTTCCTTCTACCTTGCCCTCAAGGGCTTCAAAAACTTCAATTTCATCTGCTAATAGATCATGAATCTTCATACTGATATCTACAGCTTTAGAATTACATCTGTTTAAGATATTTGCTTCAAATCTTACATCTTCATATCAGATATCCAACTAAAGTAATGTTTGAGATGTCAAGATATTCTTTGTTATGAGGACATTAGAGTCTGTTTTCCTCATATTCTTAAGGGTGACTAGATGTTTGTCACTTTTTATTAATCTTTGGTTGAAATCCTTCTTCAATTTCTCTGCCTTCTCCTTCAAATTACTTAATAACTCCCAATTGGATAATGAAATCCTTATTGTTTGGTCTCCATTATCTAAGAATTTATGGAACCAATTTTCCATTATTTGTGCATGATGTTTCTGCACATCTAGAGCTATTATCACAAGAACTATTGTTAGTGAGGTGGAAGATGATATGGGCACATTTGTGGGTGCCACCAATCCTCTGATAAATGCTTGCATTTGAGCAATTTTCTCTTTATCTTCCTTATTCTTAGCCTTTTATTTATCTATTCTTGCAAGTAGGGAATCTATGATATCCTTAGCTTCCTGAACCTCTTGACGTGTTGTTGCAAATCCCAAGTCCAATGTGGTTATCTGGAATCCACCAGCCTTTATTTCACCATTTGTTTTGCCTACAACAAGTACAACTACCTTAGCTATTCTTTTTCCTGTAGTGGGGTCCCTCTTTATTGTAGAAGTAGCTCAGGCTCTTCTTTCAGGTTTATCTACTTCAGCTAAAAATAATGAAGATTGTAAGGGTAAAAATGAGAATAATCAAATGAATAATAGAAACCCAAACATCAATGAAATATGAAGATAAAAGGAGATTAAAAGTAAAATAGAGAAGATACTCACAACCTTTTACCTTACGACTTCCATTGTTCACCTTTTCTTTCTTGATCTTGATGGTGATGAAAATGGCCCTCAGGAAGCTTGCTTCCTTGCTTCAATTCCTCGAGATGACAAGGAGAAGTGGCTATGATACTTGTTGTATTTGAAGATGAGCTTCAAACACAAATACGTGTGGATGGATGATGAATGACATGAAAATGGGGTGCCAATGGCGCACTATAGTTCCTGCAGCATAAGTTTACTCTAATGATGGATTATGAATGAAGAAGAAGAGGGTTGTATTTATAGAGTTGTGTGAGAGAAGATCAATGGTGGAGGATGTTTGAGGGAACGTGCGCGAATAGAAGAAAGACATGTGTCATTCAAAAAGAAGCTTTGTTGAGTTAACTGCCTTCTTGATGAGGACGAGTTTTGATTTTCTTAAATTAGAATATCTTTTTCTAATTTAAGAGCAAAGTTGCTTTAACTCAGCTTTTGCTTTTCTATGACAAGAGGAATTTATTTTTAGAAGATTTGAAGATTTTTTAGAAGATAAGAAAGCATAATTAAATAAATAGATTTATTTAATTATTTGTAGATATTTTGGAGGAATAAATAAAATATTTAAAATATATTTTATTTTGTGGAGATTTAATTTAAATAATTTTGCATTTTTATTTAAATTTAGAAGAATGGAAGATTTAATTAAATAATTAAAATTATTTAATTATTTAGAATAATAAAGTTGATATTGGAGGAATTAATTAATTAAATAAATGTAATTTATTTAATTAAATGGGAGGAAGTGAATCAAATAAATAAATAAATTTATTGATAGAGGAATATAAAGATGAAATAAATATTTAAAATATTTATTTGAGTAGAGTCATCTCATTTTTAGGTGTATACATTTTGCCCCTCTTTGATGCAATGTGTTTTATCACATTGTTTCAAAGAATAAGAATTTTTGACAGTGATAGATGCCCCAGTTTACCCTTGGTACAAATTTAACGATAGGATGCCCCCTTGGGAGATTGGACAGGAAGACGACAGAAAGCGTGAGATGGACAATCTCACGAAGGAGAAGGTGAAAAGCAGGTTAGGATGGAGAAAAATAGGACATGATTCAGAGAAACAAACATGGGAAGCAATCACAGTTGTCACACAGTCAACTATGGTTCACTTGCTATATATAGGAGCTAGGTCCACAAGTTCTATTCATTTGCACACTTGTCCTTAGTTGATTGGTCTTTGAGAGCTTAGGAGAGCATGGTGTTAGCCGCCGTTGCACCAAAAGATTGATCTGTTAATGCTCGATACAACCACTTGACTTAACAAGCACGGGAGGCGGTTAAGTCCTTGTCACAAACCACTACAGCGCAGTGCTAAACAAGGAGACCAAGGGTCACACCTTGCAACAATCCCCCCAGCGCAAGCACGGGGTTTGAACCCGTGACCTCGACTTTAATACCAATTGTTAGCTGCCATTGCACCAAAAGATCAACCTGTTAATGCCTGATACAACCACTTGACTTAATAAGCACGGGAGGTGGTTAAGCCCTTGTTGCAAACCACCATAGTGCAACGTTGAACAAGGAGACCAAGGGTCACACCTTGCAACACATGGCAACTAGAGCAGCTGACAGAGAGATAGATATTCTGCACGAGGAGCATCAGTTTGAGCAAGTCTGACGGTTCGATCGGCCAGCTGAGGCAGGACCACCGGTATGTAGTTTGTCAAAACTCACTAAAAGTCATTTATTAGGGAAATAAATGCTTAGGGAAAAAAGCTAGGACAGATGCACTGAACTACCGTTCAGCGCATATACACTCAGAACTGCCATTCGGCCCATATACACTTCAAACTTCCGTTCAGCACATATACACTCTGAAATCGTGCATATGTTGCTAAGTGATGCATATGAGACATCTTATGGCACATATGATAGTTTGGCACATATATGCTTGGAATTGGCGCATCCATTGGGGAACGACGCATGCAACACTAGAAGTGGTGCATATGACATAACAGCACATACACATCAAGGATTGCGCATTCACGGTGAAGAGGTGCATATGATATGGATTGGCACATTTACCACCTGGATCGATGCATTTGCACTAAGAAAATTAGTTGACTTAATAAAATTAACTCAATTGGCACCTTGATCGATGCGTCAATTGATAAGCGATCTCTGAGATTACCGAGAATCTAGTCAAGAGATGATATGCTATTTTGATTAATTTGATATGTTAAGTCAATGATAGGATAGTTTGATTGCCTTGAGTAGGTTTACTTGGATATGGATTGCTTTGATGCTATGCTTTTGCTTGGTTGCAGAAGGATATCTGAGATACGCTGATGTCACGAGAGGAGTTCCCTTTGCTGTTATTACAGCAGTACATGTTGATAGAGATTGACCACGAGGCTTTAGGCGCTGTGGGTCTTCATTATGTTTGCTTCATGCTTGAGGTTTGTGCGAACCGTGCTATGTTGACCACAATAGTGGAGTGATTCCATAGTGAGGATGGGACATTCCATCTTCCGACGGGGGAGATGGCAGTCACCTTAGAGGACATGTACCAGATTTTGCACCTCCTTATTCAGGGAGAGTTGGTCGAGTATGAGTCACAGCGTGACGCTGGATTGGCTGAGTGCAGACAGGTTTTCGATGACATAGAGTTGGTGGAGAAGGCGATTTCGTGGCAGGACATTCATGACTTCTATGACTACTTCTCGAGGATAGTGGCAGGACTGATCAGAGGCATAGTATGCCCCGATAGGAGGTCACACGACTTCCTGATTGGCTAGGGGATGGTGTTAGAGAGCATGATCATTGATGGGACTCGGTATGCATGGGGTGTGTGCGTGATAGCACACTTATACAGAGATATGCACCAGGTAGTGTATCATAGAGGAGCCAGTTTGTCAACAGGTGTGTCTCTTTTGTAGTTTTGCTTGTGGGAGCACATAGCTATCACATGGCCGATATGTCTTTTCAATAGGCAGAGGGGTGAGCCCTACAGTTATGGCTATGCAGGTGTGATTTCCCAGCACAAGCTGGGGAAGCTCAAGTATTGGAGACATGCATTTGATAATGTAGATCAGGTTGTCTAGTGCCCATACCTATACTGTGAGGTATGGGATGATGAGGCAGACGAGCTTTCTTATTGCTTCTAGACTCGGTGACTCATTGGTAGAACAAGATATATACTAGAGAGATAGATTCTTAGCAGGGTACAGCGACAGTTTGGTAGAGTGCAGGGTAGACCATAGGGCCAGGCACGATTTGTGAGGACCCATGTAGAGAGATTCAGGTGGGGTCCCGTGGCATCATACAAGGAGGCTTTGACAAATTTTCAATAGATTCCCCATGTGGCTTGGTCCATGAGGAGGGATATAGTGGATGTTGGCATGACGCAAGATTATGAGGAGTGGTTCACGGTGTATCCATTCCCTAGATATTTAGGGCCTAGAGAGTTAGCTCCTCATATAGACGAGGAGGATTCAGATGACGAGGGTGGAACCGACAGGAGGAGAGGAGGATGGAGGAGGGGGAGAGGAGGTCAGGGGGATGATGGAGGAGGAGGAGGAGGAGGTCTGGGGAGGGACCTTCAAGTCAGTAGGCAGTTGCGCAGCTGTAGGATGCAGGACATGTGTAGGCATAGGTACCAGCACAATAGGTGGCACCGCAGAGGTAGATGTCACCACCACAGCAGGTGGCACAGCAGTAGGTATAGGGGCAGGTGCTAGCACAGTAGGCTCTGCAACCTGACTTACAGCAGCACGCCATTGTGACATTATAGGGTTAGATTAGGCAACTGAGGGCCCATCTAAGAGAAGCAGAGTCTCAGAGAGATGCGGATGTAGGATAGCTATCAGAGGTATCGACAAAGAGAGACACAGCCTTGGCTAGCGTGTAGGCGATGAGAGTAGAGAGATGCAGCCGTGGTAGCTATGGGTACAGATGGTACGTCCATCTTTTTGGTTTTATAGGTGCAGCAGGCATAGACACAGTTAGCCCAGGTATAGAGTGAGCTTCCCAGAGTGCAGGCTTAGGCTCAGTATTATAGAGGTCTATACCACGAGGTGGTGTCAGCGGATCAGTGTGCGCCTAGCTTCAGGAGCTAGTCTGTGGCATCCCAAAGGGTAGGTGGGTCTCAATTTGTGGGATCAGTGAGGGGCCCCCAGTAGTCAGGGGGAGATAGAGGAGAGGGCAGCACAGGGAGCAGTACTCCATGACAGTAGGGTTAGCCATACCTAGAAAATTGTATCATCTTTTGATTTGATGTACACATATATGTACTATTTTTGTCCTGAGACATGTATCACCATCTTGTTGTACTTTGTATACATTTTTTTAATATGACTATGAGAGATTGGACATACATTTTGATATGTTGTACATTTGGACATGTTTTTATAGTTATATGATGATGTAGTTTTTGATGTTCTATATGCACATGTTCTATGTTTATATGATATGGATGCAATCTATCTTATGATGCTTTGGTATATGTGATGCACACTAGATGGATGTTAGGATGATTTGATATGCAAATGTAAATGTGACATGTTATGGATGTGGTTGCGCAGCTCTTAAGTATCTGTCTATGTTTTTGATTTTTGAGATGATATGTGGATGCAAATGCATGTGGATGACCTAATGCACTTTATTATGTATGCTAATGATTTAATCATGTGAGTGACTATCTCATGTGATATGATATGTTACCTATGCTATGTTTTTGATATGTCCAAATGTACTCAATCAACACAGAGATGATATAGATATGTAGAAGAGAAGAAATGGAGAAATACAGGCTTTCATTTGATATACTGTAGGATTTTCTTATTGCATGGTTGATATGGATTTTTGGATATGGGATGGATGTGGATTTTCATCTTGATATTGCAAGTCTTTTTCTTTCATCATTGGGCACTTTTTGGTACTTTTCTCTTTTTGAAATGTTGTAAGAAAATACAAGCATCTAGGTATAATTAGACCGAGATGATCTGAGTATTCCTTACATGGATTTTGATATAGCAAGTTGATACAAGGATCTCGTCAAACTTGAATCTAGATGACCTAAGTACTTCTTGCATTTCAATAGACAAGGATTGCCCCTTTTCATGTTCATACTTCGAGGTCCTTGATGATCTTTTGCTGATCATGTCATTAGACAAAAGTCATCACATTACTAAAGTTTGATCCACAAGCAGCAGACAAAGAAAAAGATTATGCCCCTATCGTAGCATCTCTATCTTTTGGCATCCTTGAGTAGCATAGGAAGACATAATGACAAAAAAGCCAAGACTTTGTAAGTTAACCTGTTCACAAAACATTCTTGCATTAGATGTGTCTTTTTGCCATAATTGATATAGAGTCAGTTTGAGTGCTTCGGTATAGTGTTCTGCTTTTTCTTTGGATAGGTTGATGTTCTAGGCAAAGATTTTTGTTGTTTTGGGAAGCTTGCTTTGCTGCGTGCACTTGTCTAGTGAAAGGTATCACAATCCTTTATTGGTATCCTCTTTTAGAAAATGTGGCATTCAAGAATCCAAATCCTCAACTAGGTCGAGGAGTTGCCCCTAGTTTAGACAAGGATCGACTTATTATGGGTGAGACGACAAACAAACATGGAGAGACAGACCCTAAGGGACTGACCTAGTGCCCCAGGGGCTCATTGCTAAATGGCCTTGCCTACGTGATGACGCAGAGGCAACATAGTTCGGGGTGAACCCTGATGGACCTAAGATATGGATCGAATGAGACATGATATGGAACAAATATGGATTAGATATGGAACAGATATTGATAAGAAATGGAACAACTATGGATCAGAATGGAACAAACATGGATCAGATAGGGAACAACTATGGATCATATATGGAACAAATAACACTGATGATAGAGGCTATGCTAGGCTGACACCGTGGATAGGATACTGGATAAGAATTTTGGATAGCCTTAATGCTAGATACTGATGACAAGGAAAACACCATGGATAGGTATATGGATGGGTGATAATGGATCAAATGCACATGAAAGAGGGCAAGGATGTGATCAACAAGGAAATAACATGCCACATTGTAGGTAGAGTACTTAGGATTTTTCATGACAATGATTAAGACGAAGGAGGAGGATGAGAGGATAATGAAGGATTTGTGTGGTTTGGAGGGATAAGGTATGTCAAGAGACATCTCAAAATTTTGTCAACATTATGCCCCCAATCTTTATCAAGATCAAAAAAATAGAGGAATGGAAGATGAGGATGGATAGACTTGACAGGACATGTATGTAATGGATAGAGGAATAGGATAGGAAATAGTAAGGAAAGGAATGGTAGTAGGAGGTGATATGCTGATGAGACAAGGTGCCTCCAAGTGTAGGTGACATAGGAGATCAACTTACACATGACATCTATTTGCCAGGTTTTCATCATGGTACTTATCCAAGGTGCCTGTTTGCCAAGTTTTCACCATTGGACGAAGGGATTTCTCTTTACTTTTTTTTTTGATTTTTTTTTTTGAATTTTTGGATGGGAGAAGGTGGACATAGAAAGGAGAGACTCAAGTTTGTTGTTCCTTGAAAGGTGATAGTCCCACTAGAAATGTTGTCACATAGACCAAGTCAAGTGTTCTCATAGATGTTGGTAGGGGATTGCATGAAAGTGAGATATGGAGAAGGTAGATATTGGATAATGGAAGGTGCCATAGTGGATGATGATGCAGAATACAAAAGGACTTATGCAAGTATGGAAGGAAGGTTTATGCAAAAGGATGGACCATAGGATGAGGAAGATATGTAGGATAGTAGTGGAAGGGAGGGGAGATGGAGTTATACGGAAGTGTTGTGGAATGGAAGGGAACCATGACCAACGGTTGCACATACCGTGATAAACACTGAAGCTGATGATGGGAAGGTGGCATAGGAAGCAATGAAGAGTTTTTCTTGGTGGATGAATGATATAGGCCTTTAGGGACCCACATATACTTAGTATTTTCTGATTTTTTCTTGTCATGTGGGATGGAAGTATTTGATATTTTTGGATGGAATGCGATTTTTGGATGGAAAAGGAGAAAGTGGATGGTTGGGATTCGTGAGAGGTGGATGCCTTATTTGACTTGAGGGCTTTTTCCTTAGGTACCCAAACCATTTTGCTTTTAGACTTTTCTTGTGAAGGTATGGGTTTGGGTGTATGTAGCTTGTGTGCAGCTTCAGAGGTAATTGCCTGTTGCTTGGGGACCCACACCTTTTTCAGTTTGACATTGAGGTGTGTGGGTGTATGCAATTTTTGAGATGGATAATTCTTTGATTCTTGGATTTTGTATCCTAGGTCACGAGGACTCTTAGGATTTTTGATTTTATAGGTAGAGGCATCCAGATTTGTGCTTTTGAATCCCCTGGGGATGGTAGAAGTGAGGTTGGTGGAAGCTCGTTGTTTAGACAACATGTGCATTTGTTGGTCATGATTGGGATATTTAGAGGATTTATAGATGGATGGATAAGGTGATGGAAGAATTGGTGGTAAAATGCATGGAGGGCTATTAGGAGTTAGAAGTAGTGGAGGTAGATTGGATGGTGGAAGGCGTATGGTCACATGCTCTTGACAATTGTAGGATGATGGAGGTGGAATGACCACATATGTTTTAGGGATATGATAGGGTTTGTGATGGAAAGTGGTGGATTTAGGAGGAGTGGAGGAAGTATCAACATCTTGAGATTTTTCACCTTGGGGTATGTATCCAAGGCCATATGAAGGTGGAGGAACTTTGACATGGATAGGCTCCAAAATACCTTGTTCCTGAAGGCCTATGCCTTTACCTTGATAGTTCATATTCTAGAGTATGCGGTGGACCATGGGATTATGTATAGGTGGAACATTAGACACGAGTTCCTTATTGGATGAGGAAGGTGAAGAGGTAGACAACGGTTGTTGGTGTTATAAGGAAGAACATTCATGCATGAAGATAGTGAGACCAAGGATATATGGTGGGGGATTTGTAGCTTGGTCAATAATGGATGGTGAAGGATCACTAGAATCTTGATCATCATTATGCTCTTTAGGATCTAAGTTATTGGGTTGATAATTCATGTGCACTTGGGAGGCAAATGTCTCATCAGAGGAAGCAAAAGTTGTTGGATCATGGATAGGATTAGATGGAAGATGGATAGAAGTAGCAGATGTTTCTTTCTCATGTATAGGTATGGGATCAAGTTGTTCATGAACATCTTCTTTGTAAAAGGCTGTATCTTGATCATAGAGAAGGTATAGATTATGGATGGGTTGGAATTGGATCTCTTTCCCATGTATAGGATCAAGTTTCTCATGGATAGCTTCTTCATAGGTATTATCTTGATCATGGAAGAGATAAAGGTTATGAATAGTTTGAAATTGGATGGGGGTGTTTTGATCTTGATTTAGACAAAGGGTGGATGTTTCCACATGCTCTAAGGTGTTCTCTTGACATAGCTCTTGGTCTTCTTGAATGGAAGCAAATAGATCTTGGATAGCTTCTTGGTTGACAATATGGATGTTCGATGGACCTTGACTTTGGTTCATGGTAGGAGGTTCTTCAATAAGCTCAAGGGGTTACAGATGACATGAAGGGGTTGTAGGATTTGACATGGCTTTGGAAGAATCTTTGGTAAGGTCGAGGATCAGAATTTGAGGACATGTTTGGCTCGCTGCTGGTAGTCCTTGGATCACACCCTTTGTAGGTGTATGGGGTAATGGATGAGTGGATTTGGCTTTCTCCATAGCTTTTCTTTTGCTGTATAAATTTGGAAAATATTTTTCCCAAAACTCATCTGATTCTTTTTTGGTTGTCCATTTAGAGTTTGAGGAACTAGATGGCGGTGTTGGTGTAGGACTGGTATGTTTTGGGATAGGCGTAAGGGTTAAAATGGGAATAATGAAATGAATAATAGAAACCCAAACATCAATGAAATATGAAGATAAAAGGAGATTAAAAGTAAAATAGAGAAAATAATCACAACCTTTTACCTTACGACTTCCATTGTTTGCCTTTTCTTTCTTGATCTTGATGTGATGAAAATGGCCCTTGGGAAGCTTGCTTCCTTGCTTTGATTCCTCAAGATGATAGGGAGAAGTGGCTATGATACTTGTTGTATTTGAAGATGAGCTTCAAACACAAATATGTGTGGATGGATGATGAATGATATGAAAATGGGGTGCCAATGGCACACTATAGTTCCTGTAGCATAAGTTTACTCTAATGATGGATTATGAATGAAGAAGAAGAGGGTTGTATTTATAGAGTTGTGTGAGAGAAGATCAATGATTGAGAAGAAATGAGAAGATCAATGGTGGAGGATGTTTGAGGGAACGTGCATGAATAGAAGAAAGACATGTGTCATTCAAAAAGAAGCTTTGTTGAGTTAACTGCCTTCTTGATGAGGATGAGTTTTGATTTTCTTAAATTAGAATATCTTTTTCTAATTTAAGAGTAAAGTTGTTTTAACTCAGCTTTTGCTTTTGTATGACAAGAGGAATTTATTTTTAGAAGATTTGAAGATTTTTTAGAAGATAAGAAAGCATAATTAAATAAATAGATTTATTTAATTATTTGTAGATATTTTGGAGGAATAAATAAAATATTTAAAATATATTTTATTTTGTGGAGATTTAATTAAATAATTAAAATTATTTAATTATTTAGAAGAATAAAGTTGATATTGGAGGAATTAATTAATTAAATAAATGTAATTTATTTAATTAAATGGGAGGAAGTGAATCAAATAAATAAATAAATTTATTTATTTATTGATAGAGGAATATAAAGATGAAATAAATATTTAAAATATTTATTTGAGTAGAGTCATGTCATTTTTAGGTGTATACAAAGATATGTCAAAATTAGAAGAATCAAGAATAGGGGGTTTATCTACCTCATCTCTTAGCCAATGTGGCACCTCATGCCCAGACCCTAACTGGTCTATCTGCTCAATGTGAGCATCATGTATTTCCATGTCCTGATCCTTTGGAATATCCTTATCCATATTCTGTTTATTACTGATCTTCTTGTTGTTCAACATCTTTTAGAGTCTTATCCAGATCTTCAGATTTATCTTTATTAGGTTATTCATCTAATAGCACATCCTTATTGACATCCTCACCTTGCTTGTTATCATTCATGTTCATATCCTGAGGTGGAGGATTGTCTACATCAAGTCCTTGATGACTAGGATCTTGAGCATCCTGATGAAATTGTTAGTTACCATCTCCTCAACTTTCTTCTCATTTTCTTTATTCAATGGACCTTCTTGTCTAGATATTAACATTTTTACAACTGTGGGATCCTCAGATCCAGATATGACCATAGGACCTAATTGTTTGAATGTATCCACTTGTTGATCCTTCACTAATTCTTCAGCATGTCCTTCGACAGTATTCTAGATATTCTGTTGAGCGGGCACCTCATTAATCACCTCTATATTTGTATCAATGGCTGTATTATCTCCAATATCAACATGCTCCATGACTCTATCTTTTCCTTCATCATCACCCCCTTCATATGATAAATCTATTACTGTTGGGCTAGTGACCTTACCGATTAATCCATCCAGCCAATCTTTTGTGCTACCGCCTCTAGATTATCTACTACTTCCTCTTCTTCCCCCTTGTGCTTGGTTGTATATGAGGTGTATTCTAGGGTGTCATGGTAGTATTCTTGATAAAGGTTTCCATAGGGCTTGCTGCTACATCTTTTGTTACCTCATCATCAGTGAGGTCTATAGTATTATCTAGAGGGAAAGATTGATCATTTACCTTCTTTCTTTGCTCCTCCTTGGCTTCTTTTGCTAACTCTGTTTTGAAGTTTGCAATGGTGGGGATGGAGACATAATGTTGTAGAATTTGATGCACTGCCTCTACTCTAGATATCCCTTCACCTTCTTACCATTTGAGTAGGATATCAGGATACTTTCTTGTAGATCCCCTCATCACTAGCGTTGGGCCTCTTTTCTGCCTCAGGACATTAGTCCCTACCAAAATATCTTGAGTTTTCTTCCTCTTCACCAGAGGCATATTATCCTCTTCATCTTCTTCTAAGTCCTGATAGCTTACCCCATGCCCAACTGCTTCTGTATCTTGGGAAATAGGTGCTTTGAATGTTGTAGCAGCAGAGGTTGAAGCTAGCTTCTTTGGAGGAGATGGTCTAGGAGATATGCAAATACCCACATCCATACTCCTTTTCTTGACATCTTTAGAAGAATCCCCTTGTGCTTTCTTTTCCAGACCCTACCTCTTATCTTCTAGGAATTCATCATAATATTCCTTAGCCAGTTCTTGTCTCTTTCTTTTCTTATCAATTCTGATAGCCACCCCCTTGGCTTTGAGCACAACAACCTCCTGATCTACCCATGCTTGGGTCAATTACATGATCCTCTATGTTATCAAATCTAGTGAGGTCTCCTCTAGATGGATCTAGTTAGGTGGGGAGATAGTTTCTTTATATATCTTCTTGTTTTCATACTCATCTGATATTATCGCTCCATCATCTTGATATAGTTGAGGAGGTACGTGTATGCAATCCAGAGTGTGGATTTGCTTAAGTGTCAACCTTTGATAACTTCTTCTCCTCACCTCTACATCATCAAGGCAATCTACCCAATAATCTTCTAGATGCACCTAATGTGCAAGCTTCTTATATATGTGTTTCTCCATGCCTTTGTAGGGGTCATATTGTCTTGCCAGTGAAAATCGTTACAAATGCAACATTTGCAATCGCCCTTCTACCTTCTTCATTGATTCTATATTTGGGCAAATATTCCACCCAATGTATACATGAAAAATGATGTTGGGTCTCTTATTCCTTTTAACAAAGGCTTCATAAGATGGCACTATTTGTCTAATCATCTCCATCAAGATGAATTTATCTATAGGATACCTAGGTAACATCAAAGGTTGCCCACTCAAACCTTCCATTCTGATGTAAGTGAAGGCTAGGAACTGGATGAACCGAGTCCCATTCTTAGTTATGACCTCCTGAGCTTTAATGCCTAATCTCTTAGCCTTGTCTTCTTCTATCATCTGAACTAGGTGCATTATGAAACAATCATTGATTCTTTTATAATGTTGGAGGGATGATTTCCTCTCCATTTGTGGGTAATGATCCCAAATGTTCACATCATCAGGGTTAAGTCCAACCTTGCCAACTGTTTACAAGCCATCAAAGGTCCCCCTTGCTACACAGGCGTACACCACATATGAAGACATGTGGAACAAGTTTTCTTGATCACCCAACTTCTTCTTTCCTGAATCTAGGATATCACTGATGAGTGACACCCACTGTACTTGTTGGTTGGTGGTCTCCACCATTCTTATCACTCCATACATCCAATCCTCAAAATTCCCTGCATGCAATCTCCCTCTCATCTAGCTTAGCATGTCAATCATGTATTGTATCTCTAGAGAAAAGTTGAATTTGTACAAGTTCACAGGTAACTTGGCAGTTACTTTGTATGAGCTATCCTGAGCTCTCCATGAAAACATGATCTTCCTGCAATCTTTATAACTTCCCTTGTATTGTTTCTCTAGAGCCATCAGATCTATCTTGTATAACCTAGGGCCTATAGGAAGGTGAAATGCAACTGTGATACCTGCAATTGAAAATTCTACATACACCCTACCATGTTTCTCAACTCTTCTGGTGTTGGGGTCATAATTTTCAGCACACGCAACTACTATCTCAATAGCCTCTATGGAATAAGAGAACCCACCGGCATGCCACATCCCTAAGTTATAAATATTGATGAGCATAGAGTTTCAACTACCCTTTTGTGATTTAGTTGTCCACTCCTCCAAACTAGTGTGTTCGGCATACCTATCACCTACCTGACCAAATCTAAAACTAACCCCACTGGGTTGTGCGTACATGGGATCTAAGAACTCTACATCATATTGGTTCTTTCGTACCTCCATTATATCCTACAATGGCAGCTATACATGTTTTAACCTAACATGCAGTTTTATGAGTTTAAGCCTAATTATTTCCTGGATATCATAATGTTTTATTCCTCACGAAGCATAAATATGAACACCATCATACAAATTTACCTTAAGTAAAAACCATTTTACCCTTTTACTGCTCAGAAATGACAAAATGAGGGTTTCATATGTTACATACTTGATGTGCATGCTTAAATTTAATTAACTAAGGTCAAGATATGCATATTCACTATTTAATCACCCTTTACCATTTTCCATTCAATGTGCACACAATTCTATTATAGATGCAAATCACAGTAATGGCTATCACAGGAGCTCTATAATCTATATCTCTAATACTTGGTAAATGTAAAATGCCCATGAATTACCCTTTAACATTTAAAATTTGATTGATTAGGGCAATCAATGCAAAATTATCCATGTTTGTAGATATCAACATAGGGTCCTTAGGATCTTAATAGGTGGTGCTTATATGATTTGAATTTTCAAATATCCACCTACCATTTTCATGCCATTTAATGTAGGATCTACATATTAGGGAATATCCAGATGTTTAAACAATATGCAGACCTTTCAAAATGTGCACATACGTCAGCATGATGTTGATCAATGCTAACCATGGGTAAATATCAGGTCTTAAGTATATGAAGGTATTTTACCGTTAACATCGAATATCAGGACATTACAAAATGTCCACATGGGAAAAGTCAACATGCCATGTGGCATAAGCTAATTGGTTTTGTGAAAACCCATGTATTTCGATCACATGGATGGATGTGTGGATATTAAGGAATATCCAGATATTAAGTTTCATGAAATATCCTTATGCTTAAATGTGAAGGTGACATCATCCCTTTTGAAAGATTTCTGGGTTGAGGGTAGTATGACGTCATCATCATACTAGTGAAAGTCTGCATATTAAGTTAATGTGCGGATGTTAACATTTGTCGATATGTTTTGAACTCTTAATGTTTGGATGACGTCATCATTTTTTGTTATTCTTTTATGGTGTGATTAGATGACATCATCTGGATATTAAGTTAATATGCAGACGTTGAGTTTTACCATTATATTTTGTCAAGTCAGGATATTAATGAATGTTCGCATATTAAGTTTGAATATGCATACCTGCAGAATATCCATGCACTCTGAGGGTTTATAGCATCTTGGTTTAAAATTTAACACATGCGCATTAACGAATGTGTAGACATTAAATTTTCCTTTGTAATTTTTGTGATCGGGACATTAACAAACGTTCAGACATTAGAGAATGTGATGATATCCCTAAGACTATTTGACCAAACTTTGACCGGACATAACTGCTGAGTCTTAAGGATTTTGGGGTGCTTCAAAAGGCAGACCTACTTAAAATTGTGCACTCTTTCACTTGGCAGGATTAAAGATGACAAATTGTGAATTTAAATATTAGACCTACATCATTAAGTCCTAATATACATAGGATGACATCTTGACATGCATCTGATACTAATTTTACCATACCTCCCAAAACAAAGGGAACAACAAGCTAAGCAAAAGCAAAAAAGTTGGGTCCCTATTTTGCTAGGGGAAAATGGGGCATGTTGTATAACCACACAACAACTTTCCACCAAAGAAAACAACTAAAATTCAAATAATTCAAGAGATGAAGACAAATTAAGACATAATTTTCCAACTCTAATCAAATATAAGTATCTTGACCTTTCTAAATGATATCATGTTCATCAATATAACAAGGTTAAGAAGGAATCAAGTGTGTGCACATGTGATTCATATCCTTCATCTTGAAGACAAGTTGGAAACACTAGTGATAGGTGTTAAGCTACATAGTTTGATTTAACCCTCATAGCCAACCTGGATAGAGCCTTGCTACTAGCAAGCATCAATAGCCCTAGAAAGGGTATCTTTGTAATTCTCCCAAGTAGAGCCCCACTGCGAGTCATGCATCCATAGCCTCGGTAGTGTTACTTGGATGGCCTAAAAATATTTTTTTCTTTTGATATTCAATATGTTTCTTTTTTGTTTCCAATTTTCATAAGATATGACCATGTAAGCACATTTGCAAGGAAATGAACACTTGCTTGTTTAGGTTGAGAATTGCAATGGTAGCAAGGGCAAACCTTTAGATTTTTCACTTAACACTACCCTAGTGACTTTAACAAATCCAAGGCTGTTAGGTGTATTTTGTGAGGATCTCCTTGAATAAAAGAGTTACTACTGATGAATAGGATATCACAGACCTAATCAGAGGTACTTAGACTACTAGAAGCTACAACCTATGTAGGAATTTGTATTCATTTCTTGAATTCTAACAATTTCACTAGATTTCTGAAGTGGAAAGGTGCATAATATTGCCTGACCAAAATAGGAACTCAACAACAAACAAGCAAAGTAAACACACAAAGCAAGCTATACAAAATATATAGCATCTACATATGATACATTATCCTGATATGACCTTCCTAGGCCTAAAAGTAGTGTTTGAGGAATTGTCCATTGACTGGCAATGAATATCCTCACCTATTAAAGTCTTGAGCCTCTAGGTGTTGTCACCTAAAATCTTTGATATTTGGAAGGGGCCAATCTAGAGTTTATCAAATTTTCCATGATCACCCTTCCTCTCGTGGGCTTTTTCCCATGATAGGACTAAGTCTAAGATCCTAAAAGATTCCACTCTGGCTCTTTTGTCAAACTAGCAATTGACTATAGCCTGATGTTTGTCAAATTGATCAATCACCCTATCTTATTTTTCTTCTAAATGCACAAGTTGTAACAATCTAAATTCTTTTTTTATTATCAATGCCTAAGTATTCTTGGGCAAATTGTAAGGTAGGGATCTTCAGGTTAATAGGGAGGATGGGATCCACCCCATAAACTAACTAATAGGGAGAATTTCCTATTGTAGTCTTCATTCTAGTTCTATCCACCCCTAAGGCATATTTGAGTAGAGTGTTCCACTCTCTGGGGTTCTTTTCAATGAGTTTTTTTATGACATTCAATAGTTTTTATTGGTTGATTTAGCTAAGTCATTACCCTAGGGGTAGTAATTTGATGAAAACTTTAAAATTATCCCATGGTCAAATGCCCAACTAGAAAGCTTAAAGGATGCAAAGGTGGGTCCATTATAAAAAACAAGAGCATAAGGGACTCCATACCTGGTGGTGATGTTTCTCTTTAGAAACTTAATCACATCATCTGAAGTATAAGTCTTGTTGTTGATGGATTCAGTCCATTTGGTGCAGTAATCTGTAATGGTTAGCAAATACTTGTGTCCTGAAGAGGATGGAGGATTGATTGGACCAATGAAGTCCATGCCCCATTGTACGAATGGGCGCATCTCCATCACAGGTTTTAGTGGTTGAGCTGCATACTTTTGCTTATTTGAGGTGGTTTAAAATTTTGGTAGAATTTGATGTGCTCAGCAGTATCCTTAAAGATATTTGGCCAATAATATCCTGCCCTTAGGATGGCATGTGTAGTAGCCAAGTGTGATCCATGGGTTGTACCAAATTTATCATGTAATTCCAAAAGGACTTTAGCAGCTTCTTACTTATCTAAACACCTAAGGTATATCCCCTCATAATTTCTTTTGAGCATGACTCCTCCTTTGATCATATACTTCTGTGATTCAATCCTCAGAGCTCTTCGCTAGGATGCATGCATATTTGATGGACATCTCTTAGTGATTAGGACGTGCCTGATGTTAGAGTACCAGTCATCTTGAGCTTCTGTATCCACTGCATATTGCTTACTTGTTAGATTGGGATCTATCTCTGCTATCATTTGACTAAGGGCTTGTCCCCTGACTAGCTTCATTGGAGTTATATCCATTTCATACTCATGTAGTAAGGTTATCCATTTTTCTCTCTTTTCTCCTGCTCACTCTGCATAAGGAGCATCTTTACAGCTAAATCTAGTACCACGGTAATCACTTTGCTTCTTAGGATATAATGTCTAAATTTCTTTACATCTCTGACTACAACAAGAGCTTGCCTTTCCACATCCATATACCTAAGTTTAGCATCTCTAAATGGAGAGATCATGAATGTAATGGGTTTCTCCTCTTGCTTCACTCCTCTATGTCAGGACTGTTGCACATGTGTGTTCTGATGCAAATGAGTAGATGCAAAAATCTCTAGTATAATCTAGACTGATTAGGACTGAAGCATCTACAATGGCCTTCTTGATATCCTCAAATGTTGCCTTTGCTTCAGGAGTCCATTTGATCTTGGAATCCTTCTTTAGCATGGCGTTGAGAGGTCTTACTATTTCTGTAAACCAATAATAAACTTTTTGACGAAGTTGATCTTGTCAAAGTAAGATTTCAGCTCTTTCTTGCTTCCTAGAAGCTGTAACTTCATAATTGAATCAACTCTTATAGGGTCAATGGTTACCTCACTTTCAGATATGATGTGACCAAGTGATTTGCCTGTGGTCACCCCAAAAATCCATTTCTTTGGGTTTAGGGAAATGTCATATTGCTCACATTTTTTGAGTACTTTTCTATCTTCTATATGATCACCTCTTTGTTTTGAGAAAATTGTCAGGTCATCCATGTATATGATGATGCATTGGCCCACCAGTCCTCTAAATGCTATATACATATCACGTTGGAAATTTTCTCTAGTGTTGATCAGGTTGAATGGCATGTCTGTGGAGGCAAAGATCCCCCACTTAGTGGTGAAAGTTATTTTTAATTTGTCTATCGTATCCACCATTACCTAGTTATATCTTGAGAAACCATCTAGGAAAGACATCATCTGTGCACCATTTACCATCTAGAGCACCTCATCTAGAGAAAGCAAAGGATAATCATCCTTCTCTGATGCTCTATTTAGGTTCTTGGAGTCCACACATAAGCATATGTCTCCATTCTTCTTCCTGACAGGAACTAGATTGGCTACCTAGGTTAAATACCTAACTGGGAATATGATCCATGTGGCCAACAACTTCTTGACTTCTTTGAAAATGAGTAGTTATAGCAAAGCATTCACTAGTCTCTATTTCTTCTTAAAAGGCTTTGAATCAGGGTTCAGGGGTATTGAATGGGTTATAATAGATGTGTCATAAGTTTTCAATTCAACATATGTCCATGCAATGACATTAATATAATCTTTTAATGCCTAGGATATCCCTTCCTTTTCTTCTTCAGTGCAAACCTTTCCTATCAAGAGATTTCTTTTATTGACACTTTGTCCTATGTTGACAAGTGCATACTCCCCTCCATATGTCTTTGGGAGATCCTTTTGTTTGATCATGTTGTCTAGATCAAAGGCTCTTTCTAGTTCAATCATCCCCTTAGGAATCTTGTTGCTTGGCAAATCTACTATGTCTTCCTCATCCCAGATATGGTCTTCTAGATTCTTATCATCTACTATCTAAGCTTTGAATATGTCTCTATTTTCAATAAAGTCCAAGATGTGTTTGTTTAGGGTTAAAAAGGGGCAATGGTTTGTTTTAGGTTTTAAAGGAAAATCCTCCCTTCTAACCAAACATTCAAGGGCATATCAACTGAGTTGAATATATACTAAGCGAGAGCAATCACCTATCAGGTTGGGCTACCACTTGGAACGATGCAAAAATTTAGATGTATTAAACAATATCTCAATTTAATGCTCAATTACTCTTAAAACCCTAAATAAGACAAATAGTAAGCAAATTAATGAATTACGACAAATCCTTTCAAACTAAGGAGAAGGACAAAGATTATTAAATCACTATTTTTTTTAAGTTTGGAATGTAGAACAGTCAGGGATATTGGGAATTAAGGTGTCTCAACCTTGTAAATTCCTTTCATTTATTATTGTAATGTAATTTATTTACTTAGCCTATGTTGTAATTTTGTTGTACATCATGTTTTGTCATCTAGTGTGAAGTGGCACGATGAGTTGTCACTCCACTTGTAAGGTGAATAGAATGGTCAACTTACTCCATGTGGAGATAGACGTCCCTTTTGTGTGGTAGAGGTTTTCTGCCATGTGTCAGCATCTTGACTAGTGTGTAAGGGAATATTGACTGAAACGGTCATGACAGATTCCTATGACAATTTTATGACATGTAAGAGTCAGAAATAGAAGGTTCTATGATAGGTGAAGACATGTGTCACAAGGCATCTTGGAAGAAGGCATCTTTGGGCATCCCAAGGAGGGTTTTCTCATGTTGTAAGAGAATATGCTATTTATAGCCTGTTTATGATAGATTCTCTTATAGCTGTAAGTTATGACAGCTATGACAGATTCTATGACATCCAGTTGGTGTGTAAGAGCATCTGTCATTGCCCAAATTGGAAATAGGTGACCATATTGGGATGGGGTGATATGACAAGTGTCATGACCATGTTGTAGTGTTGGACAAGTGTCATTAGGCGTGGGTTTTGGGCCATGAGGCCAAGTTGGACACCCATTCCAAGATATGTTCAGTTTTGCCTTGAAAACTTTAATATAAGCAAGTGCTTGGAGAGGAGATGTAGGAGATGATTAATAGGTGTTGTTATGCTGCCATTTTGTCTCCAAATACAAGTGTCAAAGACTCCTGAGAGCTTGCATTGCAAGTGTATTGTAAACCATTACAGTTTTGATAATACATTGTGCAGGTTTTGGAGTGTGGGGTTTTTCACCCGATAAGGGTTTTCCCCACATATATCTTGTGTCTCTCTTCTTCTGTCTTACATTCTTATGTTGTTTGCTACTATAATATCTCTATTGTTGTATTAAACATTCTGTAATTGTAAAGGTTAAAATGAATTTGCACTCTTCTCTCCTCATTAGATTAGTGTAGGAAGCGATTTCCACACACCTAGCTTCCTTTCAGTTGGTATCAAAGCTATTCTCTTTGGTCCTAGTTGTTGGATAGGGGTTTTGTGTACTAATCTTAGGTTTAGTGGGAGTCTGTGTAGAGTATTTTGAAATCTTGTTGCAGGAATGAGATGGAAGGCACATCCAGAAGAATAGAGATGGGGATGTTTTACGGCACAAATTTTGAGTTATGGAAACTTAAGATGGAGTGTTGTGGAGTTGATTGTGTGGTTACATTTAGTATGTTATTGATCTGGAGCTCTTGTTTGATAGTATGCAATAACCCTCATGCATGGTTGTTATGTTTTTTCATTCTATGGTCGTTTGCAGCAAAGTATTCATGTTGGGTGTTCGTTCTTGGCTTCCTGATCACATGGAGAAACTTGGGTTGCCATGGCTATGGTTTGATGTGCTTATGTTGGGTGCTTGGTTTTAGTCCTTGGCATTGGAAGACATTGTCTTGTTAACCCCGAATGCATGTAGGCTGTGGAGTTAATCTTTAGATGGTTTTGAAAGCTTCTGGAACAACCTAGCTCCTTCGTATGCTTGTACATGGTGATGGTTGTGGAGTTGGCCTACAAGTGAGCCTAACCTCTATTTCATTTAGTTGGCTGTACTTGCATGTCTCAATTTCATATTGATTAGATCTGAGGGTTTTGTAGATGTTCCATTCAAAAATCTATTGTTATGCTTATCTATGTTATTCCATTATTCTAGTTTAACTATATTGGTGATTTTCAGACCTGTGTGTTTTCTAGATGATAAGTGGATATGGATCTGCATGTATGTCAGTGACATGGTGGTTTTGCAAGTTTTACATGGTTAATCAAAACTTGTGGTTTTGTAAATCTACAAACAAACTAATTTTTAGATTATGATTCCTTGAGAGTGTTTTTGGATGTAAGATAGTTGCAGATTTGTATGTATGCTTCGTGCATAATGTGAGGAGGTTTGTATCTTTCTCAGTGTAGATGTTGGTATGTGATTTATCACTCATCATTTCTATAGCATATGCTTGATTAGTTCCTTGACTACAATCACTCGTTTGTGGACTTGTTGGCAAATTGAATATAGAATTGATTTGATGGTTGAGTCTTGAAGTCTATAGATTGTCTTCTTTGGTATCTCAATTTGTAGGTTACTAATGTAATGATGAGTTTGCATGTTACATTTGTTTCAAATCTTTGAGTTATGTAGTTTGTGGATTAGCTACCCATTAGCTACAGTGAGATGACTCAAATGTGGACTGTCTTTATCCATGGGTTTGATTCAGTGTTTATGCAAATTTTGTTAGTTGGCCTTGTCTCTGGTCATTTGTGTATTTGGTATGTTGCTTTGGGATAAGAGGATGGATAATTTTAGTGCATGGATAGTCAATTATTGGGACTTATAGCATGTTTATCTCGATGTCATGGATAGCTTGGTTACACAGTTTAGTGTGAGCTTTTGAGCTTTTGACAGTGATGGTTTTATCTTCTTGACTTGGAGATCTTAGTTCTATTTTATTCTTTTGTGTTGCTAATATTGCATAGGACAATTGTTAGATTGTGTTAGAGCCATGGATGATCTTCATTGAGAGGATGGTTATCATGATGCCTTGATAAGCTCTGTATCACAGTTTCAGTGGGAGCTTCGACAATGATGTTGGGTTCATCATAAGTGATGGATGATCTTTTGTAGTGGATATTGGTGTCATGGAGGAGCTCTTGGTTTTGAGAGTTCTTTGACATTTTTAGTTTTGTTGTCAGGAGATGGTTATCTTTATATGTTTGGAGATGTTGAAATCTTGATTGAGGTGTTAGGTTTATGATTTGTCAGTATGACATGCTTATCCTTTGTTTAGAGATGTTGTTATTATGTCATGGTTTACTCTCGATGCTATCTTAAATTTTTGGCATGATACATGTTCTCTTGAGACAGGATGTATGCATCATTGTACACTTTGTTGTATGTGATCTTCTCACGAGGAGATGTTTAGATCATGATGTCATGATGGGCTTCTTGATCATGCAGATGTGTAGTGGGAGTTCTGGCAGTGATCTTGTTTGTTCTCTTTGGTTTTGAGTATTAATCATTTGCTTGAAGCTTCATGATTTTGCAAGATGCATTTGAAGTTGGCATGTATTGGTTGATGGATGATCATGGATACTAGAGAGACTTGAGGTGAGGCTTGAGATCTCTTGTTGAAGGGATCATGTGTTGAAATGGTTAAGTTTCAGCAGAAAGACTGAGAAGCCTTCACTTGTTCTGGACGTGAGTTCATATTTGAACTTGAGTGGAGATTGTTCTTGGAGAGAGTAAATGAGACTCGGTGTATCTCAGTGGATCAGTCTCATTCCCAACTCTTAGTTCACTCGACAGAAAATGTTCTGATAGGTATTGCCTAGGTTATTTTAGATTCATTTGTCTTATGCTTTTATTTCTCATAGATATGAATCTTGAGCTACAGTTATTGGTTCTGGAGGTTTCATTTGAGGGATATTAGCATGGTTATCTTCTTGATTCATAATGTTCATTTATGAGCAGTTTAGGAGATGTGATTGGGCTTATTCCTTGTTATGGAATGGTTATGAGTTTGATCTACCTTGATTAGAGAGACTTACATCCATGTTGATGTTTATTTGATCTTATGAGATTGAATGGTAGGGTGTTGTTAAGGCTTTTCAATTGGGGTTTTGTGAAGGAGATCATACTTGGCACAACTTAGCACTTGGTGGTGTTGGAAGAAGGACATGATATGGTTTGGAATTTCTCTTTATGGTCTCATATTTCTTCCTAGAGGTTCTTATTCATCTAGTATGGTCACTAGGTTTGTGGTCATCTACTGTTGTTGTACTTTATTGTTTTTTGTCAACAGTATGTGTTCTTTTTAGATGTGGACTTGGGAGAAGTGGAGGAGATCAGAGGTAAGAGAGTGAGCAGAAAATTGTTTGTGGAAGTATGCTCTGTTTTGCAGCCGTTGGTTGTAGTTTGCAGATCATTGTCATTGTTCTTTGTATCATATGTTTGCATTATAAGCCACTTTTTATGTAAGTGTTGATTGGTAGACTTTGTGTTACTTTAGTTGGCATTGCTCATACAGTTTGATTCCTAGGATGTATGTATATCTTTGGTAGATGGTTTTTCATTGGACTGCAGTATCGAAGGTCTTCAGATTTTTTGCACATCAATAGTTTTGGTGTGTTTGTTATCATAAGAGATGGTAACTTTGAGCACGACAGTGGATTATACATGGATGAGAGTTGCAGTATGGGCTGAATATGTCATGTGCAAAAGTTCTATCAATGGTGGTTATTTAGTTGAATGTAAACAACTAGTTGTGGTTGTTGTTCTAACTATTTTGGAGCTTACATGATCGATCTTGTTTTGAAGATGTTTGGACTTCAAAGTTATGTTCCAATAACTGGTTTGAAGCTGGATACATTGGTGTGTCTATGTGGAATTTAGTGTTTCATCATATTTTTTTGGCATTCTAATCTTTTTGTCATGTTGGTGATCACTTGGAAGATGTTACAGGTGCTTCTATAAAGCTAAGTGAGCATAGTGGAGTTCAGTTTAGCTAAGTATTTGGCAGCTACTCATGCTTACAAGGAAGCCATTTGGCTTAAGATATTGTGTTTAGATATTGGTGTTGGTGCAGGACAATTTACTATCTGTTGTGACAGTTAGAGTGTGATGTTGTAGATGCATTAACAAAACTAGTGGGCACAGAAGTTTAGATGATGTTCAGAGTCTATGGGCCCCTTGGCCTATAGCAGTTAAATCTTGTTGTTTCTATTGGCTCTTACAAGGTATACGACAAGTGGGAGAATGTTGGGAATTAAGGTGTCTCAACCTTGTAAATTCCTTGCATTTATTATTGTAATGTAATTTACTTACTTTGCCTATGTTGTAATTTTGTTGCACATCTTGTTTTGTCATCTAGTGTGAAGTGGCATGATGAGTTGTCACTCCACTTGTAAGGTGACTAGGATGGTCAACTAACTCCATGTGGAGAAAGGCATCCCTTTTGTGTGGTAGAGGTTTTCTTCCATGTGTCAGCATCTTGACTAGTGTGTAAGGGAATATTGACTGAAACGGTCATGACAGATTCCTATGATAGTTTTATGACATGTAAGAGTCAGAAATAGAAGGTTCTATGATACGTGAAGACATGTGTCACAAGGCATCTTGGAAGAAGGCATCTTTGGGCGCCCCAAGGAGGGTTTTGTCATGTTGTAAGAGAATATGCTATTTATAGCTTGTTTATGATAGATTCTCTTACAACTGTAAGTTATGACAACTATGACAGATTCTATGACAACCGGTTGGTGCGTAAGAGCATCTGTCATTGCCAAAATTGGAAATAGGCAACCATATTGGGATGGGGTGATATGACAAGTGTCATGACATTGCTGTAGTGTTGGAAAAGTGTCCCTAGGCATGGGTTTTGGGCCATGAGGCCAAGTTGGACGCCCATTTCAAGATATGTTTAGTTTTGCCTTGAAAATTTCAAATATAAGTAGGTGCTTGGAGAGGAGATTTAGGAGGTGATTAACATATGTTGTTATGCTAGATACGAGTGTTGAAGACTCTTGAGAGTTTGCATTGCAAGTGTATTGTAAACCATTACAGTTTTGATAATACATTGTGTAGGTTTTGGAGTGTGGGGTTTTTCACCTGATAAGGGTTTTCCCCACATATATCTTGTGTCTCTCTTCTTCTATCTTACATTATTATTTTGTTTGTGTTGCAAGGTGTGGCCCTTGGTCTCCTTGGTTAGCACTGCACTGCGGTGGTTTGCGACAAGGGCTTAACTGGCTTCCATGCTTGTTAAGTCAAGTGGTTGTATCGGGCATTAATAGGTCGATCTTTTGGTGCAACAATAGTTAACAATTGGTATCAGAGCCGAGGTCACGGGTTCAAACCCTACGCTTGCACTAGGGGGGATTTTTGCAAGGTGTGGCCCTTGGTCTCCTTGTTCAGCGCTGCACTGCAGTGGTTTGCAACAAGGGCTTAACTGCCTCCCGTGCTTGTCAAGTCAAGTGGTTGTATCAGGGATTAATAGGTCAATCTTTTGGTGCAACGGCAACTAATAGTTTGCTGCTGCAATATCTCTATTGTTGTTCCTCACACCTAGCTTCCTTTCAAGGGACACTAGGACTAGCTCCCTAGTCCAAGGTATAGTTTTCATCATGGGATCTGAATCTCCTTCTGACACTGACCTACATTGTATCTTCCGTTTCAGTCCTGGAAAAAGTGGAGGACATAGGGACTAGTGCCCTTGTCCCGAAATGTTGAACACTATCTTCTTTCTTCTGCATCCTGAATCCTTGTTGTCTAGAACTTCCTTTTGCAACTCCACTCAGTAAAACTTGGTACCTATAAGCTTGAAGTGTAAATCTCATGGAAGGAAGATGATCTTCATTTCCATGAGGAAGTGGAGTCAAATCTACAAATTACAAACACAATAACAACAAAGTACTGCTCTGCAACACAATGAATGCATTAAATCAAAGTCACAAGTTCACAATGTTCATCTAATTTCCATCTAGTTTGCAAATGAAAACCTAAACATGCCTATGTATACAACTACAAAGAATCCCGCTAAGAATTTCATAATTCAAACTTTAGATGTTGGCATAGGACCCAAATAATAGTCATAAAACTGACATTAAAATTTAGGGTAGACTCAAAATACGGCAGGATAGGGTGCTAGCGCCCAAGTCCACCCCCTCATTTTTGTTCAGGAGTCATCAAAATAGCACCCCCTAGGTCCTATTTGCCATAAGGCTTCATAGTTTCCTCATCGGGATTCACAATTAACATGTAAGATGCTCTAAATGCATTCTAAGGACCCAAGAGCTAAACCTTAAGAGGGAAAAGTCCCCAAGGGGACATTTTCTGACATAAGATTTAGCCCCCACTTTAATGTATGTATAAACACAAGACCAATACATGCATTGAAGTAAGGTCAACAAACACAACAAACATGCCAAACACATTGAAGATAGTAATAGGCACACAAAACACAGAGAAGATAGTTATAGTCACGCAAAACACGGAGAAGACAACATTGAAGACATGCAAAACATAGTGAATATAGTGAATGTAGTGATTATTTTCTTTTTTCATTTTCTCATATATATGAAATACAAATGCAAGTACAAGGAAAGTAAACACACAACCCAAATGCAGAGGAGCTCATTGCCACCAGTCTTGAAACTGCATAAGGGGCAGCAAACACGCCAAACAAATCTTAGAGTGTAGGAGGAGCTCATCACCACTAGTCTTGAAACTACACTTAAGAACAAACATGCCATACAAATCCCAAAGCATAGGAGGAGCTCATCGCCACTGGTCTTGAAACTATGTTTAGGAACAAACACGCCATACACACACACATGGAAGACATAGAGAAAACACGACAAACAATCGATGGAAGAAACCTATTGCTAGGATTTTAGCCATCTTAGGTACATTACAAGCACACACTGATGATTGGTATTTGCCAAAACAATTGTCGAAGACACGCTTAAGGGTTAGGATAGTCTCAGATCCACCCCACCTCCTTGGAGGACTTTTAGAAAATGACAGGATGTACAGTCTCCTCGAGAAATACACCATCCCCGCCTTTGTAGAGGGCTTACATGATTGCAATATAGAAAAGAAAGATGTGCAATTGCTTGGAGATACAACATCCTACCTCCCTAGAGGGCTTCAAACATGCTTCATTAGTACCAAAATCATTAGACAACTTACTTTATATATGCCCCCACCTTAAGGTGGTTGATATCATGTAATGATATCAATCACATTAAGGTAGGAAGAAAACACACAAAGGAACACGAGCTCTCGTAAAGCCCATGCCCCCTAGAGGTGACATGTACTTTATGATCACCAAATGTTCGCCACAAACACACAATTTCCTACAAGAAAAGGTGTTAGCATCCATATAATCATGATAAACAACATTAATGCAAGGCTAGATCCAAGATAGACAAAGTGCACGGAGCAAAAGTATTGTTTATTTTTGTAAGTGAGATAAGACAACATCAAAAGGATCACACAAAGTGATTCTACTAGCTAAGTGTCAGATAATATATATCAACCCCATTGTCATGTATGGACTAGGTCCATTTTTTTTATTTCTCGCTGAAGGGACACTAGGTCTGTATCAGGATAATATGTTTTTCATCATCTGCTAGCTAGGTAGAACCACTAGAGGAAGGTAAACAATAAATCAAGAGAGGAGAAACAAGAACCTTAGGGACAGTCACGTAGGAGGGTGCCCCCAAGTCACCAACTGCAATGCTATGTCCATAAGACACAACACACAACAATGAAAATAGAGGAGAGACAATATAGAAGAATGATGATACAAATAGAAGAAGGGTCACAATAGAGTTGGTATCACGGTATCCTTGGCTAACAAGAGAATCAAGGGTCATCCTAGGAGGCCTAAACAACACATAACACATCACAAGGGAAACACAACATGGAGGTAAAGAGTTAGAAATACTTACCTATAAGGACAACCAAACTAAGGGTTGTCCTGAGAAAATCATCCTCTTCCCAGTCTCGAATGCTACAGGAAAAAGGTGTGTAAGGTACCATAGCCCAACTTTTGTTCTTGTCTTCAAGTTGTTCAGTGTTAAGATTTTTTATGTTTGATTCAATGTTAGGTTGAATGATTTCTTGTTGAATTGCAATTCATTGGGTAAAAGCTTGTCTCCTCTTCCTCCTTTGTCTTGCTTGTCTATTCCTTCTTATCTTACTACTTATCTCTTTAAAGGTATTTTCATTTTTTTCCATAGGGTTTTGTACATTAGAGGAGGAAGCACCAAGTTCAAATTTCATTGGTCTCAAGGGAATGTTTTGTTGTCGAAGAAAACCTCCTAATCCTTGTAAGTATGACGAGGGAGGAACCTCAACATAGATACCATCTCTTCGTGGAGGAGGCGAGTTATGAAACTTTTCCTTACCCACATCTATCACACCAAATAGTTAATCGTAGTCATTTTGTGGTTTTCCTTTTTCTCTAAGGGGATCTTTGAATGCATGTTGTTCTTCTCTTATTGTTTGTAAAGGAGGCATGGACACTCTAGCAAGTTTTTTTGCTTTGTATCGTCTGTAGTTTAGGAAAGATTGGTCTCTTCATGGCTCAAGGTCTATGTTAGGTTGTGGCCAAACGTAATCAAGAGTGAAGTTCTTTCTCTTAGCTGGAGGCTGATATGAATTATGACGAATAGTATGTATCTCTCCATGCAAATGGAATTTTAAGTGTTTGTGAATAGTTGAAGGGACGACATTCATAGGCTTAAGACATGGGTGTCCTAGTTTTACACGGAAGAGGTCAGATAAAAGGGATAAAATCAAATAATTAATCCACGACTTTGTCATAGACCAAGACCAATAAGGTTATCATCCTAAATGTATTCATCAAATTTCCATTATGTGTTTTAATTCTCAAATCTAATAGTTCATAATAATTTTGTGCTAAATCATGTTTAAGTAGAAACTCTTTTGTAACCACATTAGTCATGAAATTATGGTCTATAAGTGTTCCATCCACAGGTATTTCCATTATGTTCACTGTAATGTAAAGAGTGTTGGGAATTAAGGTGTCTCAACCTTGGTAAGTCCTTGCATTATTAATGTTTGTACTTATTATTTTATTGCCTATGTTGTAAATATTTGTAAATTCCATATTGTCATATTGTGGGATGTGGCATGGTGATGTGTCAATCCTACATGGAATATGACAACTTGTAATTTTGTCCTCACATGAGGAGATAAGTGTCCCACTTTGTGGTAGGAGCATTTTTCCATGTTGGCATATTCCATGTTGTGTAAGTGAATCTTGATCAAAACGGTTATGACAGATTCCTATGACAGAATCTATGACATATAAGAGTTGGAAATAGAAGGTTGTAAGACAAGTGAAGACATGTGTCATGAAGCATCTTTGAAAAAGGCATATTTGGGTGCTCCAAGGTGGACTATGGCATGTTGTAAGAGAATATGCTATTTATAGCCTGTGTATGACAGATTCTCTTCCAGCTATAAGTTGTAACTGCTATGGCAGATTCTATGACGGTCGTAAGTGTCGTAAGAGCATCTGTCATAGCCCATTTTGGAAATAGGTGACCTATTTGGGATGGGAGCTATGGACAAGTGTCAAGAACATTCTACAATGTTGACCAAGTGTCCTTAGGTGTGGGTTTTGGTCCATGAAGCCATGTTGGATGCCCATCCCAAGAAAGGTCCAATATTGCCTTGTATTTTCTATATAAATAGGTGCTTGGAGGAGTAGAGGTATCACAGGTTTTACAGGTACTGTTATATTGCCAGTTTGACTCCAGACATGAGTGTCGAATACCATTGAAGTTTGCATTGCAAGTGTATTGTAAACATATTTCATATTTGTTAATACATTGTGCAGGTTTTTGAGTGTGGGGATTTTCACTCGATAAGGGTTTTCCCCACCGTAAATCTTTGTCTCTCTTCTTTTGTCTTCTTTTTGGTTCATGTGTATTGCTGCAATATCTCATTTATGTGTTACATATTGCTATAGTTGAAAGGATTAATTTGAATTTGCATAGCCCTCTCCTCATTAGATTAGTGTAGGAAGCAATTTCCGCACACCTAGCTTCCTTTCAGTTGGTATTAGAACTTGATCACCTTTGGTCCTAGTTGTTGGGTAGGGGTTTTTTGATATGATCTTAAGTTGAGTGGGAGCCTGTGCAGAGTATTCTAAATCTTATTATAGCAAGGAGATGGCAAGCACATCTGGAAGGATAGAGGTGGAGAAATTTAATGGCATAAATTTTGAGCTGTGGAACCTCAAGTTGGAAGACATGGTTGTAGACCGAGACCTATGGGAAACTATATCCGGTGTAAAACCAACTGTAATGTCACAAGATGATTGGGATCTAAAGGATCGGAAGGCTAAGGGTCTCATAAGACTTAGTTTAGTTGATTCTATCCTGTTGAATGTCCATGAGGAGAAGAGCACAAAAGACCTTTGGAAGAAGTTGGGAGATGTTTATCAGGCTAAATCCCTGGTGAACAAACTTTTCCTAAGAAAGAAGTTGTATTCTCTTCGAATGGAGGAAGGAGGATCCATTGCTGAGCATATGAATGCCTTTAACATGTTCGTTGCACAATTGAGATCCGTTGGTGTGAAGATGGAGGAGAAGGATCGTTGTATGACCTTGCTTTGTTCTTTGGCGGACTCGTGGGATCATCTTGTCATAGCTATTGGAAGCACCACATCCACATTCAAAATGGAAGAAGTGGTATCTTCACTGTTATTTGAAGAGATGCAGAGAAAGTCTTCTGAGGCAGCCAAAGAGCCTCTTACAGTTTGTGGAAGACCCAAGGAGAAAGGGAAAAAGAAGGACAAGAAATCTAAGAAGGGTAGATCCAAATCTCATGGGAGATCCAAATCTCCTGGAAAGTCCAAGGCTCTTTGTTGGAAATGTGGGAAAATCAGGCATTTCTGAAAGGAATGCAAGGAGGAGAAGAAGAAGAAAAAGAAAAGGAAAGCTCTTGATTCAGATTCTGACAAGTCACAAGAAGATGGTGATGCTTTCATTGTAGCCCTGGCAACCCATGCATCTGATGATGTGTGGCTGATTGACTCTGGTGCATCATTCCACATGACCTCTCATCGAGACTAGTTTACCAAGTATGAGGAGTTCAATGGTGGAAAGGTGTATCTGGGTGATGACTCGCATCTGAAGATTGTTGGTTGTGGAAGAGTCTCTATCCGATTCCCTGATGGATGAGTGAACAGGATCTTTGGGGTTATGCACATCCCAGGATTAGTATGGAACCTACTTTCTGTAAGTATGTTGAATGATGCAAGTGTCACCAGGTTGTCTTTTCTAAAGAAGGATGCAAGATGACTAGAGGAGCTATGGTGCTTGCTAAGGGTACTAGGAGAGGTACTCTATTTCAGTTGGAGGCATGCATTGCACAATGCAATAGTTCTTCTGACTCAAAGAAGAGGGCAGTAGTCACTTCATCCCCACCATTTAAATGAGCAATGAAGAAATCTATTGTTTCTACTTCTCATGGTTGTAATCGTGCATTGGAAGTTAAACTTCTTGTTGAAAAGACAATGTTATGGCATAAGAGATTTGGCCACATTGGTGAGAAGGGTCTGCGTACCCTGAAAAATAAGAACCTCATTGAGGGGTTAGATGATTGTAATCTTGAGTTTGACTTTTGTGAACATTGCATTTATGGAAAACAAAACCATGTTAAGTTTTACTCAAGTTCTCACAAGTCTTCTGGTTTATTGGACCTTATTCATTCTGATGTGTTTGGTCCTGTTAATGTTCCTTCATTATCAAAGTCTATATATTTTGTATCTTTTATAGATGATTATAGTAGGACATAGATTTATTTTCTCAAAAGAAATTATGAAATCTATAGCAAGTTCAAGGAGTTTAAGGCCTTTGCTAAAAATTTGACTGGTAAAAAGATTAAATGTTTGAGAATTGACAACGGTGGTGAGTTCTATTCTATAGAATTTGATAAATATTGCAAGGAACTTGGGATTGAAAGACAAAAGACAAATCCATACAACCCACAATAAAATGGAGTTGCAGAGAGTATGAACATGACACTAATGGAGAAGGCTAGGAGTATGCTTAGTGGAGCTAGCCTAGAACAAAAGTTTTGGGTTGAAGCTGTTGCCACTACTTTCTATCTGGTAAACAGATCTCTTACATTAGCTCTTGTTGGAAAGACACCCATGGAGGTGTGGTCTGGTAGAAATCCTTCAATAAGGCATCTTCATGTTTTTGGTTGTGAGGCATATGCACATGTGCCTAGGGAGAAACGGTCAAAGTTGGAGAACAAAGCTGTTAAGTGTATCTTCATTGGCTATGGTGTCGATGTGAAAGGATGCAAGCTTTGGGATCCTATGGTTAAAAAAGTGTTGTATAGCAGAAGTGTCATCTTTAGAGAGCTTACACCTTCTTCCACTATTTTACAGCCAGAAGAAAGAGGAAAGAAAGAGGATGTTGTTCAGTTTCCTACTACTCTTGAGAAGACTAAACAGAAAGACAATGTTAGACCTGATGATGAGGAGAGCTCTGGCAGCTCTGAAAGCTCAGATGAAGAAGTTGAACCTCAACCTTAGCCCTTGAGGAGGTCTACATGTATGAGAAAGCAACCTAAAAGGTTTGGTTTTACATTGCTTGACTCTAGTTGTGCTTATGCTTTACTCACTAACAGTGATGAACCTAGAACTGTATCAGAGTCTTTGGACATGAAATATGCAGGTTCCTGGAAGGAGTCCATGGAGGATGAAATGGTTTCTTTGGAAAAGAATCAAACTTGGGACTTGGTGCCTTTGCCTCCTGGATGGAAACCCATTGGATGCAAATGGGTGTTCAAGAAGAAAATTGGTGCAGATGGCAGTGTTGAGAAGTATAAGGCCAGATTGGTTGTGAAGGGGTATTCACAAGTGGAGGGCATAGATTATGGTGAGATCTTCTCTCCCATTGCAAAACTGACATCCATTCAATTCCTATTGTCTCTCATAGCAGCTTATGACTTGGAGGTAGAATAGATAGATGTGAAGACAACTTTCCTTCATGGTGATTTGGAGGAAGAAATCTACATGTCACAGCCAGAGCATTACATGGTGAAAGATAAAGAAAATTTGGTTTGCAAATTAAAGAAGTCTTTGTATGGTTTGAAGCAGTCTCCTAGGAGGTGGTACTTGAAGTTTGATGCCTTTGTGTTGTCAATTGGATTTGTGAGATCAAAATTAGATCACTGTGTGTACTTTAAGTTTGATGGTGATCGTATTCTCATTGTTGCATTGTATGTTGATGAAATGTTGCTCATTGGGAAGGGTAAGAATATGATTTTTGATTTCAAATCTCAGTTGTCAGCATAGATTGAAATGAAAGATTTAGGGGCAGCCAGGTACATTCTAGGAATGGAAATCAGAAGAGACAGAGCTAACAGAAAATTTTGGTTAAGCTAGAGTAAGTATGTGAAGACCATGTTGGATAGGTTCAGCATGGTAGATTGTAGATCATTGTGTGTTCCTATTTCTTTGGGGACAAAGTTATCTATTGAGGATTGTCCAAAATATCATAGTGAGGTGGAGGACATGAGCATAGTACCTTATTCTAGTACTGTTGGCAGTTTGATGTATGCTATGGTCTTCACAAGCAGTGGGAGTCCTTAGTCGATTTATGGCTAATCCTAGACGAGTTCATTGGGATGCAGTTAAGTGAGTGTTCAGATATTTGAGGGGTCCTTCTGAGTATTTCATATGCTATCATGGTAATGTTATAGGACCTCCACATTCCATTAACATTCATGGATTTGTGGATTCAGATTGGGTAGGTGACATTGACAGCAGGAGATCCACCAATGCTTATGTGTTTACACTGTTTGGTGGTGCTATTAGTTGGATGAGTAAGCAACAACCTGTGGTTGCTTTGTCCATGACAGAAGCTGAGTATATGGTAGCAACTCATGCTTGTAAGGAAGCCATTTGGCTTAACAGATTGTGTTCAAATATTGGTGTTGATGCAGGTCAGATCACGATCAGTTGTGACAGTCAGAGTGCGATTTGCCTTGCGAAGAATCCAACTTTCCATGCCAGAATAAAGCATATTGATGTTTAGTTTCACTTCATGTGAGACATGGTAGAGGATGGGAAGGTAAATTTGGAGAAGGTAGATACCTCGAAGAATGTTGCAAATGCATTGATGAAGCCAGTGAGCACAGAGAAGTTCAGATGGTGTTTGAAATCTATGGGCCTCTCAGCCTATAGCAGTTAAATCCTATTATTCTATTGGCTCTTATAAGGTGTTTGACAAGTGGGAGAATGTTGGGAATTAAGGTGTCTCAACCTTGGTAATTCCTTGCATTATTAATGTTTGTACTTATTATTTAATTGCCTATGTTGTAAATATTTGTAAATTCCATAGTCATATTGTGGGATGTGGCACGATGATGTGTCAATCCTACATGGAATATGACAACTTGTAATTTTGTCCTCACATGAGGAGATAGGCGTCCCACTTTGTGGTAGGAGAATTTTACCATGTGTTGGCATCTTACATGTTGTGTAAGTGAATCTTGACCTAAATGGTTATGACAGATTCCTATGACAGAATCTATGACATGTAAGAGTTAGAAATAGAAGGTTGTAAGACAAGTCAAGACATGTGTCATGAAGCATCATTGAAAAAGGCATATTTGGATGCCCCAAGGTGGACTATGACATGTTGTAAGAGAATATACTATTTATATCTTGTGTATGATAGATTCTCTTACAACTGTAAGTTGTAACCGCTATGACAGATTCTATGACGCTAGTAAGTATCGTAAGAGCATCTGTCATAGCCCATTTTGGAAATAGGTGACCTCTTTGGGATGGGAGCTATGGACAAGTGTCAGGCATATTATACAATGTTGACCAAGTGTCCTTAGTCATGGGTTTTGGTCCATGAAGTCAAATTAGATGCCCATCCCAAGAAAGGTCCAATATTGCCTTGTATTTTCTGTATAAACAGGTGCTTGGAGGAGTAGAGGTATCGCAAGTTTTACAAGTACTGTTATGCTACCGGTTTGACTCTAGACACGAGCGTCAAAGACCATTGAAGCTTTCATGACAAGTGTATTATAAACATATTTCAGATTTGTTAATACATTGTGCAGGTTTTTGAGTGTGGGGTTTTTCACCCGATAAGAGTTTTCCCCATCGTAAATCTTTGTCTCTCTTCTTCTGTCTTCTTTCTGGTTTATATGTATTACTACAATATCTTGTTTATGTGTTACGTATTGCTGTAGTTGTAAGGATTAATTTGAATTTGTATAGCCCTCTCCTCATTAGATTAGTGTAGGAAGCAATTTCCGCACACCTAGCTTCCTTTCAAAGAGGCCCTTCAGTATCTACCATTTCTTTGTCATGAGGTGTAAATGTTATTTCAAGTTCAGGGGCTTGTCTTTTCAAATAATGCCTAGGAGAAATCCTAGAACTATTTCTGTATTGAGAAGCCATGTGTATTTTTTCAAATCAGTGCCAAATTAGATTTCAAAAGGTTTTCAAAACTTATGCAAGAACAAGTGCAAAAGTATGTATGAAAATGACCTAAAATGCTTGATTTTTCAACTTTTTTCAATGCAAATCACTAAAAGAAGAGGTGTTGTGAAGAATTTAAAGAGGTAAAGAAAATAATATGACTAACAATAGTTCAATTATGCAATAATATCTTTCACAACATGCCTATAGTGATGACAAGTCAAAATCTAGAGAAAATACACCTAAAATGTGTAATTTTTCACCAATTTTCAATGTAAATTCCTAATAGAAAGGGTGTTGTAAGATATTTTAGGAGGGGAAGTAGATAATAACCCTGATATCAGTCAAATAATTCAGTAAAATCCCTCACAACGTGCTTGTAATGCAATTCTAGAGAGACGATAAGGCCAAATCTAGTGAAAATGGAAGGTTTTCAAACCCTAGACATGAAATTTTGCAAGAAGGCCACTATGATGCAACACTAAAATTAGAAATCAGTGCTAATGAGTGTTTGAAAAGGGTAGTAAAATTTGAAACAAGATTTTGACTACAAACCCTAGCTAATGCAAAACTAGGTTTTTATGAAAAATGCACAATTTCAAGCAATTTTTGATAATTGAAGCATGAAAATTCAATGCAAGTGAATATTGAATGATGAATTTATGTAATTTAAATCAGATCTAATGAAAATAACAGAAATCTAATGAAATTAAATGCCAGTTAATTCAAACTATGCTAAAATGCAAGCCTAAGATGCCATTTTTTTTCAAATTTTCAAAATTTTTGTAATTTTCGAAATGCAATAAGTTGAATGAATGCAAATCTATCACACAACACTCAGCAAGGTGTAAAAAATTCCAAAAACATGGGTTCACCAAAATGTTTAGGGTTAAAAAGGGGGGATGGTTTGTTTTAGGTTTTAAAGGCAAATCCTCCCTTCTCACCAAACATTCAAGGGCATATCAACTGAGTTGAATCTCCACTAAGTAAGAGCAATCACCTATCAAGTTGGGTTGCCACTTGGAATGATGCAGAAGTTAAAATTTATCAAACAATATCTCAATTTAATGCTCAATTACTCTTAAAACCCTAAATAAGCAAAACAGTAAGCAAATTAATGAATTACGACAAATCCTTTCAGACTAAGGAGAAGTACAGATATTATTAACTCACTATTTTTTGAAGTTTGGAATGCGGAATAGTCAGGGACACTGGGACTAAAGCCCTAGTCCAAGGTATAGTTTTCGTCATGGGATCTGAATCTCCTTCTAACACTGATCTGTACTATATCTTATGTTTCAATCCTTGAAAAAGTGGAGGACATAGGGACTAGTGCCCTTGTCTCGAAATGTTGAACACTGTCTTCTTTCTTCTGGGTCCTGAATCCTTGTTATCTGCAACTTCCTTCTACAACTCCACTCCATGAAACTTGGTACCTATATGTTGGTAAGAGACACTACTTCACATGACATGTGTTATCATTGATGGAAACTAAGACTATTCCACTCACCCGCATAACATAACTTGTTCATACCAGAAGTCAAAATTAGAATTTATCTAAGTCTGGGTAGCCAGAAATAGAGCATGTGATAGAGTCCGGTATCTTGGTCTGGATCTCTCAGGTGGTAAATTAGAGTATGCTACTGATCTGAAGGAGTCATAAGGATTGTCAAGGCAATCTAAATCTAGAATTTTAACCTTTGAAGATGAAGGATTCAAAAGTTATTTACATCTGAGTATGGGGTTATAGTTTGACAGTGCAAACAACAGAAGAACAAGCCGACCTTGTAATTGATCTTGGTTCAAGATAAATGGAAGTTGTTAGTTGGATGATTTGTGATGATCAGTGATAGTGGCCAACATGATTGATGATTTGTGAATGCAAGTTTTGGTCTGCGTTACAAGTTATGCTTGGATTTAGCCAACAGAGCAGTCTTCAACAAAGTTCTAAGTGTTCTTGAAGCTGACTGAAAAGTGATTGAATTATTGATGCAGATATATATAGCCGATGGATTCAAGTATTGTGGTGTATGTTTTTTATGCGAATATGGTGTAAGTACAAAAAGGGAAGATAGAAGTGCAAAAGAGAAGAGACCCGAGGTCCAGATTATGGCAAAGCAGTAAACAAGGTAGAATAAAGATGAAGTGTGTAAAATTAGTGTTCTGTACTTAACCGAAACTGAATCCTTGCATTGGCAGATGCTATTTATCAGTTCAAACAATCTATAATCCTTCTGTAATCATTCTTGTAGGTAGTGAGCCTCTCTTGAGTAGTGATCTCTGGGCAGTGAGCCCAAATGCATGTGCATTCTCCTTTTGTAATACTTTTAACAGAGTATAATCTTTGTGGGTTAACCCCCACCGTGGTTTTTCCCTTAACTAGGTTTCCATGTTAAAAATCTTGGTGTTAAGTGTGTTAATTATGTTTTTGCTCATGTGTTATTGTTTCATACTTTAATGTTTACATCTTTAATTTGTTTGCAAGTTGTGGAAGAAGTTTAAAAAGAAAGAAAGTTTAATTATGTGGGACAATTGATTCACCCCCCCCTCTCTTAGTTGTTTGGCCTAATTCCAACAATTGGTATTAGAGTGAGGTTCCTTTGAAAAGTTTACCAGCTTGAGGAAGATCTAGGAAGGTAGTAAAATGGATGAATACAACCTCCAAGGACAACTTAAACTCGCATTAGATCTTGAGCAGTCCAGAACAGAAGCCATAGAGCTAGAAGAGGACCTTAAAAATGTTGAAGACTTCATTGAGACCTTAAAAGCAAAATTGAGCAAATCCAATGAAAAGAGGAAGGAGCAACCTCTTCAACTGGGAAATCATTAGGAAGACAACGACAAGGACAAGGCCCTGAAAGAGAAAAGAAAGGAATGTGAGAAGTTAGCTAAAGAAATTATTGTCGCAAAGCATGAGATGGAATCTGGGGTGATGAGGCTAACCAAGGAAATTGAAGATAGGAAGAAAATTAAAGAAGACCTAAATCAAAATCTAAACTAATGAACTGAAGAATGTTGTAGATTGGATAGAGTAGCTGGCCTCCTAGAGTCTAATCTACAAGAAATTAGAGGCAATGAGAAATAATTTGAGAGACTAATTGCCATTCTCAGACATGACCTAGAAGTTGCAAATGAATACAAGGAGAAGTTCAAGATAAGCTTAGCTAAACTTGAAGCATTGCTTGAAGGATAGAAAAAGGCTAATGACAAGCATGGTCTTGGATATGAGAAAGGTGAAAGCTCCGAATCTGGAAAAAGAAATTTTCAACCAAGGAATGGGAGAAACAGACCTAGAAGACCTCCGGTAAGACAGTCCAATGCTCAAAGATATCCATCATTCAATGGAAATTTTTTTAATTGCAATAAATTTGGTCATAGAGCTACTCAGTACAGAAGCAAAGTAAATCAAAATGGTTCATCCTTCTCCGGTCAATGCTTCAAGTGTAAGAGGTATGGTCATAGATCAAATGAATGCAAAAGTATGTTAATGAATAACTCTAACAATAGAGGAAATGACAACTCTTCCAATGGTTACTACTTTACTTGTAGTGGATTTGGACACATGGCTGATCAGTGTAGATCAAGAGGAAATCAAGTATATAAGAAAAGAAATGTTGAGTGCTTTAATTGCAATAGATCTGGTCATATTGCAAGATTCTGCAGAAGCAAGAATAATGAGAGAAGAGGTCCGATAAACAAAAAACTAGATGAACAAAGATAAGACAAAGGCAAGGGAAAAATTGATGTGAATGAAATCCAGAATGAAATGAGAAAGACATGGGTCAAGAAAAGTGTTGTGAATAATAATGATGGGTTCGCATCAGAATCCAGTGCTGACAATTCCTCCATGAATTGAATTTGGAGCTCTCGCTTAGGGGGAGCTACATTTAAAATTAAATTCCCCCAGCCAATAAGTGGGTGCTTGGATCTGGCACAATGAGAGAAGATATTTTGAATTATTTCAGAACTTTTAGAAGTATTTCCAGAAGAAAAGATGTTGATATAGAAATTTGTGGAGTGATTCAGGAAGAATTGTTCAAGAAACTGAGTAACCGGATGAAGTTAGGGTAGAGCATTTATTACAAAGGCAAATTAGGTTTTGTGGAGTGTAAAAAGGTGTTTACTCCTCATTTGAATAACTTTGCACTTGAAGAAAGCAAGAAGAATAGTGTTTGAGATAAGATTACAAGGAATTGAAGTGCGACCGATGAATTTATCCATCAACCCTAATCTCATGAAAAAGGTATTTATCTGCGAAGCTTTAAACTTATAATCTTTTTGCAATGGCTACACCTTTGGTCATTGATATTACTAAAAGGCCTTGACCAAAATTTAAGAAACATCTACACAAATCTATAGAATTCGACCCATTAGGTGCATTTTCAAGTGTTCCGTATGGTGTGCTGCATATTGAAGATATTAGGGTTTATATTTATGCGAGCATAGATGAATTTGGGGACTCAAGGTTTGTAGATTTGTTTGAGAGTCATCTAATGGATGAAAATCACGATCTTAAACCCAAGTATAAAGCATTGTATGATAAACATTTTATTTAGATTATGGGGTATCCAACATTCGATGAAGATGAATGGATCCAGTATGCTTTGAGTTAGATGCATGATGAATTCATATGGATGTTAAAACCATTCAAGATTACCAAGGATGTTATAAGAATTGTGACTGGGTTAAACTCAACCGGTGGATTACCCATGTTAAAATTTGTGAAAAACCAAACTGTTACTAATGCAACTGGTGTAAAGTTTGATAAGAGGGCTATGACCATAAATGACATTATAGAACCAGATATAAAGTTTGCTTCCATGGTGATTGGCTACAAGATCTATCACTCTAGTAGAGAGAATTCAGTCTCTAGAACTGCTATATATGCAGCATACCAAATGTTGAAGGAAAATACAAATTATGACTTATGTGAGCTGTTACAGAACCAGCGGATTAAGAACTTGAACAAAATCAAGAAAGATAAGAAAAACACTTTTAAATATGGTACATTGGTTCTATGTTTGTTCTTCTATTATATGATGAGCCAGTTGCTATTCAGATCAGAGATCAACTACGCAGTATTGGTAACTATAAAGCACAAAAAACTATAATTTGGGGATACTTCAAGAACTTTCAGAGTATGATGCATTCAAGGGAAAGAATCCCTACAACAATTGTTGAGAAGTACAAGAATGAAATTTTTTTTATGGTTGACACTGATCAGTGCTTAATGGAAGCAGTGGAACCTAGAACTGTTTGGATCATGCCCATGGGGTATGAAGTAGATGGAAAAATCTTGAATATGTATGCTCAACATCTTCTAAGCAAGCCAAAAGACACAACAGTTAAAAGATTTGGGACATATGAGGAGCTAAGGTTAAAACTGCATACTGAGCTCAGAGAACTTGAAACCAACAGAAAAGTAAGAAAAGAAGTTGAACAGTTGGCCAAGAATCTAGGTCTCACAAAAGAAGTCATGAGACAATTTAGGGAAAGAACTGAAAAGGATGAGAATGAGAAGCAGGATAAGAAAGAAGGAAGTGCTCCGATAGGATCCTCCTCCACATCAAGGACTACTAGAAGCTCTGCTACTGCCCCTATTCCCCCAAAACTTATTGACAAGGTGTCGTTGTACCTCATCATTTAATTTGTTTTCAGATGTCAATAATCTAGGGGCTGTGTCCTTGGCTATCTGCAACTAGGGATTCTACAGTTACCAGTTTTCCTAGCTAATCTTAATAACTTCTACAAATTTGAAGAGATTAATCTGTCTACTTACTGAACAAATTTAAGGAATGCTGAAACAAAATTAAAAAGGAAGTTACTTAAAGCAATCTTAAAAATAGTAACATGCATCTATCTATCAAAATCAGTAAATACTTTTAACAACAAAATCTAAAGTAATAAAGCAATGGTACTAGCCTTCTGCCTTGGTGGTGAGAGTGGGGCCTTGCTCCACACCCTTGGGGCTGAAGGCTATTGTAGAGAATCAACACAAAAGAAGAAGATCTCAACTAAACTCAATCCAATTCCATTCGCTTTACATTCATGAAAAATATTGATATCATAGAACTGAGATTACTCAGAATTAGAATAACCAAATAATTGTACATTTCTTCTATTGTTTCTATTAGTATATATGAAAATGAGTGATGACATATCACTTATCTTATCTACCAGTTCTTCTATGAGATGACATCCATCTCTTTATTACACTAGCTGTCTAACTATGGAAAATAATCATGCAATAAAAGTAGACTGAGTGGAATAGAAGTCCACTCAGAATTCTAAGTTTGAGTCTTAATACATTTGGGTAGCGAGGCCCTGAAAATATGGATATTGAATCAGTTCTATCTGTAACTCATGCAAAAACTTTAAAAAGATAAAAACTCCAGCAGTTAACTAGAGATGGCCCTTCACCACTCAGGTGATGATTTTAGTGAAATGAGGGGTATTACAATCACTGCTGAGAGTGCCTAATCGATAGCTTATGCTGGAAATATGCCCTGCTCTCAGAAAGTGCCAGAGATATCTATCCCTGTTTGCAGCTCTAGAGATATGTCTGTAGCTCCGGAGATATCTGTAGCTTTCTTTGTTCAGCTCTGGAGATGCTCTAGACTCTCGTCCAGCTTCAGAGAGACTTTCCTCATTACTTCAAAACTTCTCGTGTCATGGTACTCTGGTATTGTCTCTGGAGATCATTGAAGACTATCTCTGGAGATGCACAAACTTTTTGTTCGTGGCATCTACACCTATTGATTCAAAAAGAGAGAAGTTTCTGCATTTTTCCATCAATTCCATGCACATTAGTCTCTCAATCAGAAATTATGATCTTAAGTAATCTATCTCAATTAATCATTAACTAGAATGATCTTGCTATCTTATTTAGGTGCAGACATAGAGAAAGATGAGATCAGGAAGGAGAAAAAGAGAGGTAAAAAGATGTATTTCATGGGTGCAACTTAGCACTCATCATCCCCCCATACCTAAGGTTTGGCAGGTTCTCTTGCTTCTCACAATCTGGATTTATTCTGGTGAAGTAGCTTGTCAGTCAAGCTATAATCTTGTGCATAGGTAAACCAAGTTGTGTGGTTGGTATTACCATTGCCTCTGTATTGATCAACCTGCTTCAACCAGTCTTGTAATTTCTCATCTTCCATTTGTTCAGCCCAGACAGTGAGTGGTTCAATTATTAGAGGGGGCCTAAACTGTCCACCTATCCATTCCTGCTTATACTTATCCATCATTTTAGATATTAACTTTTCTTTTCTCATAAATAATCTTAAGTTTGCAGGGGTGACCACCTCTCTCATTTTCTTCTCCGAGGTCAAAACATTCCATCTTTTCTTTGCTATGGCAAATACTGGATTTGCTGAACTGATCATGAAAAGACCAAAATCGATGGAGCACTCTTGCAAACTTTTTAGGTATAATGAAAAAAATTTGTTCTTACTCTTAGGGTGATAGATATAGAACTTGAATTGGGTCTTAAAAGCATTGGGATTGGGACATTCCTTCCTGATGAAGAGATGTGTTTCTGTATCTTTCTTGAGATGATCTTCCATTCATTCATTCCAGATCTGATGATTCCTCATTAGGGACATAAATGCTTTAAGCTGGCATTCTCCCACAAAATGATTAAGAATGAAGGTTATATCATTAACACAGAAAACATGTAGGTATAATTCACATAGGAAATTATTGTCCTCATCATTACTCCTTGTATATGCTGTCATGAATCCTTCCGTTGTCTCTATATCCTCAACCAAGTCAGATAGGACTAAAGAGAATTTCCTCTGCAAGACTCTTTCTTGTAAGAACATAGAATAGCTAGCACTTGGAGGTCTGTAGGATAGAATTTTTGAAGAAAGGCAGGTCATTTCAATGATTTTTCTTTCCAGAGTTTCTATTCTTTTTGTTTTAGTAGTGACTGCCCTTTGTAATTGCAGCATAGGCTTGGATGCCTCATATTCTCTACATTTCCTCTCCCAATGGAACAGAGCTTTAGGAATGTCAATGGGGATTGGGCCCACATATGCATCTATTTGTATTTCCTACTCATTGGTTGCCCTTAGGCCAGCCAACTCTTGAATATATTCCTCCTGGTCATCTAGTCTATTGTTGGCCCAAGTTAACTGTCTATCCCGGCTTTGTATTTTCTCAATCAATGCTGCCATTATTGTGAGGCTATTGTCTCTAGCCATGGTGAGCTCAGAAACACTCTGTGCTGCCTCTTTCTCTTTTTCTTCTAACAATTTGACTGCCTCAATTTTCTGGGCCTCCAATTCTGCTTCTTTCTCAATTTTTTGGGCCTCTAATTCTGCTTCTTTCTCCTGGATGATCTTGTTTTTGCTTTGGAGTTCTGTTTGTAGATTTTTAATGACTTATTTTTGCTCCATTTCTACCTCTATTCTGACCTTCTTGAGGTCAGTAATAATCTGATTCTTCCCCTAGAGTAATCTCTTTAGGTTCTCAATTTCTTCTATCATTTGCTGTTCTTTCAAAATTTCAACATCCTTTTGATCAGAGGGGTGAGGGAAGGTTTCTGCTTCTACTTCTGTTGTTGTTTGCTGATCATCAGGGTTTTCCATGGCCATCTGGCCTGTACTATCAACTATACCCATTTGCCATGTTTCATCTTTTTCTGCAGACTGCTATCCCGAGGGTCCTCTTGGGGTTCCTCTGCTTCTACTGGCACCGATGAAGGCTCAGCCTTATCCTCATATGTTCTAAAACCCAGGAGTACCTCAGCTAGGAGAGTAGTATCTTCCTCAGCCTTGGAGAGTTGTCTTGTCCTTTTGCTTCTTTGTAGTAGAGGTGGGGCAAGTGTCTCCAGAGCAGGTCTCTCATCCTCAGAATCTGAGGAAATAGTAAAAGTTTGTTTGTGTTCTGTCTCCGGAGCACATGATGGTTCTGAAATTGGACTTGACCCCAGATGAATAGATGGTGCTGGGGAAACTTCTCTTTGTTTTCATTTCCTAACTAGAGGGATCTCATCTGAATCATGAGATGGTTCTTCAGCCCAGGTTCTCTCTGCTCTTTATCCTAACCTCTCCTCTATTAATTCCTTAGGGAAAGATTCCTCAGTTAGAGTTATCTTTCTCCTAATGGATTGAGTCATATATAGGGTTTCTTTAGGAGCAGACTCTATAATTTCTTTGCATTTCCTCTTTTTATCAAGAACAAGGGCTGCAGATGAAGTTGCCTCCTGTGAGGACTTCTTTCCTCTTTGAATAGCTATGGAGGAGGTTGAAGGCTCAGTTTCTTCTTCTTGGTGAGTAGGAGAACTCTCACCTCTTGGCTGTGCCATGTCTAGTCCTCTGTCCTGGGAAGTCTATTCAAGAAAGTTTTGCCATAATTCCTCTCCATTGGCCTGAGATAGGAAGTGGTGTTTGACTACTAGAAAAATGAGGCCATGATGTTTCATGGGACCCTTATTCTACTAATATTTTTCTGTAGTTGCCCTGATGGAAGAATACAGGAAATTGGGAATGTTTATGCTAAACTCAGGGTGTCCATTCCCATGTCTTAGAAAAATCAGCATTTTCATGATTGGTCCTAAAACTAGAGAGAATTAACCATCACAAGTAATATATTTCATTAGCCAGGTGGAAACAGATTGCCAAGGGTTTAGGAGTGTGGACCTAAGAATTCCTTTTACATCATTTTTATTTGAATGTAGCTGTATGGCAAGTTCACCTTGAATAGAGAAATTCTTAATTAAATCAGTGTATAAGGTTATCAAGTGATAAAACCTCTCACCTTGTTCAGGCAGCCCGGAAAGGTGACTGATAGTGGCTGAGGAGAGATTTATTTGGACTCCTCTGATAGCTGTCTGATTGTCCCTTAGATTTCTAAGGAATTCATCCATGACATCTTCCTAAAACCCTTCAATTTTTTCTAGAAAGTCCAGCCATCCTGCAGTTCTTAGAATGTTTGTTGCAGCTTCATCTTGCAGAAGACCCACAACACTCTCTAGTTCAGACTTCTTCTTTACCCCCATTACCAAATTTGTTCCACCTTCTGTGCTTAATTCCTCACTCTCCTCTCTGCAGTTTGTCCCTTCCTCTTAACTCTGTAGGCTTCGGAGGACTGTTTAATTTGCTCTATTCTTCAGGGTATTTTGGAGGTTCGAAAGAGGATTAGGATGTCTCTCAGCTTAGGCTTATGGAAGATTTACAGATTAGTTAGAGTACCTAGGCAATCATAAATGCAATAGAGTAACAGGACACTCCAGAGGCAAGGTGGCAGTACAGCACAGATGGCGGCATGCATGAGTTTAGAAAAGGAAATGATGGTTGGAGGACCTGTCATCATGACGGCACCCAAAAAAAGAAAGACAAGACAGTTGCTATTAATGCTTAATTAAAGATAGAATTACTTGGATCATTTTTAATGATGAGGAGCGATGTTCACAGCAAAGACGCTACGTCATTTTATGAGACTGCATGTGTCGTGGCACATGAGTAGCTTTTGGTGGCTTGAGATGATGCCCACTACTCTGTTGGTACACGACCTGCAATCATTTCGTTGAGTGGTTCAAAAATTCACATTCCTTGGGTGACGTCAACGCCATCTTTGTGAAGACCCTTGCAAATTAAATACGTGGTGATTTTATTTTATTCCTGTGATAAAGTAGGGGATGAGTCATGATGATCTCATCATGTGTTGTGTCCACTTTATTTCCTGGAGAGGTGGGTCCCCTCCCCCATTATTGAAATTGACTCTTTGTTGATGGAGCACCGAAGGTGCTCCTAGTTTGGGAAGCACTGGAGGTGCTCCAGGTTTGGGAAGCACCAGAGATGCTCCTAGTTTGGGAAGCACCGAAGGTGCTCCTAATTTGGGAAGTGCCAGAGGTGCTCTTGATTTGGGAAGTGATGGAAGTGCGTTTGACTAACTCCCGGCACCTGATCACCTCTGTAGCTCGATTGTTTTCAACTATCTTGAAGAAGGGAACTTCCATTTGTTGGTTTTCAACTCCCTTGGTTGAGAAAGATAGTCATTTACTGGTTTTCCATCTTTCTCTATTTTTTTTTCTTTCTTTTTTTTTAGAAGACTGCCATTTGCTGGTTTTCAACCTTCTTTTTTTTTTCAATACAACACTGTGATAGAGGAGGTATCCCCTGTATCAAAACACAAATCACTAAGAAACTCTTCTTTAGTAGATGGTCTTTTATAGAGTCTGATTTGGTGACCATTTACTAGGAATGTGTCAGTGCTTCCATCAATAGGTTCCAATAATACTATTCCATTTTTAAAAACTTCCCTTATTTGATAAGGACCCATCCAGTGAGTTTGTAATTTCCTTTTGAACTCTTTGAATTTAGAATCATAAAGAAGAACCCAATCACCTTGTTGAAATTTCCTCCTTTTGATGTGTTGGTCATGCCATTGCTTCCTCTGATACTAAACCATTTCTGTTTGCTGAATGGCCTCTGTCTGAATTTCATCCAACTCATTGAGCTAAAGAATTATGTTCTGTTGAGCTATAGACAATGGTAGACCACTATCCAATACAGTTCTAAGTGTTTGGAGTTCAAATTCTATAGACAAAATAAGCTTTTCCCCATAAACCAATTCATATGGTGAGAACTTTGTTGTGGACTTTCAAGTGGTATTGTAAGCCCAAACTACTTCAGGTAATCTGTTAGCCCAATCTTTTCTATTCATTACTACTATCCTTGTCAAAATATTTTCAAGTTCCCTATTAGTTACCTCTACCTACCTATTCGCTTGAGGATGGTAAGGTGAAGATCTTTTGTGCTTGACTTGGTATAAATCTGTGAATGCTTTGATTACCTATGAAGTAAACTGAGGTCCTCTATCTGAAACTATTGATCTTGGGGCTCCAAACCTTAAGAAAATCTTATTAGAAAGGAAATCAACAATTTTTTCTTCTCTTGCAAATTGTAATGCTTGAACCTCAGCCCATTTAGTAACATAGTCTATGCATACTAGAATGTACTCCTTGCTTGATGATGGTGGGGAGATTGGTCCCACAAAGTCTAAACCCCATTGTTCAAATGGTTCCATCATGACTTGAGGATGTAGTAGCATCTCTTGGGTAAGGGTTGGCTGTCCCATCCTTTGGCACTGGTCACAGTGCTGCACATACTTCTTTGTATCTTTATGAAGAGAGGGCCAGTAATAACCAACTCTGAGGATCTTGTGGACTATCCAATGGAAGGAGTAATGGCCACCAGATGGTTCATCATGAGATGCTCTCAACACATTAAAAATCTCATCAGCTTTTAAACACCTGCGTAGAGTGAAATCAGGACCACATTTAAATAGTAAACCATTCAACCATTTGTAAGATAAACTTTCTTTGACTAAACATTTCTTTTGTTTGGAGGTAAAATGGGATGGATGCAGGCCTGTAGCTAAAAGATTAGCTATGTTAGCAAACCAAGGTGCAGTAGAGGAGATAGCAAAAAGGCATTCATCTGGGAACTTGTCCTCCACTTGTTGGTTTTCTCCTCCTGTATGCAATCTTGACAAAAAATCAAAAACCAAATTAAACTTTCCTAGATTATCAACTATGGTAATATCAAATTCTTGCAATAGTAATAACCACCTGATGATCCTTGCACCCACTACTGGTTTATTCATTAGGTACTTGATGGCTGCATGATCAGTGTGTACAAATATTTTATATCTAATGATGTAATGCCTAAATTTATTTATAGCATAGATGACTGCTAAGAATTCTTTTTTAGTTGTGTAATTTCTTTCTGTAGAGGTAAAGTTTTTGCTGATGTAATAAATGACATGCATACTCTCTCCTTCCTCCTTTTGTCCTAAAACTGCCCCAATGGATTCATTTGAAGCATCAGTCTGTATGTGAAATGCCAAAGCCCAATTAGGTCCTCTCAAAATTGGTGTGACAGTAAGCTTCTCTTTCAAGGTTTCAAATACTGATTGACATTCTTCTATCCATAGAAATTATGTGTCTTTGTTAAGCAGGGTAAACATGGGGCAGTGATTTTGCTGAAATTTTCTATGAATCTCCTATAGTAGCCTGCATGACCCAGAAAACTTCTAACATCTATCTGATTTTTGGGTGAAGGCAATTGTGTGATTACTTCTATCTTGTTTTGATCCATTTTGATCCCCTTTCCTGAAATGTGGTGTCCTAAAACAATTCCTTCCTCCACCATCATAAAGCACTTTTCATGGCTAAGGGATAATTGATTTTTCTCATAGCATTCAATACTTTCTCAAGGTTTGTGAGAGCTTCTTCAAAATTATCCACATACACAGTAAAGTCATCCATATAGACCTCCATGCATTCATTAGCTAGTTTAGTAAAAATAGCTAAAACAAGTCTCTGAAATGTTGTTGGGGCATTGCATAGTCCAAAGGGAAGAACTTTGTAAGAAAAAGTTCCCCAAGAGCATGTGAAGGTGGTTTTGTCCTAGTCTTTAGGTGCTACTTGAATTTGATTATACCCACTGAATCCATCTAGAAAAGAAAAATACTTTCTCCCAGCACGGTTGTCTAGTACTTGGTCAATGAATGGTAACAGAAAGTAGTCCTTTTTTGTGGCCTTGTTGAGTTCTCTATAATCAATACACACCCTCCATTTCCCATTCTTTTTAGGCACTATGAAAAGGGGTGAGACCCATTGACTGTTTGAGATTGGATATATAAATCCTGCTTGAAGTAATTTTTCTATTTTAGTTTTGACAATGTCCTTTAAAGCAGGATTCAATCTTCTCTAGGGCTATCTGACCAGTTTGATATCCTCAGTCTATATATGATGGGTACAGATCTTAGGAGGTATGCCTTTCATATCTTGGTATTCCCAAGCAAAAGTTGTTGAATGGGAAATTAGAAGTTGGATGAGTTTTTTTTCCTGATTTGTTGTTAACTGAGTATTGATATTAAGTGTTTTCCCTGGTAAAATCATGACCTATTTTGTGATTTGATCCATAGATGTAGTTAATCCGTACATTGGAGTCATGGTATTGACAGGACAAGAGTGTGGAAGCAACATGTGGAAAGTGGCTAAGTCTCTGTAAAATGTTTCCCCATAAGGAATGATGTTGGCGAGGGTACAATGAGAAGAAGTAAGAAGTTCTCTCCTAGAATCTTGGGTGAGTTCCATCACATCCTTATTGATTAGGATGTGAGTAATGTCTTATGTTGTATCATAGTATATTTCTTTTTCTAACTCTCCTAGATGTTCCTTGATGGTTACCATAGCTACTAAGGCACTGTTATCATTATTCTCTAGTTCATCCACCCATACTCTTCCTGTATAATGTATTGGTGGTTTAGCTAGAGGATACAAAGATATTTTCTTTAAATCTATCCCATTAGAAATGACCATATCCCCAGTTCAACAATCAATAGATGCATCTGCTATAGCCAGCCATGGTCTTCCTAAAATTAGCGGATAAGCATTTCTCTAGTTTCTAGGTTCTAATATCAGGAAGTCCACTAGAAATTCCCAAGAATCTATCACAACTGGTACATCAGTGATTACTCTTTTTGGAACAGCTACTGACTAGTCAGCAAGTTGAAGAATTGTAGTTGTGGATTAGATACCTGATAGAGCTAATTTGTTCATTGTGTGAACTGTCATCATATTAATTGCTGCTCCCAAATCAACCAGAACATTCAAAATTTCTACCCTTGAGATGAAAATAGTTATGACAGGATTTCCAGGGTTTCCATATTTTGGGAGGAGAATTTCTCCCATCAGTAGATCTACTACTTTTCCTTCCACCTGTATTGTGGAGGGAAAATTTTTCTTCCTACCCTACATTTTGGTACAATACTGTTTAATGAACTGATTTAGTTCTGGTACATCTCTGATTGCTTGGAGAAGAGGAATTTTGATGTTTAGTTGCTGGATTTCTTGCAAAAGTTTTGATTCCATGTTGGTTTGGACATATTTTTGTAAGATCTTTTTCTAGAGAACATACTATTTAAGTTGTTCTGGGTATGGTGCTAGTTTTTCCATCTTCGGAGCATCTCCGGAGCTCTTGTCAGAATTGTGTTTAGGAATGTTCTCTGGAGTCAGTCTTTTAAGAGCAACTCTGGAGTTGTCCAAGTATGATTCTTCTAGCACTTTTTCGTTAGTATTCTCCTCCGGGGGTTGAGTGGATGAATTTTCAGGTTTCTCATCATTGGTTACTTCAACTATAGTTGGAGGAGATGGTCTTGGGAATGCTTTCCCAGAACGCAGCTAGAGGTTATTTGAATATATAGCATTAATTCTAGCTAGATTTTCTTACTCTGTCATGTAAACTGTTGCTTCCTATTTATTACGTGGGTTTGGTATAGGCTGAGCTGGTAAAGGTGGTTGCCTAACTGGTTCATTTTGTGATTGACCTTGTGTGTTGGAGGGTCGAATTAGTAAAGCTTGTTGTTGAGGTTGGAAATGTCTAGGTTGTCCTTGGTATTGTTGATTATACTCCTATTGAGAACCCCATTGAGGTTGCATGTTTTGTGATCCAAATTGTGGTGGCCACTGTTGATTTCCCCAAGGCTGATTTTGCCAATTTTGGTTTTGCCAATGTTGACTTGGCCAATCTTGCTATCCCCAAGGAGGATTATTTTGAGGCCCATGCCAAGTTGGATTCCACTGATTATTTCCCCAATTAGAAGGAACCATGTAAGAAGGCTGGTTTGGATACTGATTATAAGGGAAATTCTCAGCTTGTTTTTGTCCCACATAGTTTAATTCTTCTTCCATTACAACATTCTTCTTACTCAATCTTTTCAAGGCTGGAAGTTGACTACATTGACTGGTAGGATGTTCCCTATCACAGATCTGACAAATCTCTAATTTGTCCAAAGGGCATTCTCTCAACAAATGCTTATTTCTACACCTAGGACAATAGATGGAGAGTAGTCAGTTGTTCTATTTTGATCAGTTGTTCTAGTTTTTGCTTGAATTCCATTCATTGTGGTATTTAATTGGACCAAAATGTCTATTTTTAGATTTGCAATCTCTTCCATCAACTGTCCTATTTCATTCTTCCCTTTAAAAGTTTTGGATGACCTCACTCCATTTTGGGTTCTAGAATAGTTCCTGCAGACTTCTTCTATAGCAGGTGTATCCATTTTGTTGATATTTCCTTTTCCTTTTAGATCTAGTGCCTATTTTGATTATTTATCCAATCCTTTTACAAACAAGGTTCTGGCCAAGGAGTGATCCACTGGGTTGCCATACCTTCTCAAGGCGAAATTAAACCTATCCACATAGTCCTCTAAGGTCTCTTCCTCCCCCTGCCTAATTTTAAACAATTCTTCATTTTTATTACTGGATCTACAGTAATCTTGATACTTTCCCAAAAATTCTATTTCCATCTTATCCCAAGAATGGATAGAATTCTGGGGTAAACCCATAAACCATCTCATTGTAGAATCTTTCAAAGTTGAAGGGAACAGTTTAAGTTTTTGGTTATCTGATCCATAATCATAAGTTTGGCAGACTACTTTGAATTCAAACAAAAATTGATCTGGATCCTTAGAAGAAAGTCCTCTAAAATTTGACAAGTGTGCTGGTGAGATATTCTTCATAGGAGCATTGTCTCCAGTAGCCAAAACAATAGGATATGAGAAGGTTCTTGGAGCCTGATTTTCCTCTTCTTCATGATTATAATTGTCCATGTTTAGTATTGGTTCTTCTCCCTGAGGTTCTAGGAAATTAGGTTCTATCAAAGGATCTACCTGAAACTTTTGTTGTAATTCCTGGATATAATTGGCAAGTGGAAGATTTGGAGGATCTAAGGGACTATTGATTTGAGGTGCAGTTTCTAGAGTAGGTTCTAGGTTTCTTTCTTCAACACGATCTTGTGCCACCCCACTGCTTTCTCCTATGGCTTGTTGTTGGGGTGTCTGCTTTATATATCTTTCTTTTGAATCTCTAGCTCTAACCATAGAGATCTATCCTAAAAAATATTTTAACTAAGTTTCCCTAATTAACACAAGATATCCCCAGCAACGGTGCCAAAAATGACAAGGTGTTGATGTACCTCATCATTTAATCTATTTTCAGATGTCAATAATCCAGGCACTATGTCCTCGGCTGTCTACAACTAGGGATTCTACAGTTACCAGTTTTCCTAGCTAATCTTAATAACTTCTACCAATTTGAAGAGATTAATCTGTCTACTTACTGAATGAATTTAAGGAATTCTGAAATAGAATTAAACAAGAAGTTACTTAAAGCAATCTTAAAAACAGTAACATGCATCTATCTATCAAAATCAATAAATACTTTTCATAGCAAAATCTGAAGTAATAAAGCAATGGTACTAGCCTTCCGCCTTGGTGGTGAGAGTGGGCCCTTGCTCCACACCCTTGTGGTTGAAGGCTACAGTGGAGAATCAGCACAAAAGAAGAAGATCTCAACTAAACTCAATCCAATTCCATTCGCTTTGCATTCATGAAAAATATTAATATCACAAAACTGAGATTACTTAGATTTAGAATAACCAAATAATTGTGTATTTATTCTACTGTTTCTATCAGTATATATGAAAATGAGTGATGAAATATCACTTATCTTATCTACCAGTTCTTCTATGAGATGACATCCATCTCTTTATTACACTAGCTGTCTAACTATGGAAAATAATCATGCAATAAAAGTAGACTGAGTGGAATAGAAGTCCACTCAGAATTCTAAGTTTGAGTCTTAATACATTTGGGTAGCGAGGCCCTGAAAATATGGATATTGAATCAGTTCTATTTGTAACTCATGCAAAAACTTTAAAAAGATAAAAACTCTAGCAGTTAACTAGAGATGACCCTTCACCACTCAGGTGATGATTTGAGTGAAATGAGGGGTATTAAAATCACTGCTAAGAGTTCCTGATCAGCAACTTATGCTAGAAATATGCCCTGCTCTCAGGAGGTGATGAAGATATATGTCCTTGTCTGCAGCTCCAGAGATATGTCTGCAGCTCCAGAGATATGTCTGCAGCTTCGGAGATATTTGTAGCTTTCTTTGTTCAGCTTTGAAGATGCTCCAGACTCCTGTCCAGCTTCGGAGAGGCTTTCCTCATTACTTCAAAACTTCTGGTGTCATGATACTCTGGTATTGTCTCTGGAGATCATTGAAGACTATCTCCAGAGATGCACAAAATTGTTATTCCTAGCATCTACACCTATTGATTCAAAAAGAGAGAAGTTTCTACATTTTTCCATCAATTCCATGCACATTAGTCTCTCAATCATAAATTATGATCTTAAGTAATCTATCTCAATTAATCATTAACTAGAACGATCTTGCTAGTTTATTTGGGTGTAGACATAGAGAAAGATGGGATCAAGAAGGAGAAAAAGAGAGGTAAAAAGATGTATTTCATGGGTGCAACTTGGCACTCATCACCTGCCAATCCTAAGATACTAGAAGGAAAATCATCAGGAGAAGAAGGGAAAAGAGTAAAAACAAAGGCCACAAGAACCTATAAGAGCACAAAAGTTGATGTAGAAGAAACAGATTCAGATGCTAAGGTAAAGGATGTGAAAGCCTCTGGAACAAAAGCTGCCAAGGTGACTAAGGAGAAGCCCTCCAGAAGAAAAAGGGCAAGCAAAAGGTAGAAGATAGATACATATGTTGAGAAGCCCACACTTTCTGTGGAACATGTAATAAAATTAGTCACTGTGGATGGAAATTTGAAACCCATGACTGAATTCTATGATGAATATAGTGATACAGATAAGAGGGTGTTAGAGGAAGCAACTGTTAGATATCTAAATATCTATAATAAAGCCCTGATTGAAATAATTTTTGAGATTCCTCAAAGTCTTACAAAAATTTTGGAGTTGAGCAAAGAGAATGCAAAAAGCAAGGATATAGAGCTTAGAGAACATATATTGATAAAACTATGTATTCAGATCACTTAAGTTCAAATGAATATGATATACAAAGAAGTGAAGGATGAATTTAGAAGCAAGAAGAGAATGAACAAACTGATGCTTGGAGAATTAGACAAAATAGTCAAAGAAACACGAGAAATACTTCTAAGTGCATTGAAGAGAGACAATATTCCATTTGTTGAAGAAGAGACTGATGATGGGATTGATTTATCAATCCCGTATATTGAAGAAATAAAAACTGATGAGCAGTAGACCAAGGTCGATGACTCCTCAGTTCTGGAAGTGGACCAAATAAACAAGGAAGATACATAGATGGTGGATAAAACTAATGATGCAAGAGATACTCCAACTCTTCCTGATCAATCCGGTAATGTAGACAATGTTAAGAATAATGCTACTACTCAAGATCCTCTGGAACAAATTGTAGATGGTGAGGACAAAGGAAAGAATCCTCCCATAGATAACACAAAGAAGTGAAGTAGAGAAAGAAGAAGAAGTCAAATGTAAGAAAGATAAAATAGAAGAAGATGGTGCAAATATTGATGCACCCAAACAAAATAGTCTTAATACTAAGAAAACTCAAGAAAAGGAAGGTAGTCCAGAAATTGTGACAAGAGACACTGCAGATGTAGTGAAGAGTTTTCTGAGTAAAGAGATGCTAGAATTTGATGAACCAGAACTAATTCAATGACCAATCAACCTGGATACTCTCTCTCCCATCTAAATGATGAAGATAGCATCTTTCACACAAGCTAAGGCAAGTGAAAAGATATTGAAATCCCACATAGAGGACAGTGAGCTGTTAAGCCTTGCATCCAGTATATCAAAGAAGATAATGCCAACCTTCCAGAAGAATCCATCTAATTCTCCCTCTGGTAATCTGAAGAACCTTATAAATTCTATAAGTACACACTTTGAGTCCTTTGAGAAGTCTGCAGAGATTAAAATCCAAAATAAATTTTTAGATAAGAGATTTAGTGAGCTAAAGGGCCTAATAAGGAATGATAAAAGAATACTTGATATCATTATAAAGAGTATTCAAAATGCTCTCAACGATGGGAGTGATGTATACAAATTTTGTATATCTTGGCCCAAAGTTATTGAGGATATTGAGAAGAAGATAAAGGAGCAGGAACAAAGATTACTAAATCTATCTCAAAATTTTGACCCTCTAACAGTTTCTCTGGCAAGTCAGGAGTGTCAAGCAATCAGCCTGACTGATGAAATAAAGAAGCTTGTTAAATAAAAGAGCAATATTGTGGAGAGAATGTGTGAGCTCAGGGGATTGATTGCCCCCAAGTTAGAAATAATGTTTTTTTCTTTATCAAAAGACCAAGTTGCAGTCCAGACAGGTGATCCTTCATATCTAAAGAAAATAGAAACACAGACATTCTTACTAAGAGAACATAGCTCAATTTTGGATGGCATGAAAAGTAGTTGGGCCTCTGAACTTGTGCAGTTGAAAAATAGTTTTGCAAATATTCTCAAGTTCATGTAAATATAACTTAACAATTGGGTGTACATATGCGGCACTGTATATAGAATTTTTGAGAATTTTGGCTTGCAGACCCCATCCTTTGCCATTCATGTCAAAGGGGGAGTGAAGAATAGTGAAAAATTAGGAATCCAGCAAAGGGGGAGCTTCAGAATCAATGGAGAGCATAAGAGTATAGAGTAAGGGGGAGTAACACTTAGTCATTTTTCACTAAGTGTTGCCATCAATGCCAAAGGGGGAGATTGTTGGCAAGAGACACTATAACCTAGAAGTGTAGATCTCATGGAAGGAAGATGCTCTTCATTGCCATGAGGAGATGGAGTCAAATCTACAAATTACAAACACAATAACAACAAAGTACTACTTTGCAACACAATGAATGCCTTGAATCAAAGTCACAAGTTCACAATTTTTATCTAATTTCCATCTAGTTTGCAAATGAAAACCTAAACATGCTTATATATGCAACTACAAATATTCCCATTAAGAATTTTGTAATTCAAACTTGAGATGTCGGCATAGGACCCAAATAATGGTCATAAAACTGATATTAAAATTTAGGGCAAACCCAAAATAGGGCAGGACTAGGGTGCTAGTGCCCAAGTCCACCCCCTCATTTTTGTTTAGGAGTCATCAAAATAGTACCCCTAGGTCCTATTTTCCATAAGACTTCATGGTTTTCTCATCGTGATTCACAAATAACACACAATATTCTCTAAATGCATTCTAAGGACCCGGGAGCTAAACCTTAAGAGGGAAAAGCCCCGAAGGGGATATTTTTGGACATAACAGTGTTTATCATCATCATATACCTAAAAATTGTTGACATTAGGTGTTGACACTAGTTCTATAGAGAACCTCTTCATCCCTGAAATGGATAAAGGTTCTAACATGCTAGCAACATGTGCTAGTGCATCTGCTCAATGATTAAGCTCTCTAGGGACATGCATGATGTTGAAAGCATCAAAGCTTTCTATCAGGTCCTAGACTCTGTGTCTATAACTTGATAACCTCTTGTGGTTGCATTCATATATGTTTCTAACTTGCTTTACTACCAGTTATGAATCTCCATAGACATATAAAACCTTAACTTGTTTCTTCAAAGAAAACAATAAACCATGTATCAGGGCTTCATATTCCGCCACATTGTTGGTTCAGGGGAATTGCAGCCTGTATGCTTCTAGGAATGACTTCCTTGATGGATTAATGAGGTCAACACCTACAGCGGCTCCTTGTTTTGACTTGGAGCCATCAAATCTTAGGATCCATGGCTTATCCTCAGTTAAAGTCTTATCAAGGCCTTCTCTTTTCTTCTTAGTGTTGGTGTGAACATATAATTCACACATGTTAAGTTGACTTAGTGAGTCTTCTAGATGTCTAGGTGTTTCTAGTTGTGTGTTGAGTTGTTGATAGTTGGAGTGAGTTGTCTTATCCTCCACATGTGCAATTAGTTATCATCCTCTAATTGGCACATGTTGTTGGAATAACTCCACCTTTCACTCCACCCTTCTAGCTCTCACCTTGCCTTTATAAGCAAGGCTCTCTCATTATATAGCATGACAGTATAATACAGTTGCTCCATTGTTTTAGCATCTTCTCTTGTCATCTTTGTGTGGAAGGTTGTCTTGATTGCAGGTGATCCTGGCTTGCTGAGTCACATTGACTCTTACATGGTATCAGAGCCTGATTTGCAATTTCCTTCTCTCATTGGAGAGGTTCTGCTTGGAGCAGCGTCATAGGAGCATCCTGGAGCAAAACGGACATCTCCGTTGCGATTAGGAGGCCCAAATCTATATAGATTGACTGTTCATTCACTGAATTTTGTCATCAAAAATTTAGGCAAAATTTTTTTGCCTCTGCCCTTAATAGCAGGGAATATTCCCTACGCAAAAAGAATCTTCGCTAGATCTGGGGCATTGTCCTGCACAGGGGTCTGCGTCTTACATCTGCCGGGTAAAGTTTTAATTTTCTGAGTAAACTATAATCTCAGATTTATTTTTGGATTAAATTTTTTTGTTGCACATAGTACTCTGCTATCGCAAGGTACCCGCCTGCATAGGATAGGGTATGATGCATTCAAAGGGCGCCATTTGTTTCATCACCTTTTAGGTCGATCAAGTGGTGGTTTGTTTTACAGGCTGATTCTCTGATAGCAGGGCTTGACGCTCCTCCCTAATCTGCACCCTCTACCACCCTTTGGCGGTTTGCAGATCATGATCCGGGATCTTCAACGGGTTGTTTGTGTACACTATAGTTGGTCGGGAGATCTTACCAGTCGATCAAATCTTTACGTTTGTCTTCAACAAATTTGTCAGCGGTTAATTAAAATCACCACCCCTGTGGTCAAATCCTCACAGCCCTGAGCGGGATCTTCTCACATTGGCATTTGATCTCCCGGTGGGATCTTCAACTTGGCGACTGCCATTTCAAACCTTCCGGTGGTCCTTGGCAAGTCTGGCAGTCTTCGATCTGCCTGAAGCGGTCACCAGTGAGTATTTCAGTGGCCTAATTCATTGACAGTGACGGCCCTCATGTTTGATGGTGGTTCTCTGAAGGTTAACAGTCATATCGCGGGGAGATAATACACATCAGTGGATAAAGTTTCATCGACCGGAATCTGCAACATACAATCCATCTACAAATTCAATTGGCGGTAACTGTGTTAAACCACCGGCAGGCTAATCTAGTTGCACTCATCACAGGAGGAGGCAGCGGCAGGCAACGGCTTTGTTGAAAGTGCCATACCATTGTTCCACTCATCACGGGAGGAGGCAGCAGCAGGCAACGGCTTTGTTGAAAGTGCCGTACCATTGTTCCACTCATTCTCCCCCTATAATTCTTTGTCAGAGTAATGAACAGCAAAATAATAGCTTCGTTTGTTCAGACGAAGATCCTCAACAGTTTTGGGACTCATCGTGGATAGATGTGTAGCCGCCTCTCTAAATTCTCACCGCACTAAGGCTAACAGACTCGGTGGCTTGTTTGATATTCACAGAGGGCTCTTTAATCTGATTGGTGGCTATTGTTTTATTTGGTGGTCATTTCATCCATGGTCTTTGATCCGCCATTAGCCGTCTTCAAACCAGCGTCAGACTTCATGCCCAGTGGATCTCACGCGGTTTCCAAACAAACCTGTAATCTCTGTCGGATGTTGTTCTGAAGACTTTGATCGGCAGCGGTCTTCAGTCTCTAGGCAGTCTACACCCAGTTGGATCTGTATTACTGCCAACGACAGTCTTCATAGCATTCATTCGGCGTTTGATATAGTCTTCAAAGTCTTCCATAGTGAATAAAGCTTCTGCAATCCATGCAGCAGTCATTTGAAGCCCTCATGGAGGGTAAACTATATTAGTCTGACTGGCATTTCATTCCTACCGTTGGCATTTGCAAGATTCTTTTAGCGGTCAAACTCACGGTTTCAGCGAACACTCAGTGGCCGGTTTTATACCTCTGACAAGCGGTTTTGACTAGTGGCTTAACAATTGGTGGCTTGATTGTTTCCTTTGGTGGTTTTCATGCACATAGGTTGGCGGTGTTGAAAACTAATTGTATTTTTCCTGACAGTGGTTTTGCGACTGGGAATATTCCGTCAGGGGACCTGTTTTACCATTCAAAGCCCTAAAGTAGGGCTTTTTTTCATTTTTTCACAACTTTTGCCCACAGTGTCGAAATTGGGCAAATTATATATCAACGGAAAGCTGACAGAGTGCTCTTTACAGTTGTATCAGTCATTTTCATAGATTTTTCTGTTTGACTATATTTATTGTAGGTTGAAGACAAATCTTCTTTTTTGGCTCCCGAGCTCATAACTTTTTTCCACGATCTCCTTTTTTGCGATTCTTGCGGCATCGGAAAGGTATTCAGGAGCTCTACACAGCCATCCATACACTTTTCTCATTTTTTGCTCTAGGTTCATTTTATTTCATTTGTCAATTTTTTGGCATCTGAGTGATAACTTGAGCATTTTGAAACTTGAGAGGGTGACATTTGTTTTGAGAGGATTTGTTTGCTGTAATACATCATTGTGAGTGGTTGTAATCTCATTGAGATCTCTTTATTAAGAGATTTTGATTGTTTTCCCAATTTTGGTCCTTTGAGGACAATTGTAAATTGCACTAAGTATAAAGTGCCACAACAAATTAGGGGGGCTCTCTTCCACTTCCAAATACAGGTTTTTGGGATGAGTACTTGACGGGTATTGCAGACTTATTTCGTGAGTCCTATCTTGATGACTTGGAGGACATCATTGATGAAATCCATCTCCTCTTTGAAGGAGTTGAATCTTCTACTTCAGATGAGCAGGCACCTTCTCCTCTTCACTTGTCACAGTTCGGCGTTGAGTTGGAGAATCTTGAGCATCATTCGGAGGATTCTTCGTCTTTGGAGATTGATGATCTTGAGTTTTCATCTTGTCTTGGATTGTCGCATACAGCACCTAATCATGTGGCATCTTTTGGTTGTGACATATGGACACTTGAATAGTTTTCAGAGACATTATACATCATGAGGCTTTTTCCCTCATCCCTTGAGATGGAGTTTCTTCGACATCAGCCTTTGGACCTGTTTCTTCCTAAGGGGAAGAATGTTGTTTGTAGGCTTTGGATTCTCTTCAGCATTCTTCTTTAGGCATTCACCATCGGCACATGAGCTACTTCAATGTGGGGGGGACCTCTCGTCTCACACTTGCTCTCCTATGGGGGGGTACTTGGTTGTATATATGTGTTGGATGTATTTCTTGGGGGGTTTTGAGTCCTCCTTCCATCACATCTTTAATTTGTTTTCTGCATTCTCACTTTTGGAGAGGAGTTTTGTCCCATGTGGTTTTCTCCTTTTCTCCATTTGAGATTTGTACATGGGTACCTAACATGGCCTCGTAGCCGGGACCCATCCATCATTGCATCTTGTTTTAGTCAACTACTCCCTAAGTTGCACTTAAGGGGGGGTGTTGGTGTGAACATATAATTCACACATGTTAAGTTGACTTAGTGAGTCTTCTAGATGTCTAGGTGTTTCTAGTTGTGTGTTGAGTTGTTGATAGTTGGAGTGAGTTGTCTTATCCTCCACATGTGCAATTAGTTATCATCCTCTAATTGGCACATGTTGTTGGAATAACTCCACCCTTCTAGCTCTCACCTTGCCTTTATAAGCAAGGCTCTCTCATTATATAGCATGACAGTATAATACAGTTGCTCCATTGTTTTAGCATCTTCTCTTGTCATCTTTGTGTGGAAGGTTGTCTTGATTGTAGGTGATCTTGGCTTGCTGATTCACATTGACTCTTACACTTAGCACGTGTAATTGCACCTACAGATATCCATTTGATCTTCTTAGGTTCACCTTTTACCACATCTAAATGTTTTGGTGGGACTAAAACATCTGCCTTCTAATTCTTATGAACATCATCATGTTGAGTATCTTTTCTTTTCATCAATTTGATGTTATCACCTTTATCATCAGGGGATATTGCAATTTCTTTTCTTGTATCTTTAGGAATATCCCTGACCTTATGTAGTTTGTTTCCTGAGCACAATTGCTCTTCATTATTTATTATATGGAGGCACAAAGCACAAGTTATCTCTGAATGTGGCACCTCATGAAGCCTACACCATCCTTCAATTAGTGCATTATGTGGAGTAATCCCTTATATAATTTGCCTCTGAATTTTTTTGGATAATAATTCCTCAATTTTTTTCAAATGACTCCCTCTATACTCGTCTGATACCTCATAATCAGACTCAATGAGACAATCAGTCCTTGGAGTGATAGTATTTTTCTTATCTTTTGAATGTACATCATCACATAACAAGACCTCTCCTGATTTAGGTGTCAGGACATCATCTTGATGCATCTCTTATTCATGTCCTTTTGTATCTAAAGAAAACAACAAAAGATCATAATCATCAGTATCAGATATTTCACATATCTCGAGTGATGATGATCCATCCTCTATGCATATTCTTTTTAACTCAATCATGTCTAGACATGCTTCACGCATCCTTTCTAAGTGTGCATCCTCATGCAATCTACACCATCCAGATATTAGGATGTCCTCCATGGATGTCGCTGTTAATTGGCATCTCTAGATTTCTTTGACTAGATATCTCTCAAATTCTTGAAAGTGATCTACCTCATCTTCATCCGTTGCACTATAACCAGATTCCACTGTTAGTCTTGCTTCAGGCACCATAATATCCTTCATATTTCTCTCATGTATATATCCGCACGTCAGGATCTCTTCTATTTTAACTTTCTAAGGTCTCAAAGCATATACCCCAAGCTCTACATCCACATACAATATTTCATTATTTTGATTATATTCAGTGATCATGTGTTTCATAAATGGTTCAACTTCAATTCTTAGCTAATTAGGAACTCCTTTCCATGGAAACCACATATGACTAAAATTGGTAGCCATGTAGCCATTTAAAGTCTTTAACCAATCTTTGCTGAGAAGCATGCCATATGTTTCTGGTATGTCTACTATCTAAATATTTATGTAGTATTGTACCCTTGGATCTGATGCGAGCTGCATGTGGATGTGAGTCAGTTCTCTTACCACACTTACCTCTAACTTGTCCAGTTGAGTTTGATAGATAGATAAAGGAATCACATTGGTTGAAGCTCCTAAATCTACAAGATAGTTGTGTAGGTTCTTACCAAATATCCTTAATGTGAGTAAGAAAGGGGGTGATTTAGATTTATCCTTGTGTAAGGTTATATGTGATGTATCAACAGCATGAACTGTGGCTTGCACTTTTGGCTTGGTAGTATTATCTCTAGGTGTAGGGTCTCTAATGACTTCAAGAAATATTTCTTGATGATCGTGGTTTTTAGTAATTCTAACAAAGATAAACAGATCTTTATCTTCTTCATTTCATCATCGAGATAGGTGACAAGTTTGTCTGATTCAAGTAGTTGACTCATAGATTTTTCTACTATTGTTTGTGGTGCAAAGTACTGTGTATTTACCCTAGGGGATCCAAGATTATTGCTAGCCTTGGGATATGGTGGTGTGTTGAAATTATTAGGAGGGCTGGATGTGGTCAAAGGACTAGCATGACAGTTTGGATTGCTCCTAATGACGTAATTATGTCTTCCCTAATATTACTGCTGATATGCATGAACTTCTTCATCTTCTTGTTTAGGCTCATTTTCATCCTCAAAGGGAAAACATAATTTGTCTCAAAGGCTAAGGTAGACTCCTCACATGCCAGGGTATAATTCTCATGTGTTGCAGTTATCTGATGATGCTGATGATAACTAGAGCTTTCAAGTACTAAGGTTGATGCATATCCTAGGGGAACAATCTCATTACCTTTAGGAAAAGGTGAATCTCCTACAGTGTTTGACACTTTAGCTTGGAATATGTTAGATGCTATTTTGAATTGAGGACAATCCAACTCAGCATGCGCATTTGTGTTATGCATCCTGCACCAATTAGTATGTGTAACTTCTACCAAATTGACTCTAGTTTTCTGCTTAGGTTCAACAGGAGGCTAGTTATCTAGAGGTGATGGTAATGAACCATTGTTAGGCTGAGTATTCCAAACTCTAGGTGGGCTAGGGGCATTGTTACTATTATTTTTAAAATTCCTTTCATTATTGTATCCCCTATTAGGATATCCAGACCTATCAATTGTTGTTGCTATATCCTCTATCAGGATATCCTCCATTTTGGTTTTGAGAATTATACTATGAGTAAAAGTTCTAACTTCTCAAATGAGTAACTTCAATAGTTAGCTTTCTTAACTAGGCTGATATCTCTTTGATATCATCCTTTTCTTCCTACACTTTGGCTACTATAGTGCCCTGTTGTGGCCGAAAGAATGAATTGCCATTATTGTTTTGTGCAACATCCTGAGGTGCATGCCCAGGGTGAGGTATGATTTGACCATTACTTAAGGAGGCATGATGCTAAGTGGAGGTACTTGCAATGGATTAGAAGGGGGCATTAGAGCTCCATTAGCTGGTATTTGGCTAGGATATGCAGGATATCCTAAGTTACAGGTTAGGCCTAGTGTTAACTGCTGATTAACTTTGATAGCTTCTTCAAAAGCACTTGCTAAGGATGTGATATCTAAGTATGTTCTCCTGATGAACATAGATGTCAAAGGATCTAGTGCTGAATAATAAACTAACCTAGCTACTACATCATCAATGTTATAAGGGGTGGTCAGTTTAGTATACATCTTCTGGAACCTAGCATTGAAGTTGGAGAGTAACTCTCCTTCAGCTCTTCTAATTGTAGAAAAGAGATGATACATCATGGCTGCATCTATAGGTATTTTGAATCTTCCCTTGAAATCTTTCTCTAAATCTTCCCAAGAAGCTATGGAGGACTGAGGAAGGCTAATGTACCAACTATATGCCTCCTCTCCTACTAAATAAGGGAATATCCTACATACAACATCCTCATATTGTATACTGGCCCTAAAACAGGCTTCCTTATAAGTCCAGATGTGATCATCTGCATCTTGATAGGGATGATATTTTGGAGAAATCTTGTCTAGATTTTTAGGCAAAGAATTATAAGAAGCAAAGAGTAATGGTGACTCAATAGTGAAGAATGACATCACAGGTGGTGCTAGATGAATCACAACAGTCACTACTAGAGACACTGTTGAATTTGGACCAGTAGGACTATGATGGATATTTGTTGTACAAGGTTTGAGTCCAAAGATAGGCAATTCTTCTAAAGGTCCATTGGATCTCGACCTTGTATTGGTTCTATGAGCTAGTGCTTCACAATTCAAGACAAACTTTTGGATGTTTGAATACAATCTTTGGAAATAAGCAAGTGATTACTCTTCAAGAGTAGATATTTATGAATACTTGACTTAGGTGACAAGATATTTGCAAAAAATGCAAGTACTAACTCAAACTTTGGAATTCCAGACAACTATCTATAAATATCAATATAATTGACCACAAGGACTAGATATTTGTAGCCAAACTCCTCAAATTATCAAGGGTAGATGGAATCTTTGTACAAATACTCAGGATTTGACGTATTGTTAATAAATTTGAAAATACATTCTCACTTGAGTGTGGGAAATGATATCCAGGTGACAAATATCTTTAGATTGGTTTATAGGCCCTCCTTCTAGTGCCAAAAATTGTTGATGATGATGTTAGTCATAGCAACAATGATAAAATTCACAAAGCAAACCTTATCTTCTTGAAGAATACAATCAATTCAGGATGAATTGATGATTCCAAGTCTCCATTAATTAGTTCATAATCTCCTGACAATCTCTTAGTTAGTTTGATGTGAATTGTTGTTTTCCATAAGGGGCCTTATGCATGATCCTGAGGTACTTGTGTCCTAATATGAAGATATTACTCTGTTTCACCTGCTCTCTATAAATTCTCAACAAATGATGTTAAATCTTACACTATCTAACCAGATTATGTAGATATTTATGTTAAGTTTGATCAATTCTTCCGATCATCACTCTGGTTAAGACTATTCATGATTATTTTAATTAGTTCTTCTGAAACTATCTCCAATTTACTTAAATTTGAAATAATATGTGCTTGATTTTGCTTCTACACTTTAAATTACTCTAAATAATGTGCCTACAAGTTGATATTTTTGTGGTCTTTATCATTATTCATGATTATTTGCATGATATTTGCAATGTTACATGCTATTTGCTTAAATATGCCTAAGATATTCATGTATTTATGGATGTCTACATATTTTATGATGTTTTGCTTATCATTTTAAATGTTTTGCAATTAGATGATGGTGATTTTATGAAATTTGAAGAAATTGAAATTAAATTCTAACTTTATTGAAATGAATGATGTTCAGTCACTAATCCACATATATCCTTGATACTTTCATGAAAAAGAAGAAAATCAAACCATATTTCACCAAGACATTCTACAGCTACATATGATTGATGTGAATCTTCATAAGAAAGGATAACAAACACATTCACAGACTAAAATGCACTCCAAGGGATGTAGAAAATCAAAGGAATGTTTAGATATCATCCACATATTACACAAGATTTATGATAATTTGTAATCAAAAGTCTTCATCTTCATTCAAGTATACAAAAGGAATATTCATTTACAATTGATTTTGAGATTGAACCATGACATTCAACAATCCAATCTCAATTAAGCTTCTAATAATCTTACAAATGGGACTCTCCATCATTTTATAGAACAAGGATGAGAGTTAGTTACAAAAGATCCAATGATCCATATTTATCTATGATAATCAATGCTTCAAAATCTTTTCACCAAGTCAGCAATCAAAACATGTGGCACAAATTGCCAGGTGAAAATTATCTGGAATATTCTTCAAATTAATTGACCTAGTCAACATAATATCTAATTTATATTGCTATCCTCCTCTTCATCAGTAGAAGATTCATCTTCTGTTACTCTACATCTAATCCTCTAGATGACTTCATATGCCTGGATAGCTTTTTCTATCTCTGAAATATCCACTATCTTTACCTTCTTTGATGCATGCTCCTGCGCCTTTAGTTGATCATGTAAAGATATCCACCTATTTGTCTAGATGTCTATCTCTTCTTTATACTTAGCAATTTTGGCCTTCATCCTCATGGTCTTATTGATTGTATCCTCAAAAAAATGTTTGATAGGGTCCTCTGCTACCAGCTTGAAATTATCTTTGAATGCATTAATAGCAAAGTCCTCATCCTAGTTTTCTACTTTTCCTTCTACCTCGCCCTCAAGGGCTTCCAAAACTTCAATTTCATTTGCTAGTAGATCATGAATCTTCATACTGATACCTATAGCTTTAGAATTACATCTCTTTAAGATATCTGCTTCAAAGCTTACATCTTCATACTAGTTATCCAACTGAAGTAATGTCTGAGATGTCAAGATATTCTTTGTTATGAGGACATTAGAGTTTGTGTTCCTCATATTCTTAAGGCTGACCAGATGTTTGTCACTTTTTATTAATCTTTGGCTGACATCCTTCTATAATTTCTCTGTCTTCTCCTTCAAATTACTTAATAACTCCCAATTGGATAATGAAATCCTTATTGTTTGGTCTCCATTGTCTAAAAATTTATGGAACCAACTGTCCATTATTTGTGCATGATATTTCTGCACATCTAGAGCTGCTATCTCCTCCTATAGTACTATTGTTAGTGAGGTGGAAGCTGATATGGGCACATTTGTGGGTGCCACCAATCCTTTGATAAATGCTTACATTTGAGCAATTTGCTCTTTATGCTCCTTATTCTTAGCCTTTTCTGTATCTATTCTTGCAAGTAGGGTATCTATGATATCCTTAGCTTCCTGACCCTCTTGACGCATTGTGGCAAATCCCAGGTCCAATGTGGTTATCTAGAATTCACCAGCTTTTATTTCACCCTTTACTTTGTCTACAACAGGTACAACTACTTGAGATATTCTTTTTCCTATAGTGGGGTCCCTCTTTAATGTAGAAGTAGCTCGGGCTCTTCTTTTAGGTTTAGCTACTTCAGCTGAAAATAATGAAGATATGTCAAAATAAGAAGAATCAAGAATAAGGGGTTGATCTACCTCATGTCTTAGCCAATGTGGCACCTCATGCCTAGACCCTAACTGGTCTGTCTACTCTATGTGAGTATCATGTATTTCCATGTCCTGATCCTTTGGGATATCCTCATCAATATTCTGTTGCTGTTGTTCATCTATAGGAACCTCCTTATCTATTTGTTGCTAATCTTCTTGTTGTTCAACATCTTTTAGAGTCTTATCCTCATCTTTAGATTTGTATTTATCAAGTTGTTCATCTAATAGCACCTCCTTATTGACATCCTTACCTTGCTTGTTATCATTCATGTTGATATCCTAAGGTGGAGGAGTGTTTGCATCAGGTCCTTGAGCATCCTGATGAACTTGTTAGTTACCATCTCATCAACTTTGTTCTCATTTTCTTTGTTCAATGGACCTTCTTGTCCAGATATTAACATTTCTACATGTTTGGGATCCTCAGATTCAGATATGACCATAGGACTTAATTGTCTAGATGTATCCACTTGTTGATCCTTCACTAATTCTTTAGCATGTCCTTCATCAGTATCATGGACATTTTACTGAGTAGGCACCTTAGTAATCACCTCTATATCTGTATCCATGGCTATATTATCTCTAATATCAACATGTTCCATGACTCTATCTTTTCCTTCATTATCACCCCCTTCATATGATAAATCTATTACTGGTGGGCTGGTGAGCTTCCCAATTAATCCATCCAAGCCAATCTTCTATGCTACCTCCTCTGGATTATCCACTACATCCTCTTCTTCCCCCCTTGTGCTTGGTTATATCTAAGGTGTATTTTGGGGTGTCATGGCAGTATTCTTGATCAAGGTTTCCATAGGGCTTGCTGCCACATCTTTTGTTTCCTCATCATCAGTGGGGTTTATAGTATCATCCAGAGGGAAAGATTGATCATTTAACTTCTTTCTTTGCTCCTCCCTAACTTCTTCTACTAACTCTTTTTTGAACTTTACAATAGTGGGGATGGGGACATCATGCTATAGACTTTGATGTACTGCCCCTATTTTAGATAACCCTTCACCTCCTTGCCCTTTGAGTAGGATATCAAGCTACTTGCTTGCAGATCCCCTCATCACTAGTTTTGGGCCTCTTTTCTACCTTGGGACATTAGTCCCTACCAAAATATCTTGAGTTTTCTTCCTCTTCACCAGATGCATATTATCCTCTTCATCTTTTTCTAAGTCATGATAGCTGACCCCATGCCCACCTGCATCTGTATCTTAGGCAATAGGTACTTTGGATGTTGTAGCGGCAGAGGTTGAAGCTAACTTCTTTGGAGGAGATGGTCTAGGAGATATGGGGATACCCACATCCATACTCCTTTTCTTGGCTTCTTCAGAAGAATCTCCTTGTGCTTTCATTTCCAAACCCTGCCTCTTGTCTTCTAGGAAGTCATCATAATCTTCCTCGGCCAGTTCTTGTCTCTTTCTTTTCTTATCAATTGTGATAGCTACCCCCTTGGCTTTGTGCACAATAACCTCCTAATCTACCCATGCTTGGGTCAATTGCATGACCCTTTGTGTTATCATATCTAGTGAGGTCTCCTCTAGCTAGCTCCATTCAGGTGGAGAGATAGTTTCATTATATATCTTCTTGTTTTCATACTCATCTGATATTATTGCTACATCATCTTGATGTATTTGAGGAGGCACATGTATGCAATCCAGAGTACAGATCTACTTAAGTATCAACCTTTGATAACTTCTTCTCCTCACCTCTACATCATCAAGGCAATCTACCTAATAATCTTCTAGGTGCACCTGATGTGCAGGCTTCTTATTTATGTGTTTCTCCATCCTCTTGTAGGGGTCATACTATCTTGCCAGTGACAATGGTTGCAAATGTAACATTTGCAATTTCCATTCTACCTTCTTGGTTGATTCTATATCTGGGCACATATACCACCTAGTGTATACAGGAAAAATGACATTGGGTTTCTTATTCCTTTAAGGAAAGGCTTCATAAGATGGCACTATTTATCTAATCATCTTCATCAAGATAACATTATCTATAGGATACCTAGGTAGCATCAAAGGTTGGCCACTAAAACCTTCCATTCTAATGTAAGTGAAGGTCAGGAACTAGATGAACCAAGTTCCATTCTTAGTTATGACCTCCTGAGCTTTAATGCTCAATCACTTAGCTCCGTCTTCTTCCATCATCCAGACCAGGTGCATTATGAAACAATCATTGATTCTTTTGTAATGTTGGAGGGATGATTTCCTCTCCAATTGTGGGTAATGATCCCAAATGTTCACATCATCAAGGTTAATTCCAACCTTGCCAACTGTTTGCAAGCCATCAAAGGTCCCCCTTACTGCACATGTGTACACCACATATGAAGACACGTGGAAAATGTTTGCTTGACCACCCAGCTTCTTCATTCCTAAATCTAGGGTATCACTGATGAGTGGTTCCCATTGTACTTGTTGGTTGGTGGTCTCCACCATTCTTATCATTTTGTACATGCAATCCTCAAAGTTCCCTACATGCAATCTCCCTCTCATTTGGCTTAGCATGACCATCATGTATTGTATCTCTGGAGAAAAGTTAAATTTATACAAGTTCATAGGTAACTTGGCAGTTGCTTTGAATGAGCTATCCTGAGCTCTCCATTAAAACATGATCTTCCTGCAATCTTTATAACTTCCATTGTATTGTTTCTCTAGAGCCTTCAGATCTATCTTGTATAACCTAGGGCCTGTAGGAAGGTGAAATGCAGCTATGATACCTGCAACTAAAAAGTCTTCATACATCCTACCATGTTTCTCAACTCTTTTGGTGTTGGGGTTATAATTTTCAACACACGCAACTACCAGCTCAATAGCCTCTATGGCATAAGGGAACCCACTGGCATACCACATCCCTGAGTTATAAATATTGACGAGCATAGGGTTTCCACTACCCTTCTGTGATTTAGTTTTCCACTCCTCCAAACTGGTATTTTCAAAATGCGTATCACCTACCTAACCAAGTCTGAAACCAACCCCACTGGGTTGTGCGTACATGGGAGCTAAGAACTCTGCATCAGATCTATTCGTTTGTACCTCCATTATATCTTGCAATGGAAGATATACATGTTTTAACCTAACATGCAGTTTTATGAGTTTAAGCCTAATTATTCCTTGGATATCATAATGTTTTAATCCTCACAAAGCATAGATATGAACACCATCATACAAATTTACCTTAAGTAAATACCATTTTATCATTTTACTTCTCAGAAATGACAAAACAAGGGTTTCATACATTGCATACGTAATTTGCGTGCTTAAATCTAACTAATTGAGGTCAAGATATGCAGATTCACTGTTTAATCACCTTTTACCATTCGTCATCCAATGTGCACACCATTTTGTTATGGATACAAATCACTATAATGGCTATCACAAGAGCTATGGTTCTTTATAATCTATATCTTTGAATACATGGTAAATGTAAAATACCCATGAATTACCCTTTTAATGTTTAAACTCTGATGGATTAGGGCATAATCATTGCAAAATTATCCATGTTCATAGATATCGGCATCGGGTCCTCAAGATCTTAATAGGTGGTGCTATATGATTTGAATTTTCAAATATCCACCTACCATTTTCATGGTAGTTAATGCAGGATCTGCATATTGGGGAATATCCAGATGTTTAAACAATATGTAGACCTTTCAAAGTGTGCACATACATCAACATGATGTTGGTCAACACTGACCATGGGTAAATATTGGGTCTTAAGTATATGAAGGTATTTTACCTTTAACATCGAATATCAAGACATTACAAAATGTCCACATGGGAAAAGTCAACATGCCACGTGGCATTAGTTGATTGGTTCTATGAGAACCTATGTATTTCGGTCATGAGGATGGATGTGTAGATATTAAGGAATGTCTGGATATTAAGTTTCACTAAATATCCCTATGCCTAAATGTGAAGGTGATGTCATCCCTTTTGAAAGATGTTCTGGGTCGAGGGTAGTATGACAACATCATCATATTAGCGAAAGTCTGCATATTAAGTTAATGTGCGGATATTAACATTTGTCGATATGTTATGAACTCTTAATGTCTGGATGATGTCATCATATTTTGTTATTCTTTTATGGTGTGATTGGATGACATCATCCAAATATTAGTGAATATCAATATATTAAGTTAATATGCAGATGTCGAGTTTTACCTTTATATTTTGTCAAGTCAGGATATTAACGAATGTTCACATAATAAGTTTGACTATGCATACCTGCGGAATATCCATGCACTCTGATGGTTTATTGCATCTTGGTTTAAAATTTGACATGCACACATTAACAAATGTGCAGACATTAAGTTTTCCTTTGTAATTTCTACAATCAAGACATTAACGAATGTCCAGACATTAGGGAATGTGATGATATCCCTAAAGACTGTTTGACCAAACTTTGACTGGAGATAATTTTCTAGTCTTAAGGAATTTTGAGGTGCTTCAAAAGGCAAACCTGCTTAAAATTTTGCACTCCTTCACTTGGCAGGGTTAAAGGTGACAAATTTTGAATTTGAAAATTAGGCCTACATCATGAAGTCCTAATATGCATAGGATGACATCCTAACATGCATCTGATACTGATTTTACCATACTACCCAAAACAAAAGGAACAACAAGCCAAGAAAAAACCAAAAAGTTGGGTCCCTATTTTGCTGGGGCAAAATGGGGCATGTTGTGTAACCACACGACATGTTTCTTTTATCAGAGGTAGCATGAGGAGGACTCATGGATGTTGGATTTTGGTTCAAAGGATAACTAAGACTTGCATGTTCTTGTTGTAAGGGGTCTTGATAGCCTTGTAGGTGGATATGGGAGTGAGGTGAAATGTTGGAATAAATAGGTGAAGGACCTTCAGGTATGGATTGATATGGATATTAGTTAATATTAGAAGAAGTGGGATAGGTTGATGTAGGATTAACTTGATATGTGGATGGACTAGGTTGATATGAAGCTGATGGGGATGACATATGGGATTGTGGTTGTGTTTGTTGAAAGGATAAAGGTTGTGGATGTGTTTGGATTTTATGGGCTCGGAGTTGTTGAAGAAGGGCTTGTTGTTGGTCCATTGTTTTTGTATGGCTTGTTATTGTTGTTGGATGAGTTGTTGGAGTTGTGAGATAGTGGGATTTAGTATGTGTGAAGATGAAGCATGGTTAGGTATTCAGACTTGTGAATTATGAGGTATGGATACATTGGCTTGGTTGTTGATGGGAGGTAAGGATGATGATGTAGGAGTGACTTGGTGCTTTTTTATGTAAGATTTTAAGTTCATCCATTGTTATATAGAAAAGGAGGGCCTAATCAATTGTACACTAACTTGACCAATCTTTCTTATCCAACATTAGGACATAAGCCACCAACGAATTCAAACAAGGATAATGTACCTTAGGAAGAGCCTTGTTAGGTTGGTGAGAGCTCAGTCCCTTTGTTCTAATAAAAGATATTGAGGCAATTAGGCTAGATCTAGGGTTTCTATGATGAGATAGAATAAAATGGAAGTTATAGACTTGACAGACCTGAAAACCCAAAAAGCAAGATCTGAAATGAGCAGACCAGGATTGTCAAGGACCACTATTGGAAAAAGGGGCCATATCTAGAGGACTAGGGCACTAGGTGCCCAAGTCCTAGGGTTTTAGGTCAAACTTTGGACTGGTGATATGTGTTCTAGGATCTTCTATCTTCCTGTCACTATTTCATGCCAAAAACTCTTGATGTGATATGCATATAGAAAAGAGGGAAAATGGTTGTGTTGTATAGAGTCTTGCCTCAATCAAACCTTTGTGTTGGTGTTCTCACCTCCACAACAAGAATGATAAGTGTGATAGAGAGTGCATGTTGTTGGTGGGCAGACGTGAAACATATGGTAAAGAATATTGTAATCAAATAAAATGAAATAGAGTTTCCTTGAAATCTTTGGACCATCTTGCAAATCAACAGGATATATCTAGTCAGGTTCTGTTCAAATGGATATGAGATGTTAGGTTTGCATGCAGTTGGGTCATCTGTATATGTTTAGTTTTGGATGGAATTCCCACACAAGTCAAATGTTAAGTTCATCGGGACATGCATATAACAAGATATTCAGTTGAAAAGGTTCAGATGGGAATGAGTAATACAATAGGATATATAGTTTGAAAAGGTTCAGATGGAATATAAAGGCAAATAAACTGTTTAGGGAAATGTTTAGTTGGAAAATGTCCGCTTAGAATATCCAGTTAGAAAATCTCCACTTGGAATATTTGGTTAGGAACAAAGGCAAAGTAACTAGATATCTGGATGAAAATATATGGTTGGGTAATTATCAATGTAACCAGATATTGATATGCGACATGATCTAGATATGAGAAGACAACAAGAGATTTCGATGGAACATGTCCAGTTGGAAGTTAAACTGTGCAACTGGATATGGAAATGCAACATGATATTCAGATAGAAAATATCTGGTTAGGATCTAAGCATTTCAACAAGACATCTAGAAGGAGATGTCTAGTTGGACATAAAGTGATGCAACAAGATGTTGAAATGTAATAGGATGTGGAAGTATAATTGGATATTTGGATGGAATATCTAGTTAGAAATGTTTGGTTGGAGCTAGAAGTCCTACAAAAGCATAACTTAGTCAATTTTCATCAGATCTTCACCAAAATTGAAAGGTGAATACCCATTTGGATCCTCTTGAAGATGAACTATGATGTAATTGGATCCAAACTTGAAGTATAACCAAATGTGAATAAGATAATTGGATTTGGATGTCCAGATGTCTAATTGCATCGATGAGCATAATTTAGCCAAAATTTATCAGATCTTTGCCAGATTTGAACTATGAATACCCATTTAGCTCTTATTCAAGATGGACTATTTACTTAGGCATGATTCCAATTAGATATATTATATTCTTTAACATCTACTCCTACAAACTTGACTTAGAAATTTTTAGGAATTTTTAGGATTTTCACAAGGAAAAACACATGATTTTGGAAATATTTGCAAGCCTAAAGATGGGCTATTTTGGCCTAGGACAAAATAGGACAATAGGGTGTTCAATAAAAAGATTGATTAAGATGGAGGTATTGACAAGTAGAAAGCACAATTGGTTGAAAAAGGTAATTCTCAGGTTTAGGGTGTTGATTCTAGTGAGATGTTTTCTCCCATTGCAAAAATGGCATCCATTAGATTCTTGCTTTCTATTGTTGTATCTTATGATCTAGAGGTTGAGAAAATGGATGTGAAAATGTCATTCCTTCATGGTGATTTGGAGGAGGATATTTATATGACATAGACTGAGCACTACATGGTGAAAGGTAAAAGTAATTTGGTTTGTAAAGTAAATAAATCTTTGTATGGCCTAAAATAGAGTCCTAAGATCTGGTACTAGAAATTTGATACATATGTGTTGAGTCTGGGATTCTAAATTAGATCATTGTGTTTTTTATAAATCTTATGGTGATTGTTTCCTATTTATTGCATTATGTGTTGATGATATGTTATTTATTGGTTAAGAAAAAGGAATTATTTCATAACTAAAGTTTCAACTTGTAGATAAATTTGAAATGAAAGATCTTAGTGCAACTAAACACATTCTTGAGATGGAGATCAAAAGAGATAGAGTGAACAAAAAACTATGGCTTGGCCAAAGTAAGTATGTCAATTAAATTTTATAGAGGTTTAAGATGCAAGATTTTAAACCATTGCATGTTCCTTTTATAGTTGGAATGAAGTTATCTGCTTCATAATGTCCAACATCCACATCAAAGCTGGAAGACATGAGTAGAGTACCTTACTAGAGTGCAGTTGGAAGTTTGATGTATGCTATGGTCTGTACTAGACCAAACATTACCCAAGCAATGGGAGTTCTTTCCAAACATATGTCTAATCTTGGTAGAGTTCATTGGGATTTAGTTAAAAGAGGCTTCAAATATTTGTGGAGTACCTAAGAGTATTCCTTGTGTTATCATGGTAATTTGATAGGAGATAAGCATTCCCTTGATATTCATGGTTATGTAGATTTAGATTCTACAGGTGATGTTTATAGCAGAAGACCCACCAGTGCTTATGAGTTTAGTTTATTTGGTGGTGTAATTATTTAGTATGAGTAAGTGACAAGCTATGGTTTCTTTGTTGCCTAGTATATGGCAACTACTCACACTTGTAAAGAATCAAATTAGCTTAAGAGATTATGTTCAAACATTAGAATAAACTAGGGTACATCCATAGTTTATTGTGATAGTCAAAGTGTGATCTACCTAGCTAAGAACCCAATTATTCATGCCAAGACCAAGGATATTGATGTATAGTATCATTTTGTGAGAGATATGATCAAGGATAGTAGGGTGAAGCTAGTTAAGGTAAAGACTTTGATGAATGTTGTAGATTTATTAACTAAGACCATGAGCACATAGAAGTTCAGATGGTGTTCAGAGTCTATGCGACTTTTGGCCACTAGGAATTAAATAATGTTTTTGATACTTCTCTTTTTCTCTTACAAGGTGTTAAACAAGTGGAAGAATGTTGAGAAAAGTGTCACATCCTTATGATTACAAAAAGCGTTAATTTTTGGGTTATAAAAATGAATAAACTCACTTTCTGGGCTATAGATTTTGTTTTTGGTCAAAATAACTATTCCATGTTGTTCAACATTTCTTTTAGGGGTGCTCAGTGCATAGATCACTTTGAGCTTTACAATTGAAAAAAATGGCCTTAATCGGCATCATAGATCAAAAGTTATGGCCTCTAAAAGTTGGTCCTCCTACACTGGAAAATGTAAAAAAAATGGACACAGAAAAGAGCTATAAGGGGGAGTTACACATGTTGCCAACTTATGATGCATGTTATGACACATCATAAGGCATCTTTGATTGGATAGAATGGAACCCTCAGGATTTGGGCACCAATTTTGGGTGGTTTTGGCTCATGGTTTTCTAATTACCATTTGATAGTTTTGTGTATTATATCTCCTAAATATTAGGTGCTTGAGATGGAGGTTATGTTTGTGAGTCTTATAGATATTGTTAAGTTGCATCTAGATCTCTATTTGGTGATACTCATGTGAAGGATTTCTCTATAAGTATATTGTAATCTTGTTAACAGTTTTTAATAATATATCAAGGGCTACTTTTGGAGTGCGGGGTTTTTTTGTTGAAGGGTTTTCCCCATATTATGACTACTATTTATGTTTATTTATGTATAAGTTCTATAACTGTTGTAAATATTTGAGAAGTTTTGCATAATCCTCCTCTCAATATTAGTATAGGAAGTTATTCTTACACAAATAATTATTTTATTTCTTTGGAAATAGAGATGTGCACATTTTTCAAAGAAAATTGTTCCTTCCAATTGAATTATCAACATTATGTCTCTTTTCTCATCTTATTTTCCAAGTTGCCATTTTGGTAGAGTCTTTGTATGATGTTCTACTTTTCAATATAGAGCTCAAACAATAGATAGATGAAATATTAGTACAACTGGGCACTTAGGCCAATAATCACAATCACTTCGCCAAATCCATTGATGAACTCACTAGTAACTTTGACCTTTTCTTTGCCTCCAAGATGCTTAAAAAACCTTTTCCATGGATTAATCAATCTCTTCCTAGATTTGAAAGTTAAGGATGAATCTAATTATGTAGGTGGTAGTGGACCTTTGATCTATATCCAAAGTTTTATTTTTTTTCCTATGTTCTTCGTCCTAGACCATGGCTATTCTAAGTCTTTTTAAGAGCCTCTAAAAATTTGTTACCTTTTGCTCATGATTCCTCATGGCACTAATCTCTCTTCTACCATTAGACCTCTTTAGTTGTCTTCATTTCAATGTCTAGATTTATCTTTTAGTGGCTCTACTAGAATTTTTATATTTGTGGTTAGTGATTGTATGTGTATTTGTTAGATTTTGCTACCCACTAACTATTATTGAATTGTTGTTATTGTTCATGCCCTCTTTATAGCTTGTCCTATTGTTGTTGTGTATGTAATTTTTATATTATGTTTTAATAAAACTTTTCTTTTAATTTAAAAATAAAATAATTTATATTTATGACAATAGGTGTTCACCCATAGAGTGAGGCAAGTTCTCGTAAGATGCCGGGAAAGGATCAATAGTCTCCATCCTCCTATAAGTACATGATGAACATTGAAATAATCTAATCCATCCATGTCAAAACTACAAAAATCATCCTATGGATATCTAAAGTGTCTACAACTTTTTTCCCATGATCTTCTATGCAGTAGTGGGTAGAGATTAGTGGCAAGAATTTGATAGCTTGGCAAGTGAATACATCTTGGTTGAACATTGCCTGACAATGGATATTTATTTCTTGCATGTTTCTACTCAAGTTTTAATGTTGGGTGGTCATTTCTATTTAGTATTCATGCATTATGCTCCTACATCCAAGAGTTCATGTTTACTTCTGAAGCCAAACATAATCGAAACCTTGTTACTTGCAACCACAAGTCCTAGTCCTCCCATGGATACCAACTTACTGCAATTAGGCAAGGCAAATCATTTCCCTTCCTAAATGTGACATGTCCATAGATCATTCAACCACCCATTTTTACCGTAGTTATTCAAAACATATGCCTGGCTCTTTTCTATCACCTTTGCATGGTAGCTCCTATACATAACATCATTGGGTTGAAGATCAAAAACCCACAAGTAGTGAGAAGATAGAAAAAAGGTTCTATTAAAAATAAAGAGAATAGGTGCAGTAATACATCATCATTGGCCATAGTCATCCATGGTTTCCATGGCATCCATCTTTTTATCAATATCTATATGAGCCTTTACAAGAGCATCGTAGCTAGGCTAGTTCAGTAACCTTATGTTGCCTATGAACCTTGTTCTTTCCTTTGCCTTTCTCTACATATGTAAGCTTTGCACAGTAGCTTGTACAAAGTTCACCCTATGTAGAACTAATATTATAGATAGAATAGTTATATTCACCTCCTAGTTTTTGAAGGACATCACAAAAGTTGAGATATCACATAGTTTAGGGTTGAAGAAAATGTAGCCAATTTATTTGGCATGCTTTTAGTATTTTCCTTATTCTTTTTTTCATTTTTATTGCCTATTTACATGTATTATATTCCTCTTTTGTCATGTGTTATTTGTGTATCTAGGCATATAATAAATCCTTGATACTCAATGGGAATGCAATCTATAATTGTTAGAGTAAACATACCAAATATCATGCTCTATTGTTCAATTCATAGTTTTTACTTGTCTAGAGAATAATATTTGAACATTGATTGGACTTTTTGAATTCAAGGTTTCCATTGAGGTATCTACAATTGTGCTAACTAAACTTTTGATTTGTAGGTATATAAATTTTAGTAATTATATTATTTGGGTAAAATGCAAGGCCAATTTAACTTTTATGAATATTGATAGAAAAAAAATATATTTTTCTCTATATTTGAAGCAAGGATGCACAAATCTATTAGAGATCAAAAGTAATTACATTACTAAAAGAAACTATTATATTTAAATTATTATCCATAAAACACTTGTATCTATGGATTAGCTCTTTATCTCTAAAGACTAGCATAGCTAAAATTAGTATTTATTGCTTTGCCTCTAACCATTAGAAGAAACTAAAACCTACATTGCCTAGATAAAACCTTAGCAAAGACAAAATACATTTATAAATTTTAACAATTATGCATCATTCCTATAAAAAGTATGTTGGAAAGAGAAGAGGGATCACATACCATAGTTCTAAGCCCAAGTGTCTTACATGTAGTGTTTATACCCTAGTTATAACAATAAGAGAACTATCAGAGTGTTTGTCGTGAGAAATAACATAATGTGACAGTTCAATATAATAGGTAATTCATCATACAACAATTAAACATTTATTTGAGCCTCCAAATCATATGTCTTTCTTGTATATTCATATATGCTTCAAGGAATACAACCTCACATATATAGTCTTCTTTTATTCTCTTTCTATTTTATTAGACTTGTATATTCTTCTATGCTTCATTACTTCCTACTTCTACTCCTATGTCATTATATGCATATAGCTTAATTGGGGACATGTCCCTTACAAAATATGACTATTCCTACTAGGCCTAGTCAACCTTATGCTCTGCATCCTTCTTGCAGCCACTTGTGGTGACTTCTAGTTACTGTACTATCTATTGCCAACATCATCCCCTTTTGAAACCATGTCTTATCCTTAAGACATAAAATTGTTTTAATTTTCAATAAGGATGTTCTTATATATTGTCTTCAGCTATGCAAACATTGTATCTCATTGAGTCTCTTCCTTTTGTAGTATTTGAATTTGGTCGTAGGTCTGAATCAATATTTTCTTTGCCTCCACAACACTAGTTGGGATTTGGATTTGTTGGATAGTATTATTTTCCTCCCCTAGTAAACAAGTCACATGTGCCAATCTTAGGATTACCACCTCCTGAAGTTGTTTGATTTGTGCTTTGATCAACTCCCTCTGATGTTGGAGCTGGGTATGCATAGTTTCCACCTATGCCCTTATTGTGCCATCAACATCCTGCATTAGGTTGTAAGTACTAGACACTTGTAGTATTTTTGCCTCCATCTAATTTATCTAGTTTTTAAGGACTTTGGTTAGTGTAGGCCATTGAAGGAAAAATTGGTATAGGGTATTAATGTCATTAGATGTTTGTTGTAGAGTGCTAATCCATGTTTCCAATTATGTATTCACTATGGCACATTTCTTTCTAGCCTCATCCATTCTACTCTCCTCTACCTATGTTATGACTTGATTCTTAATTATAGTGGATTGATTATCCATTTGTACTTTTACCCCATCAAATAGCTATTTAAGTTGTTGCCCCAATGTCCTTGGTGTGTCCCTTTGTAGTTGTGGCATCTTGCTTAGAATTGTGGCTATGGTATCTTCTAATTGCTCTGTGCTCTCAACATGTTTCAAAATTTCTTCCCTTGATATGCTGTGGAAGATATCACCCAATTGAAATTTCTATAAGGGTGAGATGCTAGCCAAATTTACCTATGAGCCTATCAGTGGTAGTTGTAGAAGTTGTGGTATTTCTATAGGATAGATTTTCTTTGGTTGTGCCAAGAAGTCCTTAATTGACTACATTGGAGAGGTTGTGCTGGAAGAAGTTGGCCTCTCCAAAGATAGAGGTAGCTCTTTCTAAGATCCTTCTCCTTCTAATTGTGTTGTTTCATGTTGTGCACCTCTAGATGGTGTGTGTTGGTCTTGCTAGATTTTCCTTTCATCTTCCAACATCACTACATATGCCTTCCTTGTTACTGTAATTACTTCTTACTGCATTTTCCCTTTTACCTCCTTTTTCATGGCTATTAGTGTATCAATTCTTTTTTTGGATTTGAGTTCTTTGGCCTTCATTTGTGCTAACTTTTCTTTTTGTACGGTGGAGAGGTTGGGGTCTATCTCCTCCAAATCTTGCTTCCTTATGTCCTCCATCTCTACTATTCTTACCCTCTTCTTCTAGATGATAGAGGCCAAGTTATCTAAGAAATTCTCAATGTTATTACCTAAGATGTCTTCAAACACTCTTAGATGTTGGATTATTGCCTCCTCATTAACTACTTTATTCTTTGGACCAACCTTATTATATGTTTTCGTAGTTTGTTTGAGCATGCCCTTATTGTTTAGGTTGTTGGTTAGGAGGTCAATGTTGATTACATCCTCTTACTTTTCTTCTTAACCTTCTATCTCCACCATTGTTTGTTTACTTCTCCTTGTTGGGATCTTAAATTCAATCTTTTTCACCTTTGCACTTGTGATGTATAGGTGTTTGTTTGTGGTTATTCCTATTGACCCCTTTGACATTGGTTTTGGCATTGATGTCAATTTTTTACATTGGCATTATAGTGATAGTACTTGGATAGTTGATCTGTGGTTTGTAAGTTGGTACATAATGTATTGTATAATAGTGATAGTGGGTGGTTTGACTGGATAGTGGATAGGGTAAGCAGTTGATCACAATGTTGTTACAATTTGTCTTGTCTTCCTCTCTGATATTTGGTGTTTGCTTCAATTTCATACAAGGATGTCAAAGCACAATGTAAGGTAAATTTATAAGGCATGGCATGATGGTACAGTTTGAGCATGTCGATTATTGATAATCTTGCATGATTCTTATTCTCTGTCCCAACATTTTATAAAGACTTAGAAGATATCATTTGAATGTCTTTCCTTCTTGATATTGAGATGTGTTACATTTGGTTGAAATTGTTACTACAAAGGCATGATCATTTTAAGGGGATACAAATACAAATGTAATTTATTGTTTCATCTAAAGTTTAATGTTGACAAAGGCACTTAATGTTTTCACTTGATTCTAAGGCATTTTCAAAAGGGTAATATTGCAAGGATCATACTTAGTCATCAAGGTTATCATTATGAAGGGCTCTTGTAGCTTCAAAAGACTTGATCACTTTCAAAGGGTTACAAAGCATACTTGCTTCACTTCAAATGGCATCATTATGATTATTGTTTCATCTAGTTGAAATGTTAGAAAGGCTTCACTTGGTGATCTCCATTTTATTTATGAAAGGTTATATATTATTATTTTGGTTTGAAAAATCAATGGTAAACAAAGGCAATTCGGGTCACTTAAGTGATAACCTAGCCAGTAGGTTTCAAGCTTGTGTAGCAGGTAATTTTTGATGTTTTGTTTCATTTGTCACTAGGCCCTTTAGGGCATACCGGGACTAGTAGTCAAAAGGTGTATATGATGAAAAGTTTGTTTGAAGGCTCATTTTGTAAAGTTAAACTTTGAGACATGCATGCTCTCGACTTAGGGTTTCAATATTATGCAAGATTCAATAATGATGTTTATGGATCTCTGAGATTTGACAAAGCTGAGTTACAGTGAACTTCAGCAAAGTGAGCTTGACAGTTATTGTTTCTTTCTTGGACATCAAAGTCATAGCAAAGTCTTCAATTGTCGGCATTTTTCCAAGTGATATTATTCCTTTGTTATTTCAGTTAGGAAGTCTTTGACTTTGAGTGGGGTTTGTTATTTCATAAGCACTCTATTTTTTTCTTTGTTGTTAAAAAGAAAGGAAAACAGTTATGAGTAAGTTTTCTAGTAATGGCATTAGTTGGGTCGAACACTAATGTGTTTCAAGTAGAATGTACTCTTGTTTTTCTCTTAATTTGGTTAAGGTTTTGCCAAGATTTATTTTGATGGCAAGATTATTTTTCAAGCATAAACTACTAGGGTTTGAAAAAGAAATACCCACTAGGGTTTGGAAGGTCATACTTGGCACTTCATGCAAATTTTTGAAAATATTTTGTTTTGGTTAAGGTTTTTGTAACCACAGTTTGGAAAGGCATTATATGAATCATTTGATTAAAGTTTGAAATATTTTCAAAGGCATTGTGAAATATTTTGCAAACTCAAGTTTTTGACAATGGGTCTATTCAACAACACTCTCTTGATAGTTATAGATTCAATTGGAAACTAATTCAAACAATTTACCTACTCTTACAAGTTGTTTGATGAAAGAAATAAAGGACTGTGAGTGTATAAAAAAGGCATGTAATGTAAACACCTGATATGGTGTTGATGATATTGTATTTACACTATCATTGAGACAATAGCAGTGTGTTGTAATGCAAAAACATTTCTAAGTTGATGTGCATAGTTTTGGTTATGTATTCTTGAGTCTCAAATAAATGAGATTGTCAAGATCTAGATTGTAGATAAACAAAGAAACCCTTTTTATTGTATATTTTCATCTGATCTTTGAGAAGTTGTAAGTGATCATGTCAATGAGACAATATGATCATTGCCAGTGAGGCTTATGTTGCCAGTGAGGCTTTGTAATTGGTGGTTTTGATGATTAATCCAGTGAAGCATTTACTGAGTGGTTTTTCTGTCCCATGAGGGTTTTCCACTCCTAAAATATTTGTGTTATGGTCTCATTTGATGCACGGTTCATTTGTTTTTCATACTTGAATGTTTTGTCCTTTATTGCACAGTATTTGGTTTCTTTCTTTTATAAAGCACTATATCAGCATCATTGCTTTCTGTTTTCAAGTTTGACAAGAAGAAAATTGAATTGTTTTTTAATTACAACACTGATTCACCCCCCTCTCAGTGTTGTCTATACTCCAATAGTTCCTTGTGTGGAATCCTCCATTTTTCATGTAGTTTTTCTTTTTGTCTCCCCACATGTTCCTCCACATTCTTTTTGGACTGCTTATCAGTGAATTCTTTGTAGGTTCCAAATCTCATTGCATTTGTATCTTTTGCTTGCTTCAACATGTTATGTACATATGACTCTATTAAGTCATTGTTTATTTCATACGGTAGCTTAGGGATCCAAGAAACCCTAGGTTCTACTACTTCCATTAATGTAAAGTTTTTATCTACCAAAAAGTCTATGCCGTTTGCATATTTCCTAACCATGTCATAGGATATTCTTTCTCTACTCTACATATTTTGGAGGGATTTGAAGAACCCCCAATATGCGATAGTGTAATATACATCCTTAAACTGCTAGACATGGTAGCTAATTTGTGCTACTACCAACTAGTTCGTTTGCCATGCTTTTCTAGAGAAAGAAGGTATTGCATTCATAAAGTAAATTGTTAAGCAGATGATGAGAGCCCCATACTAGAATTGGTAGTGTGTTCTTGGTCCTTTGTAGATTCTCTAGTAGCTACTTGTGGTCTTTGTACAAGTCAAATTATTTTCCTTCTACCACCATCTAGTATGTGGTGTGGATTGTGGTGCCTTTTGTTAAATCCTCTTTGTTTGTGTAATATGATACCCATTGTGGCATACCACACTACTGGATTTTTTATGTTTGTCACATTTAAGCTTCTTTTGTCATATGTGGCTCCAATCAACTCTATAAGTTTCTCATTCTTGATTTCCTTTTTGGAAGGCATCTCTATAGTTGCATGCAAACCCATTACTGCTTGGATAGCTTGTTTTTTATGCAGTAGGGTATTTTGAGTTAGATATACTGATCATGGATCTATATTAACACAATCTTGATCCACCTGTGTTTTGTAGAGAAGTCAAGGAAGTCTTTCCACACATCTATCTTTTTATTTTCTATCTCTTGGTACTACATCATGTATTGCATTTGATCCAGGTGAAGCAATGTTTTTTGAAGCTCCTCAAACTTTGTGTCATCTATCTCTGATATGGGTGTATGGATGTATTTCCTCACATCCTCATTGTATATTGCATCGGTTGGGATGACAGAGAATTCTCCATCCTGGTCAACCTCCATTTCCTTATATGAGAACTTCTTGTATTTCAAGCATGGTCTTCTAGAGACATTGACCAGTGTAGGAGTCATCATTTTGATTAGTATGCAAAGAGTGTTTTTGAGTTTTTAGCTTGAGATCTCAACTATTCTTAGTATATTGTAATACTAATGATTTTTAGATTTGTTTATATAAGATGTAAATGTGGGATTTGTATTTAATGCTTTTGGCCATTCATGGTTTGTCAAATTTTTATAGTTATTGGGTTTTCCTAGGTTATGTCCTTGTTGGAAGTTAGCACTTTATACTGTACATATGTTACATCTAATACAAATTTTGATTTTTGTATTTTATTTATTCCTATATTTGGATGATAATATTTTAGTTGTGCTCCATTTACAAATCATACTAGCAACTTGATTTCCAAGGTTTTAAGGGTAAAAGCAAGAAACTTGGTCCACATGTAGGGGAAGTCGCACAGGGAAAAAAAAAATTACCGATAGGAATGGGTACCCATTTAGGAATGGGCACCCAAACCTAAATGGTTACTTATTTAGTAATGCGCACCCGAGCCTAAACAAGTACCCGTTTAGCTTTGGGTGTGTGTTACTAAATGGGTACCCGTTACTAAACAGGTACTCGTTTTCAAAAAAGTATATATTTTTAAAAAATAGCCATGCGGGCTCATTTTCTTCCACTCCAGCCGATAGCGATAGTGACAGTCTTAAAGGCTTAATGAGCACAACACCAGAGTTTTTTTGCCCTATCACCTCCTTCCGCCACCTTGTCACTACTGAGCTCCTCCAGGTTGGTTCTTTGCTAGTTTTTAGCTTGTTTTAGATGTTTTTTTTTTAGATTGTAGGATTAAAATGAAAATTAGGGTTTTACTTGTTATTAGAGTTTTATGAAAAATATTTGCGATTGTATGTTACTGCAAACCCTAAAACTATGTTACTACAAACCCTAAAACTATGTTACTACAAACCCTAAAACCATGTTGTACTGCAAACCCTAAAAACCTAAACTATAAACTCTAAAAAACCAAATTATAAACCCTAAAACCATGTTGTACTGCAAACTCTAAAAACCTAAACTATAAACCCTAAAAAACCAAATTATAAACCCTAAAACCATGTTGTACTGCAAACCCTAAAAACCTAAACTATAAACCCTAAAAAACCAAATTATAAAGATTGAATTTTGTGTGAGTGATTCGAATGCATTCAACTTTTCAATGACTTCTAACGGGAACGTAATAGTATTCAAAAGAAGCTTTATGAATTGAATTGTTGTGGTCAAACAAAATTTTATATTAAATTGACTTGGAATTCCAAACAAGCCACTCTTCCATCCTCCTAAAAATGCAAACTACTAATAAAAATATCTTATAATTACTTTACTATATATATCTTCATCATCATTTACTAGTATTCCATTTATGACCTCTACAACTGTTATTGATTTTGAGGATCCCATAGTTTCATTTGAATCCCATGTCATGCCCATTGACTACACAGTTCTCCATCTCTTAGATTCTCTCTTCTTTAAGCATTCTTTTCCTCCTATTAATTCCATTGCAACCACTTTCATTATCCACATTTCTATTATCATTAGTCTTACTAGTATTATTTGTATTTATTACCTTATGCTATGTAGAATTCCATGATTTGTCCATGCTTGTATTTCTCATCTCACTTTCCTAATATCAAATCCCACTTTTGATTCCTATAGGCTTGTAGGTGGATCTTTCATGTTTTCATTCATCATGTGTTGAGTTCCAAAGAGTTAGCTTACCATGAGCCACATTGAAAAGAAATGCATTCTTCAAAAGTTATTAACTCATCTACATGCATACCCATCTATCATGTCATTACTAGCCTAGTCTAATCTTTAGTGATGGGCCCTTGCATATTACTCTAGTTGCATGGGGTTAGACCTAGGAGGTTGTTGGCCCATGCCCCAAAGTGCAATTTTTTATGTTTCTTATGTGCCTTATTGCTTTGTAAACCCTACATTGACAAGTGATTGGAAATATTATACACTGGGGTTTCATGTTTGTTTGATTAGGCTTTTAGTCCAGGCATTTGTCTTAATGAGATTCAAGTTGTCTTGTGTATGTATTTCTCCTACAAAAGCATGTAAATTTGATGTATCTTTAGATTTTGTCTGCTACTAAAAATATAATCCCTCTCTTCTAGAAATATTACTCAAACTAAGAAAAGGGGAATAAAATAGATCTCATGTAGAGAATATGAAACATCGACAAGGAGAGAACAACTTTGAGCCAAGTCATAGGGTATGGTATCCCCTCTTCTTTTTCAAGATTTGCAGAACCTTGGAGGGTGATCCTTGAGGTCTCTCTAATAGGATAATTAAAAAGAAATGAAGAAATATGAATAAGTTATTAGAAACCATGAATAAACCTACAAGACCTCACAATAAGATGTACACAAGCATGCATACCCCATCTTATGTTAAAAAGCCACCTTTGTCCTTCCTAAATCTTTCTTTCACAAGATTATCATGGTTGTTCAAATTGTGAAGGTAAAGCAATCACTTAGGAAAATGGTGGTGTGATTGAATGGAAGAGATAGAGGGTTAAACCATACATTAGAACTCTTACATATCATGAAATATCAATGTCATTATGTTTAATTTGATTTAATGTGATAAATAATGTGATAAATGATCAAAGGAAATAATCAATGATAGTTAAACAAACTTGAGACAATGGAAATAGAAATTCACACCGGATTAGGAAATAGTAAACTATAAATACAAGGGTTTAGATGCACTTGTAGGAGATGGTTACCACTACTTGAATGGACTCAAAATAAACATTAACTAATAAATTTTTGGGTGTGTTTAGAATAGTTTACTAATAACTTCTCTATCTAGAAACCAATCAAGACAAAAAGTAGAAGATGGTGTAAAGTAGTAAAATATGTCACAATTGAGCTTAACTAAGCTAGAAGTAGGATAATAGAGAAATGGGAAGAATACACTTGGCATGGCTATCATGCACTTTTAAATTGTGATAAATAATGTGATAAATTATAAAAGGAAATAATCAATGATAGTTAAACAAACAAGACAATGGAAATAGAAATTCACACCGGATTATGAAAAAGTAAACTATAAATACAAGGGTTTAGATGCACTTGTAGGAGATGGTTACCACTACAAATGGACTCAAAATAAACATTAACTAATAAATTTTTAGGTGTGTTTAGAATAGTTTACTAATAACTTCTCTATCTAGAAACCAATCAAGACAAAAAGTACAAGATGGTGCAAAATAGTAAAATATGTCACAATTGAGCTTAACTAAGCTAGAAGTAGGATAATAGAGAAATGGGAAGAATACACTTGGCATGGGCTATCATGCACTTTTAAATTGTGAAAAATAATGTGATAAATTATCAAAGGAAATAATCAATGATAGTTAAACAAACAAGACAATGGAAATAGAAATTCACACCGGATTAGGAAAAAGTAAACTATAAATACAAGTGTTTAGATGCACTTGTAGGAGATGGTTACCACTACAAATGGACTCAAAATAAACATTAACTAATAAATTTTTGGGTGTGTTTAGAATAGTTTACTAATAACTTCTCTATCTAGAAACCAATCAAGACAAAAAGTAGAAGATGGTGCAAAATAGTAAAATATGTCACAATTGAGCTTAACTAAGCTAGAAGTAGGATAATAGAGAAATGGGAAGAATACACTTGGCATGGGCTATCATGCACTTTTAAATTTGGACTATATAAGGTGTCAAAATGTTTCCATTATAATTTTGAGAAAAATGATGATAGGACAAGGTTGTTAGGTAGAGTGACACCTTGGTTGTCACATGGCCCTCTCCTAGTACCTTGGTGTATGACTAGGACCTAGAAGTCAACCTTGTCCACTATGTGAAAATGATCTAAAACTTTAGACATAGCTTCATCTTATAATTTTTTGCATAACTTCCTCTTGGTAATTTGTGAGATTTTTTCTAATTATTCCATATTTTATCTATATATACCAATTGTATAGAAGAAACCCTCTAAAAAATGGTTAAAGAAGAATGAAGTAGGAAGGAGAATATAATATTTTAGGGAAATGTTGGATTAATTTAAGGAGACATTGGTATGAAAAACTAAAGCTAGGTAAACCAGGGTTTGAAGGAGAAAGAGGGAATTTAGGAGATGGAAAAATAAGACTATAAGACTCAATGAAAAAAAGTAAAGGGGAATAATATGGATATAGAGAGGACTAATATGGGAGAAGAAAAGAAATAATATGGAAGATACTTGATGAAAAATAAAGTAGAAATGAGAATCTAAAATGAAATTGAGGAAAGAAAATGGTTTAGAAAGAGGTAAGGAGAAGGAATGTGGGTTTGAAAAGGGAAGATAAAATGTATAATAGAGGAAGAATGGAGTTAAAACCAACAAATTTATAGTAAACACTAAGATTCCTACACTTATTCAAGAAAGATGGCTCCAAAATAGCAATCAAGTGGAAACTTCACAATTTTTCTATGTTCAAATGGGGAGAGGGAGGCCTATTTTATATATTTTCATACAAAAATAGAAGTCCAAATAATAGGATACATTTAAGAGGATGGATTTAGGGGATGTAAGAGTATGGTTTACATACCTAGAAATTTATTCCATTGTACCATCTGCATCCTCATTTTTTTGTAATGCATCTATAATTGACTCATGTTCTTCCATCGAAAGTGTCCATAACTATTTATTAGAAGGTTTGCCTTGATATCTGACTAGTTTTATATTTGTTTCCACAACCCAATTTGAGTAGTGTATGATCTTCTTATGTGTTTCATAATCTTCAAATGCAGGCAAACCATTCCTTCTTATTAGATATTTTCATAGCGAAGTGCCAACAACAACCACAAAACCTGTTGGATACTCCATGTTATCATCATCTACTCTAGGATGTAACAACTTTTGTTTTGTCTCAACACATCGAGCCAACCAATACTCAGTTTCCTCTTCATTGCCCTCAGGTGCAACAATAGCATACACATGTCCTACAAAAAAATAATGTAATTCAATAAAGTGTGACATGTATCTAAATCACATAAATTTGTGCATGCATACATATATAATTAATTATATATAGATGTACAAAAAAATGACAATAACAAAATATTGAAAATAAAAGTACCTTCTTGTACAAGGTCTGAAACACGATCATAGTCATCTGATGCAAACATTTGATTATCATCTTCAATTGTTGTTTCAAGTTGATCTTGTGTTTCTGTAGGGGTCAAGGATCTTTGTTTCCATTCTTCAACCCATTCTGTATTTTCACATGCTCCCCAATCACCTGTAATACAAAATTGACAAAAACATGCAAGCTCCCTAGTCCATATAGTCCATGTGCTTGCATTTGAACTCTTAAATGAATGCCATTTTGTTGATCCGATTATTGTCTCACAATCAAGTCGAGTAGGAATATTCTCTTCTTCAGCTAACCAAAAGAATCATCGAATTGTAGAGTTTTGACTTGATCCCGTAGATAATTTTTCATTACACCAATCCACAATTTCACGTGCATCTCTAAATTTGGCTGCATCCTCAAATTTTAGTTGCTCTCTAGCAAGAGCTCTTTTCACACATGCTCCAGCTCCATCATGTTCTCCTTTACCATGTCTAGCTTCAAAAAACTCCACATATGTTGGATATTGATTTCTTTGTGAGCCCTACATAGCCAATAAAACATTCTTGCATTTTTGAATTGCCCTGTACAATTATCTGACCATATGAAATGTTGTGCCATCTGGATTCCTCTTTCTTTTAAACTTTCATAAAATTTTGTGAAACAATATTGCACAAACTCTGAAGAGTGTAACTGGTTATCACTCAAATAAAAATGATACTCCCTCAAAAAATTTCTATTATCTTCTGTACTATCATCTGCATGTCTATATACAATATGAACAAATATGGCCACTTGCACTGAATTATAATACTGAGATTGAATTTCCTCTTGTGGAGCAAGAGTATAGTTTTCTGCAAAGTCAACCACTGATAGGATAGTTCCAATTGGAAAGGTGTTTTACATGAACGAAATTGTCCATCAAGCCACTGAGCATATTGGGAGTGTTTGACATATTTGGATACAATATTATCCTTAAAATCTTTGATGAATGCATGCACACAAATTTTTTCAGTGACTAACTCACAATGCTTTCCAATTTTTCCATCCTTTAAAGAGTATTCAACATTCTTGAATCTTTTCACATCCACTAATTGTTGTCCAAATTCATGTGAAATATTTTCATGCATACATTCTCCTAACAATGAAAAGTTGCCACATCTATTCCATTGTCCAGAAATACATGCTTTTGAATAAAATAAGTATCCAGTAGATGTTTCACAAAACAAACCTGCTACAAACTCCTTAATTGTTTGAGGTGGCATATCAATACCACATTCCTGCATAATTTCATTAGTATGCAAAGTAGAACACATATATCAAAAAACATCATAATAATAGCGAAATTGCACATGAGTTTTACAACAACAAGAGATTCGTTGTTTATTAATTTTCACATACCAAGGTTTACATTTCTCAAAAGATCTTTGGCTTATGGTAATATTAAATGGTTTTAACACTAAATCATCTAAGAATTTTTTATATAATTCAGTTTGAGTCATGTCTAATAGATTTTTTGGATGAGGATCACAAATTTTAGACCCCACTCGTAATTTTAAAACATCTCTAACATTAGATGATACCCTTGTATTATCATGCCAATATTTTTCAATTAAAGATTTGATTTCACTATTTAATTTCATGTCATACCTTGGGAGTCTACCACTAAAACTCCAACATTGGTTAATTGGATCTTTTTTAATAGGTTTTCTTCTCTTTGCTACTCTTCTCAAAGTTTTAGGATTTATCTTTAGAATTTCACTTGTCTTACTTATCATTCTTTTATTAGAAAATGATTTATTGACTAAAGCAGTTGTTATATCTCTTCGTGCTGCATTGCTATCTTTAGATTGACTCTTTTTACCAATAGTATCAATAGCATTATCAACACTAGATAAAACTTGTTTGATTGATTCATTTTTTTTTTTTAGGTTTTACAAAGATGCCTAACTTTTTCATTACTTTTCACAATTTCCACATCTTCATCAATTGCATCATAAGTTGACATTGAAATCCAAGACTTATTCTATAAAAAAAAAAAATTATATAATCTATTTGTATGAGTTCTCATTTGCCTCCAAGAAATCTTACCAGGAAGATTATCTAAGACATTTCTTTCAATCTCAAATAAAAAAATTTCATTTTCACTCCTAAAAGGGATATCATTCTCATTCATATCATCAATAGGTGAGTTTGAAGACATATCGGGATTTGTTCTATAGTCATGTTTTTCATATCATTGAAAGTTGGCTCCAAAGACACACCTGGATTTGTTTCTATAGTCATGTTTTCTATATCATTGAAAGTTGGCTCCAAATAGTCATGTTTTCCATATCATTGAAAGCTAGCTCTGAAGACATACCTGGATTTGTTTGTATAGTCACATTTTCCATATCTTTGAAAGTTGGGTTTGAAGACATACATGCATTTGTTTCTATAGACACATTTTCTTCCAAATCCCATTTCCACATTTGCATCATCTACATTCATCCCATCATTTATAGTCTCTTGAATGTCTTTCTCTTCAATACTCATGGAACTAGATTCTTCAATATTCTTCATCTCTTGAATCCTTGCTCTTCTATCTCTTTACCTTTTTGCTTCCTTCTCTCTATTTGCTTCAATTTCTTGAGGTGTCATTGCCCTCCTTTATTTTTTTTCTTTGACGTTGATTTGATCGCATGATTACCAAACCCTCTTGATAAAATAACAATTGATACTTAATCCAATTTCATAATCGATGTCCTTATTTGAAATTTTGAAGTAGAATTAGATGTAGATCCTTTGTTCCATAGATTTTGAAGTAAAAGGTAGATGTAAAAACAAAAACCTTCTTTCTTTATTCCTCTTGAAAATAGCTCATGCACTTGATTTCACTTCAGAATTGTTCATATGGTTGACTCCTTTCAAAATCTGAATAGAATATGACCTGTCAAGAGATTCCACAAAACACTTGTAAGTAAAAAAATGCAGAAATTGTCATTGTCGCGCCATACTGATCAGACTTGCAAGTTACAGGGATACAATAATAGTACGTTTTTCCCTAATATGGGAAATAACAGGTATAATAGAAATGGGTACCCATTATAAAATGGGTACCCGTTCTTAAAAACATAACGGGTACCCGTTATATAATGATTACCCATTTTATAACGGGTACCTATTTTATAACGGGTACCCGTTATGTAACGCGTACCCATTATTTGAAATTGGAAATCTTCGACTACCTTTTCCCTTCCCTTTGCTTGGTTTTTAGGCTCGGGATAGGCATGGTTGGCTGACCTTGAGCCTTGGACCTGTAAGTTTTTTTCTAAGTACAGAACAAGAAGAAACACTGAGTTTACCTATATGGTTGAGGACCTTTTTTCTGAATTTTTTTACGAAATGAAAACCCATTACAGATGACATTGTCTAGTTTTCAAATATGTAATTTTTTTTTGTTATTGGACATGTTCTTCTATTTATTATTTAATTTATGAGCAAACTAGTCCAAAAACTTGAAATGACGGGTGCTTGTATTTTTTTAATAACTTTTAATTTTTAAATTTTGAAAAAAAAAAATTATATGTCGTCAATCTACACATCATTCTTTACACAATGAAAAAAAAATTTAATTTTATGATTTTTTTTGCTCAAATTATGTTGGCCGTACACGAGGGGTTTTCAAAAGTAGCAATTAGGCCTAATAAAAAATTAATAAAAAATAATTATTTGGAAAAAAATTATAAAAAAATATCCTCATCAAACTTCACTATACTACACATCTTTTCCCACAAGGATTTTGAAAAATAATTTTATTTAGGTCAAATTATGTTGGTCATACACGTGCATGGTATGGTTAAAAAAAAGTGACTTTTAAATAGTGTTTTTTAGAAATGCCTATTGAAAATCAATTTGTATCATCTGGGTATTGAAACAAATTACATATTTGGAAACTAGACTCCGAGTACTACATTTTATATTTAGTGACTTTTTTAAAGATTCCATCTCTAAGTGCTTCAAATTTTAAGGTCAAATGTGACAAATTCTAAAAATCATGGAAAACACTTCCACTTTTTGGCCAAAAAGTGGACCCAACTTCTTGCACTGACCCGTAAGTCTCACCGCTCTAGAGGTTGAGATTTATTCAATGTAATAAGGTCCTAACCATCTGACTTTTAATTTTTGTTGCTTTTTAAATTTGCTACCATATAGTAGGACTATGTCCCCTATATCAAATACTTTGTCTTAGATTCCTATTATGCTAGGCTTTTCATTTTTTGCACTCTAAGATTTGGTTGTATGCTGCTAGTAGCCTATTCTCATCCAATTTGTTAAGGTCATCTAACCAATGTTTCAATGAATCTTCCTCATCCAACCACAGAGTGACTACAGTGCATAAGCTTGGCACAATAAATTTCATACCTATAAAGTAGCATTTGATCCATATATAAGTTCAAATGGTGACAACATATTTGTCCTTTCATAGGTTGTCCTATATGCCAGTAGTATCGCTAGAATTTTTATGTCTCAGTCTATTGTGTTTCCATTACACATCTTAGTCAGTGTTGTTCCTATGATCTTATTGAGTGCTTCACTTGCCCCATTCACCTGTGGATGGTAAGGATTTCTTTTATTATGGTTGATCATGAAGTTATTCAGAAGCTCTGCAATTGTCTTATTTACAAAATGTTTGCATTTATCACTTGTGATGCTTAAGGGACATCCAAACCTGGTTATTATATTTTCATATAGAAATTATGTGGCAGTTTTAGCTATACAGTCCTTTGTTGGTTCTACTTCTGCCCATTTTGTCAAATATTCTACTCTAGTGATTATAAACCTAACTTTTGTGTGTTTAGTTGGTGGATCAATGGGTCCAATAAAGTCTATGGCCCATTTTTCAAATGGTATTTGAGCGAGAATTGGCCGCAATGGCATCTCAGTTTTTGCGGTGGGTTTCCCCACTCTTTGGCATATATCACATTTCTTAACATATTAATTGGCATCTTTAAATAGTGTTTGCCACCATAGCCTTAATAGCATAACCTTCTTTGTGATGGTTTCTCTAGATTTATGCCCTCTAGAAATTCCTTTATGAGCTTCCCTAAGGATGTCTAATATTTCATGTTCAATTAGCACTCTCCTTATAATTTCATCTCTACCAATTATGTGTAATTCCCCTTCAATCAATTTGTTTATCATTTTGTGAACTATTTTATAGAAATTGTCTTATTTATAGTAAGGTTGCTACATCCCTTAGGTCTTTCGATACCACAGTCATCTCAACAGATTTGCATCAGGAAAATCTTCTTTTAGTTTATCTAGTTCTCCTATTTCAATCTTAGATAGGTAATCAAGACCTTGATTGTTCTTTCCAGATTTTACCATTATATTAAAATTGAATAATTCTTGAAATAATAACAACCATCTACATATTCTTCATTACATCACTAGTCCATTAAGTAGATACTTTAATTGTTCATGGTTCGTATAAAATATAAATGGTGTAGATACTAAGTAATGTCTAAATTTAAGGAGTGCATACACCATTGTCAGTGCTTCCCTTGCTATAGTGGTGTAGTTTTTCTCAGCTTGGGAAATTTTATTACTTGCAAATGTTATTGGATGGTCCTTATTTCCTCTAGGTTGTGCTAATACTACACCAATTGCAGTGCCAAAATCATCCACATGAACATGGAAAGGTATGTTCCAATCTAGAAAACTAATATGGGATCCTTTGCTATCTTTTGTTTCAATGTGTCAAATGATTGTAGATATTACTCATTCCACTCGATTGTTTTATTTGACTTCTTATTTAAAAGTTCTTCAATTGGTACTGCTATAGTAGCATAAGCTTTGATAAATTTCTAGTGATATTTAGTATAGCCTAAGAAAGTTTTCACCTCAGATGTTATTTTTGGTGGCAATAAGTTCATGGTCAGTGCCACTTTTAACGGGTCTACCATGAGTCCTTTCTTTCATATTATGCTTCCCAAAGTGTACCAAATGGTACCACAAAGATGTATTTCTTCAATTTCATGCAATTTGTAGGCTTCTGCATCTTTCCAACATTGTTTAGAGCACCGAAACATGGTCTTTTAGTAGTCCATACGTTGCCTAGTCATCTAAATACACTTCTAGAAAGTTGTGGATGAAATCTTTAAATGCATTAACCATAATTCTATTAAAGATTGCTAGCACATTCTTTAGTGCAAATGGTATTACTGTATACATGAATGATCCCCACTCTATCACAAATATGGTTTTTTATTGGTCCTCTTCCTAAATTTTGACCTGGTGATAACAGAAAAGTCTATCAATAAAAGAGTAGGCCTACCTTCTGGCCATTGACTCTAAGACTTCTTCTATAAGTGGTGTCAAAAATGGATCATGGATATATGCTTTGTTTAATTCTCTAAAGTCTACACATATCTTGATATCTTTTGTTTTCTTATTCTATAACACCATTGGGCTTATCCATTCTGTATCCTCTACTAGATTAATGATTCCTGTTGTCACATAGAATTGCACCCAGCTTGGAGAGTATCCAAGCATTCTAATGACACAATGGGAATGATCTCAAGGTGTGGGACCTTGCAAGTTGAGATCAAACCTCCAGAGAAGGTTGGTTCCTCATTCTAAGCCTAATGCTTAGAGAAAAACTATCTAAACCTAGTGCTACCGCATGCAGGGGAAAAGGTTTAGAAGGAAACATGAATGGAAATAAAGGTGATGCACCAAATTTAATCTGTTTGGCTACAGCTTACTCAACATAGTAATAATCTCATAGCTAGAAGGACTCACACAAACTAAATTGATTTTAACAAAGGCCAGGGTAGAGAAGTAGAGGAATGAAAGGGGCCATTTTATCCACAATACATAGCTCACACCAATTCAAAGAGTAGACACAGTGTTAAATAACCATAAGAGAGAGGTGAAATAACAGCTTATATTGATTATAGAGGTCAAATAACTATTACAGAAGAGAGAATAATGCAAGAGATAGATAGAATAATCAATTACATTCATTGTTGAACAAAACTAGAGACATGAGAGGCCCAGTAGAAGAGCACAATCCATCACATCTAGTTGTTCTTACAATTGCATTATAGAGGACTGATTACAGAAAATCTCTATCCTATAGTAGCCCAGAAGAATAGCCAACCTTGAATACATCCTTAAGACATGCATATATAGCATTTTAGTACTCTACTGTAGCAGCCATGGCAAGAAAAGGAAAAGTCAATTAGAAGTGACATCAATCATGCTACATTGAATTCTACTCAGAAAACCCCCTACAAATTAGGGTGGAGCCCACACCCCTGTCAGGCCTACAAGCTTGCAAATAGGTTGCTTGTGTGAAAGAATGGCAGGCGCATTGATGAGGAGATGCAGAAAGTCTTTATCTTTTACTATTGAATCAACCTTGTATCTACATTGTACCCTAGCATTAAAGGGTTCACTATTTCATCTACCCTCATCGGCTTGAGCCACATAAATTGAATGTTGAGTTGGTAGGGAGGGGTAGTTTTTACAACACTTTAAAATTTAGTACCTTGAGTCTTTGCAAAACTCACCAACTCAGTTGAATGCTTTGGCGCCACTAGGAAATTCAAAAGATCCTGAGTTTAAATTAAGGTTGTTGGATGAAGAAACAGCTAGAAGATAGACAGTCCCACAAGCCTTACAGATACCTTTACCTTTACCGATGCCCTTGGACACGTGGAAAGATTTTGCAAGCACACGGGGGATCTTGGCATTAGCAAGATTCCTGCACGACACTGCGCTACAATTGATTTACATGATCGTGGCCCCACCGTCAATGCATTTGACGTGTGGCATGATCTGAATGGGTAGGTTACTTTCCTTTAATAACTACTAGTGGATGAGGGCCCACCTAGAAGATTCCATAGAGAAGATATGATCTTGCCACTTGGCAACATCTTGTGGTCACACACCAGGTTTGTGACGTTAGCAAGATTCTCTTGTGATGTTGTGTGACCGTTAGATGGGGTCAAAGATTTTCAACATCACAGCCCATTCCTTTATCTCTTGACATCTGGTGCAATCTCCTTTGCTGACAAAAACATCAATATGTGGTCATGGGCCTCTAATATACCTAACACGTGTCATTAAATGGTAGCATTTTGGGACCTTCATCTGAAAATTTGTTTCCTTTGAGTTTTGTGACCCAGAAAGTTGTCGCGTGTCCCCCTTGATATACCTTTACTTTACCTCTAAAGTTGGACATGTGTCAGGATCTTGTGGCCGCGCAGAGGATCTTCCCTTGGCTAAGATTCCCTTGCGACACTATGAAATACCAGCACATAGCACTATGGGCTCGAAGACTTAAGACTTAAGAAAAAACATTGGAACATGATTCGACGACTATGAGAGGTAAATCTTAGGACTTGGGGCTTGTCATTTCATGACTTAAAGGACTTAGGCGATGACTTAAGTGACCGGGAACTAAAAAATAGATGGTCAACTTCAAATTAGAATAAAGATAGGACCTGTGTTAGACTTAGGACACACAACTGAGAGCGGGGTGAATCAGTTGTGCAAAACTTTCTCCAATTTCCACACTTAAATCTTCTTGGTGATTAGCAGTATATTAAATATGAAACATAATGCATTCAAATCAAAGATAGAAACTCATCAACGCATAAGACACCAAGATTTTGACGTGGAAAACCCAGTTAAGGGAAAAACCACGGGGTGATTAACCTAAGAATGTATTCTCTGTTAGAAGAATAGAAAGAACAAATGGCACATGCCAATTAGGGCTCACTGCCCGAGCACACTGCTCACAAGAGGCTCACTACCTATAAGAGACACACTATCTACAAAGAAATAAGTATCACCTTTATGAATTGGAGAATAGCATTTTCACCATGCTTGAATCAGTTCCATTAAGCCCAATACTTCTGCTTTGCCTTTCGCACTCCTCCTCGCTACCACACACTCATCACCACAAGACACACTTTGGAATGACTTCACAATCCCTTATTTATACAAGACATTGACTTAGGAATAATCATCTAAGTTGGTAAACACCTACAAGAACATCCACAAGATGTGTAATACATCCGGTCGGCTAGTCTTAGGAAGAACACCAACATTCGGTGGTTATTCTTCAAATATGAATTTTAACTTTAATGCGGACCACCAAAATGAATTGGAACCAATCCACATATCACCACAAGCTTTCCTGAATCACCAACAACATCCGCACTTCATCTGCTTACTAGAATCCTTCTCTCCTTCATCTAGAACCTCAAGAACATAGTCTGTCATCACTGTCACAAAGGAATAGGTTATTCTGGACCTTCAAGCCATAAACTAATCTACTTGACACTTCACAATCATGTCCTCAACACTTCCTCAAATCCACAGAATGGGATAATGCATTACCAGACCTCACCGGACCTATATGTGTCACTCTGTCATCTCTGGACACCTGCCAGAGCCAGTTCTACTTGAGCGGTCATAACTTCTTCAGATCTTCATGCGGACCTCTGAAAACTTAACTGGATCATCTCAAGACTCATATATACAAACCCTTTAAACTGTATTCTCTGATCCTCAACCTGTCTTTGACTTTTACCTTGTTGTCATCACTGTTCTTCACTGTTCTTGATTGAAACTAATTTTCTCAATATCCTCAGCACACAGCTCATCTAATCCTTCTCATTAATACAACATGAGTATGTTGACATCAATGACAACACCGGTTAGACCCATACTTGCAACAATCTCCCCCTTTGTCATTGATGGCAACATATGATGTGAAAAACCATCAAGACAAGAACTTCTCCTTACATCACAACTCCCCCTATCAACAACTATTCATATGTCTTCTCTTCCTTTACTGCTCCCCCTTTGATCATCAACCACTTGTTTTTCACATGTCTTCTCTCCCCCTTTGACATCAATGGTAAAGGGCTCATACTTGCAACTCCAATACTTCAGAATCATACCTGCTGCTCCCCCTGAGTAGCAGTTCCCCATCATCAATCTGGATCACAAGATATGACTGTGATATCCACTAGACTGATGCACATCAGTGCATCCTAGTTCATCACCGAAGGGGCAAGAACCCCTAACTTCTCCCTAAGATACTCAAAAGAGTCCTTGGGAAGAGGTTTAGTAAAGATATCTACAATCTGATCCTTAGAGGGCACAAACTCCAGTCTGACTTCATCCTTGTTCACTTGCTCTCTTAGAAAGTGAAACTTGATAGATATATACTTAGTCTTAGAATGCAACACCAGATTCTTAGAAATATTTATTGCACTTGAATTATCACAGAAGATTGTGATAGGCTCCTTATACTCTACTTTAATATCTCTTACCATCTGCTTCATCCACAAAACTTGAGTGCAACTACCTGCTGCTGCTATGTATTCTGCTTCAGTTGTAGATAGGGATATTGCCTCTTATTTCTTGCTTAGCCAAGAAACCAATCTCTTTCCTAAAAAGAAAGCTCCACCACTGGTACTCTTCCGGTCATCCACATCTCCTGCCCAATCAGCATTTGTATATGCATGAAGAGATAAATCATGATATCTAGGATACCACAAACCATACTCAACTGTTCCTTTTAGATACCTAAAAATCCTTTTGATTGCCATGACATGAGATTCTCTGGGATCAGCCTAGAATCTCGCAACAAGACCAACAGCCTACATTATATCTGGTCTAGTTTGAGTGAGATACAACAATCCTCCAATCATTGGTCTGTACTTTATCTGGTCTGCTTTAGGAGAGTCATCATGTTTTCTCAACTTACATCCGGTTGCCATGGGAGTATTCATTGGCTTTGAATCTTCCATTCCAAATTTCCTCAACAATTCTTTCACATATTTGGTCTGAGAAATAAAGATTCTTTTCTTTGTTTGAGTAATTTGCAAACCCAAGAAGAAATTCATTTCACCAAGCATTGACATCTCAAACTCACTTTTCATTTGATTTGCAAAAGGTTTTACACATACTGTCTCCTCCTCCAAAGATGATATCATCAACAAATACTTCAACAATCAAGATGTTTTCATGATCAATTTTGAAATATAAGTTACTATCAGCAGTACCTTTGTTGAAACCAATCTTCAAGAGATGTTTGTCCAATCTTTCATACCAGGCTCTTGGGGCTTGCTTTAGTCCATACAGTGCCTTCTTCAGCTTGCAGACCACATCACTATGCTTAGATAATTGAAATCCATCTATTTGTTCAATGTACACTTCTTCTTCTAAGTCACCATTCAAGAGAGCAGATTTGACATCCATATGATACACCCTGAAATCCTTGAAGGTAGAAAATGCAAGAAATAATCTGACTGCTTCAATTCTTGTCACCGGAGCAAAAGTTTCTTCAAAATCAATTCCTTTTATTTGATAGTAGCCCTTGCAGACCAATCTGGCTTTATTTCTGATTACTTTACCAACTTCATTTAGTTTGTTCTGGAAGACCCATTTGGTTCCAATCACATTCTTGTTTCTAGGTCTGGGAACAAGATCCCAAGTGTGATTTTTCTCGATTTGCATCAACTCTTCCTCCATTGCTTTGGTCCAGTTTTCATCATTACAGGCTTCATTTATTGTCTTAGGTTCAATCTTTGAAATCAGACAATATTCATCTGAATTTTGAGCAATTTTCCTTCTAGTTTGCACACCTTTGCTTTTGTCACCTATGATCTGATCTTCAGAGTGATTCAATCTTACATACCTTGGAACTTTGGGAGTTTTTTGCACTTCTGCTTCTTGATCAGGCTCATTCAGACCTATCTCTTCTTCCTCATTTACCAGATCAGTCTAAATCTGACTTTCAGAAAAGGATTGAACTCCTTGAACCAGAACACCATTCTGATCATCTTCATCATATTCATAAAACCTTGAGGGTTTCTCTATTCCCTCATCAACCTTCACATTTGTACTTTCTATCATCTTTCTTAGTCTCTTGTTATAACACCGATATGCTTTGCTTTGAGTAGAGTAACCCAAGAATATTCCTTCATCACTTCTAGCATCAAACTTGCCTAGATCTTCATCTCTTTTGATGTAACATTTGCTACCAAAGACTTTGAAATATCTTACAGTAGGAGTAATGCCAAACCAGAGTTCATAAGTGGTCTTACCGGTATTGCTTCTAATTTGAACTCGATTGAGAGTATAGACTACAGTGCTGACAACTTCTCTCCAATAGATCTGAGGAACATTTGCTTCCATCATCATGGTCCTAGATGCTTCCTGGATGGTCCGGTTCTTTCTCTCCACTACTCCATTCTGCTGTGGAGTCCTCAGAGTAGACAACTGTCTCTTAATTCCATGTTTCTCACAGAACTTTATGAACTCACCGGATGTGAATTCTCCACCTCTATCAGACCTCAAACATTTCAACTTTAATCCTGTTTCATTTTCTACCATAGCCTTGAATATTTTGAATTTCTCAAGAGCTTCTGATTTCTCCTTTAGAAAGGTTACCCACATCATCCGGGAATAGTCATCAATTAGCAGCATGAAGTATCTGTCACCTTGAATACTCCTGGTTCTTGTCAGACCACAAAGATCAGTGTGAACTAAGTCCAATAATCCGGTAGAAGACAGTTCCTTACTTTTGAATGTGACTCTGCTTAGCTTACCCAACTGACATTCCTTGCACAAGCTATTAGTAGGTTTCACCAATTTTGGAAGATCTCTTACAGCCTAAGTATTGCTTATCTTGATGATATTATCAAAATTCACATGACACATCCTTCTATGCCATAACCAACTCTAATCAACTTGAACAAATAAGAAGATTTTATCAATACCAACCAAATGGAAGATGTTACCTTTAGTTTGAGTACCGGATGCAATCTTTGTTCTGGAACTTTCAAAGATTTTGCATTTTCCATCCTTGAATCAGAGATCATAGCCTTTGCCCACCAACTGTCAAACACTAAGAAGATTGTGCTTCAAACCTTCAACATACAGTACATTACCAGTTTTGTTTCTTCCATCAAAAGAAATAGTTCCTCTTCCTCTGATTCTACCAGCAGAATTGTCACCGAACTTTACCACTCCTCCTTCATACCTCTCCAAATCTACAAACTTATTTTTGTCACCTATCATATGGTGAGAGCATCCACTGTCAATGACCCAATCATTCTTCTCTTCAATTTGGGCAGCCAGAGCTCTTTCTACAGTATTAAGATTGACAGATACAGAGGACATTGGATCTTCTTCCTTGATGGCAATGAACACCCATTCATTTCCAGATTTGTTTCCTATCTCTGATTCATCATCTGTTACTCCTTCATTATCATCATCTTCAAGTACATAGTAACAGTTCTTTTGGAACCTTGGCTTGTTAGGATTTTGCCTTGAAAATCTTTCCGGACACCTTGAGGCAAAATGACCAATCTTGTTGCAGTTAAAACACTTAAAAGTTAATTTTCCTTCATACTTATTGGATCCTCTTGGCAGCCTCTTTTCAATAAGGGCTTCAAGTTGAGCAGTTTCTACTTCTTCTTCTTCCAGATCTTTTCTTTCTTTTTCATACCATGACAATTTCCATGAAGAATTCTCTCCCGGATCAAACCTTTGTTTACCTTTAACAGAGGCACTGGCTTTGAATCCAGATTCAGTCTTGGGGGGGTCATCTCCAAACTCTGTCATTTCAAATGCAGCCAATTGATCTCTTATGACAGTTGTATGGGCTCTGAATTCTTCAATGGCAGCAGCCTTGATTTTGTAAGAAGCAGGAAGGGATCTGAGAATTTTACCAACAATCTCATTTTCATCCAAGACTCCACCAGCATTTCTAATTCCACAAACTAGCTCATTCACTCTTGGCATAAAATTGGTAATATTTTCATCATCTCTCATCTTCAGTTTTTCAAATTTCCCTTTTAGACTCTGTAACCTTGCACATTTAACATACCGGTCTCCTTCATGCAAAAGTTCTAGTTTATTCCAAATCTCAAAAGCAGTTGGTAGGTCAATAACATTTGAGAGCTCTGAGTCAGATAATGTGCTTAGAAGAGCCTCTTTAGTCCATAGATTATTTTCAGCATCTGTGATTTCATTTAGGGTTGTCGGACCACCCTGTGGAGGTACATACGCCTTTGTAACCATGGACTAGTACGCCATTCCCATACACTACAAGTGACATTTCATGCGACCTTTCCAAAGAGCAAAGTTGGTTCCATCAAACTTCAGACTATCCTTCTTCTAAGACGACATCCTGGGTCTCCTCAAGCAGTTAAGCTCCTTTTAGAGGAACTTGGCTCTAATACCAATTGTTAGACTTAGGACACACAACTAAGAGGGGGGGTGAATCAGTTGTGCAAAACTTTCTCCAATTTCCACACTTAAATCTTCTTAGTGGTTAGCAGTATATTAAATATGAAACATAATGCATTCAAATCAAAGGCAGAAACTTATCAACACATAAGACACCAAGATTTTGACGTGGAAAAACTAGTTAAGGGAAAAACCATGGGGTGATTAACCCAAGAATGTATTCTCTGTTAGAAGAATAGAAAGAACAAATGGCACATGCCAATTAGGGCTCACTGCCTAAGCACACTGCTCACAAGAGGCTCACTGCCTACAAGAGACACACTGTCTACAAAAAAATAAGTATCACCTTTATGAACTGGAGAATAGCATCTTCACCATGCTTGAATCAGTTCCATTAAGCCCAATACTTCTGCTCTACCTTTCACACTCCTGCTCGCTACCACACACTCATCACCGCAAGACACACTTTGGAATGACTTCACAATCCCTTATTTATACAAGACATCAACTTAGGAATAATCATCTAAGTCAGCAAACACCTACAAGAACATCCACAAGACGTGTAATACATCCGGTCGGCCAGTCTCAGGAAGAACACCAACATCCGGTGGTTATTCTTCAAATACAAACTTTAACTTCAATGCGGACCACCAACATGAACTGGAACCGATCCACAGATCACCACAAGCTTTCCTGAATAACCAACAACATCCGCACTTCATCTACTTACTGAAATCCTTCTCTCCTTCATCTAGAACCTCAAGAACATAGTTTGTCATCACTATCACAAAGGAATAGGTTCTTCCGGACCTTCAAGCCACAAACCAATCTACTTGACACTTCACAAGGACGTCCTCAACACTTCCTCAAATCCGCAGAATGGGATAATGCATTACCAGACCTCACCGGACCTATCTGTGTCACTCTGTCACCTCTAGACACTTGCCGGAGCCAGTTCTACTTGAGCGGTCATAACTTCTTCAGATCTTCATGTGGACCTCTGAAAACTTGACTAGATCATCTCAAGACTCATATATACAAACCCTTTAAACCGCATCCTCTGATCCTTAACCTATCTTAGACTTTTACCTTGTCGTCACTGTTCTTCACTGTTCCTAATTGAAACTAATTTTCTCAATATCCTCAGCACACAGCTCATCCAATCCTTCTCATTAATGCAACATGAGTATGTTGACATCAATGACAACACTGGTTAGACCCATACTTGCAACAACCTGACCATGAAACTTTAGGGTTTAAGGAGAAATAAGGGAAACCCTAAGAGTTTGGAGGGTTTAAACAATTGGCCTGCTTGACAGAGAAGGAAAACACCAAATTTAAAGATTGCTTAGACTATTTGGCTAGGAAGGTAAAATAGGATAACATTTTGGCAACTTTGTGGGGGTGTTTGCCTTTCTAAATTTATGAAAACCAGAGGCCTTGTCAATCCATTGGGCATGGGGTCAAAGAGCTACAACAAGAACAGAGGAGCTGAAACAACTCGGTTGGGACCACCAAGGCAAAACAAAATAAAACAAGCAAGCATGTATCCTCCTAATGAGGATACAATAGAGTGCAAAGGAAATTATTGAGAGGAAGCCTAAAATAGAAACAAAACTAACCTAATCCTAAACTAACCAGTCAGGGTTGACCTTAAACAAAGCCATTAACTAGTTCTTGAAAGTAGCTGCCCTTAACAATTTACAATGCTTTCCATGCTTGTGGGTAGTTAAAAAGAGGTGAGGGAGGGATGGACATATGACAAATTGATAAAACACCTCCCCCAGAATGGAGATAAAATTGCCTATCCACCTGAACTGATTGCTGATGCTATTAACCTATGGTGAATAAATGGGTGGATCCCACTTATTTTAATGCTCAAATTCATGCTTAGAGGCAAGCATGACAAGTGGTGACTCTTTTTGATATGGCCCCAGTTGGGCTAGATCCCTGACTGGGCATCCCACTGAAGTAATAGGCAAATCAACATGGTTGATCTTGTGTCTTTGCTTTGATTTTGCAACCCTTTGTTGTTGATTGGAATGCTCTGGCTCTTGTATCTCAAAAGGAGGGATTACTGCTTCCTTCGTCTGATCAAACTGCCTAAGGTTTACCTCACTAGAGGCATTGATTTACTATCCAGGTTTGAGCAGAAAACATCAATCTCATCCCAGAAATGAGCCTCCTCCAAGTCCTCTATACTTTATCAGTGCAGGACTACTCGTACATCCTTCTTTATGGACTAGAATTTCACTATCATGTTGGGCCTCAACTTGCAACAATCTATCATTTTCTCCACTACTTCCTTGTTGATCCACTACTAGTTGCCTATCTTCTTCATTTTTTTAGTATAGTTAGGCAGCTCATGAAATAGGGCAGCATCATCTACTTCCCAATTCAAGAACACACACTCGGCCTACATCTGCTGTTGCCTATGTCTAATCTATTTTGGGTATGTTGGTGGATTGCATGAATGGCAATGCTCATTACCTTGGGTTAAGATGTTCTGAATAGGAACAATATTTCTTGATGTACTTGCAATAGCTTAGTTGATGGAATTCAGGGGCATAATGTAGCTTAGTTGATTTTGTCTTTGATTGTTCCCTTGACAAGGCTATCCGCTGAGCTGATAGAGATGATTGGAAGCTTGGTATGGCACATCAACTATAGGGATTGGTGTCATAATTGGCTACATGACTGGGACTTTTGGAAATAATGGCATTGTAGGCATAGGGGGAATCTTTCCAGCTAAAATCAAACAAATTTCTTCCCTAATGGCTACCTCATAGGCATCGGGTAACACATCTCCTCCTAGAAACTAGATAATGAAAGCGATATCACTATTTAGGGATCTCAAATAATGCAAGAAGGTAGCATTAGGGGAAGGCCTCACCAATGGTAGGATTCTGTACCAAGTCTTTTGAAATCTGAAATTGAAATCCACCATGAATTCATAGGGAGCCCTTTTAATAGTGGCAAGCTACTTTGTCAGGGACAAATGACCACTCTTGTCCTCAAAACACTGACAGAGCCTTGTTCTTAAATCATCCCATTCATGAATTGAATCTGCAGGTAACCCTCTGTACCACTAGAGAGCCTTTCCTTTCAAGGAAGCAACAAGGAGCCTTACAACAACATTGTCTTGGGTAACATTGTGAATGGAGCATACACAGGCAATGTCCTAGATGTGCTCAATAGGTGTAGTGGCACTTTCACTAGTGAAAAATGGAATAGCCTTTAGAGATGGAATAGGGATGTCATTATATTGTGCAAGGTTGAGAGGGATTTCACTATTAAATGCCACAAATGGTATATTTCTTAGCTGGGCCATGGCAGTGATGTAGATGATATGGTGGGTGTATGAAATCCTATTCTTGATGGAGAGAAAAAACCATGACTTCCATAACAGCTTAACATACTAGAGCATTGAAAAGCAGGGATGTATCAAAATATTCTTTGAAAATAAGGGTAACAGGTCTGCTTTGGAGACTAGGAACATACCAGAAGAGAGTCACCAAGTGATTGAAGATGCTTCTGAAAGAAGAATAGGCTAGGACAACCACTGAAATCCTAATTCTTGAAGTTCTTTAAGTGCATGAACTAGCTACACCAGTAGATTTGCCCAGTAGAGTTGCCATGGTGTTTGAAAGACTGCCCTAAATGGCAAGATGCACTAAAGAGCACACCAAAAACTCTTTAATGGATGATAGAGCTCATTGAACTAGTCCCATCGAGTGTGCCAGAAATTGTTGTCACATAGAATTGCACCCAGCTTGGAGAGTATCCAAGCATTCTAATGACACAGTGGGAATGATCTTTGTGGGACCTTGCAAGTTGAGATCAAACCTCCAGAGAAGGCTAGTTCCTCATTCTAAGCCTAATGCTTAGAGAAAAACTATCTAAACCTAGTGCTATTATTTGCAGGGGAAAAGGATTTGAAGGAAACATGAATGGAAATAAAGGTGATACACAAATTTAATGTGTTAGGCTGCAACTGACTCAACATAGTAATAATCTCATAGCTGGAAGGACTCACACAAACTAAATTGATTCTAACATAGGCCAGGGAAGAGAAGTAGAGGAATGAAAGGGACCGTTTTATCCACAATACATAGCTCACACAAATCCAAAGAGTAGACACAGTGTTAAAAACCAAAAGAGAGAGGCAAAATAACAACTTGTATTGATTATAGAGGTCAAATAACTATTACAAAAGAGAGAATAATGCAAGAGATAGACATAGAATAATCAATTACATTCATTGTTGAAAAAAACTAGAGACATGAGAGGCCCAACAGAAGAGCACAGTCCATCACATCTAGTTGTTCTTGCAATTGCATTATAGAGGCCTGATTACATAAATTCTCTATCCTATAGTAGCCTAGAAGAACAACCAACCTTGAATACATCATTTAGACATGCATATATAGCATTTTAGTACTCTACTGTAGTAGCCATGATAGGAAAAGGAAAAGTCAATAAGAAGTGACATCGACCATGCTGCATTGAATTCTACTCAGAAAACCCCTGGCAATTAGGGCGGAGCCCATACCCCTATTAGGCCTGCAAGCCTACAAATAGGTTGCTTGTGTGAAAGAATGGTAGGCGCATTGATGAGGAGATGCAGAAAGTCTTTATATTTTACTGTTGAATCAACCTTGTATTTGCATTGTACCCTAACATTGAAGGGTTCACTATTTCATCTACCCTCATTGGCTTGAGCCACAGAAATTGAATACTGAGTTAGTAGGGAGAGGCATCTTTTACAACACTTTAAAATTTAACCCCTTGAGTCTCTACAAAACTCACCAACTTGGTTGAATGCTTTGGCACCATCAGGAAATTCAAAAGATCCTAAGTTTAAATTGAGGTCATTGGATGAAGAAACAAATAGAAGATCAATGGTCCCACAAGCCTTATGGATTCCTTTACCTTTGCCGATGTCCTTGGACACGTGGAAAGATTTTGCAAGCACATGGGGGATCTTGACATCAGCAAGATTCCCATGTGACGCTACACTGCCATTGATTTACCTAACCACGGCCCCATTGTCGATGCATTTGATGCGTGGCGTGATCTGAATGGGTGGGTTACTTTCCTTTAATAACTACTAGCAGATGAGGGCCCACCTCGAAGATTTTGTAGAGAAGACATGATCTTGCCACTTAGAAACACCTCGCAGCCACGCATTGGGTTTGTGACGTCAGCAAGATTCTCTTCCGACATTGCATGACTATTAGATGGGGTCAAATATTTTCAATGTCGCAGCCCATCCCTTTATCTCTTGACATCTGGCGCAATCTCCTTTTCTGATAGGAACATTACTATGTGGTCATGGGCCTCTGATATGCCTGACATGTGTCATGAAATGGCAGCGTTCTGGGAATTTCATCTGAAAATTTGTTTCCTTTGAGTTCTACGACCTAGAAAACTGCCATGTGTCCCCCCTTGATATACCTTTACTTTACCTCTAAAGCTAGATACATGTCAGGATCTCACAGCCGTATAGAGGATCTTCCCTTGGCTAAGATTCCCTTGCAATGCTACGAAATACCGCCACGTAGCACTATAGGCCCAAAGACTTATGACTTAAGAAAAAACATTGGAACATGATTCGACGGCTGTGAAAGGTAAATCTTAGGACTTCTGGCTAGTCATTTCATGACTTAAAGGAATCAGGCGATGACTTAAGTGACCAGGCACCAAAAATAGATGGTCAACTTCAAATTAGAATAAAGATAGGACCTGACCATGAAACTTTAGGGTTTAAGGAGAAATAAGGGAAACCCTAAGAGTTTGGAGGGTTTAAACAATTGGCCTGCTTGACAGAGAAGGAAAACACCAAATTTAAAGATTGCATAGACTATTTGGCTAGGAAGGAAAAATAGGATAACAATTCCTACTGCAAGAATTTTTTCAATTTCAGTTTTTACCTTCTTTTTCATGTTTGGATTCAAGCTATATGGCCTCTTTTTATGTGGTTTCTTTTTAATTGGATTTTCATGATTCCTACATCTTATTTGAATACTTATAGGTCTATAAATGTTTGTGGGAATAAATCTTCATATTCTATTAAAATCTCTACAATTTGTATCACTTCTTTTTCCTCCCAATAATCTTCTATTTTGGAAAGCTTAAAAGACTTCCTTCTTTTACTATAATTTTTTCTCGGAGTTTGAGTGGTTGGTTGTAGTATTTTTCCTTAGATGTACTTTGATATGTAATTGGTCTTTCCCCTTGATTGATTTCTATATTCAAACGGGGTTCTTAATTTTTTGTTTCATTGTATTGCACATAGTTTCTCGGAATATTGTTCATGTATGTCCATCCATTTTATCAATTTCCATATTCCTTCCTCTCTTGGAGTTGTTGGTGTTTGTTGACTTACCTATACTTCTATTTGATATTCTTCCATAAATAAGAACATGATTTTCTTCATCCTTTGTAGTCCATTATTGATATTGTTTTCAGGATTATAAAATGGGAATGTATATTGAAAGTCTTTTTGAAGTTCTTCCTAGTTCCTTGTTTCTACCCTCTTTTTCTTGTTGATGTACCAGGTTTGTACCATATCCATAATGTTGCAAGTATGAGGTAAGCCAGTGTTGTCATTGATGTCAACATACTCATATTGCATTGACAAAAAGGATTTGATGAGCTGTGTGCTGAGGATATTGAGAAAATTAGCCTCAGTCAGGAACAGTGAAGAACAGTGATGAGAAGAAGGCAAATGTATTGTATAGGTTGAGAACCGAAGGATGCAGATTAAAGGGTTTGTAGATATGAGTCTTGAGATGCTTCAGTTAAGATTTCAGAGGTCCGCATGAAGATCTGAAGGAGTTGTGGCTGCCGGTATGGAACCGGTTCTGGGAAGTGTTTAGAGGTGACAGAGGATCACAGAAAGGTCCGGTGAGGTCCGGAATTGTATTATCCTAATCTGTGGATTGGAAGGAGTGTTTGGGATGTCCTTGTGATGTGTCATCCTGATTTGTGTATGATTTGGAGGTCTGGAAGTACCTTTTGCATTATGACAATGGCGACAGACTGTGTTCTTGAAGTTCCGGATGAGGAAGACAAGAGATTCCAGTAAGTAGAGGAAGTGCGGATGTATTCGGTCATTCAGGTAGGCTTGTGAAGGTTCTTGGATCATGTTGAAGTTGTGTTGTTGGTCCGCATTGATAGTAGAGCCCGGAATTGAAGTTATTCTTCCGGATGAAGTTCTTGCTCTATTTAGCCGACCGGATGAGTTGTTCATCCTGCGAATGTTCTTGTGGTGGCCGACCGGATGTGTTATTCATCTTGCGGATACTCTTATGGTTGTTTGCCGACTTAGATGTTTGTTCCTAAGTCGATGTCTTGTATAAATAACGGTTTGTGAGTTCATTTCAAAGTGTGGATTGTGTGGATAAGTGTGGCATAGCGAAGAGAAGTGCAAAAGGCAGAGCAGAGGTTTTTGGGCTTAAATGGAACTGATCCGGACATGGTAGAGATGTCATTCTCTAGTTCAAGACTGTGATTCTTATCACTTTGTAGACAGTGTGTCTCCTTGTAGGCAGTGGGCCTCTTTGTGAGCAGTGTGCTCGGGCAGTGAGCCCTAATTGGCAAGTGCCATTCTTTTTCTTATTCTTCTAACAGAGAATAATCCTTGGGTTAATCACCCCGTGGTTTTTCCCTTAACCGGGTTTTCCACGTCAAAATCTTGGTGTTCAATGTGTTGATGTTTATCTGCTCTTGTGTTTATGTATTATGCTTCCATGGATGATTAATTGATATGCTGTTAACTAACAACCAAGAATCAAGTGTTTGAAAGAACTAGAAGTTTTATACAACTGATTCACCCCCCCCCCTCTCAGTTGTATGCCCTAGATCCAACACATAAGAGTCCAATAAAATATCTGGATGTACATTCTTTTGTCATATTCATTTATTTCCTTCCATGTAATACAAATGTCTAAATGTTGTTGTCGTGGTATTGTTCCATCATATTTTGGTATTTGTTTACACTCTCCTTCATCTCTTAAATACCTTACTTTTATGAGGACTTTTTGGGTGTGCCACTTAGGAATGTTGTCTTTATGGGTGTGCCACCACCTTGTGGCACTACAGATTAATGTATGATGTATGCTTCTAGAATCTTATATCTTCTTTATCAAAAGATTTCTCCATATCCTCTAAGTATTTTTGTAGGCCATCTACTCCTGAGTATCTTGGTAACTTACTATGAGATATGCCCCTTGTGATATGATTTATTTGGCAAGATTTTTAGATGTTAGGGGAAGTATGTATAGTAGGGACATCTAATGTAAATTGTAGTGGTGTACTATCATCAGGGGTAGAATGCGGTATGATTTTTGTAACTCAGTGTAATGCATAAATTTGTCTTTCTCTTCTTATCTTTTAGTACTACATCTTTGGTTCATCCCTTAATTATGCATTTAGTACATCTTCATTATTAGTTATATCATTGCTACTATTAACATATATCTCTCCTTCAAACTTAGGTTCTTCAACTGATTCCATTTTTTCTAATTTTGCTAATGAGTAGAGCATTTTGGATTCATCCTTATTATATTCTTCTTGCGTCACTTCTTTTGTGTATGCATTACTCATGTCTATTCCGAATGGTATGAGTATGATCTTATCATTATCTACAAAATGCAATTCTTAGTTTCTTGAATCCATTATGCCATTGGAGTTTATAAACCATTGTAATCCAAGAAGTGCGTTGAAAGTGTTGAAGGGTTATTTCACCTCAATAATTTTAGAATCCACAATTTGTTTAACCCCTAGTATGTTAACCTTTACCTCCTTCTAGGTCCCTATTCTCCCTATTGATGATCCATCAACTAGGCTAATGTTGTAGGGGGTTTCATATAGTTTCGGTCTTCCTAAGTGTTCCCATACCCTTCTAGGGAGCATGTTTACATATGCACCCAGATCAACCATTACCTACTTTATCTTTCTATGATTTATATGTGCATCAATCATCAATGGCTTAGTTTTCCAAGGTCAAGATGTTTTTTACATTTTCCAAACCTTCAATCTTGGTTTTGTCTATTTATTCCAGGACTTAGATAATTGTTTTAGTTTTTCAATTAGGTTGTTTTGTTTTGCAACCAAGGCCAATTTTTTTAATGTTACAGCTTCTTGTTCTACAAAGTAGGATCTATAATATTTTTCTTTTTGTTGTTCCTACATTATAGTTTGTTTTTCTTCTTTAAGATTATATTTAGTAAGGAAATGATCTTCTTCTTCATCTTTTTCATCCTCATTTGATTCATCTATTTGTTTTCTATTCTTAGCAATATCTTTTTCCCCTCTTGTAACTACCACAACATTATTTTTGTCTTTGTGTTCCAATATTGCCTTCTATCTCAACTTCTCCTTTTTCTCCTTATATTATTTTTCTAGTTCTTCTTCCTCACTTAAGATATAAGAGCTCTTTTATTTTTCTAGGTTTCCTTGTTCTTTGCAGCAATGCCTTGGCCCTTGTGGTGGGTTCTTAGGGATTTTTAACATTATTTTCGCAATTCTAGGTGCATTAGGACCAGAGAATTCATCTCTCTTTGAATGTAGTGGAGCATTTTTAAAATATTGTTGTGCTCTCTCACATGTGAATAGGTCATGATCAGGATCTCCATAGAACCCACATGGTTTCTTGTTATCATACCAACATTCATTTGCACAATATCCTTGCTTACCGCATTTATAGTAGGTGGTGTCTTCTCTCCTTCTTCTACCCATGCCTCTACCTTTGTGCCCTCTGTAGTTGTTATAATAGATTCTTTCCTCATTTGAATAATTTGGGGTGATTAGAGTTGATTTTTTGGTGGTACATTCTGTAATGTGTTAATGTTACTTTGTTTTTCCAATTTGGTGCTTTGTATGCATGGTTTTGGGTATAGAGAGGTCTTTCTACTAGTCCTTTTACGTATGTCATCTCTTGATTTATTGTGTCTTTATTGTTGTGGTGTTGATCACACCAATGTTCATGTTCTTCTTCTTCTCCTTGGAGTCTAAATAATAGGGATGGACAATCATCTGTCTCATGGTCAACCCACTCTCCACAAATTCCACAATACACTTTTTGAGTTTTTCTTGGTGTTGTTCTTAAGTCTACTCTTAATGTGGTGGCTCTTGTGTCACCTTTAAGTGTCGGACATTCATTTCTAATATGTCCTCCTCTTTAACAATATGTGCACCATATATTATTTCTTTGTAATTTTTGTGTATTTTCTTGTTTAGCCAATATTTCTTGTTTTATTTTTCAATTATTCTAATTTGAGTTTTAATCTTTCTATCTCCTTATTATCTAATGTTTTGTCTTGTCTCCACCATGTTTGAGCCTCTATGTGGTAGGCTAGTGTGATTGCTTTAGAATAAGTACTAAATATTTGGCCATCTAATGAAGTTTTGATTGTAGGTGTTAGATAGTAAATAAATCATTCTATGCGCTATTTTTCTATTAAAGGTTCTTCCAATTTTTTGGATACTTATTTGAATCTTTAGTCATATTATTTTACGGGTTCACCTTGTTACTACGCCTTCTACTTCATTTTGCTCACACTTTTAGTGTGTATGTCTGGTGATTCAAAATTTGATAAGAACTCACTCTTAATCTATACCCATTCCTTGTCATGTTTTGGACATGTTTTTCTATACCAATTGAATGCATCATTCCTTAGAGTGCCCACAAAATCATATAATTTTCTTCAAGATCTCTAGTTGTTCCTTTTCTCTTCCATATTGATTCTAGGACAAATATGTGTTCCGCCACTTTTCTTGTATCTTTTCCAAAAATTGAGAATTTTACTAGTGAATCCATTTTTTAATTAGGTTGTGTTATGTCAAAAAAGTCCCCTTGGGGGCTTTTCCCTCTTAAGGTTTACCTCTTGGGTCCTTAGAGTGCATTTAGAGCATCTTGTGTTTTAATTTTGAATCCCGGTGAGAAAACCCCAAAGTCTTGTGGAAAATATGACCTGGGGGGTGCTATTTTGATGAGCTCTGCCTGAAATCTAGGGGGAGGACTTAGGTGCTTGTGCACTAGTCCTGCCCTATTTTGGGTTAGGTCGTAATTTAAATGTCAGGTTTATGACCATTATTTAGGTCCTATGCTGACATCAAAAGTTTGAATTACAAAATTATTAGTGGGAATGTTTGTAGTTGCATATATAAGCATGTTTAGGTTTTCATTTGTAAACTAGAAGATGATTGCAAACTTTAGGCATATTTGTGATTATAGATTTGACTTCATCTTCTCATGTACATGAAGGATCTTCATCTATGTGAGAGCTATATCATCAAGGTGACATTTATTTGTGTTTGAATCATTTATCATTTGGATTTTACCTCTATCTCGCAGGGATATGCACTCTTATCTGACAACGGTGTTTGGAAGACTTGAATCTCTCTAGATCTTGACCAAGGCAAGCCTCTAAACACCACAACCCCCTCCCACACTCCTTTGTGATTGTAGGCTACAGGTACCAAGTTTTATAGAGTGGAGTTGCAGAGGAAGGTTGCAGACGATAAAGATTCAAGATCTGAAAGAAAGAAGTGAAATAGAGCATTTTTAGGACATGGGCACCTAGGGCAATGTCCTCCAAAGTTATAGAGATAGGAATAAGAGTTACAGGGACATTTTGCATCTGAGGGAGCTTCTACATCTTGATAATTAGCCTGCCTTGGACTTGGGCACCTGGGGCAGTGTCCTCTGCATTTCAGGTGATGAAAACAGTCAGAACAGTGATATCAGTGCTGGAAGGAGTTCTACATTATGTGATGAAAATAGTGCCTTGGAATTGGGAACCCAGGGAATTGTCCTCAAATATTTTGAATCCCAAACTTTGAAAGATGGTCAGTTATTAATCTCTGTCCTTTTCCTTAATCTACAGACATTTATCAGAATTTACCAGTTTATTCACTATTTTGCATAATTAGGGTTTTGAGAGCATTTGATCTTTAAATTTAGATATTGTTTGAAAACATCTAAGTTTCTACATCATTCCAAGTGGAAGCCCAACCTGTTAGGTGAATTCTCTTGTTTAGGGGAGATTCAACTCGGTTGATATGTCCTTGAATGTTTGTAGTGAAATGAGGATCTAACACCCATCAAAATAAAACCAAATCAATCCCATCCATCCTCTTTTCATACAAAACATTTTAGTGAAACCATGTTTTTGAATTTTTGTACCTTGCTGAGTGTTGTGTGATAAGTTTTCATTCATTCATCTTATTGCATTTGAAAAATTACAAAAAAATTGAAAAAATTTAAAATTTAAAAAAATTAGCATTTTAGGCTCGCATTTTCAAATAATTTGAATTAATTAGAATTTAATTTCTATTATTTTCACATCTGATCTAAATTACAGAAATTCATCTTTTAGTATTCACTTGCATTGCATTTTCATGTTTAATTTGTCAAAAATTGCTTGAAATTGTGCATTTTTCATAAAAACCTAGTTTTGCGTTAGCTAGGGTTTGTAGTTAAAATCTTGCTTCAGATTTTACTACCCTTTCAAAAAACTCATTTAGGTCTAATTTCTAACTGTAGTGTTCATCATAGTGTCTTCCTTGCAAAATTTCATGTCTAGGGTTTGAAAACCTTGCATTTTCACTAAATTTTGGCCTTATTGTCTCTCTAGAATTGCATTATAGACGTGTTCTAAAGGATTTTTCTGCAATATTTGACTAATATCCCCTCCTCAAATTCCTTACAACACCCTTTCTATTAGGCTTTTGCATTGAAAATTGGTGAAAGATTGCATATTTTAGGTGTATTTTCACTAGGTTTTGACTTGTCATCACTCTAGAATTGCATCAAAAATGTGTTGTGAAAGATATTGTTGTATCATTGGACTGTTATTAGACATATTATTTTCTACCCATCTTGAAATTCTTCACAACACCTTTTCTTTCACTCATTTGCATTGAAAAATTGTAAAAAAGTCAAAAAATCAAGCATTTTTAGGTCATATTCCTACATAGTTTTACATTCATATACCATGGATTCTCCTCGTCATTCATCTTTGGAAGAATTATTTGAGTACATTATGAATTTTGATAATTTTTTGCAAATTCACTGATCAATATCCTCAAGTCTTGCACCAAATAGCATACATCTATGATATTGACATGACCGTAAGTACTACATGTGATATTCTTCAAACAATAACCTATTTTGAGAGCTTTATCACCATCATGGGTGTTTTCCGTTCAATCTTGGAAAACCTCACTAATTTTAATTCCTAAAAATAACAATGGGGAAAGTAGCAGTGAAAACATCATTCCCTCTCTCCCTTCGTTTCATGACGACATAATGGACATTCTTTCCGAGACCTATAAGGTCGATATAGCACTGGGTAATTCATCTCATAAAGAGACTTGTCCCAACATAACCCCACTTGGTGAGGATATTTTGGCACAAGAAAATATATCATTGACACATTCCTTAACACTACTCTGCCATCCCTTCCTGCTCTCCCTAGCCAAGATGAAGCATTGGATGATGCAAATTCCCTGTATGAACATTTGCTTCAAACCATTGAAACTAAAAATTTACCAACTGACATTCAAGAACTTCTCAACTACATCTTAAACAAAGAAATAGATCATACACCTTCACCTAAACCTTCACATACCTTGGAAAATAATGAAAACTCACAAAACATTGAAGAACAAACTATTCCTCACAACCAAGGTATTCTAACCCTATATACGGACTGAAATGGGCACTTTTCGGGTTCCTCCACAACCTCACTCAATGGGAATGGGTATTATTAAAGCACCTACATCACCCTGTTTAACTGACATAGAAAACCATGATATTCCCTCTCTACCATCATTAATAGATACCTTTCCTACAAGGTTACCCTCACAAGCTCATGAAAATATGGAAGAGTGAAGAAGAGATAAAGCCTTAACCATTAAACCAAAGATCAAGATCCATGACGACCACTAGTCCAGTTGTCCCTACAGGTAAGTATCTCTAACCCTTTACATTCATGTTGTGTTTCCCCCATGATGTGTTATGTATTTTTTAGGCATCCTAGGATGACCCTTGATTCTCCTGTAAGGTCAAGGATACCAAGAGACCGCCTCTGTTGTGACCCTTCTTCTATTTGTACCATCATTCTTCTATATTCCCTCTCCTCTATTTTCATTGTTGTGTGTTGTGTCTTACAGACATAGCGTTGTGGTTGGTGACTTGGGGGCACCCTCCTACATAATTTTCCCTAAGGATCTTGTTTCTCCTCTCTCGATTTATTATTTACCTCCTTCCAGTGGTTCTATCTAGCTGGTGGATGATGAAAAAAATATAATACTGATACGGACCTAGTGTTCCTTCAGTGAGAAATCAAAAAATAGACCTAGTCTATACATGATGATGGGGTTGATATATATTATCCAATGCTTGGCTAGTAGAATCACTCCGTGTGATATTTTGATGTTATCTTATTGTACTTACAAAACATAACAATACTACTACTCCATCCACCTTGTTTATCTTGAATCTCGCCTTGCTTGGCTCTTTATGTGAATGATAACATGTATTGTTGTTTATCATGATTATATGGATGCTAACACCTTTTCTTGCAGGAAGTTGTGTGTTTGTGGGAACATTTGGCAATCATAAATTACATGTCACCTCTGGGGGGCATGGGTTTTGCGAGAGCTCATGTTCCCTTGTGTATTTTCTCTCTAACTTAACGTGCTTGATATCGGTACACAATATCAACCACCTTAAGGTGGGGGCATATATAAGGTAAGTTGTCTGATGATTTTGGTACTAACAAAGCGTGTTTGAAGCCCTCCGTGGAGGCAGGATGTTGTATCTCCAAGCAAGTGCACATCTTTATTTTATATTGTAATCATTTAAGCCCTATGCGGAGGTGGGATATCGTGCATATCCTTTTTGTTTTAAGCCCTCTACGGAGGTGGGGATGGTGTATTTCTCAAGGAGATTACACATCCTATCATTTTCTAAAAGTCCTCCGAGTAGGTGGGGCAGATCTAAGACTATCCTAATCCTTAAGCATGTCTTCGATGATTGTTGTGGTGAAGCCCAATCATTGGTGTGTGCCTATAATGTGCCTGAGATGGATGTGAACCTAGCAATAGGTTTCTTCTATCACTTGTTTGCCATGTTTTCTCCGTGTCTTCCATGTGTGTGTATGGTATGTTTGTTCCCAAGCATAGTTTCAAGACTGGTGGCGATGAGCTCCTCCTATGCTTTGGGATTTGTATGGTGTAACATTGTTCTCAAGTGTAGTTTCAAGACTGGTGGCGATGAGCTCCTCCTGTATTTTGGGTTGTGTGTTTACTTTCCTTGTAATTACATTTGCATTCATATATACGAGAAAATGAAAAGAGAAATAAGCATTGCATTCACTGTATTCACTGTGTTTTGTGTGTCTTCAACGTTGTCTTCTCTGTGTTTTGCGTGACTGTTACTGTCTTCTCCATGTTTTGTGTGCATGTTACTATCTTCAATGTGTTTGGTGTATCTTCACCATGCTTGGTGTGTTTGTTGTGTTTGTTGACCTTACTTTAATGCATGTATTGGCCTTGCATTTATACATACATTAAAGTGGGGGCTAAATATTATGTCATAAAATGTCCCCTTGGGCGCTTTTCCCTCTTAAGGTTTAGTTCTCGAGTCCTTAGAGTGCATTTAGAGCATCTTGTGTGTTAATTTTGAATCCTGATGAGAAAACCCCAAAGTCTTGGGGCAAATAGGACCTACGAGATGTTAATTTGATGAGCCCTACCTGAAATCTAGGGGGAGGACTTGGGCGTTCGTGCCCTAAACCTACCCTATTTTGGGTCAAGCCTTAATTTAAATGTCAGGTTTATGACCATTATTTAGGTCCTATGCCGACATCAAAAGTTTCAATTACAAAATTCTTAGTGGGAATGTTTGTAGTTGCATATATAAGCATGTTTAGGTTTTCATTTGTAAACTAGAAGATGATTGCGAACTTTAAGCATATTTGTGATTTCAAGATATTCATTGTTGTAGAGAAGAGCATTGTTATTGTGTTTGTGATTTCAGATTTAACTTCATCTTCTCATGTCCATGAAGGATCTTCATCTATGTGAGAGCTATATCATCAAGGTGACATTTATTTGTGTTTGAATCATTTATCATTTGGATTTTGCCTCTATCCCATAGGGATATGCACTCTTATCTGACAACAGTGTTTGGAAGACTTGATTGTCTCTCTGAGGCTTGACCGAGGTAAGCCTCTAAACACCACAACCCCTTCTCACACTCCTTTATGATTGTGGGTTACAGGTACCAAGTTTCATGGAGTGGAGTTGTAGAGGAAGGTTGCAGACGACAAATATTTAGGATCCAAAAGAAAGAAATGAAATGGAGCATTTTTGGGACATGAGCACATAGGGCAATGTCCTTTGAGTTACAGAAATAGGAATCAGAGTTATAGGTGAAAGGAAGCTAGGTGTGCGGAAATCACTTCCTACACTAATCTAATGAGGAGAGGGCTATGCAAATTCAAATTAATACTTACAACTACAGCAACATAGAGCATCTAACAGAGATATTGCAGTAATACACATGAACCAGAAAGAAGACAGAAGAAGAGAGACAAAGATATAATTGTGGGGAAAACCCTTATTGGGTGAAAAACCCCACACTCAGAAACCTGCACAATGTATTATCAAAACTAAAAGTTGTTTACAATACACTTGCAATGCAAGCTTCAATGGTCCTCAACACTTATATCTGGAGTCAATCTGGAAACATAACAGTATCTGTCAATCCTGTAATACGTCTCCTCCTCCAAGCACCTGTTTATATAGAATATACAAGGCAATATTGGTCCAAACTTGGAATGGGCATCCAACTTGGCCTCATGGCCCAAAACCCATGCCTAAGGACACTTGGTCAACATTATAGAATGTGCCTTACACTTGTCCACAGCTCCCATCCCAAAGAGGTTTCCTATTTCCAAAATGTGCTATGACAGATGCTCTTAGGACACTTATGACCGTCATAGAATCTGTCATAGCGGTTACAACTTACAACTGTAAGAGAATCTATCATACATAGGCTATAAATAGCATATTCTCTTACAACATGTCATAGTCCACCTTGGGGCACCCAAATATGCCTTTTTTCAAAGATGCTTCATGACACATGTCTTCACCTATCTTACAAACTTCAATTTCAGACCCTTACATGTCATACCTTCGTCATAGGAATCCGTCATAACCATTTTGGTCAAACATTCCCTTGCACAACATGAAAGATGCTGACACATGGCAAAATGCTCCTATGACAAAGTGGGATGCCTATCTCCTCATGTGAGGAAAAAATTACAAGTTGTCATCTTCCATGTAGGATGACACATCACCGTGCCACATCCCACAATATGACAATATGGAATGTACAATTAATTTACAACATAGGCAATGAATTAATAAATACAAACATAAATAATGCAAGGAATTACCAAGGTTGAGACACCTTAATTCTCAACATTCTCCCACTTGTCGAACACCTTGTAAGAGCCAATAGAATAACAGGATTTAATTGGTATAGGCTGACAGGCCCATAGATTCTAAACACCATCTGAACTTCTTTGTGCCCACTGGCTTCATCAATGCATCTGCAACATTCTTCAAAGTATCTACCTTCTCCAAATTTACCTTCCCATCCTCAACCATGTCTCGCATGAAGTGAAATTGAACATCAATGTGCTTTATTCTAGCATGGAAAGTTAGATTCTTCGCAAGGCAAATTGCACTCTGACTATCACAACTGATCATGATCTGACCTGCATCAACACCAATATTTGAACACAATCTCTTAAGCCAAATGGCTTCCTTAAAAGCATGAGTTGCTGCCATATACTCATCTTCTATCATGGACAAAGCAACCACAGGTTGTCGCTTACTCATCCAACTAATAGCACCACTGAACAGTGTAAACACATAAGGACTGGTGGATCTCCTACTGTGAATGTCACCTGCCCAATCTGAATCCACAAATCCATGAATATCAACAGAATGCGGAGGTCCTATAGCATTACCATGATAACATATGGAATACTTGAAAGTACCCCTCAAATATCTGAACATTCACTTAACTGCATCCCAATGAACTCGTCCAGGATTAGCCATAAATTGACTAAGGACTCCCACTGCTTGGGCAATGTCTAGTCTTGTGCAGACCATAGCATACATCAAACTGCCAACAACACTAGCATAAGGTACTCTTCTCATGTCCTCCACCTCACTAGGAGATTTTGGACAATCCTCAATAGACAACTTTGTCCCCAAAGAAATAGGAACACACAATTGTCTACAATCTGCCATGCTGAACCTGTCCAACACAGTCTTCACATACTTACTCTAGCTTAACCAATTTTTTCTGTTGGTTCTGTCTCTTCTGATTTCCATTCCTAGAATGTACCTGGTTGCCCCTAAATCTTTCATTTCAAACTGTGCTAACAACTAAGATTTAAAATCAGAAATCATATTCTTACCCTTCCCGATGAGCAACATATCATCAATGTACAGTGCAACAATGAGAATATGATCACCATCAAACTTATAATACACACAGTGATCTGATTTTGATCTCACAAATCTAATTGACAATAGAAAGGCATCAAACTTCAAGTACCATCTCCTAGGGGACTACTTCAAACCATACAAAGACTTCATAAGCTTGCAAACCAGATTTTCTTCACCTTTCACCATGTAATGCTCTGGTTGTGACATGTAGATTTCTTCCTCCAAATCACCATGAAGGAAAGTTGTCTTCACATCCATCTGTTCTACCTCTTAGTCATAAGCTGCTGCAAGAGACAATAGGAATCGAATGGATGTTAGCTTTGCAACGGGAGAGAAGATCTCACCATAATCTATACCCTCCACTTGTGAATACCCCTTCACAACCAATCTAGCCTTATACTTCTCAACACTACCATCTACACGAAATTTCTTCTTGAACACTGTTGTTCTCAAAATTAGCTACGCTCATTTTTGTAGACAACCCCTACGAAACTTGTCCGTTTCATAGCCTACACTCTAAGTTTGCTTATCGAGGAAAGTACTCTTAGCCTCGTGTGAAGTCATTTGACACCGTATACTAGCTTTTGATATTCTCCTAAGTCGTTTCCTCGAAGTTCATGAGAATCAACTAAGTTACAAGCTGGTCAAAATACCAATTTTGACCATTTTTAGGGTGTTGTATTTTTTTCTCAAGTTTGCATGCATTGGTGGTGAAATCCACCACTTTTGCATGTTTGTTGTTATTTTCATATGCATGAACAGTTGTTTTGGCCACTCTCGTGTGTGCTTGTACTTTAAAATCTTCAGTCAACATGTAATAGCGGCAGTTTTCACCGCTTTTACATGTTTCAAGCCATTTTCCTCAACGTATGCAAAGTCATTCTTTTCCCCTGCCTTCACATGTTGATCAAGATATGCAAAGTCAGTCATTTCTGCCGACCAAACATATCTTTACGAATTAGCGACATTAATGCCACTCGTGTTGGCATTAATGCATTCGATTTAAGCCTTTTTAAACCATTTTAATTCATTTTGTTTGTTTATTTCTTATTATCAAACCTCTCATTCAACTGTTAAACCTTCTTGGAGATCGTTTGACCATGACATTGGTGTTTTGACTATATTTCATTGTTTGTGCATGAGTTAGGGTTTCGCGTCGGCCTTTCAGGGTAAGTCTTCATTTCATTTTCTTGCTATTTCTAATAGGGTTTCATTTAAACGTTTTTCATTTTGAAATTTTAGGTGGATATTTGTTTTTCTTCAAGTCTATAAGCATGTGTCAGTATGGTCTGAAACCCTATGTTCTATGCGTAGTTTTCACCTTGCTCTTGTTTGAATAGTAGCACATTCGTCATGGCTCACTTCACCGCTTCGTGAAAACCTTTGTTTTGTTTTAACCTTTATGCCTTGGCAGAGTTACCGCCCATCTTTGTATCCTTTGAGAGTTTTCCTAAACACATGTAAGGGCGGTTAAAAATGCTGCCCTTACATAACCCTTGCAAACTTTCAAACACATGTAAAAGCAGTTAAATATGCCACCTTTACACATTTCAGAGATTGTAAAGAAAATCAAAACCGATGCAGTAGCGATTAAAACCACTGACTATACATCGAATCAACTCATCATACATGCACCAGCCTCCATTTAGTCGACCTTGCACATCCCTCTAGAGTTGTAAATTTACCCTGATGTAAGGGCAGTCATTTTGACTACCCCTACATGTAAAACTTCTATTTTTCTAGAAAACACATGCAAAGTCAATATTTTTCACCGACGTTGCACAAAAATGATAAACTCTTCCCAAACACATGTAAAAGTGGTTAAAACCACCGATTTTACATATGTGAAATAATCCCTCATGCAGGAGTGGTCATTTTAACCACTTGTGCATATTTTCCTAAATTTTTCCTAACACTGGGAAAATTCACCTTTCAAGGCCTATTAACCCGCTTTCACCCTTTACCTTGATTTGTGCGCACTCAAGCCCTTCAACGCATGCTTTCCTATTCATGATCATCGAATCGCAATTATCCCAGTTTATCCATTCTTCCCCTAACTACGAGATCATGGCCTTTTGCAGTTCTCAACAAGTGTTCGTGGTAGATATTTCTTCCAGAGTTCTCTTAAGAGCTGATGTCAGAGCCATCTCCGTCCAAAGCTAAAATCATGAAGTACAAGTACCAAGGTGTCTTCCTAGTGACGTCAATGTAGTCAAATATTGATGAAATCAGGGATACAAAAATAGGACATGTGGACATGGAAGAATTTGTGGAAAGAACAAAACAGACAAATCCTTCCAGACATATGCAAAAAATCATTGACAGTAATATTCACTTGGTTGCCTCATTTCCAGTTTCTGCACACAATCCCGAGTTCGTTCTTCAAGTGGCTAGCCATTACAACAGGGACACTAGGGTTGTGACAAATTCCCAAGGGAATGTGATCATGAGGTTGGATGCAGAATTCCTTGACAAAATCTTCATGTGTCCACCTATTGTAAACATTGGACAAATTGACTTTCTTAGGGGCAAAAGGATTATGACACAGATGTGGAAGCTACAAGAAGGTACATAAACAACAAATGGTTGAAAATCCCTAGAAGTAATTTGACCAGATGGCCAAAGGATCTTCCTAGGAGTGACTTTGTAGAGGAAGTTTGTGATTTGATCACTCTTTTGAGTCGCATCAAAGGACTTCCCTCTTCCTCCAAGTTTCAAGAATGGATGTACACTTACATCAAGGTTATCCTTCGAGGTACATAGAGAATATTCTGGGGAGAGCAGATCAGTAATGCATTGCATGAACAACTGGTGAAGGTCAACACAACTTTCAAATTCTATATGACCTCATATCTTGTATATGTTGCTACTAGCATGAGGAGCTTTCTTGGTTTGACTCAAGTTGGTGACAGGAGACTGGTTCCTGTGTATGAGTATTACCCTCAAATTACTCTGTAGGGATCAATCCATCATTTCTGAAGGGTGAACGATGCCTTCTTTTCAGTATTCATGTGCTTATGGGACAATGAACTTGTTCAGAAGAGGGTCTCAGATGAAGCTTGGGAGGTTGTGAATTCTTTTGGTTGCTTGTTCTTATAATTCCCCACTTTCACATATCTCAGGGTAGGGTATTATCCTGGCTATCCTTATATTCTTCCACGGTATCCTAGTGACCTTATTGTTCTCATGGAGCTATGCAGACAACTGATTGTAGTGCACAATAAACAAATGGAACTGAAGAAGTCAGGGATAAAGTTCCCCATTGAAATTGGAAGGTATTCAATTCAATCAACTAATAAAGAAAAAATAGTTGATTCTAAATTACAGCTGGTCACTATGAGAACTTTTAAGAAAAGAGACCCTTTTGACTTTAGAAGAGTGAAAGATAAGATCAAAAGGAATTCAACCTTTCATGTGCCTATGGTGGAAGATGTCTGGGCTGATCTCAGGACACAAAATGAGATCAGGAAGCTAGACTACTGCAGACTTCACCTGAGGCAGATTGAAGAGCTGGTCCTTGCTGATATTCCAGACGAAATGGAGGATGATGGGGATGTTCTAGATCCCAAATATAACACTGAGAATGTTGAAGTATCACCCCTTCCAAAGGTGAAATGGTCAGTTAAAGAAGAAACATCCATAAGGAAAAGATTTCAACCGATCCTGGCCAACACAAATGTGTGGTTGGAAAGCAAAGGGATTAAATTGAAAGAGTTTCTCACAGGGTCAAAGACTGAAGCACAGGAACAGACGGGCAAGAAGGTAGAGAACAAAACCAAAAATAAGAGTGACACCCCTTCTTCCTCTAAAATACGAAAACCAAAAATTAAGTTTCTATCTAAGGGAGGGAAGAAGAAGGAAGTTGCAGAAACCTCCAATGTCACTGAATCAGGTGCTGAAGAGACAAATGTTGATCAAATGGAGATTGAAGATGTTGAGGATGAAGAGCAAAATATTCAAAAGTCTAAGGATGCCCAACAAACAAAAGTATCTGATAAATCTGATGAAGAAGATGAAATTGAACAAGGCAAGGATGAGGATGCAGAAAAGGAACAACTTGGTGATCCACCTCATTCCCCTGAGAAAGATCTTCCCACAGGAACACAAGTTTCTACACCTCTTCCTCATGCTCCAGTTTCTGGTAGTTTCCCAGTAATTTCAAGTGTTCCTCTTTCATCTATCTTTGTTGTTTCTTCTGATAATACCCCTACTTCTGTAAGAACTAGTTTTGGGACCATTTTTTATTCTTCCAGTTCTATCCCAAGTTTATCTTCTCCATCTTTTGACATTGGTGAACAATTTGTCTTAGAAAATCTTCTGGATGCTTTAGAAATGGTTGTTGATACAGGTGTGGTTTTTACCAACACCAGTCCTATTGTGACTATAACAAGTGTAAATATGGATCCGACGAAACAAATAGTAGACTCATCTCCAGTTGTTGATGTTTCTATACTTCCCTCATGGTTGTCTACATATACTCCAAAGAGGAAGAAGCAAGCTATTTCACCTGATGAGATTGATATTGAAAAGTTGTTACCTATAAAATCAAAGACTGAAGAAGAAGTCTAAGACTGTTTCTAGGCTTATCAATGAGAAAGGAATTAGATATGCAGAGATTACTAAACCACCAAAAGATGCTACTGTTGACAATTTTGACATGAATGATTATGTTGTTTCAAGGGTTGCGTTAGGGAAGCTAACTCATGAGGGCATAAAAGTAGATTTTCAAACTACTGCCAGCACCTTGCTTGAAAAATATGATGAAGTCAAAAAAGAGAAAAAACAATATAAGGCCAAAGCAGAACAACTTGTTGCGGTTCTTCAAAAGATAGTAAAGTCATCTGAAATTGTAGAACCCATGGCAATGACTGTAGAAGATCCCTTGATCCAGAAGGTTGAAAAAGCTCAGGCCAGAGGGAGGGTGGTAGGAGATATTGTGGAATGTTTGTTAGCTCAAGGGTGAATTCTACTAAAAACCACTGTAGAAAGAAAATAGAAGATGGATAAAGATAAAGTTGAGCTTGACAACCTACTTGACTTACTCTCACAAGAGCTGCAGGATCAAGAAGAGAGCTTGGAAGAGTGGATAGAGATGAAAAAGATTAAGATAAAGAATCTGATCACCATCGGGGTCATTGCAAATAGGGAATCATATCTTAAAACCAAGGAGGCTCTAGTTCATCGTATCCACATAATAAAAGGTTTACTTGAAGATCTATGTCAAGCTTGAGAAGCTAGTGAAGATAGCGATGTCACGCTTCTACACAAGCTGGAAGAACTTCCATGCACCCTCATAGGTAAAGACCATAAGTTCCTCTCAGCAGATGAGATGATAAGTTCCTTCGAAAAGATGGTTCAAAGGAAATTCAAAGAGGAGGTGCCTTCAGTACTTTCCATGGATAATCTCTATGATCAACATTCAACTTTAGAGAACTTGAAGGATAATCTGGACAAACATGAAAAGGCAATAAAGGCAGTAAAAGATGCAATTCTTTAGGCCCGCACTATCTCAGAAAATACAACTAAACTAGATGCATGTGAGATGGCAGCCATATAGGCCATGTACCAAGATTTTCTAAAGAAGAATGCCGGAGGAAGCTAATGCCTTAGTTTATTTTATTCTTGTATATGTAATTTGAATTTTGTTGTGGACATATCTATATGTAATTTTCTAAAATGTAATTACATGTGAGACAAAGGAAGTTCTAAGTCAAATCAGACTCTTCTATTTAAATAAGTCAAAGTAGTTGTAAATTTTCTATTTTTTCTCCAGGCTCCTCCCTATCAATAAAGAGGGCCTCTATTGTAAATTTTATCTTTTAGTTATTGAATCAAAACTCTGCCAAATTGAAGAACATTTTGAGACTTTGTGTTCAAATTGTAAATCATATTTTATCAAGTGAATAGAAAAGCAAGCGATCTTTCAATCTTTGTGTTGAAATAACTTGTGGCATATTGGAAATTGTTCTTATGTCCTTTTCCCAATACTATCTTATCTACTTGATCAAATTGTAGTGTGCGTGTGAATAATCTGAGAGATGTTCTAAAGTTGATTGTGGAGACTTTGTGCTACAACAATTATCTTTAGTTTGTGATTTTATGTTTTGAAGTAAAAGATATTGGAAAGGCTTTGAACTACTATTATCTTTTGTGATCATATATTTTGTCATAGTTTTCCGTGAAGACTTTGAGCTACACCTTATCCTACTTAGTTCTAAATTATAAATCAGTGAAAGAAACAATGATAGACTTTGTGCTCTTGTGGGTTTCTTGGTTATTCAAATTTGTATCAAGAAAGTGTTCTTTCATTTTGTAAACATCATTTCTGAAAAAAGAGAAATGGATGATATGGTCTCACCCTTAAGTTAGTAATTTGTTTAAATAAATTTGTGATAGTTGATAGGGAACCTCCCCTTGCTGAGAGGAGAGATTTATCTCATTACACTGTGGTCGATATAACCATTTTGCCTTCAGTTAGTTGAAGACAAAATACTCACCCAACAAACACCCATTTGCATCCAACGGGTTTCTATCCAGGAGGCAAAAGCACCAAGTCCCAAGTTTGATCCAAGTTTGATTCTTTTCCAAAGAAGCCATTTCATCCTCCATGGCCTCCTTCCAAGAACCTGCATCTTTCATGTCCATAGCCTCTAATACAGTTCTAGGTTCATCACTGTTAGTAAGCAAAGCAAAAGTACAACTAGAATCAAGCAATGTAAAACCAAACCTTTCAGGTTGCTTTCTTATCCGTGTAGACCTCCTCAAGTGCTAAGGTTGAGGTTCAGCTTCTTCATCTGAGCTTTCAGAGCTGCAAGAGCTCTCCTCATCATTAGGTCCAACATTGTCTTTCTATTCAGTCTTCTCAGGGATAGCAAGAAATTGAACAACATCCTCTTTCTTTTCTTTTTCTTCTGGCTGTAAAATAGTGGAAGAAGGTGTAAGCTCTCTGAAGATAACACTTATGCTACAACACTTTTTCAGCCACAGGGTCTCAAATCTTGTATCCTTTCACACTGACATCATAGCCAATGAAGATACACTTAACAGCCTTGTTCTCCAATTTTGACTGCTTCTCCCTAGGCACATGTGCATATGCCTCAAAACCAAAAACATGAAGATGCTTTATTGAAGGCTTTCTACCAAACCACACCTCCATGGGTGTCTTTCCAACAAGAGTTGATGTAGGAGATCTATTTACAAGATAGCAAGCAGTGGCAATAGCTTTAGCCCAAAACTTTTGTTCTAGGCCAGCTCCACTAAGCATACTCCTAGCCTTCTCCATCAGTGTCTTGTTCATCCTTTCTACAACTCCATTTTGCTGCGAAGTGTATGGAGTTGTCTTATGTCTTTCAATACCAAGTTCCTTGCAATATTTATTTAATTTTGTAGAACAGAACTCACCACTATTGTCAATTCTCAAACACTTAATCTTTTTACTAGTCTAATTTTCAGTAAAGGCCTTAAACTCCTTAAACTTACTATACACTTCAGATTTACTTATGAGAAAATAAATCCATGTCCTTCTATTGTAGTCATCTATGAAAGATACAAAATATACAAATTTTGATAACGAAGGAACATTAACAGGACCAAATACATCAAAATGAACAAGGTCCAACACACCAGAAGACTTATGAGAACTCGAATAAAACTAGACACAATTTTGTTTGCCATATATGCAATGTTCGCAAAAGTCAAACTCAAGATTACAATCATCTAACCCCTCAAAAAGGTTTTTATTTTTCAGGGTATGCAAACCCTTCTCACCAATGTGGCCGAATCTCTTATGCCATAACATTGTCTTTTTAGTAGGAAGCTTAACTTCCAAGGAATGATTACAACCATGAGAACTAGAAACAACAGATTTATTTACTGCTCGTTCAGAAGGTGGGGATGAAGTGACTACTACCCTCTTCCTTGAGTCAGAAGAACTATTGCATTGTGAAATGCATGCTTCCATCTAAAACATAGTACCTCTCCTAGTACCCTTAGCAAGCACCATAGCTCCTCTAATCATTTTGCATCCTTCTTTCGAAAAGACAACCTTATACACCTGCATCATTCAACATACTTATAGAAAGCAAGTTCTGTGCTAAGCCTGGGATGTGCATAACCCCAAAGATCCCCTTCACTTGTCCATCAGGGAATCGGATAGAGACTCTTCCATGGCCAACAATCTTTAGATGAGAGTCATCACCCAAGTACATCATTCCACCATTAAACTCTTCATACTTAGTGAACCAGTCTCAATGCGAGGTCATGTGGAATGATACACTAGAGTCAATCATCCACACATCATCAAATGCATGGGTTGCCAAGGCTGCGATGAAAGCATCACCATCATCTTGTGACTTCTCAGAATCTAAATCTGGGGTCTTCTTCTTTTTTTTCTTTTCTTCTTTGTATTCCTTTCAGAAATGCCCAAATTTACCATAGTTCCAACAGATAACCTTGGACTTTCCATGAGATTTGGATCTCCCACGGGATTTGGATCTACCCTTCTCAGCTTTCTTGTCCTTCTTTTTCCCTTTCTCCTTGGGTCTTCCATGAACTGCAAGAGCCTCTTTGGCTGCCTCAGAAGACTTTCTCTGCATCTCTTCAGACAATAGCGAAGAAACTGCTTCATCCATTTTGAATGTGGATGTGGTGCTTCCAATAGCCATGATAAGGTGATCCCACGAGTCTGGGAAAGAACAAAGTAAGGTCATACACCGATCCTCCTCCTCCATCTTCAGACCAATAGATGTCAATTGTGCAACCAACATGTTAAAAGCATTCATATGTTTAGCAACGGATCCTTCATCCTCCATTTGAAGGGAATACAACTTCTTTCTCAGAAAAAGTTTGTTAACTAGGGATTTGGCTTGATACACATCTCCCAACTTCTTCCAAAGCAAGTTTGTAGTTTTCTCCTCATGGATATTTAACAGGATAGAATCAGCAAGACTAAGTCTTATGAGACCCTTAGCCTTATGATCCTTGAGATCCCAATCATCTTGTTGCATTGTAGCTGGTTTAGTTCCATTAACACTTTCCCAAAGGTCTCGATCAACAAGCATGTCTTCCATCTTGAGCTTCCACAGCTCAAAATTAGTGCCATTAAATTTCTCCACTTCTATCCTTCCGGATGTACTTGCCATCTCCTTACTGCAACAAGATTCAGAATACTCTCCACAGACTCCCACTCAACTTAAGATCAGCTCAAAAACCTCTACCCAACAACTAAGACCAAAACTGGCCAAGCTCTGATACCAACTGAAAGGAAGCTAGGTGTGTGGAAATCGCTTCCTACACTAATCTAATGAGGAGAGGGCTATGCAAATTCAAATCAATCCTTACAACTACAAAAACATAGAGCATCTAACAGAGATATTGCAGTAATACACATGAACCAAAAAGAAGACAGAAGAAGAGAGACAAAGATATAATGTGGGGAAAACCCTTATTAGGTGAAAAACCCCACACTTAGAAACCTGCACAATGTATTATCAAAACTAAAAGTTGTTTACAATACACTTGCAATGCAAGCTTCAATGGTCTTCGATACTCGTATCTAGAGTCAATCCGGTAGCATAATAGTACCTATCAATCCTTTAATATGTCTCCTCCTCCAAGCACCTATTTATATAGAATGTACAAGGCAATATTGGTCCAAACTTGGAATGGGTGTCCAACTTGGCCTCATGGACCAAAACCCATGCCTAAGGACACTTGGTCAACATTATAGAATGTGCCTGACACTTGTCCACAGCTCCCATCCCAAAGAGGTTGCCTATTTCCAAAATGGGCTATGACAGATGCTCTTACGACACTTACGACTGTCATAGAATCTGTCATAGTGGTTACAACTTACAGTTGTAAGAGAATATGTCATACACAGGCTATAAATAGCATATTCTCTTACAACATATCATAGTCCACCTTAAGGCACCCAAATATGCCTTTTTTCAAAGATGTTTGATGACACATGTCTTCACCTATCTTACAAGCTTCTATTTCAGACCCTTACATGTCATAACTTCGTCATAGGAATCCGTCATAACCGTTTCGGTCAAACATTCACTTACACAACATGAAAGATGCCAACACATGGAAAAATGCTCCTATGACAAAGTGGGACGCCTATCTCCTCATGTGAGGACAAAATTACAAGTTGTCATCTTCCATGTAGGATGACACATCACCATGCCACATCCCACAATATGACAATATAGAATTTACAATTAATTTACAACATAGGCAATGAATTAATAAATACAAACATAAATAATGCAAGGAATTACCAAGGTTGAGACACCTTAATTCCCAACAACAGGGACATTCTGTATCTGAAGGAGCTTCTACATCCTGAGAATTTGCCTACCTTAGACTTGGGCACCTAGGGTAGTGTTTGCATTTCGAGTGACAAAAACAGTCGGAACAATGATTATCAGTGCCGAAAGGAGTTCTACATTCCATGACAAAAATAGTGCCTTGGACTTGGGAACCTAGGGCATTGTCCTTGAATATTCCAAATTCCAAACTTCGAAAGATGATCAGTTATTAATCTCTACCCTTTTCCTTAATCTGTAGATATTTATCAAAATTTACCAGTTTATTCACTATTTTGCATAATTAGGGTTTTGAGAGCATTTGAGCTTTAAGTTGATATATTGTTTGATAACATCTGAGTTTCTGCATCATTCCAAGTGGTAGCCCCACCTGCTAGGTGAATGATCTTGCTTAGTGGAGATTCAACTCGGTTGTTATGCCCTTGAATGTTTGTAGTGAAAGGAGGATCTAACACCCATCAAAACAAAACCAAATCAATCCCATCCATCCTCTTTTTATACAAAACAAGTTGTTTATGTTCTTTGCATTGTTTTCAATAGTTTTTTTTGTTGTTTGATCTTTTATTTGTGTGTTTTATGTTGTGGTATCTTTCTAGCTCTTCCCTTATCTTTGGTTAATTGTATATCAAAATATTATTTCCCTAATACCTCGTCACAATCCCACACAAATTTTTGTTCTTGGGATTCTCATATTTCACTTAAATTTTCACTTGTATTTGATGTAAAAATCATCCTTGACTTATATGACATGGGGGATGACTCCTATTTCAGGGGTTGTAACTCATCAAAGTGGGACTTTATTTTAGGAGATGTTTTCTTATTAGTTAAGGACATATCATAAGATAATGGCGTTTTCCAATTTTCATCCCTCATTCCAATTGCATTTAGATTGAACATGTTGTTATTTCCTTCTTGTATCACTTGGTATAAGCTCTCATCTCTTAATTTCCTTACACTTTTGGTCACTAATTGATCCAAATATTCTACATCAAATTTTAAGGGTTGTAATCTTTCCATGGGATTTAGGAATTTTTCAAAATTTTCATCAATTGTAATTCAGATATTGGATAGGTTAGGTTAAATGTGCAATTCTCTATTTAATGTTGGAAGTGGTGGAGCCTCTATGCTATTACATCCTCCTTCCCATATTTCTATAAATATCCCATATTCTTTGTTGCTTTCTTCTAAATTATTGATGATCTCTATCACCTTATCAAGATGAGAGTTCAATTGTTGTGGAGTGTTATATGACTATGTTTCCTTGTTATTAGTTGCATCCCTTGTGGCACACTCCCTTATTCCTTCAAAATCACCTAGATTAGTGTCTTCTTGTTCAATCGCAGCCCCTTTAGCATGCTCTATTTCTTCCTCCATAACTTTTTCAATTGTAGCCCTTTTTGCATGTTCTAACTCTATTTATTCTACTTTCTCATCCTTCTACAGTATTTGTCTTGTCTTTATTTTGTTATTTTGTTTCTTTTACTCCATGTTCAATTCTATTTACAACTGGATGTTCTCCTTAATTTCCCTTAATCTTTTGTTATCTCTTTTTGCCATGGGTGTTTATGATATGGTATTTCATTAGTCTTTTTATGTATCCCATGGTTGGCCTACTTTGATTAGTCACATCTTTTTAGGTATCTTTTCAAGATCCCCCCTTTCTATTTGTCATCCCCTAGGTGTCTGATCCTCTCTCATGAGATAAATACCTAGGAGAATCTACCGTAAATAATAAAAAAAATCATGTCTTATTTATAATATCCTTCCTACTAGCTTCTTTTGGTCTGCAATTTTTTATTTTGTTGCTATGATTTATTCTTTACTATAACCAAAATTTTGACAAGAGAAGAGGGATCATATGCTAGAGTTCTAAGCCCAAGTGTCCTGCATGTAGTGTCTATACCCCAGTTATAATAGTAAAATAATTATCAGAGTGTTTACAGTGAGAAATAACATAATGCAACAGTTCAATATAATAGGTAATTCATCATACAACAATTAAACATTTATTTGAGCCTCCAAATCATATGTCTTTCTTGTATATTCATATATACTTCAAGTAATACAACCTTAGATATATAGTCTTCTTATGTTCTCTTTCTATTCTATTATACTCCTATATTCTTCTATGCTCCATTACTTCCTACTTATACTCTTATGTTATTAGATACATATAATTTCATTGGGGACATGCCCCTAGTCAGTCTTATGCTCTGCATCCTTCTTGTAGCCACTTGCAATGACTATTGGTTACTACACTATTTGTTGCCAACAAAGTACATTTAACATATACATTAAGCATCTAAAACTTTTTGAGGAGTAAAGATGGTTATATAAATCAAGCAACTACACATAAACTTCACTAAAAATTTAGCAAATAGACTCATTAGAAGTTTAACATCCATCAGCCACTTTTAATTTTAATACACAAGACATAGAAAAGATATAGATCACAAACCAAAATATGCAACAAGAGATATTTGTTTAGCATGAGAAAAATGTGTTTCCATCACCCAAAGCATTAGGTGAAATCTATGATATTTATTATTTAAAAAAAATACTTATACCCATGGGTAATTGAAGAAAAATTTAAAAGCTATCATAAAAAATTTAACACAAAAAACTCTATATCTTACTATGATAAAAAGAATGAAAAAATGTATTCCATAAATAGGTCATTGCACCTCTTAATGGTCACACAAATATAAATTTTACCCCTCATATTTACTAGTAAGTGGTAAATAGTTGGCTTCTTTTGTTGGCTACATTTTAGTTTTGGTCATTGATTCTTCATGAGTTTGTTTTCAATATAGCACTGTTATTTTGTATTAGTTTTGTTTTCATTATCGCATGCCTATGTTGTTGAATTTCTTACTTGTTTTAGTGGTTATTATGTTGTATTGGTGATTATAATTTACTAAATGATTCTTCCTTTTCCATCCTTTGGGATAGTTGATTAAGATTACATTATACATTAAATGAGTCTAAAGTGTTCTTCCTCATTTTGAAATTTAGTTTCTAGATACAAGGATTGGGAAATGGAAACTCCACAATGTCCTTTCAAGGTTGTTGAATGTTCTAGTAGTAATTTAAATAGGAGTGTGATGAGCCCACTCCTTGGTGGGTCAGCTATTCATGCTACACTTGATTTGACTATACCATTAGGACTATGAACTTTATTTTGTGTTGTCCTAGTCTTGTTCTAGGATTGTTGACAGTGCTAGGAATGTGTCTCATCCTAGATGATTGTCAAGAGGACGGTGAGATGCAAGTATTCTAAGATACCTTGGCTAACTTCATAACTGCATATGATAAAATTGATCGATTGTACTTTTGGTTTAAAGAGATTTACTATAATCAGTTCTATAGAGTGAGTGGATCAGTGAAGATATTATGTGCATTTGCACACTATATGGTTAATATGTAGTATTAATTAGCTCATTTTATAAGACATTATTGGCAACTTTTTCTTGTCCATAACTTGCTTCCAATGTAAATAGGCCATTCATTGATACTACTTGTTGGTAGTATGCCATTTTGTACATAGAATGCTTGTAACTAAAATGTTGAAGTGTTTTGACTATTGTATATAATGGTTGCCCAATGTGGTTGTGAATAAAATGCCCATGTGTTGTGTACATTTTACAAGTCAATTTGCATTGTTCTTTCCTTTTCTTGCAATTCCCTCCATTAAGATTAGCTTCTTAATTTAGTGGTTACATATACATCTCTTAAAATGGTCTATACTATCCATTTCCAAATTAGAGATTGGCATTATTGTGTGGTGCTTTCTTCCTCATTTAGATTAGATGCCTTCTTCTTTATCATGCTTCATCCTCTCCTCATTGGATATTTGTTTAAAATTGTTTGTAGGCTCATATCATCTTATCTTCTCTTTCATCATGGACATCTCCTTGACCGATGGCGCTATCAATATATTGTTTGCTGGCTCCTTTGGCATGTGCCCAAACCTCCAAGTTATCTTATTGGCTCCCATTATTTTTAAGTGTAATGCTTCCATGAGTTGTCATCTTCAACTTTCTAATGGAACACACATACATGATGCTCTCCTTCCCTTTAAATATAATGAGCTTTTTGTTGGAGGCAGCATTGTGGAGGGGTCCATTGTGCAACCATTAGGCTATGCATGTCAGGTGTTCAAAAAATGATGTACAAAAATGGTTGCATCTCCCCTACATGGTCTTGTACTCTTTTAACCTTACATTCAATGATTTCTATACGTTTACATTTCCCTCCTTTGTAATTTATAGGTCAATTCTTATTATCTATTTGAAAGTTTTGTATGTTCTTTCTCTCATTGTTGGTGCACCTTATTTTCTTGCTTCTATCCCTATTGATCAAAAGTTGGGGGGGAGGGTGGTTGGGGCTTTGGGATAGACATTTATTCTTTTGATATTGGTGCATCATCACATGGGTCATCCTTGCAATCTTCTTCTAATACATTAAGTATGCCTTATGCAATCATACCAATGGTGATCGATTCAAGATAGGGCGTTGGCTAAGGGTGCAATGTGTAACTTCAAAAATAATAGAGGTGATTGAAGTGAAATATATTTTCCATGCTTCAATGATGTAGCCAATCATTTTATGATGTTGTCAAGGTTGACATGGTGTATGCCATTTCTAATGGTCATGTGAAGGCAACAAAACCTACTTATAATCACTCCCCGAATCCATGGGAGATCTTATTGCAAACTTATTCAATAATTATTCTCTATGATTGTGACACCTCCAACACACCCACCCATAACTTCCACTTCACACAAACCCAAGACCTTCAAATAGTTGTAGCTAATTCCTTGCTTGATGTTATTGGTGTTATAGAGACCATCTCCATTACATCAAAAATGTGTAAGTGTGATGGCACAAAGATAGCTAAATGTGTTGGGCATTTTGTTGACATGTTAGGGTTTACCGTTGATGTGACTTTTTGGGGCACACATGCTGATGTAGAGGGAAGTCAACTAAATGAGTTGTTCTCACAAGAGTATCCTCGTATGATTATGGTTAGAGGTGGTCGTATGGCATCATGGAATGGAAAAACCATCGACATTGTATGACCCACAAAGATCCATTTAAATCATAGTCTTAAAGATGCTACGACATTGAATTCTTGGAATGCCTAAAAAGGTGCCTTGCATGCTTCAACATGCTTTTCAAGGGGGTACCTGTGCTTGCAATCATGATAGTCATGTTCCTCTTTGATGCTCAATCACTTCTAAATTTTGATAAGATAGAGATTGTGGTTGTCCATGCCACTATGACAAAGCTACATCTATACAACTTTTGTTACCTTTCTTGTCTTACTATTGTCAATGGAAAGAAATGCAAGAAAAAGGTTGTATAAAAATTATATAGTCTTTGGCATTTCCCAAAATGTAGCAAACACCTTACTAATTGTGACTTCAACTATATGCTAAAATTTTAATTGCAAGACCATATAGGTAGCATGCAACAAGTGGTTGCATTTGATCAAACTGGGAATGTTCGGATGGGTGTCATTGCAATGGAATTGTAGTTGTTACTACTTAAACATAAAGTGGTTTAAGAGGTTCTAAGAAATGTTGTGTCACGACAATTTGTATTTAGGTTATCTATCAAATGTGAAACGTATAATGATAAAGAGAGGGTTAAGAGAGGGTTGGTATTGCTATGACCAAAGTTGAACATATTGCCTTTGTGGATGAAATTCATATACTTCTTTATGAAATCTCAAAGTCATCATTGCTTATATAGATTTTATGTCTTTCACTTCTTGTCCTTACCTTTTTGGTGTGTGTCTTGGGTAATTGGGTGGAACAAGCTTTGAGCCCTATTCCCAACTACTCTTTCTTTTGTTCACTTTGTCTTATAGCTTTTACTATTTTAATGACTCATACTAATACTAAAATGGCAATATTTTGATGCCAAGCTCTTGGTTGGCCTAATATATGATTGCGTAAAATTTTAATGTATATTCTCGTTGGATTCTTGTAATTAGAGATGTGCATGTCTTTCACTTGTCATTTTTAAGGTGCCTTTGTACAAGGTTTCATATTATAAATTCTACTATTCATATATGCTTTGTGGTTAGTCACTTGAAGTTGTAATGCCTCTTATTCTAATTGAATTTGGTGATTTGGATGTATTTTCTCTCACTTTGTCTACAACCATGTTCATAAGGATGATGATGATTATGGTAGGCCTCTTCTATTTTCATATTCAAGTGAGAAAATAGGCCTGTAGTTTTCTCCCCTAGCAGACTGTAGGCCCCCAGAGCTGAGAAAAGGGGTAGAAAGGCACAAGACCACTCGCCACCGCTACAGCCACCGCTGGCCAGGACTTTCTAACCGTGGTCAAAGCAGCAAGGGATGGGGTTCACCGGAACCACCCAATTCTTATTCGACAGTAGTCATTAACATTTAAATTTTCACGGTGTTGTTTAATTTTATTAGACGGTTAAATTTTCCCCTAACATTTCTTATTCGTAGATGGTCACGGTCAGGTGGGAGTAGGCGGTCCATACAGAGATAACGGTTAAGTATCATTAACATTTGTTGTGGGCATTCAATTGCAACCTCTAACAATAAACACCAACATTTTCATCAATTGTTACATTGATTTCATAGTAGCATTTAGTTTAAACCTTATCGCCAGTGCCCAAACCCAAACTATCACTATTCAGACCATTACCACCTATTAACATTGAAATTTGATGTTAGTGGCTTATGTGTGAGTTCAATGTGAGTTTTTATTGTTATGATTATCAGGCAACTAAGATTTTCAAGGGGCAGTTAATTTTTACTGTTAATATTTATCAGGAGCAGCCAGTGTTGACTTTTATTATAATCGCGTAGTTTTCAAATTTTGGAGGTTTATGTTTATGGTTAGATGTGGCACTAACCCTTGCATGTGAGTAGGAAACACATAAACTTCTAGGAGTTACCCAGATAGCTTGGCACTGGCATTTGTTTTAACCACGTTAGACAAACCATCCATATGACCAATGTACCTCAAACTGCTAATAGTCAGAGCTTAACCGCCAGGGAGTACCCTTTTGCTTTCTACTTAGCAAAATAGGTGTTTTTTTTCTTTTTCTCATAAAATGATCAATCATATCAGATTTTTACAAATTTATAGTCATTGGAAATCTTATTCAATGTACTTTGTATTGGTGTAGGTCTCATCTTCAGATATGACATGGATTTCTAGGTGCACTTGTTTAAAGTTGACTTTTGTTTAAAATCTTCAATTGAGCATAACTTTTGCATTTTAAATCAAAATTAGTGAAATTTTTTTTGAAATTGCTTAGAAAATTGTAAAGAATATATTGGTAACATTTAATTTGTTGTACACAGTCATTTATTTCTAAGTTTTAGCAGATATATCATTTTAAACAAGTACTTGTTTACAAAATCACATTTGGATTTGGGCATAAAAAGAACTTGTGTTTGCTTTATTTGGTGAGCTTGATTGTTGCTGTAGGGGTGTGTATGCTCTTCCCTCGTGTTACAAAATGATCTTAGGAATCAAAAACACCTTTTGAGCACCTTCATATTCACATCACACATTTCAATTTCTAAGGGTTAATTAACATTGCTTATGTGGGTCAAGTGTCTATGTATGCTCTCTCCTCACGCCGCAAGGTGATCTTGGAGATCAAAAACACCATTTGATTCATTTTTGTCACCCTTTCTTAGGAGGCCTACCTTGGAGACATACTTACTCCAAGGGGTGACCTCAACCATGCATTCCAACGGGGTATATAAAGGGAGGAGAACAAAAGTTGTACCTCAATCTAGTCGCATAGTCATTAACACAGCCTTGGGGCCCCTGGTAATTCAGGACACAAGGTAAAGTGACATTTTTTTGCACTTATGTTGCATGCCTTCAATGGACTAGTGTTCACGGATTTGAGCCCCACATACCTTGTGTATATTAGGGACACCCCTAGAGAGCTTGTACATCCTAGCTTAAAACCTTTCAACTGTTTTGTAGTGTGGTGAAAGGTTCAGAAACAAGCCTAAAAATACTCACCATGTACCTCCTTGAGTAGAAATATAAGTTATTTGGGTAAGGCATCAAAGCCTCCAAGGAAATGGAAAGGGTGAGCCTTGGGCTACTTGATCCCTAGCTATTCGCTCTTGAAAATATATTCCTAGTTAGGTAGGAATATTGAAGAGGGATTGAGTGTTAGATTTAGGGCACACAACTGAGAGGGGGGGTGAATCAGTTGTCCAAAACTTTCTCCAATTTCACACTTAAATCCTCTTAGTGATTAGCAGTATATTAATCATAAAACAAAATACAACTAAATAAAAAGTAGAAACTCATCAACAAATGAGACACCAAGATTTTGACGTGAAAAACCTGGTTAAGGGAAAAACTACAGGGTGATTAACCCAAGATTGTATTCTCTGTTAGAAGAATAGAAAGAACAAATGGCACATGCCAATTAGGGCTCACTGCCCAAGCACACTGCTCACAAGAGGCTCACTGCCTACAAGAGACACACTGTCTACAAAGTAACAAGTATTACAAACTTGAACTGGAGAATAGCATCTTTACCATGCTTGGATCAATTCTATTTAGGCCCAAAAACTTCTGCTCTTCCTTTCTCTCTCTTCTTCGCTACCACACTCTCATCACCGCTAGACACACTTTGAAATGACTTTACAATCCCTTATTTATACAAGGCATCGACTTAGGAATAATCATCTAAGTCAGCAAACATCTATAAGATCATCCGCAAGATGTGTAATACATCCGGTCGGCCAATCTCAGGAAGAACACCATCATCCGGAGGTTATTCTTCAATTGCGAGCTCCAACTCCAATGCGGACCACCAACATGAACTGGACACAATACTAAGACCACCACAAGATATCCTAAAACACCAACAACATCCACACTTCATCTGCTTATTGGAATCCTTCTCTCCTTCATCCCAAACGTCAAGAACACAGTCTGTCATCACTGTTGCAGAAGAATAGATGCTTCCGGAACTTCAAGCCACAAACCAAACTAGTTAACACTTCTTAGAGACTTCCTCAACACTTCCTCAAATCTGTAGAATAGGACAATGCATTTTCGGATCTCACCGGTGTTACTCTGTCACCTTTGAACATCTGCCAAAACTAGTTTTACTTGAGCGGCCATAACTTCTTCATACCTTCATGCGGACCTCTGAAATCTTTACTGGAGTATTTTAAGACTCGTATCTACAAACCCTTTGAACCGCAACCTCTGATAGTCATCTTAACTTGGATCTTTAGCTTACTGTCTTCACTGTTATTCTTTGTTCCTAATATGATTAATTTTCTCAATATCCTCAGTACATAGCTCATCCAATCCTTGTCATTTTTGTAACAGAAGTATGTTGACATCAATGACAACACTAGTTAGACCCATACTTGCAACAATCTCCCCCTTTGTCATTGATGGAAACATATGATGTGAAAAACCATCAAGACAAGAACTTCTCCTTACTCTCACAACTCCCCCTATCAGCAACAACCATTCACATGTCTTCTCTTCCTTCACTGCTCCCCCTTTGATCATCAACCACTTGTTTTTCACATGTCTTCTCTCCCCCTTTGACATTAATGGCAAAGGGCTTATACTTGTAACTTCAACTCTTCAAGAACATATCAGCTGCTCCCCCTGAGTGGCAGCTCCCCATCATCAATCCGGATCATAAAATATGACTGTGATATCCACCGGACTGATGCACATCAATGCACCTTAGTTCATCACCGGAGGAGCAATAACCCCTAACTTCTCCCTGAGATACTCAATAGAGTCCTTAGGTAGAGGTTTAGTAAAGATATCTGCAATCTGATCCTTGGAAGGCACAAACTCCAATCTGACTTCATTCTTGTGCACTTGTTCTCTTAGAAAGTAAAACTTGATAGATATATGCTTAGTCTTTGAATGCAACACCGGATTCTTAGATATATTTATTGCACTTGAATTATCACAGAATATTGTGATAGGCTCCTCATATTCCACTCTTATGTCTCTTAGCATTTGCTTCATCCACAAAACTTGAGTGCAACTGCCTGCTGCTACAATATATTCTACTTCAGTTGTGGATAGAGATATTGCCTCTTGTTTCTTTCTTAGCCAAGAAACCAATCTCTTCCCCAAAAAGACTGCTCCACCACTGGTACTCTTCCGGTCATCCACATCTCCTGTCTAATCAGCATCTGTAGATGCATGAAGAGAGAAATCATGATCTCTAGGATACCATAGGCCATACTCAACTGTCCCCTTTAGATATCTAAAATTTCTTTTGATTGCCATGACATGAGATTCTCTAGGATCAGCTTGAAATCTATCAACAAGACCAACAGCCTGCATTATGTCTGGTCTGGTTTGAGTGAGATACAACAACCCTCCAATCATTGACCTATACTTTGTCTGATCAACCTTAGGAGAATCATCATCTTTGCTCAATTTACATCTGGTTGCCATGGGAGTGTTCATTGGTTTTGAGTCTTCCATCCTAAATTTCTTCAACAATTCTTTCACATATTTGGTCTGAGAAATCAAGATTCCTTTCTTTGTTTGAGTGATTTGTAGACCCAAGAAGAAATTCATTTCCCCAAGCATGGACATCTCAAACTCACTTTTTATTTGATTTGCAAAAGTTTTACACATACTATCTCTTCCTCCAAATATGATATCATCAACAAACACTTCAACAATCAAGATGTTTTCATGATCAATTTTGAAGTACAAATTACTGTCAGCAGTACCTTTGTTGAAACCAATCTTCAAAAGATGTTTATCCAATCTTTCATACCAGGCTCTTGGTGCTTTCTTCAGTCCATACAATGCCTTCTTCAACTTGCAGACCATATTACCATGATTAGACAATTGAAATCCATCCGGTTGCTCAATGTATACTTCTTCTTCTAGGTCACCATTTAGGAAGGCAGACTTGACATCCATCTGATATACTTTGAAATCTTTGAAGGCAGCAAATGCAAGGAATAATCTAACTGCTTCAATTATTTCCACTGGAGCAAAAGTTTCTTCAAAATCAACTCCTTCTATTTGAGAATAGCCCTTGCAGACCAATCTGGCTTTATTTCTGATTACTTCACCAACTTCATTTAGTTTGTTTTGGAAGACCCATTTGGTTCCAATCACATTCTTATTTCTAGGTCTGGGAACAAGATCCCAAGTGTGATTTTTCTCAATTTGCATCAACTCTTCCTCCATTGCTTTGGTCCAGTTTTCATCATTGCAAGCTTCATTTATTGTCTTAGGTTCAATCTTTGAAATCAAACAATACTCATCTGAATTTTGAGCAATTCTCCTTCTAGTTTGCACACCTTTGTTTTTGTCACCTATGATCTGATCTTCAGAGTGGTTCAGTCTTACATACCTTGGAACTTTGGGAGTTTCTTACACTTCTGCTTCTTGATCAAGCTCATTCAGACTTGTTTCTTCTTCCTAATTTACCAGATCAGTTTGAACCTGACTTTCAGAAGAGGTTTGGACTCCTTGAATCAGAACACCATTCTAATCATCCTCATCATATTCATAAAACCTTGAGGGTTTCTCAATTCCCTCATCAACCTTCACATTTGTACTTTCTATTATCTTTCTTAGTCTCTTGTTATAACATCGGTATGCTTTGTTTTGAGTAGAGTAACCCAAGAATATTCCTTCATCACTTCTAGCATCAAACTTTCCTAGATCTTCATCTCTTTTAATGTAACATTTGCTACCAAAAACTCTGAAATACCTCACAGTAGGAGTGATGCCAAACCAAAGTTCATAAGGAGTCTTACCGGTATTACTTCTGATTTGAACTCAATTGAGAGTATAGACTGCAGTGCTGACAGCTTCTCTCCAATAGGTCTGAGGAACATTTGCTTCCATCATCATGGGCCTAGAAGCTTCCTGGATGGTCTGGTTCTTTCTTTCCACTACTCCATTATGTTGTGGAGTCCTAGGAGCAGATAACTATCTCTTTATTCCATGTTTCTGATAGAACTCTAAGAACTCACTGGATGTGAATTCCCCACCTCTATCAGATCTCAGACATTTAATTTTTAATCCGGTTTCATTCTCTACCATAGCCTTGAATATTTTGAATTTCTCAAGAGCTTTTGATTTCTCTTTCAGAAAGGTTATCCACATCATTCGGGAATAGTCATCAATTAGTAACATGAAGTATCTATCACCTTGCACACTCCTAGTTCTTGCCGGACCACAAAAATCAGTGTGAACTAAGTCCAATAAACTGGTAGAAGACAATTTCTTACTCTTGAATGTGACTCTGCTTAGTTTGCCCAACTGACATTCTTTACACAAACTATTTGTAGGTTTCACCAACTTTGGAAGATCTCTTACAGCTTGAGTATTGCTTATCTTGATGATATTATCAAAATTCACATGACACATTCTCCTATGCCATAACCAACTTTGATCAACCTGAGCAAATAAGCAACTTTTACCAGTACCAACCAAGTGGAAGATATTACCTTTAGTTTGGGTACCAGATGCAATCTCTATTTTGGAACTTTCAAAAATCTTGCATTTTCCATTCTTGAACCGGAGATCATAGCCTTTGTCCACCAACTATCCAACACTGAGAAGATTGTGCTTCAAACCTTCAACATATAGTACATTACTGGTTTTGTTCCTTCCATCAAAAGAAATAGTTCCTCTTCCTCTGATTCTACCAGCAGAATAATCACCAAACTTTACCACTCCTCCTTCATACCTTTCCAAATCTATAAACTTATTTTTGTCACCTGTCATATGGTGAGAGCAACCACTGTCAATGACCCAGTCATCTTTTTCTTCAATTTGAGCAGCCAGAGCTCTTTCTACAATTTTATGATTGACAGATTCAGAGGATATTGGTTCTTCTTCCTTGATGGCAATAAACACCCAATCACTTCTGAATTTATTTCCTATCTCTGATTCATCATCTGTTACTCCTTCATTATCATCTTCTTTATGAACATAGTAGCAATTCTTTTTGAACCTTGATCTATTAGGATTTGGCCTTGAAAATCTTTCCAGACATTTTGAGGCAAAATGACCAATCTTATTGTAGTTGAAACACTTAAAAGGTAATTTTCCTCATACTTACTAGATCCTCTTGGCAGCCTCTTTGCGATAAGGGCTTCAAGTTGAGCAGTTTCTACTTCTTCTTCCTCCAGATCTTTTCTTTCTTTTTCATACCATGACAGCTTCCTTGATGAATTCTCTCCCGAATCAAACCTTTGTTTACCTTTAACAGAGGTACTGGCTTTGAATGCAGATTCAGTCTTGGGGGGTTCATCTCCAAACTCTATCATTTCAAATGCAGCCAATTTTCCAGCTAATTGATCTCTTGTGACAGTTGTATGGGCTCTGAATTCTTCAATGGTAGCAGCCTTGATTTTGTAAGAAGTAGGAAAGGATCTGAGAATTTTGCAAACAATCTCATCTTCTTCCAAGACTCCACCAGCATTTCTAATTCCACAAACAAGCTCATTTACTCTTGGCATGAAAGTAGTGATGTTTTCATCTTCTCTCATCTTCAGGTTTTCAAATTTTCCTTTCAGACTTTGTAACCTTGCACTTTTGACATACTTGTCTCCTTCATGCAGAAGTTCCAGTTTTTGCCAAATCTCAAAAGCAGTTGGTAGGTCAATAACATTTGAGAGCTCTGAATCAAATAATGCGCTTAGAAGAGCTTCAATAGTCTACAGATTATTTTTAGCATCTATAATTTCATTTGCTACTTTCAGACCACCCTGTGGAGGTGTATACTGTGTTGTAGCCATGGTCCAGTACACCGTACCCATACATTGCAAGTGACATTTCATGCGACCTTTCCACAGATTAAAGTTGGTTCCATCAAACTTCGGACTATCCTTTTTGTATGACGACATCCTAGATCTCCTCAAGCGGTTAAGCTCCTTTTAGAGGAACTTGGCTCTGATACCAATTGTTAGATTTAGGACACACAACTGAGAGGGGGGGTGAATCAGTTGTCCAAAACTTTCTCCAATTTCACACTTAAATCATCTTAGTGATTAGCAGTATATTAATCATAAAACAAAATGCAACTAAATAAAAAGCAGAAACTCATCAACACATGAGACACCAAGATTTTGACGTGGAAAACCCAGTTAAGGTAAAAACCACGGGGTGATTAACCCAAGATTGAATTCTCTGTTAGAAGAATAGAAAGAGCAAATGGCACATGCCAATTAGGGCTCACTACCTGAGCACACTACTCACAAGAGGCTCACTGCCTACAAGTGACACACTGTCTACAAAGTAACAAGTATTACAAACTTGAACTAGAGAATAGCATCTTTACCATGCTTGGATCAGTTCCATTTAGGCCCAAAAACTTCTACTTTGCCTTTCGCTCTCTTCTTCGCTACCACACTCTCATCACCACTAGACACACTTTGCAATGACTTTATAATCCCTTATTTATACAAGGCATTGACTTAGGAATAATCATCTAAGTCGGCAAACATCTATAAGATCATCTGCAAGATGTGTAATACATCCAGTCGGCCAGTCTCAGGAAGAACACCATCATTTGGAGGTTATTCTTCAATTGCAAGCTCCAACTCCAATGTGGACCACCAACACGAACTGGACACGATCCTAAGACCACCACAAGATATCCTGAAACACCAACAACATCCGCACTTCATCTGCTTACTGGAATCCTTCTCTCCTTCATCCGGAACGTCAAGAACACAGTCTGTCATCACTGTTACAGAAGAATAGATGCTTCCAGACCTTCAAGCCATGAACCAAACTAGTTAACACTTCTCAGAGACTTCCTCAACACTTCCTCAAATATGTAGAATAGGACAATGCATTTCTAGATCTCACCGGACCTATCTGTGTTACTCTGTCACCTCTGAACATCTGTCGGAACCGGTTTTACTTGAGCGGCCATAACTTCTTCATATCTTCATGTGGACCTCTGAAATCTTTACTAGAGTATTTTAAGACTCATAGCTACAAACCCTTTGAACCGTAACCTCTGATAGTCATCTTAACTTGGATCTTTAGCTTACTGTCTTCACTATTCTTCTCTATTCCTGATATGACTAATTTTCTCAATATCCTCAGTACATAGCTCATCCAATCCTTGTCATTTTTGTAACAGAAGTATGTTGACATCAATGACAACACCAGTTAGACCCATACTTGCAACATTGAGTGTGGGCCTACGCTAAGAGTCAAACCCACTTGAATAATCTAGGGTGTGGTTGTGTTGTACTTGTGTGTTCATTTACACCACCCAATTAAAGTCCAAATCTTTTGCAAATCTATGCATGTATGTGTGAAAATCTTTTATTTGCAAAATTGTCTCAAGTCAAGCATCCAAATATTTTAAAACATCCAACCATCCTAGGGTCCATAGTTTAACATTTTGAGAATCATTTTCACACTTTAGCTTAAGGTTTATTCATTCGCAATCCACATCCATAGTCCACATTACTTCCATCCATTTCACATACCTTATCTTCCATCCACATCAAGCCTGTCTTAAACTTTGAATTGAGATTTAGACTTTGATCAAGACCCTCATCTTTTAATCTATCATCCAATAATTTAATCCTAATCAATCTTTGTGTTCTTCTCAAGATATATCATTCCCACAACACCATCTTTGATCCATTCCATCGAATCTAATAGGGTCTTGAATCTTGATCTTAATCCCAAACTTAGTCCAAGTTGTCATCATCCTTCTAGTCATCTCAATCCACATCATCTCTAATCCTATTGTCATTCAATCCCTCATCATCCCTAATTTAATCCAAGATCTCGAACAAGTCAACCTTTTGTCTCATCATCAAGATCTCTCATTTTATGCCCCCATAACTAGATCACAAGTCAAGAAAATCATGGATTCTAACCAATACAATCTACCCAATCCACTTCATCCCACAAGTACGTATGATGATCAAATTAGATATTCACTTGGCTTTATGACAACTTTTGGAAATGAAGAAACTTGCCCTACAATGCCTCAAATTGTAATACCATGATTTTAATCAACATGATCTTTCACCCACATTCATAGATTTCATCAAAGGACATAAGGATTTGGTCATGAAACTTCTTGAAGATAATTTGGGAAAACCACAAGATCCAAATCATCTTAGCTCCTCATCACAAAATGACATTGACATCCCTCAAATACCTAATTCATCATCCATACCACAAACCTTCAACCCACCTAAGTCATCTCATCAACATATCCAAGTACATTTTCCATTCCTCAAAAAACACTTGATATTCCATCTACATCTCACATTCCATCCCAATAAATCCCTTCTCAACCTATCTCCCATCATGTGGTCATTTCATCATACCCCATTCATCAATCATATCAATCTACCATGTCAATACCCCAAAGTCATCAACCCATATATTCAAACACTTCTCCACTCATCTCATCACATATCTCCTACCAACATAATTTATTGGCCACTCATCCCATGGTGTCATATCAAACTCCACCCCTTGTGAATCCTTTGGAACATAAGATGCAAAAGTTAGAGAATGAAGTTCAAAGAATGCAAACTACGACTCAACATAAAAATTTTAAGTTTGAGGATTTTTGTCCCTATCCTCTTGACCAATCTGTTATGATGACAACTTTTTCATTGAACTTTGAAGTTCTTGAGTTTTACAAATACAAGGGAAAACGAGACCCTCATGACCACATCAAACAATTTTTCATGGCTTGTCAAGAAGTTTCTCATTATGATGTTTACCTATCTAAGTTTGGCCAGACAAGCCTTAGATTGGTTTCATCATCTCACTCCTAATATTGTCACAACATTGCCTCAACTAGATAAAATATTTGTGGCACGTTTATCGTATAATGTTGAACATGAACTTACTATGTTAGACCTTTGCAATGCCAACAAACATAATGGAGAAAGATTTTCTTCTTACCTACAAAGGTGGAGAGGGATTGCAAGTTGAATCCCATAGGCAATCCCTAAAAAATAATTAGTCAATATTTTCATCCAAAACGTTAATCGAGACCAAATCCATTATCTTTCCACCTTTGATGAGACCATTGAGAAAGGTGTTAATATTGAAAATCCCTTATCACTAAAGGTTTACTCAAGACTATACCAAGGAAAATAATCAAACGAATGACAAATTTAAACCTTGGTCTGAGAACAAACATGTGGTTAGTGATGGAGTCACTAATGTGAAACACATTCAAACAACTCAACCTTCCCAAAACCATGCACAAATTGTCCTTAAGAATAATATCATTTCCCTTCATGAGAGACAATTTAGGCCACCATCCAATCCAAGATGTCATTTTACTGACTTAGGGGAACCTATTGAAATGGTATTTCAAAAGTTGATGCAAGTTAATATGATTACATTGCCTTTCACTAGACCATATCATGAAAATGAGTCTAAACCTGCATGGTACAATGAGAAGGACTATTGTGGTTATCATCATGTCTACAAACATCCTACAAACAAGTGTATGAGGCTCAAACATCACATTTAAGATCTTATTGATCAAGAAAAATTAGAAGTAACTCCCAACTCCTCATCCAATGACAAATTGGGTATTTACCAGGATCCTTTTCCAAAGCATGGTCAATCCACTTCATCCTCTCCTTCCACTTCAAACCAATCCCAAAATAATCACTCCAACAATGTCTGCTATACTAAGGCACCTTACAACTAGGACTCTGTTGTAGGGTGTATTGATCATGATCCTTCACAAGTTGCCACCATTACCATAAAAGTTCCATATATCCTAATTGTGTTGTTACAACAAGACGTGGAATGGTCACTATCCCTCAACCTCCATCTTCTTCATTGTCCCAAACTTCCCTTTTCAATATTCTAAACCATCTTTGGAAGACTCCTGCACAAATATCCATCTTGGATCTCCTTAAATTTTCCCCTATCCACAAAGCTATATTGGATCGAGCTTTACAAGAGTCCCAAGTTCCACAATATCGATACTAATCAATTCCAAGCCCTTGTGGGTCACTTATCCTCCACTTACCACCTCACCTTTAACCAACATGACATGCAACTGCTCATTGATCCATCTTATAATAAACCCTTTCACATTAAGGTCCTGATTGCTAAACACAAAGTCAAGCATGTCCTTTTGGATAATGGATCTAGTTTGAATTTATGTACCTTGAGATTAATAAAATAATTTGGATATTTAGCAGCTAACTTAGAACCTTGTACTTTTACTATCAAAGGTTATGATGATGCCGAGAGAGAATCCAAAGGAACTATATGTCTTCCTATACAAGTGGAACTAGTTATACAACACACCACATGCCAAGTCCTTGATCTTGATCTTTCATATAACATCCTACTTGGTCACCCATGGATCTATGCTATGCAAGTTGTCCCTTCCACCTACCATGAATGTTTGAAGTTCCCTAATAATGGTGAAGAAGTTACTATCTATGCGGATCCTTGACCCTTTGAATATTGTCAAGCTATGGAAGTTGCTTCTCATCAAGATAATCTTTGTCCTATTAATGATATATCCACTAAAGATAAGGTTATCGCTTCCACATCTTATATCGATCCTAATGACCTTGCTTCCACTTCCTCATCCACCCAAGATCCTAAAGTTACTAAGGTAAAGATCATTAATAAAGTTTGTGGAGAATATGAGATACATTCTTATGGATTAGGATACATGCCTTCTAGTGTGGAAACCAAACATCCTCATGCGCCTACAAGTCAAGGTGAATCCTCTAATCTTGTTGAAAGTATCGTCGATCCAGGACTATTAATGCCTCTTCTGAAGACCTCAATATTCCATGCCTCTTCCATGACACCACCATATTTTCCATTGAACCTGTTGGTAATCATTTATGTTTAGGGTTTTAAGCTTGAACATTTGTAGTTTTTCCCATTCAAACCCTAAAATTTTTGAATCATAGGGTCTTGCATTGCTTCTTTTATCCTGATGATGACCTTCTGTGGTGGGTTCCTGGTTACCAGGTTTCATCCTTGTGCTTTAGTGTTCTTAGGTTAACCGGCCTGCGTGCAATATTTTACCGCTTTTCCCGTCGTGCATGAGAAAGTGTCAAGTTTCTGTGTGTGCAAGTAATCAAATCTGTTAGTGGGCTAGTGAAATCTCATTCGGCCTTTGAAAAATGTTGAAAATCTGAGTTATATGAATATTTTAATGCATATCAGGTCGCATGTACAAGGGAGAATCTTTCGCAGGGTCCCCGAGAATATTCTATATTTGTATGCATTTCCAAATGCATATCGGGTTCAAGATGGAAGATACATTGTGGGAATATTCCAGGAAGATCCCATGTTTGTATGTGCAGGAATGGATGTATGTCAAATATACATTGGGTCTTATGCAATGAAATATATACAAGGAAGCCAAATATGCATGTGCTACAGTGCAACGGTCCGCTGCGACATGCAAAGTGAACAGTGCAATATACAAGTGACCTTGTATATTCTGTAATATACAAAGGCAGAAAATGCAATTGGTGGGGCCCACCGCAAGTTTATACAAACAGGTTTGTACATGTTCGGCATACAAGGGAAATATGCATTCATCGCATATTCTAAAAAGATTCCCTGCTTGTATGTTTGTGTTTGTATATTCTCCATACAAACAAAATATACATTGAGGAGATACATTCCAGACCTGATGAAAGTTTTAGGCTGCTATATAATTATTTGGGGTCCGTGACTTGTATAAATGTTTGTATATGCAAATATACAACCTGATGTACAATGATAGGATACAAGCTGGATTCCAAGAAGTGTTCCAATCCAGTAGAAGAAATATTTGGTGTCCGTGACTTGTATATTTGCACTTGTATATGTGTCGATGTGCAAACTCATGATGATACAAGGCCCAGATTTGAAGATTTTTCAAATCTGATGGATAGATGCAATGAGGTCTGCCTTGTATATGTTTTGCGCTTGTATGTGTGTAATATACAAAGCGATGGGTGCAGGATGGAGATACAAGCCAGACCCGAACTGAATTCCAGTTTGTTCTATAACATTTGACGTCTGCCTTGTATGTTGTATATGCATTTGGATTTGCATATACAAGAGCGATAAAGGCAAAATAAAAGGAGAAGAGGTCAGCAATAGAGGGTTAAGGTGCCTACGTGGCATGATATCATTGACTGGCGACTCTTCATACATGTTTTGGGACCGTTAATTTTGGCGATGAGTTTTTTGATCAATGGTCAGGTTTTGAACCTTCAGCGATGGTTTTTTCCTTGTGTCTACAGCCATTTTGAGCGGGAAAATCTCCAGATGCATCTGTTGTTGTATCCCACAGGTAGTTGAGGTTTTAATGGCGGTCATGAAGAGACATGCAATGGATTGAGTGATGAGCCAACTACCAGTTTTATGAGGAATGTCCCCAAGCAGCGGCACGGGGCTTGAGTTTTGTTCCTCCTCGCCATTCCTTCTACCTATTGCATGCAGTGTTTTGAGCGCCATTTTTATGGTGCACAGTCTGATGAAATTTTTGATGTGCCATGTAATTAAATTTTGCTGGGTACACAATCTTGGTATAAAGGCCAGACTGTGTTACTCATTTTGTTGTTGAAAAACTGGACAAATTTTGGTGCTACAATAGGAATACAACTTTTTGGTGACTCTATTTCAGGTGTCTCTGCGAGTTTATGAGTTGTATGTTGTATGTATTATGCACAGAATTATCGATTTCATGTTGATTTAAATGAGTAATGCTTCATTGCGTGTATTTTGTTATTTGTCTCCAGACTGAATGTGTTTTTCTTTTGACTTTGAACATCTAAGGGGTGTTATAGATTCTAGAATATAGGTTTTCTATATTGAATACCTAGTCTCTTACTTTTGCTCAAGGAGTAGATTGAATGTTTTGGATTAAGTGTTGACAAGCATACATTGCAGTAAGGATGTTTGTAAGCAAAAATAACTAAATACTCTCTCTTGGGTATTGTATGTAAGGCATGCATTTTAGAAACCCCTTGAAATCTGATTATTGTCTTAAGTCTGTGGTAAATATTCACATATATATGTCTACTGACTTCGAGCCCTGGATAGGCACCGATCTGGTTTGGTATCTCTGTTATAACCCAAAGTCCTAGTTTTTCATCCATATATAAATCAAACTCAAACTTCAACTTCAAAACTTTTAGGACTTTAGAAGTAGTTTTAGGACCCAAAATCCTCTGTCTACAACTGAATATAGGCCCGAAGCTAGCCCCTTTGCACTTATCTCACAGTTTTGGTCTATAGAAGAGAGGATTTATCTGCTTTGTATCAACATCCCAGCTAATTCATGGATGTATTTCATAGATGTTGAGTAGGGAATACCCCCCTTGGTTCTGCAGAGCCTAAAGAAGAAGAGGAGACATTTATAGTCTATCTCCTATATTGTTGGCCCCTGGCCTGGGAATCTTGTCGATCATTGATGGCTACTTTGTAAGGGGTGACTGGGAACAAGCATCCAGTCTGGGAAAAATAACCAACAGAACCCTCATTGCCATATCCTACTTCCCCTTCATGGGACCAAAAAAATTCTATCTCTCATGTTACTTGTCAAAATAATGGAGAAAATGATGAACCGTTTAGTCCTACAAATACAAAATCACAAAAGAAAAAGAAAAATAAGGTATTGGACTTCAAAGAGAAAAATCATGCTATGTCTATCTTTGGGGTATCAAAGTCAAAGAAAATTTTACATTCCCCCTAGCATCACAAGAGAATTTACTTGAAGAAAATAAACTCTATTTGAGCATAAAAGTAAATCCAAGGTAGTTCCCTAAAAATGAGATTGTTGGTCCCTCATCACTTTCATTCCATGACACTTCCACCACCTTACATGATCACACACTTCCACCCCACTTATCTCACAATCACCATAAGTCTATTTTCCACCATGCCTCTCACTCCACTTCACCTACTAAAGTCATTCACCTAATAGGCTATGATGGTTCCCATTTACATTGCCTAAACACAAAATAGGCTAATCTTGCACTCAAGGAGGTGCATGATGGTATATGCGATGCCCATACTAGTGGTATTATCCTTTCAACAAAGATTCTTCAACTTGGTTTAGGTTCTTATCACTTAGCTACTTCAAATGGTCAAGAATTGGATGAACCTTTCCACATCTGCTAGCTCCAACAATTCCATGCTTAGTTTGCTAACATATCCCAATTGTCAAAAATAAAAATTAAAAATTAAAAAATTAAAACAAAAGAGAAAAAAATAAAAGAAAAAAATCAAAATAGTAAAGAGAAATCATTCATCCAATGGTGAAACCCACTTTTGTGGCACCTTGGATAAGTACCATAGTGAAAACCTGATCGCATGTGCCATGTGTAGTAGCCAGATCTCGTCATCCTTTAGATCATGTCTATTTCATGTCTCCATCCTTCCATTTCAATTCCATGCCTTTGTCTTCTATCAACCATTATCATTTGATCCCTTTCATATCTTCCCATCTCTGTTCCACCTCTTGGTTGCCTATCCTATCCCATCACATCCATCTCGTGTTTCCATCCTTAGCATACACCTAGAGGCAATAGATTGTGCCTTTTCTTTGGACATAGGTTTCCTTGTTAAATATTTATGGTCTAGGGTACATCTAAATTAATCTTTTTGAGCTTCACACACTTGTGCATTTCATGACCTTACACGTATGATGATATCACATACCCTATCTTACACCTATAGTGTTAGCATCATTAAACATTCCACATTGCCTTCCCAAACTTTGCTCACCACTCCTTCACCCATCCGATACCATATAGGCATCCCATAACAAAAACACCAAAATCCAAAAAAATCAAAATATGTCAAAAATCCAAAAAAAAAAAATATGTCAAAAATAAAAAAAACAAAACCATGTCAAAAATTCAAAAAAATCAAAACATGTCAAAAATTCAAAAAAATCAAAACATGTCGAAAACACAACAAAATCATGTCAAAAAATCCAAAAAAATCAAAACATACAAAAATCCAAGTAATAAATCAAATGCAAGCCATCCTTAATCCATACCGATCTAGTCAAGCAATCTAGCCAGATCATCCAAAAGCATACCTTGGTTTTTATTTCCTACCTTGTTGTCAACCTCATCAACTCAATCATCTTTAGGACATATTGTTCCCTAGTCCTTGTGTTGTTCTTGGGATATATCATTCCCACAACACTATCCTTATCAATCAATCATTGGTTTTTAGCTTGGAAGGAGCAACACCTTGGTTGTCTTTGTGTGGTTTTTTGCATGCTTGCTTGCTTTCTTGTGTGTTTTATCATTTTACTTACATTTGTATCAATCCTTGCAACATATTTGTCCTAATGACATCATGGTATTCCATTTAATATCATGGTACCCAATGGCATATGTTTGCTTGCACGTGTGTTATCATTTTATCTTGCATTGGCATTATCATTTTACCTTGCATCTTGGTGCAGGAGCACCTTCTGTATGGTGCAGGAAGTCATGTTTTTGTTTTGTTTCAATAAGACTTTTTAAGCCCATCATGTTTGTAATAAGGTTTTTGTGTCAATTTGGTCACTAGACCTATGTAGACCATGTTTTGGTCAATTTTGATGTAATCACACAAGGAAAACATGTAGTTTTCTTGTGTTAGGAGAAATCCAACGGCTAACTATTTTCAAATCAGTTTTGCATGGTTGGAGGATGTAAATTGTTGTCTCTAGCCTTTTATAGGTGAGAAGTTGGATGTAATGGGAGAGACATAGAAGGGAGTGAATGAATGAAGTACTGGAGTTTGGGTGTTGAACATTGTTATTTCTGAGTAATTCTTTGTGATTGTCATTCTGTACTGACTGGTAGTATTCATGTATTGAAGTAGTTCCATTTGATGGTGATCTAGTGATTTAGAGAGTTGTAGTTTGTCAGATATTATTCCTTTTACAGAGATTGATTCGAAAACCTAGAACTAGGGTTTGGTGAACAAATGGAGTGTTATTCCTCTGTCCACTGAAAGCATTCCCAGTCTCAGTGTGATGGAGGAATACAACATGTATTTTGTGTTTGTTGTTATTCTGGATCAGACACCCAAGGATCCCAGGAGTTTGGTATAAGTTGACTAGGCATCTCTATGTGACTAGTCATAGAAGTGATAGGAAGAGTGATGTGGAGTGACCAAGTTGACAGAGTGATCAAGTGTTTGTAGAGGAGGATAGACCCTTCTGTTTGTTGAGTTTTGTTTATATGCATTTGTTTGGTGTCTGTGCAGTCGCAGAGTAACTAAAGTACCATCAGCGTAACATGAGTCTCGGAGGAACTTTTAGAAGTCACATCGATCCTCGGTGTTAGGCCGATAGAAGGGCGTCGACGAAGATTGGGTTTAGTCTTGCCAAAGAGCATACATTGATGCAAGCCTTGTATCGATCCCTCGAATGTATATTGGAAATGCATATCGCATTGTACATTGAGAATATACATTTCATATGATACAAGAGATGACTAGCCACAACAGTGGAATCGAATGCATGTTGAGGACTCAACCTTCATTGGATACAAACGGTGACTGGCGATAGTAAGTCAAGTGAAGCACATAAAAGTTGATTGGTATCGGTGTGGTCGAGGTGTATCGGCGGAGAAGTCTTCAAATTCGCCGATGAGTTAAGTCACACTGAAGGAAGGGTCACACCAAGTGTATATTGCAAATGTATTTCGAGAATGCATGTTGAAACATACATTGTGTTAGATACAAGAAGGTGACCGGGTGTAGTGGTGAACCGGTGTATATGGACTATAGTCCACCGGTGATAACAAGTGGAGTGATGTATCTGAGTTAAGAAAGCATCGGCATATCGGCGTAGTGAATCCTAAAGCGATCGATAATAATTATCTGGCCGACAGAGTCATGACTAACCATTACGGTTAAGTTGAGTGGAGTGTAACCGCCATCGGGGATCAGTAGGAGATAAGAAGACACTGCCGATAGGAGAAGTCTCTCCGAACGAAGTGAAGTTGGCTGTCGGGGAAAGTTGGAAGATCGATAGGAGAAGCTAGTAAGTGGCCGACGGATGTGTTTGGCCGACAAGGTCTGGTTGCCAAGACATAGGCTACATCTCGTCGATCAATTATGTGTTGCTTCCCGCTGTGCACTCTGCATCACATCTGCATTATCATTTCATCTTGTATCTACATTATTATTTTATCTTACATTAGCATTATCATCTTGCATCTACATCATCATTTGATATTGCATCTACATCAGTCCTTCTAACCTACCGTTGTACCATTGTGGCAGGTAGGTTAGAAGGACTGATGTAGATGCAATATCAAATGATGATGTAGATGCATTATTATTTTATCCTACATTAGCATTATCATCTTGCATCTACATCATCATTTGATATTGCATCTACATCAGTCCTTCTAACCTACCTGCCACAACGGTATCATGGTCTTCTATATCATGGTGCTATACAACATAGGGTTACTTGTGACCTTATTGGTTGTCTCATCATAGTACTCACTAATATTGTCAAATGTCTGTGTGATGTGTTAGGGCATCCTTTTATGTACGAGACACATCGTCACCTTGGTCTTTATACCTTGGTGCATAATGTCTAGTGCTATAGAAAAAATCATGATTGCTCACCTAATACAACATAACTTATCTTTCTTTGTCTTTTAATTGTCCTATCCATTTTGAGAGTCTACCTGTGTCCTTCATACCCACCTATCCTCTTGAGGGGGCATCACATCCTGTCATCCCTTTCTAATCATTCATACTTTTTCTTCTTTGAAATGATGCTACTTCCTTTTGGTCGCAACATCATCTCAAAGAGGGGAAAAATGTAGACACCTAAACTTGACCTTGTTAGATCCATCTTAGTCGTCTCCTATCACCTTGTCCTTCCCTTTAGCTAATTAATTAAATAAATAAATTTTATTTATTTATTTATTTAATTTTATCCTTTGTCTAATAATTAATTAAATAATTTTAGTTATTTTATTAATTATTTTCCCCTAGCTTGTCTTATAGTTAATTAAATAATTTTATTATTTAATTAATTATTAGCTCCCACCTTCTCCCATAATTAATTAAATAATTTTATTATTTACTTAATTATCTTTTCCCACTTATCCTCATCTTGGCACAAAAATATAAAAATCTCAAGCTGGCCTTATATGAGGATAGGTCTTATCCTTCCCTTAAGTTGTCTCACTTAATCTTGTCCATTCGTCACCTTTTAATCTTGTCCGTCCATCCTTTATCCATGTCTCATTTGATCTTAGCCATTGATGCCTAATTTAATCTTGACCATTCATCCATCTGTCCTAAATCATATAAATTAGAGCATCCTTTAAGTCATTTTTCCACTAGAGCATGGACGAGAGCAACTAGAGAGCATGCCATAACCAAGGAGCCATTATCTACACATTTTGAGAGTAATTGTTACAAAAATTAATCTTTACTTAGTACTTAGGTAAAGGTTATATTTATTTCCTATTAAATACTTGTATTCATAAATATAAAGTATTTTTATTTAATGTGAGTATCTTCACACATGTGTGATGATAACTCGCGTCAATATTCCTCTTGGAGGAATATTTGATTTATTTAGCCACCTCCTTAAGAGGTTGACACTTTGCACTCACTCACATGAAAGGTGGCATATGGGAGTTGCATGCAACTCCCCCTCTCACCTCTATTTATGAGGTGCCCTCTCCTCTTCATTCATTAATTCCTCTCTTATTTTCTCTTCTCGTGCATTTCTTGAGGAGCTCCTCCCTCTTTTTATGTAATATTTTATTTCATGGCTTCATGCCATCTTTTATAATTTATGGGGTTTTTTTCTTTGTTTTTTCCCCCCTTCAAAATCTCTTGTCTCCATTGTTGTGCATGATGGTAATTTATTTATTTATTTCATTCACATGTTTGATTAGTAGTTTGATTTGATCCTTTATTATTTCTATCATGGTATCAGAGCAGGTTCTACTAATCTTTCTGTGAATGTATATTTTCTATGATGCATTCAGATGTGGAGCCAAGGAGAAAAGAGTTTTTTTGTGCAGATTGAGAGAGAGAATGAATCTTTTTTTTTGTGCAGAATCAAGTTTTTTTTAATTTTTTTCTAACCCTTTTGCATGCACATTCAATTTTTTTAGATCTTCACATTCAATTTTTTTTATAAATTTATTTTAGGGCCCTAAGCCCTGCTTCTTTTAACAAAAATTATGTTGCAACTTTTTGGTTTTATTTAAAAACCTGCAAACAAAAAAAATCTTTTTTTTTTTAAAAAGTGCATGCATCTGAATTTTAAATAATAAAATTAAAAAAACTCTGTTTTAATCTAAGTTTTGTTTTACAAAAATTTTAGGGCTTTAGCTTTATATGCAAATTCAAATTTATTCTTCGGATGCATGCTTGTAGATTTGTTTCCAAATACTGATAAAATTTTTTTATTATTTAACTCACAATCTTAATTAGTTGTTTCTGGTTTTTATTTTTCTAGGGGTTTCTATTAAAAAATAATTTTTATTTTTATTTTTTTTTAACACAAAAATTTGTATTAATTTTGCAAGTTTAAATAAATTTTTTTTAAATCATTCATAATTTTGTTTACAAACTATATTAAAAATATTTTAAATAATTTTTTTAAAATCAAACTTAAAGTTTTTAAAAATATATATAAATTTTTTTTGGGGCCTCATCGGCCTCAGCCTCAACTGAGCCTCAGCCCCACAGCCATTAAGACTTGTCGAGCCTATGGGGAGGCATAAAGCCACCCCCCACCCCATCTCCACTAGCCCTAAGGGTGGGTTGCTCACCGCCCACCATCCTTTGACCCCGACGCTGCTCCCGTCGACCGCCATCCTTTGTTTTTCCCTCTTTGTTATTACAAAGGCCCTTTAGTTCAACTCAAACAATCTTGCTTCCAATGACTGTCTGAAAAGGCTAGGCTATAATTTTTGTCAGGTAGAGAAAGAACCAGCCTGAGAAAACTAGAAATTAAAAGGCCCACATTTGTTGCTTACTTGTTTCTCTAGTATGTCTGCCTACGGACAAGATCAATGTGGACTCTGCTACAGATGATGACAGGAGCCAAAACCTGTAGAATTTTGATAGAACAGCCTTGTCCTCACTTGTAAGGCACCTTGTCACGGGATCATCAATAGTAGTTACTTTGAAGAAGTTTCTGTTCTTGAATTGCTCTAGCTACTTCTCACTCAAGTGGTCTTAAAAATAGCAAATCTCTGCCTTTCATCTTGAATTTCTGCCTTTGGCTGCCTAGGAAATTACTCTTAATGACTGCATATGAATATTCTGTATCAATTGCTATTATTATTTGTTTTTTTAAATGTTCCTATCTTTGAAAAAGTGGGTGTATAGAACCTTCAGACAAATCTGCTGACGAGTGCCCATCTTTGGAAAAGTAGGTATACACTGCCTAAAGTTATCATGGAGCTCTTTCTATTTGGTATTCCATTAATTACATTTTGTTTTATTAGTTAAAAAAATGGAAATAATTTTAGGCATTTAAAAAAAATAAGGCATTTTCTTAAAAAAATTAGGCCTTTTACCAATAAAAATTGCCTTTTAAATTAATTTTTTAAGTCATTTTTAGACTTTTTTAAAATAATTTTTTAATTCTTCAATGGACACCTAAATAAGTTTCGTTTTCAACAATTTTGCCTTTTATTAGGCATTTTTTAAAATAAAATAAAAAAATTTAAGCTTTTTTTTTAAAAATTGCCTTTTATAAGGCATTTTATTCATCTAATAAGTTTTTTTAAAAAAAAAATTTGCCTTTAGATGAAATTTTGAGAATCCTTATGTCATGGTAATTCTTTTATCTCTTAGATGTTATTATTTTTAATTCTTAGTTGCAATATTTGAAATGCTCAATGAGACCTAAATAGGAATTTTTTTTTTTTTTTAAATCTTGCCTTTTATTTTGCCTTGTCATTAGGCATTTTAAAAAAAAATCACCCTTTGAGGCATTATATTTATTAAGTTTTTTATTTTTGCCTTTTAATTAGGCAATTTTTTTACAAAAAATTACTTTTTTTAAAGGCATTATTACTTGTTTTTAAATGGAGACTTTAAAAAAAAAAGACAATTTTTGTAGGCATTTTTTTGCCTTAAGACATTTAATTAAGAAATGTCTTAATTGCCTTTTATTATAAAAATTAAGCATTTTTTTGAATCAAGCATTTAAAAAAAAAACAAATTGCCTTTCTTTAGCTAACTTAAACTAGGTATTTTAAAATAATCTTGTACTTTATTATTGAACTTGATCAACCCAATAATTTAGTACATGCTATAATTCAATTGTATTTGAAAAAAGGATATTCATGTAGTTCGAAATGCATGAATATCGTCTTGAAATATGTTAAATGAATATATTATATTTATTATTTATGACTTAATCATTTTTTTTTGACAATCCTTGTGAGATTATACAATCACAAATTTTTAGAATGACATATTTAGGTGGCTTCATTTGTGCCCCTTCTCATTCAACACAATTTGTGTCAAATTATCATTCTGACTTTTCTACCTAAGTCTTGATTTATCACAATATTTACAACAAATCTAGAGTTTCCTTCTCACATACAATTATGTTGTTTTGATAAATGGAATCTGATATTTTATTATGCCTCATTAATTTGATAATTGTGCCATATTGGTAAATTTGCCTTCTTATGGATTTAATCCATATATTTTATTTTGAAAATTATATGTTTTATCTAGGCTCATTGGAGTATTTGCCTTCTTCATGGATTTATTCCATCTATATATTTTTGAAAATTAAAAGCTCATTAGAGCATATGCCTTCTTGATGGATTTATTCCATCTATATATATTTTGGAAAGTAAACGATTTATCTAGTCTCAATGGAGCCTTTAAATATTTTATGCGCAAGATGCATTTGTAGTAATGTTGCATAGGGAGCCCTATCTATAATGAATTAGCTATTTTATCAAGTCTCATTGGAGTTTTTTTTGGGCCCCATGGAAAATATTTCCATCCACATTGATGGTATGCACTTACATTTTTATGATGAATTGATCATTGGGATCAAGTTCTTAAAATTTTTTATGAAGGCAATATGGTTTTTATACCATTTTTAGGACTATTTTCAAAGTCCTTTGATATTTAAAATTAAGGCAATTTGATTTCTTAACAAAACTACTTTTAGGACTATTTTCAAAGTCCTTTGATATTAAAATTTTTTTATGAAGGCACTATGGTTTTTAAAACCATCTATAGGACTGTTTTTCAAAGTCCTTGATATTGAAACTTAAAATGATGGCACTATGATCTTTAGGGCTAATTTTCAAAGTCCATTATTATTAATCTTGATATAAGTTCCCTTTACAATTCAACAAATGATGTAGTGAGAAGAAACCTAGAACTATTATTGCTTTATCTATATATTGACATTTTATAATTTGGGCTATAAGCCATGATTTGTGCTACAATTTTTACTAGAACTCTTATTCAAGACTTAATGTTATTTTATCTACATTGAATTACTCTTATATTAGCTATGATAACTTTTGCTTGGATTCATTTGATCCACAAACTTTTGTTATGCAATTTGTATCTCTTTATATGATTATACTAATTTAGATTTAGAAGATGATCCCAATGATGGGAAATCCATTTGTGGTTATGGTTTCTTTCATGAAACATGTTCCATATCTTGGCAACACAAGAACTATCAATCCACTTCTCTTGGCTCTAAAGGAGCTCAATATTCAGTTTGTTCAAAGACATCTATACAAGCACTTTGGTTCACTCATCTATTTGAAGACTTGGTTCTACCTCAAACTGCATCTAGCCTCTTCTTCAAGCTTCTTTCTCAAAATCTATTCTTCTTCATTGTAAAATCAAGGCTTTTATGCCATTCTTGTAAATGTTGTAATAATCTCATTGTTGGATTTGATGTAATCTTCCCCAAGTAAAGCTTAAGGGGAGATGTTAGAAAAAATAATCTTTACTTGGTACTTAGGTAAAGGTTGTATTTATTTCCTATTAAATACTTGTATTCATAAATATAAAGTTATTTATTTAATGTGAGTATCCTCACACATGTGTGAGGATAACTCATGTCAATATTCCTCTTGGATGAATATTTGATTTATTTAGCCACCCCCTTAAGAGGTTGACACTTTGCACTCACTCACATGAAAGGTGGCATATGGGAGTTGCATGCAACTCCCCCTCTCACCTCTATTTATGAGGCGCCCTCTCCTCTTCATTCATTAATTCCTCTCTTATTTTCTCTTCTCGTGCATTTCTTGAGGAGCTCCTCCCTCTTTTTCTGTAATATTTTATTTCATGGCTTCATGCCATCTTTCATAATTTATGAGGGTTTTTTCTTTTTTTTTTTTCCCCCTTCAAAATCTCTTGTCTCCATTGTTGTGCATGCTGGTAATTTATTTATTTATTTCATTCACATGATTGATTAGTAGTTTGATTTGATCCTTTGTTATTTCTATCAGTAATGTTATGCTGCTAGTGTGAGCAATCAACATTTATACATCAAATATCATTATCAAATATCAAGGGCAACAAGGACTACTTCGGTAATATTGTTTCATTTCCTTTCGCTAGTTACTTGCTCTTGATGTGATGTTGAATATGGAGTAGGTTCATAGATGCATTTGCTCCTTATTTGATTTCCATTTTCTGTATACATGGTTACCTTCCACAATTCTTTTGTTCATTGGCTAGAAGGTGATGCTCACTTGAAATATGTGGGTTTCCACTGGACTTGTTAATGGGGCATTGGGAATTATTGTAGCTATTGCCTACACAAATGGTAGAAAACCTCCTGGGCTACCGAGCTTCGTCATGGTTAAGTTCAATAACTATGCATGGATCCCTTGGGATTCATGTGACCTATGTTTGGTGCTAGTTGCTTTTGTGACTCGTGGTTCTCACCAACAACTCACCCTTAAGATGGCATGGGCTTTGACCATCCATAAAGCCTAGGTTCTTGCATTTGACAAGGTCATGATAGACATTGGCCCTATCGAACGTCAGGGTTTGGTCTTCATTGCAATCTTCCGTGTTTGGTGCTTGGTAGATGTGTGCAACTCATCAACCTTTCCTTCCAATGATATGCTCACATGCAAGACAATGTATTCGTCTCTTTCAAGAAAAGGGAGGAGGCCCGTCTTGTGGCTATTGTATCCTCAATTTCACAGTGCTTGCATATGTTGATGCACTCTAAAGCACTCAATTCCAAATTGTGTAATTGCATTGTTTTTGTAACACCAATACAATATTCATTTTCTCTTATCGTTCTTTTGCACCTAAGAAAACAACACTTATTGTAGATGCCTATCGACGTGCCCATTGAATATTTGTATTAAATTCACCCAAATTTGACATATTTTAAAGGTGAAAATTGTTTTTAATATTTGAAAAGATAAAAACAATAAAATGTAACAAAAACTTATTTACTGTTTGAAACATCTTACATTTCAAATAACTATTTACTTCCAACCATGAAAAGGATAAGAAGTAATAAAAATTTGTTTATTATTTGAAATGCTAAAATTCTCAGTAAAAACTTATTTGTTATTCGAAACAACAAAATTTCTAAATAACTAACATTAGTAGGTATAAATTTTCCACAGTCCATATAATACAATTAGAAATACTTTTAGATTAAACTATGTATATTTTAATTCAAAAGCATTTCTAACTGTATAACTAGCATTGTTTAGCTATCTATTTACTTTGTGCCATCTACTTACTTTCAACCTTATATAAGAAGTCTTCCGACAACAAAACAAGTTTGCCGACCACTTACTTCCAACCTATGATATGTGGTAAAAGGTTAAAGATCTAATATATGCCAAACATTTGACAGATGTGAGAGGAATATTTGTCAAAGAGACTGGTGAGAATGGGGTATTTGCTGATGTTGTGATAATGTGTTTGGTCCCACCACATTCACTACAGAACTTCTGTGTAAATCAAACAGGCTGGATGAATCTTTGTGGCCCTCCACACTGAAAAGCATTTTTTCTTCTGCTGTTGTGATTTTGTGAAGAACAATCATAATAAAAAAACTAACAATAATAGGGCGCCGCCACGTGTCGACTTCTAAAAAGTTAAGCTACAAGGCCAATTATCTCCACTTTCAAATACATGGAATTGGAATTTTGTTTGTGTTTTTCCTTGTCAAATCATTCTCTTCTGTTGTAACGAAGAAGATGTAATGGGCATTCGGGATGATTATAGGTTCAACAAAATTAATGGAATTTGTTATCTTAGATTTCTATGTATTTACCAATTTTTTTTGCAAAGGACGGGGTCATCTCTTTCTAGTTTGTTGGGTTCCGAGATTTTTCTCGTTTTCATACTCAATCCCAATCGAACAAGAAGTAGGATTGAATTTGGAACTAATTCAATTCAAGGCAGAGAAAATTATACGACTTGGAGAATGGCCACTAAGATAACAAGTGGGTGAAAGTGATAAAGAATTGCTTTGTTAATTGGACATCAGCTTGGAGGCCTCTGTCCCAGCAGCATTTGTTGATGTGATGATTTTTTTATGATTATGTTCATGAGTTTGCTACGGTTGCTATGTGTAGTTTGTTTTTGTCATTTGCATGCATTTATTTTGTTATGGGTAGTTGCTGCTAGCGACTTTTTAGATTTGCAAAGGGTGTGTTTTTGAATTTTCTTATTCTACTTAAATATCATCCAGTTTAATGGTCAAACATCCAATGACAATTTTACACCTCATCCACACCAAAAAAGGGTAAATATTTGTCTTATTTTTACGAGCCAAATTTGACTTTTGACTATTGAATTGGATGATGTTTAAGAATACCCAGATCTTTTGTCAAAATGAGTTTGTAGATTTGTAGGATTTAAGATTATTTGGATATGAGGTTTGAACAATTTTGGACTGGATGGTCATTTACATTACCCAGGTATAATGTTTGCTAGAATGTTTTTTGTATTTTGCTTGGACTTGATTTTTTTGTTATAGTAGAGGAATTATGTCAAATAGTTAACGTGCCTTGTCTTTGGTTCCACATTTTGCATACATGTAGTGCAACTACAACTATAACATGTGATAAAAATTCCCCTTCCATTATGCTTACATGGATGTCCATACATTGTTTTGAAGCTCCTATTTTGGCACAGGCAAGGAGAATACTGACAAAGGTTGTCAAGTTTGGCTTTACCCTTGCCCACAATATTGTGTCCCGCATTTTGGTCAAAGTGGGACATTGAAATCAACATTTTTAACAAAATTTTCACTTTCTGACACTTATAGCAACTAATCCGTTAAGAATTTGAAGATGATGTGAACTAATGATTTTTGAGATTTTGTGTGTAGATTCTAAATATATTTATTTTTAATTAGACATAATTTGTGAGTTTTTTTACGTAACTTTTAATAACTTATTTTTTATAGTTAATTGTATTTTTAAAAGTGATGTTTTTATCGTATAACATAACTTTTTTTATAGAAAGAATAAAATTATAAATTTTTAAATATAGATTTGTAATACCAATATTTAGTGCACAAATATTTTTTCATAATTTTTTGTTGCATATTTTTTTAATTAATTTTTGAAGTGAGATTAATTATAATTCAGATATAGGTTTATACCATACAACATAACTTTTTTTGTATGTATCCAAATTAACTTTTTTTTTTTGTAGAAACAAGGACATCAATAATTAGTGTGTAGATATTTTTTAGAATTTTTTTTCTATATTTTTTTTATTTTTCTGCATGTGTTGAATATAGACTTTGATGTTCAATGAAAACCTATGTTCACTAGAAAATAGAAAATAAATATAATAATCAAATGAAATATATTCAAAATCATACTTTTTGGAAAGCTTATACTAAGGTCTACATACTTACAAAATAGAATTTATGACTTCATTTGATCCCCCAAAAGGTGAAGCAAAATTGGTTTTTGTCAGCATTTTGATAGGTACAGAGGAGACTCCATCAAGGGTTAGATTTAAGACTAGGGGGGTTATTTCTAAGGGGATTTGATCTAAGGGGGTTTTTATCTAACCCCCTTCAATTAAACCCCTTTAGATGGAATCCCTCAAAGCTTAAAGCATTAATTTTTCTAAAAAATATGTGATTTCAGATACAAATCAGGATGTCCCATAAGTGGGACACAATATTGTGGGGGATGCTCCTTACCAATTACATTTCCTTGAAAGTTTGTAAAGAGTTTTCAACAAATCCATTTTGTGCATATTCTACAATCATTTGAATTGATGGGGTTGGATGTCTTAGAGACATTCTGTCACATTTTGTGTGCCTTGCAATTTTTTATTGTTTCATGTGCTATCAAGTATTGAATATCCTTTCATTCATTTGGGTATATGTTGAAGACATCTTTTCTATTTGCATGCATGATATTATGTGTTTTCTTCATCATGGACATCATTTGTTTTGCATTTGATATATACTTGTAAAGAAAGATTGTTAGCTTTGAGGATTCATATATCATTTTAAAATCCTTATACACTTACAACAAAAAGAAAAAAGTTTGAGATGTTGTGAACATGGTAAATGCTTGAAAAGAAAGATTGTTAGCTCTGAGGGTTCACATATCATGTTTAAATCCTTATATATTTGCAACAAAGAGTAAAAAGGTTTGAGATGGTATGAACATGGTAAATGCTTGAGATGTCATTACTACATGTATTTTCTCTTGGTTAATGTAACTTTTGTTTAAAGAAAAGAGTTACTAATACATAAGGAGATTTTGAGCTCATATATTTGAGTTTGATGGGTTTCTCAAGTGATAAAAATGCATATGTATTTGATATGCTTTGTTAAGGTTCTTACCGTTTTATGAAACTTCTTCCCTTTATCTTCAAGTTATAATGGGTTTTCCTATAATGACTTCTTGATAGTCAAATGTGGCATGAGTATCTCATATATTTTGACCTACTTGATATTCGAATATAGAGGCACATAGTTGGAATGATATCGAAATAACTTTGAAATAATCTTGTTCAAAGTTTTGGGGTTTCTCCATTTTTGAAATAATCTTGAATAGTTCAAACAAGCTTTTTACATATCAAAGTAAAAGGTCTCATATTGTTTGCACTACTTTATGATTTGATAAATGCTTTGGAAAAAAAATATTTGGGAGTTGATATCCATTTGACTATCTTGATTTACCAGTCACATGCATGATATGTCAAACATTTATTGAAAAAGATGCATGGCATGTTAACAACTGTGTTGAATGATACTCAAGATGATGAAAGTGAATAGGATAAATTGAGCAAGGATATATGTTAATGTGTCATATATCTCATTTCTTAATACTCCATACATTCGATAATATTTGGATAATCATCTTTTTCTTTGATTGTTGACTTCATTGCTTTTGATGATGAATTTCATGAAAGATTAAAAAGAAATAAAATGAAAAGTTTAAAGATTGTAGAGTGCCTTCATTTCTTGAATGATACTCTAATGCTCGATGGCTTCAATGCACATGTTTTGATAATGATATTCAACTTTTAGTGAAAATATATTGATATGTTAAAAAAGCAATGACAAATACAAATATTTAAATCTTGGTTGACTATGTTGACAATGATAAAGTATAGTCACAATGAATAATAATTTGAAATCTAAATGAATTAAAAGGATTAAATGTTGAATTTAAAGGTTCGGGGAAACTATTGGACAAACCTACAAGCATCTTAGGTCAAATTTTATATTAAGTCCGCATCCAAGATCTTAAAGCCATGAATTTGTCAACAATAGTAGACCCAAACTTATTTGATCAATCAGATTGTATTTCCTTCCTTGTGTCCAAGGAACCTTGCACATTGGTCAAAGGACCAATAACACTTGATAGAGATTGTCATGTTTCTATTATTAGTCCACTCTCGAGTCCCTTAGGCCCTAGCCCATGTCACTGCCAAGCCACATGCAAAATTCTAATGACATGTGCAACAACTTACAATTGTGGACTTCAAAGTACAAATACCAGTGACTCAAGGATATTTAGTAAGCTTGATTACATAAGGTTTTTTGTGTCCATCGAGAAAATAGACATGAATCAAAGTGAACTTAAAACATGACACCACCCTCTAGAATCTGATTAATAAAACCCTAGGGATTTCCAACCCTAGGCTTGATAGACTTCAAATTAATATTTCATACTTAAAACATCTGTTCAACTTGATTATATAGGGCAACTCAGATTTGCAAGAAACAAGACAAGTTAATACCATATTCAAAAATCCTTCTAGATTTTAGTTATTTAAAGTTTGTTTCAAGTCTAGAAGGCTTAGATGTTCATAAACCCAGACTTTACATTATTGAAGTTTATCAATCTTTTTTCATCTAGTGATGTCTTGCATGTTTTTTGACAAAATCAAGCTCCTATATATATCATGTCTCACAAGCAGTCTCAAATTTATGGAGGCAAGTTTGTTGCACATCCAGAGGTACCCATGGCCCTAGAATTTATTTTGAAGGAGCTTGGGAAGAAGTCTTGCATCCGTTAGGAAGCTCGAGTCTTAAGGTCGAAAGGGGTTGGTGTTAGGTACATAGTGCTCTAGATCAAATTTCATTGGTTCTTCAAATCAATCTATGGGATTGTAATGCCAACAACACACTTCAACTCCTTGTTGTGTACCTTTTTATAGCACGTTCATTAAAAAAGAAATAAAAAATTTGTTCTTTTAAATTTGTGTGGTTACTATATACACTACATATTGACTATTATTATTTACACTACACTAAATGAAATAATTTATATATATATATATATATATATATATATATATATATATATATATATATATATATATATATATATATATATATACATTCTATTAAATTAAGTTAAATTAAACTTTAAGAAAACTTTATTTTCCTTTATATGTAAAGGCATAAAGTTGTTCACAATAAAGTTATGAATATATTTCAAGCAAAGACTAATTTTGTTGGTTGATAATAGAACTTGGGGTTTCTTAAATAATTCCCATTGGTTTTAGCATGAACTATGATTGTGTGATAAGACCATTGATTACTTAAGCTTTCCTTAATGTTGTACATAAAAACAAAAAGGTAAGTAATCACTTATTTTAAAAATTGAAAAAAAAGGTTTGATTTACTTCACTTTAATATAAACTATTATTTCAATCTATATTCTTCTATTATTTCAATCTATATTCTTCTAATGCTTTTGTTTGTATTAATGCATCAATGTTCTATCCCGTTTTCAGTTGGCAAGATTAATTATTTATTGATAAAGATCTGGTTCATTTTTTAAGTATTGAAAAAGAAACATCTCCTTTCATATTTGTCATTCGAAACTTTGGGCCTAAATTTGATAGTTGTATAGGCCTAAATTTGACATGAAAATTTTGGGAAGATTATATTATAGAAGAGAAAATTTTATTTGACATTTATCATAATAAAATACATTTTTAATTTATGATATATATTTTTTAAATAAAATATATTTTCACATTTACTCTAAATAAATAATTGTCTTGCCTGGATCGACCGCGAAATTTAGGCCCCTTAAACTAATTTAAGCCAAGACAGTTCCCGCCTTTAATCCAGCCTGGTGAAGACGTATATTGCAAGCAAGGGGTCCGTGGATTCTTTCAAACCTCTACTTTTCCCTTGGACGTCAAAACGAGGAAGGCCCATATGATGACCGGGCTCACGCTATCAAACGCTTTCTCAGATTTTGTCTCGCGATATTTAAAACCACTAAATTTTAGATGTCAAAATCAATCCAAGGTGTATTTGGACTTTATTCCGCCTGTGGGGTATAAAGGTATCACTATTTTCAGGGTCGGCACAAAGACGAGTTCTAGTTTGGTGGGGGTTTCCACGAAGCTCCCATGGCCGCCTTTATGCGACAATATGTTGTGTAATAATGATGAACCCATGGTGAGGCATAACGACCTCCACATGGGTAGTTTAGGTAAGAGACTATCCTATTTAGTAATGTAAAAATTTTATGGGGTAGTATATGTCCATGTCTTAGTTGTTATGGTGTGGTGCACATAACCTTCCAATTAAATATATTACAATAATCAATATATGAAAATTAAAAACCTTCCAATTAAATATATTACACTAATTAATACAAGTAAATTAAAAGTCTAGTGAAATATCCTGAAAGCACCAATACATGTTCACTTTTGCATGTGTAGTTACACATTCAAGTGGACAACATATGTGTCTGCAATACAAGACAAGTTGGTCCAAATGGGGACTCTTTCAAAATAAAATACACACTTTTTAAATTAATTACAGGATATAATGTTTAAAATAACCACCCTTTTGTGGAATGGACAAAAGTCAATAAGTTACAATTACATGTCCCCATGATCCATCATTGGTGCCTAAGCTACCAAAATACAAGTCCTCCTCAACTAAATGGGCTCTCAAGGGCACATATTCCCATACTTGCTCTCACATCCACATGACATCTTCCAATTACTATAAGTACTACACAAACATTTAACATAATTTTATATTTAAGTGATCATATTCATACTCTTCATAGATTTTTATTATTATCAAGATATAAAAATTATAATTATTATTTTTAAAGTGTAAAATTTATGGATGTTAATAGTATATGTGATTTTCATCACTACCAACACATTTTGTTACATTCAAATCTTACCATATTAGCCTAGCTAAAACATCGATGCCTTTGTATGAGTTTTCTTCTTCCCCAATGTCTCACTAAGTAGACTCAACCCCCCTACCATCACATGAACCCCATTGTTTCCTTGCTCAATTTCCATTATGGCATGGTTGTCAACAACATGATTAGTCATTTTACACCTTTTTTTATCAATACATACCCACCCTCTCAACAAGATAAAATGCCTCAGACCTGAAAACTTGTAGCTCCACAATGCAACCATGTCACTATGCCTTTGATTGTAATTCTTATTATTAAATTGTTAAATTTTTTATTTTTATTATTATGATTTCCTAATTCAACAATCTAACCTTGTTGCAAAACAACAATAATGTCTACATTTCTAATGGTTGGTAGACGATGAGCAACAACAATAGTTCTTCCTATTATCAAATGGCCAAGAACTTCTTGTAGAATTCTTTTCAAATCCTACATCAAGAGCATTGGTTGTTTCATCTAAGAGAAGAATTTTATGGTTTTTAACACTACCCTAGCTATTGCTACTCATTGCTTTTGACCTCCAGATAACTACCCCTCTTTCCTTGAAATCTGTGTGTGCACAAAATATGTCAAGATTTTCTTAAAATATCAAGTTGTGCTAAGCCTGATATATTTATGATCATAACAATTGCTACAATTTTTTGAAAATTTAATCTTGAGAGATAGATTGTGTTGGTTCAAATTCATTATTTAAAACTTATTTTGAGTGTAGAGTAGCATCCAAGTGCATCATCACTAATATAAAATAGGACTGGATGCTAGTGTATTGCATACAACTTTTAATGCCTATAATGAGTAATAACACAATTTAAATGGTTTATATAGCCACAAAATATGCAAGACCCCTAGATCAATGCAAGTGATTGTGAATTAAAAAGATAGGAGTTGTCTAGAATTCACATAAAATTATGACAATCACTCAAATTCATTCTTTCCAATGAAGAGTAGTCATCAATGTTTGTAGGAAAATCTTGAAGGTTTGAAGAACCACTCAAGAAAACAAGCCACACAAGCAAATGTAATTTCCCATGGGATAGATTGGATTGGAATGGCAGTGAGGTATATAGAATGGTTTTACTATTTGAGAAATTTTACCTTTAGTAGAACCCTTGGTTGTGCATTGTTTAGGTTTTAGTATTGGTGAATGGGTATATATGTGGCCCTTTTAACCAAGAAAGTTGTGCCCGCATATAAGGAAGAGCTAAACTATTTTTTCTTCAAAATTTTTCTTAGTAGTTTGTTGTTTGATGATCTCCATCAACTTGTATCTAGCCAATTTTTCATTTCCAAGTGTTGTAATATTAGAGAATAATTGCCCTAAACTCCTATCCAAATAGACATTATTTATCAGCTAAAACATTGCAACCAAATTGCAAAGATTATCTTGTATTTCATTTCTTGCATCTTTTCTACTAAGATAGAGATTGCATATATTCCACTAACTATAGCAAAGAAAATGGTAGTGAATGTTTGCCTCCATTAGTTTGGTCATTTCTAATAAACACTCCCACATACCAAAAAGCTAATGCCCAAGACCAAATGATATTCTATACATGCATACTATGCCCAATCCCTTGGTCATCCCTCCTTTGTACCCTAACCTTTATGTGGTTTGTAATGCTTCTAAATAGGAATTTAATGGTTTGTTTTCTCCCACAAAATAGTAGATAGTTTTGATTTGTACATGAACCTGTTAAACATTAAAAAGAATTAGAATAGGACTTGGAACCATTTTTTTTAACTAGAAAACAAATCAATATGTTACCATAATGCATATGCGAGAATCCATTCCATGGATGAATTTAAAATTCTTCTAACTCATGTTCTGCAATGTTGCATGCATCTACATATGCTTTATGGCTCTTGGATGGCTGCCCTATAAGTGTGTAAGCATATAAACCTCTAGCAAATGCAATGCTTGGAGAATTGCAACACTTAGAATAACTCCAACCACTAAACCCACCATGAATGTAGATAGGTAGTGTATTAAATTCCTCACTTGCTTCCATAATGTATAAGCATGTATTTACTAGTTGGGAGTGCAAAGACCTTAAACGAGATTAAAGAGAACATCAAGCCAAGTAGCCAGTTCAACAAAGAAACCCATCTATACAATGTGTCCCCATAGGGAAGGCTCATCTAACCATCTATTACAATACCTCTAAATAGTACATGCAAACAAGTTTTCCTATGATGTACAAAGTTGTATTTTCCTCCCAAAAAATATTTGATGCAAGAAAAAAACCATTCAAATAATTAAAATTATTCTATTTATTGAATAGAACAATTACACTATAGAATCTAATGAAATTTTGAATGGGGAAAATCTAAGGAGAAAACATGTTGCATAAAATTCTTATAGGAGAAATCAATAGCCACTATCATAAGAAAGATTAACACTATCACTTGCATGTATGTGAGGAAAATGAGGGACTAAAACTGTAAACATCAACCTTCTATTATGTTTTCTGAGCATCAGTAACTTTTGGATCTCTATATCCCACAACTCGGCTAGTAGATGAGTTGTACTCACTAACTAAGCAAGACCAAAATCTAAAACATAGGCATTGTAGTCCTTGGTAAGAACAATATTGGAAGACATAATGTTTCCATGAGAAATTTGGCTACCACTACCATGGAGATATTCAATGCCTCTAGTGGCACCAAGGGTAATGCGAGATCTTGTTTCCCAGTCAATAGGTGGTCAACCTACTCCTCTGTTACCTAAAATATCTACAACAACCATGACTCTAAAGAAATCCTCATATTCAATGTTCTTTTCATAAATTTTGAAAGAACAAAAATAAAATGAGAAGTAGAACTTTTCAGCACCATTGTCCATAACAAAAATAAAAACCCAAAACGAAAGTAAACAAAACACAAGCAATGTGACCATCTAGGCTAGTTTTAATCATGTATTTGTAAACAACGGCCATGAAAATTTTCCCACATTTGTGATGAAGGATACTATATATCCAATCTTGAGCGATGACCAAAGGCATTAGAAATAATAGGTAAATTGCCCCTACATGGAGGACATTGTGAAGGCATTGAATGAGATGCCTCTACTTGAAGGCATTAACAAAGAGAGGATTTTTGTCATAGGAGAATGAAATTGCATAAAGATGATTAGGTTTAGGGTAAATGTAGACTTTCAAATGGTGTGGTGACATTAATTTAGTGGACTGAAATATATATAAAACATGACTTGAAGTTTTGTATAATGTGACACATTAAACTTCTAATAAGGGTATTTAAAATATATTTTGTCATTGATAAATAAGGGATGTTCAGCCATTTAGGGTGTGGTTCGGTGGTCAAGTCACTCGGTTGTAGTGGTAGCTACCAGGGTTCAAACCCACGCTGGGCCAAAGAGCTCGCAGGCTTGTGTCTTCACTGGGCTAACCTACTCGCAAGTCTTGTGCCTTTGCTGTGTTGTTGTGTTCACAGGCTATGGGCCTTCATTAGGCCAATGAGCTTGCAGGTTTGAACCTCCAACTTTGATGCAAGAATTCATGCCAGGTGTTAATGCTAGGGGATGAGGTCCTTCGTGTTGTGGCCACACTAGTCCATAGCTCTAATGAAAAGCATTCATAGAGCAAAAAAAACAAGGGATGTTCATGTAGGAGTCCATTTATGTGGATTTGTAACTATCAATTAAAGGATTTATGAAAGTTTATTGGTGGTGTAGCACACATTTATTGGGGATATAGATGTACACATTACAATCAACACTCTGAAATGACCACTTAAGGACCTACATTCACATAACAACTCATCCCATGGTCCTTATTACTACCCAGAATCCCAAACAAAATCTTTAAGCTCTTAAGTCACGTATGAAGAAACCCAAAAAAATCATAAAAATTTGATGTACCATTTAGGAGCTTAGGGTGCATGAATTTAGGGAGTGTGGGTGCCAAGCCCTCTCCCCTATGTGAAAGCCACAAAGCAATGTCATTTCATTTAATTAAAGTATATATTTTTATATTGAACAATATAAATATAAAATTTATTTTTATAGGTTACAATATGTTGATAAGAAAGTGTAAATCACTATCCATAAACAACTGCACATGCTTTGTTAACTATGGCTTGTAATGTTACTTCCTCAATAACCTCATTTCCATGGATGAGCTAGAGCTAGTTGTTTTTATGATGAAAAAGATAAAACTCTAGGTGTGGATGGATTTCCTATTGAGTTCTTTCAAGCTTTCTGTGATATTATCAAAGATGACATTTTGAAGGCTTCTAAGGAACTTTTCACCTCAAAACAAATGTTAAGAGATCTTAATAAGTATTTTCTAGCTCTAATTCCTAAGATCATATTTTGAATTTTTCTGATGTATGACCCATAGCTTTGTGCAATACTGTCTATAAGATTTTTTCCAAAACTATTGCTAAGAAGATGAAGAGGGTGTATACACAAAGATGGGTGACCAAAAAGTTGCCACCATGGGACTTTTTGGTCCAAAAAAAGGCAAAATATGAGCGCGTTATAATGTACTCACATTTTTCTTTGACATAAAAGTGCAAAATAACCTCATTTCTACCATTTCACCGTGACCAAAGGAGTTTGTGTGCCAAAAAAATAGAGAAGAAACTGCGAGTGCATTCAAGGAAAGCCTCTCCAAGCACATGCAAGAGAGAAAACATCATTTTCATGATGCCACCTCATTGGCAAAGACATCGTGCAACAAATTTGGAGGGTCTAGCAGCTGAAGAAAATAGGGTTTGATCAATTTTTGTTAGTTTGAGAAGAATTTTTGAGTTTTTCAATGTTTGATTAAAGTTTTTATATTGCATTTATAGTTATTGAGGCAAGAGAAAACCCAAATCCAGCTGATGAGAGTGAAAACAATCCCCAAAACCCTCCAAACCCTCAAAACCCACCTTCACGTCCTCACAATGTAAGGGATACTCAAGAAAACTACATACGGATAATAAAAGAATACAAGAAACATCTTCAAACTCTTATTCAAGCACTAAATAATCCAAGTGCAAGCACCAATCATAGGAGAGCGCTTGCAAAGTCACTAGAGGAGATTGTTTCCCACACCGATTTGGTGACAAAACAAATCATTGAATTCTAAGACTATAGGGAGAGGTGTCAGCCTATGCTGACAAGTTGTCATATGAATAAGTGAAGAATGAAAAAATTACAAAATCTCAATTATGTGCACACTTTATTAATCCCAAAACTGGCCAAAGCTTAGAAGAAACTTGCAAACGGTTTCCTATTCATTAGTGTAGGAATGAAGAAATATCCCAAAACGTTTGGGATAAATGGTACATGGTCTTCGATGAGCACCCATGCAACAATGATGAGGTACCACAATATTTCTTGAGGAAACTCCATTGCGAGTTTGTCCTTAAGAAGATTCTCAATTATTTTGATATTCGTGAGTTCCAGGGTAGAGGTGGTGGCTCTGCCCAAGATAGAGTCGGGGCTCAGTGAGATGAAAATTGTGTGCCTGTACCCCTGTTGAGGCTAGAATGTAGGTCAGTCCCTTCGACTTTGAAGGAGAGTGTTGAGGTGGAGACATTACATTCATTGACTACTCTCACCCAATCTCTATCACAGTATGCTAATGATCTTACCTAGGCTGATGAGGGTGATAGCAATAGGCATCATGTGTCCCCACATTTGTGCAGTTCATGTGGGAACCTGTGTGATTATGGGATGTAGGATGCACGTCAGGACTCTCGACAGGATGCTGCGATGCAGGGGTAGCATCCATTGATGGAGGCATCCATATTGAATGATCTTGTTCTCAGTGATGATATCTTACAACATACATTTGGTATTGACTCTCAGGTAATTTGTTACAAGTTTCATCTTGATTTAATATATTGTTATTTGAAATTTGTAATTAATTTTATATGATTATCTATATTATAAGTCAAATGTATGTAATTATCTGTGCAATGAAATTCCAGGGTCAGAGTCTTCATCCATCCTCCGTTAGCCATCCATTGGCGGGTTATGAGAGGAGGTCAAGTCAGCAGGTATGTAATTTATCACATGATCATAATTATTGTAGATATGTCAATGGTAATATTATTATGTGACAATTTGATGATTTCAATAGTCACCGACACCTCCATGGTTTCCTTGGTCCCCTGGACACAAATCCACCACTTTTACAGAGGTAATTTTAACCATTTCTAATCATTATGCATTTTAAAAATAATGTTATGTATTTATTTTGGTTGAATAATCTTGAACTTGATTTTCAGATGTTGAATGTGGAGACTCCTCCTCATCTTCGTGAGTCAGTGCAGGTAAGCATTGTTGCAGCCATGATGTCTTCAAATCCTTTGACTGAGGTATGAGCCAATAACATGAAAATGTCATAATTTTGTATTTCTTGTTTTATCTCATGTCATTTGATGTACATAAATGATATTTATGTTTAGTCAATTTTGCTTCTTGATGCTTCTCACAGGAGGTCACAACTCCAGCCCATCCAACTATAGATGAAGAGAGAGACAAGATGATGGAGAGTGATCATCGGATGGCGGTAAGTGATCGATTACATATGTGATGTTATATATTTCATGTACATTTTCTATATTAATGTGCATATTATTTGATTGTATTAACAGGTGGAGCTAGATGAACTTTTGTCGAAGAGGTCTACTCGATGACAGAGAGAGGATGAGTCATGGATTGGCTATCCATCTTCACGGTCAAGCAAGGGCTGCCAATTATTTCATAAAAGTCCATAGGAAACTAGTTTTTGGGAAATTTTTTGTATGCCTAGATGGCTTTGTATACATACTTTTGTATGTTACCGATGTATATTTTTTTTATATATGCATGTATGTCTTTCTTTGGACATGCCTATATGGCTTTGTATATAAACCAGATCTTATGTTCATGACATTATATAAATGACAGTTTATATTAAATATTTAATATGATGATCAATTATCGTTACAGGAATTTGGTTTTACACATGCCAATTGTATTTGCTTGAAAGTTTATAAATCGTTTTCAAATAATCCATTTTGTGCATATCTTGCAATCATTGCATTATGTGGGACTATGCATTTCTTTGAGGCATCATTTCAAACAGTTCATGCGCCTTGTCTATGTTTCCATACTTTCCATACATGTCTACAAGGGCAGCTGCAAATACAATACATGTGACAAAATTCCTATATCATTTATGCTTTGATGGTTGTCCACACCATGTTCCCTAGATCTCATTCTGGCATAGGCAAGGAGGAAGTTGGATAAGGTTATGCAATTTGGTTTTAGATGTGCCAAAATTTGCGTAAATGGTTGAAATTTACTTTTGTGCATTTGCTTGAGAGTTTTTAAAGCCTTATGAAAAATCCATTTCGTGCATCTCTTGCAATCATTACATTCCATGAGACAACATTTCTTTGAGGCATCATGTCAAACAGTTCATGTTCGTTGTATATACTTCCACACTTTGCATACATGTCTTGTAGGGTACTTACAACTACAACATTTGACAAAATTCCTATATCCTTTATGCTTTGATGGATGTCTATGTCGTGCTCCAAACATACCATTTCTAAGGTTTTGGAATTTGGCTTTACACTTGCCAATTGCATTTTCTTGAAACTTTCTAAAGGCTTTATGCATTTGCTTGAGAGTTTTTAAAGCCTTATGAAAAATCCATTTTGTGCATATCTTGCAATCATTACATTCCATGAGACAACATTTCTTTGAGGCATCATGTCAAACAGTTCACGTTCATTGTATATGCTTCCACACTTTGCATACATGTCTTGCAGGGTACTTACAACTACAACATTTGACAAAATTCCTATATCGTTTATGCTTTGATGGATGTCTATGTCGTGCTCCAAACATACCATTTCTAAGGTTTTGGAATTTGGCTTTACACTCGCCAATTGCATTTTCTTGAAACATTCTAAAGGCTTATCATAAAATCCATTTTGTTCATATATTGCAATCATTGCATTCCATGAGGTGACATTTCTTTGAGGCATCATGCCAAACAATTCACATTCCTTGTCTATGCTTCCACACTTTGCATACATGTCTCTGATGGTAGTTGCAACTACAACATCTAACAAAATTCCCATATGTTTTATCCTTTGATGGATGTCCATTTTGGCATAGGCAAGGAGGATACTGGCTAAGGTTGTGGAATTTTTCTTTACACCCGCCAATCGCATTTGCTTGAAAGTTTCTAATGCCTTATCAAAAAATCCATTTTGTTCATATCTTGCAATCATTGCATTCAATGAGGTGACATTTCTTTGGGGCATCATGCCAAATAGTTCACGTGCCTTGTCTATGCTTCCACATGTTGCATACATGTTTACAAAGGCAGCTGCAATTACAACATGTGACAAATTTCCTATATCCTTTATGCTTTGATGTCTATCCATACGTTGTTCCAAATATTCTATTTTGGTGGATGTCTGGATACCCTATTCCAAAGATCCCATTTTGGCATTTACACCTATCAATTGCTTTTTCTTGTATGTTTCTAAAGCCTTATCAAAAAATCCATTTTATGCATATCCTGCAATCATGGCTTCCATGAGACTGCATTTATTTGAGGCGTCATGTCAAATAATTCACTTGTCTTATCTATGCTTCAACATTTTACATATATGTCTTCTAGGGCAATTGCAACTACATCTATCAAAATTCCCATATCCTTTATGCTTTGATGGATGTCCACGTACCATGTTCCAAAGATCTCAGTTTGGCATAAGCAAAGAGGATGCAGTCAAAGGTTGTGAAATTTGGATTTACACCCGCCTATTGCTTTTGCTTGAAAGTTTCTAAAGCCATATCAACAAATCCATTTTGTACATATCCTACAATAATGGCATGTTCCATGAGACCGCATTTCTTTGAGTCATCATTCCATGCAAGTACAATATTTGATAAAATTCCCATATGCTTCCACATTTTGCATACATAGTTGTTGTACTAGACTCTTTTTGTATCCTATCAAATAGTTCACTTTCCTTGTCTGTGCTTCCACATTTTGCATACATGTCTTCTAGGGAAGTTGTAACTATAACAACTATCAAAATTCCCATATTCTTTATGCTTTGATGGATGTCCATGTACCATGTTCCAAAGATCCCACTTTGGTATAGGTAGAGAGGATACAGTGTGGAATTAGGCTTTACACCCATTGATTTCTTTTTCTTGAAAGTTTCTAAAGCATTATCAACAAAACCATTTTGTGCATATCCTACAATCATGGCATTCCATGAGATTCCATTTCTTTAAGGCATCATGTCAAACAATCCACTTGCCTTCTCTATGCTTCCACATTTTGCATACATGTCTCCTACAATAGTTGCAACTACAACATCTTACAAAATTCCCATATCCTTTATGATTTGATGGATGTCCATGTACTGTGTTCCAAAGATCTTAGTTTGGCACTAGCAAAGAGGATGTAGTCAAAGGTTGTGGATTTTAGCTTTACACCCACCAATTGGTTTTGCTTGAAAGTTTCTAAAGCCTTATTGACAAATCTATTATTTGCATATCCTGCAACCATACCATTCCATGAGACCACATTTCTTTGAGGCATCATGTCAAATAGTTCACTCACCTTCTCTATGCTTCTGCATTTTGCATACATGTCTTCTAGGGTAGTTGTAACTACAACATTTTTCAAAATTCCAATAGACCACATTTTTTTGAGGCATCATTAAATGCAACTACAACATTTGATAAAATTCCCATACGAATTTTGTAAGAATACATGAGATACTATATATTTCTATATGATTACCCTAATTAGTAAGAATTAATAAAAAAGAAGCATAATGGTAATAATTAGCATTCAAGGATTTCTAATGAATACCTAGGGGTTGGGTGCCAATGGCAACTCACCAAACCCTTGGATCAATCTTTATTTGAAGAGATTTTATGATTTAGACTAATACAGATGCTTGGGTATCTCATGATCATATTGGGATCTAATCATTGCTTTGTTTCTTGTAAGGTTTGTTTCCATGCTTCTAATAATAATAATCAAGGTTATGAGATAGCAAGGTTATGGAATAGCTCTTCTCGTGTCATATGAGAAGATCATGGTCGCAATACCATCAAGATGTTGTGAATTTCAACAAAAAAATTGCATCTTTCTAAACCCTACCATCGTACACAGTCAAGAAGGCACAAAACAATCAAAAGCATGGACAGTTAAGGGACTATTGAATGAAATCATAAGGTTGTTATCCATAGGGGGATTGCCTTGAAAGATGTATGACCATACTAAATTGTTCCTTATCAAGGCCATGATGTGTCAAAAAGGTGAAGTTACTGGGTGAATGTGAGAAGTCAGTTTCAAAGAAGGTTTCAAAAGAGTATCTGTTGCTGTCACAGTCATGAAATACTATCATTATGCCATCTTAGAGACCCTATGACTCAAGAAATCACCGTGGAAATGAGGTTGAGGAGTTTTCTTAGGGTGTGAGGGGTAATCAAAGGGATTTCAAGGAAGATCAAACACTAAAAGAAAGGATTTTTCTATGATCTTTTTTTAGGACCATTACAATCATGAACAACCATCAAGGTCCCACGAGTATTTACTAATCATCATACCATTATTCATATTTTAGCACTGTCAACACATATTAGGATAGTGTTGTCCCAACAAAATAGAGAAGGCTGTTATAAAGATCTTAGAACACTCATTTTATAAATGTATAGTTATATGCAAATGGTAGCAGTCATATGTCAAGCTTAGAATGGTCATATCAACCTAAGGACTACTTGATTGAATCCTCAAAGCTATGAGTGACATTTTGCATTCCATAGCTCGTGGGGCCAAACGGACTTCACCAATGCATTGGAGTGGGTGGGTAAATGCCAAGGGACGTCTCATTTCATGTGCCAAGCACACCAGTGGTTCGAGGCAGCAGGCTACCGGCAAAGTCCCTTAAGATCCCTAAGATGCAAGAACTATCAAACTTTAACAGAGCAGTTCTCAGAATTCGTGGCAGCTGGGAATGTTTTGTTTGGACCTACAGGTGCATGTGGGGTCCATCCACAATATCATCTCTCAGTTTCTGTCAACTCCAGTTCATTTGACTGTCTCGAAATCAAATGCATTCTTGCAAAATGCTTCAGTTTGATGCAGTGGAAAGGTGCTAGGAGTGATATTTTGCCTTCCATAGATCATGGGGCCAAACGAACTTTGCCAACACATTGGGGTGGGTGGACAAATGCCAAGGGAGGTCTCATTTCATGTTCCAAGCACCCCAGTCATTCAGGGCAGCAGGCTACCAGTAAAGTCCCTTAAGATCCCTAAGATGCAAAAACTGCCAAACTTTGACAGAGCAGTTCTCGAAATTCATGATAGCTGGGAATGTTTCATTTGGACCTACAGGTGCATGTGGGGTCCATCCACAATGACCTCTCTTGGTTTTGGTCAACTCCATTTTGTTTGACCGTGCCGAAATCAAACGCATTCTTGCTAAATGCTTCAGTTTCATGCTGTAGAAAGGTTGTCAGGTACTATAATTTTTGTTTTGCTCATCATGGGGTCAAACTGACTATGCCAACACATCAGGGTGGGTGGGTAAATGCCAAGGGAGGTCTTGTTTTGTGTCCCAAGTGTCCCAGTCATTCGGGGCAGTAGGCTACCAACAAAGTCCCATAAGATCCGTAAGACGTAAAAATTGCCAAACTTTGATGGAGCAGTTCTCAGAATTTGTGGTAGCTGGGAACATTCCATTTGGACCTACAAGTGCATGTGGGGTCCATCCACAGTAACCTCTCTCAGTTTCGATCAACTCTAGTTCGTTTGACCATGCCGAAATCAAACTCATTCTTGCAAAATGCTTCCATTCCTTCTTCATTATCTTCAGCTGCAATAACTGCATAAACATGCCTTGCATTGATACGTGTTAGGTTTAGCCGACATAAGATATCAATTAAATACAAATAAATATTAAACAGAGGAATGAAAATACATAGAAATAATAACAGCGAGAGATAAGTTTTTAACGTGGTTCACCCAAACTCAGGCTACATCCACCAACAGAGAGTCCAATATTATTATCCAGTAAATCAAAACTAATTACAACTAGCAATCCTTGCAACTCAATACCACTACAAAATGCTACAATAGATCAACGGAAATGCTAACCCTTAGCCATTTTTATCATGGCTTTTGTCGGTTACAAAATACGGTTTTTTATGTCAGCCAATGAAAAATAACTCCTGACGCCTTAATAAAATAATAAACAATCGTGTGAGGTTTTAGGGGCGCTACGCCCGAGCTCTCGCAAGGGTACTGCCCCTCGACCCTGCCCTGTATCATGATAGGGAGAGCGCTAGGGCGCTGCCCCTCGACCACGCAAGGGGCGTTGTCCCTTCACCTCGTCTTGGGGGTGCTGCCCCAAAACCCCCACAAGGGGTGCTACCCCTTGACCCCGTAGGAATTTGGGGGGAAACCGCACCAATAAACGTGGGGTAAATTTAACCTCTGAGTCTGATTAAGCTCCATATAACAACAATACGTGCATTCAATTTGATAAATATAGTCAACAATACAAGAAAAAATACAAAATAAGATGGTATATTCAATTTTATTAAACTAGAATGCTGATAATACCTGGTTGAACTAGATCTGAAACATGGTCAAAATCAACTGATGATTCAATCTTTATCATTTGTAGTGTTGTTGGTGGTCGATAATGGTCAATCGGGCATATGCCTCTTGTACACCAATCATCAACCCACTCCTTTGACTCACAGTCATACCAAGCTTCATTTGTACGTGAAGAACAAAAGCATGCCATATGTCGCATATGAATAGTCCATGAACCTACATTAGAGCTTCTAAAAGAGTGTAGCTCACTTGATCATGTCAATGTACAACAATCCTCATATTTTGCAATGTTAGTATCATCAACCAACCAAAAATATCTATGAACTTTAGACTTACCTTCATTACCTGGGCCCATTGTAGTGTTACACCATTCAACAATAGATCTCGCATCTGTCAACTTTACATTATCTTTGTACTTCAACTCTTCTCGTGCCAATGCTCCTTTGATACATGCTCCTGCACCATCATGCTCCCCCTTTCCATGCCTAGCCTCACAAAAATTCCACATATGTTGAACACCACTCACCTTTTGCATCCTGCTCAACCAAAGGAACATCTGCGTGTTCTCAAATTGTGATGCATAATTATATGACCATATGATATGCTGACGAAATGATATGTTCTTGCTGGCCAAATTACAGTAGAACATCTGAAAGCAACATTGCACAAACTCCGTAGAATGTGTGCGATCATCACTAATATAAAAATGATATTCCCTCAAGATCTTCTTGTCATCCTCTATACTATATTCTACATGAATGAATGCTATTTGCACAAATATAGCAACTTGCGTAGAGTTGTAATACTGTGATTGCACCTCATTCTGTGGCTGTAGTGTGTAGTTCTCTGCAAAGTCAACAACTAAAATGATAGTACCAAGTGGAAACGTGTCCTTGCATAACTTGAATTGCAAGTCCAACCATGGAGTTCTATGGGTATGCCTTGCATACTCATACACTATACTGTCACAAAATGTAGACATAAACTGATACACTAGAATCTTCTGAATAACCAAATCACACCTCTTTGCTTCTTTACCATCTTTTGTATTGTAGGCCACTGTTTTATACTTGTCAAACTCTACTAGTTTGTTTCCAACCACATGTATGCTTTCCATAGGTTGACATATTGGCATACGTTCCAAGCCACCCTAATGCCGACATGTGCCATCCAAGCATAATTTCCTATAGAATATTTGACCTTCCTTTCTTTCACAAAAAATTGTTGATATGAAGTCTCTTGAAGTAGTTGGTGGGGCACGTATGCCACAATCCTACAAAACATTGTTAGTATGCAAATCTAAACATATAGACCAATAAACATCAAAATGGTTAGAAAATTCAATATGTAATCTACAACAAGTAGTGTGTGTGTGATTTATTTTGACATAGAAAGGTTTTAACATTTCAAAATATCTTTGACAAATTTTAATTTGAGTATACATCTCTAGAAACTTACCAAAAAACCATGTTTGAGTCATATCCAAAAAATGCTTTGGATGTGGCTCACGGTTTCGACTACCGATTCTCCTTCTCACAACATCTCTTGCATTAGGAGATACCCTTGTGTTATTTTTCTAAAATTATTCAATGATGGATCTCAAAGCTTCAATAACAACTTTGTCTTTCCGTGGGAGTCTCCTAGAGAATTCTCACAATTCATTGGTGTTTGGGTCTTCGACTCTTTCATGTCTTCCAATGACTATCATTAGAGTTTTTCTACTTATTTTCAATGCTTAACTTGTCTTTTTAATGAGGCAAACTTTCTTTGGTTGTTGGCTTACTATTGTCGATATAATGACATGTTGTATGACATTACTATCCTTGGTGCATGAGGTGGAACCCACACTCTCATATGCACTCATTAGATTCTTGACAATTAATTTTTCACTTCAGGCATTCAATGTTTTTAGGCCAAGAATCTTCATAGTGGGCCTAAATTTTAGATTTCTTATCAATTCAACAAATAGTTGACATCTTCCAATTTGATTTAAATTCTCAAAGAATAATTTCCATATCTTATTCACATATCTTTAGCAAGTGCACATGGGAATCTCATCCTACATGAGCTTCAACACATTCTCATCAATATCGATTAGAAACTTAGGCTTCCTAAGAAAAATTCTAGGAGGCATTTTAATTGGTAAAGTTGACTCAACATTAGCAATTTATTCAATATTTAATTGAGATGGGATAGATGACATACCTTCAATTGGAGGTGAAAAAGATAAAAATGGCGTACCTTCAACTTGACATGTGAATGATGGCATGCCACCAACTTGAGAAGAAAATGAAGATGTACCTTCTACTTCACCTGTGAAAGATGGAGTGTCTCCAATTCGAGAAGATAATGATGGTGTTCCTTCAACTTGACCTGTGGACGATGGAGTGCCTCCAACTTGGAGATTCACTTTCCTCATTGTACAAAGGTTTTGCATTCATTCCCTTTGTGCCGCCAATTCCATCTCTCTCTTAGCTTCATTAGATGTGTCATGTTCCTCTTCAATTGGCAATGGGGGAATGTCTTCTTCTATGGTTGACAATTTCCTACTTTCCCGAATTCGCCTCATTCTTTCTCTTTTCCTCTCATTTCCAACTTCACACTCTTCTAGTGTTAGAGTCTTTTCTCATTTCCTCGGCATGATGATGATTTATACAAGAATGATGAATAAGATAGTGATAATTAGAACCTTTATAATGACAATGAATAATGGTCACAATGAAAAAATACAAAAAAGTTATCATGTTTGGTGATTTGCATCACTTTAGGAGCTCCAATTTCATGAAATTCATTGATGTCATCATAAATAGGACAAAAATCATTAAACTATATGATCAAAGCCATCATAAATAGGAAAAAAATCATTAAAAGATATGATAGACCAAAAAACTGTCCCAAAAAGCACTCAAATTCCTTGAATTGACAACATCAAGATCATGAGAAAACTCCCCTAATTCTTTCTTATGTTCATGCATGAGCATTTCTTGGGCTAGGGTAGTATCATGGAGGTCTCTAAAATACTTTTGAACTCATCCAAATGCACAAATATCATGCACCTCCCCTTGTGGTGAAAGACTAGCTTGATTTATACCTATTTTCTCAACCAAATCAGCAACTTGTTCTTCATGTTCATGGCTATTGTAGGCTTGTGAGTTGTTTCAAATTAGACATGGAGTTTGTATGCAAGAAAAATCCATTTTCAAAGAAGATAAAATAATGTAGCCTACAAATCTTCAAGGAATCTAATCTAGATAACAAAAAGAAATGCAAAATGAAACAATATCACCTAGATGAATTCATTCCTTGGTGTGCATGTGGTTGCTTCATTGTGTATGCAACCAAATTGCAAGAAGCTTCCATGATTGTGATAAAAAAGATGACATGCAAGCTGATAAAAAGCTCAAAAGATTACGTGCATGCAAAGAGAAAATCCATTGAAATGATTGAGATTCAAGCTTTTCTTCTCAAAATGCCATTTCCCATGAGAGAGAGAGAGAGAGAGAGAGAGAGAGAGAGAGAGAGAGAGAGAGAGGCCCCAAAATGTCATTTTTTTAAAAATAAATGAGACAAGAGTTCCCAAAATGAGAAACTAGAGTTCCAAGTGAGAGAAATTCACCATTCAAATGAGAGAAATTAGGGCATTCATTCTTGGAAGGTGAGTGATCAATGGCGTAGGATGAAAGGGGAGATCAACGGTGGAGGAATTTGAGAGAAATACATAATAAATTAAATAAATATCCTTATTTAATTTATTATGTAAGAGAGAAAATATTGGTAGGAAGAAATAACATAAATTAAATAAAATAGATTTATTTAATTTATATGTTTAATGAGCGAATAAATAAAATGTCGATTTTATTTATCTTTTAGAAGAAGAATGGAATAACTAAATAATTTAAAATTATTTAATTATCGATTGAAGATAGAGGAATGAAGAAGATTAATTAAAAAAATAAAATTTATTTAATTAATTACGAAGATGGGGAAGAAAATGGGATTTTTTATTACAAGTGTGTTAGACAAAATGATGTATGCAAGGTGAAAATGCCCTAAATGCCTAAGTGGTGAAGTGGGTCAATTTTGGGTGTCTACATTTTGCCCCTCTTTGAGACAATGTTTGTCAGGGCATTGTTTCAAAGAAGATGTGATACATTGGATAAACAAGCTATGCCCCAGTGAAATTGGCAGATGATGCCCCCTTGAGAGGAAAACCAGACTACCGAGAAAAGGCTGGGTTGACTCGCGATAAGATAACAGAAGGATGAAAAGCAAAGGTTGATGGGAAGAAAACAGGGATTGGGTGGGTGAAAGAGGGGATGAAATAGAAGAATTAGGGTTTGGTGCTGAAGAAAAGGACTAGGGTTATGCATGTCTAACACACTTGTTTGACATGAGGAAGATGGAGATCATGAGGATGATGATTGGAAGAAAGACGATGATGAAGCCATTGATCAGACAAGTGAAGAATCGATGGTGAAAGGTAGCTTCAGATGGTTGCATACAAAATTAGAGATTTGCAATCCTTATGTTTTATATAGCACTAGATATTATGCACCAAGGTATAAAGACCAAGGTGTCGAGTATCCAATGCGCAACAGACTAATACAACCTTGTCAAGATACAAGATATGAATATTAGCTGTTTCGAGACAGACTGACTCTGCAAACAAAGGTTTGAATTTATTTCCACTAAACATAGTAGGAGAATAAGATCATCCCACAAACACAACATACGAAAGCAAATGACCATGCCCCAGTCCATACTTCATCGCAACATACCAAGATATGATAGATCCAGGCAGTCTTGATTAGGTATTAGAAAGGGACAAAGGATAAATCAAAAGAAAAAAAAAAGACACAGCCATCATGTTCTCTTGCCAAAGTAGGGTGCTCTTTGGTAGATTTGATAGCACCTTGTTGAAAGGAAAGATATATCCTGTTGAAGGCTAAGATGTTGGACTAATTTAGCAGATGTTGGCTTAAGGCATGCAGACAAATGTCTTTAGTTTACCTCCAATTTGATAAGTGTTTGAGCTATCAAGACATGCATAGTTTGTTTCTTCTTGAGTTAGTTAAAGAGAAGAAGAGGGAAGATAGGAGAGATGGATGAGGAATGGAAGAATGAATTATCGGTGCTTGCATACTGGATACTTCCTTCATATTCCAGACTGCCTACATACCCTGTATCCACGAGATCAAAGCACCGTATGAGGATGATGAGACATGATGATATGTAGTTCTGGGTGTTTACTGATGATGTGAGAGATGGATGATAGAAGAAGATGAGATAAATGAAGAAGAGGATGATCAAAAGAAGGGCGGAAGATGAGAGAAAGGTATCACCTTGTGCCTAAATCTGGGTATTTCCTTCATACACCAGACTGCCTACATACCCTATATCCATGGGATCAAGGCACTTAATGATAGAGATGATATGTAGTTCTCATTTGTTTTATTGATGGTGATGATGAAGACAGATGGAGTGATCAGATTGATGGGATTAATTAGATTTTTGATGATGTATGATGTTTGATGATATATGATGTTATTGATGGGATGATATGGATTGGATTGATCAGATTATGGATTGATTGGATGATGTTATTGATGGGATTTGATTTGATTTTGATGATGTGATGGATTTAATTTGATTTGATGATGTATTGATTTGAGTTTGATGATTGATTTGATGATTTGGAGTGATTTGATTAATTGAAATGATTCGACATTGATTTGCTGGATTGATTTTTGATGATAGAATTTGATGATTAGATTTGATGATTGGATGATTGAATGATTTGATTGATTTTGATAATTGACTTCGATGATTGTTGGGATTTTATAATTTTTTTGTATTTTTTTCAGGACATTTTATGATTTTTTTTGTTTTTTTTTTAGAAATATTTTGATTTTTTTGGACTTTTTCAGGACATTTTATGATTTTTTTGTATTTTTTCAGGACATTTTATGATTTGTTTGGTATTTTTTCAGGACTTTTTATGATTTTTTTGAAATTTTTTTAGGACTTTTTATGATTTTTTGGAATTTTTTTAGGACTTTTTATGATTTTTTTGGATTTTTTTCAGGAATTTTTATGATTTTTTTGGGGGGATTTTTTCAGGGCTTTTTATGATTTTTTTTGGAATTTTTTTAGGGCTTTTTATGATTTTTTTTTGGAATTTTTTTAGGGCTTTTTATGATTTTTTTGGAATTTTTTCAGAACTTTTTATGATTTTTTTGGAATTTTTTCAGGACTTTTTATGATTTTTTTGGATTTTTAAATGTTTTGGGATGTTAATGGATTTGTAATTTTGGGCAACCTTTGTGCTAGATACCAATGACAAGGGAAGGCCAAGTCTAGGTGCAAGGAGGTAGGTGGAATTAGATGAATGGATAGAAAGATGTGAGATAGGGAATGGATATACACATAAGAGAGCAAGGATGTGATCTCAAAGACTATGTCACGTAGGAATAACATGCTCCATTCTAGGTGTAATACTTAGGATTTTTCATGACAAGGCTCATGACAATAGGATGATGGAAAGATGGCTAATGACAAGAGGATTATAATGATAGGATTTGGTTTGGAAAGGATGAGGTATATCAAGAGATATCCCAAGCATGTTTCAACATTTTTGCCCTTAATCTTTATCAAGATCAAGAAGAGGAAGGATGAATGGACTTAATAGGATAGGTATATGTATGTGGAATGGATAAGGACATGGTAAGAAATGGTATGATAAGATAGGTTGAAATGATAAGGCAGATGAGACAAGGTGCCCCAAAGTGTAGGAATATCAACTTACACATGATGCTTGTTTGCTAGGTTTTCATCATGGTACTTATCCAAGGTGCTTGTTTGCCAAGTTTTCACCATTGGACAAAGGGATTTCTCTTTACTTTTTTTCTCTTTTTTTTTTGAATACTTGGATGGGATAGGGAGATATGGATAGGAGGGACTCAAGTGTCTAGTTCCATGAAAGGCGATAGTCCCATTAGAGATGAATGCCATCGCATGGACCATGTCAAGTGTGCTCATTATGCTCAAGATGTTGGTAAGGGAGATTGCATAAAAGATGGATTAGGTAGATGGAATAGTGGATTAGGATGGAAGGATAGTGGATTATGACATGGATTATGTAGGGCTTATGGATGGAAGGATAGTGGATTATGATATGGATTATGTAGGACTTATGGATGGAGGGCTTATGCAAAAGCATGGACCATAGGGAAGTGATGAGGAAGATATGTAGGATAGTGGATGATGGATGGGGAGATGGAGGTATGTGGAAATGTTGTGAGATAGAAGGGAATCATGACCAAAGGTTGCACACACCATGATAAATGTTGAATCTTTTGATGGGATGATGGTGTAGGAAGCAATGGTGATGTTTGTTTAGGAGATGGTTGATGAAGTGCTTTAGGGACCCACATAGACTTAGTATTTTTATGATTTTTGCTTGACTTGTGGGATGGAGGAATTTGTTGCTTTTGGATGGAATGGGATTTTTGGATAAAAGTGGATGATTGGGAATCTTGAGAGGTGGATGCTTCATTTGATTTGCTTGCTTTTTGCTTAGGAACCCATACCATTTTATTTTTTGACTTTGCTTCTGGAGGTATGGGTTTGGATATATGCAGCTTTTGAGGGAATTACTTGTTGCTTGGGGATGCACACCTTTTTCATTTTTGCTTTGAGGTGTGTGGGTGTATGCAGCTTTGGCGATGGGTTTTTCTTTGATTCTTTGCTTTTATGTCCTAAGGCATGAGGACCCTTAGGATTTTTTGCTTTATGTGTAGAGGCATCCAAATTTTTTCTGTTGAATCCCATGGGTATGGTGGAAGTGGGGTTGGTGGAAGCTCCTTGTTTAGACAATGCGTACATTTGTTGGTCATGGGATTTTTAGAGGATTTATGGATGGATGGATAAAGTGTTGGAAGTAGTGGAGGTAGATTCGATGGAGGGATATTAGGAGTTGGAAGAAGTGGAGGCAAAGTGGATGGTGGAAGTGTATGGTCACATGCTTTTGACATTTGTAAGAGGATGGAGGTGGAATGACAACATATGTCTTAGGAGTATGATGGGATTTATGGTGGAAAGTGGTGGATTCAAGAGGCATGGAGGAAGTACCAATATCTTTAGATTGTTTACCTTGGGGTGTGTATCCAAGGCCAAATGAGCACGGAGGGACTTTGACATGGATTGGCTCCAAAATACCTATTTCAAGAAGGTCTAAGCCTTTACCTTGATAGTTCATGTTTTGAAGCATGTGATGGACAGTGGGATTAGGTGTAGGTGGAAAACTAGACATGAGTTCCTTATTGGATGGAAAAGGTGAGATGGTAGACAATGGCTGTTGTGTTCCTAGGGAGGAAAACTCATGGATAAAGGTGGATAGACCAATAGGATATGATGGTGGATTTGAAATAGGGTCAATAGTGGGTGATGGAGGATCATTAATATCTTTCTTGTGTTTTATGATCCAAGGTATTTGTTTGATCTTCTATGCTTATGTGTTCTTGGGAGGCACATGGCTCATCATGACAAGTAGATATATGTAGATCATGGATGGGGCTAGATGGACGATGGGTAGGAACAATTTGGATATCTTGCTCATGGATAATCCTGGGAGGAAGGATAGGTGGAGCAATAACCTCTTGACCGTAAATTGCATAAAGTTTGGCTAGGAGGCTCATAGTGGTTTTCATGATCATATATAGAATCTTGATCATAAATGTGAGCATAAATAGGATTAGTTTGGCTATGAATGGGATCACTTTTCTCATGAATGGGGTTATGATCATATCTAATATCTTTATCATAGAAAATATACAGGTCATGGATAGTTTGAACTTAGAAGAGATGCTTTGACCTTGATTCGAATGGGGGGTTGAATGTTTCTGCGTGCTTAGGAGTATACTCTTGACATAGCTCTTGTGGTTTCATGGAAGTGGAGGTAAGAGACTCTTTGATAGGCTCGATGGCTACATTATGGGTTTGAAGGGTCTTGACTAGGACTTATGGGAGAAGTCTTTTCAATAATCTCAATGGTTTTTGGACCACATGGTGGCGTTGGAGGAATAAGCATGGCATTGGAAGGATCATTGCTAGGTGCTAAGATAGGTGTTTGACATGAGGATAAGTTGTTCCTTGCTAGTAGCCAATGGATCACATCCTTTGCAAGTGTATGGGTAGATGGATAATATAGGGGATGGATGATAATGGTGGATGGTGTTGGAGGCTTAGACGTAGGAATAGGATTGGAGGGAATGATAATGTGATTGGATGGATTGGGATTTGGATTGGATGGAGGGATAATGTTCTTGGATGGATTGGTACTAGGATTGGATGGAGGAATGTTAGGGTTGGATAGATTAGGATGTGGATTGGATGGAGGGATAACGGGATTGGACACATCAGGATTTGGATTAGGATCACATGGTGGTGCCAAGATAGGACTAGTAGGCTCATGTGTTGGCATTGGAATGGATGGTGATGGAGGATGCTCATAGGGTGAGAAGTCTAGGTTGGTATCTCCCTCGTCAAAGGATATCAAATCTTGTTCCAAAGATTGACTTAAGGACACTTGACTTATATACAAGGGGCCACTTGGAGTAGGATTAGATGACACATAGGTATCTCCCTCATCAAAGAATATTAGATCTTGCTCCAAAAGTGGACTTAAGGACATTCAAGACTTATGTACAAGGGGCTATTTGGGCTTGCATGTACCTCTTGTGAGAACACCTTTTGGCCTTGTGAATGGGTTGGGTGATGTGGTGGTATGTTGGAAGAAGGAATTGGATGACCTTGAGGTGAATATTGTTGGGTAGATATGGCATTGACATGATGTGTAGATTGGTTAGGTTGGCATGATGGTGAAGGTGACACATAGGATTATGGTTGAATGTGTTGGAGGTTGGGATGGTGTTGTGATGTGATTGGTTTTTGAATAGGTTGTTGTTGGAATTGTTGGATAGGTTGATGTTGTTGTTGAAGGTGTTGATGGTGTGTTGGTGGAGGAATCACATAGGATAATAGTTGTTGAGAGGGGGTCATCCCACAATAATGGGTTACACTTTTTGGCCAAACTTGACATTGAAATCAACATTTTGAACTAAATCTTCACTTTCTAACACCTATAGCTGCTAAATTGTTAGGAATTTGAAGATGATGCAAACTAGTGATTTGTGAGATTTTGTTTGTAGATTCTAAATATTTTTTAAAAAAAATTTGGAGTTAAATTGTAAAAAAAATTGTGTCTCCTTTGATAACTAGTTTTTAATAGTAAACAACATTTTTTTAAAGTGATGTGTATTCTATAGCACATAACTTTTTTCTACAAAGGATAAAATTCTGATTCTTTTGAATTTAGATTGGTAACACTGATATATAGGGCATGCATTTGGTTTCATAATGTTTTGTTGAATAGATTTTTTTAATTAAGTTTTGAAGTCAAACCACTTATAATTTAGACATAGGTGTATTCGATAAAACATAAATTTTTCTGTATGTATCAAAATTCAATTTTTTTTCTTTTGTTGAAACAAGGACATCAATACCTAGGGCATAGATATTTTTCAGAATTTTTTTTCACTAATTTACTAATTTTCCATTTGTGTAGAACAAAGAACTTGATGCTCGGTGAAAAACCTACATTCACAAGAAATAAAAATATATATAATAATCAAATTAAATATATTTAAAATTATACTTTTTGGGAAGCTTATAATAAGGACTACATACTTACAAAACATAAATTTTAAATGAATTCATTTGATCCCCCAAAAGGTAAATCAAAAGTGGTTTTTTATTAGCATTTTGATAGGTTTAGAGGAGACTCCATTATAAGTATGGTTTAAAACTAGCGGGGTTATATCCAAGGGGGTTTGAATCTAAGGGGGTTTGATCAAACCCTCTTCAATTAAAATCCTTTAAATGGAACCTTTCAAGGCTTAAATCATTATATATTCTAAAAATATGTGATTTCGACAAAAATCAGGATGTCCTGGAAAAAGTGTAACCCATTATTGTGGCAGCACCCGAGGATTGATATGGATATGGGTTGATATTAGAAGAAGTGGGATATGTGGATGGATAAGGTTGAAATGATGGGATAGGTGGTACATAGGATTGATTTAGCATTGGTTGAGGATGTGGCTGTTGGATTTGACAAGTGGCCAAGAGGTGTTGCATGTGCGGTGATTGGCTTGTTTGCAATTTTGGGATCATGTCATGGACCCTCTAAATGGTCCATTGGTCTAGAGGTTTTGGCATTTGATGAAGTAGGTCAATGAGGTCTTGTGCTAGGTCCTATCATGTTGACATGGTGGAAAATGATGTTGATTGGATTAGAAAGAGGATGATGTGTAATGATGAGGTTAGGTGACTTGGACTGATTAGGATGTGGTTGATTGGATGACCAGGATGATTTGGCTTGGAATAATGGGATGATATGTAATGACTAGGATATGTGTGTTGTGACAAGTAGGTTAAGGATGATGTGGTAATATCAAACACAAGATCTCACATGTAAATGCACGCAGACTAAATACAATGATAAATTTGTACAACTTAGGCTAGGCAAGGACAATATCTACTGGGTTCCCACTTGGATTTCTCCAACCACACTTATTCACAGTGGATAGCTTAGAAGTATGGTAGCATTGGCTCCCCCTTGCTTGGCACTCACTTCTTGGGCATACCAGACTTCGAATTCCTAAAGACCCGAAGATCTCTAGGAATTTGCTATCTCTACTAATGAACTACGAGAGTGTAGGATGGCTCCAGAGGTCTATCTTCTGACCTCCTGTGCCAGCAGATAGAAGGTTTTTGGGTACTACACTAGGTTTCTAGTAAGGACTTCCGTTCAAGTGGCCATACATGCGGCGATTCGCTCTGATTAGGAGGCCTCCCATCCTACAGGGGTTACGCTCTACAGGGTTTCATGCACCATAAGGTATTGAGGGAGACATTCATTGGTATGACATAAGGTTTTGTGTTGCAGGTCAAATGGGAGGGTAGCTGCCACTCAAGAAAAGGTATATACATTGTATATACACGTAATTTTTTAAAGAAAAACCCCTTTTTTAAAGATATATATATAAACTGTGTATTTAATTAACTTCTCTGGTATGCTGGTATTATACCAAAGAAGTTAATTAAATAAACAATTAAAATATAATATATATATATATATATATTATTAACTCTTTCAAATGAGAGAAATTAGCTCCTCCAAATGAGGGAAATTAGGGCATTCATTCTTGGAAGGTGAGTGATCACCGGCATAGGATGAAAGGGGAGATCGACGGTGGAGGAATTTCAGAGAAATGCATAATAAATTAAATGAATATCCTTATTTAATTTATTATGTAAGAGAGAAAATATTGGTAGGAAGAAATAATATAAATTAAATAAAATAGATTTATTTAATTTATATGTTTAATGAGGGAATAAATAAATTATCGATTTTATTTATCTTTTAGAAGAAGAATGCAATAACTAAATTATTTAAAATTATTTAATTATCGATGGTAGATAGAGGAATGAAGAAGATTAATTAATTAAATAAAATTTATTTAATTAATTACGAAGATGGGGAAGAAAATGGGATTTTTGATTACAAGTGTGTTAGACAAAATGATGTATACAAGGTGAAAATGCCCTAAATGCCTAAGTGGTAAAGTGGGTTAATTTTGGGTGTCTATAGAGTTTACCTTCTTGGACCATGGTAGATGTTTTTATGATAGTTTTTAAGCTTCAAACTACCTTCACATACCTTATAACGTCCCAAAAATTTATTTGTGATAGTCTTCTAGGGCAGTCTACATGGTATTTTGCATACTAATTCAATTATCAAGACTATTCTTGTGATGAGAGGACCATGAGTTATGTGTATGAACAATCCCAAACAATAAATGATAATAATCTAGCAAAATATGAGGTCAATAATCATTCCCATGAAGATACTAAAACCCCCATGATGACAATCCCCTAGATCTATAGCATATGATTTTCAATTTCAAAACATGACTGTGCTATTTATAATAGTCATAAATGACTGATCAGCATTAAGAAATGACAATTTCAAAGGCTTATGACCACATTTGCACTGATGACCACACTTTGTAACTTTAATAACTTCAAGACAGTCCTTCAAAACTTGCCTAGCAACCTAAAATATGACCCTAGCATAATATGGACAGTCACTTTAATGACTGTATTGTTGGAGAGTCACTTTAATGACTGTATTGTTGGAGAGTCACTAATTTAACTCTTCTTCCATGAGGATTGTCTTGCAAAGTGTCATAGGACTATTACTAAGTATGCCCCTAAAGATCATTGTCTTCCTAAGGATTTAAGAGCCTTATTTCATATGCATTTTCTTCGATTAACATAGTTTCATGACAAGTCTAATGGCTCTTTCTGTGGTTGCAAGTTAGGTCAATATGTCTTCACTATTTCAACAAGCTACATGAGGGTTTCATGGAGGATTAATCACATGACAACCATAACAAGGGCTATTATTAGTCAAGATAATGTCATGATAAGGTCATCCAAATGGTGCCATAACAAAATTTAATCAAAGACTACCCAAGCCATTAGGACACTCATATACAAAGGTCTCCCAAGTTGTCAAATTCCTATGTGAGGACTATATGAAAATGGTACTGTTGACCTATTTTCCTCTGTCCAGAGCCAAATAGTTCACCTTGTATTTTCCTTGAAAATCTTTTAGAAAATGACCCATACAAGACTTAAATCCTTCAAATATTTATGCTATGCCTTGTCAAAATTTCCTAAAAGCTTGCCTAAAGATTCCTTGCAAAAAACCCAGAAAAACCCAGAAATCTTTTGTCTTCAAATATTCCCCATCGCAGACATTTCTCAGTTTCATGCTTAAGTATTTTGAATGCATTTTTGAATGTATATTTGGATATACATTCACCATTGTATGTTTATATGTACAAGTGCAATAGACAATGTAAGAAGATGCAATCAGCAAACATGCAAGGTTGACATACAAGTGCTGATGTACATTGGCGGTCAAAAATCTTAGTCGGTATTCAAAAATAGTAAAAAATTGGTTGTATGCTTTTCACTTTGCATATCGAGTTTGTGTATGCATTAAGGAATCTATCACAGATTTTAAGAATATTCCCTGCTTGTATGAGATGATTTGCATGTATATTTGTGTTGTATGTTTAGACATGCAATGACTACATACAAGAGGAACATGCAAAGGAAAAGATGCATTGGCGGCATACAAGCGAAATATGCAAGGGAATGTATGCCACATAGATACAAAGGTGAATGTATGTCCGACATACATTGGGAATGTACAAGGCGCATATACAAAGAGGCCTACATGCATTCACTATAGTGAAAGAGGATTGTATGTTCGCACATACAAGTCAAAGATACATTTGCCACATACAAAGGCGGAACATTCAAAGGCCAATGTATATCAGAACAGTGGCTCGTATATATGTGATTGTATGTTCGCATATACAAAGACAAAGATGCAGGAGTCTTGTGCTAGGTCAACATACAAAAGATCACATGCAGGAGTGAATGTACATTGCCGATATGCAAAGAAGGTCGTAGGCAGGGTTCACATACAAACGCCGATGTACATTTGCAATGTACATCAGCAGAATATACAAAGGGGACTTTCGCTAAACATACAAGGAGGAGATGCAAAAGGTGGGGTCCACCAAATGTACATTTGTGATTGTATGTTTGGACATACAAGCAAAACATGCATCGAGCACATACAAAGAAATGCATACAAAAGCCTTTGTATATCGATAACATACGAGGTCATATACAAATCAGTTTGTATATGCGGTACAAAGGAGAGACATACAAGACCTACATACAAGCAACAGATGCAAAGAGATATACAAGGGGAAATGTGCAAAGTCAACATGCGAGGGAAAGTGATTTTAAGCTGGGGCCCACCACTTGTATATTTGCGATTGTATGTTTGCACATACAATCAAATATGCATTCCTAATATACAAGCCAGATCTGAAAGGAACATACATTCCAGTTGATAAAGGGCAGAATTCCGCAGTTTGTATGTATATTTTGCTTGTATGTTCACTTTGTATATGCGACATACATTGGTTATATACAAAGAGATACATGCATGGCTCGGACCCGATGGCGATTGCAATATGCTTCATAATGGTTTGAGGTCCGCAGCTTGCATGCATATGGCATTGTATATCCCGATATATAAGAAATTAAAGATACAAGGGCCAGATTTCAAATTTCTCCAATCCGGTTGATAAAATGGTTCAGGTCTGTGACTTGTATCTATGTTTTGCTTATATATGCCGATATGCAAAAGAGGATACAAAGGATGGACCCAATGTCAAATTCAGATTTGCTTCATAATCTTTTGAGTTCCATATGGTTTGTATATTTGTGATTGTATGTTTGTACATACAATGCGATATGCAAAGAAGAAGATGTAGTTTTTTCAGCGATGCTTCTCAGTTTCAGCTCGGCAGCAGATCAGGCGGTGCCACGTGGCAGGGGCATACATGCAAAAGGTGATATAAAAGTAAAGGGGCCTGCTCTTATATGTGGCCATTGTATTGTAGATACAAGGTGACATACAATTGAAGATACAAGCACATATACAAAGGCCTTTTCAAAAGACAAAGCCCGTGCTTGCATGTTGGTGTATACAAAGCGCTTTGCATATGCAAAGGCAGTTTCAGGGGTAGTTTCAGAGCTTGATATATACACAGATGCAAAGTGATATATACAGGCAGTTGACTGAAGCTTTGACTGCCCATATCTCCTCCATTCTGACAAATTTTGACATGCTGTAAGAGGCAAAAATGCTTGTTTTTACCTCCTCTTTCATTTGGCAGGCTTTTCAGGGGAATATTCTCACTTTTCAATTTTGGATCTGATGTTGCATGTTTTGGGCGAGTGGACATTTCAACGACCATTTTCAGTAGATAGAGATATTTCTTGCATTCATTGCTACACAAAGATGAAGCAGCTCGCATTAATGACCAAAAATATCTCTTAAACCGCCATGTTTCAGATATTTCATATATTCCTTGTTGAAGTTAACCTTTGAAGCTACTCGCATTTAATGCCTAGAATATCTTCCATCTACCCCAGTTCCAGATCTTCGGCACCATAACTTCTTGCAGGTGGACAGTCATTCAAAGGAGATATTTTCCTACTGTAGCTTTTTTGAGCAAATTTTGTAACCGACTTAGGGCATTCTTGAATTGCTATATATATGCATTCGAATGATGTAAATAAGGTTGGAAATTTTTTGAGCATTGAGGCTTTTCTATTTCCAAACAGAGCTTTCTGCTACTATAACTTTTTCTTCCCATTAAATATATGCAAGTTATTTTGCCTCTTTGGACTAAGTTTTATTTTAGTGTGAATTTGTATATGATTACCTGTGAACGTATTGTTCCTTTCAATCATCTTGTTTCTCACCTCTGCTAGGATTAGTTGAATATGTGTATGTCTACTTGCTATATTTGGTTATGCTGTGTATTTTCTCAGTATTGTGAGGGTTCTTTTATTAAACTTGGTGAATCACCCTTTGTTTCAAGCTTTTTGTTTCATCCTTCATTTTAAAGCATTCCTTCTCCCTTTTCCTCTTAAGATTTAGTAGTTTTAGGTGATAACCAGTTAAGGAAGCCAGCCTTCTCCAGAGGTTTGATCTCATTTAACAAAGTCCGACACTTAGAGATCATTCCCATGTTACTCTAGATTGTTGAAGTTTCACAACTGTAGCAAGGGTGCAAATCTGGGTGATAACAGGTACAACATTACTAAAGGCCCTAAAACCCTTAAGGAAACTACATATGTAGTGAGAGGGATTATTACAATCCAAGAAGGTCAAAGAGTACCCTTGACTTCTTTAGGATAGCCATACCTAGGACTGTCATAACAATCATTAAACTAATCTCTATAATTTAGGGTATTGAAAGGTCGATCAAGGTAACCACCATCATGTAGTAACAAAGGACAATTAGGAAATTTTGAAATATTATTGTGTCATGCATACAAATCAGCATGAATAGGTGCATAAGGAATGTCCTAGCCCAAGACATTAAAGAGTCTCCACATCCTCCAAACTTCTCCAAGAGATTTCATACTATGAAACATGCATGGAGAAGTTATCAAAAGGACACCTAAAAATTATGTCTAAATGATCAAGAGAGACAAGTAGGATTGTCATAATAGGGGGCATAGGAAAGTCTAAGATTCAAGCCATTGAATGGTTCTATTGAATGAATCATTATGTAAATTAAGGAATAAATCCTTCTATATCATCCTAGGACAAAAATTAAGAGTCTTGCAATCAATTTTGGCTCCATTGATCATGAATATGAGTATGACAAACAATTGTTCACTAAAATTATTTTATGAAGTATTTGATATTGTTTTTCTCTTGTATAGGTGAAAATAGGTGAAATGAAGGCATGAAGGGCCGAAACAAGGTGGAAACATGATGAATTTGGAGTCTCTTTGACTGAACTAACTGATATACCTACACATGCATGGATACAATGGTCAATGATGATGGAAAAACATGTTAAAACAAAAAATAGACGATCACATGGATCTTTTACCTGATTTCTTAGCCTTATATGTTACCGCTACAAAATTTTCAAGGTCCTAGTTGGCTGGATCAGTAAGAGGGAACCATGGAAAGGCCTTAAAAATATTTGAGTGATGGAATAAATAGAAGCCTTTTGGGAAAATGGGTGTAGCCTTTTGCGAGAATGGAATGTTTGTTACAAAAAATGAATTTTTAATCAAGTTTCCATACTAAAACCTTTCTGCCCTAGACTTGTACATCAATAGTTGCTATGGTAGCAATTGCAAGAAGCTTGGTGAAGAACTTGTTATTGCATCATGAGCTAAGTGAGTTTCTAGAGCATGTATGGTAGTGCAAGGGCACATGTGGCAGTGTTGGAGTGCATGTAATGATAATTGAGAACATATATATATTTTCTAGAGAATGTTTTGAGGTAAGTAAGATGTAGGAGGAACATGTAGGTGTTGCATTAGTTGTGTAATGAAGGAACAATCGCATGAGGTATGATTCAGAAATCTTTGTTTATTCACATTGCTTGCCACATAAGGGGTTAGTATCACATATTTTGGAGACTCATTCAAGGACCCATATTCTAGACATGGATGGAGTGTTAGAACAAACACTTAGTGGATTGATGTGCTATCCAGTGCATGTAGATGTCATTGATTATTTATATAAGATGATGTGGTGCTGTTATGTCAAGAGGAATATTAAGTGCATAACCATATATATCTTGTTGAGATCATCTTAAATATGTTGGACTCTCATTATAACCTTGGATTCCAAGTTGGTGAAGGAGATTTGTTGTCAATTATGAGCTACGCTTGTCATAATCATTGGAGGCATTGTCATAAAGGGAGTTGTGTAGGATGAAATGTTGTTTGGGACAAACTTAGGACTGTTATAGGCACTAAATGTTTGGGTAGTGAATTAGTATTTACTTATCAAACTACTTCTTGTACCAAAATTAGGGAGAGTTAATGACATTGAATGAAGTTGGTGGAGATTGGTGGTGGTTACTCTTATGAGGAACAAAATGAAAAATAAAGAGATTACTCTTAGGAGAGAAAGATGAAGAGCAATATGAGTGTCAAATTTGGAAAAGTTGATGTGAGATCTCTAAACAAGGATAGAATTTTTTGAGAACACTTAGGACTGTTATAGGCACTAAATGTTTGGATAGTTAAAGGGCAGTCTTATCAACAAAAGAATAATCAATACTAAAACCTCTCTTAAATATTATGATAATGATACCCATGTGTTCTGTGACATTATGCATAAGGATTATTAGGGTCATATATGAACAAAATATGCAATAGGTTCTCACTACCCTATTCACAAGGTAAGAGATGACAACATGATGAAAAAGACTGATCTTATATACATATTAGAATTGTCAAGCACCTTAAATGGACTATCATGAGTTAAAGACATAAAGATATAAAGAACTTAAGAACATATATAAGTGAATTAAAATGGATATAAAGAACATACCTTAGACTTCGATATTGGAGTTGACCAATTCTCTAAATTTTGGCTTCAAAATCCTCAAATTCTTTTTTTTCGCAAGTTTGATTATGAATTCTATATAACTCTAGAATAGGATTAGTGAAATTTATGCAAAAACAAACATATATCATCAAATTCAATCTATATATCAATGGTAATTAGCTTTGAAACAATATCACACATGAAACCTGAAACTTTACATTTAAATAATCATATATTCTCTAAAAAATACAAAATCAGTTATTCTATATTGAAAAAACAAACAAGGTGGTGGATTGATCCAAAAATGATTGTTAATATGTCAAACAACATACAAAAGCATTTTTTTGTATGATATAATGCATGAAAAGCAGGAATAACAAGCATTTGGGGTCTGAATCACGGATCCCACATGCTTTTTGTCCATTTTTTTTGCTTCCCATAATGCAAGCATGTTCTGGGAAGCATAAAAATAATAAGCTTCATGCACCCTAAAATTATAACCTTCTCAATGTTATAGAGATATAGATAGATAGGGAAGCATAAAAAGATTAAGATTTCTCTATCCTCCCTCTCTACAACTCTATCTTCCTCTCTTTCTCTATATCTCTCTCCCTCTCTCTATTGACCCCTTGGAATATGAGGGACAGAGATATAGAGATAGAATGGTACATATATTTAGATAGAGGGAGGATAGATAAATAAAGAAATAAAGGAAGAAAATAGATAGATAGAAACGGATGTATATAGAGAGGGAGGGCGACATAGAAAGGGGAGGGGGAGAGGGATAAATAGAGATACATAGAGAGAGGGAGACGTGGAGAGATAGAGAGGGACATGGACATGGACAGAGAGAGAGGGGGGACATGGAAAGATATGGAGAGATAGAGATAGAGTTAGAGAAATGAAAAAAATATAGAAAGAGGGGCAAATAGAGAGATAGAGAGGGATAGGTGGAGATAGAGAGGGAGAGAGGGAGAGAGGGGAATTGAGATAGACAAAGGGGTGATAGAAGGAGAATCATAGATAAAGAGGGAGATAGAGAGTGAGGGAGATATGGATAGGGAAATATAGAGAGAGGTAGAGAGGGATATATTAAGAGATAGGGTTATGGGGAGAGATAGAGATAGGGAAAGAGATGGAGAGATATCCAGAGACATACTGGGAGAGATATTTCAAGAGGTAGAGGGATGGGGAGAGAGATAGAGAGGAGGAGAGACATAAAGAGGGAGGGAGAGAGAGGTAAAGAGGGATAGATTAAGAGATAGGGATCTATGTGGAGAGATAGAGATAGGGAAAGAGATCAAGAGATGTGGATAGAGACATATAGAGATAGATTTGAGGTAGAGGGATTGAGAGAGTGATAGAGAGGGGGAGTGAGATGTGAGGGTGGGAGAGATAGAAAGGTACAATTAGAGAGAGGGGATTGATAGAGAGAGAAACCCTAAACCCCTAAACCCTAAACCCTAACCCCTAAATCCTAAATACGAGCAACCCTAAACCTCAAAACCATAACCCCTAAACCCTAAATAATTCCCCTAAACCCTAACCCCTAAACCCTAAACCCTAAACTTGAGCAACCCTAAACTCATAAGCCTCAAATAATTCCCCTGACCCTAAACCCTAAACTTGAGCAACCAAGATAAACCCCTAAACATATAGTTCAATCTACAGGATGATGGAGGATCAATGGGAAATGGATGTAGAATTCTTGGATCTTGATTATCATTATCCTCTAATGGATGAACTATTTGATATTATCTAAGTTATTTGTTTGATTATCTATGTTTTCTTACTCGAACCAATGTGCCTCATCATGGGATATTGATGAATAATGAATAGGACTAGTGGGATGATGAATAGGGTTAATGGGATGATGGATAGGAGTAATGTGGGTTACTTCCTCATGGATAAGATCTTGATCATAGATAATATCTTGATCATAGGGAGGATAAACATGGATAGCGTGATATTAGATATGGATAGAGTAAGTGGGGATGCATTGATATTCATTGGATTGGGGAGTAAGAGGTGGTGATGGGGGTTCACTAGGAGATGTTGGAGGATCAATGATGGGATCAATGTAGATGGGTTGACCATGAGATGATAAGGGATCGAGGACATGGGATTAGATGTGATGTTTGGATTTTGATTAGGATGGGTGGTTGGTGTTTCCACATGCTTTGGAATAGGCTCTTAACATGGCTATTGGGTTTCTTAGATGGATGTGATGGGTTCTTCGATGGGATCAATAATATTTGGATGTTTGACAACATGGCTACATGATGGGGTTTGACTAGGATTTATGGTAGGAGACTCTTCAATGAAATGGATAGACATAGGAGTGGATGATGGTGTTGGAGTGGTAGACATGTTATTAGGAGGTTCTTTGTTACCTGCTCAGGGATAGAAATTTGAGTACACATAATGTTTTTCTAAGATTCCTTGCCAATAGTCCTTGGGTGACATCCTTCATGGCTTTGTGGGTTTATGGACTAGGATATGCATATAGTTGATGGACAATGATGGGAGATGTTGTGGGGTTAGGATTAGGATTGAGTGAATGGATATAGGAGGGGATGGATTGGGATTGGGTGTTAGAGGGGGCTGAAATTGGATCAGTGGATTTGGATGGCTCCACATCTTTTCTTTTATTTTTGGATTTTGTAAAGAGTCTTTGGAGAAAACTTTTCAAGGGTTCATGGGTTGATGGATTAGAGCTTAGAATATTTGATGGTGGAATAGATGGTGAGTTATATGGTGGATGGATGATATGGATTGATGGATTAGGAGATGGGTGGACTAATGGGTTAGGATTAGGAGGATTGGAGGGAAATTATAAAAAAATTCCCCTTTAACCCTAATCCCTAAACCCTAAACTTGAGCAACCCTAGAAACTCATAAACCCTAAATAATGCCCCTAAACCTCTCTCTCTCTCTCCCAAAACCCCTAAATCCAAAATTATAATGCCCCTAAAACCTAACCCATAAACAATAAACCTAAGCAACCCTAAACCCCTAAACCCTAAATAATTTCCCTAAACACTAAACTTAAGCAACCCTAAACTCATAAACCTGACCAACCCTCTCTCTCTCTCTCTCCTTATTACCCTATCTCTCTCCTCTCTCTCCCCTCCATCTCCATCCTCTCTCCCTCTCCTTCCCTCTCCTCTCCCTTGTCAACAAAGAACATGGAAACAAATAAAATAGGACATGCAAAGAGGGATGAAGATATAAATTGGGATGATGAAATGGAAACAAGATAATTTATGAAATTTCATTGGATGGGAAGAATGATGCAGAGATGTAGGGAAGGGAGGGAAGTATAGAGTGAGAGAGAGAGGGTAGGAGGTAGAGATGGGAGGGAAGTAGAGAGTGTGAGAGGGTAGGAGGTAGATAGGGGAAGGAAGAAGAGAGTGAGAGGGTAGGAGGTAGAGAGGGGAGGGAAGTAGAGACTGAGAGAGAGGGTAGGAGGTAGAGAGGGGAGGGAAGTAGAGAGTGAGAGAGATGGTAGGAGGTAGAGAGGGGGGGAGAAGAGAGTGAGAGAGAAGGTAGGAGGTAGAGAGGCAAGGGAAGCAAAGACTCAGAAAGAGGGTAGGAGGTATACAGGGGAGGGAAGTAGAGAGTGAGAGAGAGGGTAGAAGGTAGAGAGGGGAGGGAAGAAGAGAGTGAGAGAGAAGGTAGGAGGTAGAGAGGGGAGGGAAGAAGAGACTCAGAGAGAGGGTAGAAGGTAGAGATGTGAGAAAAGTAGAGACTTATAGATAGGGTAGGTGGTAGATAGGGGAGGGAAGTACAGAGTGAGAGACGGTAGGAAGTGTAGCTACCCTTGTAGACATCTATGTATAGTGTGGAAGCATAGACAAGACATGTCAATTAACTGGCATAACACCTCAAAGAGATGTTCTGTAATGGAATGCAATGATTGCAAGATATGCAAAAAATGGATTTATTGAAAAGGCTTTAGAAACTTTCAAGAAAATGCAATTGGCATGTGTAAAGCTAATTTTGCTCAGCATAACGTGAGCACGTTATAAAACGCTCGCGTTATGTGAACTCACATAATGTGAGTGCATTATAACACAATCGTGTTATGGATTTCACATAACAGGAGCACATTATAACGCGCTCGCATTATGCTGAGCATGCTTATACATGTTTTTTCTAGTTTTTAGCAAAATTTTGAGAAAATCTAGAGCATGCTCCCCATCGGGATGGCACTTTTTCCTATGAAAAGTAAAAAAAATACCACCATAATCTTAAGCTCTCTGTTAGCTATCTAACCATATAATTTTTTTTACATTTTGAGTACGTTAAGGGTTTCATCTTTAATTTCTTTTGTCAGTGTATCTATTTTTTTGTCAAAAACCAGCGTCTAGTATTTCTGACTTTTTTTTACTGTTCATAAAAATTTGAAATAAGTTACATTTTTAGAAACTAGACTCCATTCTACATGTATTCAAATTTTGTTTTGATTTTTGATTAGTTTTGAAAAATTTTAGGGGGGAGCACGCTCAATTTTCTATTTTTCAGGATGTGTCCACTTTGAAAATTAGTAAAAAATCAAATATTCATGAAAAAATTATCAGAGAAATTAGGGATAAACTACATGGTGTTAGCTAATTTCTCACTGAAGTGATTTTTAAAATACTGAAAAAAGTCAACATTTTAGGGGGAGCACACCAGACGCTATGTTGTGTTTTTTTGAGAAAAACAGGACCAATTTGTGTGCTCCCCCTTTTTGAACCCTTTAATCTCAATCATTTTTGGAAAAAAATTAGTAGTTTAGAAACTAGATTCAGAGAACTACGACTTTTGTTTTTGTTGCATCTTCAAATTTTGAGTGTAGCTATCTTCAATTTCTCATTCAACATCAATGTTTCTTGATTTCAGAAAAAAAGTGGCATCTTAAGACCCCATTTTGGTCCCTCATCTTTGTACATTTACCCAGTAGTTCCTTCTATCATTTATCTAGAACAAGGGGAGTTTGTTCAAGGTAACCAAATCATTGATGATATTGTTATTATATAGGAAGATATTCACTCTATCCATGTTAGCATGAAAAATTCTATGTTCATGAAGCTTGACCTTTCTAAGGCTTATGATAGGGTCTGCTAGAAATTTTTGGAAGATATTTTATGCACCTTTGTTTTTTATGAGAGTTAAATTCAATGCATCATGGATTTTTGTACCTCTCCTTTTTCTATGATTATAAATGGTTCTTTATCTACTATTTTTCATTTTGAAAGAGGTTTGTGTTACGGTGATCCTCTCTCTCCTTTTCTCTTTCTCATTATGGTAGAAGGAGTTGGTAGCTTTTTAAAGCACCTCAAGTGTTATGGTTTTATTTTTGGCTTTCACATTGTGCAAGGTATGGATCCACTTTCCCATCTTCAATTTGTGGACGACACTTTGTTAATGAGAAATGCCACTCTTGAGGAAGCTATAACTCTTAGGCGAGCTCTTGACATTTATATCAATGCATCTAGTCCACTCTTGAATGAACATAAATCTTAGGTTTTCTTCTTCCATACTGACCCTCATCTCTAGGAACAAATTGATAATATTCTTCATTTTTAGGTTGCTTCTCCTCCTTTCAAATTTTTGGGTATCTCTATTTCTCCTACTTGCCTTGGGAAAAAAAATTATAATGTTATGTTGGATTCTATTTAGCATCATATCAATCATTGGACACACATATACCTTTCTTTAGCTAGTCATATAGTCCTTAAAGTTGTGATTCAAACTCTCTGATTTATAGATTTATGGCTCTTGTGGCTCCAAAAGGCTTCCTTCATGATTTGGACTGTAAGATGAGATTTTTTTTTGGAAGGGAAATTTAGAGAAAAAGAAATGGCATTTGGTTAACTGGGATAAAATTTGTCATCCTAAATAGAGATGTGGTTTAGGTATGAGATCTTCACTCCTTAATAATATAGCTCTTGCTACCAAATTATATTAGAGATGGTGTGTGGAGGAATGGCCTTTATGGGGGAGAATTCCTAATCTCAAGTACTTGAATTTGGAGAATCATTCCTTCATCCCTAGGATGTCGACCCTTGATAGGTGGTGCAGGAGCACCAAGGAGATCATCTATGTTTGTTTTCATACTTGTTTTCATGTTTTGTGGATCATGTTGTCTTGTTTCAATAAGGTCCTAGAAGACCATCCATGTAATAAGGACTATGTCCAAATATCTACATATTACTGTCCTAAGGCATGTAAAGACAATCTTCAAGTTTGTAAGCCTTGTTAAGGCATGTCAAGGAGTCTAAGGTGATGTCAAGGAGCCTAATGCCTTGTTCAAGGCCTAATTACATTTTATAGGTGTTTGAAGATTCATAAACACCGATATCTATGCAAACAAACTAGTAATTAGTTGAAGTTTCAAACTGCACAAGACAGTTCAAGGAAGTTTGAAGTAGTTATGGCTTCCATGATCGGCCAAAACTATCTTCAAGGAAGTTGTCAAGTGGTATACAAGTATATATACCCTTGGACATGATCAATGTATGAAGGAGGAGAAGTTTCAAATTAATCAAACACCATTTCTCTGCTATTTTGCCTTGTTTTTGTGTTTTTTCTGTATTTGCTGAAAGAACAGTCCATACCATTCTATTGTAAGGAACTGTCATGGCTCTTAGGCTATTGGGAAGTGAAGAGTGGTGAAGTAGCATTCATTCAAATGTGATTTGAGACTATGACGTAGGACAGGAGGAGAGTTATAAGCATTTGACATTAGATTGTTTCATTGATATTTTTGTTTTCCTTAAGGAATCCGTTGCTACAGGCCATACACAGTGAAGGTACAGACTTGTTCACATCTCCTCATGTTTTGATTGGATAGTGTATTGAGTTATCTTGCATTTGAAAGTAGTTTGGTGTCTTGGAAGTAGCATTGTAGGGAGTTATAAGGTTTTGTTTAAAAATAGTCTCATAAAAACCTAAACAAGGGTTTTGCTCCAACGATGGAAGAATAACCATCCCACTGTCTTTCAAGACCATAAGGCTAGTGGGATGGATGTATCTATTTGTATTTCAAGTGTTTTGGATGATTGCAAGAGAGGGAGAATTGGTGGTTGCAAGTTTTGTTAGAAAAGGCTTAATATGACCATGTATTAGGCCTATTGAAGGAACCTTAGAGACATTTCTTGGAACAGCAGACAGAAGGAGGATAAAACTCACAAAATCCATTGTTTTGGCATGTATCCTAAGTGCTTAGATCATTGGTTGAGTTATGTGCTTGCATTTCATAGTAGTCTCTTCATATTTTTGGCCTAATTGGGGCTCTAAGGCATGAGGAGGAGTTATAGGTTGAGTCATATCATCCAAAACAACCAAGACCCATTCTTGGATATGTGATAGGGGGTCTTAATGGGTATCTTATAATTGTGTAAGACCTGTAGCAAAAGTTATTAGGAATGTTCTCCTTTTTTAGGGCTACAAGCCATTTCTTGGGTTTGTGAAGGAAGTGCCATTTCAGAATTTGATCTGCCTTTGCCAATGGATGGGATGGGTCCCAATACATGTCTAAACACCTTTTCCATGAAGAAATCAAAGCCCCTAACTTTTGTTCCCACTTTTGCAAACTGACCTTTGAATTTGGGCTTTTGGGTGTAGTAAGAACCTTGTCAACTTGTCTATCTTCCTCCTATCCAAGGTGCCTCTACATCATAGTGGTATCAGAACCATAAAAGGTTCTGTTGTTGGTTTGATAAGGCTTGGTATATGTCAGCAGAGGAGAGTGAAGGAGAGGCTAGCAATATGCCTCCAAAGGGGATGACCACTAAAGTGGTCAAGAAGTTCAAGGAGATGGAAGAGAAGATCAAAAGTGGAGTCAAGGAAGCACTCCAAGTAGAGTTGAAGGCATTGAGGATAGGGAAGAGGATAGATGAAGGTTTAGATGAAGAGGAAGAGAAAGAGGAGGAAGAAGAAGAGTAAGAAGAGGTAGAGGTACCAGCTGATCAAAGGCAATTCCTTGAAGCCATCAAGGCAATTGGCAAAGATTCTTCAGAGGCTCGGATGGAATTCCTATGTTTAGTGGGAAGATGAATGCTAATGAAGTCATGGAGTGGATTGAGGCTCTAAACAACTACTTTGAATACAAAGGAGTTCCTGAAAATAACAGGTTGCAAAAACTAAACTCAAAGGTGCTACCCTTACATGGTGGAATTACACCCAAGGTGAGAGGGTAAAGAATGGGAAGAGTATGATCTCTTCATGGAGCAAAATGTTGGAGAGGATCAAGTCCCAATTCCTTCCATCAGACTATGAGGCACAGATCTACAAGAAGATGCAAAATCTCAAGCAAAGAGATTTGGATGTGACTACTTACACCGAGGAGTTTCACAAATACACTCTTCATTGTGGGTACATGGAGGATGAAAAAGCTAAAGTGGCAAGGTATCTAAATGGTTTGAGGTTTAATATTCAAGATGAGATAAGTTTATTAACCCCTGAAACCATGGAAAAATGCTTTCAAGTGGCATTAAGGGCTGAAGAGAAGTTGAAGAGGAAAGGTGAGTAGCAAAATAGAGGAAGAGGTGGCAGAAATTTCAGAGGTAGGGGCAGTTTTGGAGGTAGAAATTAGTCCCAAAGAAGTCAAGGGGAATCTAGTTCCCAAGAGCAAAGTGGAGAATTAGGTTCTAGAGGAGGCTTTAGAGGAAGAAGGCCTAATGGAAGAGGTAGATTTGGTGGACAAGGGAGAGGTCCTAATGTCTTCACAAGAAGGTGCTACAATTGCAACCAAGTGGGACATCTAGCCTTCAAGTGTCTTGAAAAGCAAGCCTCAAGCTCTCATGGAGGAGAGAGAAGGAACCAATTGATCCAAGAGGAATATTGCCAAAGTGTCAACTCTCCAATTGGAAGTGCAGCCCTGGTCCATGAAGGAGAAAGTTTGATGATGAGAAGAACCATGTTGAAGGTGCCTCAAACACAAGAACCCCCTCAAAGGAAGACATTGTTCAGGACAACATGCAAGGCCTATGGTAAGATTTGCAAGGTAATTGTTGATTTAGGCTCAACTAAAAATTTGGTTTCCATTGAAATGGTAGACAAATTGAAATTGAAAAGACTTCCTCATGTTAGTCCTTATAAAGTATCATGGTTGAATAAGGGGCAACAAGTTTTGGTAGATGAACAATCATGGGTTGAATTTGAAATAGGAGAATATAAGAACAAGATTTTGTGTGATATAATTCCCATGGATGCTTGTCATTTTCTATTAGGATGCCCATGGCAATATGATGTTCAATCACAACATGATGGTAAAATTAATTCTTTCATCATAACTAAGAATGGTAGAAAATATAGAATGGATCCATTGCCTGATGAGAATGTAGAGAAGAATGTTGGGTCAAGTGTCATGATTGTGAGTGGTAAAGAGTTTCTAGATGCCCTTAAGGAGGAAGGAACCCAAGGGTATGCTCTGATTTTGAAGCCTAAAAATAGTCCTAGTTTGCATGATCCTAGTAAGGAAGAAGTTCCTAATGAGGTGCATCAATTGCTAGAGAAGTATAAGGGGATTATGGTAGAAGAAATGCCTAATGAGTTGCCACCTATTAAGGACATAAGCCATCAAATTGACTTCATACCAGGATCTACTTTGCCAAACAAAGTAGCCTACAAGACGACACCTTCACAAAATGAAGAGATTGCCAAGCAAGTACAAGAATTGTTGGATAAGGGATTGGTAAGAAAGAGCCTTAGCCCATGTGCTATCCCAATAGTCCTAGCCCCTAAAAAGGATGGTAAATGGAGGTTGTGCATGGATTCTAGATCCATTAACAAGATTACCATAAGATATATGTTCCCTATGCAAGGAATTGAGGACCTAATGGACTGTTTGGGTGGGGCTAGATACTTTTCTAAGATTGATCTTAAGAGTGGGTATCATCAACTTAGGATCAATCAAGGGGATGAATGGAAGACAAAATTCAAAACAAATGAGGGTCTTTATGAGTGGTTGGTGATGACATTTGGTCTATCTAATGCCCCAAGTACTTTTATGCATCTCATGAATGAAGTGTTGAAGGATTTCATTGGCAAATTTGTTGTGGTATATTTGGATGACATTCTTGTTTTCAACAGGACTAAGGAAGAGCATTTGCACCATTTGGATCAGGTTTTGAGGAAGTTGCATGATGAACAATTGATGATCAACATGGAAAAGAGTGTCTTCGTGAAGGAAGAACTCACCTATCTTGGTTTTGTGATTTCATAGGGTAATTTGAAGATAGATCCAACAAAGGTAGAAGCCATTTTGTCATGGCCAACTCCAAAAACAGCAGGTGATGTGAAACATTTTCATGGTTTGGCAACATTTTATAGGAAATTCATAAGGGGTTTTAGTCATATTTGTGCACCAATTTTGGATACCATCAAAGGGGGGCAGAAATGTAAGTTTTTATGGACAAAGGTAGCCAATGATTCTTTTGAAATTCTAAAACAAAAGGTAGCACAACAGTCCATTCTCGTTTTGCCCGACTTTAACAAGTTATTTGTGGTGGAATGTGATGCTAGTAACCTTGCTATAGGGGCTATCCTAAGTCAAGAAGGCAGGCCTGTTGCTTTCTTTAGTGAAAAATTGAATGGTGTTAAGAGAAAGTACTCTACTTATGACTTGGAATTGTATGCAATGGTACAAGCTTTGAAAAAATGGAGGCACTATCTTTTGCCTAAAGAATTTATTGTTTATACTGACAACCATGCACTTAGTTTTCTGAATTCACAGGAGAAACTCAATCATAGGCATATGAAATGGGTTAAGCAACACCAAGCCTATACTTTTTCAATCAAGCACAAGAAGGGGCAGGCTAACAAAGTGGCAGATGCATTGAGTAGAAGGGTGTGTATGATTCAGGATGATGAAGATTCCAAGGAGGTATATGAAGTTTGTTCACAATTTTTAGACTCTTATCATTCTGATTTTTCTGAGTTTTTGTTGCAGCAGGGGTTGTTGTTCAAAGGCAGCCAACTATGTGTTGCTAGGTATTCCATGAGGGAGAACATTATAAGGAAAAAGATTGTGGTGGACTAGGAGGTCATTTTGGGTTGGATAAAACATTGGATCAGGTGAAGAGGTTTTATTTTTGGCCTAAAATGCAATCAGATATCAGAAAATTTGTTGAATGTTGTAGTATTTGTCAAAGGGCAAAGGGTACTTCATCTAATGCTGGTCTATATCAGTCACTTCCTATTCCTAATATGCCATGGGAAAGTATTAGCATGGATTTTGTTTTGGGTCTTCCTAGGACTCAAAGAGGCTTTGATAGTATATTTGCTGTGGTGGATAGATTCAGTAGATGGCTCATTTCTTGCCATGTAAATGCACTAATGATGCTTCACACATTGCTGGTTTGTTCTTCAAAGAAATTGTTAGAATCCATGGTTTGCCTCTTAGCATTGTGACTGATAGGGATCCAAAGTTTGTAGGCCATTTTTGGCACACTTTGTGGAAAATGTTTGGCACTCAATTGTCATTCACTTCAGCCTATCACTCTCAGAATGATGGCCAAACTAAGGTGGTGAATAGGTCCTTGGGAAATCTTCTCAGGTGTCTTACCAAACAACATCTAGAGGTATGGGATATGATCATCCCTCAAGCTGAGTTTGCCTACAGTGATTCCACTAATAGGAGCACAAGAAGGAGTCCATTTGAGATTATTTATGGTATTCACCCAAGGGGTATTCTTGAATTGAGAGATCTCCATGGATTGGAGAGGAAAAGTGCTCAAGGTGAAGACTTTGCATTGGCCATGAAGGACATCCATGATAATGTCAAAGAAACTCTTCAAAAGAACAATGACAAGTACAAGGAGAAAGCCAATGAGAGAAGGAGAGATGTACAATACAAGGTTGGGGATTTGGTCATGGCACATTTGAAGAAGGAAAGACTTCCTAAGGGATAGCTAACCAAACTCCTCATGAAGAAGATAGAACCATGCCAGATTCTGCACAAGTTTGGGCCCAATGCCTATGAGATTGAACTTCCTCAAATCTTGGCCATATCTCCTATCTTCAATGTTTCAGACTTGTTTCCTTTCAAAGGTGATTCTAATGCAGATTCAGAGGCAGATATGATAGCAGCAGGAGATGAAGATTGGGTTAAGGGTCTTCCACCCAATCAACCATTGAAGTTGGAATGCATTCTTGACACCAATGTCTTGAAGAAGACAAGAAAGAAGACATACAAATAGTTCCTTGTCAAATGGAGTGGATTACCCATTGAAGATGCCACTTGGATGAGTGAAGAAGATATCTTGAAGCATGGTGTCACAATTGCTAATCTACTTCCTCAAGAGACTTGAGTTCTCTTTCCACCCGGGGAGTATGGTACATGAGCACCAAGGAGATCATCTATGTTTGTTTTCATACTTGTTTTCATGTTTTGTGGATCATGTTGTCTTGTTTCAATAAGGTCCTAGAAGACCATCCATGTAATAAGGACTATGTCCAAATATCTACATATTGCTGTCCTAAGGCGTGTAAAGACAATCTTCATGTTTGTAAGCCTTGTTAAGGCATGTCAAGGAGTCTAAGGTGATGTCAAGGAGCCTAATTCCTTGTTCAAGGCATAATTACATTGTAGAGGTGTTTGAAGATTCATAAACACCGATATCTATGCAAACAAACTAGTAATTAGTTGAAGTTTCAAACTGCACAAGATAGTTCAAGGAAGTTCGAAGTAGTTATGGCTTCAATGATCAACCAAAACTATCTTCAAGGAAGTTTTCAAGTGGTATACAAGTCTATATACCCTTGGACATGATCAATGTATGAAGGAGGAGAAATTTCAAAGCAATCAAACACCGATTCTCTACTGTTTTGCCTTGTTTTATGTGTTTTTTCTGTATTTGCTGAAAGAACAGTCTGTACCATTCTGTTGTATGGAACTGTCATGGCTCTTAGGCTATTGGTAAGTGAAGAGTGGTGAATTATACTTCATTAAAATGTGATTTGAGACTATGACATAGGACAGGAGGCGAGTTATAAGCATTTGACATTAGACTAGTTCATTGACATTTCTGTTTTCCTTGAGGAATTCGCTACTACAAGCTATACATAGTGAAGGTACATAATTGTTCACATCTCCTCATGTTTTGATTGGATAGTGTATTGAGTTACCTTGCATTTGAAAGTAGTTTGGTGTCTTGAAAGTAGCATTGTAGGGAGTTATAAGGTTTTGTTTAAAAATAGTCTCATAAAAACCTAAACAAGGGTTTTGCTCCAACGATGGAAGAATAACCATCCCACTATCTTTCAAGACCATAAGGCTAGTGGGATGGATGTATATATTTGTATTTCAAGTGTTTTGGATGATTGAAGGAGAGGGAGAATTGGTGGTTTCAAGTTTTGTTAGAAAAGGCTTAATATGACCATGTATTAGGCCTATTGAAGGAACCATAGAGACATTTCTTGGAACAACAGACTGAAGGAGGATAAAACCCACAAAATCCATAGTTTTGGCATGTATCCTAAGTGCTTAGATTACTAGTTGAGTTTTGTGCTTGCATTTCATAGTAGTCTCTTTGTATTTTTGGCCTAATTGGGGCTCTAAGGCATGAGGAGGAGTTATAGGTTGAGCCATATCATCTAAAACAACCAATACCCATTCTTGGATATGTGATAGGGGGTCCTAATGGGTATCTTATAATTGTGTAAGACGTACATTTGAAGACCTGTAGAAAAATTTATTAGGACTGTTCTCCTTTTTTAGGGCTACAAGCCATTTCTTGGGTTTGTGAAGGAAGTGCCATTTCAGAGTTTGACTTGCCTTTTCCAATGGATGAGATGGGTCCCAATACATGTCTAAACACCTTTTCCATGAAGAAATCAAAGCCCCTAACTTCTATTCCCACTTTTGCAAATTGACCTTTGAATTTAGACTTTTGGGTGTAGTAAGAACCTTGTCAACTTGTCTATCTTCCTCCTATTCAAGGTGCCTCTACATCAATAGGGAATCTCATAAATGGAAAATAATGAAGTCGGGTATTAGTCTAATCAAGTTGGAATTTTGTAGATTGTAAGGAAGGGTGACCTTTCTCTTTTCTAAGATGATGTGTGGGACCAAAATATCCCTCTTTCTGTGGAATTCCCTAATCTCTTAGAATTAAAATATAAATGTGTTGAATTTGGTTGGAGTTATATTTCTAATTTTCAATATGCGATCATGCAAGATGGGTTGAGGATTTGGAAATGGAGACCAAAAAATCTTTAGCTAGGTCAATATTTCCTTTTTCTCATTAATAGGTTAAAGCTCATATTTTAGTGACCTAGAAGGTCTCTTTAGATAGACATTCATATTTCCTTGGATGGGTTTTGAAAGGTTCTAAGAGCTACATGGTGCGAAGTGGTTATAAAACTCTTTTGGTAGAAAAAAGTAGAAGTCAAGAATTCTAAGATTTGGAAGAGGGTCTAACATCCTAAATGTTGGCCTAAGACTAATTATTTTATTGTCTTATAACTTTAAATAAATATCTTCATCATGATAATCTTTAGAAATGAGGGGTGTTTTGTCTGAATAGATGTATCCTTTGTCTTCAAGATGAAGAGTTTAGAAGACATCTTATTTTATCTTGTCCCTTTGTTTCATGCCCACATTTACCATGCGGTCATGACATGCAACACTTGTGTCATGTCCACATTTGTTATGTGGTCATGACATGAAATATCAAAAAAATTCCATGCATCCCTAGAAACTGCCTTGCAAGCATTAGCGTGCTCGGTGGCAATACACATAAAACGTAAACATGTCAATCAAATTCGGGGTAATGCGATCAGATGTGCAATCCCCTGTGTAATGATAGCCGACTAAGGGGGTTAATGAGATGCGAGGAGTGTCACCATTAAGGTTAGGATCGATTGATCAAAACCCTAAGTTGTCCTATGTGAGTGAAGGAATCTCGACTCGAGTCGAAATCCTAAACCCTATTTCTATTGCATAAAATAAATAAATAACTACTAACTAAAAATCATCTAATTTGCGAAAACATTAAAATATTACTCATCGTAAGGGTTAGATCACCTAAGGAAAGCAACCCTAATTTCTGAAAAAATCTAGTAGCATAACACCTCTTGGATGTGTATAGGAATTATTCTAATAAGGACTTCAAGCTCAAGAGTTCACTAAATTACTAATGTCAATAAATTAAAATATTTACGCTAGGGCAAATAAACTACCACACTAGGTTTTCTAGTCGAATTAACTAGAATGAAAAATTAAATTAATTATGTGACCTCCTTCGATTAAATTCCAACATATGATTAAATAAATTAAATCGATCTTATAAAGATAATAAAGATGTTTTAATTAAATGCAAGGGTTAACACATAAATAAAATTAAACCCCAAATGTAAATACATTAAAATATCATAATTTCCCACATCTAAATAATCCCTAAATGAACCAATACAACTAATAATTAAATACCCTAATCCCACTAACACAAATTTCCAGTAATTCCCCTAAGAATTAAAAAGAACACCTACATACACAATTGAATAAATTCTAGTTGACTAAAGCCCACTAAATAAATAAGAATTAATTTCCTATTCCTTAAATAAGCCAATAATAATAAAATTACCAAGACAAGAGGAGAGGAAAAAAAAAGAAAGAAACTAATTTTAAAACCCAAGCCCTAAAGGCTCCTAAATAAAAAAATACTTTCCTTATAGAAAGAAAAATACCCTAACCCTATTTTTGTTCTCATATTTTCTTTTTTCTATTTTTCTCCTCTAATTTCTTGTTTCTCTCTTGTTTTGTGTTGCAGGGCAAATGGGAGGGCAGCCATGGCCACCACTCAAGAAAAGGTATATACATTGTATATACACATTTTAAAAGAAAAACCCCTTTTTTTAAAAGCATATATATATACGCCTCTTGTGTATCGAGATCTGTGGAATTTTTATTATATTAAAACAATATATATATATTGTTTTAATATAATAAAAATTCCACAGATCTCGATTCACAGGAGGCATATGTATTGCAGGCCGAACAACCGAAGTCAAGGAGGAGTGACCGCTATCATATTAGTTCCAACACAGGGTTTTATACAGGTTTTAATATGCAGACATCAAGGATTTTTTTTTTGGGGGGGGTGGCGGACACCCCCCACCTTCCCACCGTATGGTGCGAAGATGGGGGGGTTCGTCCCTGCCTTTCTCTGCAAAGGAAATAGTCTCTGGGGGCGGCAGTCCAAAAGCCGCTGCCCTCACTCATACTTCGGCCTTCACAATGCACTAGGGTTTGATACCCTGTGGTGGCCCTAAGATGCTTATCTTTATCTTTTTTTTAATTAAAACTCTCAACTATTAGAATGAAACATTTCGGTCCATTCGACCAACAAGTACACAGTTAAAATATTATATATATATAATTTATTTAACACAGTTTATAATAAAGAATTATATATATATAGTAGGATATACTCTGTTTACACAGTTTTGCTATAATTTCCAACAATAAAAAAATAATATATAAAAAAAACATAATCATATATATATATCCCTCTGCACTAAAGAATACAATTTCTCTCTAAATATAAATACAAATTAATATTTAGTGGAATATATATATATATACACACACACACACACAAACATTAACCATGGATGTATTTCTCTTCCACAAAATTATGGAATATATTTCAGATCTAAACAAATATAATTTCTTTTGTCTCTTTCTAACCAAACTATATTTTTTTTTTGAAATAAAATCAGCAACTAACTATACTCTATTTTTTTTTAATTCATTTAATTGTATATATATATATATATATATATATATATATATATATATATATATATATATATATATATATATATATATATATATATATATATATATATATATATATATATATATGTTTTTGTGTACAACTTTTAAAGGATAAAAACAACACACATACATTTTCCTTTATTTGAACATTTTCTCAATCTCATAAAAATAAAACCAACAACTATATTTTATTTTCAACTTCAAAATAAACTAAATACAACCCAAAATATAATCATTTAAATTTACAAAAGAAGAGAGGGAAAATCTTCTCTTTTCTAGAAACAAACTACACAAAGGCCAAACTTGGCCAAGGCTCACAATAGCCAAAGTAGCAACAATGGACAAAACTTAAAATGCTCTTCCTCCACGCTTCCAAGCCAACAACAATACCTGCAAGAAAAAATACAAGGGAGGGGAAACAAGCCACGAAGTACCACTCTCCTCCCTACCATAGACTCACTCATGAGTCACCCCCGAGCTTGGAGGTCATCCACACACATAGATCCTTCACTCCACAACACAACAAAACACAGAACAAATAGACATGAAGAACACCCATGGTTTACACAAAATAAAACTCATAGAAATGAGTTTGAAGGGGTAGGGGAGTGGACATCACTCAACTCAAGAGTGCCACTCCAAATATTTCAAAACTCAACACTAAGAAGGCCTCAAGCCTAATTATTTATACCAAAATTACACATACTTCTCCATTGCTCTCAAGCCATTCAAAATGCTCATACTCATAAACTTGCCCTCAAGGCCAAAATACCAAAACTAGGAGGTGACCTCGAGGAGGTTCACTCCTCCCCCACCCCACACATGTTCAGTATTTTCTCCAAATGGAGAGGCTCTTACATACACACTCAAAACCCCACAACAACAAAACATAGAACAAACACAATGCAAACACACACAAGTAAAGTAAATACATAAGGAAAGGCCTCAAGCCTTGAATCCTACCTTAAATAGCCCAACAAGGAAGATATTTGAAGTAGATCCCTTCCAACTCCACCTCCAAGTCCTCCAAATGTGCCTCCAAAAATCCCTCTAACTCTCTCCCCAATTTTAAACAAAATAGAAAATGTAATGAAGTCAACAAGCCTCTCCCTCTCTTCAAGAGGGATTAAAATAGGCTTTCCTCATGAGCCTTGAGGAATGAGAAGGTGACATATGTCACCTTCTCCTTCCTCCTCACAACCACTTGCAAGCTTCATGGGATGTGGGGGTGACACATGTCACCCTCCCATTCCACCAAGTCTTTCCCCCTCCACTTGTTCTCTCTCACACATGTGGGAGAGAAAGGTGGAGCCCAAAAATTATGTGGGTGCAACAAGTGCCCCAATCCTAACCTCCCATGAAAGCCCACAAAACCCCAAGGTACTCTCACCAATGTGAGAGAGCCTTGGAGTTGGGTCCTCCATAATTAGAGGTCTCGAAGACTCCCCAAGCCTTGGAATGAGTCGTGGATAAGGTTGAGTGTCTGACCCAACCTTCCACTCCTTTCCAAACTTTCATTTTCGTCACTTTACTTCAGAGTGAAGTTTAAGTGACCAAATGGGAGTTATCCTAGGGTTAGACAAGCTCAAATGGTCCCTAGACCCTAGGGGTACAACCCAGGGTCATTTTTAACCCATTTTGAGCACCATAGGGTGAGTAAAATCACATGAAAAGGGTCACAAAAAAAATAAAAAACTCAAAAAATGCAAACAATTAAACATTACACCTTTACAACACCAATATAAAATCACTAAAAATAGTTAGACCTAGCCCAAAAGACACCATAAGCTAACATTACGAAAATTCATCATGCATTCACACAGTTGATCTTGGTTCCTCTTGGAACTAGATCAGCTTAACACGGGATTTCACAGAATGTGTGGGATCATCTCCGATTATCCATGGCTTGGTTAAAAAAAACACCTGCACACTTAAACAAAAGATTAATCCAACATATATATCATAGCCGAAGAAAGGGAAAAACATACACTCACACCATCGCATAATCATTTAAATCATCATAAAAACCACATCATAATTAGATTCATAATTTGCATTTATATAATCCATCTCAAGATAAAATCGCATAATAAATCCATAACATAATCTCACAACTAGTATCTTGAATAATATCATAATGCATATCACATGTCAAATCATCATCAATGAATAAAATTTAGAATCTAGTCTCATCACAACATACTAAACATAACTAACCAAAATAAAAGCATATAGTCTAATAGTTCTGCATATCAGGATCAACAGTCCCCAAAAGTCTATCATGTGTCTCCAATAGTAATACGACATGAGCAAAAATAAGGAAGTGAAATAGTAGGCCTCACATCCTTCCCCCCTAAGACTAAACTTCCTTTTGGAAGTTGTCAAAGAGGTGAGGATAGAGTGTCCTCAATCTAGCTGGATCCTCCCATGTTGCCGTGATCTTATCGTACCTGTCCCACTGAACCCTAACCTAGTCTAGCTCTTGACCTCGAAGGCCTAGCGTCTGATGAGCCAATATGCGAATTGGCTCCAAAGTCAGCTATCCGTCTGCCTCTACCTGTAGAGCACTCCAATCCAATACATGAGATAAATAACTATGTAACGCCGCAAAATAGATACATGAAATACATCATGTATGCGCGACAGGCTAGGTGGTAAGGCTAGATGGTAGGCTACGGGTCCTATCCGCTCCAAGATTTCAAAAGGCCCAACAAACTGTGGTACGAGTTTAGAGCCCTTTCCATAACAGATTGGACTCTTGTGCGGTCATACTCTCAAGAATACTTTGTCCCCGACTGAGAAGCTCTGATCTAATCTCTTAGCATTGGCATACTTCTTCTGTTGATCTTGTGCCCCCTGAAGTCTCTGTCTAATCAAGGTCACCTAGTGCTCCATATCCTACACCAACTCTGGCTCAATAGCAACCTTGTCCTCTATATGATCCCAACTCAACGGTGTCCTGCAAGCTCTATCGTACAAGGCCTAAAAAGGAGGCATACCCAATGAGCTGTGATGCCTATTATTGTAGGCAAACTCAACTAGATACAAATACTCCTCCCATATAGACTGGTGATCCATAACGTACATGTGGAGAATATCCTCTAGAACCTGATTCACCCTCTCCGTCTAACCATCTGTCTCGGGGTGATGAGCTGAACTGAAGTTGAGCTGCGTGCCCAACACCTATTGTAATGCCCTCCAAAAGGCTGATGTGAACATTGAGTCTGTCAGAAATGATATGGTGAGGTACTCCATTTAATCTAACAATCTCATCCAATAATACTCTTGCCACTGATGGTGCATTGTACGTCATGCATATAGGTGAGAAATGCGTCACCTTGGTCAACTTGTCAACCGTCACCATGATGGCATCATGGTGACGAGATGACATAGGAAGACCAACAATGAAATCTATGGAAATGGTGTCCCATTTCCACTCAGGTATCTCATGAGGGTATAAAAGACCTGCTAGATGCTGATGCTCGGCCTTGACCCTCTGGTACTCAAGGAAACGAGCTACATACTCTGTAATATCTCGTCTCATACCTGCCTAATGGTACAGCTGATGCAAGTACGCATGCATCTTCTTCACCCCCAAGTGTGCTACATAGGGTGATCTGTGAGCCTTTGAAAGAACTACTGCACATAGGTCGCCTACACAGGATACATAGATGTGTTGTCGATGTCTAAGTAACCCATCTGCCTCAAGGGAATATCTTGCAAACTTGCCCACAAGGGCCCTCTGTGACTGGATCTCTTGCTGTACCTCAAGAAACCACTCATCCTCGGGTAGATGCTGAATGGTGCGTCCTCTCAACTCCATGCTTAAGGTCAAGATTAGGATCTCATGGTGCCTCTGACTAAATGCGTTGACAACCATGTTCTCCTTCCCTTTGATGTAGTGGACATCAAAGTCATACTCGCAAAGAAACTCCATCCAACACCACTGGCAAGCGTTCAAATTCAGCTGCGTGAATATGTACTGAAGACTGTGGTGATCTGAATGAAGCTCAAAGCAACGACCTAGTAGAAAATGTCTCCAATGAACAAGGGCATGAACCACTACTGCAAGCTTTAAATCATGACTGGGGTAGTTCAGCTCATGGGTCTTGAGCTTTCGCGACTCATACGCGATCGCTCTACCACCCTGGATAAGAATGACTCCCAAACCCTCAAGTGATGCATCAATAGAAACCATAAAATCCTCTGCAGGATTAGGAACCGTTAAGATGGGAGCGCTGATAAGATGCTCCTTGAGGATCCCAAAGGCCCTCTCGCACTGCTCAGTCCAAGTGAAGCTCTTCCCTTTCTGCTGAACGGAAGTGATGGGGTGTGCTATCCTGGAAAAGCCTTCAATAAATCTGCGGTAATACCCAGATAACCCCATGAAACTCCTGACCTCTGTCACACTGGTAGGTGTTGGCCAATCCCTGATAGCCCTGATCTTTGATGGATCTACAAAGATACCATTTCTAGACTAGATGTGCCCCAAATACTGCACCTTAGTTCTGAAAAAGGCACACTTCGCCAAGTTGCCAAAAAGCTGCTGCTCTCTCAAGCACTGCAAAACCTAACGTAAGTGCTCCTCATGCTCCTCCTCGGTCCATGAGTAGATCAAAATATCATCAAGGAAAATGATCATGAACCGATCCAAGTAAGTACGGAACACCCCGTTCATGAGACTCATGAACACTGCAGGGGCGTTCATCAAGCCGAAGGATACCACAATGAAATCATAGTGACCATAACGAGCTCGGAAGGAGGTCTTATGGATGTCCACCTCTGTGATGCATAACTAGTGGTAAATGGACTTCAGGTCTATCTTAGAGAACACTCTGGATCCCTGCATCTGGTTGGAAAGATCATCAATCCTAGGCAGAGGATATTAGTTCTTCACCGTCACCTTATTAAGCTTCCTATAATCCATGCACAGATGAAGAGACCCATCCTTCTTCTTCACGAAGATGACCGGTGTGCCCCAAGGTGAAATGCTAGGTCAGATGTGCCCCTTCTCAAGCAACTCCTCTAACTGCAACTTGAGCTCCATTAGCTCATGTGTGGTCATCCTGTAGGGTGCATGAGACACTAGCTCGGTACCTGGCACTAGATCGATGTGGAAGTCTACCTCTCTACGAGGTGGCATACCTAGTAACTCTGGTGGAAAGACATCGGCAAACTCCCTCAAGATAGGATGGTCATCTAATGATGCCTCTAACTCATCCTCTGATCTATCACTAATCATGATGGCAAACAACTGACATCCCTTCCACATGTAGCGCTTAAGCTACTGAGCAGATATCACATGAATTCTTGTGGGTTCTGAATTCTCACTACCTCGACTGACATGCCATGATCGTCTACATAGGTAATCGCCTTTCAGTGATAGTCTAGCTTGGCTCTATGAGTTGCAAACCAATCCATGCCTAAAACTACACCATAAGATCCTAAAGGCATAACCCTAAGGTTGCATAATGTAGTGAAGTGGTGCAGGAGGGTAAAAGCAAGAAGTTGGGTCCACATATAGGGGAAGTGTCGTGCAAAAAAAAAATCCCGACAGGAACGGGTACCCATTTTAAAGAAAACGAGTACCCGTTTAGGATCGGGCACCCGAGCCTAGAACGGGTACCCGTTTTAAAACGGGTACCCGTTTTAAAACGGGTACCCATTTCTAAAAATAGTAAAAAATAAAAACGGGTACCCATTTTTATTTTTTACTATTTTTGGAAACTTTCTAAAAATAGTAAAAAACAAAAACGGCTACCCATTTTTATTTTTAGAAACGGGTACCCATTTTTTTTTTTACTATTTTAGAAACGGGTACCCGTTTTTTTTTTACTATTTTAGAAACGGGTACCCATTTTGTTTTCTATTGTTTTCTATAACGGGTACTTGTTTTAAAACAGGTACCCGTTTCTAAAATTTTGAATTTCATACCCACGCTTTTGGTTTCGTTTTAGGCTCGGGAAAGGCATGGGTAGTCGACCTTGAGCCTTGGACCTATATGGTTGATGACATTTTTTTCTTAATTTTTTTATGAAATTAAAACCCATTACAGATCATAGTGTCTAGTTTTCAAATATGTAATTTTTTTTTGGATTGGACTAGTTTTCCTATTTATTATTTAATTTATGAGTAAACTGGTCCAAAAACTTGAAATGACAGGTGTTTGTATTTTTTAATAACTTTTAATTTTTAAATTTTAAAAAAAAAATATATGCCATCAATCTACACATCATTCTTTACACAATGAAAAAAAAAATTAATTTTATGATTTTTTTTGCTCAAATTATGTTGGCCGTACACGAGGGGTTTTCAAAAGTATCAATTAGGCCTAATAAAAAATTAATAAAAAAAAATTATTTGGAAAAAAATTATAAAAAAATATCCTCATCAAACTTCACTGTACTACACATCTTTTCCCAAAAGGATTTTGAAAAATAATTTTATTTAGGGCAAATAATGTTGGCCGTACACGTGCATGGTATGGTTAAAAAAAAGTGACTTTTAAATAGTGGTTTTTAGAAATGCCTATTGAAAATCAATTTGTGTCATTTGGGTATTGAAAAAAATTACATATTTGAAAACTAGACTCCGAGTACTATATTTTATATTTAGTGACTTTTTTAAAGATTCCATTTCTAAGTGCTTCAAATTTTAAGGTCAAATGTGACAAATTCTGAAAATAAGGGAAAACACTTCCACTTTTTGGCCAAAAAGTGGACCCAACTTCTTGCACTTACCCAGGAGCACCTAGATGTCTAAATTTTGGTTAAAGTTCAAGTTGTTTTATTTTGTTTAATGAGGTCTTGGAGACCATTTACATGTTATAATAAGGCTAATGCCATGTTTGTAATTGGACTATGTCCAAATGTCTAAAAGAATCTATTCCATGTTGTAGAGGGCAGTCTTGTGTCAAAAGGCAGTTATAGGTTAGTCATTTATGTTTTAATGTTTGTAATAGGTAGTCATTTTAAGTCTTCATGTTGTAAGCCTTTAAAGGCATGTCATGGATTTGATAGTTGTTTAGAACCTTGTCAAAGGTTAATCCAAGTGTTAAAAAGCATGTTAAACAGAAAACAGTCGGTGGACAGTCACTTTCAAAAATAGTTTCAAAAAAAGATAGTTTCTATTTTAGTGTTGCAGTTGAAAACAAGAAAGGCACGATGGTTTTGGGTAGTTTTTTTGGACTCCCACTTGATGCATGCAATGTGGAGGTTTGATATATCTCTACCAAGCTTTATTGTGAAAAGAACATTGAATAGATTTGAGAAAGATAACAAGAAGAACTATTTTTTCTGCCTTTCTGTGTTTTTTTCTATTTTTTCTCTGTTTTGCAGGCCGTACCCACACCTGTATGGAATTTCCATAGTACATGGGCATGTTGGATGGAAAGTAGATCAAAATACCTTTGTGTTGAATCTTATTTAGAATCTTAACATTGATCTAGAAGGGAGAAACCACTGATTTGCTTTGGTCTATCTAAAAACTGCTGTTACAGTCCAAATTCGCTGTTTCTCTGAGAAATACGTATCTGTATGGAATAGCCATAGCACAAGTTTGTAGTGGAATGCTAGGAGGCTGAATTAGCCTTGATTTAAACCTATTTTGGGCTATTGACAGTACTCTTGGTGTGAGAGAATCACTGTTTTGTGAAAGAGGGTTTGAAAACCTAGTTTAGGCTCTTTTTTTGACAGTCCAATGGTATTCTCCCCATTCCATTGATCCTTTCAGTTACTGATCAATGGAATGGGTTGTGTCATAGTTAATACTAAGTCTTGTGAAGTGTTGAGAGGTAGGAGGATGTTTGAGAGTGAGTTTGTCAAGTAAATGACTCTGCAAAAGTCTTATGTTGGAAGCTTGAAGGAGGACAACAACAACTAGGTATGTTTGAAATGTTATTACTTTGCAAAGGAAGACATTAGGTTGAATGCATGTTATAGGATTGGTAAGTGGCAATGAGAATGTGTTTGTGTTGAGGGAGACCATCCCAAGGTGGTTGGTGTGACTGTTATTCCAATGGAGCAGCAATGCCATGACAGTTTATGAGATTGTTGTCCTGCAGTCCTATATAGAGGAGTTGAAGGGATGTTAGATGGAGTTGGCATCTTGGAGTCCTCCTTCATTGTGTATGTCAAAAATAAGTTGTTATTGAGTTAAAGCCCTTCATGGGTAGTTTGATTCCTGTCCAAGAAAAACAGTAACCTTGGAAGCCATTGCATAGGAGGTGGACATAGTCTTTCTCAGTGATTAGTTGACTGTTGTCTTAGATGCTCTGCATCATTTGTGGTATCAAAGCCACTAGTAGATCCTTGAGAGTGTAGTGGATCTTGTAAAGAAGATAGAGAGTTTGTGAAAGTTGTGAAGATGCCTCCAAAGAACCAGATGGCAAGAGAGAATTTTGAGTTGAGGGAAGCCTTAGAGGCTAGAGAGAAGGAGTTGAGGGATAGAAGAGAACAAGATGCTACCAGAGAAAGGGAATTGAGGCAAGTGAGAAGAGAAAATGCAACAATCCTGGCTAGATTGGAAGCATTAGAGAAGAAACCTAGAGGGGATGAACAAAATAAGTCAGAAGGAGATGAGGATGCTGATGAGAATCCTCCTAAGGATGAGTTAGATGCTGAAGAGAAGAAGTTTGTGAGATTACTGAAGATAGTCCAAGGAAGTGGAACAAAGGCAAACATAGAGCTACCTATCTATTAGGGGAAGATGGATAGTGAAGAGGTATTAGGGTGGATAGATGCCCTGGAAATTTTTTTTGAATATGAGGAGATGAATGATGAGAAGAAGATCAAGTTTGCAAAAACAAAACTGAGAGGAACATCACTTACCTGGTGGAGTAGTGTACAGACAGAAAGAGTGGCTAGAGGTGCATCAAAAATCACTTCTTGGGGTAGGATGAAGGATATGATGAAGGATCAATTCCTTCCATCTGATTACTCCATTCAGACAAAGAGGATGAGACAGAATCTGAAACAGAAGGACATGGATGTTCTGTCCTATACTGAGCAATTTCATAAGCTTAGTATCAAAGGTGGATTGGAAGATGAAGAAGAGAAAGTGGCAAGATACCTCAATGGGCTTAGATATAACTTGCAGGATGAGATTGGGTTAGTAGTACCAAAAACACTTGGAGATTGTTTTCTGTTAGCCATCAGGGCTGAAGAGAGAGTGAAGAGGAAGCAAGAAAGGCAAGGAGGTTATGGAAGAGGAAACAGAGGTAGGGGTAGACCTACTAATGAAGTTTAGAACAGCAATGAGAAGGGTAAGGAGTTGTCTACAGAACAGAGAGGTGGATATAGAGGTGGAGGTAGATTTGGATTAGGTAGAGGAGTGTTCACAGGTAGATGTTATCACTGCAATGAGGTGGGACACACATCTTTCAACTATCCTAAGAAGGATGGTATTGATAAGAGAAAGGATACAAGAGTTCACTTGGCACAAGAGGAGGAGAAGCCAGAAGAACTAGAGATGTCGTTAGCCTCTCCAATGGTGGATGGAGAAATGCTCATGGTGGAAAGAGGCAAGATGCAGCAACCACCACAGGTATCTATTTTCAGAACTAATTGTTTAAGCCATGGCAAGATATGCAAGTTGATTGTAGATTCAGGTTCTCATGATAACCTAGTTTCTTGGGAAATGGTGAATAAGTTGGGATTGAAAACTTTTGATCATCCTAGTCCTTACCATGTCACTTGGGTGAGTCAAGAGCAGTAGGTAATGGTCACTAAGAAGGCTTATGTTGATTTCACAATTGGTCCATATCAGGACTATGTTTTGTGTGATGTTATTCCTATGACATGTGGGCATGTAATCTTGGGTAGACCATGGCAGTATTTGAGAAGGACTATTCATGATGGGTATACTAATACCTATGTAGTGCACAAAGATGGTAAGCAGTTCAAATTGATTCCTTTACCTTGTGAGGAGAAGAAGGAACAAGTTACTATTTGTTTTGGGGAGAAATTGAAGTTGAATGTCCAGGTTCAGGGTGATTGCACATAGCAGCAATAGTTGCAACAGAGTAAGGTGGATGACAGTCCTAGACAGCAGCAGGCTTGGGACTTGAGTTATGTTAAGGTAGGGGACATTGAGTGTCCTATAAGGAGCCAGAAGAAGGAAAACAAACAGAAAAGAGTCCAAGGAGGAATGAATAAGAACCTCCAGTTGAGAAGAGCTGAAGCATTGTAGCAGCAAGGTCCTAGGCAAGGACACCACAACAGGTTTTATGTTTCTAACACTGTTTACAGGAGCCATGCAGGTTGGAGGAGGAAGCTAACTCTTGGAGAGTTCATGTTCCCTATCACTAGTTAGAGGAACATCCCAACACGATGGAAGAATGGTTGGAGCAGATCCCCTAACTCTTGGGACAAGAGTTTCTCATGCCGGGGAGTATGGTGCAGGAGCACCTAGATGTCTAAATTTTGGTTAAAGTTCAAGTTGTTTTGTTTTGTTTAATGACGTCTTGGAGACCATTTACATGTTATAATAAGGCTAATGCCATGTTTGTAATTGGACTATGTCCAAATGTCTAAAAGAATCTATTCCATGTTGTAGAGGACAGTCTTGTGTCAAAAGGCAGTTATAGGTTAGTCATTTATGTTTTAATGTTTGTAATAGGCAGTCATTTTAAGTCTTCATGTTGTAAGCCTTTAAAGGCATGTCATGGGTTTGATAGTTGTTTAGAACCTTGCCAAAGGTTAATCCAAGTGTTAAAAAGCATGTTAAACAGAAAACAGTCGGTGGACAGTCACTTTCAAAAATAGTTTCAAAAAAAGACAGTTTCTATTTTAGTGTTACAGTTGAAAACAAGAAAGGCACGATGGTTTTGGGCAGTTTTTTTGGACTCCCACTCGATGCATGCAATGTGGAGGTTTGATATATCTCTGCCAAGCTTTATTGTGAAAAGAACATTGAATAGATTTGAGAAAGATAACAAGAACTATTTTTTCTGCCTTTCTGTGTTTTTTTCTATTTTTTCTCTATTTTGTAGGCCGTACCCATGCCTGTACGGAATTTCCATAGTACATGAGCATGTTGGATGGAAAGTAGATCAAAATATCTTTGTGTTGAATCTTATTTGGAATCTTAACATTGATCTAGAAGGGAGAAACCACTGATTTGCTTTGGTCTATCTAAAAACTGCTGTTACAGTCCAAATTCGCTGTTTCTCTGAGAAATCCATACTTGTACGGAATAGCCATAGCACAAGTTTGTAGTGGAATTCTAGGAGGCTGAATTATCCTTGATTGAAACCTATTTTGGGCTCTTGATAGTACTCTTGGTGTGAGAGAATCACTGTTTTGTGAAAGAGGGTTTGAAAACCTAGTTTAGGCTCTTTTTTTTACAGTCTAATGGTATTCTCCCCATTCCATTGATCCTTTTAGTTACTGATCAATGGAATGGGTTGTGTCATAGTTAATACTAAGTCTTGTGAAGTGTTGAGAGGTAGGAGGATGTTTGAGAGTGAGTTTGTCAAGTAAATGACTTTGCAGAAGTCTTATGTTGGAAGCTTGGAGGAGGACAGCAGTAACTAGGTATGTTTGACATGTTATTACTTTGCAAAGGAAGACATTAGGTTGAATGCATGTTATAGGATTGGTAAGTGGCAATGAGAATGTGTTTGTGTTGAGGGAGACCATCCCAAGGTGGTTGGTATGACTATTATTCCAATGGAGCAGCAATGCCATGACAGTCTATGAGATTGCTGTCCTGCAGTCCTATATAGAGGAGTTGGCATCTTGGAAGGTGTCTTGGAGTCCTCCTTCATTGTGTATGTCAAAAACAAGTTGTTATTGAGTTGAAGCCCTTCATGGGTAGTTTGATTCCTGTCTAAGAAAAATAGTAACCTTGAAGCCATTGCATAGGAGGTGGACATAGTCTTTCTCAGTGATAAGTTGACTCTTGTCCTAGATGCTCTGCGTCATGAAGGCCCCCAAAGATATCTCACAACCCTAAACCAAAGCATCTACTAACATCTTGGCCCTAGTGGCCAACTCAACCTCCCACCTATCGCCCTGCCTAGAGGCCACCAGCCCGCAACGCTCCACTAATGATGGAGATATAAATGAATTAGTAGTGCCAGAGTCAAATAAAATAGCAATGGGGACATCCCCAATCATACCTATTGTCTCAATCACTAAGGCCTAGAAGTCAGCTTGGCGGTTATCAACCACCGCAAACATACGGTGAGATCTACCCACATCTCCAATTGTCTGCTCTGATCCTCCTACACGAGGCTATCCCCCTACTGTAAAGCCTTATGGGCACTCTCTAGCTAAATGTCCTGCCCCACCACAAACATAGCATGGGCCTCGAGCCTCTACCTGTCCAGTCTATGTCCTACTACTCTGCTATTGTCCAGTCTGAACAGTGGACACCTGAGAACCTCTGTATGACTGTTGTGACCTAGCAGGTCCTGCAAGTGGTTCCTACTATCGCTGATGCCTACGTGGGCTCTACCGCTACCAACCGTGATTCTATCCTCCTTGTGCCCTCTGCTGGGGCCTGGACCTCTGCTGATACTACTGCTATGGAGGCCTAGGAGGTAAAGGTGCATAACTAAATCCTCCTCTCTGTGGTGGTGGTGGTGGTTGATAGAAATTCTGTTGCTGCTACTGGCTACGATCTTGAAACTAGGGACATGAACTTTGACCTCGTCCTTTTATCTCCTCTACAATGTATGCCTTCTCGGTAGCCTCACTCAAGGTCTGGGGTTCTGCCATGCACACAGGTCTTGATATCCCATGATTCAAACCCCTGATAAATTTTTGAATCAGAAGTTTTTCATCATGGAGGTACTCTGCGTACCGTGATAGCTCAATGAACCTGCTCTCATACTGTGCTATAGTAGAACCTCGCTGCTGCAAGTCATGGAACTCGTCAATCTAACGCTGCCTATAGTGATCTGACAGATAACACATGTTAAAGTGCTCTATGAAGGTGTACCATGTAAGAGTGTCCAAAGATAGGTAGCACTTGCACTCCTTAGTGCGCTACCATGTCACCGCTGTGTCTCTCAAAAGGTGGACTGCCATGCGTGCCTTTGTGCTGCTCCTATAAGGAAGCAACGCAAAGCACCTGTCTAAATTGATAAGCCAAGCCTCAGCCTTAGCTCCCTCTGTGGTCCCTACGAAGGTGGGTGGATTTAGCCTAAGTCTCTAATGGTGTCTCCTCAATCTCTATGTCCTCTTATAGGCTCATCCACACCATAATCATAAGGTCCATGATAAACCTGCTCTACCCTTACAACCTCCTCTTGCCTCGCATGATGCAGAGGGCTCCTACTACGCGCTCTAAATGATGAACCAACCTCCTCCACTGTGGTGTCAGGTATCTCAACATAAGGCTCTACACGTGGCGCCATTCACAGCTCGACACGGGGCTTGACACGTGGCTCTGCACGTGACTCAACACGCGGATCCTCATGTGGCTCCTCTCATGGATCAATGCGAGGCTTGACATGCGACTCTACTACAACTGGTGGTAACCTCTCTAACACTGGATGTAATGCCTATAAGATCTATGGCCTTATATCAGGTGCTGATGGTGCTGTGGTGCCTACTGCTCTAGTGAGGCTGATGGTCCCTGACCCTTTGCCAAAGACTCATTTCATATCTCTATGGACGATGTGGCACGTGAGTGTGCTTGCCCAGTTTGGGGAGGCATCATACAAGAACAAGGTAATCACGAATCAATCGAAAATGCAGAATAAGTAATGCGCCCAAATAAGCCCAGTGTTTAAACTTTGGCTCTGATATCAAATGTCATGCCCACATTTCCCATGCGGTCACGACACGTAACACCCATGTCATGTTCACATTTGTCATGTGGTCATGACATGAAATATCAAAAAATTTCCATGCATCCTTAGAAACCCCCTCGCATGCGTCAGTGTGCTCAGTGGTAATACACATAAGGTGTAAACATGTCAATCAAATTCAGGGTAATGCGATCACATGCACAATCCCCTACGTAATGATATCTGACTAAGGGGGTTAATGTGATGCGAGGAGCATCGCCATTAGGGTTAGGATCGATTGATTAAAACCCTAAGTTGTCCTATGTGAGTGAAGGGATCTCAACCCGAGTTGAAATCCTAAACCCTCTTTCTATTGCATAAAATAAACAAATAACTACTAATTGAAAAACATCTAATTTGCAGAAAAATTAAAATATTACTCATCGTAAGGGTTAAATCGCCTAAGAAAAGCAACCCTAATTTCCAGAAAAATTCGGCAACATAATGCCTCTTGGGCGTGTATAGGAATTATTCTAATAAGGACTTCAAGCTTAAGAGTTCACTAAATTACTAATGTCAATAAATTAAAATATTTACGCTAGGGCAAATAAACTACCACACTAGGTTTTCTAGTCGAATTAACTAGAATGAAAAATTAAATTAATTATGTCACCTCCTTCGATTAAATTCCAACATATGATTAAATAAATTAAATCGATCTTATAAAGATAATAAAGATGTTTTAATTAAATGCAAGGGTTAACACATAAATAAAATTAAACCCCAAATGTAAATACATTAAAATATCATAATTTCCCACATGTTCATCTAAATAATCCCTAAATAAACCAATACAACTAATAATTAAATACCCTAATCACACTAATACAAATTTCTAATAATTCCCCTAAGAATTAAAAAGAACCCCTACATACACAATTGAATAAATTCTAGTTGACTAAAGCACACTAAATAAATAAGAATTAATTTCCTATTCCTTAAATAAGCCAATAATAATAAAATTACAAAGACAAGAGGAGAGAAAAAAAAAGCAACTAATTTTAAATTCCAAGCCCTAAAGGCTCCTAAATAAAAAAATACTTTCCTTATGGAAAGAAAAAATACCATAACCCTATTTTTGTTCTCATATTTTCTTTTCTCTATTTTTCTCCTCTCATTTCTTGTTTCTCTCTTGTTTGGTGTTGTAGGTCAAATGGGAGGGCAGCCATGGCCACCACTCAAGAAAAGGTATATACATTGTATATACACATTTTTAAAAAAAGAAAACCCTTTTTTTTAAATAAATAAATAAATATGTATATATTTTAAATGTGTATTTAATTAACTTCTTTGGTAAGCTGGTATTATACTAGAGAAGTTAATTAAATACACAGTTAAAATATATATATATTATTAGCTCTTTCAAATGAGAGAAATTAGCTCCTCCAAATGAGGGAAATTAGGGCATTCATTCTTGGAAGGTGAGTGATCAACGACGTAGGATGAAAGGGGAGATCGATGGAGGAATTTGAGAGAAATGCATAATAAATTAAATGAATATCCTTATTTAATTTATTATGTAAAAGAAAATATTGGTAGGAAGAAATAACATAAATTAAATAAAATAAATTTATTTAATTTTTATGTTTAATGAGGGAATAAATAAAATATCAATTTTATTTATCTTTTAGAAGAAGAATGGAATAACTAAATTATTTAAAATTATTTAATTATCGATGGAAGATAGAGGAATGAAAAAGATTAATTAAATAAATAAAATTTATTTAATTAATTACGAAGATGGGGAAGAAAATGGGATTTTTTATTACAAGTGTGTTAGACAAAATGATGTATGCAAGGTGAAAATGCCCTAAATGCCTAAGTGGTGAAGTGGGTCAATTTTGGGTGTCTATAGAGTTTACCTTCTTGGACCATGGTAGATGTTTTGATGACTATTTTTAAGCTTCAAACCACCTTCACATACCTTATAACATCCCAAAAATTTATTTGTGACAGTCTTCTAGCGCACTCTACATGGTATTTTGCATACTAATTCGGCTATCAAGACTGTTCTTGTGATGAGAGGACCATAAGTTAGGTGTATGAACAATCCCAAACAATAAATGATAATAATCTAGGAAAACATGAGGTCAATAATCAGTCCCATGATGATACTAAAACCCCCATGATGACAATCCCCTAGGTCTATAGCATATGATTTTCAATTTCAAAACATGATTGTGCTCTTTATAATAGTCATAAATGACTGATCAACATTGAGAAATGATAATTTCAAAGGCTTATAATCACATTTGCACCGATGACCACACTTTGTAACTTTAATAACATCAAGACAATCCTTCAAAACTTGCCTAGCAACCTAAAATATGACCGTAGCATAATATGGACAGTCACTTTAATGACTGTATTGTTGGACAGTCACTAATATACTAGATAGTCACTAATTTAACTCTTCTTCCATGAGGATTGTCTTGCAAAGTGTCATAGGACTATTACTAAGTATGCCCCTCAAGATCCTTGTCTTCCTAAGGATTTAAGAGCCTTATTTCATATGCATTTTCTTCGATTAACATGGTTTCATGACAAGTCTAATGGCTCTGTCTATGGTTGCAAGTTAGGTCAATATGTCTTCACAATTTCAGCAAGCTACATGAGGGTTTCATGGAGGATTAATCACATGACAACCATAATAAGGGCTATTATTAGTCAAGATAATGTCAAGATAAGGTCATCCAAATGGTGCCATAACAAAATTTAATCAAAGACTACCCAAGCCATTAGGACACTCATATACAAAGGTCTCCCAAGTTGTCAAATTCCTAAGTGAGGACTATATGAAAATGGTACAACATTACTAAAGGCCCTAAAACCCTTAAGGAAACTACATATGTAGTGAGAGGGATTATTACAATCCAAGATGGTCAAAGAGTACCGTTGACTTCTTTAGGATAGCCATACCTAGGACTGTCATAACAATCATTAAACTAATCTCTATAATTTAGGGTATTGAAAGGTTGATCAAGGTAACCACCATCATGTAGTAACAAAGGACAATTAGGAAATTTTGAAATATTGTTGTCATGCATACAAATCATCATGAATAGGTGCATAAGGAATATCCTAGCCCAAGACACTAAAGAGTCTCCACATCCTCTAACCTTCTCCAAGAGATTTCATACTATGAAACATGCATGTAGAAGTTATCAAAAGGACACCTAAGAATTATGTCTAAATGATCAATAGAGACAAGTAGGATTGTCATAATAGGGGGCATAGGATAGTCTAAGATTCAAGCCATTGCATGATTCTATTGAACGAACCATTATGCATATTAAGGAATAAATCCTTCTATATCATCCTAGGACAAAAATTAAGAGTCTTGGAATCAATTTTGGCTCCATTGATCATGAATATGAGTATGACAAACAATTGTTCACTAAAATTATTTTATGAAGTATTTGATATTGTTTTTCTCTTGTATCGGTGAAAATAGGTGAAATGAAGGCATGAAGGGCCGAAACAAGGTGGAAACATGAGGAATTTGGAGTCTCTTTGACTGAACTAACTGATATACCTACACATGCATGGATACAATGGTCAATGATGATGGAAAAATATGTTAAAACTAAAAATAGATGATCACATGGATCTTTTACCTGATTTCTTAGCCTTATATGTTACTGCTACACCATTTTCAAGGTCCTAGTTGGCTGGATCATTAAGAGGAAACCATGGAAAGGCCTTGAAAATATTTGAGTGATGGAATAAATAGAAGCCTTTTGGGAAAATGGGTGTAGCATTTTGGGAGAATGGAGTGTTTGTTACAAAAAATGAATTTTTAATCAAGTTTCCATCCTAAAACCTTTCTGCCCTAGACTTGTACATCAATAGTTGCTATGTTAGCAATTGCAAGAAGCTTGGTGAAGAACTCGCTATTGCATCATGAGCTAAGTGAGTTTCTAGAGCACGTATGGTAGTGCAAGGGCACATGTGGGAGTATTGGAGTGCATGTAATGATAATTGAGAACATGTATATATTTTCTAAAGAATGTTTTGAGGTATGTAGGATGTAGGAGGAACATGTAGGTGTTGCATTAGTTCTGTAATGAAGGAACAATTGCATGAGGTATGATTCAGAAATCTTTGTTTGGTCACATTGCTTTCCACATAAGGGGCTGGTATCACATATTTTGGAGACTCATTCGAGGACCCATATTTTGGACATGGATGGAGTGTTGGAACAAACACTTAGTGGATTTATGTGTTGTCCCGTGCATGTAGATGTCATTGATTATTGATATAAGATGATGTGGTGATGTTATGTCAAGAGGAATATTAAGTGCATAACCATATATATCTTGTTGAGATCATCTTAATTATGTTGGACTCTCATTATAACCTTGGATTCCAAGTTGGTGAAGGAGATTTGTTGTCAATTATGAGCTACACTTGTCATAATCATTGGAGGCATTGTCATAAAGGGAGTTGTGTAGGATGAAATGTTGTTTGGGACAAACTTAGGACTGTTATAGGCACTAAATGTTTGGGTAGTGAATTAGTATTTACTTATCAAACTACTTCTTGTACCAAAATTAGGGAGAGTTAATGACATTGAATGAAGTTGGTGGAGATTGGTGGTGGTTACTCTTATGAGGAACAAAATGAAAAATAAAGAGATTACTCTTAGGAGAGAAAGATGAAGAGCAATATGAGTGTCAAATTTGGAAAAGTTGATGTGAGATCTCTAAACAAGGATAGAATTTATTGAGAACACTTAGGACTGTTATAGGCACTAAATGTTTGGATAGTTAAAGGGCAGTCTTATCAACAAAAGAATAATCAATACTAAAACCTCTCTTAACTATTATGATAATGATACCCATGTGCTATTTGACATTATACATAAGGATTATTAGGGTCATATATGAACAAAATATGCAATAGGTTCTCACTACCCTATTCACAAGGTAAGAGATAGCAACATGATGAAAAAGACTGATCTTATATACAGATTAGAATTGTCAAGCACCTTAAATGGACTATCATGAGCTAAAGACATAAAGACATAAAGAATATAAGAACATATATAAGTGAATTAAAATGGATATAAAGAACATACCTTAGACTTCAATATTGGAGTTGACCAATTCTCCAAATTTTGGCTTCAAAATCCTCAAATTCTTCTTTTTCGCAAGTTTGATTATGAATTCTATATAACTCTAGAATAGGATTAGTGAAATTTATGCAAAAACAAACATATATCATCAAATTCAATCTATATATCAATGGTAATTAGCTTTGAAACAATATCACACATGAAACATGAAAATTTACATTTAAATAATCAAATATTATCCAAAAAATTCAAAATCAGTTATTCTACGTTGAAAAAACAAACAAGGTGGTGGATTGATCCAAAAATGATTATTAATATGTTAAAGAACATGCAAAAGCATTTTTTTGTCTGATATATTGCATGAAAAGTAGGAATAATAGGCATGTGGGGTCTGAATCACGAATCCCACATGCTTTTTGTCTATTTGTTTTTCTTCCCATAATGCGAGCATGTTCTAGGAAGCATAAAAATAATAAGCTTCATGTACCTTAAAATCATAACCTTCTCAATGTTATAGAGATAGAGATAGATAGGGAAGCATAAAAAGATTAAGATTTCTCTATCCTCCCTCTCTACAACTCTATCTACCTCTCTTTCTCTATATCTCTCTCCCTCTCTCTATCGACCCCTTGGAATGTGAGGGAGAGAGATATAGAGATAGAGAGGTACATATATTTAGATAGAGGGAGGATAGATAAATAAAGAGATAGAGGAAGAAAATAGATAGATAGAAAGGGATGTATATAAAGAGGGAGGGCGACATAGAAAGGGGGAGGGGGAGAGGGATAAATAGAGATACATAGAGAGAGGGAGATGTGGAGAGATAGAGAGGGACATGGACATGGATAGGGAGAGAGGGGGGACATGGAAAGATATGGAGAGATAGAGATAGAGATAGAGAAAGGAAAAAATATAGAAAGAGGGGCAAATAGAGAGATAGAGAGGGATAGGTGGAGATAGAGAGGGAGAGAGGGGAATTGAGATAGACAAAGGGGTCTAGATAGAAGGTGAAAGATAGATAAAGAAGGAGATAGAGAGTGAGGGAGAGATGGATAGTGAAATATAGAGAGAGTTAGAGATAGATATATTAAGAGACAGGGTTATGGGGAGAGATAGAGATAGAGAAAGAGATGGAGAGATGTCCAGAGACATACCTAGAGAGACATTTCAATAGGTAGAGGGATGGGGAGAGAGATCGAGAGGAGGAGAGACATAGAGAGGGAGGGAGAGAGAGGTAAAAAGGGATAGATTAAGAGATAGGAATCTATGTGGAGAGATAGAGATAGGGAAAGAGATGAAGAGATGTGGACAAAGACATATAGAGATAGATTTGAGGTAGAGGGATTGAGAGAGTGATAGAGAGGGGGAGTGAGATAGTGAGGGAGGCAGAGATAGAAAGGTACAATTAGAGAGAGGGGATCAATAGAGAGAGCAACCCTAAACCCCTAAACCCTAAACATGAGCAACCCTAAACCTCTAAACCATAACCCCTAAACCCTAATCCCTAAACACAAGCATCCCTAAACCCCTAAACCCTAATTAATTCCCTTAAACCCTAACCCCTAAACCCTAAACCCTAAACTTGAGCAACCCTAAACTCATAAACCTCAATAATTCCCTTGATCCCTAAACCCTGAACTTGAGAAACCAAGATGAACCCCTAAACATATAGTTCAATCTATGGGATGATGGAGGATCAATGGGAAATGGATGTAGAATCCTTGGATCTTGATTATCATTATCCTCTAATGGATGAACTATTTGATAGGATCCAAGTTATTTGTTTGATTATCTATGTTTTCTTACTCGAACCAATGTGTCTCATCATGGAATATTGATGAATAATGAATAGGACTAGTGGGATGATGGATAGGGCTAATGGGATGATGGATAAGAGTGATTTGGGTTACTTGTTCATGGATAAGATCTTTATCATAGATAATATCTTGATCATAGGGAGGATAAGCATGGATAGCGCGATATTAGATATGGATAGGGTAAGTGGGGATGCATTGATATTCATTGGATTGGGGAGTAAGAAGTGGTGATGGGGGTTCACTAGGAGATGTTGGAGGATCAATGATGGGATCGATGTAGATGGGTTGACCATGAGATGGTAAGGGATCCAGGGCATGGTATTAGATGCGATGTTTGGATTTTGATTAGGATGGGTGGTTGGTGTTTCCACATGCTTTGGACTAGGCTTTTAACATGGCTATTGGGTTTCTTAGATGGATGTGATGGGTTCTTCGATGGGATCAATAATCTTTGGATGTTTGACAACATGGATACATGATGGGGTTTGACTAGGACTTATGGTAGGAGACTCTTCAATGAAATGGATAGACATAGGAGTGGATGATGATGTTGGAGTGGTAGACATGTTATTAGGAGGTTCTTTGTTACCTACTCAAGGATAGAAATTTGAGTACACATGATGTTTTTCTAAGATTCCTTGCCAATAGTCCTTGGGTGACATCCTTCATGGCTTCATGGGTTGATGGACAAGGATATGCATATAGTTGATGGACAATGATGGAAGTTGTCATGGGGTTAGAATTAGGATTGAGTGAATGGATATAAGAGGGGATGGATTGGGATTGGGAGTGTTAGAGGGGGATGAAATTGGATCAGTGGATTTGGATGGCTCCATATCTTTCCATTTATTTTTTGGATTTTGGAAAGAGTCTTTGGAGAAAACTTTTCAAGGGTTCATGGGTTGATGAATTAGAGCTTAGAATATTTGATGGTGGATTAGATGGTGAGTTATATGGTGGATGGATGATATGGATTGATGGATTAGGAGATGGGTGGACTAATGGGTTAGGATTAGGAGGATTGGAGGGAAATTATAAAATAATTCCCCTTTAACCCTAATCCCTAAACCCTAAACTTGAGCAACCCTAGAAACTCATAAACCCTAAATAATGCCCCTAAAGGTCTAAGCAATCCTAAACTCATAAACCCTAAATAATGCCTCTAAACCTGAGCAACCCTAAACCTCTCTCTATCTCCCAAAACCCCTAAAGCCTAAATTATAATTCCCCTAAAAGCTAACCCATAAACCATAAACTTGAGCAACCCTAAACCCTAAACTAAAGCAACCCTAAACTCATAAACCTGACCAACCCCTCTCTCTCTATCCTTATCACCCTATCTCTCTCCTCTCTCTCCCCTCCATCTCCATCCTCTCTCCCTCTCCCTCCCTCTCCTCTCCCTTGTCAACAAAGAACATGGAAACAAGAAAACTAGGACATGGAAAGAAGGATGATGAAATGGAAACAAGATAATTTATGAAATTTCATTGGATGGGAAGAATGATGTAGAGATGTAGAGAGGGGAGGGAAGTAGAGAGTGAGAGAGAGAGAGGGTAGGAGGTAGAGACGGGGGGGGGGGAAGTAGAGAGTGTGAGATGGTAGGAGGTAGATAGGGGAAGGAAGAAGAGAGTGAGAGGGTAGGAGGTAGAGAGGGGAGGGAAGTAGAGTCTGAGAGAAAGGGTAGGAGAGAGAGGGGAGGGAAGTAGAGAGTGAGAGAGATGGTAGGAGGTAGAGAGGGGGGGAGAAGAGAGTGAGAGAGAAGGTAGGAGGTAGAGAGGTGAGGGAAGTAGAGACTCAGAAAGAGGGTAGGAGGTAGACAGAGGAGGGAAGTAGAGAGCAAGAGATAGGGTAGAAGGTAGAGAGAGGAGGGAAGAAGAGAGTGAGAGAGAAGGTAGGAGGTAGAGAGGGGAGGGAAGTAGAGACTCAGAGAGAGGGTAGGAGGTAGAGATGTGAGGGAAGCAGAGACTTAGAGAGAGGGTAGGAGGTAGAGAGGGGAGGGAAGTAGAGAGTGAGAGATGGTAGGAAGTGCAGTTGCCCTTATCGTATTGTACGTAAAGTGTGGAAGCATAGACAAGACATGTCAATTGACTAACATAACACCTCAAAGAGATGTTTTGTAATGGAATGCAACGATTACAAGATATGCAAAAAATAGATTTGTTGAAAAGGCTTTAGAAACTTTCAAGAAAATACAATTGGCATGTGTAAAGCCAATTTTGCTCAGCATAACACGAGCACATTATAACACGCTCACATTATGTGAACTCACATAACTCGAGTGCATTATAACACACTCTTGTTATGGATTTCACATAACAGGAGCGCATTATGCTGAGCAACTCACATAACGCAAGTACATTATAATGCACTCGCATTATGGATTTCACATAACGGGAGGACATTATAACACACTCGTGTTATGCTGAGCATGCTTAGACGTGTTTTTTCTAGTTTTTAGCAAAATTATGAGATAATCTGGAGCGTGCTCCCCATCAGGATGGCACTTTTTCCAATGAAAAGGAAAAAAAATACTACCATAATCTTAAGCTTTCTGTTAGGTATCTAACTATATAATTTTTTTCACATTTTGAGTACGTTAAGGGTTCCATCTTTAATTTCTTTCGTCAGTGTATCCATTTTTTGTCAAAAACCAATGTCTAGTATTTTTTACTTTTTTTTAGGTACCATTCATCAAAATTTGAAATAAGTTACATTTTTAGAAACTAGACTCCATTCTACATGTATTTAACTTTTTTATTTATTTTTGATTAGTTTTCAAAAATTTTAGGGGGGAGCACGCTCAATTTTCTATTTTACAGGATGTGTCCACTGTGAAAATTAGTAAATAATCAAATATTCATGAAAATTTTATTAGAAAAATCAGGGATAAACTACATGGTGTTTTTTTTTAAATAAAAGGGTAAAAACTTTATTAATCAAAGAGAGTAGTACAAAGCATAAAAGTAGCAAGAGGCCCAAACGGGCCCAGAGACAACAAACAAGAAGTCAATAAGTGGTCATGCAACATCTCACATCCTCCGTGACCAAATCCTAAGCAAGATCCCTAGGTAAACTGTCCCAATCATCCACCAACTAGGTCCCATTCTTCTCAGAAGCACATTTGGCCAACCCATCAGCCACCTTATTCCATTCCTGAGGGATATGAGAGAAGGTGATAGAATCAAATAAATCTCCAAGATTGGTGATTTTCTTAGCCACCACCGCAAGCTGCTAACTAACATCATCAAACTGCCTTCTATTTATCAAGTCTATCACCACCTGAGAATCTGACTCGCAGATAATCTTATTCCAGCCAAGGGCATATGCCTTCTTCAAAGCCAAAAGAATAGCCAAGGCCTCCATAAGATTATTAGAGTGCAGCCTCCTATATTTTGAGAAGAAAAATACAACCACCCCAGAACTGTCTCTGCCCATCCCACTAATACCAGTGTGCCCAGGGTTACCCCTTGCAGACCCATCAATATTGATTTTTAAGACTCCAGTGGGAGGGGGCAACCAATGCCCTTCCCTAGAAACCTTCCTTCTAGAACACCTGCTCTGCCCAATCTTGGGCCTTCCAAGACCCCCAATAAGAATCCCCAGATTACGAATCACTCTATTATCACCAGGATCCACCGAGGCTGATAGATCACATTTAGCATACAAGGTCTCCTGCAAAGCCCCAAGAATGTGAGACCAAACTTGACCCACCAACAACTTCTTATCTAGAAAGACCCTACGGTTGCGCTCCAACCAGATGTGCCATATAATCAGACTAGGGCCAATTTGCCATGCTATGTGCAGAAATGAAGTCCTCACTAGAATGGGCCCAAAGTTTCACTAAAACTCCTTCAGAGAAGAAGGGTGCCTGCACTGCAAACTCCAGGCCCCACACCAAAAATGCCAAATAGTCCTAGAAAAAGGGCACTGGAAGAAAAGATGTGAAACAGTCTCAACATCTTTTAGACATAAGAAGCATAAGGAAGGACCTTGGAAGCCACACTTACAGAGGTTATCCCAAGTCAAACACCTGCCATAAACCACCAGCCAAGAAAATAAATTGCATTTTGGCTAAGAGAATTTATTTCAAATATTTTTCCACCAAGGAACCTCAGCACTACCCCAGGCCTGTCTATCCAAAATAGGATACCCTGAAGCAACAGTGAACTTCCCTTTTGGATCTGGACCCCAAGCCAGCACATCCCGCTCTAGGAGAGAACAATAGACTCTATCAGCCAAAATGGAGGACAACTCCCTCCTATCCTCCAAAGATCCACCCATGGCGCATTCCTGCATATCCTTCCATTGGTAAACAATAGTCTACCCCAAAGCCTAAGGGGCTTGGAAATCCATCACTCCACTCCAACTAGCTTGAACAAAAATCCTACATAAGTCCCCCAAGTGAGGGTACGAGGAGAGGATAGGCAGGAAACCATCCCAGGAGTCATGCCAAAAAAGAGCATCAGAGCCTCTATTGCAGATCCAAAATAGGCCTTGTTTAACTAGCGCAACCCCCCTCTTGAGAGTATCTCGGATCATAGAACCTCTCCCTAAAAGACTAAAATGAAGCACCTCAGCGTCCTCCACCTCCCCAAGGTACTTGAAGGTAAGGATCCTGGCCCATTACTAATGCTGATATGAACACCATCTCTAGTATAGCTTAGTACCCAAAGCTTGTCCATTCCAATCTGTCCTACACAAACCTAGACCACCATCCTGCTTTGGCCAGAAAACAACTTCCCACTTAATTAAGATTGACTTCTTCAAAAGGAGATTACCCAACTAAAGAAACTGTCGACAGAGGCCCTCAAAATCTTTGATGAAACTTGAGGGAGTCATCAACACAAAGCACCTATATATAGGAAGGGCCTATACCGCAGACTTCAATAGAGCAACTCTTCTAGCTGTAGATAACCATCTATAGGTCCAGTGACAAACCAACCCACAAAATTTATCCATCACATCCTGCCAAAAACACCTGGGAAGTGGGCGCACATCCAGAGGGATGCTAAGGTATATAAAGGGAAGTTTCCCCACCTGAAACCTTAAGATCCTGGCAATATGCTGTTGAATAAGCCTGGGGGTATTAAAGAAATAAATGCAAGACTTACTTTCATTAATGCTTTGACTTGAGACAGCTAGGTAACAATCCAAAATCTGACGCAAAGAAACTACCTCAACAACCTTAGCAACACCCATCAAAGCCGTATCATCCACAAACTAAAGATGAGTTTGAGGAGGAAGAGAATTCCTCCATTTCCAACCCTAAAAGAGCCCATCCATAACACGGGACTTAATGAATCTCCCCAACCCTTCAGCCATCAAGATGAACAAATATGGGGATATGGGGTCCCCCTGTCGAAGACCTCTAGAAGCACCAAATAGATCTGAAGACTCCCCATTTATGAGAATAAAAAATGAGGAAGTCATCACATAGCTCATGACCTAATCAATCCACTCACAACTCTGAGAATTTTGATCAAAAATCCCCAGTTAACTCTATCATAAGCTTTAGCCATGTCCAACTTTATAAACATGGCCTTTTCCTTAGAAGAGGCCATAAAGTGAATAGTCTCAGCTGCAATAACTACTTCGTCTAAAATCTGTCTACCCACAACAAAACCCCCTTGTTCCTTTGAGATCAACTTATCCAGACATGGCTTTAAACATTCAGCAATTAGCTTTGTAATGATTTTATACACCACATTGCACAAAGCAATTGGTCGAGAAAGATCTAGAGAATTAGCACCCTCATGTTTTGGGATAAGAGCAAGAAACGTGGCATTCATGGCTCGCAACATTTGCTTATTCCTAAAAGACTCCTGCACCACCTCCAATAGATCAAGGTTGATGACTTCCCAAAATTCCTAAAAGAACTCAGCCGGGAACCCATCAGGACTAGGAGCCTTCCCTTTTTTCAACTAAAACACCACATCCTCCAACTCCTTCAAAGAAATAGGTTTAAGAAGAGAAACATTTATATCCTAGCCAAGATAGAAGCTTCCTCCTCACTAGCAGACAGGGTATCTTCAGAAAAGAGAGCAGAGAAAAAACAAACCACCTCACTAGAGAACCCCAAAGAGGAAGAAAGAACAGAACCCTCAGGAGAGCAGAGAGAAGAGATAAAGTTACCTTGTCTTTGAGCCTTCACCGATTTATGAAAGAAGGAAGTATTCCTGTCCCCTTCCTGAAGCCAATCAACACGGGCCTTCTATTTCTAAAAAATTCCTCACGAAGATCCCATTCCTCGAGGTCTTTAACCGCACTAACCTCAAGCCTGCATAAATTTGCATCAAGACCCTCGTCCTGAATCTGCTTGGTAATAGAATCCAAGCGCTCCTGGGTAACCCTTTTTCATCGAAACACGTTGTCAAACTGATACTTATTCCAATGTTTCAATTTATACTTCACATATTGAAGCCTCTTCACAAATGAGTACATAGTTGTACCAAAAGCAAGTCGTCCTTTAGTCCACCATCTAGAAACCAAGTCAAGAAGACTCTCCTCCCTGAGCCACATAAGTTGAAATCTAAAAGTTTGTTTCTTAGGATCATCAGCCAAACGGGCAAAGAATTTGATCAGCCAATGGTCTGATCTTGGCTAATCTAAAATTTCAGAACTTGATAGCCACTTGTCACCCACCCAAAAATAGGAAACAAGAAACTTGTCTAACCATTCAGAAATGGCATCATCCTCAAGCCTCCTATTATTCCAAGTAAACATGCTATTTGAAGGTTTGATATCCACAAGCCAAAGCTAAGCCAAATTATCCCTTAGAAGATTAGAAGAGGGGTCCAAACGAGGCAACACCCCTCCTTTTCTCCTTGAGGGAGGCAATTGCATTGAAGTTACCTGCCATAATCTAAGGGAGGAAAGGATCCAATGATCTCAGAAGATTGATATGAGACCACAGGAGAGGCTTAACAGGGACATCTGTCAGAGCATAAATGTTAGAAAGAAGAATTCTTTCCCCCGTCTCCAAACTAATTGCAACCAGAGAGATGGAAAATCTACTAGAGATCCACCAAATAGGAGAAATTCACAGAGGATCCCAGAGGCAAGAAAGACCCCCTAAGCTGCCTTGCACACCCACACACTAGCAACACCCTCTATTCCAAATCTTAGAAACACACTGCATCATACCATCCACAGATAACTTCGTCTCCTGGAGGAAAACCACATCTAGAGAATGAGCACTAACCAAGTCCCGAATAGCCTTTTATCTAGGGATGTTATTCATACCCCTTACATTCCATGATAACACAATCATTGCGAAGGGTGAGAGAAGTGAGTATCCAATGTCTTGACTGACCCAGATTCCACCAATGTCTCTCTAGCCATCTTAACTTTCTCCTGATCCTTCTTCCTCCCCACCTTCTGGGGTTTATCAGGAGAACACTTTTTCAGAGATTTTTGCTATAGACCTAGAATAGGAGAAGAAGAGAGGGCTTTTTTCTTACCCAAGTCTTCCAAACCCGGTCCACTGGCTAAACTCACCCTTTCATCCAAAGAGGCCATGGGGGTTTCCACCAAACCACGAGTCCCCAAACCCAACATCGGGGGGAGAAGCAACTGAATCCATCACCACCCCAGAAGCCACCACAAGAACTAGGACCGAGGTAGTGACAGGCAAAGACTCAGAATTATGATCAACTAAAGGAGAAGCTTCAACATGCATGTCAGAAGAAACCCACTCCTCATGGACTAATTCATCCAAAGCCTCAAACTTGTTAAAAGTCTCCTCCTCTTGACGATCCTGAAGAGTCCTTTTCTGACCCCGATTCTTGTTTCGTGCCTTAACTGGCACAAAGCCATCTTTATCCGGTACCTCCCCCTACATGGGTGCTTTACCCTTTTCTTCCCTTGGATTAGATGGAGTCTTCACATTATCTGAACCACTAGCACCTGAGGCACGAGGGCACCTCCTTTGAAGATGGCCATACTCATGGCACAACCGACACCTGAAAGGTAAAGTCTCCTGGTCTAACTGTTGAGTCCAGGAGCTAGACCCAACAGTCAGATCAATAGAATCTGGTAGATGTTGGCTCAGATCAATCTCCACATAGACCTGGGCATAGGAAAAAATTTGCTTCTCTAGAGTTTGTTGAGACGTGCCAATAGGCTTCCTCAACAGCAATGCAATTGATTGCAGAATATCCTGTCTCCAACATTCCAACGACAATCGAGGAAAACAAACCCACACCAACACCTTCAAGGGTAGCTCCTCTGCTAAATTAAAGCTTATATGCCAAGGCTTTATGAAAAGGCCAACTTGATTATAAAAGTAAGGCCCTCCCTCAAAAACCTTGTTACGATAGGAGATACACGAAAAGACCACCAGAAAGAAGTTATTTGCAGCTAGCAAGATTTCAAAATCACCTTCCAGATTCCATGACTTGCGAATCCAGAGTTCTAGAATAGGCATCAAAACCCTCAATCCCATAAATTTGGAGATTAAAACATGTTTGCTATAATACTCTAGGTCCTTAGCTATCGCCTTTGTTTGAATCACCAGCTTCAGACGAACTTGAGCTCTTTCCAAGCATCTGTTTATCTTGTGCAATTTCAAAGCACTAGTGCTAAAAACCCCAACATCAGGAAGGGATGGATGAGGAAACCCATCACCAACCCCTGCCATAGTAGCATCCCCCGATGTCTCACCCAAAGGCACAGACCTTACCATTAAAAAATCCCCTCAAGCCCACGCACCCCACACCTACACCGAACAATGCACACACTCAAGAAACCCCCCCCCCCCCCCCCCCCGCTAAAAAACCCCACCCCTTGCTGAAAACAACCCCACAGAGCCTGATCTGCAAAGAAAAAATGCATACAACAGAGAACAAACACATGCAGACCGCGACCTACTATAGGTCGCGGGACTGCACAGAGCTCCCGTGCACACGCTCCATCCCCAACAGCTCTGGTTTTTTTTTGTGAGGCCTACACTTTTTTCACTACTGTTCATGAGACTATTTACAGTGCTTTTGTTATTATTATTATGTTAAGATACTATTGATTTCCGAATTCTTGATTATTGAACTTATGTGATTTTTAAGAAAATAATTGTGCAATGATATTAGATGTTAATTTCTACATTCTGGATTATTGAACCTATTTGATTTTAAGGAAATAATTGTGCAATGATAATTTAGATATTGTTTTGAAGAAAATGAAGAATGGAAAGGGAAACTCAATATGATTCTATGGTTGAATGTTTAAGATGCATGTATTTAGTTTTGCTTCGGCTATGATATCTATATGTGATATTGACTTCGAGTTTGAGTGTGCAGGTATTTCTAACAAAACCACTGTTACAGGAGACCATCTCATATCTATGTTGTTCCCTTGTGAGCCGATCTAGTTCAATGAGGAACTGAGATCAACCTCTTGTTTTGGAAAATTGTGGTACTGTCGTAATGTCTAATTTTTGCATGAGGTTAAGGGAATAAGGGCTTTTATTTGAATTACTTTTATTATGATAAGTGTTATAAGTTGATGTTTTGAATCTTGTTTTAACTTTAATTATTTTTGACCCTTTTCATGTGTTTATTTGACTCTGGGAGTCTTAACTAGGTGTAAAAACAACCCTAGGTTGTACCCCTTGGGTTTAGGGACTTTTTGACTAGGTTAACCTTGGGTTAACTGCCATAGGGTCACCTCAACTTGGGGGTGAGGTTAAGTGATGAAAATTGGAAGCTTGGGGGACATGGGATGAGTGGAATCCCCACTCAAGCCCACTTCCAAGTCATGGAGCACTCCATGATCCCCCTCATTATGGAGGGCTTGTCTCCATGTGCCTCTTTTGGTGGGGTTCCCTTTTATGTGGGTGTTGTGTCACCCACTCTATGTTATTTTAAGTTTTCTCATTGTATTTTATTTCTACATGTGGGCTATAATGGGGGACCTCATGAGTGGGTATATTTTATTAATTCCACTTGGGATAGTGGGGATATTTTATTAATTCCACTTGGGATAGTGGGGTTATTTAAATATTACATCTTTTAAAAAATGAATTTTTAATTCATCCACTATGAATTTAAAATTCACAAATAATGTGAGCCCTTGATCTCAACTCTTGATCCTCACCTTCCATTCCCTTCTCTGAAAATCTATAAATGAGACCCTTCTCTAAGCAATTAGGAGACAAGAATTTTGTAGGGGACTTCATTTATTTTACAGGTGAACTTCATTTTTGCAGGAGAGGACTTCATTCTTGCATCCTCATCATGCCCAATTTCCTCTAAGAATTCTTCTTCTGGCATCCTCATAATTCCCAATTCCTTCTCTATTCTTCTCTTCATAGCCTCATAATGCCGAAATTATTCTAGCCATTCTATATCCTCCATACATTATCCCTTGCTTGTGATCATAGAGAAATTATCTTTAGGGTTGAATCTTGGAGGAAAAAGAAGGAGATTTTAGAGAAGAAAGTAGAGAGGAGCTCTTCATCAGATTCTTCCATAATTGGGCTTTGGAAGGTTGGTGAACAAATTCTATCCTCTTGTGTGATCTAATGTTGATATGCATGTTTATATCATGGTTGTTGAAAGAGTCTTGCAATGTCTTCTTTGAGCTTTTCTGTTTATTTTTGGGTTTTGTTTTGGGGTGTAGAGAGAGCTCCTTCCAGTTGGAAGGCAATGCTCATCATGTTTAGGGAGGGGAGGTGTGACCCTCCTCGGGTGTCATCCTGGTTCTGGTTACATGATATGCCTTGAGGGCAAATTGGTACTGTTTTTAGCCTTGAGGGCTTATTGGCTTTGAGAGCCTGTTTGGTTATCTTTGGTTACATGATTCATTGGAAGGCTTGAGGCCTTGTGGAAGTTTATACTTTTGGCTTGAGGCCTTGTGATAATTTGTGAAAGAATGGCATCTAGAGGTAGAGATTGTCTACTCACCTACCCTCCTGAACTCACCTAAGCTGGTTCATTGTATTGTGAGTCAAACCTTGAGGATGTGTGTTTTATTTGATTTGTTGTTGTTGATCAATGTTGTGATGTGTATAGTCTATTTTACCCTGGGTATGTGGATGGTCTCCCTAGCTCGGGGGTGACCCACTTGCGGGTCTACGGTAGGGAGGAAAGCAGCTTGTGTGGTGTTTCTTTCTTTGTGTGTTATGCAGGTATTATTGGAACTTATTGTGAAGCTTGGAGAAGATTATTGGATCTTAGAAAATATTTTATTTTCCTTAAGTCTTAAGGAGAGCATGATCTTTTAATAGCTCTTTACTTGTCGATTTTTCCAAAAGGAGAAAATTATCTCCCTATTGTTGTATAAATTGTTATTTTTAGAGTTGTGAGGAAATTCTCTCTTTTCTTATGCTGATAGTTGTAATTTTCTTGTTCATTAAGTTTTACCATTTAGAATTAAGAAAAAAGAAAAGAAAATTTGTTTTTAAAAGGATATTAAAATTATCTAGTTCCTTCTTCTTCTACTTGCAACGTTATGAGTTAGTTGATGTTTTAATTAAATTTGTAAAAGTGTTAAAAAAATATCCCCACCATGAAATAAATGAAATTTGGGTTGCAGTATTACTTTTGAAATTACTGCCACCTTGAGGGTCTCTTCCTATGATGGGAACCTTTTCACTTTTACTATGCTATTCACTATTCATTGTCACTATTCACTTTTACTATACACTTTTCACTATTTACTATTCACTTTTCACTATTCACTATTCACTTTTACTATTCACTATTCACTTTTTACCATTATTATTCACTTTTCACTGTTCATTTGAAGGCAACTATATGTAATTTAAAACATTTGACTTGAAATAGAAATCTTAAATCAAGGAAAGTGAGATTTATTTATGCATAATGTATAATACGAATTGAATAGATGCTTATACTCAGAGTTGCAATTCGGAAATACAATGTTTATATTTGCAAAAAAACAAAATTAACTCATTGCTCTGTTTTTAAATTATTCTATACTTTCTTTATAGTTAAGGAATGAAATTGAGAGTTAAAGTGAACTGAGTCAAGTGAAGTTAACCAATCCTGTGTAAGTGATCTGGTTTACCAAGAAATTAGGAATAATGTAAAGGATGTAGTGTTATTGTTGTTCGATAAAGAACATGAAGAAAAACAATAGGATAAAAAAAAAAAGATCTTGCACAACGGGAAGGGAAATGAGATAGAAATACAATCAAAATTAAATTTCAGAGAAACGGTAAAATGAACATGATAGAAATACAATCAAAACTAAATTTCAAGAAAAGGAAGAGAGGGCAAATGAACAGATGATCGTGCTTTGTTGAAAAAATGATCTATCACCTAAAACAACTTTGTTCAAATATAATTCGTGAGATTTACCTAAGTCAGGGAACCACGCGTTTCCTTGTCTAGGGTGTGTGCACATGTATTTGGTACGCCGCCGTCAACTGTATTGCTTTCGCCTTAAGCGTGCACCGCCGAGCACGCTTATGCGTGCGAGGGGGTTTTCAGAGTAGTAAGGGAAAATTTTTGTTAGTTCGTATCATGACCACATGGCGCATGTGGACATGACACGTGTGTAATGCGTGTTATAACCACATGAAAAAAGTGGGCATGACATTTTTAAAACTACATGGTGTTAGCTAATTTCTCACTAAAGCAATTTTTTAAATACTGAAACAAAGTCAACATTTTAGGGGGAGCACACCAGACACTATGTTATATTTTTTTTGAGAAAAACAGGACCAATTTGTGTGCTCCCCCTTTTTGAACCCCTTAATCTCAACCATTTTTGGAAAAAAAATTAGTAGTTTAGAAACTAGATTTAGAGCACTACAACTTTTGTTTTTATTGCATCTTCAAATTTTGAGTGTAGCTATCTTCAATTTCTCATCCAACATCAATGTTTCTTGATTTCAGAAAAAAAAGTGACATCTTAAGACCCTATTTTGGTCCCTCGTCTTTGTGCACTTACCCAGTAGTTCCTTCTATCATTTATCTAGAACAAGGGGAGTTTGTTCAAGGTAACCAAATCATTGATGATATTGTTATTATATAGGAAGATATTCACTCTATCCATGTTAGCATGAAAAATTCTATGTCCATGAAGCTTGACCTTTCTAAGGTTTATGATAGGGTCTGCTAGAAATTTTTGGAAGATATCTTATGCACCTTTATTTTTTATGACAATTAAATTCAATGCATCATGGATTTTTGTACCTCTCCTTTTTCTATGATTATAAATGGTTCTCCATCTACTATTTTTCATTTTGAAAGAGGTTTGTGTTAGGGTGATCCTCTCTCTCCTTTTCTCTTTCTCATTATGGTAGAAGGACTTGGTAGGTTTTTAAAGCACCTCAAGTGTTATGGTTTTATTTTTGGCTTTCACATTGTGCAAGGTATAGATCCACTTTCCCATCTTCAATTTGTGGATGACATTTTTTTAATGAGAAATGCCACTATTGAGGAAGCTATAACTCTTAGGTGAGCTCTTGACATTTATATCAATGCATTTGGTCAACTCTTGAATGAACATAAATCTTAGGTTTTCTTCTTCCATACTGACCCTCATCTCTAGGAACAAATCGATAATATTCTTCATTTTTAGGTTGATTCTCCTCCTTTCAAATATTTGGGTATCCCTATTTCTCCTACTTGCCTTGAGAAAAAATATTATAATGTTATGTTGGATTCTATTTAGCATCATATCAATCATTGGACACACATATACCTTTCTTTAGCTAGTCATATAGTCCGTCTTAAAGTTGTTATTCAAACTCTCTGATTTATAGATTTATGGTTTTTGTGGCTCCAAAAGGCTTCCTTCATGATTTGGACTATAAGATGAGAAATTTTTTTGGAAAGGAAATTTAGAGAAAAAGAAATGGCATTTGGTTAACTGGGATAAAATTTATCATCCTAAATAGAGAGGTGGTTTAGGTATGAGATCTTCACTCCTTAATAATATAGCTCTTGCTGCCAACTTATATTAGAGATGGTGTGTGGAGGAATGGTCTTTATGGGGGAGAATTCCTAATCTGAAGTACTTGAATTTGGAGAATCACTCTTTCATCCCTAGGATGTCGACCCTTGATAGGGACTCCCATAAATGGAAAATAATGAAGTCGGGTATTAGTCTAATTAAGCTGGCCTTTTCTAGATTGTAAGGAAGGGTGGCCTTTCTCTTTTCTAAGATGATGTGTGGGATCAAAATATCCCTCTTTGTGTGGAATTCCCTAATCTCTTAGAATTAAAATATAAATGTGTTGAATTTGGTTGGAGTTATGTTTCTAATTTTCAATATGCGATCATGCAAGATGGGTTGAGGATTTGGAAATGGAGACCAAAAGATCTTTGGCCAAGTCAACATTTCCCTTTTCTCATTAATAGGTTAAAGCTCATATTTTAGTGACCTAGAAGGTCTCTTTAGATAGACATTCATATTTCCTTGGATGGGTTTTGAAAGTTTCTAAGAGCTACATGGTGCAAATTGGTTATAAAACTCTTTTGGTAGAAAAAATAGAAGTTAAGAACTCTAAGATTTGGAAGAGGGTATAACATCCTAAATGTTTGCCTAAGACTAATTATTTCATTGGCTTATAACTTTAAATAAATATCTTCATCATGATAATCTTTAGAAATGAGAGGTGTTTGGTCTGAATAGATGTATCCTTTGTCTTCAAGATGAAGAGTTTAGAAGACATCTTATTTTATCTTGTCCCTTGCCACTTTCCTTCACCATTTATGGTGTTCTTTATTGGGAATTTCATAGAAAATTTATGAGTCTATCCAAGACTTTATTTTTAATCAGCCTCAACCTTCTTTGAAGCTAACATCCCTTGATCTATTGCATGATATTGGTCCTAGTCTAATCTACTATAATATTTAGTGAGAATGCAATCAAATGATTTCAATCCACTACATCTATGCAAATCAGTCAGGTTTGGGGTATAATAATGGCCAATCTAAAAGAAACTTATCAAGTTTGGATTCATTATTATCAAGCGAGTTCTTGGTGGCAATTCATAGTTTTGATGAGACTTGGTATTCTTATGGCTTCTTCCTCTTCTACCTCTTCCAATAATAATCCCTAGGATTATCAACTTACTAAATATGAGCGTCCTCCTCTAGGCTTGGTTAAAATTAATGTTGATGGAGCTTCAAAAGACAATTCTAGAAATGTTGGAATAGGAGGTGTTTATCATGACCATAATAGCAAGGTTAAGTTCTAGTTTTTTGGTAGTCTTGGTGTTGTTTATAATAACTTTGGTGAGGTTATGTCCATTCACCAAGCTCTTTTAGAAGCTATGATAAAGCATTTTATTGACATTATTCCAGAATCTGATTCTAAAATCTTGGTTGATCATTTCAAAACTAAGTCTTCCTCTCACTTTTAGTAGTGGTGATTGAATGAATCTAAGAAATATATCAACATTCTCATTCATGGTTTCAATATCGTTAAGTGGAACTATACTAGTGAGGAAGGAAATCAAGTTACTAATTTTTTGGCTAAGTCAACTTCTAATTGGAATGAAATCAAGCTTGAAACTAAAAATAATCAAGATTGCCTTGTTAAAGACTTAAGTAGAGACTTTAGTGGATTTTGTGAATGCTAACTACAATGCCTCTCTGGATTCTTGATTCTTGACTGGTGTGCTACTTGCTGGTGTATAAGTTTTGTGGTGTTATTTTAGTTTAGTCCCCTATGAGTAACTTTATTATTACTATTTTAAATGGTTTTCCTATTGATCAATTTTACTTTAATTTCTTAAGTTGTCACTATAACATTCAACAACTCTAGAAACTAATTGGATCCATCAAGGAGAAGCCTCTAGGACATACACTACCCCTACCAAGATTAGACCATACCAATCAACATCTCAAAAGATAACCTTCAACTAATTCCTTTCTAGGTTTAGTTTAGGTTTAATGATGCTTGGAATTTGATAAATATTCCTTTAGGATCTTCCTATTGCAAACTACAATAGAGTAGGATAGTTCAATTTCCCATCTTAATTGAATAGTACATTTAAAGTTCATACAACATCACAAGGCAAAAAACCTATTAAGTTATGTTTAAAAAAACATTAGCCAAATCAACAATTGGAAATATTTACTTTATGTTTCTTGACACTACTATAGTCCTTATGTTTACATATTAATTAAACATAACACCAATATTCATCTATAATCATTTAAATATTGGTTTCTAATTTGCATTTATAGCCAACAATGCCCAAAAAAACTAAGTAAATTGACCTTTAAACTTATTATTCCCTTGTCTCTTTGCAACAACAAACACATATAAAGAGAACTCAAATATTTCTTAGCTCATTGTTACAAAATATAGAGACTATATTCCAATTGTATAAGTTTACATTTGCTAGACTAGGTTATAATGATCACATTCAACAATAATCCAAGTACTCATTATTACAAGTTAAGTTTGTCTCTTCAACTAATAGGTCTAGTGTTATGACAACACTCAACAAATTCTAAGATACACTTATTAATATCCCATTCATATAATAGTCAAACCTAAATAATAGATAAATATATCACCCGTTTAATGTATACAAGTGATGCAAAAGCATCCTTGGGGAAAAAGTACAATCTTGCATCGCCCAAAATATTTTCTTTCACTTTGTTTGTTTGTTGCAGGTTTTCATTTCCCAATTAGTTGTAGAAGAAGTTACTGGACTTTGTTGTGGTTTGTATTTTGATCTTGTAGTTTTGAGATAAAGTTTTACAAGGATATTTGGATGCCATGTCCACATTTAGGGATAGCTAGATGCATGGAGCAACATAATTTGGTTTGAAGACTTACACTAGACTGATAGACTAGCATAGTTATAAACTTACCATTGGTACCAGAGCATTTAAAGTTTGTAAGAATCAAGGAACACGTGAATATTCATTGGACCCAAGGGAATGAATAATGAGCACTGCATAGATTTCTTTTATGTTACCATTGTTTTGTTTGAGGAATTAGATTTCACTAGTCGACTACATGTCATGGAGTATAGAACTTTGTGCCACCTTACAGTTGATGTAGTTTATTTGGAGGTTTGAGATTGATATATTTGTCACTCACAATCATTTGAGATCATCAAGAAGGGTTAGGGAAAAATTCAGCAAGGAGTGGAGGACCAAGTGTGAACATAATGATGAAGGTTCATGATAGAATTTGATGATGAGGATGCACATGTCACATAATGTATTGAATTTCATTTGTATGCAATAATTTCCACATTAGTAAGAAAATGGCTATAGCCTAGCATGTAAGAAATCCTATTATGGCAAATTATAATCATTCTAATAATCATAAAAAAATCTATAAGAGTCATGTTGTTGTTTTTATTAGTTGTTTGTTTGGCTACATGGTTGAATTATTTTTCATTAGACCCTCCATCCATGACTACATCAAGTGTTATCAGAGCATAAGGTTAGAATCTTGAGGAGGGTAAGCAGTGTTTTGAAGGTTTTACATGTAAATAGTTCACCAAATTGAGATAGATTGCAAGAAGATTGTCAATAGATCATTGATTGGGAGGTAGTTACAAGGAGCAATTGTAAGTAGACCACCAACTTGAGGTAGATTACACTCAGTCCCAAGAAATATGTCATTGCAAAGAGCCCATGGTGTTGCTAACATTGTTGGAAAGATGGATGAGGTATTTAAAGAGGTAAGGGATAGTAAAATCTGATTAGAAGCTTTGGAGGAAGATAGAAAAAGGGGTCAAAGCCCAAGGGATGATGATGAGAGAAATGTGGAGGAAGATGCCAAAGAAGATGTGTAAGATCTGGAAGACCAAGAAGAAAAATCAGAATAGGTGAAAGTGTTAAAGACCATTTCCAAGACTGGTAAGAGACTTAGGATGAAGATTTCTAACTACTACAATGATTTGAACCTTGAAGAGAAGATTGATTGGATAAATGAGAAATATGAGTATTTTGAATATGGGGAAATTAGAGACCTTGAGAGGGTTAGGTTTGTGATGACCAAGGCTTTAGAAACTTTCAAGCAAATGCAATTGAGAGGTGTAAAGCCAAAATGCGATCTTTGGAACATGGTATGGACATCCATCAAAGCATAAAGGATATCGAAATTTTGTCAGATCTTGTAGTTGCAACTATCCTAGTAGACATGTTAATAAGGCTTTAGAGACTTTCAAGAAAATACAATTGAGAGGTGTAAAGCCAAAATGTGATCTTTGGAACATGGTATGGACATCCATCAAAGCATAAAAGATATGGCAATTTTGTCGGATCTTGTAGTTGCAACTGTCCTAGTAGACATGTATGCAAAGTGTGGAAGCATAGACAAGATACGCGAATTGTTTGACATGATGCCCAATGAAATGCCATCTCACAGAATGCAATGATTGCAAGATATGCAAGAAATGGATTTTTTTGATAAGGCTTTATAAACTTTCAAGAAAATACAATTGGCAGGTGTAAAGCCAAATTCTACAACCTTAGCCAATATCCTCCTTGCCTATGCCAAAATGGGATCTTTGGAACACAGTATGGACATCCATCAAAGAATAAAAGATATGGAAATTTTGTTAGATGTTGTAGTTGCAACTGTCCTCGGAGACATGTATGCAAAGTGTGGAAGCATAGACAACACATGTGAATTGTTTGGCATGATGCCTCAAAGAAATGTCATCACATGGAATGCAATGATTGCAAGATATGAAAAAATGGATTTTTTGATAAGGCTTTAGAAACTTTCAAGCAAATGCAATTGGCAGGTGTAAAGACAAAGTCCACAACCTTAGCCAACATCCTCCCTTCATATGCCAAAATGGGATCTTTGGAACATGGTATGGACATCCATCAAAGCATAAAGGATATGGGAATTTTGTTAGATCTTGTAGTTGCAACTACCCTACTAGACATGTATGCAAAGTGTGGAAGCATAGACAAGGTACATGAACTGTTTGACATGATGCCTCAATGAAATGCCATTTCATGGAATGCAATGATTGCAAGATATGCAAAAAATGAATTTTTTTGATAAGGCTTTATAAACTTTCAAGAAAATACAATTAGCGGGTGTAAAGCCAAATTCCACAACCTTAGCCAATATCCTCCTTGCCTATGCCAAAATGGGATCTTTGGAACACGATATGGACATCCATCAAAGGATAAAAGATATGGGAATTTTGTTAGTTGTTATAGTTGCAACTGCCCTCGGAGACATGTATGCAAAGTGTGGAAGCATAGACAAGGCACGTGAACTGTTTGGCATGATGCCTCAAAGAAATGTCACCTCATAGAATGCAATGATTGCAAGATATGAACAAAATGGATTTTTTGATAAGGCTTTAGAAACTTTCAAGCAAATGCGATTGGCGGGTGTAAAGCCAAATTCCAAAACCTTAGAAATGGTATCTTTGGAACACAGTATAGACACACATCAAAGCATAAAGGATATAGGAATTTTGTCAAATGTTGTAGTTGTAACTACCCTGCAAGATGTATGCAAAGTGTGGAAGCATATACAAGGAACGTGAATTATTTGACACAATGCCTCAAAGAAATGTTGTCTCATGGAATGCAATGATTGCAAGATATGCACGAAATTAATTTTGACTTATAATATAGATAGTCATATAAAATTAATTACAAATTTCAAATAAGAATATATTAAATCAAGATGAAACTTGTAAAAAATTACCTGGGATACCAAATGTATGATGTAAGACATCACCTGTGAGAACAATATCATCCAATATGGATGTGTCCATCATTGGATGTTGCCCCTGTGTCACAGTATCCTATCAAGAGTCCTGTTGCGAATCCTGCATCCCATAATCATACAGGTTCCCACATGAACTGCACAGATGTGGGGATAAATGATGCATGTTGCTCTCACCCTCATTAACCTGGGTGAGATCATCATCGTGCTGTGCTAGAGACTACGTGAGAGCACTCAATGAATGTAGTGTCTCTACCTCAACACTCTCCTTCAAAGTCGAAGGGAGTGACACATGTGTTGGCCTCATCAGGGGTCTAGGGACATGATTTTGGTCTCACTATGGCCCCTCTCTATCTTGGGCAGAGCCACCACCTCTTCCCTGGAACTCTTGAATGTCAAAATAATTAGGAATCTTTTTGAGGACAAACTCGCAATGGACTTTCCTCAAGAAATATTGTGGCACCTCATTGTTGTTGCATGGGCACTTGTCAAACACCATGTACCATCTATCCCAAAAGTTCTGGGATACATCTTGATTTGTACACCAATGAATAGGGAAGCCTTTGCAAGTCTCTTCTAATCTTTGGCTAGTTTTAGGATTGATAAAGTGTGAACATAATGTAGATTTTGTAAATTTTTCATTCTTCACTTGTTCATAAGACAATTTTTTGGCATAGTATTGCTGACATCTCTCCCTATAGTCATGAAATTCGGTGATTTGGTTTGTCACCGATTTGGTGTGAGAAACAATCATCTCTAATGACTTTGCAAGTGCTCTCCTATGATCTGTGCTTGCATTTGGATTGTTTAATATTTCAATTAGGATTTGAAGATGTTTTTTATTTTCTTCTATTTTCCCTAAATAGGTTTTTTGTGTATCTCTTTCATGGTGAGGACATGAAGGTGGGCGGTTTTGAGGGTTTTCAGGGTTGTTTTAACCCTCCTTAGCTGGATTTGTGTTTTGTCATTCCTCATTGACTATAAATTCAATATAAAAAACTAATCAAACATTGCAAAAGTCAAAAATTCTTTTCAAACCCACAAAAATTAATCAAACCCTACCTTCTTTAGCTGCTAGACCCTCTACATTCACTTCACAATGTCTTTGGGAGCAGGTTTGGTGAGGTGGCATTGTGAAAAAGTTGAACTCTCTTTGCACTTGCTTGATTTTCCCTTCCTTGAATGCGTTTGAGCTATTTCACTAGTTTTTTCCTTGCCAAACTATAGTTTTGGCCATGGGTTATAAGGAAATGTGTTTTTTTTGGTTTTATGTAGCAATAACATGAGCGCGTTATATCGCACTCGCATTATAGTCAGCATGGGACCAAAAAGTCATGTGGTGAATTTTTGGTCACACAACTCCATGCATACACCCACCTGTTCAAGTATACCCCTTGGAATATCCCTCCTGAGTCTAAACTGATCTCAAAGTGCAAAGGAGCCTATCCACTCCTGTTAGTTGGCTAAAATCACCCTAAACTTGTTGATAAACCTCTCCCTATCACCCCGAACGACCATCCCTAGCCTAGGTGATTTAGGAATGTTTTAGGGTTAGGGTTGCAACTATTTTGGGTCCCAAGAGGGGCAAATCCTATTCCATCAATTCATCCCATCAATCTTCCATCATATCTATCCCTTCCATAAAACCATACTATCCCATCATACTTGTACATCATATTCGCCTAACCATTTCATCATATCCAATCCATCATCCCTTCTTATTTTTCACCTTGATAAGGATAGGGAAAAAACTATTGAAACATGCTTTGGACACTTCTTAATAATATCCAATCTTCCATAGTGAATATTAGAGCATATCAACACCTCCTTCAATCAACATTATAGTGTAAAATCATGAATGGTATATACTAAGTGGGGGCATGTTATTCCTATGTGATATAGTCCTTGGAGATCACATCCTAAATCCCTCCCTTCATCTATCCCCCATCCACCCTTCATCCTTGTCTCTGGACTTGGTTTTCCCTTATCATTAGTTACAACATTGCGACAACAATCTCATTAAGTAGATAAAACAAAAGACTACCCAAAAGCAATCCATATCATGATCTAGCATAACTATCATAGCACCACAATCCAAACATAGCAACAAAGAAAAACAACCCAAACTAATCTAGCCAAGCAATCCAACACCCACCCAAAAACATCCATATGCTTTTGTTCCTCATCTTTCTACAAGCCTTGTTCCATTCTAAACGAATCATTACATCTTTATCAAGATATATCATTATGAATCCTTACATTGTTCTTAAGATATATCATTCCCAAATTAACAACACTATCATCATCATCATCAAATCAATCTTCGTCTTCTAACTTGCCTAGGGGTAAAATCTTGTTTATTTTTTGTGCATGTTTGCTTACTTCTTGCATTTTCTTATTTTTCTTGCATTTGTGTAGTCCTCAGGGTATTTTATGACAATGACATCATGGTCTCTCATATCATGGTGCCATATGTCATATGCCTACTTGTGACTTTTTCATTTGGGTTAGTCTTACAACACATGGCAACAATGTCATCATGGTTTTCCATATCATATCATGCATCATGTCATATGCTATAACAAACACTAGGTTGCTTAGAATAATCAAAACTCTATGCAAGATTCATAGCATGTACCTTAAAAATAAAAGCCAATCATCCCCCATCATATTCATTCCACCTAGCTCCCTTTAACATATCTATCTCTTCCATCATTTGTAAACAACTAAAAAATAAAATAACCATTTCATCTATCACCTTTATTCATGCATAATTATCATTGAGCTCATTCATCTTTTGCATGCCTCTCCCTTCCGTTCATCACTAATCTTTTCATCCTTAACATCCATCATTTAACTAACTATAGCTATTATCACCAATCCCTTCACCCATCATTAACACCAAAATATCTTCACATCTATTCTTTCCATCCATTCCTAACCATCTTACCTCTATTTCATCCATTTGAGAACACACCTATGTTCTTCAAACTTGTATGTCCTCTCGAAGGGGCATCCCTAAACCAAATCATCCAAAATTAAAATTGATAGTCCATCCAAGCATTGAAGTATCAAATCCAATATTAATCATCCACTTCAATCTTCAATCAACCCAATCAATTTCAATCTAAATTCAAACCATCAATCAATCATAAAATCAAAATCTCAGCACTTGGGGCATGGTATCACTAATCTCATTACATTGTGCCTATATCTACTTTCATTAGAACACCATTACTTCACAATGCCATTTCAAAGAGGGGCAAAAAGTAGACACTTAATTTTTATCACCTTCTAATGTCACACCCAACATTGCATCCAAATATCATGTTGACATTTCCTCATCATCATGTTAATTCTCCTTTCAATTTACCATTACTAATTAATTAAATAATTTATATTATTTAGTTAATTAGGCTAATGCGTATCCATTTATTCCAAAATAAATAAATAAATCCATTTTGACTTATTCCCCACAAAAAATTAAAAAAAAACTAATCATCCACTCCTATTCCATCATAACTCCTCCATGTTTCACTCCATTTTTAATCCATACACTACTCAACTGATTACTCAAATAAATAAATAAAAATAATTAATTACCTTCACCTATTTTAGAGCCCACTAAGGAGATGGCATAACTCCTTTTGACTATTTTAGCCTATTAAGATTCTCCACTCACTCTTAATGGATTTCAACTATTCATTAAAGATCAAATCCTCACCATTTACATCCACATTCAAGCATCTATAAATCCAAGCTATTGCTTCATCAAATGGGTAACAACAACGTGAGCTTGATAGGTACACGCTGTAGAGATCTTGCACAAGTCTTTGAGCATCTAGATCTATTGAGTACATCCTATTCATTAATGGAGTTCACATTCAGTAATGTATGGTTGAGTTTTATTTGAATTTCATTTGCTCAATCTGAGGTTTCTGCTGATATAGAAGAGGAAATCATTTTTCTTGCATTTTGTTTCTTTGTTTTTTAAAATTTGGTGGTTATAGTACCACCACAATTTTAGATGACCAAAGTTTTGGGAGTTACCGAGAAAGTTCATATAAGAATAGCCTATCAACCAAACAAGCAAATATCATGTAAGAGGTTCTATGGTTCCAATTCTCAACAGTTTCTATCCGTTACTATAAATCACCAAAAACTCTTAAGATTACGTTCTCTTACCCACAACTTTCATTGGTGATACAAAAGGTTTGAATAATTCCGATGAATTGAATGATATATTAGGGGAGAGGACCCAGTAGTGGTGCACCCTAACTTCACGCCTCTCAAAATCATACATGGCAATTTCGAATCACTCCAAAATTTTTACAGTAGCTTACTTGGCAACGCCCCTTCTTATAACTAAGGTTTCAAGGCCAGATCATAAAATATGATGCCACATCAACATGCTTTTTGTTGAGGTGTCAAATAGTTCCCCAAAAAAAAGGGTGGACCAATAGGTGTGCATTAAGTCATGTTTTGTTGGTGGGTTGATGTGGCATCACATGATTGGTTGCTTTTTAAATCTAAAGGGCACATTTCATTCAATTATTAGTACTTATAGTAACACTAACAACCTTAAAGTCACAACTACTAGTACTAAACTTCAAAAAATATTGGGCCTTAAATGCACATTTACTATCTCAACCATTGGGACTATCTCACCTATTGGGTCTTTTCCCCTATACAAAATCAACAGTTTCAAAGAAATCGCTAAGGATACATTAGTTTGGAAACCATGACAACATTGTTGTGCAACAATCACAATAGAAGAGCTGCTACTCCCTGACTAAAATTGCATGGTAAATTGCATATAGATTATTGAAATCAATTTCTTTACAACAAAATCTTGGTCTGTTTGAGGACTATGGTGAATGAGGAGGTAGGGGTTGTAGATCAAGGCGCTAAAGCAGCTGTAGATAGAAGTACTAAATTGTTTGCCAACATCCTTGCCAATAGGAAGATGATGAATAAATACAAGAAATCATGTCCAGATTATCTACACTCTAAAGACTGTAGAAGGCTTTCACTAGAAGGCAAGATTTTGTTGTTAGAAAACCTATAAAAACAGAGCATTTGTAGTGATGCAAGCAATAGCTTTTCAAGTGCAAACCATCTCAGATCTACAATTTTAAGAATGGCAACAATGTCCGCACGACTTCAAATGCATTTTGAAGTTATTTGTTAAAGTCAACATAGTCCTTATGTAACCACCAATCTACAAAGGCTACCCATAAGATGGAAACAAATCAGAGGCCAAAAATAAAAAGTTTAAAATGTGAACCAGAATTCCTAAGAATGTGATCCTTACCAAAATACAAATTTATGTGTCTGGTCAAAGATGCTAATGGAAGGAACTAGACGAAATGAAAAGGACATTGTATAATGATTGATACTAGCCATAATAAAAGTCTGTAGTTGAAGAAAGATTAGGAACTGTTATGTATGAGGTAAAGAAACCAGATTGAATTCGTTCACCATTGCCTTTGAAATTCAAACATAAGATGGCCTTTCATGAACAAGTATAAGATCTGCTAGAAACTGTTAAGTTAGGCTTTGTTGTAATCTGGATCTGCACTGTTTATGGATCTATTGGAGAGTTTTGGATTTGATACCAGGAAGCTCCTTCAATCTCCCGCTCTGACCATCTCCAATCAATTAACTGGACACATTTATTAACAGAAATTGTGGAATAGCCATGAAACTTGTTGTAGTTGAAGTTGATGTGAAGTCTTACAGAAATATTAGTGATTTTCAAAACAATAATATGGCAGTCACTTGGCATTGCAATTTTAATAGGGTATGTCGAGAGTCTGATTACAACTCTGCCCATTCCTCACCAAGAGGCAATTTGCATGCATTATATGCACAATTTTTCATGATAAGCTTATCAACATCAAAAAATGGTGGATGGTCTTAAAGTTTTGGCGTCTCCTGGAATGCTATGATTGCATCTTACAAGATGACATGATCATCCTCATGAGGCATCAAAATATTGTTTCCCCTAAATCATCAAATAGGTGTCCAACTTGATCAGTCAATCATTGGCAGCGTACCACCAGCCTTTACCAAAACAAGAGTTTTTTAACAGGGTATGGACATCCAGTAAAGGGCAATCAAAAGAGGAATTTTGCATTGTTTCAAGGACAGGGGTACCCGGGAACATTGTTTTTGGATGACAAAGTTATTTCCAACTTTGGGGACAACAATGAAAATATAAAATTAAATATTTGACTTTAAAAAATGGAAAACACTTTAGTGAAATATATATATATATATATATATATATATATATATTTTAAATTAACTGTTTTTCTCAAAATTTTCCGAAGATTTCTTAGATGGGTGACACCCAGGTACATCCTGCAATGACCTAAATTTGATGGTCGATCCTGCCTGCCAAGCAGTTATCCTTTCAAAGTTGCCCTCCAAATGCTAAACTGTGTCTATTCAGCATAATGGCTGCACTTTTAGTACTAATTCGCTAAATCTAAAATGAAAGTATTATAGACTAAATTTATACAATTACAATCCTTTAGAATCTACGACAGCCTCCATTACTGAAGAAGGTGTACTAGAAGATTTTTATTGGCGATTTGCCCCAGCCAGTGGATAAACAGAGCACATTTATTAATAAATTCTCCAATTTTAGGTATAATGATATAGTAACACTGGAAGACAAAAATCATGGGAAAAGGGGTAGAGAAAAGGACTTTTCTTTTACCAGTTGAGGGAACAGATGCTGAAGAAAACCCTTGAAATATTTTCGCAGTCTCCAAAACTAACACCCAAATCCCTTCTACCCATTAAACGATTCTCAATTAATCCCAAAATAATAGGAGAAACAATCTCAAGTCCAATAATTCTATACAGTGTTAAAATCTCTGCAACACATACTGTCGGACGGGTTTATGGAAAACACCCAAATGAAGGATCGCTCCCAAATGAAGGATCGCTCGCTGTGCAATAACCCCATGGCAATTTCTTGAATTTGAGCTTTGAAAACAAAATCGTAGCGTTCGAAGGAAATGAATTAACGGAGTGCTGCTCTCGATCAGAGCCTTCCGAAGGAATTTTTTTGGTCTGGCCAGACTCAAAGTAAAAAATGTGTCGCTGATGATGCAGGAATGGCGGCCTTGCAGATCCCTCATCAATTACTTAATAGAGAATCCATAAACAGGGTCGTGGCGAGATCTGTCAAAGCCCGTGAATTAGGGTTAGTGGCGAGGAAGAAACTTTTGCAGCAAATCTACGGCACAACTACCGGCTGTTCTTAAATATCATCCACTTCAACAGTCAAAGGTTAATTTTGGCCAATAAAAATAGGACAAATATTTACCACTTTTTATTGTGAATGAGCTGTAAAATTGTTATTGGTTATTTGACCATTGAAGTGGATGATATTTAAGTAGAGCCCTACCGGAGCCACGATTTTGATAAAGTGCCAGCGACGTGCCGCACTTTACGGTGAGCGCAATTTTGAGAATGTAGTATGGATGTGGCATTTATGGAGAGAAAACGTGGCAGTTATTATATTATTTGCTAAAATATTAAGAAAGGTAAAATCAAATATTTTAAAATTTTGATATTTTTTAAAATCCAGAAGACTCACAAAAATAAGCTTCAAGACACCCTAAATTTGATGACCGTATGGCCGTATTTAGGGCAGTCCCAAAATACAATCAAAATTTTAGGAAGACTGTATCATATGGAAGTTAGGATTTTCGATAGATCGTTTTATGAAATTATAGCTATGTATCTTCAATTTATGTGACATTTTTTAAAATAAAATGTCCTTCTAACATTTGAATGGCAATTTTGAATAGATACCCATCACAAAATAATTGCTTAGCAGGCAAGATCGACGGTGAAACTTAGCCCCATCAGCATACAGTTAATTTTTAATTAACAAAAACAAAAAACTTCCAATCCAGCAAATAATTACCACAGTGAGGGACTAATAATAGAATAGAATAATATTTAATCTGCTCTCTAATTCCATACAATAACGGAATGCTTTCAAAACTCTACAAACAAAACATGTAAGACACTACAAACATAGAAATTCAAATTATAGACGGAGAATATTGAATTGCCGGCTCCACCCACATCCTCAACTAATAGATCAAACATATGAATGGGAAGAAGTCCATATATTTTGTTATGGCTTACATAGTCCGCCAAGGGCATAGCTGGCACTTATAATTACTGCGGAGAAGATGGTATAGAGAAAGATGATGAAAATATCTTTCCAATGCTCCCTCAGATGCTGTGGCAGTGGCAGTTGCCTCCTGAGCTCCCTGAAATGACTAATGCCGTCTGCTGCAATCAATACCAGAGCTCCCGCAGCAACAATGGTGGAAATAATAAAAATTAGCCACCAATTGTGGCAGATGAGAGCGTTGTTATTCAACCCTCCAGACACCATGACTACCATCAGTTTTGCCTGAATCTCCAGGGACCATAGAAGATATTCTCGCAGAGACAACGGCATTGGCGCTTACTGGAATATGAAATGTCGGCTTCAATATGGAAAAAAATTGATGAGCCCAAATGAAATGCGGACTCCTTTAAAAAGTATTGAAATCGCCCAGTGTCTACGTCTAGTGGCAACGAAATGCTTTAGCCTAATAGACTGATAGCGACCCTCAGGAACAAATCCAACGAAATGTTTTAACCTCATAGCCCGAATTTGAACGAAATGTTTTAACCTCATAGCCCGAACTTGTTCCTCAGGTCGCTATCAGTCTATTAAATCCAACGAAATGTTTTAACCTCATAGCCCGAATTTGAACGAAATGTTTTAACCTCATAGACCGAACTTGTTCCTCAGGTCGCTATCAGTCTATTAAATCCAACGAAATGTTTTAACCTCATAGCCCGAACTTGTTCCTCAGGTCGCTATCAGTCTATTAAATCCATACATTTCGTTGGATTTGTTCCTGAGGGTCGCTATCAGTCTATTAGGCTAAAGCATTTCGTTGCCACTAGACGTAGACACTGGGCGATTTCAATACTTTTTAAAGGAATCTTGCATTTCATTTGGGTTTAGTTTTCTCTCTCTTCCCTTGATAGGACCTTGTAAGTATCTTCTCATGGGGATCGGTAGCGTCATCAAGTTTTTTTCATTAGAGATTTTAAAAATACAAATAAAATCTAAAAAAACTATATCATATGAAAGGAAATATTGAAGATAAAAATGGTTAATATTTTTATAAATTTATATTGAATATATATTTAGTTTTTATATATATTTTTAAAATGAAGTATCTTTTAGTATTTAAAGGGTAATTTTGAATAAATAATTCTCAAAAAAATTATTTGACAAATAAGATTGATCGTCAAAATTAAGTCTTGGGTGCACTCCAATCACTATGCACAATTCAACACTCACACTAGAATGAGTTTTTTGACACACAATATGTTTGATTGCTATTCAAGTGAAAAAAATGTTAAAGGTCTAAAGGTATAACTATATTTATCGTGCAAAAATGAGTTAACTAGCAATTATTTTGGTTTGATGATTTTTAATTTGCAACCATCCAATTTCCAATTCAAATCAAAATTAATTTAATTTGATGGTTTTTAATTTGGGTTGTTAAATTATACGTAAACCCCTAAAGTTGCAAGGTTTTAAATAGTTTGGAAAACCATTTTAGAGCCTAAGTTGGCTCATTTGCTTCAACTTTTTTTTTTATTAAGGTTTGTCTTTGGGATCTTGATTGGTGCATTTAGGGGTTTTAGTTCTCAAGTGTTTAGTATGTGGATATTTGTAGACCCTTAAACATTTTTTTTGGTTCTACCTAGGAACCTAATCTACCTTGATATGAATTCATGATTTTTTTCAAACCTTCTGGCCTAAGTCTTTTTCCTAGCATAATGTGGTCTTATGGGATTGGCTAATAGTACTTGCCAAGTTCACCTAAACTTGACATGATTTTTGAATGGAAAGCTTGTTCTCAATTTAGAAAGATAGAAATTTTTTTTTTTTTTTTGAATGTTTCTATTAATAAACATTTCTCTATGTATACCAAGTTAATTATCATTTCCAAAGTTTTATTGTAGGTTGAAGTTGAAGCCAAGAAGGTGACACAAGAAGTTTCACATTTATAAGTGTTTCTTGATCACTAGGGTAATTCTCCTTGTCCAATTCACCTTGGTGTACTTACCTGTTTTATATGAAAAGAGGGTTTGATGGGGTTTAATGGCTAGATCCTCCTTTCACTACAAACATTCAAGGACATATCAATCGAGTTGAATCACACTCTTGCAAGAGGATTCACCTATAGGTTAGGCTATCACTTCGAACGATGTGGAAATTTAGAAATTGTTAATTAATATATTAATTTAATGCTCAAGTATGCTCAAAACCCTAATAATGCAAAATAGTAAGCAAACTGATAAATTCTGACAAATGCTCGTAGGCTAAGATAGAAGACAGAGATTAATTACTGAACATTTTTTGAAGTTTAGGATTCAAAATATTCGGGGACACTGCCCTAGGCGCCCAAGTCCAAGGTACAATTTTCTTTAAGGAATGTAGAACTCCTTCCAACACTGATAATCACTGTTCCGTCTGTTTATGTCACGGGAGATGTGAAGAACACTACCCTAGGCACCCTAGTCCAAGGCAGGCTGACCTTCAGGATGTAGGGGCTTCTTCAGATGTTGATTGTCACTGTCAAATAGGTTTTTGTGTCTGAAACTCTAGAGGACACTACCCTAGGCGCCGATGTCCCAAAAGTGCTCCAAACTACTTCTTTTCGCTAGATCTAGAATCCTTATCTTCTGCAACCTTCCTCTACAACTCCACTCCACGAAATCTGGTACCTATAACCTCTAATCACAAAAGAGTGTTGTTGGGGGTTGTGGTGTTTAGAGACTTGCCTCAGTCAAGCCCCGAAAGGACATTCAAGTCTTCCGAATAACGTTGTCAGATAAGAGTGCATATCCCTATGGGATAGAGGCAAAAACAAATTGATAAATGATTCAAACATAAATAGATATCACCTCGAAGGTGTAGCTCTCACATAGATGAAGATCCTTCAATCACATGAGAAGATGAAGCTAAATCTATAATCACAAACACAATAACAATACACTACTCTGCAACAATGAATATCTTGAATGCTCTCAAATCACAAGTTCGCCACAAGTTCATAATCTTCTAGTCATCTTCTAGTTTTCAAATGAATTCCTAAACATGCTTATATATTCAACAACACACATTCTCGTTACAAATTTTGTAATTCAAACTTAAGATGACGGCATGAGACCTAACTAACGGTCACATAACTGACATTCAAATTTGGGACCTACCTAAAATAGAGAAGGAAAAGGGCGTGGGCGCCCATGTCCCCAATCTTATTTTAGGGTAGGCCTAGGGCATAAAATATCCTTCAAGCCCCATTTGACATGGGTTTTAGGCCATTTTCTTCTGAGAGTTAAAATGAACATACAAGATGCAAAATAAGGGACCCAGGAGCTAAACTTAGGAGGTAAAAGTCCTAGGGGACATTTTATGACATAACACTACCATAAGACCACAATAGAGGATGCAATGACAATGCATGTTGGCACTCCCAAAGTAGTGTTAGGAAATCTCTACCTCCTTTTGTATGCCACATTAGTTAGTTTCTACCTCCTTCAACAAGTTGTTCCTCCTTGATGTGTTCTCAATGATACATGTGGGGGCCTCCTCTAGGTAGCAATAATAAATTTCCATGAGGCTTGGCACTTGTAAACTTTCCTCCTCGTGAGAATATAGATACTCAATCCATTGATTAGAAAACTATATAGAATAACACTAATTGATAGCCACTTCCAAATGGGCCATGACCGAGACATTTTGGATGGTGGTTGGGGATCCAAGCCTCGTGACAAGGATCATCCACTTATTGCAAAATTTATTATTGTGGCTACTTAGTCTTTCTACGCCTTTTTAGTTATGGTCGCATCTAATTAAATTTACATTTATTTCCTAGGCTTGTTTTATGCCTAGTTTGATACGTTGATCAAGATTTAGAGTGTTATTCCATGCAACCCACCTTTTTTGTGAATAAGCTATAAATTATTTTTATTTTAAGCGATATAAAGTCTCTATTTCATAAAAAAATTATAAGTAAGCCCAGCTTATCTAAAAATGTATGAACAATATTTGCATCCATAAATATTTTAAGAGAATATTAACTAGCAAATGCATACAAGTTCTTTAATAAGTTGCTATGGATGTTTAAAAAGAAAAAAAAACATTAAAATTCTTAATAAGATTGAGAGTAATGGGAGATTAGGAGTATAAGGTTGATGTTTGAAGGTTAATGTTCAATATTTTTATTTTTTATTTTATAATTATGTTTTTTATTGACTAATATTGGGTAGGTCACAACCAAGGGATCCCATCCTCATCTATGATGAGATTTAAACATAACACCTCTATATACACCAAAATTTAATATATTAGGACTACATATGTTATTTACCTTGCAAGGCCCTGAGACTATTGTAATTTAATTAGTCATGGTTGGGTAAATAATGTATGATATCTAAGAATAATGGAGTGGGCAAAACAGGCTTGAGAGTGGGGATATTATTTAATTATGATTTATTCTCCTAGGGACTTGGAACATTGTTGGAAGAGGGTATTGAATGAGGAAGTTACAAGAAAAGGTAAAAGATAAGAGTTACAATGCATCTTCCAAAGATAGTGGTCATTGAATGTAGTTAGTGCACTTGAATAGAGCTTCAAACATTTACATTTGACAAAACATGATGGTTATGATAGAATATACATGATAAATGTAAGATGAGAAAGAGGTGTAAGAGGAGTTACTAGCTATTTTGGGATGCTTAACCATCAAGAATATGTGTTGTTGGATTTTTGCATAAGGACTTAAGTGACGGGTCATCGTTAAACCTGTACTTTAATTTAATAATCAGTTTGTCAACTAGGGTAGTGTCCGATGGTTATTTGCAAGAGGGAGTTAAATACTCATCCTAGTGATCATTTTTAGGCCTATTTAGAATAAAACACATGTTTTGATACAGAAATGAAATCTTATCATAAGAAAGCATTTAGAGTCAAATTTATGAAAGCATTAAGAACTAACTAGGAAAACATGTAAAATCTTACTGCCAAAGTATTTGTCTTTTAGAAAGAGATATACCAAGAAAATATAGCTATCTATGGAAATGAACAGTAACATTTATACCATTAACTTTGGAAATGAACAATCCTTTAATGTATGAATTTTTAGAAACTTAGAGTAATGAACAAGTTAATAAAACAACAAAACTATAGAACCTACTCCAAAACTGAATAATGATTGCAAACTCTTCTTTGAAACAAGACAACTATGGAACCTGAAGGTTAGAAATTATCTACTACCACATGACAAACACATAAGACTGTGTGTTACTCTTCAATGAAACAATTCAGAAAATTCACAAAAAATTAAGAAAATGAACACTTATCTAAAACACAAATCTTCAATCTAAATGAGTGGCCAACTCTCTAGAGATTCACACTTGTATAAATTCAAACTAAAATAACATGAAAATTCACAATTTTCAATACAGATAACTCAAATTCAAAAATTACTAGAACTTATTCGTATATTTCTCTATATGCCTCTATACCAAATCAAAGAAATACAATACTATATATCTTCTAAAATGAGATCTAAGAGTAAGTCCTATGATCTAGTGTATTGTGGCTACATGCATTACACCACATCAAAGTTTTTCAACATAAGTCATAAATAACACGGTGTTCAATTTTTAGCAATAACAGAGAAAGTAAAACAATAATGAAATTAACTCTGAGTAGGAGTCTTCAGAGTATTTATGAAATATATTCATCGCTATGTCTTGAAAGAAAAATAGGTGCATTATATCCTTAGAATGTAGAGTAGTGTTGTAGCCTTTCCAGAGTTATTTCCTAGGCATGTGTTCCAACGCTACAATTCTAGAGAACTTATTCCCTCATGGTTCTTCCTTTCTAGCATTGTTGTAGGGCCCTGTTTATCACAAATGGATCTTTTTACACCCACAATCTTTAGTCCAAGGGTTCAATTCATCGAGAATACAAAGTAAAAGATTATACATTATTTTTATATAAATAAATAATAATTCATCATAAATAAAATGATATTGGCATGGTAGGTTCAGTCAGGCTGTAACAAGAAGGCAATTTGGTTGAAATATGATGAGGTTTATTTTTACCTCATCACACTCTCCCCCTCTCAAGATTGAGTAGGTCTTCTTGCTCTTTGTTGTGATGGTCCTCCTAGTTTATTTTACTTCTCTGCTTCCCTTTTCTTGTTATGTGCTCCAAACAAGGGTAATATCACAATACTCAATGCCAAACTTGGGACATGAAAAAATTGGGAGGGAGTGGCACATATTTCTTCAAATACCTTCATTCAAATATATTTCTTTGAAGAAAGGTCCTTCATTGAAGGTGAACCTTCAATTGAAGGTCATATTCAATTGAAGGTTCTCGTTAATTTAAAAAAAACATTAAAATAATACCTTCGAGCGAATATTACCTTTGCTCGAAGGTATTATTTTAATGTTTTTTATAGCTATATTAATCGATAATGCTGTTAAAAAATTGTCAATTCATTTTAGCAAAATGATTTTAGTGGAGCATTCTAAAACCTGTTAGCAGAGGGTGGCCGCCATTGTTGCAAGTGAAGGTGTGTTTAGGCGAAGGAGCGAAGGTGTGTTCGAGCTAAGGTAAGCACAATCTGCCACCATTTTCATGGTCTTGATCAATCTCCCTTTCAAGCACATTTAAATTAAATAGGTGAAAATGTAAACCCTAATTTAGCAGATTAAAATGGTGAAAATGTAAACCAAGTAAAAGTGGATTAAAATGGTGAAATTTAAAATTTAAACCCTAATATAGATTCAATATGTGAAGGCATTAGACTAGTTATGTTGCATGCCCTAGTTAACAAACTCAATATGAATCCTAATAACCATATCCATATTGTTTTTATGAAAAATCATATGCCAATTATCCAAGAGAAAGTCATACTTCAAATGTGTGATTCTTTTTTAGACTTATCTATGGTAGATATTGTAGGAAAAAAAGTTAATAGTGCTTAATCTCCTCAACTATAGGAACCCTTATTCCCTCACTTGACCTAAATCTTATCATGGCAGTAACCATTCAATGTGTGAGCCAATAAAAAACAATAGTAAAAATAGTGGACTTCTCCATGCAACCAAACTCTTATATCACAATACCAACAAGAATAAATGACCTTCACACCGTTGAGAGATCCTCTTCAACAAGCATTCCAAATCCTATTGAAATCTTAGATGATCATCCTATGCCCTCTCAAATACAAAAAAATCTCACAAACATGCTCATACAACACTTTATTCACTTACATATTGCATGCATCATAGGATTAACTCATTCTACCAATCAATGTCAAGCACTATAGAATAAAATAAAGATTTGATTGATGAAACTAACAAGGTAATACATTTCCCTTCTCATCCATCTTAAAACATAGATTCAAACTAGATCACTACAATGTTTAACTCATTTAAGTTATCAGTAACATAGTCTCCACTACTCATCCTAAACCAATACAACTTCCACAGAAAAACATGTTCACAAGGGAATTTGTCTAATGCAAATCTCGTAACATTGTCTAGAGGTTATCATTAGTTGTCTCTTAGAATACATTGAGGAGTATTGAATTTGACATGCAGTTGAACCAAGTTTCTTACTTTCTAACAAGAATTTCCCTACAATGACCTAGAATATCATGTCCAACTTTTATAGGATCTCAATTAATAGTTAAATGAAATACTTCTCTCAAGAGAATGTAGGCTATGAATAAAGCATATCTCTCTTGCATACATTCCTTAAACAAAGTGTCTCACTATTTTATGCATCTTATGTTTATTGTTTCTCACTCCATCATGGATTTAGTGATTATATTGTCTCATTTGATCATGTATTTTAATTGATATATTTTCTCACTTCCTTAGGCCTTCAATAGGTAGAAAGTGTTTCACTCTCTCAAGTTTTTCTTAGCTTGACTGTCTCATTTGTAAAAGCCAAGATGCATAGATGTGTCAAATTTATATTTGATGATGATGCCACATTATTATCATATTAAATATATATGTGCCACATGTAACTTAACATTGATCCTATATAATTAGGATAAAATATATACTTCAACTCAAGTTCATGAGTTCTTTGTAGATAAATGAGATAATTATATTAGAAAGATCATAGACTAGACACACCCTATGTATCCTTCCTGCTTATCCTTAACTATGTTTGAAATTTATACTAGGTATCACTAATTAGTATTTATGTAGTTGGCTGATTTTCATCAATAAGACAACTATCAATGATCTTTGTGATTAGTAGGTCATATCTAGGATTATATAGATTGTTGTTTCATGGGTTATAGGGTTAGAGTGTCATGAAAATGAGTTGGAAGTGTTCCTATCTATAGCATCTTAGACACATGGTCATGGATTAATGTTAGTTGTGTTATGGAATCTTTCCACATGGTTAATTATGTCATGTACAATTACACTAGTTGCCTTAACTTTCTCACATGACTCTCTTGTGTAACCCATAAGTGAAGGGTAAGGTCTTGCCCAGTATTGGTGGTGCATGGGAGAGTTATGTAAGTTCTATGGTTAGAAAAAAAAAGTGGCCTCATGATATTCTCTCCCACTTTTAGTAGCTTTGACATAATGCAACACATGATAAAGTTGCAAGTGGTATAGGTGGTTTATTATACAATCTCAATTTTCATGATACATATATTATTATATATTTAATTTCGTTTACCGTGTACCTTATGGTGATTAGATGAATTGATGTGCTTATATGGTTGTACATAATACATTATTGATATGTTTGGGTTCTCTGATTAAAACTTAATAATGATGGTTACTTTCCTTATGTAAGAAGGAGCACATGCATCCTATTGAATTATTATAATGTTTATAAAATATTATGCATAACAATACTTGTTTTATATGTTGATATATGCATGTACACGAACACATGATTACTTGTGATATATTTGTGATGGAGAAGAAAGATGTGTTAATAATTGATTTGAATGATGAAACAAGTGATATTACTTAAGGCACATATTCCTATGTGAACATGAAATTAAAGGAAAACTATTTTCTATAAATTTATTTATCTTAAGTTTGGAGTCTTACTAAATGCATTATTATATCTTAAACACAATGTACATTAGGCAAGATTGAGTTGAAATATTCATGTCATGAAATTGGTCGCTATTTAGGTATAATCTTAACTCGGGAGTGGTACATTTTTCTTAAGATCAAACAAAATAACATTATTTACCTCAATGAGTGTTATGAAGACACTTATCAAAAATAGAAAAATTATTGAAATTTTGAATTAATCACAAGGGTAAGTGCAAAAAGATGGGGGGCCAAAAAGTGGCCAAATTAATTTAAAAAAAAATTAAGTCATAACGCGAGCGCGTTATAATGCGCTCACGTTATGATTTGCTATAAATAAAAAAAAGGTTTGTAATCTCATTTCATTTCTTTCATTCTCCTTTATGTCTGTAGCCTGCAAACCCTTATAATGCGCTCACATTATGATTTGCTATAAATAAAAAAAAAAGGTTTGTAATCTCATTTCATTTCTTTCATTCTCCTCTATGCCCGCAGCCTGCAAACCCTAGAAAGCGCGCTCATGTTTTGCAAAACTCCATTCAACACAAAAAGCTTATTGATTCATCGCCAAAATGCCGCCACGACGTCGAGCATGCCAAAGGAATGAGTTATATTTGTTTTTTTTTTTGAATTTGTTTCTAAATAGGTAGGTTTTAATTAATTTTTGATGTATATTTCATTAATTGTCAGGAAATGTTAATGCACCTCCTCCTCCTCCTCCTCCTCAAAATCCACAAAATCCTGAGGAAGAAATACCTGCAGAACAACAACCTCCTCCATCCATTCCTCGACATGCCCCTGAAACACAAGAAAATATAATGGGGTAAATTGAAAACAATAAAAAAGAAATTGAGGATATAATTGCAAGGTTGAAAGATCCTTCCACTTCAACCTTGCATAGGTCCACGCTTGCTGAATCTCTTGAATCTATGTTATCAAATGTAGATTCAATTAGCAAGCAAATAACTAGTTGGATGGATAAGAGAAGAGATTTTAGAGATTATTATGCAGACAAGCTGTCATACCAAGATGTGAAAAAATTACATATCACAAAATTAGACTTGTGTTCCATTTTCACAAACCCACAAATAAATCAACCTCCACCCATTACATGCAAGAGGTTCCCTATCCATTGGTGCAACAACCAAGAGATAAGGGACAATTTTGGGCAGAGGTGGTGGATGGTTTTTGACCATCCTCCATGCAATAATAATGAGGTCCCGCAATACTTTTTGAGGAAACTCTACTGCGAGTTTGTCCTCAATAAAGTGCCAAACTATTTTGATATGCGGGACTTCCAGGGTAGAGGTGGGGGGTCAACACAAGATAGACCAGGGGCACGTCTTGACCCACAGTGGGTAGTGAGACGAGTAATCAGTAGACCAGCCCATGAGCATGTTTCTATCCCTTCCATTGTGAAGGAGAGTATTGAGGTCGATATACTTCAGTCCATTAGTGCCTTGACCCAGAGCATCATAGAGCATGCCAGTCCTGCAACACAGAGTGGGTTGGGAGATAGTGCGAGGAGTAGGGTTCCACCCCATACTTGTCAGACTTGCAAGTCAGCCTGTGGTTATGACCCCATGGATAGTCAGGATGCAGGTGCACAGGCTACATCTGTAGCTGAGCAGATGGTGATGATAGATACCCTCTTGAGTGAGACTTTCGGCCTTGATACTCCGATCAATATTAGCAAGTTTATTGAATTTAATTTATTAAATTTTATTTTTGAAATGCAAGATTAACTAATTAAATTGATGATTTTAATGAAATTTCAGGGTCATAGCGTCGATGCAGTTTTCAGTGGTTCTCCACTTGCATTTTACACTAGATCATCTACTGTCGAGGTATGTAACTAGTAAATAATTATAAATATTACATGTGAATAGCATCGTTATATGAATGGTATTCTAATATCTAATTTTGGATGTTGAATAGGTTAATATTGTAGATTTCACGGCAACAGCTGCCAGCAGTGGTGGACTTCAAAGCTTTACGGAGGTAATAAAATAAATAGTTTAATGAATGAATTGTACTTACTAGATTTTTGTATGTGACTTGTGTGCTTTATTGTGTGTACTTCCATATTTAGATGAACGTGTGTGTATGTTAGGAGCCATGATTTGCATCACTATTATAGTTTTCATAATTGAATAATGTTGTTTTATTTCTAGATGATGCAGGCTGTGGAGACACCTCCCCATGTTCATAGGGCAATGGAGTAGGGTGTGGCCTCTGCGATTCATAGCTCTATGGCATTGACAGGGGTATGAGGCAGATTAGTAAATTTTAATTTACATTCATTGTTATAGTTGTCTATTTTTGAAAAATCAAAAGATTATTGATTTGAAGTTTAATTTCTATCTGGATGGTTTCTATAGGACATGACATCACCACGGTCTATTCCTGCTACTGAGGCAAGTGAGGAGACAGATTATATGTTAGCGGTAAGTGATTATTTTGTTAAATGTTTCATTTTTTATAACATGTAATTTCTATATATTAATGTTTATACTTTTTATTGTAATAGGTAAAGATGCAAGAAGAACTAAATAGGAGGAGCAGCCCTCAGGTTCGTAGTAGACCACCCACATGTATGTCTCCATCCCCTAGAAGATCAAAGGCTGCCCGTGATCTATTCTCTTCACCAGCTAGAGGGGAATGACTTTTTATTGTGTTCCTTTGTTGTATGCCTATATGGCATTTATGGACATATATTTTGTATTGTATATAGTTGACATTGTATGCATATATGGCATTCTTGTAAGCCTATATGGCTATTTTGTATATATGTTATACTTATATCGACAGATATTGATGTATGCCTATACGGATATTTGGTTAATACAAATCTTTTTTATTGATGGCGTCCATACTTGCATTATAAATCCACATTTGAATGGATATTTGTAGATGGCTACTTCAAATATTTAAAGTCCAATTGTATTACATAGGATGTTTGTTGATCCAATAAGCTAGCTATTGTTATTCAAGTATCACCTAAACCTCATTTTGGAACTAAAAGATAAAAGTTGTATTTAAAAAAAAAAGAATCATCATGTTGAACAGAAAATATTAATATTCTTTATGAGTAGCATAGAATGTCAACTATATGCAATACAAAAAAATGAATCATCATGTTATTCTTTATGTTTGAGATCCTGAAAATGACTAAGTCTAGTAGCCTGATATCCTGAAACACTAAGATGAATATCTAAGTCATTAGGATGATTGCGCCTTGAGAAAAAGTCATTAAGATGAGCGCCTAAAGGAGACTTTCTTAAACATTCAAACATTGAGCAACAAGCATGAAGGGTTAAGGCACAATTTACAACTCATAAAGCCTCAAAAGGGCACCCAACTTAGAGAGAGAATTCATTTAAGACAAGGCACCCATTGACACCTATTCCACCATAAAAGTGCGCCTAATGTGGAAGGAGAACAAGCCTCTAGTAAGTGAAGCACACCTATTGTCTAAACCACTTCATTATGGTACCCTAGCATGAGGAGGAGTATATAAGTTAATAGGAAATGGCGCCTATAATGCAAATGAAGGACTAAGTGGCATTTTCAATAAGCATCAATTCACCTTGAGCTTTCAATAAATACATCAAATTGAGCCCCATAAGCCTAGGCGCCTTTTGCCTACAAAAGAACCTTGTATCAACATCAAGAGTTGGTCGTATCAACGTATCAATAGACCTTGGTTAGGCTTCACCGATAGTGGTCTGTCTTGCCGACGAGTGTGGTTCGAAGTCGAAGACATCGGTGTATTGGAAGATAATCCCATCTGCGCATCGAAAGAGCAGTTGAGAGATTCGCCGATGAAGGGGGTCACACCGACAGTCGAAATCCATCGGTGTATCAGCCCAACGAGATTAGAGTTCATCGATGTTTGGAGTCTCACCCAAGGGTGTGGTCCGAATGTTGTCATTTGTGAGATCAGTGTGTCGGCAAAAGAGTTTTTGAGTGTGCCGATGGTATTAAGTCCTACCGATAGGCGAGGGACTTAGAGTCTCATATCGGAGTGACAAAGACATCAGTGTGAAAGGATATAAAGTCACCGATAGTGGTCTATCTGACCGATAAGAGTCAATGATGGGATGTTTGTCAGAAGTGAAATCAAACGGAGTCATGGTGGCATTGGCCTATCGGCCAATGAAATTTTAAGCTCACCGATGGTATGTTGTCTCGCCAATAGTGAGTTCAAAGGTTCAAAAGTTGATAATTCTATACTTCCACTATGTGCTCTGCATCAGACACTCATCCCTACTACAGTCTATCATTCTCTAGTTGTGTTCTCCCCTTTGTTTTTGTGAATGCCTCTGGAAGTAATGTTGAGTTACTTGTGATGTCCTTATTGACTGGTGTTGTTTTGGATTCATGTGTAGTCCTTGTTCCTTTATAGTCTATTGTCTACTTGACTGTTTGTTGTAACTTATTGAACCACTATGATTTTGAATATTTAGATTTAGAGGGCATTAGACACCAAAACTTCTTGACCTTTAACAACCCAACCTAGAATCAATAGATTTTTGTCCATCCCAACTATTCTAGTCAAGACAAAACATGTTGATTCTCATTCAATCCAAAGTTCATTAACATGATTATCTTATCATAATATTTAGGGAAATGACCACTTAGATGGACAATGATGTGATCTATCTATAAAGAAACTTGCAAGAAGTATAGGAGGCATGAGAATCCCTCCATGTTGTTTATCAAGTTGAATGATCTATGACACATCATGTATCATTAGAAAATATTCTTGAAGAGAAAGCAAGTGAAAATACTCAAAACAACCCATAACAATGTGGAGAAGTTTAAAGGATGGAGGTTGCAACACTTTCCAACCTCATAGCCACACTAGTCCAATGGATCAAGATAATACTATCAAGCATCCACATAATAGTAGATAATCTTATCAAAAGTCACAGAGAAATTTCTAAGGACCAAAGTGTTATCCCTATGACTTGACACATATTGCTTGTTTCATAAAGCAAAGGGACATGATATAAATATTGTTGTTATATGGAGCCTAATCAGACTCAGAAGTTAAATTTACCCAACTTTTATCAGCAGGGTTTCTCCCCAAATATTTTCCTACTAGTTTTGGCGCCTTGAAGTCTAAGTGCATGAAAATTGAAGTGTGGTCCAAAAAGATTGACCATTCAATGTGTGAGCCAATTGAGTTCAAAGGTGCCAAGTTTGAGCCTGAGGATGTTGCCAGGCCTGCTCTTTTTCTTTGCAGTGAAGACGCCCGCTACGTCAGCGGTCATAACTTGGTGATTGACGGAGCTTTTACAGCTTCCAAGGCATTCTCCACTGCTAATTCCATGGATTTTCTTCCTCTCAAAAACTTCTTTGAAACTCTTGCTCACCGACCCAATGGTGAGGTGACTAATGGTACACTTCAAGCCGAATAATTCTGTGGATTTTTGGTTTTTGTTTTTGTTTTTCTTTCTTGAGCTTTTTGAAAACGATGTTGAATAGTATAGAGCCAATGGTCAATCTTTATGGACCACACTTATTTTGTTAATACTCATGGCAACCATGATTTGAAATGAAATGAAAGGTTTTAATAATGATTAAATAGTTTATGGGACCTCATGATGATAAGGTTTGAAACTCTTGCTCACTGACCCAATGGTGAGGTGACTAATGGTACACTCTAAGCCGAATAATTCTGTGGATTTTTTTGTTTTTGTTTTTCATTCTTAAGCTTTTTTGAAACAATGTTAAATAGTATAGAGGCAATGGTCAATCTTTTTGGACCATTCAATGTGTGAGCCAATTGATACCCTGATAGCGACCCTCAGGAACAAGCTCAACGAAATGTCCATCAGGTAGACACTGGGCGATTTCAATACTCTTTAAAGGAGTCTTGCATTTCATTTGGGTTTAGTTTTCTCTCTCTTCCCTTGATAGGACCTTTTAAGTATCTCCTCATGGGGATTGGTAGCGTCATCAAGTTTTTTTCATTAGAGATTTTAAAAATACAAATAAAACCTAAAAAAACTATATCATATGAAAGGAAATATTGAAGATAAAAATGGTTAATATTTTTATAAATTTATATTGAATATATAGTTAGTTTTTATATATATTTTTAAAATGAAGTATCTTTTAGTATTTAAAGGGTAATTTTGAATAAATAATTCCTAAAAAAATTATTTGATAAATAAGATTGATCGTCAAAATTAAGTCTTGGGTGCACTCCAATCACTATGCACAATTCAACACTCACACTAGAATGAGTTTTTTGACACACAATATGTTTGATTGCTATTCAAGTGAAAAAAATGTTAAAGGTCTAAAAGGTATAACTATATTTATCGTGCAAAAATGAGTTAACTAGCAATTATTTTGGTTTGATGATTTTTAATTTGCAACCATCCAATTTCCAATTCAAATCAAAATTAATTTAATTTGATGGTTTTTAATTTGGGTTGTTAAATTATAGGTAAACCCCTAAAGTTGCAAGGTTTTAAATAGTTTGGAAAACCATTTTAGAGCCTAAGTTGGCTCATTTTGCTTCAACTTTTTTTTTTATTAAGGTTTGTCTTTGGGATCTTGATTGGTGCATTTAGGGGTTTTAGTTCTCAAGTGTTTAGTATGTGGATATTTGTAGACCCTTAAACATTTTTTTTGGTTCTACCTAGGAACCTAATCTACCTTGATATGAATTCGTAATTTTTTTCAAACCTTCTGGCCTAAGTCTTTTTCCTAGCATAATGTGGTCTTATGGGATTGGCTAATAGTACTTGCCAAGTTCACCTAAACTTGACATGATTTTTGAATGGAAAGCTTGTTCTCAATTTAGAAAGATAGAAATTCTTTTTTTTTTTTAATGTTTCTATTAATAAACATTTCTCTATGTATACCAAGTTAATTATCATTTCCAAAGTTTTATTGTAGGTTGAAGTTGAAGCCAAGAAGGTGGCACAAGAAATTTCAAATTTATAAGTGTTTCTTGATCACTAGGGTAATTCTCCTTGTCCAATTCACCTTGGTGTACTTACATGTGGTCTCTACCTGTTTTATATGAAAATAGGGTTTGATGGGGTTTAATGGCTAGATCCTCCTTTCACTACAAACATTCAAGGAATATCAATTGAGTTGAATCACACTCTTGCAAGAGGATTCACCTATAGGTTAGGCTATCACTTGGAACGATGTGGAAATTCAGAAATTGTTAATTAATATATTAATTTAATGCTCAAGTATGCTCAAAACCCTAATAATGCAAAATAGTAAGCAAATCGATAAATTCTGACAAATGCTCGTAGGCTAAGATAGAAGACAGAGATTAATTACTGAACATTTTTTGAAGTTCAGGATTCAGAATATTCAGGGACACTGCCCTAGGCGCCCAAGTCCAAGGTACAATTTTCTTCAGGGAATGCAGAACTCCTTCCAACACTGATAATCATTGTTCCGTCTGTTTCTGTCATGGGAGATGCGGAGAACACTACCCTAGGCACCCTAGTCCAAGGCAGGCTAACCTTCAGGATGTAGGGGCTTCTTTAGATGTTGATTGTCACTGTCAAATAGGTTTTTGTGTCTGGAACTCTAGAGGACACTACCCTAGGCGCCCATGTCCCAAAAGTGCTCCAAACTACTTCTTTCCGCTAGATCTAGAATCCTTATCTTCTGCAACCTTCCTGTACAACTCCACTCCATGAAATCTGGTACCTATAACCTCCAATCACAAAGGAGTGTTGTTGGGGGTTGTCGTGTTTAGAGACTTGGCTCAGTCAAGCCCCGAAATGACATTCAAGTCTTCCGAATAACGTTGTCAGATAAGAGTGCATATCCCTATGGGATAGAGGCAAAAACAAATTGATAAATGATTCAAACACAAATAGATATCACCTCGGAGGTGTAGCTCTCACATAGATGAAGATCCTTCAATCACATGAGAAGATGAAGCTAAATCTATAATCACAAACACAATAACAATACACTGCTCTGCAACAATGAATATCTTGAATGCTCTCAAATCACAAGTTCACCACAAGTTCATAATCTTCTAGTCATCTTCTAGTTTTCAAATGAATTCCTAAACATGCTTATATATTCAACAACACACAAATTCCCGCTACAAATTTTGTAATTCAAACTTAAGATGATGGCATGAGACCTAACTAACGGTCACATAACTGACATTCAAATTTAGGACCTGCCTAAAATAGAGAAGGAAAAGGGCGTGAGCGCCCATGTCCCCAGGTCCTATTTTAGGGTAGGCCTAGGACATAAAATGTCCTTCAAGCCCCATTTGACATGGGTTTTAGGCCATTTTCTTCTGAGAGTTAAAATGAACATACAAGATGCAAAACAAGGGACCTGGGAGCTAAACTTAGGAGGTAAAAGTCCTAGGGGACATTTTACAACATAACACTACCATAAGACCACAATAGAGGATGCAATGACAATGCATGTTGGCACTCCCAAAGTAGTGTTAGGAGATCTCTACCTCCTCTTGTATGCCACATTAGTTAGTTTCTACCTCCTTCAACAAGTTGTTCCTCCTTGATGTGTTCTCAATGATACATGTGGGCGCCTCCTCTAGGTAGCAATAATAAATTTCCATGAGGCTTGGCACTTGTAAACTTTCCTCCTCATGAGAATATAGATACTCAATCCATTGATTAGAAAACTATATAGAATAACACTAATTGGTAGCCACTTCCAAATGGGCCATGACCGAGACATTTTGGAAGGTGGTTGGGGATCAAAGCCTCATGACAAGGATCATCCACTTATTGCAAAATTTATTATTGTGGCTACTTAGTCTTTCTACGCCTTTTTAGTTATGGTCGCATCTAATTAAATTTACGTTTATTTCCTAGGCTTGTTTTATGCCTAGTTTGATACGTTGATCAAGATTTAGAGTGTTATTCCATGCAACCCACCTTTTTTGTGAATAGGCTATAAATTATTTTTATTTTAAGCGATATAAAGTCTCTATTTCATAAAAAATTATAAGTAAGCCCAGCTTATCTAAAAATGTATGAACAATATTTGCATCCATAAATATTTTAAGAGAATATTAACTAGCAAATGCATATAAGTTCTTTAATAAGTTGCTATGGATGTTTAAAAAGAAAAAAAACATTAAAATTCTTAATAAGATTGAGAGTAATGGGAGATTAGGAGTATAAGGTTGATGTTTGAAGGTTAATGTTCAATATTTTTATTTTCTATTTTATTATTATGTTTTTTATTAACTAATATTGGGTAGGTCACAACCAAGGGATCCCATCCTCATCTATGATGGGATTTAAACATAACACCTCTATATACACCAAAATTTAATATATTAGGACTACATATGTTATTTACCTTGCAAGGCCCTGAGACTATTGTAATTTAATTAGTCATGGTTGGGTAAATAATGTATGATATCTAAGAATAATGGAGTGGGCAAAATGGGCTTGAGAGTGGGGATATTATTTAATTATGAGTTATTCTCCTAGGGACTTGGAACATTGTTGCAAGAGGGTATTGAATGAGGAAGTTACAAGAAAAGGTAAAAGATAAGAGTTACAAAGCATCTTCCAAAGATAGTGGTCATTGAATGTAGTTAGTGCACTTGAATAGAGCTTCAAACATTTACATTTGACAAAACATGATGGTTATGATAGAATATACATGATAAATATAAGATGAGCAAGAGGTGTAAGAGGAGTTACTAGCTATTTTGGGATGCTTAACCATCAAGAATATGTGTTGTTGGATTTTTGCATAAGGACTTAAGTGACGGGTCATCGTTAAACCTGTACTTTAATTCAATAATCAGTTTGTCAACCAGGGTGGTGTCTAATGGCTATTTGCAAGAGGAAGTTAAATACTCATCCTAGTGATCAGTTTTAGGCCTATTTAGAATAAAACACATGTGTTGATACAGAAATGAAATCTTATCATAAGAAAGCATTTAGAGTCAAATTTATGAAAGCATTAAGAACTAACTAGGAAAACATGTAAAATCTTACTGCCAAAGTATTTATCTTTTAGAAAGAGATATACCAAGAAAATACAGCTATCTATGGAAATGAACAGTAACATTTATACCATTAACTTTGGAAATGAACAATCCTTTAATGTATGAATTTTTAGAAACTTAGAATAATGAACAAGTTAATAAAACAACAAAACTATAGAACCTACTCCAAAACTGAACAATGATTGTAAACTCTTCTTTGAAACAAGACAACTATGGAACCTGAAGGTTAGAAACTATCTACTACCACATGACAAACACATAAGACTGTGTGTTACTCTTCAATGAAACAATTAAGAAAATTCACAAAAAATTAAGAAAATGAACACTTATCTAAAACACAAATCTTCAATCTAAACGAGTGGCCAACTCTCTAGAGATTCACACTTGTATAAATTCAAACTAAAATAACATGAAAATTCACAATTTTCAATACAGATAACTCAAATTCAAAAATTACCAGAACTTATTCGTATATTTCTCTATATACCTCTATACCAAATCAAAGAAATACAATACTATATATCTTCTAAAACAAAATCTAAGAGTAAGTCCTATGCTCTAGTGTATTGTGGCTACATGCATTACACCACATCAAAGTTTTTCAACATAAGTCATAAATAACATGGTGTTCAATTTTTAGCAATAACAGAGAAAGTAAAACAATAATGAAATTGACTCTGAGTAGGAGTCTTCAGAGTATTTATGAAATATATTCATCGCTATGTCTTGAAAGAAAAATAGGTGCATTATATCCTTAGAATGTAGAGTAGTGTTGCGGCCTTTCCAGAGTTATTTCCTAGGCATGTGTTCCAACGCTACAATTCTAGAGAACTTATTCCCTCATGGTTCTTCCTTTCTAGCATTGTTGTAGGGCCTTGTTTATCACAAATGGATCTTTTTACACCCACAATCTTTAGTCCAAGGGTTCAATTCATCGAGAATACAAAGTAAAAGATTATACATTATTTTTATATAAATAAATAATAATTCATCATAAATAAAATGATATTGGCATGGTAGGTTCAGTCAGGCTGTAACAAGAAGGCAATTTGGTTGAAATATGATGAGGTTTATTTTTATCTCATCACACTCTCCCCCTCTCAAGATTGAGCAGGTCTTCTTGCTCTTTGTTGTGATGGTCCTCCTAGTTTATTTTACTTCTCTGCTTCCCTTTTCTTGTTATGTGCTTCAAACAAGGGTAATATCACAATACTCAATCCCAAACTTGGGACATGAAAAAATTGGGAGGGAGTGGCACATATTTCTTCAAATACCTTCATTGAAGGTGGACCTTCAATTGAAGGTCATATTCAATTGAAGGTTCTTGTTAATTTAAAAAAAACATTAAAATAATACCTTTGAGCGAATATTACCTTTGCTCGAAGGTATTATTTTAATGTTTTTTATAGCTATATTAACCGATAACACTGTTAAAAAATTGTCAATTCATTTTAGCAAAATGATTTAGCAGAGCATTCTAAAACCTGTTAGCAGAGGGTGGCCGCCATTGCTGCAAGTGAAGGTGTGTTCGGGTGAAGGAGCGAAGGTGTGTTCGAGCTAAGGTAAGCACAATCTGCCACCATTTTCATGGTCTTGATCAATCTACTATTCAAGCACATTTAAATTAAATAGGTGAAAATGTAAACCCTAATTTAGCAGATTAAAATGGTGAAAATGTAAACCCGATAAAAGTGGATTAAAATGGTGAAATTTAAAATTGAAACCCTAATATAGATTCAATATGTGAAGGCATCAGACTAGTTATGTTGCATGCCCTAGTTAACAAACTCAATATGAATCCTAATAACCATATCCATATTGTTTTTATGAAAAATCATATGCCAATTATCCAAGAGAAACTCATACTTCAAATGTGTGATTCTTTTTTAGACTTATCTATGGTAGATATTGTAGGAAAAAAAGTTAATAGTGCTTAATCTCCTCAACTATAGGAACCCTTATTCCCTCACTTGACCTAAATCTTATCATGGCAGTAACCATTCAATGTGTGAGCCAATAAAAAACAATAGTAAAAATAGTGGACTTCTCCATGCAACCAAACTCTTATATCACAACACCAACAAGAATAAATGACCTTCACACCATTGAGAGATCCTCTTCAACAAGCATTCCAAATCCTATTGAAATCTTAGATGATCATCCTATGCCCTCTCAAATACAAAAAAATCTCACAAACATGTTCATACAACATTTTATTCACTTACATATTGCATGCATCATAGGATTAACTCATTCTACCAATCAATGTCAAGCACTATAGAATAAAATAAAGATTTGATTGATGAAACTAACAAGGCAATACATTTCCCTTCTCATCCATCTTAAAACATAGATTCAAACTAGATCACTACAATGTTTAACTCATTTAAGTTATCAGTAACATAGTCTCCACTACTCATCCTAAACGAATACAACTTCCACAGAAAAACATGTTCACAAGGGACTTTGTCTAATGCAAATCTCGTAACATTGTCTAGAGGTTATCATTAGTTGTCTCTTAGAATACATTGAGGAGTATTGAATTTGACATGCAGTTGAACCAAGTTTCTTACTTTCTAACAAGAATTTCCCTACAATGACCTAGAATATCATGTCCAACTTTTATAGGATCTCAATTAATAGTTAAATGAAAATACTTCTCTCAAGAGAATGTAGGCTATGAATAAAGCATATCTCTCTTGCATACATTCCTTAAACAAAGTGTCTCACCATTTTATGCATCTTATGTTTATAGTTTCTCACTCCATCATGGATTTAGTGATTATATTGTCTCATTTGATCATGTATTTTAATTGATATATTTTCTCACTTCCTTAGGCCTTCAATAGGTAGAAAGTGTTTCACTCTCTCAAGTTTTTCTTAGCTTGATTGTCTCATTTGTAAAAGCCAAGATGCATAGATGTGTCATATTTATATTTGATGATGATGCCACATTATTATCATATTAAATATATATGTGCCACATGTAACTTAACATTGATCCTATAGAATTAGGATAAAATATATACTTCAACTCAAGTTCATGAGTTCTTTGTAGATAAATGAGATAATTATATTGGAAAGATCATAGACTAGACACACCCTATGTATCCTTCCTGCTTATCCTTAACTATGTTTGAAATTTATACTAGGTATCACTAATTAGTATTTATGTAGTTGGGTGATTTTCATCAATAAGACAACTATCAATGATCTTTGTGATTAGTAGGTCATATCTAGGATTATATAGATTGTTGTTTCATGGGTTATAGGGTTAGAGTGTCATGAAAATGAGTTGGAAGTGTTCCTATCTATAGTATCTTAGACACATGGTCATGGATTAATGTTAGTTGTGTTATGGAATCTTTCCACATGGTTAATTATGTCATGTACAATTACACTAGTTGCCTTAACTTTCTCACATGACTCTCTTGTATAACCCATAAGTGAAGGGTAAGGTCTTGCCTAGTATTGGTGGTGCATGGGAGAGTTATGTAAGTTCTATGGTTAGAAAAAAAAAAGTGGCCTCATGATATTCTCTCCCACTTTTAGTAGCTTTGACATAATGCAACACATGATAAAGTTGCAAGTGGTATAGGTGGTTTATTATACAATCTCAATTTTCATGATACATATATTATTATATATTTAATTTGGTTTACCATGTACCTTATGGTGATTAGATGAATTGATGTGCTTATATGGTTGTACGTAATACATTATTGATATGTTTGGGTTCTCTGATTAAAACTTAATAATGATGGTTACTTTCCTTATGTAAGAAGGAGCACATGCATCCTATTGAATTATTATAATATTTATAAAATATTATGCATAACAATACTTGTTTTATATGTTGATATATGCATGTACACGAACACATGATTACTTGTGATATATTTGTGATGGAGAAGAAAGATGTGTTAATAATTGATTTGAATGATGAAACAAGTGATATTCCTTAAGGCACATATTCCTATGTGAACATGAAATTAAAGGAAAACTATTTTCTATAAATTTATTTATCTTAAGTTTGGAGTCTTACTAAATGCATTATTATATCTTAAACACAATGTACATTAGGTAAGATTGAGTTGAAATATTCATGTCATGAAATTGGTCTCTATTTAGGCATAATCTTAACTCGGGAGTGGTACATTTTTCTTAAGATCAAACAAAATAACATTATTTACCTCAATGAGTGTTATGAAGACACTTATCAAAAATAGAAAAATTCTTGAAATTTTGAATTAATCACAAGGGTAAGTGCAAAAAGATGGGGGGCCAAAAAGTGGCCAAATTAATTTAAAAAAAAATTAAGTTATAATGCGAGTGCGTTATAACGTGCTCGCATTGTGATTTGCTATAAATAAAAAAAAAAGGTTTGTAATCTCATTTCATTTCTTTCATTCTCCTCTATGCCCGCGGCCTGCAAACCCTAGAAAGTGCGCTCACGTTTTGCAAAACTCCATTCAACACAAAAAGCTTATCAATTTGTCGCCAAAATGCCGCCACGACGTCGAGCACGCCAAAGGAGTGAGTTATATTTGTTTTTTTGTTTGAATTTGTTTCTAAATAGGTAGGTTTTAATTGATTTTTGATGTATATTTCGTTAATTATGAGGAAATGTTAATGCACCTCCTCCTCCTCCTCAAAATCCACAAAATCCTAAGGAAGAAATACCTGCAGAACAACAACCTCCTCCATCCATTCCTCGACATGCCCCTGGAACACAAGAAAATATAATGGGGCAAATTGAAAACAACAAAAAAGAAATTGAAGATATAATTGCAAGGTTGAAAGATCCTTCCACTTCAACCTTGCATAGGTCCACGCTTGCTAAATCTCTTGAATCTATGTTATCAAATGTAGATTCAATTAGCAAGCAAATAACTAGTTGGACGGATAAGAGGAGAGAGTTTAGAGATTATTATGCAGACAAGCTGTCATACCAAGATGTGAAAAAATTACAAATCACAAAATTAGACTTGTGTTCCATTTTCACAAACCCACAAACAAATCAACCTCCACCCATTACATGCAAGAGGTTCCCTATCCATTGGTGCAACAACCAAGAGATAAGGGACAATTTTGAGTAGAGGTGGTGGATGGTTTTTGGCCATCCTCCATGCAATAATAATGAGGTCCCGCAATACTTTTTGAGGAAACTCTACTATGAGTTTGTCCTCAATAAAGTGCCAAACTATTTTGATATGCGAGACTTCTAGGGTAGAGGTGGGGGGTCAGCACAAGATAGACTAGGGGCACGTCTTGACCCACTGTAGGTAGTGAGACAAGTAATCAACAGACTAGCCCACAAGCATGTTTCTATCCCTTCCATTGTGAAGGAGAGTGTTGAGGTCGATACACTTCAGTCCATTAGTGCCTTGACCCAGAGCATCATAGAGCATGCCGGTCCTGCAACATAGAGTGGGTTGGGAGATAGTGCGAGGAGTAGGGTCCCACCCCATACTTATCAGACTTGCGGGTCAGCCTGTGGTTATGACCCCATGGATAGTCAAGACGCAGGTGCACAGGCTACATCTGCAGCTGAGCAGATGGTGATGACAGATACCCTCCTGAGTGAGACTTTCGGCCTTGATACTCAGGTACATATTGGCAAGTTTATTGAATTTAATTTATTAAATTTTATTTTTGAAATGCAAGATTAACTAATTTAAATTGATGATTTTAATAAAATTTTAGGGTCATAGCGTCGATGCAGTTTTCAGTGGTTCTCCACCTGCATTTTACACTAGATCATCTACTGTCGAGGTATGTAACTAGTAAACAATTATAAATATTACATGTGAATAGTATCGTTATATGAATGGTATTCTAATATCTGATTTTGGATGTTGAATAGGTTAATACTATAGATTTCACGACAACAGCTGCCAGCGGTGGTGGACTTCAAAGCTTTATGGACGTAATAAAATAAATAGTTTAATGAATTAATTGTACTTACTAGATTTTTGTATGTGACTTGTGTGCTTTATTGTGTGTACTTCCATGTTTAGATGAACGTGTGTGTATGTTAGGAGCCATGATTTGCATCACTATTATAGTTTTTGTAATTAAATATTGTTGTTTTATTTCCAGATGATGTAGGCTGTGGAGACACCTCCCCATGTTCATAGGGCAATGGAGCAGGGTGTGGCCTCTACAATTCATAGCTCCATGGCATTGACAGGGGTATGAGGCAGATTAGTAAATTTCAATTTACATTCATTGTTATAGTTGTCTTTTTTTTTAAAAATCAAAAGATTATTGATTTAAAGTTTAATTTCTATCTGGATGGTTTCTATAGGACATGACATCACCACGGCCTATTCGTGCTACTGAGGCAAGTGAGGAGACAGATTATATGTTAGCGGTAAGTCATTATTTTGTTAAATGTTTCATTTTTTATAACATGTAATTTCTATATATTAATGTCTATACTTTTTATTGTAACAGGTAAAGATGCAGGAAGAACTAAATAGGAGGAGCAGCCCTCGGGTTTGTAGTAGACCACCCACATGTGCGTCTCCATCCCCTAGAAGATCAAAGGCTGCCCGTGATCTATTCTCTTCACCAGCTAGAGGGGAATGACTTTTTATTGTGTTCCTTTGTTGTATGCCTATATGGCATTTATGGACATATATTTTGTATTGTATATATTTGACATTGTATGCCTATATGGCATTCTTGTAAGCCTATATGGCTATTTTGTATATATGTTATTCTTATATCGATAGATATTGATGTATGCCTATATGGATATTTGGTTAATACAAATCTTTTTTATTGATGGCGTCCATACTTGCATTATAAATCCACATTTGAATGGATATTTGTAGATGGCTACTTCAAATATTTAAAGTCCAATTGTATTACATAGGATGTTTGTTGATCCAATAAGCTAGCTATTGTTATTCAAGTATCACCTAAACCTCATTTTGGAACTAAAAGATAAAAGTTGTATTTAAAAAAAAATGAATCATCATGTTGAACAAAAAATATTAATATTATTTATGAGTAGCATAGAATGTCAACTATATGCAATACAAAAAAATGAATCATCATGTTATTCTTTATGTTTGAGATCCTGAAAATGACTAAGTCTGGTAGCCTGATATACTGAACACTAGGATGAATATCCAAGTCATTAGGATGATTGCGCCTTGAGAAAAGTCATTAAGATGAGCACCTAAAGGAGACTTTCTTAAACATTCAAACATTGAGCAACAAGCATGAAGGGTTAAGATGCAATTTGCAACTCATAAAGCCTCAAAAGGGTGCCCAACTTAGAGAGAGCATTCATTTAAGACAAGGCCCCCATTGACACTTGTTCCACCATAAAAGTGCACCTAATGTGGAAGGAGAACAAGCCTCTAGTAAGTGAAGTGCACATATTGTCTAAACCACTTCATTATGACACCCTAGCATGAGGAGGAGTATATAAGTCAATAGGAAATGGCACCTATAATGCAAATGAAGGACTAAGTGGCATTTTCAATAAGCATCAATTCACCTTGAGCTTTCAATAAATACATCAAATTGAGCCCCATAAGCCTAGGTGCCCTTTGCCTGCAAAAGAACCTTGTATCGACATCAAGAGTTGGTCGTATCAACAGACCTTGGTTAGGCTTCGCCAATAGTGGTCTGTCTTGCCGACAAGTGTGGTTCGAAGTTGAAGACATCATTGTATCGGAAGATAATCCCATCTGCGCATCAAAAGAGCAGTTGAGAGATTTGTCAATGAAGGGGGTCACACTGACAGTTGAAATCCATCGGTGTATCGGCCCAATGAGATTAGAGTTCACCAATGTTTGGAGTCTCACCCATGGGTGTAGTCTGAAGGTTGTCATTTGTGAGATCGATGTGTCGGTAGAAGAGTTTTTGAGTGTGTCGATGGTATTAAGTCCTACCGATAGGCGAGGGACTTAGAGCCTCGTATCGGAGTGACAAAGACATCGGTGTGAAAGGATATAAAGTCACTGATAGTGGTCTGTCTGACCGATAAGAGTCAATGATGGGATGTTTGTCAGAAGTGAAATCAAACAGAGTCATGGTGGCATTGGCCTATCGACCGATGAAATTTTAAGCTCGCCGATGGTATGTTGTCTCACCAATAGTGAGTTCAAAGGTTCAAAAGTTGATAATTCTATGCTTCCACTGTGTGCTCTACATCAGCCACTCATCCCTACTACAGTCTAGCATTCTCTAGTTGTGTTCTCCCCTTTGTTTTTGTGAACGCCTCTGGAAGTAATGTTGAGTTACTTGTGATGTCCTTATTGACTGGTGTTGTTTTGGATTCATGTGTAGTCCTTGTTCCTTTATAGTCTATTGTCTACCTGACTGTTTGTTGTAAGTTATTGAACCACTATGATTTTGAATATTTAGATTTAGAGGGCATTAGACACCAAAACTTCTTGACCTTTAACAACCCAACCTAGAATCAATAGATTTTTGTCCATCCCAACTATTCTAGTCAAGACAAAGCATGTTGATTCTCATTCAATCCAAAGTTCATTAACATGATTATCTTATCATAATATTTAGGGAAATGACCACCTAGATGGATAGTGATGTGATCTATCTATAAAGAAACTTGCAAGAAGTATAGGAGGCATGAGAATCCCTCCATGTTGTTTATCAAGTTGAATGATTTATGACACATCATGTATCATTAGAAAATATTCTCGAAGAGAAAGCAAGTGAAAATACTCAAAACAACCCATAACAATGTGGAGAAGTTTAAAGGATGGAGGTTGCAACACTTTCCAACCTCATAGCCACACTAGTCTAATGGATCAAGATAATACTATCAAGCATCCACGTAATAGTAGATAATCTTATCAAAAGTCACAGAGAAATTTCTAAGGACCAAAGTGTTATCCCTATGACTTGACACACACTGCTTGTTTCATAAAGCAAAGGGACATGATATAAATATTGTTGTTATATGGAGCCTAATCAGACTTGGAGGTTAAATTTACCCAACTTTTATCAGCGTGGTTTCTCCCCAAATATTTTCCTACTAGTTTTGGCGCCTTGAAGTCTAAGTGCATGAAAATTGAATTCTAAGTATTTTTCTTCAGGATCTAGGCGCCAGTTGAAGGTTGTAGTTGCCAAGAAGAGCGCCCAGCAAGAGGAAGTCTTTTGGAGTCTCCAAAACACATCAAACACTTGACTAACAACAAGATAACTTTTTCCCAAGTTAGGTGCTTCAAGAAGGAAGTTAAAACTTGAATAAGTGCCAACTTGTCTAGGCGCAAACTCAAGCTTGTTGAGGATACACATGGTGCCCAACATTCCTTGGTGATTTCACAAACTTTAAACACTCAGAACTGTTCAAGGAATGCCCAATACCCCTTCTTGATGATAGGCACCAAAGTGAGGGTGGAATTGTGCCTTGATGGCATTAGGCGCTATCTAGAGTATGCTACTCCATGGAAATGCACCTTCTTGCTTAGAGTAATTCAAACACTCCAAGGTCTTTAGTGATCAATTCCCCAACTTATGAAATGTCCTCCTTCATTTTAAAACACATTGTAATGCTCCAGAGAGATGACTATACCTAGGTATCAATCTGGGTTAGAAATGCCTCCAAAGTGCGCCTTCTCTTTTAGAATGCAAAACAAGGTCCAAAGGTGCTAATAAACTGAAGTGCTTCTTTGGAAAAGTCCTGGAGGTTAAGATGTGCCTTGTCTTATTGAGGTGCAACTCTTGGGTAAGAAAGCTTGTAAAGTGTGCCTAACTTAGTGAAGAGGTTGATAACTTCTAAACCCTTCCTGGAACTTAGATTGCTTCAACTAAAGATCATCTCGCACCAATACATCACCAAACTTTCAATCACAAGATTAATTCAAACTTAGGTGCTCATTACGAGTCTTTCCAATGTTGGTGCATCTGAGAGGTTGAAATGGCATGAGATGGCGCCTAGCTTCCTAGACCTTGTTTCAATATGTTTGAGTTCCAAAGTTGACTCAATGGTATCAAGATGGTGCCATAGAGTCTTTGGACTAGTTCCTTAGAGTTTCAAAAACATTCTGGCTCCTTAAAAATTCCTCCTACATGCTTGGGCACCATTTCAAGGTCCTGGAACCATGATGTAGCGCCTTATTGCTCTAGGTGCCCATTCATGATTGTGCAACTTGAGATTGGCGCCTAGAGTGAATAGGCTTTCATCCTGACTTAATACACTGCCTCCTTCTAATGATTTTTGGGGCAGCAGAAAACCTTTCACCACGGGCAAATGTCTCAGAGATATAAAAAAACTAAGATAGATTATTGTAAAGGCACTCTACATGATCGCGTTGCCTTAGACGGAATGTTTCTAAGTGACACGGTTTTCAAGTAACATCTTGTCAAAGATTGCTGCCTTTTTGCACTTTGGACTCTTCAGGGATATCGTCGGTACAATGTAGCTCAGACTGTTTCGACATGTTTGGATGAAAAAAAGGACCATGCCTAGCGTAAATGTACCCATCTGGATGCGTTGGAACAGTCAGTTTGGTCACATCAGGAGTAGGATGAAAGTTACACCCCTTTGCAACTTTACACTGCCTCCTTCTGACAAATTTTGGGGCAGCAGAAAACCTTTCACCACGGGTAAATATCTCAGAGATATAAAAAACTGAGAGAGGTTATTGTAGAGGCACTCTACATGATTGCGTTGCCTTAGACGAAATGTTTCTAAGTGACATGGTTTTCGAGTAATATCTTGTCAAAGATTGCTGCCTTTTTACACTTTGGACTCTTTAGGGATATTGTGGGTACAATGTAGCTCAGAATGTTTCTTCATGTTTGGGTGAAAAACAGGACCATGCCTAGCATAAATGTACCCATCCAGATATGTTGGAACAATCAGTTTAGTCGCATCAGGAGCATGACGAAAGTTACACCCCTTTGCAACTTTACACTACCTCCTTCTGACGATTTTTGGGGTAGCAGAAAACCTTTCACCACGGGCAAATATCTCAGAGATATAAAAAACTGAGAGAGGTTATTGTAGAGGCACTCTACATGATTGCGTTGCCTTAGACAGAATGTTTCTAAGTGACACGGTTTTCAAGTAACATCTCATCAAAGATTGCTACCTTTTTGCACTTTGGACTCTTTAGGGATATCGTGGGTACAATGTAGCTCAGACTGTTTCAACATGTTTGGGTGAAAAATAGGACCATGCCTAGCGTAAATGTACCCATCCAAACGTGTTAGAATAGTCAGTTTGGTCGCATCAGGAGCAAGACGAAAGTTACACCCCTTTGCAACTTTACACTGCCTCCTTCTGACGATTTTTGGGGTAGCAGCAAACCTTTCTCCATGGGCAAATATCTCAGAGATATAAAAAACAGAGAGAGGTTATTGTAGAGGCACTCTACGTGATTGCATTTCCTTAGACAGAATGTTTCAAAGTGACATAGTTTTCGAGTAACATCTCATCAAAGATTGCTGCCTTTTTGCACTTTGGACTCTTTAGGGATATCATTGGTACAATGTAGCTCAGACTATTTTGACATGTTTGGGTGAAAAACAAGACCATGCCTAGTGTAAATGTACCCATTCGGACGCATTGGAACAGTCAGTTTAGTCGCATCACGAGTAGGACACCAAAAATGCAAAAGTTGCTTTGTGCAACTTGACAACATTGACACTTTTTTGCAACATGACTCAAAGACTCAAACTGACCCCAAATGACTCAAAGTGACTTAAAATCACCTTGATTTTGGCACCCAATGTACATTATAGAGGTCGAGGCGCTCCTTATCATTCAAGCATCTTAGATGAGCGCATAGGAAAGGAAAAAGCTCTAAGTTTCATCATCATGAGTGCCTAATATCAAGAGACTTTAATGGCTCAAACCTTAGCATGGAGTCCTAAGGTGCACTTCATGTCTCCTTTCATCCATTTTGGCACCCTTATGTAGATTTTTCAACTTGATTTGGCACCCTATATGTGAAGGAAGATCTAAAGGCATGAAAGTGGATGCCATTTTGCAAGAGTTTGGATCATCAAAATTGAAAGAAATAAGTCTATTAAGCTTGCACGCCCTTGGTCTTCTTGTCATTCATTATGAGCGTCTTGGGAGAATGGTATATAGGTCATCATCATAATTGGGTGCCATGGATCTAGATTGTTGGAGAGATCATCAAATGGTGTCTAGAGGAAGTAGGGTGAGTTATGAGTTTGGTCGCATCAGGAGCAGGACACCAAAAATGCATAACATGATGATGTAAAAATGTGTATATGTGTAAAAATGCAGGAGGAAATAAAAAAAAGACAAACCTTACAAATTAATGTGCATACTTACAACTCAATGTAACATGACTTTACAAAATCAATGTGAATACTTAGAAATTAATCCAATGAACCATCTGGGTCTGCTCTACTCTTTATTATGTCAAGTATTGCTTCATGGTCAGACTCACGCACCTTCCACAAGATTTTGTTCAAAGGTCTACCCCGATACTTTATCAAATGAACATTGGATGCCATGACAAGGTTCGAGTAATAAAGAATCTTCTGATGTGTGTCAAAGTCCTGAAATAGCTAAATATTAACACTCTTATGTGGGTACCTTCTAAGCCATGTTCCAATAATAACCACTGAGTCTGTAGGGTATTCGATGTTTTCTCCATCTGTAACAGGGGCCTCCAATTTCTTTTTAGCCTCAACACAATGACATAAGTAATAATCTGTTCCCTCTTTATTATCTTCATCTTCAATAACTGTATATACGTGCCCTACATTGATATGTGTAGCAAATTAGATGAAATTAGTCAACATTACAAAAACACTACAAAGTAAGATGACATTACTTGGTTGAACTAGATGAAATTAGATGCATATACGTGCCCTATATTACCTGGTTGAACTAAATCTGATATGTGGTCAGAGTCAACTGATGATTCCATCTGTGTTAGTTCTAGTGCAGTCACGGGTCCATACGTGTGAAGTGGGCTAAGATAACTTAACTTCCATTCATCAACCCACTCCTTTGACTCGCACTCATCCCAGACTTGAATTATACAGGAAGAACAAAAGCATGACATCTTTCGTGTATGTATACTCCATGAACCTACAATTGAGCTTCTGAAAGAGTGCATCTCATTTGATCCTGTCAGTGTACAACAATCCTCATATGGTGCAATGTTAGTATCATCTATCAACCAAAATAATCTACGAACTGAAGACTTACCTTCATTACCTGGACCCATGGAAGCATTACACCACTCAACAATCAATTTTGCATCTGTCAACTTTGCATTGTCTTTATACTTTAACTCTTCTCGTGCTTTGGCTCTTTTGATACATGCTCCTGCACCATCATGCTCCCCCTTTCCATGCTCAACCTCACAAAAGTTCCACATATGTTGAATACTTGTAAAATTATGCCTCCTACTTAGCCAATAGAAATTTCGTGAGTTCTTGAATTGTGACACACAACTATCTGACCATATGATATGCTGACTGAACGATATGCCCCTTCTAGCCAAATCATTGTAGAACACCTGAAAGCAACCTTGCACGAACTCTGTAGAATGCGTCCGATCATCACTAATATAGAAATTATACTCCCTTATGATCTTTCTATCATCCTCTGTACTATCATTCGCATGAATGAATGCGATGTGCACAAATATAGAAACCTGTGTGGAGTTGTAATATTGTGATTGCACCTCATGCTGTGGCTATAGACTGTAGTTCTCTGCAAAGTCAACGACTGAAACAATGCTACCAACTGGAAATGTGTCCTTACATAACTTGAATTGCAAGTCCAACCATCGAGCTCTATGGGCATGTCTTGCATACTCATACACTATGTTGTCACGAAATATAGGCATAAACTAATACACTAGAAACTTTTCAATAACCAATTCACACCTCTTTGCTTCTTTACCATCTTTTGTATTATATGCCATTATTTTATACTTGCCAAACTCTACTAGTTCATTTCCAACTGCATGTGTTCTTTCCATATGTTCACATATTGGCAAATGTTGCAAGCCACCGCAACGATGACATGTGCCATCCAAGCATAATTTCTTGTAGAATATTTGACCTTCCTCTCTTTCACATAAAATTCTTGATATGAAGTCTCTTGAAGATGTTGGTGGGGCACATATGGCATAGCCCTGCAAATCATTGTTAGTATGCATATCTAAACATATAGACCTATAAGCATCAAAATGGTTAGAAAATTCAATATGTAATCTACAACAACAAGTAGTGCGTGTGTGATTTATCTTAACATAGAAAGGTTTCAGCATTTCAAAATATCTTTGACAAATTTTAATTTGAGGATACTTCTCTAGAAATTTACCATAAAACTGTGTTTGAGTCTCATCCAAAAAATTCTTTGGATGTGGCTCGCGGTTCTGACTACCGATTCTCCTTCTTACCACATCCCTTTGATTCGGAGATACCCTTGTGTAATTCTTCCAAAAGTCTTCAATTAGTGATCTCAATGCTTCAACAATTGGTTTATCTTTTCGTGGTAGTCTCCCTGAGAATGCCCATAATTCATTGGCATTAGTGTCCTCAATTCTTTGGCATCTTCCAATGGCTCTTGATAAAGTTTTCCTATTAATTCTCAATTCTTGACTTGTCTTTCTAATGAGACGAGCTTTCCTCATTTGACTACTTACTATAGTCGATGTAATCACACGCCGTGTTGCATTACTATCTTTTGTGCGTGAGGTGTTACCCACACTCTCATACGCACTCATTAGATTCTTGACAATAGATTTTTCACTTGAAGCCTCTGATGTTCTCAACCCAAGAATCTTCATGATAGACCTATACTTTATACTTCGCATCATTTCAACGAATAGTTGACATCTTGCAGTCTCATTTGACTTTTCAAAGAACAATCTCCAAATCTTATTAGCATATCTTCTACAAGTGCATTTTGGAATCTTACCTTCCATTGGCTACAAAATATTCTCATCAATATCAATCAAATACTTTGGCTTTCTATGCAAAATTCTAGGTGGTGTTAAGTTAGGTAAATTCATCTCAACATTAGGAATTTCATCAATATTTAAATGAGATGGGATAGATGGCATACCTTCGATCGAAGATGGAATAGATGACATACCTTGAGGTTGAGGTGGGAACGATGGCGTACCTCCTTCATCACATGTGAGTGATGATGTACTCTCAACTTGAGATGTGGTAGATGGTGTCCCTACATGTTGACTTGCGGTAGAGGAGGTGTCTCCAACTATGGTATTCAAATCTCTCGTACCACAAAGTTTTTGCATTCGTTCTCTTTGTGCCGCCAATACCATATCTCTTTATGGTGCAGGAGCACCCCTTCAATAGGACAAATATGCACAAGACGGAGAAGAATAAGGTTCTAATATATATTTTGACACTTAATGTTACCATGTAGCATTTGTATGTCATTAACTAATGTAACATTTTATGTTGACATGTTATGTTTTAAAATCTCTCTTCCCGAGGCCATTATTTGACATCATGGACAACAGTAGGCATTTGGGTTATGTGTAGGATTACATCACATGTGTCGTATTATCTGATGTTTTGTTGTCTTAAGAAATACGGATGCTGTGTGATTAATTAGGGTCTCTGTTGTAAATCTTGAAAGATTCAAAATCCTGAAAACAGAGGAGATGGGTTAACAAAAATGGGTAGAGATGGTCGAGAAAGAAGTCCTTTTTCATTTTTCTTTTTCTGGAACTGATCAAATGTAAGGAGCTGGAACGAAAGAATAGAAATGTTGCAAGTTATGTTCTATAAATTTTGAATCCTGTGTGAAATCTTGGTGAACCGAATTGTTCTGTTTATTATCTGTATAGAACCGTTGTATTTTAAATTTTAGTTATTTTGTTGCCGTAATGCATGGTTAAATCCATTCCACTGGTGGATTTCTATGAAATCAGTGGAATGGACTTGTAAAATAGTTTTCCATTTTTTGTGTTTCATTCTTTTGTTAGCTACACATGGAAATGTAGAAATTGTAGAATCTGTCTCAGAGAAGGTCATCGGCAGGAAAATTCAAATATACATTTGAAGTATATACACGGATTGTATGTCAGAGATAACCTATGAATATATTGCGCCTGCTGCGAGCCTCATTCTGTGTATGCATAGTGGACAGTGGTATGTATGAAAAGTCTTGTTTGGTCAAGTTTGTGTTGTTTGGCGAATACACATTTCTTGTATATACCGCAACTGTATAAAGGTACTTTCCTTGTGTATATCGTCAGACAAATTGTGCATGCAAGAGTTCATTCAGTTTAAGCTTGAGATTGTTTGCTGAAATATACATTTTGTGTGTATACGCCCAGTGTATGTCCTAGATAGTTGTGAATATATCACCATTGTATGTGTGTGTCAATTTGTGAGTATACTGCAATTACATATAGTTGTGGTATGTTGTGAAGATGAAATGAAAATATACATTGTATAAGATACAATGGGTGACTGGCTGTGATGGTCAAAGTAATGAAGATGAAATGGGAGATCGGTGGTAGAAGGCCAGGAATTGCATATACAAGACGAAGTCATTGGCGTGAGGAGAACCCATCGGGAAAAGTATTGGGAGTCATAGTGAAGGCAGAGTGTCACCGATAGAAGGCACATCGGCGTGAGAAAATCTCGGGTGAACGAAATATTGTGAAGCTGATAGTGTATGTTCTTGCCAATCAGGGTGATAGCTGAAAGTGTCACCGATGGAGAGTTTATCAGCATGAGTCTTATTATTGGGAGAGGAGAAGAAAGCTCCGTCGATGGTAGGGAGTCTGAGTGATAGTGATAAGTCATTGGTGTGAGTGGTGTATCGGTGGGAGAAACCTTGAGTGACCCGATGGTATAAGGTGTTGCCGACGATGGAGTCTGGGGGTTAACATTTCGGTGTGAGTTTTGGCTTCGGTGAGCGAGGAGAAAGCTAGGCCAATAACAAGTGTTTGGCCAATTAACATAACAGTTTCAGAGAGAGAGACCGTCGGGAAGAAAGAATGGGGGAAGGCTGACAAGGCAAGTCAGGCCGATAAGGATAAAGAAGCATAGTTCGGTAAGACGTTGAAAATCTCTTACCGATATTGACAAAAACAAACATTTTGCACATTTCTACTAAAGACCTCTACATCAAATTGGTATCAGAGCAAAGGAGCGTTCTTTGGGAAGAAAAAGAAGACAAGATGTCAGAAGGAGAAGGATCAGAAATGTACCCAACAAAGATGATCAATGTTGAGTTGACGGCCTTAGTAAGAAAGCACATGGTAGAGAGCAGAGCAGATAGAGCTCAGAATCGGGCATTGAAAGAAGAACTAGAGAAGTTGAGGGACAGAGTGGAGAAAGGGGAAGAAGATTCTGGTAAGAAAGAAGACAGGGATGAAGAGGAGGTCCCTAAGCAGGAAGAGATAGAGGTTCCTGCAGACCAGAGACCCTTACTCAATGCCCTCAAGTCCATGGAAAGAAGGACCATGGATATGAAAATAGACCTGCTAGTGTTTGCAGGAAAAATGGAACCTGATTCGGTGATGGAGTGGATAAACTCCTTGGATAATTTCTTTGAGACTGAAGAAATACCAAAACACCAAAGCGTGAAGATGGCTTAGTCCAAAATGAAAGGACCTACACTAACTTGGTGGAATTTCATCCAAGATGACAGGGTGAAAGAGGGAAAGAATAGAGTTACGACATGGAAGAGAATGATGGCTTTAGTGAAGGAAGCCTATGTTCCTTTGGATTACAATATCCAATTACATAAGAGGAAACAAAATTTGAAGCAGAAGGAGCTAGATGTCAGTTCGTACACATAAGAGTTCATGAAACTATGTGTAAAAACAAAGGTAAAGGAAGGTGAGGAAGAAAAGGTAGCAAGATACCTCAATGGATTGAGGTTCAACATCCAAGAAGACCTAAATCTACATAATCCAGATACAGTTTAGAAATGCTACCAATTGGCACTCAAAGTGGAAGAAAAATTAAAGAGAAGGCATGAGCAGAACAATAGAGGTAGAGGAAGACATCAAAGAGGAGGAAGAAGTCCTTTCAGAGGTAGAGGAAGTGGATTTGGATACCAGGGTGAATCCAATCAAGAGAACAACAGAGGAGACAACAGTCAGAACCAAGGGGGAAACTTCAAGGGCAGAAGACCACCATTTAGAGGAAGATCCCAGGGCAAAGGGCCTATTAGATGTTACAATTGCAATCAAGAAGGCCATATAGCCAGCAGATGTCCAGCAAAGGCAACAAGTTCAATAAGAGAAAAGAGGATCAATCTGATCCAAGAATTTGATTGTCAAAGTCTAGCAAGCTCAAGCACTAATCAAAGTGTGAATGCTCCCAACAGTTATGGGTATCCTGAGAATGGAGAATCTTTGATGATTAGGAGAGCAATGACCACCATGAAGGTTCCTGGAAAAGAACCTCCACAAAGGAAGTCTCTCTTTAGAACTACTTGCAAGGGAGGAGGAAAGGTATGTAAAGTTCTAATTGACTCTGGGTCTACTGAGAATTTTGTGTCCATTGAGATGGTAGAAAAGCTTAAGCTTAGGAGACTGCCACATCCTTGCCCATATAAAATTTCATGGCTCACCCATGGTCAGCAAATAGTTGTAGAAGAACAGGCTTGGGTAGAATTCCAAATTGGCCCATACAAGGATAGGTTATTGTTTGACATTGCCAAGATGGATGCTTGCCATCTCCTATTTGGAAGACCATGGCAGTATGACTTGAAAACATACCATGATGGAGTTAGAAACACCTATTCAATTACTAAGAATGGTAAGGTGATAGAATTGCTTCCATTAATGGAGAAGGAGGTGGAGTCAAAAGGAAAAGAAGTCAAAGTGATGATGGTAGAAGGCAAACAATTCATGAAGGGGATAGGAGAAGGAGCAGTTACATATGCTCTAATCCCTTGCCTAAAGGTAAACAAAGAACAGTGGCAACAAGTCAAGTGAGAGAAGAGACAAAAATTCATAGACCTGGCTGTCTAAGAGCTATTATACAAGTACAAAGGCATTATCTCTGATGGAATGCCAAGTTCCCTACCACCTATTAGGGACATTAGCCATTGTATAGATCTGATCACAAGATCTACACTTCCAAACAAAGTAGCATATAAGCTCACTCCATATCAGAATATAGAGGTAGCAAAGCAGATTGAAGAGTTGTTGGAGACAGGTCTAATTGGCAAAAGTTTAAGCCCATGTGCAGTACCGGCTATGCTAGCACCAAAGAAGGAAGGCACGTGGAGACTTTGCACTAATTCAAGGGATATCAATAAGATAACAATCAAGTATAGGTTTCCAATCCCTAGGATAGAAGATTTACTTGATTGTTTGGGAGGTGCTAAATATTTCTCAAAAATAGATTTAAAGAGTGGCTATCATCAGATTAGGATTAGACTTGGTGATGAGTGGAAGACTGCATTTAAGACTAATGAGGGGTTATATGAATGGAAGGTCATGCCTTTTGGTTTGTCCAATGCCCCTAGTACCTTTATGAGGTTGATGAATGGGGTCTTGAGGGAATTCATGGGAAAATTTGTCATAGTATATCTAGATGACATCCTGATTTTCAGTAATATGAGGGAAGAGCACCTCATCCATATAGACTTGGTTCTCAAAAGGTTATATGAAGAGCAGCTAATGATCAATTTAACAAAGTGTCTATTTATGTAGGAAGAGATCATCTACTTGGGATTTGTTATCTCACATAACAAATTGAAAATGGATCAAGAGAAGGTAAGTGCCATATTGTCTTGGCCAACTCTCAAAACCATGAATGATGTTAGAAGTTTCCATGGGTTAGCGACCTTTTATAGGAATTTTATAAAGGGATTTAGTCATATTTGTGCACCCATGCTTGACACTATAAAGGGAGGACAGAAGTGCAAGTTTACTTGGACAAAGGAGGTAGATGATTCCTTTGAAACATTGAAGAACAAAGTGACAGAACAACCAGTTCTTACATTTCCTGACTTCAGCAAGATGTTTCAGGTAGAATGTGATGCGAGTCATATTGCAATTGGAGCAGTACTCAGCCAAGAAGGTAGGCCTATTGCATTCTTCAGTGAGAACTTAAATGATGCCAAGAAGAGATACTCATCCTATGATTTGGAGATGTATGCTCTAGTCCAGTCACTTAAGAAATGGAGGCATTACTTGATGCCAAAAGAATTCATAGTGTTCACAGACAATCAGGCCCTCAGTTTCATAAATAGTCAAGAGAAGCTGAACCATAGGCATATGAAGTGGGTGGAAACTTTGCAAGCTTTCACTTTCATGCTCAAGCACAAGAAAGGGGTTAAGAACAAAGTGGCAAATGCTTTGAGCAGGAGAGTTCTGACCATCAATTAGATCCAATTGGAGAGTGTTGGGATTGATTCTTTGAAGACAATGTATGATGACGATGAAGACTTTGGCGAGATCTACAAGGTATGTACTTCTTTTGGAGACAAATATCATGTTGAGTTCTCTGAATTTCTGATCCAAGATGGATTACTTTTCAAAGGTGGACAACTATGTATTCCAAGATGTTCTATGAGACTGAATATTATTCAGGAGAAACATTGTGGGGCCATGGCTGGACATTTTGGTCTGGATAAGACTCTTGATCTTGTGAAGAGACATTACTATTGGCCTAAGCTACAGTCAGATGTGAGAAGATTTGTGGAAGCATGTGTAATATGTCAAAAAGCCAAAGGAAGATCCACAAATGTAGGTTTGTATCAGCCATTACCCATTCCTTCTAGGCCATGGGAGAGCATAGCATGGATTTTGTACTAGGTTTGCCTAGGACAAGGAAAGGATATGATAGTGTTTTTGTGGTAGTAGATAGATTTAGTAAAATGGCACATTTCTTGCCATGCAAAACCACTTGTGATGCTTCGTATGTTGCAGACCTATTTTTTAAGGAAATAGTGAGGATCCATGGATTGCCATTGAGCATAGTCTTAGACAGAGATGTAAAATTTATTGGCAATTTTTGGAGGACTCTTTGGAAGAAGCTTGGAACCAATTTGTCCTTCTCATCAGCCTACCATCCTCAAACAGATGGGCAGACTAAAGTTGTTAATCGTTCATTGGGAAATCTATTAAGGTGTTTAACAAGGCAGCATGGAGAGAAGTGGGATAATATCCTACCCCAAGCAGAATTCTCCTATAATGACACCATCAATAGGAGTATAGGAAAGTCATGGCATCCATCCAAGGGGTATCCTAGAACTAAGAGATCTACCTATAGGAGAGCCTATTAGTGCAGATGGAGAAGCTTTTGCATTAGCCATCAAAGAAGTACATGATCAAGTGAAGAACCAGCTCCAACAAACTACATTGCAGTACAAAACCTATGCCGACAAAAAGAAAAGAGAATTACAGTTTGTGGTTGGAGATTTGGTGTGGGTAAATCTAAAGAAGGAGAGGCTTCCCAAAGGTCAGTATACCAAGCTAATGCAGAGGAAGATTGGACCATGTCAGATTTTAAAGAAGTGTGGGCAGAATGCTTATGAGATCCAACTTCCTCCTGATCTTGGATTATCACCTATTTTTAATGTCTATGATTTAACTCCATACAAATAGAATACAGATGTAAAACATGAACCATTGAAGGATGCAGCAGATGATGATATTCCTAAGCATGATCCACCAAAATTGAAGAAGATATTAAACTCAAGAGTGACAAAGAAGACAAGAGACAAAGAGTACATGGAGTATTTGGTAGCTTGGCATGGGCAACGTGTTTCAGAGGCAGTTTGGATGACTCCAGATCAGATCACAAAAAATGGTGCAGACCTTCAAACCTTGATCTCAAGTGGGCTTGAGATCTCTTCTCCTGGGGAGTATGGTGCAGGAGCACCCCTTCAACAGGACAAATATGCACAAGAGGGAGAAGAATAAGGTTTTAATATATATTTTGACACTTAATGTTACCATGTAGCATTTGTATGTCATTAACTAATGTAACATTTTATGTTGACATGTTATGTTTTAACATCTCTCTTCCTGAGGCCAGTATTTGACATCATGGACAATAGCAAGCATTTGGGTTATGTGCAGGATTACATCACATGTGTCATATTATCTGATATTTTGTTGTCTTAAGAAATACGGATGCCATGCGATTAATTAGGGTCTCTGCTGTAAATCTTGAAAGATTCAAAATCCCAAAAATAGAGGAGAGGGGTTAACAAAAATGGGGAGAGATGGTCGAGAAAGAAGCTGGAATGAAAGAATAGAAATGCTGCAAGTTATGTTCTGTAAATTTTGAATCTTGTGTGAAATCTTGGTGAACCGAATTGTTCTGTTTATTATCTATATAGAACCGTTGTATTTTAAATTTTAGTTATTCTGTTTCCGTAATGCATGGTTAAATCCATTCCACTGGTGGATTTCTATGAAATCAGTGGAATGGACTTGTAAAATAGTTTTCCATTTTTTGTGTTTCATTCTTTTGTTAGCTACACATGGAAATGTAGAAATTATAGAATCTGTCTCAGAGAAGGTCATCGGCAGGAAAATTCAAATATACATTTGAAGTATACACACGGATTGTATGTCAGAGATAACCTATGAATATATTGCGCCTATTGTGAGCCTCATTCTATGTATGCATAGTGGACAGTGGTATGTATGAAAAGTCTTGTTTGGTCAAGTTTGTGTTGTTCGGCGAATACACATTTCTTGTATATACCGCAACTGTATGAAGGTACTTTCCTTGTGTATATCATCAGATAAATTGTGCATGTAAGAGTTCATTCGGGTTAAGATTGGGATTGTTTGCTGAAATATACATTTTGTGTGTATACGCCCAGTGTATGTCCTAGACAGTTGTGAATATATCACCATTGTATGTGTGTGTCAATTTGTGAGTATACTGCAATTACATATAGCTGTGGTATGTTGTGAAGATGAAATGAAAATATACATTGTATAAGATACAATGGGTGACTGGCTGTGATGGTCAAAGTAATGAAGATGAAATGGGAGACCGGCGGTAGAAGGTCAGGAATTGCATATACAAGACGAAGTCATCGGCGTGAGGAGAACCCATCGGGAAAAGTATTGGGAGTCATAGCGAAGGCAGAGTGTCACCAATAGAAGGCACATTAGTGTAAGAAAAGCTCGGGTGAATGAAATATTATGAAGCTGATAGTGTATGTTCTTGCCGATCAGGGTGATAGCTGAAAGTGTCACCGATGGAGAGTTTATCGGCATGAGTCTTATTATCAGGAGAGGAGAAGAAAGCTCCGCTGATGGTAGGGAGTCTGAGTGATAGTGATAAGTCATCGGTGTGAGTGGTGTATCGGTGGGAGAAACCTTGAGTGACTCGATGGTATAAGGTGTTGCCGACGATGGAGTCTGGGGGTTAACATTTCGGTGTGAGTTTTGGCTTCGGTGAGCGAGGAGAAAGCTAGGCTGATAACAAGTGTTTGGCTGATGAACATAACAGTTTCAGAGAGAGAGAGACCGTCGGGAAGAAAGAACAGGGGAAGGCCAACAAGGCAAGTCAGGCTGATAAGGATAAAGAAGCATAGTTCGGTAAGACGTTGAAAGTCTCTTGCTGATATTGACAAAAACAAACATTTTGCATGTTTCTGCTAAAGACCTCTGCATCATATCTCTTTGTGATGGTTGAGGTTCTTCTTCAATTGCTATGTCTTCATTTATCATGTCCAATTTCCTCTTCTCATGAAGTTCCCTCATAGCCACTGCCTTCTTTGCATTCTTAGCTTCTATCTCTTCTTGTGTTGGTTTAATTCTTGATCATTTCCTCGACATGACGGAGAATTTGTCTGTAGCATGATAAAGAGACCAATATTAGTTCCTAAGAAATGAATACAAGATAATAGTGGGATTGTATTTTTTTTATGTTGTAAGGATTTATTCTTGTATAGTTTGACATCATGGTATGTTAAGGTTTGTTTATTACACATAATTATTAAAGAGCCCAAGTGTAGAAAATATACATGGCATCATGTGAGATTGTAGGCTACTTTCTTGATTGGGAATGTGTCTATTTTAAACATGTAGGATAAATCATGATAAAGTAATTCAATCCGAAATAAGGAAAATGTAAAGAACATGCATGTAAAGACTTGACATACCTAAAAAATGAAGATTCGAATGGAGAGAGTACCCAATTATGTAGTGTTTTTTTCTTCTTGCATCAAACTCCTCAACAATTTGAGTTTTTCACCACTTGCTTTCTTTTCAATGTTAAATTGAATAACACTCAAATATAATTACTAACAACAATACTATTAACCAATCTATAATGTTAAATTCCTAAAATTGAATCACAATTAACATTGCAACACTACAAAAATTGAAACTTGAATAGATATATATCAAACTTGGTGTGAAAACTATGTTATTTCCTCCTTCTCAAGTTGGTAAAGCAGAAAAGGTGGTGGAAAGATCATGCAAAGTTGGTACAATGTGTCAAATGTGCATGTGAACTTCCCAACAACATGAAAGCACTTCTTTTTTGTCAGAGCACGCACAGAATCAGTAAGAAAATAGAGCATGTGGGCCTGGATCACGAGGGTCAACACTTTTTTACCGTTTCAATAGCAAGACAAAACACGAATGCATTATAACGTGCTCACGTTATAACACGCTCACATTTTGTCTTACTATAGATTGATCACATCCTTTGCATTGATTACATCTCTTTCCAAACCTTCCCCTTCAGACTTGAACGACCACAAGGTTTTTGAGGGAGAACTTTTCCTATTTCCTACAAGAGCTTGCCAGATGCTCCACCATATGATAGGCATAACAATGAAGGGGCAAGCCCTAAACCCTAATCCATCAACCCTAAACCCTCAACCCTCGACACTATACCTTAAACCCTAATCCCTCATCCCTCAACCCTAATCCATCATCCCTCAACTCCAATCCCTCATCCCTAAACCCTAAATGCTATCCCTATTCCTAAAACCTCAACAGACTCGATACTATACCTTAAACCCTAATACCTTATCCCTACACCCTCCAACCCTATCCCCAATCCTTATACCCTCCACACTCTACTTTAACCCTAATCCCTCGACCCTCAACCCTATCCCTAAACCCTTGACCCTCGAACCTCAACCCTCAACCCTCAACGTCAAACCCTAATCCCTCAACCCTTAACTTTGATCCCTCGACCCTTAACCCTATCCCTAAACCCTAAACCCTAAACCCTAAACCCTTAACCCTCAACGTCAAATCCTAATCCCTCAACCCTTCACTCTAATCCCTCAACCCTAAACCCGATCCCTAAACCCTCAACACTATACCTTAAACCCTAATCCCTCAACCCTCAACCCTAAACCTTATCCCTAAACCCTAATCCCTCAACCCTTAACCCTAATCCGTCATCCCTCAACTCTAATCCCTCATCCCTAAACCCTAAATGCTATCCCTATTCCTAAACCCTCAACAGACTCGATACTATACCGTAAACCCTAATCCCTTATCCCTAAACCCTCCAACCCTATCCCTAATCCTTATACCCTCCACACTCTACTTTAACCCTAATCCCTCAACCCTCAACCTTAAACCCTAATCCCTCAACCCTCAACCCTAATCTATCATCCCTCAACTCTAATCCGTCATCCCTCAACTCTAATCCCTCATCCCTAAACCCTAAATGCTATCCCTATTCCTAAACCCTCAATAGACTCGATACTATACCTTAAACCCTAATCCCTTATCCCTAAACCCTCCAACCCTATCCCTAATCCTTATACCCTCCACACTCTACTTTAACCGTAATCCCTCGACCCTCAACCCTATCCCTAAACCCTTTACCCTCGAACCTCAACCCTCAACCCTCAACGTCAAACCCTAATCCCTCAACTCTCAACCCTCAACCCTTGACCATTAACCCTATCTCTCAACCTCAACCCTCAACCCCCAACCCTCAACCCTCAACTCTCAACATTAAACCCTAATTCATCAACCCTAAACCCTAATCCCTCAAACCTAAACCCTATCCCTAAACCATCAACCCTGAACACTATACCTTAAACCCTAATCCCTATCCCTCAACCCTTAACCCTTAAAACTTAAACCCTATACCTACACCCTCAACTCTTGACACTATATCTTAAGCCTTAAACCCTCATCCCTAAAGCCTCAACCCTCAATCCTTAAACCTTCAACCCTAAACCCTATCCCTAATCCATCTACCCTCGACATTAAATGCTAATCCGTCAACCCTAAATCCTAATCCGTCACCTAAACCCTAATCCATCAACCCTAAACCCTATCCCTAAACCCTTAACCCTCAACACTATACCTTAAACCCTAATCCCTCAACCCTCAACCCTAAACCTTATCCCTAAGCACTAATCCCTCAACCCTCAACCCTAATCGCTCAACCCTCAACCCTAATCCATCATCCCTCAACTCCAATCCCTCATCCCTAAACCCTAAATGCTATCCCTATTCCTAAACCCTCAACAAGATCGATACTATACCTTAAACCCTAATCCCTTATCCTCGACACTCTTATTTAACCCTAATCCCTTGACCATTAACCCTATCCCTCAACCTCAACCCTCAAGTCTCAAGCCTCAAGCCTCAACTCTCAACATTAAACCCTTAACTTTGATCCCTCGACCCTCAACCCTATCCCTAAACCCTAAACCCTAAAACCTCAACCCTCAATGTCAAATCCTAATCCCTCAACCCTTCACTCTAATCCCTCAACCCTAAACCCTATCCCTAAACCCTCAACACTATACCTTAAACCCTAATCCCTCAACCCTAAACCTTATCCCTAAACCCTAATCCCTCAACCCTCAACCCTAATCCGTTATCCCTCAACTCTAATCCCTCATCCCTAAACCCTAAATGCTATCCCTATTCCTAAACCCTCAACAGACTCGATACTATAACTTAAACCCTAATCCCTCTACCCTCGACACTCTTATTTAACCCTAATCCCTTGACCATTAACTCTATCCCTCAACCTCAATCCTCAACCCTCAACTCTCAACATTAAACCCTTAACTCTGATCCCTCGACCCTCAACCCTATCCCTAAACCCTCAACCCTCAACGTCAAATCCTAATCCCTCAACCCTTCACTCTAATCCCTCAGTCCTAAACCCTATCCCTAAACCCTCAACACTATACCTTAAACCCTAATCCCTCAACCCTAACCCTAAACCTTATCCCTAAACCCTAATCCCTCAACCCTAATCCATCATCCGTCATCCCTCAACTCTAATCCCTCATCCCTAAACCCTAAATGCTATCCCTATTCCTAGACCCTCAACGGGCTCAATACTATAACTTAAACCCTAATCCCTTATCCCTAAACCCTCCAACCTTATCCCTTAACCCTAATCCCTTGACCCTCAACCCTATCCCGAAACCCTTAACCCTCGAACCTCAATGTACTCAACCCTCAACGTCAAACCCTAATCCCTCAACCCTTAACTCTAATCCCTCGACCCTTAACCCTTAAAACTTGAACCCTAAAACCTATCCCTACACACTTGACACTCGACACTATATCTTAAACCCTAATCCCTTAACCCTCATCCCTAAAGCCTCAACCCTAAATCATTAAACCTTCAACCCTAAACCCTATCCCTAATCCCTCTACCCTTGACCTTCTACCTTAAAACTAATCCCTCGACCCTTAACCCTAAACGCTATCCCTAAAGCCTCAACCCTAAACCCTAATCCCTAATCCCTCTACCCTCAACACTCTACCTTAAACCTAATCCCTCGACCCTTAACCCTAAACGCTATCCCTAAAGCCTCAACCCTAAACCCTAATCCCTCAAGGTCCTAAACTCTAATCCCTTATCCCTAAACTCTAAATCCTATCCCTAAACGCTCAACCCTCAACTTTAAACCTTAATCAGTCAATCCTTATCAACCCCTCTCCTCCCCTATCTGGCTCACTCCCATCTCTACCCTCCTCTGCCCTCGACACTATACATACATACATACATATAAGCATACATAGATACATACATACATATTGGCATACATAGATACATACATACATACATATAGGCATACATACATACATACATACATACATACATGATTAATAGCCTTGAACATAAAAAAATTTAAGGGGGACATAACGCGAGCGTGTTATAACGCGCTTGCGTTATGTCAAACATGACAAACAATAGACTTGCGAAAAGGAAAAATGCAAAGCAAACCATAATGCGAGTGCGTTATAGCGTGCTCGCGTTATGTCTTGCTTTGGGAATCCCAAGCCTTGGGCTTGGGATTTGCTTTGGATTTCCAACCCAAAGGCTTGGAGTGCCTTTTGAACAGTCATAGACGTGTTTTTCCCGATTCTTCAAGATTTCACATAATTTCGTTCGTGCTAACCCTCAGATTTGCACGTGTTTCAACATTGAACAAATCGAACACCTGGGTAATGTTAGGCTTTCTCTTAGCTTTTTGACAATGTGATTTTTTTCACATTTTAACAATGTTAAGCCTTTCATATTTAATTTCTTTTGTTTGTGTGTTTGTTTTTGGGCAAAAACCACTGTTTGGTCTTTTTTTCATTGTAAATTAACTATTCATTGAAATTTCAAAAAAATTATATATTTAGAAACTAGACTCCATTCTACAAATATTAAAAAAAGAAAAAAATAATTTTCAATTAGTTTTCAAAATTTATAGGGGTAGCACAACCAAAATTCTATTTTTTAGGATGTGTCCACTTTGAAAATTACTAAAAAATCAAATATTCATCAAAAAATTATCAGAAAAATCAAGCATAAACTACATGTTATTAGCTAATTTCTCACCAAAGCGATTTTAAAAATACCAAAAAAAAGTTGACCTTTTGAGGGAGTCACAAAACATGCTATGTTATGTTTTTTGACAAAAACAACACCAATTTCTGTGGCTCCCTCTTTTGAACCCCTTAATCTATGCCATTTTCAAAAAAAAAATAGTAGTTTAGAAAGTAGACTCGGAGCACTACGAACATTGTTTTGGTTGCATCTCCAAATTTTGAGTGTAACTATGCTCAATTTCTCATCCAAGGACAGTATTTTCTGATTTCAGAAAAAAAGTGGCCACTTAAGACCCCTTTTTGGCCCCCCATCTTCTTGCACTTACCCACAAGTTAAATTGGGTTGTGACATTTTTTATCAGAACCTAGATTGATCTCCAACCTAGGACTTACTACACTAACTAGGCATTAATTTGAATAATCTTGAGCTTAACCAAGTATTCAATGTTGGTGCAAAATGGGGAGATCAAAAAAACCAAATGGGAACTCTAAAACATGTTCAATCAAGAACTAGAGAACACCATACATGCACGCCTATTCTTCAACAAAAAAATGAGGATATTGTATGGTTATCTAACATTCAAAATTTGACATCAACATTAAACCATTGTAGTGTCACGTGGCAAGAAAAGTACTCAATAAGAAAAAAGTAGAGAAAACTTCCAATGTTGGTAGCAAGAAACCATTAGTTGTTCATGTGAATTTCAATTTGAATGTGGCTAGAATGAATCTATCATGGGAATATAGTATATGAAATAACCTAAGAAAATGGAAACTTCTAAATAATAAGAATAAATCTTGAAAAATAATCTTGACTCAATTTGGAAGAAAATTTCATAAGACTAGAGTAAATAAGCTTTAGACTCTTGTGATTGATATATTAAATATTAGATAAAGTTATCTCTTTCTTGTACTCTTTAAAAATTGAATTCCTTTGAGTTCATTTCAATTGTCTATAAATGGGGAAGCACTATTAGATCAACCAAACTTGTGTTAGATAGATGCAATGTAAAAGTTCAAGGTAAAACTAGATACAAAAGTTTTAGGCGTGCCTTCATGTTAAAAATAGACAATGTTCTTAGATAAGAATAATATGAGCTTGAGGAATATATATGATGTTCATGGTTATGATTAATACCATACGGGTGCAAATTATACTTTGAGAAGAAACCCACAATAAACCTTTGACAATATTAACCCTAGTAAATTTCCCTCACATTTCATCTAAATCTTAACGCAAGAAAAAAAATCAACCCCACCAAAGGGATTGAATTTATCCCAAGAATAAAAAGGAAATATACAACCACCCAATATGGATAACACCTTAGATAAATAAAAGGTATGTTATAACATAGTTGAGGACATAAAATGAACTAAAGAAAATGTGTCATTATTTAATGTAATTCAACTCTAATGAAAAGGAAATTCTAATTGAAGCACTAGTTAATGACCTACGGAATCAACCAAAATATATAAAACATTGAATATTTATGTGATCATATATAAGAGAAAAATTTAGTCACCTCTACTCTTTCTCATCATTAGGATATTTGGAAAGAATTTAATCAACTACCTTGTTGATTTGGGCACATTTATAAATGTGATGCTATATGATAGCTATATGTGGTTATTTTTTTTATTCAACAATGTATTAACATTCATACTCTCTCTTTGGATCAATCTAGTTAAATGCATTTAATCTATTCATGATTAATTGAAATCCTAAATTATCATGTTCATTTATGTCCAATTATCATGTTCTAGCTAATTCACTTATTAAGTTTAGGTTGATTTATGTTGATGTATATGCATTTTTTAATTATTCTAAATTAACATTAGGTAAAGTTCATTTTTCAAGTCATATTTTAATTATGAAAAATTATATGATTTAATATCATACTTGGTTTCACTTTAGGGTTTAAATTTAACTTCATTAATTTTAGGTTTTAGATTTATGCTTTCTAAAATTGTGCATCATCATTATTTTTGGATTTAGGGTTGTCATTTTCTTGATTATAAAACATGCTAAATTTCCTTCATTCTTGTTATGATGTATTATTTCTGTTTAAATTTGTGTATATTGCATACACACATGTACATTATGTGAACATATATATATATATCCAGACCTATGTGCATGTGCTTGAAAGAACTTAATTATTTTTGTGCAGTGCACCAATATGTATTGATATAGAGATTCAGAGATTGAGATTGATTTTAGATGACCCTTCGACCACCGGGGTCTATAGAAGTAACTGTGATATGATTTTACAGAGTTTAGTTATGATTAGACAGTCATTAGGAGGTGTGCATGCATATTCTAGGGAGACCTTATTAGCCATCCTTGCCCAGATGAGAGATTAGGTTTCAGGTGATGTTCCTTTGAGCACAGTCCAGTTGAGAGTGCCAAAGGAAGCTATCAAAACTAAATATTTTCCCTAGTATTCCACTAGATCTTAGGTAAGGGCATATCAGGTGACTAGGTGCATATGCCCCAGGATGGCCCCTTTGATTTATCCATGATTTCTTGCCACACACGATTGTTATCCAAATAACAACCAAATTCCATTATATTTTTCACAACAATTATACGCTAAGGTCCATTTAGGCCTCAACATTAACTATTTGGATTTACCACCTCATTTGGGGCAGGGGCGTTGTAGGGTCTGTGACAGGGATGCTTACCATCGTGCATATTGACAACCCCCAAATTACATGGCCTTGGTTGGGTAGAGGATGCTTGTCGTCACTCCATCCATTAGCCCTATTAGCAATGAGGTTGTCATTGCTTCCCAATGGGAAGAAATTGATAGTATTGCTAATATTACATTCCAGGCTCAACAGATATCTACAAATCACGTGGGCCAATACTTGATGAGACATCCACGTAGGTCACCTATTGATTCAGAAGCATATGTTGTGATAGGCATCTCATCTCCAGATGATATGGACCACATTGCATGTGATGTCCAGATTTTGAGGGATACATGTTATAGATTGTCTGACAACCTGATGAGATCTTGTAATGCCCCGCCTTGAACACCTTAGAGAAATTCACATTTATGCTATTTGAAATAGGAATTTTTTTTTTAAATGATTAAAATAACAATATTAATGTTAACATAACTAATTACACCATTAAACATACGACATGTTCTCCAAGGTTTCAAGGCTGCATTACTTAACAATTCAACTAACATAATTTAACATACCTTACTAACATCAGTAACTGCATCTAAATCCAATGCACAATCAAATAACTTATTCATATTCATTGCATGTCGTCAAATGATATAATCTACATGATCAAATGCATAACTGAAATGCTTTCCTTACACATAAGTACATCATGACATCATTACATTGCCATTTTCAGACTACATCAAAATTACATACATTATGAATGATCTGTTACACAAGTCTGGTACAAGATTGTACACATACATCATCATCAACTAGTACAAATACAATTGTCTGTAAACTGAGATAAATCTTTTTTGCACATGAACTTCGACAAGAATAACCAATGGATAAGAAAGCTCTTCCACCTGACCATGTGGAACCTTAAGGTCCACCCCCCGAGCTAGGAGTTAACATGAGGTCCCAGACAATCACAGTCAGCTAGACAAAAGACTAACAAGAATGATGGACGACCAAACTCCAATACAACACATGGCAATAACCAACACAACACATCTTCTAGAGGCGACACATAACATAAGTGGAGAGACCATACAAGGAATGCTAGGTTGTAGTAGGGAGAGTGTCATCGCACGGTCCTAGCATGGGTTATCCTGACAGCCTCTCACTAGGTGCCGGCCCTCATCTATGGTTATCCTGATAGCCTCTCACTAGGCGCCGGCCCCATAGGGTGACACATGCAAAATCGACCTTCCTTTCATGAGGACAAGGAAGTCAATCATGCCGACCAGGCCTTCTCTACCCATCCTTAGTCTAAACGAGCACTACAGGCCATGGGAGAGGAATTCATTAATCTTGTTTAATGTGAAATCTACCCTTAACCCCCTAGTTCATTTTAGGTTATCACTTGATTAATCTACTTTCAACGGGTTATCCTGACTACCACTTTGGGCGCCGGCCCCACATTGAAAGCCACTCTCCTTCCTAACACCTAGTAAACCTTAACCATCATACAAGGAATTATAAAAATACACATACAAGTTCACTGCAAGGCATAAACCCTCTTACATTACAAACAGAATCAAAACACCAATTGTTATCCATTGCCTATAGCATTACAACACTTTACTCTTTTATAGATTCTAGGTCTCTCCATACGACAATTATGACAAAACGGATACAAAATAGTCACAAGTGGTTAAATATCTCATCTAGAGAATATTACCTCCACGAAATACATTACCAACTTAGACAATACTTCATTCATAATATATTTTACTTCATACTTAATTAGAACCACATGTTCATTATAACATCATAATACTAGAACACCTATCCACATGTTACAAGTACTCAAAATATGACATACTAAGCCTCTGGGACTAGAGCTTGACCACTTACAATTCGCGCTATTACGACCAATGTGTCAATACACATCAAGTCAACTTAACTCATACAATACAATCTAGATCAGCCAATTTTCTTTATTTTATTCTTTTCTAACTTTAGATAAATCAAATGGTTTAACCAGATAAATTTCAACAATTTAATCTAAATGTATCACTCAACTTAATTATAATATTTGATTCACTTTTGCCTTAAAATGATAATCTAATACAAGATATATATATAAAACAAATTATTTTATCATATGATTTAACCACTCCAACAATGGAATTGCAATAATAATAACATTATTATTAAGTTTGGGCATTTGACTATCATCTTTTCAGTTTGAATTAATAATAATAATAATACCATTAATAATAATATTACTATTATTATTTTACCATGGATTATTGAACATATATTTTTCATCCCCTAATCAGCTCTAAAGTTAACGTTATATTTATGACAATACTAATGAAGTTTTCTGAAGTAAATGAGAGAGACATTCTATTGTCTAATTTTTTTTTTGTATGCCCTATTTTAAGTTTAAACAGGGTACCTTTATACTATATTATTTTTTTGGTAGTGGATGAGATGTAAAAATTGTTACTGGTTGTTTAACCATTGAAGTAGATGATATTTAAATAGACTAATGACTGAGTAACTCTGCCATTGTCTGGTAACATCCCATGCAGCTCTTGCGACAGTAATAGCATTAAACTGTATTCTCTTTTCCGTCTAGATAGAATAGCCACTCAGGAAAAAAATTGTGACTTAATAAAACAGCGGTAATTTTCTCCAGGCAGTCCTGGCACCGAATCTAAATTCCTTAAAGTTGTGCAAATTTCCAATTGTGAAGGGTACAGTTTCAGATGGATCCTCAGGTAAACACGCATTGCTGTAAGTTAATAAGTAATTTGCAAATACCCGATCTATTGTCTATTTCTGTTCTCCTTCTGGATGCAAATTTTTGATGGCATAGAATCTAAATTAGAGGCTAGCAGTAAACACAAGCCATCTAAAGTTATTTGTTTTGTGTTCTAGCTCCCTTTAGCCACCCTAATCCAGTGATTTGACATACACGCCTAATTTATTTTCTTTTGACCGATTTTATTAAAAATAAATGTCATCTCATGAAGTTTGATGGTTGCAGGATAAAATCAATATGAATTTGTTGAGAAGGCTTTGGAAATCTTAACAGGTATAATCCCTCTATTTGCTAATCACGCGCCCTACAGCTCACCTTAATCTTGCGTTTTGATATGTTCGCCTGAGTTGTTTGCTTCTAGCTATTTCCTATGGAATGCAATGGGTGTAGGATATAAGCATATTGAATTTGTAGAAAAGGCTTTTAGAAACTTTTAGACCACATTGAAATGCAAAGGCAAGGTGATGTTATTGCGTTGTAGAGTTGGAGGCTGTTACTTACTATGCATATTTAATGGGCTGAGGAAGAACAATAATTGCAGAAGAATACACTGTTCTACACGCGAAAGAGAAGATGGTTATAATAGAAATGTATTTCGACCCTATTGATGTACCCTAAACTTTATCATTGAGATACCAGTTAAATCTGCGGTGGTTGTATGGTTATGATTGCAATAGCCGCTAGTATACACAAAATGGCGACTAGCTGGAAACAGCGATCCAGTGGGAATGGCACGATTTGTAGGATGTGCAACCAACACTAAAAGGAATTGCAAATAATTGCAATTGACACCAATTACTGTGACCTAATACCAGCATCTGGCTAATCTGAGTATATGGCTGAGCAGGTAAAGAGAAATTAGAGCTGTGCAAACTTAAACCATGTTTATATCCTTTATTGCACCTATCGTAGATCATTATATGAGAATGGTTAATCTTCTTGGCCGCGCCGGCCATCTAGCAGATACCCTAACTTTGTCATTGAATTAACTATTAAATCAAAGCTCGTTGAGTGGACATGTTATCTTGGTAACTGTAAATCACATATGAATATAGGCTTAGGAGTAATTACAGCATCACTATTTTTTATTCGCACCATTAACATTTATGCAAAGATGAAACGATTGAAGGAAAAGCTAGTTACTTATGAGATTGGTGGCGCTCTCATCTAAAACTATCTCGGAGACAACTATTAAGGTGTTACTTCTGGTTTAAATGCTAGATGCCAGGTCCGACAACAGTCCAAAGCGTTGCAGATCTAAGAATTGCTACCATTTTAATAAATCAATAGTTGAGGACTGATAAATTGCAGTACAGAATTGATGTTTAACGGAACAGTTAAATGGCTGAGAGAGGATAAGAAATACAGGAAAATACATTGCAGTACCTACCAAGTGAAGATGACATAAAGGCGATTTGTGGTGATCCTATTGAGGTGTCTTAAAACTGTAATACTAAATACTTATCAAGTTAGGTACTGGTTTACGAATACGCCCTCAAGACAAATGCAGAAAAATACACTCAATACCATGGTGAAATCTGCTACAGGTAAATACGACTGAGAGAAGATGATAATGCCAAGAATTTCATTATTATACAGAAGAAGGAAGACCAGTTGAGGTGACCTCATCTGAAGAAAACACTTTTCAATTAAGGGTTTGGAGGTGGGAGAATTGTAAGGAAAATTCCATTTATTACAGACCCAATGATTTACATCTAAATCCGTCCATAGAAAATAAACATTTGCAGAAGTGACAGAAGGTTCAGGCAGAAAACCATTCAACCAAAAGAATTTCATTTGCAATTAAAGAAGCAATCAACCAAACATGTTCAGATTCAGAAAAAGAATCAGAGGAGAAAGTCAAGCATTCAATGGAACCTGGCTGCAACATCGATTCAACAATCCCGTTTCAATTGCTGCAGTCCAAGCTTTTCCTTGTCTTCTTCTCTGCTCTCCTCCTGCAATCCTATTCCTTCCTGTAAATCCCCCTTCTTCTCTCTGCCATTTCCCTTTTATCAAACAAACCCTTCCACCTTGTAAGGATGCGACACGCGATCCTATGCCTCTCCCTTCCTCAAATAATATTTTTTTTATTATTTTAATGATCCCACTAAGTTGTTTTTATTAAAATTATGATTTTTATTAATATAAATATGTGATTCCAACTATTTTTAATTAATAAATTGTAACATTACACAATACCTATAAATTTTACAACTTAATTATAATTTATTTTATTAATTAAATTGCAAATCACGAATTACAACATGACTTACAATTAATTTATTTATTTAAATATTCATTGTAGATAATTATCATATAAACAATACAAAATTTCTTGCAACTTTTATTTAACAACTTTACTTCCCATAAAATTATAATTTATTTACAACATTTATTCTCAATTATCGACAATTATAATTATGCACAATTATCATCTTTTACAAATATATTTAATTATCAACATTATAATTTCTGTATAATGATTCTATTTCATGCACAACACTACCTTACACACTTAGACACCTTCGGACCTACTTAGACTTCAAAGTATAACATTACCTATCTGCAAGTCATGATCAAATGACAGACAACGACCACAAGGGTAAACTGACAACCAGACAACACTGACTAGGGACCTCACGTTAACTCCAAACAACTAATCCATTGGCGAAGGCACACTCAAACCTGGTAAATCAGGTGGAGTCGGTGCCTAGTACCTGCATCCTGCAGCAATGCACAGTTAAACATGACAAGATATATATCCACATGCAGTCCTATAGTGAATGGAAATCGTAGTGGGGTAGGGTACTCGAGTGCGAGTAATACGACATTGTTCCATTCACGTTTATGTATAAACATGTAACTAGATTGAACAAGATTTTTTATTACTAGTCAACAACATAAAACTTACAATCAAATATAGCAATTAACATCAAAACATCTATAATATCTAGTTTATTTATCAAATTGTAAAGCATAAAATAACAGAATCCAACATCAACAACTGTTATCATAACGATTAGGTCCATAATGAATTAACAAAATAACCAGGAATCCATCATCAAACGATCTAAGATGCTGTCATAAAGTCTAATACTACTAAGCAAACATCAATCTGACAGACGACAAGTTGAGGGGCACTACAGATCTTATTGTGTGATCTCATCATAGTTGGGGATCCCCTTAGCAGATGTTAGTCCATTTGTGGGTCAGTGTTGTGGAGATTTGTAAACTCCTGTAGCTTAGTCCCAACATTCTGATATGGATCCTACATCTAGATCATCTGGTGGGGCACATGAGCCACATATCGGCCATTCTAACACTTCAACACAAGAACAACCACAGGCTGATGATTATGCTGCTATAAGTGCCTAGTCATTTGCTACTACAGGTGCCCAGCCATTTGCTGCTACAGGTGCTCAAACATATGTTGATACACTCGAGCAGGTTGTGAGAGGTCTAGGTTTTCTAGAGATGCTTTCTTTAGGGCTGATCTGTCATCTCACTTGCATAGTCTGCTACACACATCATTGGTAGAGCTAGTACAGGGTAGGACTACAAAGGAGATGGTGGATTATATGATCGCAGAAGGTGGCATTGAGGATGCAGAGGCGATTCAGGTATATGTTCATATAATTTTTAAGTTTTTTTAGTTTTAAATAAATACATGTAGTATGTAACTTCATTGGAACCGTACAACACATTTTTATAAATTATATAACTCAAAATTAATTTTATTTTTTTATGTATTCATGCATATTTGTCTAGGTGGAGGTCACACATGTTACTCCTAGTTTGAGGGTAGAACCTGTACGCATGCATTCTTCACCTGACCATATCAATGGACAAGATAACTTTAGTTTTCATCTAAGTTAACGTATATATGTACATGTTCACTTGTTCATGTGTGTGTATTTATATTTAATATAATTTTTAATAATTACAATTTTGTATATGTATATATGTAGGGATCATCATATTTATTGGAGCAAGATTCACACTCAGATGGTCGCTTGATTAGGTGCTAACATGATGACCTAAAGACCAACTGAGGGACTAGTTTATACATGTGCTGATTACATTTTATGTATATTTTCTCTAGAACATGGATATTTTATGTTTGAGATCTATTGAATATATGTGCATGTGGACATTTTATGTTTATGAACTTATATTTCATATCTACTCTAAACATGTTTATATATCAATTCCAGATATTTGAGTTTATATTTATGTTTTAGGTCTATTGATGTATGTGCACATATGTACATTTATGTTTGAGATATATATATCATAGATGACATTTGTGTTTATGACTTCTTATGTTTTAGAGATGTATATATGTAGGTTTATATATATGAAAATTTTAGATATCATGTATCCCTCAATGACATAATTTACATTTACATGTTTATGTTTATAAACTTATAATGTTTTGTTCAAATGAGCGATAACTAAATATATATATGTACATGATGTGCAGTATGAAATTTGGTTATATGTATACATGTATATATATACATGTACATGTATATATATACATGTACATGTATATATATACATGTATATATATACATGTGTATATACACATGTATATATATACATGTGTATATATAGACATGTATACATGTATATATATACATGTATATATATATACATGTATACATATATATATACACATAAATTTGGATTTCTCTAAGAATTTTTTCATGATAATATGTCTATAAAAAGACATGGCATACATAAAAAATGTACCAAAGTGATATATATCTTAGTTTGAGTTCTTTGTGAATGTGATAAATCATTTATGTAGTTGTAAATATTAAACTCAAAATTTTAATTTAAAATTTTAAATGTTTAAACATTGAAGATCTTTTCATTAGTCATTGTGAGTTCCCCTATCCATATTATGTTGATTTTCATTGAATTTTGTTTTTGATATTGATAAGCTGTAAACACGGGTGTAGGTCCAGATAACAAAATGCCCAACAACTAGTAAAATAGGCCCAAGGCCATGAACATCACAACAAAAGCTGACTAGCAGAAAAAGTTTAAGACAGTGATAAAATTAAACCAGGTCCAGAATATAAAACCAAAGAAAGATAAATAAACATTTCTTTCCAGTCATCCTTAAGTAGCTTGATCAGCTACTCCTTGCTCTCATTCATGGCTTCCTCGCCAACAATGTGATCCTCTTGTAGAATAGAAAAGGTAGAGGCCACCTTGTGGAAGACCTTCATGCAAGCTTTCATCAACACCTTGACTTTATTTTCCGTAGTAGAAAGAAGGGATTTGACATCATCCAACTCCTAAGAAAGCTTTCTGTTAGACACATCGACTATGGGTCTCACCACCTCCTTGTCAGGCATCTCTAAGATTTCAACATCATTGGGTTCACTATCATAGAACAAATTATTCATCAAGTCAAAATGACTCACACCTTCTTGTTCCTGCATCAGCGTGGTCTTGACTTCCTTAATTTCCATTTCATACTCAGGGTCGTCATGATAAGAGTTTGAGGAATAGTCAACAATCTTCAGCACTTGGGGTTTCCCTCTCGGCAACCTAGAAGATCTTCTAATGCTCTGTCTTCTCTCATAACATTCCTTACCCACAGTCTTCCCTTTGTCCTCAGCAATACCCTCCACTTTTTGATTCTACAAATTGTCCTACTTTTTCACAGTCTCTAGTTCCTCAATCCTTAATCCCACATCACCTTTTTTAGTTTTCTTCTTCCCTCCCTCGGTAGGGCTAGGATGGTATTGTTGGATTTTTCATTTTTTACTACCATGAGGAGGTGAGCTATTTTTTAGACCACAAAGGCCCTCGATAGCTTCTTCATGGGATTTACCATGGGACCCATCCAGTCCACCAAAAATAGAGAACACTGGGTCCTGACTAGGGAGATGGGCCCTATGGGTAGAGATATCCTTCAAGATAATGGGGCTAGAACACTGGATAGTGGGAGAGTTAGAGAGGGGGTCCACGGGGTGATTAGGTTCATCAGCAACAAGAGATGAGACTTTGGGTTTAAAGGGTCTACCATACTTAGTGCTAAGAGGAATATTATCATCCAATTCTTCCTTGACATTATCCTCAACAAGACAGGCCTTGAGGGGCTTAACAAGGCATAAGACAAGATGAAAATGGTAAAGGCAAAAAATAAGACCCTAATGCAAGGGCATCGCCACCACTGCCGGGTTGCCCTCACAAGTTTTCTTGGTTAGATTAATAGAGGACTCCAGCCTAGAAAGCAAGTAGAAGGGGAAATTCACCAACATTTTGTGTCTAAAATGATTTAATAAAGCGAAATGGTAGTGGTAGAAGCACCTATAACAACCTTCCAGGGTAAAGAATTTCATGATGAGGTAACATACCTGGTCCCATGGGTTAACCAAGCTCTCGCTCTCAAAGCTACCTTGAAGTCTAACTTGTTTCTTGCTTTCCCTATAAAAATGCTTCAACCCCTCGGGGTCTTGCACTTTCGTTTGCTTCTTCAATTGTTTTCCCTTGCGTTGTAGGCCTGTGGCTTGGGCAATGGCTTCCTCAAAAATAATAAACTGCACACCACTAACCTGCACCCTCATATCAATATCCCATGACATGTCAAATTGAATGGATCAGCCCTCATCAAAGCCATTCAAGAATTCAATGAATGGTATCACCCCCCCTCATATGCTATACTCCAGAACTGCGAGTCTTCCTTGAATTCCCCACAAGATGTAGGCTCAGTGTGTACCTTGTCACCTCCCATATTCCTTAACAATAAAAACAAGCAATGCAGAATGCAGCTCCAGCTAATGGCAAGAAACAGGGCTTTTTTGAAAAATCTAGAACACAAATGACACTCATTAGAATTAATTCCAATCGCACCCTCAAATTCCCATGCATGTCCTTCAAAATCCCAAGCACATTTTGGGTATCATTGCTTTCATAATATGGCTCGTGCAAGCTCACCACAGCCCAAGCGGCCAACCATGAGTGAAAAGACCTACAAAGCCAATAAGGTAAAGGCTCACGAGGGTTGCGATGTTGGCATTTGTCAATGTGGGGAAAGTGTGTTGTCATAACCATGATGTCATCCTTCATACACCATCCCCAGTAATGAGGGATATGCAAAAAAGTGCCAATGAGGGCATAAAGAGAAATAATTAAAGCCATGAAACTTAGGAAGTCGCTTCCAAAAGAATGTTAGTTATAACATTTTGAGGAAGATTATAGATATTTCTCCAACACCTTAGGGGGTAGAGATTAATCCCAAGGTTGGCCATAAGGTCAGAAACTTGATTGCCTTCTCTATAGATATGCATCACCTCATTACCCTTAAAACTTAGAAGAAGGGTTTTTATATCCTAAATAATGTCCTCGATCTACCAACTGACCCTAGCTTTGTCTTTAACAGCTTCAATGATAAGCTTAGAATTACCCTTAATCATAAGTCGACTGATACCTATCTCCAAAGCAACTTTCAGACACCAGAGGAGCATTGAGGCTTCTGCAGCATTATTGGTGTTCTCTCCAAGCCCCCTAGTAAATGCCACCAAAAGAGGCCCCTTGTTAGACCTAAGAACACCTCCCCCACTAGCCAACCCAAGGTTACCTTTAGTAGCACCGTCGAAGTTAAGTTTGGCCCAACCAATAGGGGGGACCATTTAGTATTAACACGAGCTCTTCTCCCAATGTCATCCACTCTACAAATACTTGTTGAAATGCTCCACTGCTTTATGATGCTAGTTACCAAATTATTGGGGGGGGGTTCTCCACAGCTTTCAAAGTGTTGTTAGAGAGATTGTCTTATAGGAGTTTGGCTATTGTACAAAAGACCTCCTTAGGGTCTCTATATTTATCCTAAAACAACCTATTATTCCTTTCCTTCTAGAGGCTCCAAGTCATAATAGGAGGCAGTTGGTTCTAGATTTCTTTACTAATGGGGTGGGATAGAGGAGAGTACCAGGACCTTAAAAAAGTAGAGAAGTCACCACATAAGCACCAGGGGATTCCCATCCTATACATAGCTAGACTCCAGACTTCCCACAATAAATCATAATGTAAGAGGAGGTGGGTGACAGTTTCTTCCTCCTTGAAGTAGAGAGTACACCTATTAGGAATTTGAAAGCCTCTAATCTAAAGATTGTCTATAGTTAGGATCTTATTTTGCACTACCAACCACCAAAATTGGTTGATTTTTGGTATGAGATTGTGATTCCAAACCTTCTTCCAAATGTTATCTTCAATCCTAGGCATTAGGAGGTTATATGCCGATCTAATAGTAAAGCTCCTAGACCTCTCCATTTCCTGTTGTATGTTGTTATATTTTAGGACATTCATTACATTCCATTTAAAATTATACTTAGATGTCACATGCCCTAATCTATTGGCATATCATAATAGTAGAATCATTAATCATTCTATAAATGCATTATAAGAGAATACATCATCACAAGCATATTGCATCCTTTTCTACAACATCATTGATCTTGGTTCATTATCATTGAGTTGATTCATTTGGGGGCATAACTAAGTAGAATATGATCCTCACTTAGTGTAACTTCCCAAAAGATGTATATATAAACCACCCCACTTTAGACATACATATAATGAGATGAGGCAAATCTACTATAACCATCCATCCCTACTATTTCACTTTTATAAATTGAGGTTCAATTGTGTGTGTTGAATTAGTTTTAAATACATGTGGATTTGAATTAAAATATAACAAAATCAAAGTATAATTTTTGGGGCGTTCATCTAGGCAAGGCCCTAATATTAGCACATTGGAGAATCACTTCTTAGCATCTTCAACAACATATTCCTCTCTCTAGAATCCAATTAAGTATATTATTTTATTTATTTAAATTCCATGTATTTAATTTCAATGTCATCCCCAACTCATATATCTTGGCTTATTATTTATTGATTTCTTTAATTATTTAGAACTAGCCTATATTTTAATGTAAGTGCGATTTATTTTCATTACAATCATGTAATGAATATTAAAAACTAAAAACTAGATTGCTTTACTCATAAAGGAGCATATCTAATCCAGCGAATATGACCTTTAGTTTTACACCACTTGATGTATATACGGTGATATTAGATTAAGGGGACCCTTCTAGAATTAACCAATAAAGATGAATGATATCAAAATCCTTAGGTTGTTTAGATATTATTTCAAGGAATGAGAGGTAAATTAATTGAGTAAATGATGGTAATGTAATGTCTTTGCCTCTTGGTAATATTTAATACATGTATGACCCACAAGATTATAAGTTCCATGTTCTGAATTATGGTTCACAAGAGAGATAGGAATATGAGAGACATAACAACATAAACTAAACTCATTAATTTAAATATAAAGAATTTACAAGATGCATCCAATCATGTTGTAAAGCTCTACCACTTGATTCTAATATAAAATTAAACTAGAATCAATAACATAACATCATCTTTAATATAATTTAGATAGAAATAGAATATGATAAATTTTACGTGTAAAGCTCAACATCCATAAAACCATCATAATCATCACATAAAAGTTATTCACTAAGGCTCATGTATTATCATCATGTACATAATGAGAAAGGTGTAATATAATTTATCACTTGTCATTTGTATGCATCCAACCATTGTAACTTGCTCTACCACTTGATCATTCTAATATAAAATCACTAATCAATTTATAACATAACATCATCTAATATAATTTAAATAGAAATAGAATATGATTTTACACATGTAAAGAAGCATCCATAAAACCATCATAATCATCACACATGTATTTTAACTTTATGAACACTAAGGCTTATACTGTCATCATGTAATGAGAAAGATGTGTAATAATTGATCAAAATCATTTGTATGTAGAGTAGCTAGGTAAATATATAGATCATCCATGTACATTTCAATGAAACAAGAAAAATCACATATCACACCCAAATGATATAGATCTCTAAGATGGACACTTATTATTCTTAATTACTTAAATGTAAATTAACTTTGAAAATACTTTCGATTATGACCAAGATAATAGAACTACTTGAACTAAGAAAAATATTCATTCTTGGATAGCTCGCTCATTCATGTACCACATCCATTGGTTCAGCTCACTCTTCAATAACTTGCAGTATCCTCTGCTGATCATCTCTATCTAGTCTCCACTTATGATGTCCATGTGCATGTGGAACTTGATGAAGAGATAGGCCAGTAGCAATTACTAGGTGGCTATACTGATACACCATGTTTTCAAGATGATAATCAATAAAAAGAATCCCATTTTGAACAATTTTGACTTGTTTGAAATATGTTCCTTGTGTTGAAATTAGGACAGACAACTGAGAGGAGGGGTGAATCAGTTGTCTCAAAACATTATCACTTGCTACAATTTATCTTCTTTATCACTTATTAGCATATTAATGATATAACCATGAAAGATAAATCAACAACACATGAGAAAAAATATAATCAACACACATAAAACAATGATTTTTATGTGGAAACCCGGTTAAGGGAAAACCACAGTGGGGGTTAACCCACAAGAAATTATACTTTATTAAAAGTATTACAAATGGGGAAGGCACATGCCTTCAGACACACTATCTAGAGCTCAGTGCTCAAAGAGGCTCACTGCCTACAGAATTAGTTACAAGAGTTCACTAGAATGTTTGAACTGAGAAGTACCATCTAATAATGTAGAATTACAGTTCCAATTATGAACAATACACTAACTTTACACACTTCATCTCTCTCTGCCCTAGTTACTGCTTTGCCATGATTTGGACCTTAGATTTCTTTACTTCGCACTTGATTCTACTATACTTCGCACATCTCCACCACCAAATTCTTGAATCCATCGATCATATATATCTGCTACATGAAATTACATCAACTGCAGTCGGCCTTGAGAAAAACTTAGAAACTTTTTAAGAACATTGTTCTATTGGCTGAATCCATGCACACACACCAATGCAGACCAAAACAAATGTATCCAAGTCACCTCACATTTCAGTCAATACCACTAGATCTCATAAACTACTCAACCAACAACATTTTCTAATACGCATAATGATCAAACACAAGGTTGGCCTATTCTTTACTGCACTGAACTGATTAACTAGGACCCGATACCCAGATGCATGTAACTTTTAATTCCTTCATCACCAGAGGCCAAAATCTTGGATTTAGGTGTCTTGACATCCCTTAACACTCCCTCAGATCCGTAGCACAATATAATTACTAGTGGAGAAATGCGGACCAAAAAGATGAACCCTGTTATATGCTCTATTCCTGTCTACCTGGACTTAGACAAATCTGCAATCTTACTTCTGATATGATCCATTGATGTAATGCAGATGTGTAAGATGGATTTAGTTGCCATCAATGACAACACCTGACATGCCTAGAAGTGTCTCTTGCCAACAATTTCCCCCTTTGGCATTGATGGCAACACTTAGTGAAAAATGGCTAAGTGTTAGAATAGCTCCCCTGACTTTATACACTTATGATTTCCAATGCTCCCCCTTAGATTAATTCTTCATTTTTCACTACTTTTCCTCTCCCACTTTGACATCAATAACAAAGGCTAGGATCCGCATATTCATGTAAAAAATTTATGTAGAAGGGTCAAAACTTTACATACTTCTGCATATGAACATACAGTCCTTAGGCTTTGTTCATTAACAAAAAGATATCACCAAAAATGTTCTTCAACTTTGCCAATTCATTGTACCAATTCTTCTTAATACTTCCCAAAATGGATATATGCCCACTGAATAAGAATGCTTGTGATTCTACCTTTTGGAGGTCAGTAGGGTCACTAGTAGCTACTGCTGCTTGGGACTCGGTCAATATATCATACATAGTTTCTAATTTAGGGGAGATCAGTCCCTGAAGCTCATCCAATCTACCTAGAACTTTGGCCTTTTCCTTCTCCAAATCACTTAATTCATTCCGGAGACTCACTACTTGGCATTCTTTAGATATTACCAACTCAGTTAAAGGACTATATGACAGAAATATTAGACAGTTTTAGCTCTATGTCCTTAATATTTTTCTCAATATCTTCAATAGCTCTAGATCTATTTAGAAAAAACTTATAGATCTCTCCACCTTCAGATAGGGCATTTTGAATACTCTTTACACTAGTATCAAGCCTGGATCTATCATAGCTAATTATTTTCTTTATCTCAGCAAACCTTTTCTCATTAAATTCATTTTTTACTTTAACTTCTACAGACTTCTCTAGACTTTCAAAATGAGAACTTACAGAGTTTATTAGACTTTTCAACTGGCCAGAGGGAGATGCTGAAGAATCCTTCTGAAAGGTGGGCATGATCTTGTCCAAAATTTGAGATGTAAGGCCAAGCAACTCATTATCTTCTATATGAGACTTTAATATTTCTTCTTTGGCCTTGGCTTGAGCAATGGAGGCCAACTTTATCTTTTGCACTAGTGATAAGGTATTAAAATTGATTGGACCTTGTATTATGTCCTGATTTTCTTCAATTTGTTTATCTCTTTCCAGAATTTCTTTCATTGCTTTTGCAGTGTCTCTTGCCCAAAATGAAGTTTCAAACTTGTGCTCTTCAAGGCCTGCATCTTCTCCCTTTTGGGAGTCAACCACATTGTCCTGTTCATCATTTCCATTCTTTTTCTATGCTTCTTCCTTTTTTGCATCTTCATCAGAAGCATTCTTGCTTTTATCTATCTTAGAAGTATCTTCTACATTCTCTTTCGGAGGATTTGGTGTATCCTCAGTGGCAGTTTTATCAGGTTCCAGAATAGGGGAATGACTGCCATCATCAGTTTCTTTTACTTGATCTTCTTCCATCATTTCTTTATCTTCTTTATTCTATGCTTCTTCTCCCAGAAAGGGAACATCCTCTACCCCAGTTTGTTGTTCATTATTCTGCAATTCCTCATCATTCCAAATTGATGCATCCTCAGTCTTAACCAATTATTTTGTAACAATAAAAAACTTGTTCTTATTTAGTGCTTTCCTTAGAATTTGCTCTATTTCCTGGGCAACTTCATCAATATCTCCAATCATTACCTTGTTCATTCTTTTCTTTCTTCTAAATTCATTTTTGACTTCTTTAAAAAATTTATCTGCTTCTTTGTTGGAGATCACCGGACATAGACTAGATAACACATGTTCCCTCAGCTCCATATCCTTTGTTTTGGTGACTTCTTTTCTAATTTCCAAAATGTCTCTCAAACCTTTTGGAACTTCTAACAAAGTTTCTACTAGTGCTCGATTGAATACATTCAAGTATTTGATAGTAGCATCTTCCAAAAGTCTTTTGTCCGCATCATTGTAAAGATCATAGAATTCAATTATTGGTTTTAGATTACCATCAAAAATGATTTTTTTAACAATGTCCTCCATAGCAGGAGTTGGCTTCACAACATCAGCCTCTGACTTCTGCCTTTTATTTGTCTTTTTACTTCCAAAAGGCTTCTCCTTAGACACTTTGATTGCTTTAGTGTCGGTGGCCTTCAGATCTTTAACCTCATCATCTGAATTAGTCTTTTCTTCATCCTCCATACTGCCATATGACCTCTTGGCCATTACTTTTGTTCTTTTTCTTTCCTTATCAGATGGTTTGTCTTCTGGTTTCTTTGTTCTGATAGATTTTGTGTGAATAGGGCCAGTAGCAGAGCTTCTTGTTTTTCTAGGTTGGCTAGTGGAGACTTCCGGAGCACTTGGTTGTTCTTTTTCAACTTGCTCAGTTCTCTTCCTAATTTCTTTCACTGTCTCTTTGGTTATCCCTATGCTCTCTGCATACATTTCTACTTGCTTTTGAACTTTCCTCTTGATTTTTGGTTTTTTGAGCTCAACATGTAGTTTTACACTTAGCTCTTCATATGTCCCAAATCTTTCGACTGTGGTGTCCTTTGGCTTCCTCAGAAGATGTTGAGCATACATATCTAATACTTTCTCATCAACCTCATACCCCATGGGCATGATCCACACAGTTCTTGGTTCAACAGCTTACATTAAACACTGATATGTATCCACCATAAAGCAGACTATATCCTTGTATTTTTCAACCACAGATGTAGGAATTCTTTCCCTTGAATCCATCATGTTCTAAAAATTCTTGAAAAATCCCCAAAGAGAAGTTCTTTGGGCATTGGAGTCACCAATATTATTCAAGTGCTCTCTTATTTGTATGGCTACAGGTTTATCATTGGTCCAACACATACTTTTCTTGACAGGTAACTCATTCATGAAATAGAACAAACACAAGATCAGTGTGCCATATTTGAAAGTATTCTTCTTGTCCTTCTTAACCTTATTCTAATTTTCCATCAGCTGGTTCTGCAGCAACTCACACAAGTCATAATCAACATTCTCTTTCAACATCTGATAAGCTGCATAGATAGTTGTGCAAGATATAGAATTTTCCCTGCTGGAATGATAAATCTTGTATCCAATCACCATTGAATAAAATTTGACATCCGGATCTGTGATGTCATTTATTGTCATTGCCCTTTTATCAAACCTTGAACTGGTAGCATCAGTTACAGTTTGATTCTTTACTGATTTCAACTTTGGTAGTCCACCAGATGAGTTCAACCCTATCACAACTTTAATGGCGTCCTTGGTGATTTTGAAAGGTTTCATTAACCACATAAATTTATTATGCATCCGACTCAGTACATACCAGACCCACTCATCTTCATCGAAGGATGGAAACCCTATAATCTAAATGAAATGTTTATCATGTAGTCCCTTATACTCAGGTTTAAGACCATGAATTTCATCCCTTAGATGATTCTTGAACAAATCAACAAACCTTGAATTTCCAAATTCATTTATGCTAGCATGAATATAGGCCCTAATATCCTCAACATGCAACACACCTTACTGAACATTTGAAAAGGCACCTAACGGGTCGACTTCTACTGATTTGTGTGGATGCTTCTTGAATTTGGGTTGGGGCCTTTCAGTGATATCAAAAACCAAAGGTGTAGCCATTGCTAAAGATCACAAATTCAAAGTTTCACAAAAAAATACCTTTTTTCTTCACAGAATTAGGGTTAGCTGTTGAATTCGTTCTTCGTACTTCAAATCTCTAAATTTTTAGCTCAGGTGCTCTTCTCCTTGCTCTCTTTGAATGCAAAGTGATTCAAGTGTTGAATGAATGACCTTTTTATGCTCCACAAAACCTAATTTGTCATTGTAATAAATGCTTTGCCCTAATACATCCAGTTACACTGTTTCTGTATGTAGTCAATCTTTAATTGCTCCGCAATCAATCACATTAGCTTAATTTCTTTCAAAATTTGCTTCAACAAATCTGCAATAGGCTTCTCTATCTTCATTCAACATGTCAGATTCAGGCACCCACTTACTAGAAGGGGGGATTAGATTTTCAATGCAACTCCCCCTAAGCCAGAGCTCATAATTCCATTCTCAGAGGAATTACCAACACCGGATTCCAGTGCGGAACCCTCACCATTATTTATTACACCTTTCTTGACCCACATCTTTCTCATTTCATTCTAGATCTCATTCACATCAACTTTGCCCTTGCCTTTGTCCATCTTCTACTCTATTTTTTCTTTGCCTGCCTGTGAGTTCTCGTTTTTTCTTCTACAAAATTTAGCAATGTGTCCAAATTTGTTGCAGTTGAAACATACAATCTTATTTTTCTAACAATTACATGTTGGAGCAGGTTTAGATCTGCATTGTATTGCAATATGTCCAAACTTATTGCAAGTAAAATATCTTCCATTGAACACTTGTTTGTTCTTAGGAGGATTCCTTGATCCACTTCTGCATCCCTCAACCTTATGACCTATCCTTTTGCAATTAAAGCATTGAATGGAGAAAGATGATGCATTTTGATTCACTTGTCTTTTGCATTGATTAGCTCTATGACCATACTTATTGCATTTGAAACAGTTGCCATTGAAAGATGGATACCTTTTGGCATTAGGTTGTCTTACCAGAGGTCTTCTAGGTCTATTTCTCTGATTCCTTGATTCAGAATTTCTTTGACCGGATCTAGAGCTTTCACCTTTCTCATATCCTAGACCATGCTTATCATCTGCCTTCTTCTGACTTTCAAGCAGCACCTCAAGTTTTGTTGAGCTTGTCTTGAACTTTTCTTTGTACTCATTTGCAACTTGTAGGTCATGTTTGAGAATAACAATTTGCCTCTCAAGTTCTTCCTCATTTTCTCTGGTTTCTTGTATATTTGACTCTAAGTGGCCAATTATTCTATCCAATCTAAAGTACTCTTATGTTCTTTCTTTCAAACTCTGATTTAGGTTTTCTTCTTTTTTCTTTCTTTCCTCAATTTCCTTGGTTAGCTTCATTACTCTGGATTCCATTTCATGTTTTAGGACAACAATTTCTTCTGCCAACTTCTCACATTCCTTTGTCTTCTCCTTTAGAGCCTTATCCATACCATTATCTTCATTCTAATATGCTAACTAGTGAAGTAGCTCCATCCTCTTTTCATTGGATTTGCTCAGTTGAATTTTTAAGGTGTTAATGAAATCATCAACATCTTTAAGGTTCTCTTTCAATTCTTTGATTTCTGATCTGGATTGACTAAGATCTTCTAAAGCAAGTTGAAGTTGTTCATTGAGGCCATCTAAATACTTGTATGAACCCATTGTAATACCTTCCTAGATCTTCCTCAAGTTGTTAAGCTTCTTCCAAGGAACCTTGTTCTGATACCAATTGTTGAAATTAGGGTAGACAACTGAGAGGGGGTGAATCAGTTGTCTCAAAATATTATCACTTGCTACAATTTATCTTCTTTATCACTTATTAGCAGATTAATGATATAACCATGAAAGCATAAATCAACAACACATGAGTAAAAACATAATCAACACACATAACATAAAGATTTTTACGTGGAAACCCAGTTAAGGGAAAAACCATGGTGGGGGTTAACCCACAAGAAATTATACTCTGTTAAAAGTATTACAAATGGGGAAGGCACATGCCTTCAGGCACACTATCTAGAGCTCACTACTCAAAGAGGCTCACTGCCTATAGAATTAGTTACAAGATTTCACTAGAATGTTTAAACTAAGAAGTACCATCTAATAATGTAGAATTATAGTTTTGGTTATGCACAATACACTAACTTTACACACTTCATCTCTCTCTGCCTTGTTTATTGCTCTGCCATGATCTGACCCTTAGATTTCTTTACTTCACACTTGATTCTACTATACTTCGTACCTATCTCTTCATATTTACACATCTCCACCACCAAATGCTCGAATCCATCAATCATATATATCCGCTACATGAAATTACATCAACTGCAGTTGGCCTTGAGAAAAACTTAGAAAATTTTTAAGAACATTGTTCTATCGGCTGAATCCATGCACACACACCAATGCGGACCAAAACAAATGTATCCAAGTCACCTCACATGTTGGCCAATACCACTAGATCTCATAAACTACTCAACCATCAACTTTTTCTAATCCGCATAATGATCAAACACAAGGTCGGCCTGTTCTTTACTGCACTGAACTGATTAACCAGAACTCGATACTCAGATGCATGTAACTTTCAATTCCTTCATCACCGGAGGCCAAAATTTTGGATTTAGGTAGTCTTGACATCCCTTAACACTCCCTCAGATCCACAACACAATATAATTACCAGTGGGGAAATGCAGACCAAAAAGCTAAACCCTGTCATATGCTCTGTTTCTATCTACCTGAACTTAGACAAATCTGCAATCTTACTTCCATTATGATCCATTGATGTAATGCGGATGTGTAAGATGGATTTAGTTGCCATCAATGACAACACCTAACATGCCTAACAGTGTCTCTTGCCAACACCTTGCACTACAACTGAACTTATGGGAAATAACATTCCATCACTTGTTTCTAGTGTTGTTAACTTCATCCTCTCCTCTAGTCAATGTAATAAATAATAAGTAACGCCTTCTATGTTTCCAGCCTCTACTATGACTGCAAAAACATCTCTTGTACACATATATACAATGTTCAATTTAAAAAATTAGAACCAATCTTTAATTGTAGAAAAATTTTAATAAACAAATTACAATTAAATTTTGTCTAAATTAACAAATATTATAATTTATAAATCAATCTAAAGTCACAAAATTTGTAAGAATATATATATGCACACGTACCTTTTTAAATCAATCCTAAAATATGGTCATAATCAATTGAAATCAAAGGAATGTCTTCAAATCTTTCGTCTTCATCTTCATTGTATGTGTCAGTAACAACTAACTTGGCACCAAATTCCATTCACTGACATATCGACGTTGTTGGTTGTTGCAATTATCACAATCTCCCAAAATACGGTCATAACAAAAACAAGAGTAATATCCCTAGTGCACAATGTCCATGTGTGACTATATGTACTCATCACACAATGCAAAGATCTTGTTTTCTCTACCCTCTTGCATCCATGCATTATTCTTCTATCCAAACCTACAGATTATATAAATAAGTCAAAATAAAATAAATATAGAGTTCTTAAGCTTAAATTTTCAAAAACAAGTGAAACTTTTTTCAAACAATAAATTACATACATGATATCTCCCAAAACACTCTTTTTGGACATGGGTTCCTCCCTAAAGATGTGTTGACATCACATGCAAATTTTTTCTCACTATTCAACAATATCATGTGCATCATTTATACAATCTCCCTCATAATTCATTTGATGTTTTCTTAGAGCACATTTGATGCAAGCTTCTGTGCCATCATGTTCACACTTTCCATGCCCACTCCCAAAGAAACTCCAAACATGTGGTATATTATCATGTTGATGATATCTACATAGTGCATAAAATGGTCTTGATGATTTGAATTGTGACATACACCCATTAGACCATACAAAATGTTTTTCAATCTTCACACTTCTTCTTGCCAAATCTTCAAAAAACTTCTTAAAGCAATGCTAGACAAAAAGTGTGTCATGCTCTTTATCACCAATAATATAAAAGTGATTTTCTTTCTTAATGACTCATTTTTCATATGTACTATCAACACCATCCAAATCCAATTGTGCATGTCGATAACACACATGCACCATAATAGTGACCTGCTTTGAATAGGAATTTTATGTTTGAATCTCCTTTTGATGGGTAAAAGAGTAATTTTCTACAAAGTCAACTACTAATAAAACTATTCGAAGTGGGAAAGTATCTCTTAACAACTGAAATTGTTTTGCTTTCCACTTAGCATAAAATGCATGATGTATGTACGGTTGTATCAATTTACAAAATTTTTCCATAAATGGTCCAATAGGTACAGTCTCCTTTTTTACATCATCTAACCTTGTGGATTCTTTCCCAATTTTTGTTTCAAACTTTATGTACTTGTAAGTCTTGCAATTAACCATCTTCATCATGCCAATATCTTCATTTCTTAAAGGAATTTTAGCCAGATTTCCACATGTTTCACAAAGTCCTTTTATGCATGTCATTGGAACATCTACATCCTCATCAAATTTATCACATAATATGGATGCTATGAATTGACTTACCCATTTAGGAGGTGCATTTTGAGAACCATCACTTTATTCTTTGATCTTTAGAAACACCTGATAGTAAAGATCAAATTCAATATGATAACAACAAGTTTCAAAAACCTTGTTTGCCTTCACATAATGTGGCCTTAACATTTGAAATATTATTTGTCCAATCTTTATATGGGGATTTGCATCACAAAACATCACATACATCTCATGTTGTGTTATGTCTAACCAATATTTTGTATGCAATTCAAAATTGTCTAGCCTGATCCTGTGTTTTAGAACATCTCTTTTATTTGGCATCTAAGGGATGAGTATGATCATGCCAAAAACTTGAGATCAAGTTCTTAAGACCATCTTCAATCTTCTCAGAATGAGGAGCCCTACACATCAATGCCCAATTGCCTTCTGCAGTAGTATCATCCAAAACCTTTATCCTTTTCACATATCTTGTTAGTGTCTTTCTACTTAAGCCAATTTCACTTGAAAGTAAAGAGATTTGACGATTTCTTGACATTTGTGGACTTACAATAGATGTCAAAATCACTCTTATTGAAATTCTCTTATCTGTTGATCAAGATTATTTCCCAATGGAACCCAAACCTTTTTTAACATTTTCAACAATATCTTTTTCTAGGCATCTTTTCCACTTTTTTGTGAAATCTACACCCATCAATTGTTATGGCTCTTTTAGGTCATCACGAAGAAGCAATGTTGATAATAGTTGGGCTTGACCAAGTGTATCATGATTTTTGAAATAAGCCTCAATTATTTCCTTTGAAGTTCTTGTCAATGCCCTCTTAGTAGTTTGACTAGGTTGTTCAACATAAAATTTCAAGTTCTCTATATCCATTTCAAGTAAATGATTTATATTTTTGTAAGAATTTTTTCTCCTCACCTCTTTAATTAGATTCATAGTATGAATATCAGTAGAAGGAAACAATCCTGACCCTTGTCCAACATCAAAGTGTGTATGGGCCTCCTCTCTAACATAAATTATTTGTGCTTGGGTCTCCTCCCTGACATCAACTATGCATGCTTTAGCCTCATCTGCTCCAGTAACTAAATTAGGCTAGACCTCTACTCCAGTTTTTGTATGTTGAGCTGCTACACATATCATATAAAAGAGAAGATTTTAGAATATATAAAAGTTATATTATTAAACTATGGATAAAGCATCAAGGTGATTATGAGTTCAAAATGAGAAAGTGTTAGGGATGTAATATTCATCCTTACAATTTTCTCCAACTTTGAATTACAATTAAACTATCGATCAAGTCCATGCATGTTAAAGTATTTACAAGAAGAGAAAATGAACATGTAAATAGAAATAAAATCTAGAATGATATGTCCATATGGATGCTTATGTGCTCAAGTTCCATCTAAAGTTAACTTTTCATGTCCTATTTATGTTACAATAAAAAAATCCTAGGAGTATCATGTTCTATTTATGTTATTTAGGGTTTAGGATTTAGGGTTTCTGGGGTAAATAGGGTTTAGGGTTTAGTTAAGTAGACTTAGGGAACATAATGGTTTTAGTAGAGGACTTAGGAATGGTAATGGGATCCAGAACATTTAAATAAATGAATATCTTTAAAACATACTTGAATTAAAAAAATTACTTCAATTGAAAACAATTTGATCTTATTGATCCTAATCTTATCTAGAAGATGATTTAACTAAAAAAATTCATAATTTATATAAAATATACATGCCTTGTCTTTGAGTATAATATATTTGCATCCTTCACATAATTTTTGTTCCCTTTCTATTGAATGATATCGTGCAACCTTATTTTTCCTTGTCCTTTTATTTACCATCTTCTTCAAGGATTTGCAAAATATGATCTCGATAATTTATTTGCCAATTCCACATTCTAAATTTGTATTTAAAGAACTTGCAAAAAATATGACCTTTCAAATAAACCTAGCAAATTTTCCTTTATTTTTTGATATTAAAATCACAAAATACAACCTTGTATGTATACATGTAACTCAAATAGACATGTTTTTTATGAAATGTCGACTAAAATTGGCCTTCATCCGAAGGTCAGCCGCTAAAATTCTATAAATATTATTTTATTCAATGACCTTCATTCAAAGGTCCTTAAATTATAATTTTTTTCTAGTCGTTACCATCTTCATTCGAAGGTACCTTCGAACGAAGGTAATATCTTCGATCAAAGGTATCTTTGATCGAAGGATCTTCGAATGAAGGTCCTTAGCAAGACACTTTCTATGTCTGCTTCAAAATTTCCTTAGAAAATCTAGTTTCAAGCCTCAAGTTGGACCTTCAAATGTAATTAACTTGACAAGACAATTTGCAAGACCGTAGTCCTCAAAACGAGCTTTCCAACAAGTATATTTTTGATATATTTTTATTTTATTATGTATTCAATTTTCAATTTTTACTAAACATAGGTTTTTCATTGAACATCAAGTTCTTTGTTATACACAAGTGGAAAAATAGTGAAACATTGAAAAAAATTCAAAAAAATACCTTTGCACTAGGTATTGATCTCCTTGTTTCACCAAAAAAAAAAATTGAATTTTGATATATACACAAGTTATGCTTGACGACATACACCTATGTCCAAATTATAGTTATCCTGACTTGAAAAATTAATTAAAAAAATTATGTAACAAAAAATTATGTAAAAATATCCATGCACTAGATATTGATGTTAAAAATCTATATTTTAAAAATTAGAATTTTATCCTTTCTAGAAAAAAAAGTTATGTTGGATGACATAGACATTACTTTCTAAAAATGTTGTTTACTATTAAAAACTAGTTATTAAAAGAGATGTTGAAAGATTCACGTGTATATGCAAAGAGATGAGGGATCACGTGTATATGCAAAGAGATGAGGGACCAAAAAGTCACCACATGACCTTTTTGTCCCATACAAGGCAAAACGCAAGCGCATTATAACGCGCTTGTGTTTTGCAAAAGAAAAACTTAAAACCCAAATTACAACAAGTTGCTACTCATTTCCCCCTTTTGGCAAGCAAGTTTTAGGTTTCACAACACAATCATGTTACAAGAAGGGTTCAAGCAATTTCGAAGTGCAATCAACATTTTCACCATGCCACCTTGCTAATCCTACTCTTGAGGACTTCATTAATGAAGTGTAGAAGGTGTAGCAGCTAAACAAGGTAGCGTTTGATTGTTTTTTGTGAATTTGAAAAGAAATTTTTACTTTTGCAATGTTTGATTGGGTTTTTATGTTGAATTTTCAGTCAATGAGACACCACAAAACACTAATCCAGCAGAGGAGGCTCAAAACAGCCCCCAAAACCCTCAAAACCCTCAAAACCCGCCACCTTCACATCCTCACCATGAAAGAGACACACAAGAAAACTATTTATGGCAAACTAAAGAAAACAAAAAACATCTTGAAACCCTAATTGAAATGTTAAATAGTCCAAGTGCAAGCACCAATTGTAGGAGAGCCCTTGCCAAGTCATTAGAGGTGATTTTTTCTCATATTGAATCAATGACAAACCAAATCACCAAATGGAATTACTATAGAGAGAGGAGTCAACAATACTATCCTAACAAATTATCTTACAAACAAGTGAAGGATAAAAAAATTATAAAATCTGCATTATGTTCATAATTTATCAATCCTAAAATTGGCCAAACACTAGAAAAGACTTGCAAATAGTTCCTAATTCATTGGTGTGTGAATGAAGATATATCCCAAAATTTTTGGGATAGATGGTACATGGTCTTTGATGAGTGTCCTTGTAATAACAATGAGGTGCCACAATATTTCTTGAGGAAACTCTATTGTGAGTTCATCCTCAAGGATATTCCTATTACTTTGACATTCGAGAGTTCTAGGGAAGAGGTGGTGGCTCTACTCAAGATAGAGAGGGGGTACATCGAGACTAGAACCATCTACCTAGACCCCTCATGAGGCCAACACATGTCTCACTCCCTTTGACTTTGAAGGAGAGTGTTGAGGTGGAGACACTGCATTCATTGAGTTCTCTCACCCAGTCTCTAGCACAACATGATGATGATCTCACCTAGGTCAATAAGGGTGAGAGTAGTAGGTGTCATTTGTCCTCACATATTTGTAGTTCATGTGGGAACTTGTGTGATTATGGGACATAGGACTCTCGCCAGGATGCTACGACGCAGGAGCAACAACCACTAATGGACACATTCGTATTGGATGATATTGTTCTCACAGATGACCTCTTACATCATACGTTTGGTACTGACTCACAAGTTATTTTTTACATGGTTCTTCTTGATTTAATATATTTGTATTTTTTTGGATTGAGAATCAAGCACCAATAATATTCAAAATATACCAAAGTTTACATCAATGTGGTTAAGGAGACCATGCCAAAACTATGTTGCAACTTATATCAATCTAAAAAACTATATTTCCCTAATACATACAAAAAGTTTTGTAGATTTTCAAAGCTATAGTATATACTAGAGAAGCATATATAATAAAACTTTTATCATGTTAGGTGTGTGCGAGATCATGATGGGCCAAATAGTGGCAATGGAGAAAAAACTTGCTGGATGAAAAAGTGCTAACATTTAGCCTAATATTTAGATTTGGATGGAAAGAATGTTAATATTTATAGCTCTAATATGGATTCCTTCCAAAAATGCCTTAGGATTACCTCATATTTAGGCAAGTGGGAGTCTCAAAACTTGCCAAAGAAACTTGCAAAACCACCCATTTAGTGTTATCATGAAATTTTCCACAATTTCATCCTTGAAGTTGACAGACTTTTTTGTAAGTAAATTTGATCAAATGAAAAAGGTTTACAGAGGAAGCTATTAAGCTTCTAAAAATATAATATATGCCTCATAATAATTTTAATAGGTAACTATTATTAATTTTCTACATACGATATGTTTGATTTCCTAATAGATATACATATTGAAAAACATCCATAACTTTCAACATATTAATCCTTTTTTAAATCCAAAAAATGAGTCACATTCTAGGACTTATTGGGCATACATTAAAATTTAAAATTTTTGAGTTTCATATATTTTTGACCAAGTTAGGTTGGTTGGAAAATTATTTTTTAATATTTTAAAAAAGCCACAGTAAAAAATTCATAAATAATAATTTATTTACTTAAAAAATTCAAAAAAATATGTGTTACATCCGCTCATGTGTCCTTTACTTAAATCCAAATCATGGAGGAAAAATATTATCTTTTTTTTATACTTAGGTTGGCTGGAATGACACCTACTTTTTATGTTTTTCTAAAAATTTTAGTAGTGCTTCATTGAAATATCTAATTTTCACCAAACTACTTTTAATTTTTTTTTTTAAAAGTAGTAGCCCATAAAATACATTCAATTTATTACACCTTTTATTACTACCTTACATAAGGTGCGAAAATCTCACATACTAAAAATAGTATTCCAAAAAGCAATTCTCTTTCGAAATAAGGAAAGTGATTCATTTATTAATCAAAATATTCATAGTTGCACAATAATGACAAGTTTCCAATAAAGAAATACAATTTCATATACTAAAAGAGTGTTACATTTACATACACCACATAGGGTGTTACATTACATCTGTTTCAATGTTACAATTACAAAATGTTACATCAACTACTTCAGTTACTTCAATGAAGTATTCATACAATTTTTAGATTGGCTATGAAAGCCATACCAAGAATAATACAAAGGAACATATATACATCCATAATGATTCATATAGCATAAGAATCTCTGTCTTGGGCTGCCATGACCCCACTAGTCTTCTGCAAGTAGAGGCCAAGAGTGTGGTTAAGGTGCTTTTTCCACCCAACCACGAAGTATTGGACTTCCACGGGTTTCTTCCTAACTCGAAGAAAGCACCGACCCTACATGAGGAGGCTAGCAACCTGGAATGGTAAAAGTAGTAGGGAATCTCTCGATGCATGCCTATTGCTTGTATGCATTCCTAAACTAAGCTAGAATGACATAACTCTCGCAAGCAGGATGTGGTAGAGACATATATAACATATAATCTAAGCTTTTCTAATCCATCTTTTTCAATGGTACAGCAGCTTGGCCAAGCTATAATAAATAAAATTAGTAATTTAGAAAAATTAAATTACCATCTCTGGGAGCCCACATTCAGCAACCTGTCCCGAAAGTAATTACACAAAAAGAATAAGTACAATCTTTCACAAAATCCAAACGAGTTGTTTATTTTAGTTAAAAGTGTTTGCTAACAATGTCCTTTTCAGAAAATAAAATGATTTACTCAAAATTACATCATTTTCTACTTTGCATGTTTTTAGTCTATTCCCAGTGATAAACAATGATCCAATCAAAGAGAAAAGTCATTTACTAAATTTTGTGATATAAAATCCCTGTATGAAACAAAATGAATCTACTAATTTCCTCATGTGGTTTATTTCATCTCTAAATTTTCGGTATATTTTACAGAAAGATGTTTTCGTGCTGATAACGGAACAAAAATCATTATAATATCTATATATTTTCCATCTTTGACCGTTATTCATTAAAATATGATATATATGTATATATAAGAGTTCAATATGCTCACTAATCCAATGAAAGAAAAAAATAATATAAACATTTATATATCAATTTTACTGGTTCTTCTTCACATTATGATGAAATTATAATTCCTTCCATAATCATTATAAGTTAAAGATAATTACTTGCTTTGTTAAATATGTAGAAAAGAGAAATGTAATAATATATAAATATAAATATCTTCTTCCTATTTGTAATGGTTTTAAATGGAAATAAAATAGAAATTCCGTCCCAGGCATCAAGTTTAAGCAAGAATTCCATACTATGCTAGAAATTACTAACAATGAGTTTTATCAGAAAATAGAATTTGCTCACAAGTTCGTTATTTTGGTTTGCATATTTTCCAGTGTAATCTTAAATCACATCCAAAACATACATCACGTCCATATTTTTCTAAACTTCTCACTAAATACTACAAATATCTTAAAATCCTTTCTGGGTTTTGTCCTCCCTTTCACCAACTTTCTAGAACATTTTACGGTTTTGAATTTCGTTGAAAAATGACAAAGTTATCACTATTTTACTATGAATGTTCTTGACTTGTTTTCAAAAACACCTTTTTTTTCTTTTTTTTTTCTTTTCTATTCTAAAATTTCATCAAAATGAATACATTGTTCACTGAAAATTTTCCAACATATAAAGTAATAAGAATATAAATAGCAATATCATATATTTTTGTTATTTATATATACAGTTTAATATATATAATTTCAGTTATATAATATGCAGTAATAAAATACATGTGATACTATCATATTTTCTATAATACATGCAACATAAAATACAGATATACTATAGTAAGGTTATAAAATCTATAGTACTATAATAGTATTACGATATTCAAACAATTATGAATAAGAAAATAATAATAATGATAGTGCTACAAATTGCAATAATAACTACAATTGATCAATCAAATACATTGATATCATTTAGCCATACAGTCTCAGAGGGTACTATATTTTAAATATGACATTTATGATTGATTAAAAACCCATAAAATTTGCTTCTTGATGATTCATTCTTGTCCGGGTCTTTTCTCTTTCTATCTATTCCTCCTTTGCTTCCTTGCCAAAATCTCCAATCTTTTGCCTGTGCTCTTGTTCTTCAAAATAAATGTCGGAAAAAAAATAATGAATCTTGTGTGTTGAAAGAATGAGAGAGTTTTCTCTTTTAAAATACATTCTTTCCTCCTCAAATTTCTTTCTATCTTTTCCCAGTTTCTATTTTTTGTTTTGTTTTTGTCTTTTTCTAATTGAGTCTTTTTCTAATTTTCTAATTGTTTCTATCTTTTGTTGTTTTCTTTTTTCTAAAATTTATTTCTAATTTACAAAATAACACACTTATTTCTAATTTTTTGAAAACACATTATTTAATGACTAATTTTTATTTTATTACTAGATTTGGAAACACAATTATAAATAATACTTCTAATTTCGAAAAGGCATAATTTAATAACTAAATGTAATTTTAATAAATAAATTTGCCACACAATTATTTCTAAAATAATAATTAATAAAATATAATTGTTTCCCTCAAATACAATTTCAAATAAAAATTTATATATATATAATTTAAATTACTTTTTATTTCACCTAGAATATTTTTAATATTAATTAATTAAATAACAACTATAAAATATAAAATGATTTTCTTTTCTAGTAAAATAAAAAGGCAATATATTAATAAAATTAATTTATGCAACGCTAATGCATCTATATGACATCTAAGTGTCAGTGTGTGAGAGAGAGACCATTCCATACTAACCTTGCCAAGTAGCTAACCACCTCTACCTTAATCACACCCTTGTCTTCTACATCCTGCAACTCATGAAACTCAAATTTTCCATTAATAGGTTAGTGTCCAAATAGCTGAAGCATAGCCAAAGCATTATATTTATTATTTCAAAATAAAATAATATTCACTATATTTCACCCTTTCAAATAAAATAATATTCACTTATCTCATCTTTTCAAAATAAAATAATATTTATTTACTCCACACTCAATTATCCATAAAATAGCTCCAAATATAGTAAGTTCAGAATGCATCAAAGTTTGAGATGTGACACCTTATTTCTAGATTGTGTAGATAACTCATTCAATTTCTGACATGAAGTTACTTAAGTCTATTTTTCATATTTACTTTGCCACTTAGGGCTAGTGTTTGGCCCATCATGATCCTACACTCACTCTATTCTACACAACTATTTAAAACATCCACATATTTATGAAGTTTTTGTTTCAACTTTAAGATCTTGCATATTGTGAGCTCTCCCTGTCCTTACTGTGATCTACCACATCACAAGGAACCTATGCCTCCTCATTGTCTTTAGTTTCTGCCATCATTATTCCATCCTCTGAATCTCTATTCTGACTTGCAGACAGTGCATCCTGCTCCATTTCTAGATACTAATAATGCATGCCTTGGCTGTCATCAACCTCTATCCCATGCTTAGATTCTTCAGACCTGACCTTCTTTAGATCCCATCTTAGGTCTTCATTCCATTTCATTTCATGATCCCAAATATGCATTCTATTATCACTGTTGTTGCAGGAATCCATCCCAGGTATAGCTCCAATCCTTGGTGAGTTTTTGATTTGGTTTAAACTAATACTAAAATTTTGACAAGAGTTCTCCCATTGCTTGCACAGTTCACTATATTTTTTCTCTTTCTACTTCAGCTTACTATAAAGATCTTGAAAGTTTGTGTAGGCATTAAAGAATCTTTGGTCAAATCTCCTTGGATTCTTGGCCCAAAAGTCTATTTCTTTAATATCTTCTTTGAAGAACATTGCCCCTGTCTCTATTCGTTCTTCAAATCTGCCTAGAGAGATCTCCATAGTAAATGTAACTTGTTCAAAGAAATTGAAAGATATGAGACTCAAAAGAATCCCAGTGGATGCCCTCTCCCTACCAAGAAACCTTTGTTCATTCCTTTCTTCCATATAAACTATAAAATTTCAAAGGACAATACAAACCAAAAGGAGTTAGCTTTAGCCTTTAGGCCATCAACAAATCCATGTATAAAATTTATTGCCTAAATATATCCACAGTAGAACTCCACATATTTATATTGCCCATGAACATAGACTAGATGTAACTAGTATATATACAACCAAAGAAAATATGAGCAACAGACTCAGGAACATTGCACAATGGGAAAACAATAGACTCAGCACCAAAATAGAGCTTATTTAAGATTAGCAACCACCTAAATGAGGCATTCTTTGGTTCTAGGATTTTAGACCATAACAGTTTGCAAGTCTTGGTTAATTCTTTATGTCCTAGGGTGCCACCTCAAGTAGTGCTGATGTGGTGGAAAATGTCTTGGGATTTGATAAACATCCTGTATATCATCTTGGGTTTCATATGAAAAAATAAGGTATCATCCTCCCATTTCAAATTCTCAACGCTTTCTTCCCCAACAATAGAAACCTTTGTATGCACCTTGCTCAACATGGATTTGTTAACAGTGGAAAAGGTTCTATAATGTTTTTCATTTAGATGAAATTGTTCCTTTATTTGAATCCACTCTTTAGGAGAACCATCACCAAATAGATCTACCAAGTTAATTAACCCCTTTTCATTGCACTTTCTAGCAGAATAGCCTTGCAGTAAGGCTAGAGGTCTATCTTTGGGTATTATATTCCACCAGAATGATCTTTGTCCCCAAATAGTCATTCTTTCCAAGTTGATAACACCTCTATCTTTAATGTAGGGCTTAGCTTGCTAACAAGCTTTCCAAATGCTTCCAAAGATTGCAGATCCCCCAGGCTTAGCTTTGAAGTCCCCAAACAAGGCATCATAAAAGCTAACCTTCCCCCAACCTCTTTTTTATATGGAATGGAATTTTTAATGTTATTTCTAAGACCTTCCATTGTTCATCCCCAACCAAGGAATTGATTATCCATTTTGTGGCCAGAGCTACACCTTGGATCCTCAAGTCCTTAAGTCCCAAGCATCCCAACTCTTTGCTAACACAACACCAATCCCATCTTACAAGATGCTTTTAAAACTTGGTCTTTCCATCAGACCATAAGAAGTTGCTTATCATTTTGTGAATAATATCAAATTGATAGTTAGCAAAAAACCACATTGAAGAATAGAAAATTGAATATGCTGAGAGAATTTTTTGGCAGACCTAAGTCCTTCCAACCAATGAAAGATGTAGTCTGTTCCAATTTTTGAGTTTCTTTTCAATTTTGATAAAGAGCCAGTCCCACATATGCTTCAGTGTGGGGTAAATAACAAAGGGAATCCCAAGAAATCTGACTTGTTTTGTAGGTCCTCCCCACTGGCACTTATCAGCTCTAAGCTAGTCAGGCACTGTATGCTCCCAAGTCAAGAAAATAGATTTACAAGATGAAATTTTCACCCTTGAGGCTAAGCAAAAAATATCTAATATCTTCTCTAGATTCTCTATCTCCTACTTATTAGCCTTAATAAAAAGAGCAATGTCATCTACAAACTGGACATTTAATAGTCTATCACCATTAGGCAAAGATATAGCTACCAGCTTTCCTTCTACTAAATTTGTTCTCAAAAGATAGTGGAGGGTCTCAAAGGCTATCACAAACAAGGAGGGGGCAAGAGGATAGCCTTTCCGAATAGATCCTCCCATCTTGAAAGGAGCAGATAGTTCACCATTGACTTCAACTTGGCCTGATGCATCCACAAAGAGAATCCTCACCATCTTACAAAAAAAATTAGCGAAACCTATTGCTCTAAGAATCTTAAAGATAAAGGACCATTCTACCTAGTCATAAGCCTTCTCAAAGTCTAAAAGGAGGATACCCGCTGCTTGATTAGTATCTTTAGCCCACTGAAGAGCTTCTTAGCTTGTAATACAATTTTCTAATATATATCTACCCTTTATAAATCATGTTTGAGTGGAATTAATAATTTATGGAAGGAAATCTCTAACCTTTAGAGCCAAAACCTTTTCAATGATTTTATAAGATACATTTAATAATGTCATAGGCCTCCAATTTTTCATTTCTATTTTGTCTCCCTCTTTTGGCAAGAGCTTGACAATCCTTCTATTTATATCACCCCTAGGGTCCCTTTATCTATCGCTTCATTGTATAGCTCAAATAAGTCATCCACTACCAACTCTATGTTGGCCTTGTAAAACTCAATTGGAAGGCCATCAGCCCTTGGAGATTTTCCATTACTCATTGACTTGATATCAGTTCTTATTTCTTCCTTGGTAATCTTCTTGTCTAAGGTTTTGCTCATTTCTAAATTCACTTTTACCTTGCAGACCTTGTAACATAGGTCTTGAGCCTCCAAACATCATTTCTTATTGTCCTTGGATTTAAATAGATTTTCATAAAACCTCCTGAAGGCTTCCACCAACTCCTCTTGGCTGCTAAGATAGACTCCATTTTCTACTATAGTTTGAATATTTTCTTTTATGTTTTTATATTTCAACAGATTGAAAATGTATTTTGTTCCCTTGTCACCATCTTCCAACCAGTTTAATTTGGCTCTAATTTTGGCCCCTTGAGGTTTTCTAATCTGCATTTTTCTTAATCTATGTTTAACATCCCCCATTTTTACTATTAGGAATTCATTATTTGGATCATTCTAAATTTTTCCTCAACTTGGAGGTATTCCTCTTGGAGTAAAAGCTCTTCTCTTTTCCTGTCTAAAGCATATTTTTTCCCCACTACTTGGAAAATTGATTTGCAAGAATCAGTGAGCGCACACTAATAATAGGAAGTTTCCTTATTTCTATACATTGTTTTGTAAATATTCTTGATGTCCCTTATTCCCCCACTATAGTCTTGATCCTTTAACATATCACAATTGAGATTGAAAAAAAACCCTTTTTGTTTCTTGATAGTTTCTTCTTGTTTCTTGATTGAGATCATAGTTTTGATGGGATGATGGTCAGAGAATGGATTTGGGATAACTTGAACTTTGTTTGAATCCTTTTTGTGCATAACCAAGAATGATTCCTTTTCCATGTAGAATCTATCAAGTCTACAATAGATTCTCTTGTTAGCTTTCTGACAATTTGACCAGGAAAACCAAATGCCTTTGTTGTTTTTCTTTTCACCTTCAAGAGGGTCTACCAGTTTTAAGGATTTTTTTAACCTTAGCCAAAAAAAAAATTCATTTCCTTTCCATTCTATAGGTTTTCCTCCTTTTTTTATCCTTTATGTTTTTAATCATGTTAAAATCTCCACCTATGACCCATGGGACCTTGGGAAGCTCTGAGGTCATCTAGTTCCAAAGTTCTGCCCTATTTAGGTATTCATTAGGGGCATAAATTGAGCAAAGCCTAATAACCACCCCCCTAATGTCCAAAGTGATCCAAATACATCTATTGCAAGGGGAATGTCTAGAGTCCTTAATAAGCTTCTCCCATTTTCTATTGAGTAAAATGGCATTGCCCCCTATGCCCCTCTCATGTTTTGTAGTAAAGGCAATTGTTTCTTTCCAAACAAATCTTAAAGTTTTTTCCATTGTAAATCCAACTGCTTTAACTTCTTCGATAAACAATACATCCATATCATTGTTTTTGTTGCAAAATTCCCTCACCACATACTTCCTATCATGAGATTCAAGACCTCTTACATTCCAACTGAAATAGTGGATGTATTTCATCACAATGAAAACTTAGGTGCCGTGGGGGGGTGTAGGGCATCCTTCTTATTGACACTATCAAAGTATTTAGGAATTAAGTCATCTTTCCCTTTTTTTCCTAGCTTAACATTGTTGTTGGTTCTGCTCATGTTTTTCCTTTTCTTACCTTCTTCATCCAATCTATCAAGATCTTGAATATTCTTCCTCCCCTCATCACCAACATGAGCAACTTTAAATTTCATGTTACCATGTTTGAGGAGGTTCAACCCTACACCTCGGGGATATGCATCTTTCCTTTTCAAAAATTCTTCCTTCAACTTATCAAGTTTATTTCTCTGATCTGCAACCTCCCTGATTTTATCTAATACTAATTGCTGAGCATTCTTTCTCCTCACTAAAATAAAGCCATTATCAAAGTGATAACCCTATAGAGAGCCCTCTTGTGCTCTGATAGGTTCAACAGTAGGGAAACCTTCATTACCCCTTTCTTTTGTGTCTTTGTTTGAGTGCAATTGGGTGTCTTCAATTTGAGACACAAATGCCAAATCTTCTTCCATCCAACTATCTTCCTCTTTTCCTTCCATAGAGAATAAACTGAGGCTGCCATCCTAAGTACTGTTAGAGTCACTAATGTCTTGGTAATCACTAAACAATGCCTCAAAATCTAAACCATCATCAATTATGTTGGATTTAATAGTGATACCATCTTCCTTTGCTAAACTTGGTTCCTCACCAGAATTAGGATTCATGTCTTTTCCAGAAAGGTTTCTATTCCTTTTAGAGGGGGGGAGCAAAGGATCTCCCCCAGGGACTTCATAGGTACATCTTTACTAGGATCATTTTCACTTTTATCTTTTTTATTTGGCTTCAAACCCCATGTTTTCTTTGTTCACATTTGTATTAATGACTGGGCAATTTCTCCTTTGGTGGCCATCCATTTTATAGAGAAAACAAGAGTTTAACCCTCCCAGACCTATTAGTTCACATTGCATTATTTTGTTTTCCCAATTAATTTCTAGGATTTTAGGAATTTGAACCCCCGTGTTAAATGCCACTAATAGTCGAGCATCTAGGTGGGGTAGGGTAGAATGAGTTTCATCAACCTTTGAAATCTTCCCAAAGGGTTTTATGATATGAGGTAGAAAATTCTAGAATTGAACCAATACATTTTTAAGTAATACCCATCTCAGTATTGAACAGAATTGGATTTCTTTATGGGATGTGTCTGGTGTGCATGGAAAGGCCTTGAAAAGAGTAGGCCCTATATTCTAGTACCTTTTATCAACCACTCTCCTTTTTATACTAGGGTTTTTTTTAAAATAACAAAGATTCTAGATTGAATCATTCTACAGAATGAGAAATGTATACCTAATTTTTTACTCCAAACGGATATCAACCAATTATCAAAAAATTTCCTTGATGGCAACTATTCAATGTTAATACATGTAAAGAATATAGCGACATTCCTTAATCTATATTCTTCATTCTTAATGGATTTAACCATATACTCATTAGGGTACAATGAAAACTTTATTGGCATGGCATGAGACTCACCTTGTTTTCCTCCCACATTCTCACCTACTTCACTTTTTTTCTTGGCAATTGCACTGTCACCTCTGACAGAGAACTTGACCGAGAAACCTACATTTTATGGCATTGCTTCGACATCTTTAGCACTCAACACTTCTTTGTATGATTTACCCTACTCCTTGTTTGTGTGAATACCTCCATCCAAATTACATTCCATTTGCATTAACTGTGGATAATAAATTCCTTTGCAGAGTCGTACCTCCTCTGTCAATGCCCATCCACCAGCACACTTGGTTGACACCCGGTTGATGCAGGGAAACGGGTGGGGAGGGCAAAAAGCAAATTTAAAAATTCAAAAAGAAAACAATCATTAAACAGTATGAAACCATAATGAGGGCCAATATCACAAAGACTTACACAATGCATACAATTAGCCTAAGCATACAAATAATTTAAAAAGGTTTCAAATCAAGTAGAGGGGCCCAAACGAGAGGCACATTGAGGATTACAGAAAACCCTCGTGTAGCCCTTGGGAACCTCACAACCCAATCTTGTATTCTCTATCATATATTTGTATTTGAAATTTGTAATTAATTTTATATGACTATCTATATTATAAGTCAAAATTAATGTATGTAATTGTTTGCACTATGAAATTCTAGAGTCAAAGTCTTCATCCTGCATCTGTTAGTCGTTCAGTGTAGGGTTATGAGAGGAGGTTGAGTCAACAAGTATGTAATTTATCACATGATCATAAATATAGTACATATATCAATGGTAATCTTATTTAGTGACAATTTGATAATCAGCAAGGAGCTTAACCACCACCTCAATGATTGCCTTGGTCCCCTGGACATAGAACCACTTTCACAGAGGTAAATTTAACCATTTGTAATCATTATGCATTTAAATAATGTTATGTATCTATTTTGATCAAATAACCTTGAACTCTATTTTCAGATGTTGAGTCTGGAGACTCCTCCTCATCTTTGTCAGTCAACCGAGGTGGGAATTGGTGCAACTGTATTGTGTGCAAATCCTTTGACCAAGGTATGAGCTAGTAACATGTACATATAATTTTGTATTTCTTTTTTTTTTATCTCATGTCATTTTATGTACATAAATGATATTCATGTTTACTCAATTTTGCTTCTTGATGCTTCTCATAGGAGGTCACAACTCCAACCCTTCCAACTACAGGTGAAGAGAGAAAAAATGATCAAGAGGGAACATCAACTAGCAGTATGTGATTGATTACATATGCGATGTTATATATTTCATGTTTTCTGTATTAATGTGCATATTGTTTGATTGTATTTACAGGTGGAGCTTCAAAAATCTCTGTCGAGGAGGTCTAGTCAACGAGAGAGAGAGAGGATGAGTCACTGATTGACTCTCCATCTTCATGGCCAAGCAAGGGCCATCAATTATTTGATAGCCGTTCATAGGAAACTAGATTTTGGGACATTTTGTATGCCTAGATGGCTTTGCATACATACTTTTGTATGTTACCGATGTATATCTTTGTATATGCCTGTATAGCTTTGTTTGTACATGCCTATACGGCTTTCTATATAGACTAGATTTTATGTTCATGACATTATGTATATGACAGTTAACATTAAATATAATATGATGATTAATTATGGTTACAGGTGTTATATGTAAAAATGAATATAAGGTTGAAATGTAGTTAAGGTAGATTCAATCAAACCCTCCTTTCATAATAACATTCAAGGACAACAATCGAGCCGAGTCACTACAGATGGAGAGGACTCAGCTATAGGTTGATGTCACTTAGGAATGATATGGAAAGATAGATTAGCTTGCTAGATATGTCAAACCCTATTTCAATTAAGCCTTAAACCCTAATTATATGATTCTGGATACAACTGGACAAGATACGACAAATGATCGCATAGGAAGGCAATAGATATAGATTAGAAACATACCAAGATTTAGATTTCTGAAAGTGGAAACTTCAGGGACACTGGGGTGGGAACCCTAGTCCAACAGGTCACTTTTTCTATAGATCTGGAATAGTGAGGTGATTAGGACTACAACTCGCTTCAGAGTTTCTAGAGATGCTAGTCGGGAGGACTATGGGGTGGGTACCCTAGTCCAATGAGTTAGGTTTTATGCAATTTCTTCTTAGATCCCAAATCTTTATCCTCTGCTATGATCCTCTATAACTCTACTTCACACAATTCCACACTTGTAACCTGTAATCACAAGAGAGGGGTTTGGGGGTTGTGGTGTTTAGGAGATTGCCTCGGTTAAGCCTCAGAATGGCATTCAAGCCTTCCAACACCATTGTTAGATAGAGTGTGTGTCCTTGGTGGATAGAGGCCAAATCAAATGATGAAATAGGTTGATTGAAACACAATTATATATCACCTTAGAGATGAAACCCTCACAAAGAATGAAGATCTTTCACACCATGAGGAGATGGATTGATGAAGCCAAATCTACAACAAACAAACACAATAACAACACAATTCTACTCTACAACACAATGAATGTTTTGAAATCCCTTAGCTCAATATCATGAGTTTGCATTATCTATCTCTAGTTAAAATGAAGTCCTAAACATTTTTATATATGCATTCCCACTAACTTTCTATTGTGCCCAATCAAAATTTTTGCTTCATTAAGGAATTTTGTAAGTCTAGAAATTTTTTTTGTCAAAAAGTCAAAAAGTCAAAATTTCTAAAAATAGAAATTTTCTATTTTTAGAAATTTTCTAAAAATAGACATCAAATTAGGTTTTTTGGGTTTCTTGAGATACAGATGTTGGTAAAATTTTCTAAAAATAGAATCCCTGATTCAAGAGTCATGCCTGATTCTGTTTGGCTGATTTTGCTTCATGATCAAGGTAGTCCAGACAGAATTTGTAAAAGATTGAGTTTTCTCTACTGGGTCAATTCTACTTTTTCAAATGGCAAAGTACGAGCTCCGAAGCCATTAATGGAGGAGGTTCATCTTCCAGGGATTAGTTTCAAGTTTTCTGTGCTGTTCAGATAATGCAGAAATGTCAAGCAGTCATCAACTGACGAGAAACAAAGGATGGAGCATGATGAATCCAGAAAGTGTTTAGAAAAGTTAAAAAATCCTCAAAATGGTTAAGTCTAGAAATTCCGAACGCCCATGGAGGCTGGGGGTGCCCAATCTTGGCAGACTTAGATTTTTTTCATGTTTTTTCAGAAAATGTTTAAAATGCCTCCATCAGCCAGTTTTTGGGTGGAGAAAAGTAGTGATTCTGGCCAACGAGTCCTGAGAACCAGGGAATCACATTAGATAAACCCAAGCTATTCGACCCATCCTTAATCTAGTGGCAGTTGTCTGACAAATCATCGAAATCAGAGACAAAAATTAGTTACCGGCATGGGAAATGAGGAAAACTGCAAACAAAGATGAAAATCATAAAAATGACTAAGGCATAGTTTCCCAAGCACCCCTGGAAGCTGGGGGCACCCATCATCCTCAGACTTAGAAATTTTTCATGTTTTTCGAGAAATGTCAAAAAGTCTTCGTCAGCTCGATTCCAAGGGGAAAAATCAATCAAACTCAGTCATAATGCTTGTAAAAGCTAGAAATTCATCTCAAATATGTTCAGGCTACTCAGATCAGCTCTCATCCTGCTTCAACAGTCAACCGGGTGACCAGAAACGAAGATCGAAAGGGACTTGTGATATGCAAAATGGAGAAATGGAATGAAAGTTGAAAAAATCCAAAATTTTTCTAACACATGAAATCATGGGCGCCCCAGGAGGTTGGGGGTGCCTATACTCACTAGACTTAGTTTATTTTTGCATTTTTTCGAAGAATGTGCAAATCCTCCTCCGTCAGCCCAGTCAGATTCACATGAATTCAGTTTGGCTCAGTTTTCAAAGCAGGTAGAAGGTACAATCAGTTCATTTTTCATCAAGCTTGCCTACTTGACTGATCATCAGTCTTAGTTTTGCTTTGGTAGACGAGATTCGATAGCCTAACTGGGTCCCATAGTCACCGGAATGCGCACAGAAGACAAAAAATTGAAAAAGTTGAAAATATCAAAATTTGGCTAAGGCATTGGAACCCTAGCACCCCTAGAGGCTGCGAGTGCTTGGGATCACCAGTGTTAGAATTTTTCATGATTTGATGATGTCATCTATCAACCACTTCCCAATTTTCCTCCGGCGATGGTTTCCAAAAGTCAGATTTGCAGTCAAACGTCGTCGAATCGTCAGTTCGAGGCTGGGGATCAAATCAGGAATGATAAAGCTTCAAGATGCCATGATCAGTCAACTTTTTCAGTCAGCGGTGACATTTTTCCATCTTGTTGAAGTCAAAGGTAGGCCATGCTGGAGTTAGAATGAGTGCAAAAGTTTCAAAACAAAGGAAAAATTGGGTAAAACTTTTGCAACTTCACATGTTTGATGACATCATCAAAGAAGATTTATTTTTAATCATCTCGCACATGAAGCCATAGGTAGCTATAAAATAGGGATTCTTCCTATTCAAGCATATCAACTTGGATTTTTCCTTTAAAATATGCTTTCTTAATGGATAAGATTCAAGTTTTATGCTTTCATAAAGAAAGCTGCTTTTTTCACTCTAAAGTTCTATAAAACAATATTTTGACCTCCTTATTCATTACTTTGCAGGTTGCATCCAGAAGAAGAAGATTATTGTTTTTTTCTCATGAAGATTTGAGAACCCAAACAGAGTGCTTTTTCGGTGTTCTTAATAGTTTCGAGATTGGGAAGCACAGAGGCACGCTTTTTCAAGGTCCATCTTTCCAGGGCGTCAATTTTTACAAACATTGCCAGAGCTTTTTCAGTTTTCATCGAAATGGGCCCACCTGGAATTTCATCCTCTTGAAGATTGGAAATTTTTATCTTTTCAAAAATCTACTTTTTTGCTGCTTTTGCTAGAAATCCTCTGCTTTTTCAAAATCTGACGATCTGGGTTGCTTCAGAATGGGATTATCTACAAAACCCATGTGCTAGCTTTTTATCTTAAAATCTACTTTTTAGAAGAAATCAGCAAATGATTTTAAGCCTTTTACCCAAAATATTTCTGACATAGGCATGTTCACAGTCATTTTTCAAGTTTTTCAATATGCAGTACTCTCCAATAGAGATCAAGCCTAAAACGACGTTGGTTCATGATTACCTAAGAACTTTTGAGATAGATTTGCATAAGATGCTTCCAGTGTTCAATTTAGATGTTTTGGAAGATGCAAGAAACATCACTATCAGGAATCTGAGTCTCTTTGGGTTGCTTGCAGCAACTTCATTCCCCATCACAGTGCAAAGTATTGAATTTTTGGTTGCTTGCACTAAGCATTACAATTCAGTTACAAGAGAAATCCAATCAGTAGATGGATGTGTGCCCTATAGCCTCAGGCCAAATGACATTGAAAAATGTTTTTCAATACCAGTATGGAAGGAGAACTTAGTCATTTCTATCGAAGAATGCATGAGGGTGTGGCATAATGATAAAGAAAAGTATCCAAAAAAGATTCCTCAAAAGTGGTTGAAAGAAAAGCAGAACATTTTGCTAAAGAACATTAGACGTGGAGAATTCAAGGAAGAACATGCAATAATGATTACTCTACTGAGCTGAATCACAGGTCAAGCAGAAGCTAACAAATTTCAACCTTGGATGTTTTACATCATGTCCCAGATTGTTAATAGAACAAAATACTATGATTGGGCAGAACTAATCAGTGATAGTCTCGACCATCAGATAATTGATTCTCAAAGGGCCCATGAATTCCACATGATGTCATATCTCGTATATCTAATGGCCTTTCAAGGCCAGTTTAGAGGTTTGAATATTGTCGAAACTCTGGGTGTTCAGCATGTATATCACCATTTCCCACAGTTAGAATTTTCTCAGGCTGAGCAACATTATAGGTGAGTAAATGATGCATTCCTTATACATGCGGTACAAGATTTGGATAATGAGTTACATATATGATTTTCAACTAACACTAGATTGGTAATGGCACAATGTGTTGATTGGTTTATCCAATTTCCCACTCTCTCCTACATTAGAATATATGGCTTCTCAGGAGAGCCATCCATACTGCCAAGATATCCTACGGATGAGGTAGCATTCATGGAATTTCTAAGGCAAGTCCATGAAGTTCATACATTTCTATGTCGCAGGCACAAGGTGGCTTTCAATTTTCCAATTGGGATGGGTATTTACAGATGCAGATCTGGAGAGGATGCCAAAGTAATTAGTAGTGAATCATCCAAGTATGGCCTTAAGTTTTTCGACAAGAGGTTTTCATATGATCCCCGTGGTGTTTTTGCATCACACCTTGGTCAAAATTGTGTACATGTGCTTATGGTTGAAGATTTCTGGGCTAATTGTGTAGATGATTCAAAGTGCGAAAACATAATTATAACAGGTTTACCCTTCAGCAGTTGGTAGCTATCTTGTCAAAAGATGTAGAGGGCTTATCAGATGATGGTGGTGAGGTTCTACTTCCCACATATTATTTCAGAGATCAGGTTGAGCAACAACCACTGTCACCAGTGAATTGGTAAGCCAAAGAAAACACCTCAATTAAGGAAAGGACGAGTCAGGTTATCAAAAACAACATGATATTCTTGAATAATAAGAAGTAGAAAGAAGCCATTCCAGTTGCAGAGCTGCCAGTTGTTCAACCATCAGTACCTTCCACTTCCATACCAAAACCAAGGGTTAAGGCTATGAGCATCCTTCCAGAAGGAACAAAGATGGCTAAGTTGAAGAGGAAAAAGGTTGAGTCTTCGGTCCCTATTCAGCAAGAACAGCTAGTAGTTGTATCAGAAGTTCCCATTGAACTAGCACCGCATGTTGAAACAATGCCTTTAGTTCATGTTTCTCCACCTTCATCATTGAGCTCTTCTCCCATTAATATAGATACAGAGCCAGACTCACCAATTCATAACACTACGACACATATTGCTTCATCAGGACTTGATGAAGTTAGAACTGAGCTTCCTAGAGAGGTTGGCCCATCCTGGATTGAGAACATTTTGGGTCAGAAAAGGAGAAAGCCTTCATATCAGTTGAACTTGATAGAGCTTAATAGCGTCTACCAAGACAAAACAAACATGAAACTTAAGAAGCAAGTTCACATTGAAAAGAATGCTGATGGAGAAACTGTCCTCGAAACTGCAACACAGCTAGAAGATAATAATGTTAATGAGATCGAGGTTGATGACTTCAAGGTTGTCAAAGCTAATCTTGGTAGGAGTACTCGGCATACAAATGTAAATCTCTTTGAGGTTGCATCAGATAATCTAAAAGAGAGGGTATTGAAGGATGGAGAAGATAAAGCAGCCCTCAAGGCTGAAAATAGGCAGCTGCGGCAATATATTTCCAATCTTTTCCACGTCACTTCATAGGCCAACTTACTACTTCCTCAGATTCTGGAATCATTGACCGATCAATAGCATCTGAGTCATTTGGTCATTTATGGGAGGTAAATGATGGATTGGGTGGAAGAGTTTGTAACTAAAGGAAGAGTAGTAATTTCACAGATCTATCAATTAAAGTACAATGCTCATGATCTACATCAAGGCATTTAGGGGTTATAATAGACTATGGCTGAAAACAGACCATTTTTTGAGATCATAATCTCTGACTTGAAGATAGCATATAATTCCATTGATTCAATAGAAGATAAGAAGATTGTTTCTACTTGGAAAGCATATTATCTTTTCACAGTAAAAACCTATGATAGTATAATCTCAAAGTGGGAAGAAAAACTGGTAAATGTTCTCAAGTTAATAAGATCTTTTGTTTCTTAGATCTCGTGTTCATATGAGAGAGAAGATGGTACCCTATATGATTTTAGGGAAGTACAGACAGAATTCCAGACTCTCATCTGCAATAATTTTAATGGTGATCTCAGTGCTGGCAAGATGGATCATTTTGCTGCAGTGACAGTAAAATTTGATGAAGCTGTGGGTGAAGTTCATGAATTACTCTAGATGGTTGCAAATGGTGAAGAAATGTTAGAAAATCATAATATCATCTTAGAGAGTATCAGTGTTCCTGGAAAAGATGTGGTCACTAGCTTTTTAGAAGATAGTATTTCCAAAAATACCAGTGGATGATGTCATAAATAAAGAAACAATAAAGATGAGGATGTGACTCAAAAGAAAGCAACTTTAACTCAATGCCTTTTGTTTTAAAGCATCTTCTTTCATTCAAAACTTATCCATCCTTGAAATAGTAAAAAAAATCACTTTGTAATAGTTGGAGCTTTCTTTGCTTTAAAGCAAATTGTTTTAAAGCGGTTGTTAGTTGTAATATTTGTCTTAGAATAAAAATAAAGCTTGCAAGTTGGCAAGTTAGATAAAATCAAGGAGATTTTAGGGTTCCCTACTCCTTTGATTTAGTATAAATAAGGGCAGCCTTGCCCATTGTTAAGGGAACTATAATTGTGATAGCAAAACTTGTTGTGCCTATTCTAGCCTACAAAAATTGTTATTTCAAGTGCTTGTTCTCTCTATGTTATCTGTTATCTAGTGTTTGATCGCATATTATATGCCTACCTTTTGCTACAATATTGTTGTCTTGGAGTTGTAATAACTTTATGATATTGAGAATAGAAATCTCATGCCTGCCATTTGCTTTGATTCTCTATCTCACGATCATCTAGTTTTGTCGTCAGATGTGTAGCTTGCATAATCTTACTTTTAGTTTTCATCTTAAAGTACAATTCAAGTCTTCTGATGTGATCTGTAAGAAGTTTATTTGAGCTTTTATGTTAAAACAAATCATTTTCTGTTAACTTTTGATTCCCATGCTTTGAATTTACGTAGGTGATCAAAAGTGTCATTTAGTTTAGGCCTAGCTGTAGTTAGAAGTTAAAAAGAAAAACCTCTGCTGCAGTGATAGAGTTTTATAACCTTGTGCTTGCAGCTGAGAAACAAAAAGATAGGCAAATTTATTTTATTTATCTTTTAAGTAATCATTAGAAAAAAGGGAACTTCCCCTTATAATAGAAGAGCAGTTTATCTGTGCATAGCTGTCCGTTTCTAACTTGCATTTCAGAGGTGCAAATTGAAACACCAATAGTTTTCTGGTGCCACTGTGGGGTATAAGGCATAAAACTTCAAGCAAGCTTAGGCTTATGTCACGAGAATGACTATCTGGCATCCTACTACTCCTGTTCAACAACCAAATCTTACACCACCTACTATTCAACCAAATCTTGAACATGTGGAAGGAGAGCAAATGGACATCATTAGTAGCCTAAGGAGTTTCATATTTGCATAAAAGGAAAGTCCTATTCAGTGGAGAAACGTGGCTACTATACTTGATGAAGAAGAAAACAAAGTAGATCTTGTGGCTGGAAGACCAATATTACCACCTCCCGCATGGTAGTAGATAATCCTGGCTCACAGGGTTTATTCAAGAAGGGGAAGAGACGATACTACAAATCCTTTTTTCCAAGATCTTGTTCCTATAGAAGTTGGAGAAGCATCCAACATAGTTCTTGAAATCTAGTTAGTTCCTGAAGTCAAGCAGGAAGAACCTCAAGAGGAACCAGTAATCCAGTCTAGAGCAATGGGTGATGCAAATAATAATAACCATGATAATCTGAATCAGAAGCATCCACCCCCATTACATTGGGGTGTTAACATTGGTCCTTTGGCCCTATAAGCAATCATGAGTTACCAAAGGGGTCAAGGAAGCACTTTCCCCTGTTCCACAGCGATGGGACTCAACATCCTTATGAACACATCTCTGCATTCACAACATCTTGTGCCATTTTACATGTATCACATGAAGATGTTGATGTGCGTCTCTTCATTGAGACTCTCGTGGGAAATGATGTTGACTGGTTTAATCATCTGGAGCCAAGCATCATTACAAATTGAGCAACTATGAGCAAGAAATTCTTGGCAAGGTTCAAGCCTGCTGAAGATGTTCACAGATTGTTCGCCCAACTTTTAAATTCAAAGATGAAAAACAATGGACTAATGAGGGAGTTCGTCGCAAGGTTTAATTGCCTAGTTATAAGCCTTTCTCATACACTCAATCCATCTCCACAAATTCTCTTGAGTAGTTTCATTAACGCTCTTCCTTCTAAGATAGCCTTTTTCTTAAGATCGACTGATGAAACAGAATTATCCAGTGCATAAGAAAATGCCATCAAGTTAGAGGATAACATGATTACCTCTGGCAATATGAAGATGGATTCAATTAGGCCTCTTGTTTAGAGTTTTGCGGATCCATTGCTACATAAGGTAGAAAATGAAGTGACTATTATGAAGAGGCAGTTGCCTACTCAGGGACAACCTACACAACAGTCGTATCAGTCACCACAATAACAATACCAACTGCAGCGACAGTATCAACCACAGCAACCATATCAGCCTAAGAGGAACAATTTCTAGCTTTTTAATAACTACAGACCCAAGTTGCCAGCACCTCCACATAGACAAGCAGTTGATGCTGCTCAAAATGTAGTGTTTTGCTCCTTTCATGAAACTGATGCACATATTGTTGCAAATATGTACCTAATCGGTGTTGTCATTGATGTCAACATATCCTTGTTGTCATTAGTGTCAATTGTATCTTATTTTATTACTCATTTAGAAGACTTGTATGTTGAGGATATTGAGAAAATTAGCCTCTCCAGAAGAAACAAGTAAGTTACATATCTCTTTGTTAGAAACAATGAAGATAGTACAGTTTAGTGAAGTAGATTGCTCCTCATTCCTAGTGAGATGAAGATCAAACTCTACGGATTAAAGGGTTTGTAGACGATTGTCTGAAGTTCCTCCAGTTAAGATTTGAAAGGTCCACATGAAGTATTGGTGAAGTTATGGCCATCTGAGTAGAACCGGGTTTTTCAGTTGTTCAAAGGAAATAGAGTGACAGAAATTTGGTCCAGATTGCTCCGCATTGGAATATTATGGTCTGCGGTTGTAGAGGCATGTTTGGGATGTTGGTGTGTATCCTTAACTCAAGTGGTTCATGGTTTGGAGGTCCGCAAGCAATCTTTCTAGTGTGACAATCATGGCAGTTAGTGTTCTTGAGTTCAAGTATGAAGATGCAAGTGATTATGGTGATTTAAGGTAGTGCAGTTGTTCTTGTTGATTTCATTGTGCTTGTGGAGATCTCTGGATCATGTGCCTATTGTGTTGGTGGTCTGCATTGAGAATTAAGCTTGTAGTTGAAGATTTCTCTTTGGGTGTTGCTCTTCTTTCCAGTCTTGGCTGATCGGATGTTTTATGCATGTTGCGGATGATTTAAGAGAATTTCTATGGAGCGTGGCATGTGGTTCAAGGAAGATTTGAGTCCCAACTATGTTTGGCTGATAGTGTAGTGATCCACATTAAGTCAAATCCTTGTAATGCTGACCTTGATGTTCATTCCAAGGTTGATGAAGCATATAAACACTTGTAGTTGAGTTGTGAAAAGTTGTCCTTGTGCAAAAATGATAAGATCCTAAGAAAGGTAAAAAGGCAGAGCAGAGAAGAGGAAGAACAAAAGAGGAAGAGCAGTAAAAGATGAGGAGGTAGTGAAGAAGTGTTTGGGGGCAAAGCAGAAATGTTGTGAGCTTCAAAGGAACTGAACCTTGGTATGAAAAAGATGTTTCTCAGTTCAACCTTTCTGTGTTAATCATATAATTATTTTGTAGACAATGAGTCTCTTGGAGCAGTGAGCTCTGGACAGTGCACCCAAAGGCAAGTGCCTTCCCATTTTTCTATTCTTTTAACAGAGAATAAATCTTGTGGGTTAACCCCCACTGTGGTTTTCCCTTAACCAGGTTTCCACGTAAAAATCTTGGTGTTATGTGTGTTGATTGTGTTTCTACTCATTTGTTGTTGATTCATGTTTTCATGGTTATATCATTAATCTATTAATAAGTGGTAAAAAAGATTAATTGCAACAAATGATAAAGTTTTGAGAGAACTGATTCACCCCCCCTCTTAGTTGTCTGCCCTAATTTCAACACATATTGGTGCCACATGTCCTAAAAATTTAAGAATAAATCAGATTATGGGATACACTAATGTTGCACCCATTTCAAACATTGTCCCTTCCCCAAGTATGAATGTTGTCTTGCCATAGACAGACAACTTCGATGGCAACCCTACTACATGATACTTCTAGAAAGACCCTATCTTAATAAAGGAAGAACAAGAGGATCTTCGTCAATATTCTCTTGCAGTGAACCATGAAAATATTTCGACACCTGCATTTATATGGGCTCAACATTTCAAGGCATAGAAAGAAGAAGAGGATAAACTAAGATCAAAAGAAAAGGGGAAGGAAGTGGCTTCCACTTCTAATGTTAAGTCTCCACATGAAAATGTCAAGGCTGCTCAAGATCTGTCTTCAACGAATTTTGATATAGTAGATTCTATGATGAAGACAAAGGTGTAGATTTCTCAACTAGAATATCTTCAAGATCATCTAGATCAGATAGATAGAATTGTTAAGTATGTCAAGAAGGAGGCTGTCATACAACCTACATTGCTTGAATACTCCATTCCAGTAGAAGAGAAGCCCAAGCCTTTCTATATCTCTTTGTACATAAGAGGCTATAAATTGAGCAATTGTATCATTGATTCAGGAGCCTTAGACAACATCATGCCTTTACAGGTGATGAATGCATTAGGACTCTCGTGCACCAAGATGCATGATAAATGTTATTCACTTGAGTCTAAGTCAATGCCGTTGGTTGGACAATTGAAGGATGCTCAAGTACGGTTGGCAGCTTGTCCTGAGAAGAAAATAGTGATGACTATCTTGGTAGCCAATATTCCAGCCAGTAAAGGGATGCTTCTAAGTAGAAGTTTCTGGAAAGATCTCGAGGGAGAAATAGAATTGGATTGGTCATCTGCGACCATTCCTTTAAAGAAAGGTAGTTTCAAATTGGAACCAGAAACCAAGTCTCGGTTCACAGTGGTGAAATCTCAAGATCCTCAAGCACAAGTGATGTATCAAGAAACATGTCCTGGTACGTATGTTATGCTATCAAAAATAACTGAAAAGAATCAGGAGGTTAGGTGCACGGTTGGCAAATCAAAGGAAGAACCTAAAGAATTTCATAGTTTGCATACTTTCTATGAAGAAGGAGAAGTGCAACAATCTTCTCAAGAGCAAAATTACAAGGAAGAGATCAAATATGTTGCACAGAACAATAATGAATCTGATGGGTTCATCTCATCTTTTGAAGGTTGGTTTAAAGAAACTAAGTTAGATACATTTTAGTTGGAGCAAAAACAAGATTTTCTTCCTTATGAAGATGATCTATCATTAGAGGAATTTTTCAAAAACAAAGATCATATGGAAGATTCATCATTGGATCTTAACTATTTTCTACATCATTTAGAGAATGATTCTGCAATAGAGGATACTGTACACTTTCCCTTATAGTTTAGCTTGATTTTGACTTTGTCTCAAGAGGTTTTCATACACACTAGTGAAGAAGATGATGTTGAATTCATCCATGAACCTGTGCAAGTAAGGGACATCACCGATACTATTAAGCCACCACAAAATGCAACATATGAAGAGACTTATAGAGAAGAAAATTTCATGGAATATTTAGTTTGGGTCACTAAAGAAGATCGATTAGAGAAATCAGAAATCCTTGACAAGTGTCTTGTGAGATACGCCATATGTGAAATCGATCAAGGAGATGAAGAAGAAACATATAGCTCCAAAGATCATGATTTTGATACTACTCACTTCTATGAAGAAGAAAGTTACATGGTTGCTGAGGATGAGATACTGTCAAATATTCCTAAAGAGGAAGATACGTTTATTGAAGAACATGGCTCTATCAAGGTTGATGAGACTCAAAATGATGGATGGCAAAGCAAGCTGCCAGGTGAAGATGTTATCCATCAAGTATACTTTGATAATGATCAGGAGCACGAGCATTCAGACCTTGATGATTTACCAAATTATGAGGATTGGATGGACAAAAACATGACCAATGAAGGTGAAGAAGAAGTACCTAAAACACTAGAAAAATGGGTGACAATAGTTGTGGATCTGATAAGCCAAGAGTCAGTAATGAGGATTGTGTATGAGCAACTCAGACCTTTTTCAAAGGATGATACATTGACTGAATTCAAGGTTGCATATGTTGAAGACATAAATGAACGTCAAGTTCAATATGTGGTGACTACCATTCCCACAAGCATACTTTGGCCATAAGACATTGCTTCATATCTTCAAAAAGAGGTTTTGTACCTTCACCTATTATAGAGGTTGCTCACTTTCAAGGGAGATGCTCCACCTGATCTCTAGCATATCAACTAGTTCCTCATGAATTTCTCATGGCCTGAACAAGAATACCCACCTAAATTGTGGCTCTTTGAGGAGATGTTGCAGAGAAAGAAAAACTTTGTGTTGCCAAGACAATCTTCACAGCTAAGGAGAGATGGATCTTATTTTTTGAATCAGTTGATGGTTTTGTGTGACAGTTTTTGTTCTTCTTGTCCTTGCTCAAAAGAGCATTTGTGTGAACTTTCTGTTCTCGTAATGTGTTTCCCCTTTATGTGATGTGATCATTATTTTATGATGTATTTCCCTTTTCATAATGTGACAGTTGTGTTGTTTGTGTTTCTAAGAATTTCCAACTCTTAGGTGATTCTAGGAAGTCCAGTCCTAGGTGATTTTAGGGAAAAAGTCTTGTTCTAGGTGATTAGGAAATGGCCTGACTCTATTGCCCAATGGACAAGACACCGGTCTAAGCTAAAAAAATTCTAGAGATTCTTAGTTCTCCTATGCCGTAAGTATCCGACATGGTCCCCAGACAGAGCCAATTGTTGTGCCCAATCAATTTTTTTGCTTCATTAAGGCATTTTGTAAGAGTCTAGAAAAATTTTCATCAAAAAGTCAAAATTTTTAAAAATAGACGTCAAATTATGTTTTCTAGGTTTCTTGAGATACGGATGCTGGCAAAATTTTCTAAAAATAGAAAGTTTCTAAAAATAGATTCTCTGATTCAGGAGTCATGCCTGATTCTATTTGGCTAATTTTTCTTCAAAATCAAGGTGGTCCAAACGAAATATGCAAAAGATCAAGTTTTCTCTACTAGGTCAATTCTACTTTTTTAGATGGCAAAGCACGAGCTCCGAAGCCATTGATGGAGGAAGTTCATCTGTCAGGGATCAATTTCAAGTTTTCTAGACTGTTTAGATAACGCAAAAATGTCAAGCAGTCATCAACTGACGAGAAACAGAGGACGAAGCATGATGAATCTAGAAAATGAAGAAAAGTTAAAAAAATCCTCAAAATGGTTAAATCTGAAATCCCAAGTGCCCCTGGAGGCTGGGGGCGCCCAACCTTGGCAGACTTAGACTTTTTTGTATTTTTCAAAAAATGTTTAAAATGCTTCTGTCAACCAGTTTCCAGGTGGAGAAAAGTAGTCATTTTGGTCAATAGGTTCTGAAAAGCAGGGAATCACATTAGATATACTCAAGCTATCCGGTCCATCCTTCATCTAGTGGCAGTTGTCTGACAAATCATCGAAATCAGAGATAGAAAGCAGCAGCTGGCATGGGAAATGATGCAAAACTGCAAACAAAGGTGAAAATCATAAAAATGACTAAGGCACAGTTTCCCAAGTGCCCTTGGAAGTTGCAGGTGCCCATCATCCTCAGACTTAGAATTTTTTTCAAGTTTTTTGAGAAATGTCAAAAAGTCTTCGTCAGCCTGATTCCAGAGGGACAAAATCAGTCAAACTCAATCCTAATGCCCATAAAAGCTAGAAATTCATCTCAGATATGTTCAAGCTACTCAAATCACCTCTTATCCTGCTTCAGCAGTCAGTCGGATGACCAAAAACAAAGATTGAATGGGACCTGTGGCACGCAAACAGAGAAATGGAATGAAAGTTGAAAAAATCTAAAAATTTTCTAAGGCATGAAATCTTGGGTGCCCTAGGAGGCTAGGGGCACCTTTACTCACCAGACTTAGTTTATTTTTGCATTTTTTCAAAGAATGTGCAAATCCTCCTCCGTCAGTCCGGTTGGATTCACAGGAATTTAGTTTGGCTCAGTTTTTGAAGTAGGTAGAAGGTAGAATTAGTTTAGTTTTCATCAGGTTTGCCTACTTGACTGATCATCAGTCTCAGTTTTGCTCTAGCAGATGAGATTTGATAGCCTAACTGGGTCCCACAGTCATCAGAACGCGTGTAGAAGACAAAAAATTGAAAAAGTTGAAAATATCAAAATTTGGCTAAGGCATTGAAATCCAAGCACCCCTAGAGGCTAGGGGCCCCTAGGATCACCAGTGTTAGAATTTTTCATGATTTGATGATGTCATCTATTAGCCGCTTCCCAATTTTCCTCCGGCGATGATTTCTAGATGTCAAATTTGTAGTCAAACATCGTCAGATTGTCAGTTCGTCAGATTGTCAGTTCGAGGCTGGGGATCAAATCAGGAATGATAAAGTTTCAAGATGCCATCATTAGTTAGCTTTTTCAGTCAACGGTGACAGTTTGTTGTCTTGTTGAAGTCAGAGGTAGGCCATGCTAGAGTCAGAATGAGTGCAAAAGTTTCAAAATGAAGGAAAAATTGGCTAACACTTTTGCAACTTCGCGTGTTTGATGACATCATCAAAGAGGATTATTTTTAATCATCTCACACATAAAGCCATAGGTAGCTATAAAATAGGAATTCTTCCTATTCGAGCATATCAACTTAGATTTGTGCTTTAAAAGATGCTTTCTTCATGGATAAGATTCAAGTTTTATGCTTTCACAAAGAAAGTTACTTTTTTCACTCTAACGTTCTATAAAACAAGCTTTTGGCCTCCTTATTCATTAATTTGCAGGTTGCATCCAGAGGAAGAAGATTATTGTTTTCTTCTCACGAAGATTTGAGAACCCAAACGGAATGCATTTTCGGTGTTCTTCATAGTTTTGGGATTGAGAAGCACAGAGGCATGCTTTTTCAAGCGCCATCTTTCTAGGGTGTCATTTTTTAAAAATAGGGCCGAAGCTTTTTTAATTTTCATCAAAATGGGTCCACCTGGAATTTCATCCTCTTGAAGATTGGTAATGTTTATCTTTTCAAAAATCTTCTTTTTTGCTGCTTTTTTGGGAAATCCTCTGCTTTTTCAAAATCTAACAATCTAGGTTGTTTCAGAATAGGATTGTCTACAAAACCCATGTGCTAGCGTTTTCTCTTGAAATCTACCTTTTAGAAGAAATTAGCAAACAATTTTCATCCTTTTAGCTAAAATATTTCTAACATAGGTGTGTTCATAGTCATTCTTCAAGTTTTTCAGTATGCAATACTCTCCAATAGAGATTAAGCCTGAAACGATGTTAGTTCATGATTACTTGAGAACTTTCAAGACAAATTTGCATAAGGTGCTTCCAGCGTTCAATTTACATGCTTTGGAAGATGTAGGAAACATCACTATCAAGAATTTGAGTCACTTTGGGTTGCTTGTAGCAGCTTCATTCCCCATCACAGTGCAAAGTATTGAATTCATGGTTGCTTGCACTAAGCATTACAATTCAGTTACAAGAGAAATCCAATCAGTAGATGGATGTGTGCCCTGCAGCCTCAGGCCAAATGACATTTGAAAATGTTTTTCAATACCAGTATGGAAGGAGAGCTTAGTCATTTCTATCAAAGAATGCAAGAGGGTGTGGCATAATGATAAAGAAAAGTATCGGAAAAAGATTGCTGAAAATTGGTTGAAAGAAAAGTGGAACATTTTGCCAACGAACGTTGGACGTGGAGATTTCAAGGAAGAACATGCAATAATGATTACTCTACTGAGTTGAATCACATGTCAAGTAGAAGCTAACAAATTTTAGCCTTGGATGTTTTACATCATGTCCTAGATTGTTGATAGAACATAATACTATGATTGGGTAGCATTAATCAGTGATAGTCTCCACCATCAGATAATTGATTTTCAAAGGGTCCATGAATTCCACATGATGTCATATCTCATATATCTAATGGCCTTGCCTTTCAAGGCCAGTTTAGAGATTTGAATATCATCAGAACTCTGGGTGTTCATCATGTATATCACCATTTCCCACAGTTAGAATTTTCTCAGGTTGAGCGACATTATAGGCGGGTAAATGATGCATTCCTTATACATGCGGTGTGAGATCTGAATAATGAGTTGCATATACAATTTTCAACTGATGCTAGATTGGCAATGACAGAATATGCTAATTGGTTTATCTAGTTTCCCACTTTCTCCTACATTAGAGTATATGGCTTCTCAGGAGAGCCAACCATACTGCCAAGATATTCTACGGATGAGGTAGCATTCATGGAATTTCTAAGGCAAGTCTATGAAGTTCATACATTTCTATGTAGTAGGCACAAGGCAGCTTTCAATTTTCTGATTGGGATGGGTATTTACAGATGCAAATCTGGAGTGAATGCTAAAGTAATTGGTAGTGAATCATCCAAGTATGGCCTTAAGTTTTTCGACAGGAGGTTTTCATATGATCCCCGTGGTGTTTTTGCATCACACCTTGGTCAAAATTGTGTACATGTGCAAGCGGTTAAATATTTCTAGGCTAATTGTGCAGATGAATTTGAGGTGCGGAAATGTAATTACAACAGGTTTACCCTTCAGCAGTTGGTAGATATCTTGTCAGAAGATGTAGAGGGCTTGTTAGATGATGATGGTGAGGTAATACTTCCCACATATTTCAAAGATCAGGTTATGCAACAACCACAATCACCAGTGAATTGGTCAGCCAAAGAAAACACCCCAATTGAGGAAAGGACGAGCTGGGTTATCAAAAACATCACGATATTCTTGAATAATAAGAAGCAAAAAGAAGCCATTCTAGTTGTAGATCCACCAGTTGTTCAACCATCAGTACCTTCCACTTCCAAACCAAAACCAAGGGTTAAGGCTATGAGTGTCCTTCTAGAAGGAACAAAGATGGCCAACTTGAAGAGGAAAAAGGTTGAGTCTTTGGTCCTTAGTTAGCAAGAATAGCCAGTAGTTGCATCAGAAGTTCTCACTAAACCAGCACCACATGTTGAAACAATACCTTCAGTTCATGTTTCTCCATGTTCATCACCAAGCTCTTCTCCCATTCATATATATTTAGAGCCAGACTCGCCGGTTCATAACACTGAGACACATATTGGTTCATCAGGAGTTGATGAAGTTAGAACCGAGCTTCCTAGAGAGGTTGGCCCATCCTGGCTTGAGAACATTTTGGGTTAGAAAAGGAGAAAGCCTTCATATCAATTGAACTTGACAGAGCTTAATAGCGTCTACCAAGACTAAAAAAATAGGAAACTTAAGAAGAAAGTTCACATTGAAAAGAATGTTGATGGAGAAATTATCCTTGAAACTGCAACACCGCCAGAAGATAAGAATGTTAATGAGATCAAGGTTGATGAATTCAAGGTTGTCAAAGCTAATCTTGGTAGGAGTACCCAGCATATAAATGTAAATCTCTTTGAGGTTGTAGCAGATAATCTAAAAGAGAGGGTGTTGAAGGAGGACGAAGATAAAGCAGCCCTCAAGGCTGAAAATAGGTAGCTGCGGCAATATATTTCCAATTTTTTCCACGGCACTTCACAGGCTGACTTACTGCTTCCTCAGATTCTGGAATCACCGGCCGATCAACAACAACTGAGTTAGTTGGTCATTTATGGGAGGCACATGAAGGATTGGGTGGAAGAATTTGTAACTAAAGGAAGAGTAGTACTTTCACAAATCTATCAATTAAAGTACAATGCTCATGATCTGTGTCAAGGCATTAAGGGGTTACAATAGACTATGGCTAAAAATAGACTAATTTTTGAGATCATAATCTCTAACTTGAAGATAGCATATAATTCCATTGATTCAACAAAACATAAGAAGATTATTTCTACTTGGAAAGTACAGTATCTTTTTACAGTAAAAACCAATGACAATATAATCTCAGAGTTAGTGGAATGGAAAGAAAAAGTGGTAAATGTTCTCAAGTTTGTAAGATCTTTTGTTTCTTAGATCCCATGTTCATATGAGAGAGAAGATGGTACCCTGGATGATCTCAAGGAAGTACAGACAGAATTATAGACTCTCATCTGCAATAATTTTAATGGTGATCTCAGTGTCGGCAAGATGGATTGTTTTGCTGCAATGACAGTAAAATTTGATAAAGTTGTGGGTCAAGTTTGTGAATTCTTCTAGATGGTTATAGATGGTGAAGAAATGTTAGAAAATCAGAATATCATCTTAGAGAGTATTAGTGTTCCTGGCAAAGATGCTGTCACTAGCTTTTTAGAAGATATAGTTTCCAAAAATATCAGTGGATGACATCATCAATAAAGCAGCAATAAAGATGGGGATGTGACTCAAAAGAAAGCAACTTTAACTCAATGCTTTTTCTTTTAAAGCATTTTCTTTCATTCAAAACTTATCCATCCTTGAAATAGTAAAAAAATCACTTTGTAATAGTTGGAGCTTTCTTTGCTTTAAAGCAAATTATTTTAAAGTGGTTGTTAGTTGTAATATTTGTCTTAGAATAGAAATAATGCTTGCGAGTTGGCAAGTTAGTTAGATAAAATCAAGGAGATTTTAGGGTTCCCTACTCCTTTGATTTAGGATAAATAATGGCAACCTTCCCCATTGTTAAGGGAACTGTAATTGTGATAGAAAACTTTTTTGTGCCTATTCTAGCCTATAGAAATTATTATTTCAAGTGCTTGTTCACTTTGTGTTATTTGTTATCTAGTGTTTTATCACATATTGTATACATGCCTTTTGCTACAATATTGTTGTCCTGGAGTTGTAATAACTTTATGATATTGAGAATAGAAATCTCATGCCTACCATTTGCTTTGATTCTCTATCTCACGATCATCTAGTTTTATCATCAGATGTGTAGCTTGCATAATCTTACTTTTAGTTTTCATCTTAAAGTACAATGAGTCTTCTGATGTGATCTGGAAGAAGTTAATTTGAGCTTTTATGTTAAAACAAATCATTCTCTGTTAACTTTTGATTCCTATGCTCTAAATTTACTTAGGTGATCAAAAGTGTCATTTAGTTTAGGCCTAGCTATAGTTAAAAGTTAAAAAGAAAAACCTCTACTTCTATGATAGAGTTTTATAACCTTGTGCTCACAGCTGAGAAAGAAAAAGATAGGCAATTTTATTTTATTTATCTTTTAAGTAATCATCAACAAAAAGGGAACTCCCCCTCATAATAGAAGAGCAGTTTATCTATGCATAGCTGTCTGTTTCCATCTGGCATTTCAGAGGTGCAAATTGAAATGCCAACACTTTTATAATTCAAATTGAAGAGGCCAACAAAGGAAACCATTTTAATGGTCATAAGCTGACATCCAAAATTTAGGTCCAAGCAAAATAGGCCTGGACTAGGGCGTGGGTGCCCAGGTCTAGGGGTGATTTTTGAGTCTTGATTAAGCATTAAAGTGGACCCCTAGGCCCCATTTGACATGGGTTCCAAGGGAATTTTCTCCTAGATAATTCTTACACATGCATAATGAGATTAAGGGGACCTAGGAGCTAAACTAGGTGGTAAAAAGTCATATGGATACTTTTTACGACATAACTTTTAGCCGCCACTTTAATGTATATATGATCTTAGGATCCATACATACAGTAAAGTACGGTAAAAAATACATCAAACACACCAAGCACATGAAGCTAAGGATTACACAAAGATTGAGGAACTATTTCTAGCCCCCAGTCTTAGGTAAGCACTAGAAGACACATTGAAGACATGCAAGACACAAAGAAGACAGTAAGAAGCACACAAAACATGGAGAATATACTCGAAGCACATAAAACACAATGAAGACATGAGAGTAGTCATGCAAAACATGATGAATACATTGATATAACATTGTATATATGAAATAAAATCCTAACTAAGGGGTAGGGGGAGCTCATCGCTATGTCCTTGAAACCACAAAAAACATGCAATACAAAACCCAAAATATAGAGGGACCTCATCGCTATGCCCTTGATACTACACTAGGGGAAAGACATGCCAAACAAAACCTGAGTGTGGGGGGAGCTCATCTCTACTCCCTTGATACCACACAAGGGGAAGACACAACAGATACATGACAAACATGAGCGATGGAAGGAGCTTATTGCTAAGTCCCACCATCTAAAACATGCCAAACACACCTGATGGTTGAGATTATGCTACCACAACCGCCAAATACATGCTTAAGGGAGGATGACTCAAGATCCAATTCCACCTCGTGATGAGGACTTCATATAAAAGGATGTGCACTAGCTCAAGAGATACACCATCTTGCCTTCTGCAGAAGGGCTTTCAAAATGCAACCCCACCCATGTCACGAAGACACCTTACAATGAAAAGGAAGCATGTACTCAAAGTATACAACCCCACCCACATCACAGAGATGCCTTATAGTGAAAAGGAGGTATACGCAATAGTTCAATGTATGCCAAACATGTTTTGTTAGTGCAAATATAATCAAGCAAATACCATTATATATGCCCCCACCTTAAGGTGGTTGATGTCACTTACCAATATCAAGCACATTAAGGTAGAGTGGAAACACGCAAGGGAACAAGAGCTATCACAAAGCCTATGCCACCAGAGGTGACATGTGCCACGATCGCCGAATGTTCCCACAAACACATTGATAAGATTTACTAAGATAACAAGATGTTTAAAAAATCTTACTCTAAGATAACAACCATATCACATTATGAAAGCTATGCATGTATTAGATCAAATTCAAGAAACCAAGGCTACACTAACATGTTTGGATCTGAGTATAGTTGTTGGGCTTATACTGCAAGTATCTCAGGACCAAGTGTAAAAATTAGGAGAGATACAAAACAATCCAAAGTGCACAGAGCATTTGTCTTGTAAAGGTTTGTTAGAAGAGATAAGACAATATGATATATCACATGGAGTGATTCTACTAGTCAAGTGTTAGATATATATCGACCTCATCTTCATATATGGACTAGGTTCATTCTTGCTTACTCACTAAAGGGACACATGGTCCATATCAGTATTTGTTTTTTTTCGTCATCCACAAACTAGGTAGAATCACTGAAGAAGGTAAACAATAAAATGAAAGAGGAGAAAAAGTGCTTTAGGAACACCTCATAGGAGGATACCCCCAAAACACCCTTCATAATGCTATGCCCCTAAGGTACGACACACAACAATAAAATAGAGGAGAAGGAATATAGAAGAATGATGAAACAAATAGAAGAATGATCACAATAGAGGCAGTCTTCTGGTATCCTTGACCTTACAAGAGTATCAAGGGCCATCCAAGAGACCTAAACAACATATAACACAACATGGGGGAACACAAAACAATGCTAATAATATATATATATATATACATATATATATATATACATATATATATATATATATATAGGAGGAGGAGGCCACCCTTGAGAGCAACTAGAATAGGTGCTACAATGAGTGTGACTAAAGGAGGGAGAAATAATTACTTGATTTGATGGGTATTTCCTGGCAGATAATCCTTGTCTATCAGCTCAGGATATCTCACATGTAGTTTTGGTCCTATTGATATTGTATTGACATTAAGTTTAGTACAATGATAGGCTTTGGTGGGCTTCAAAGAGTGGTATCCAATACCAGCTGTGTAGTTAATTCCAGCAGCTTGTAAAGGTATTCTGATTCCTTATTGATTTATACCACAACCATTGCCTACGCAGTCGTAATTTTTGTACAAGATTTGAAATTCACAACCATAGAGAGAGTCCATTTCTTTAGAAGATGATGAGGCTTCATAGGTCTCATAATCTGTAGTATATGTAAGAGTATTTTCTTTGTTTTCTACCAAGAAGACTTTGGGTTTCTCAGGTGTTTCTAAAGATTCCTTAGATGAAATCGATGCAACTTTTGATGTGTTAGAGTTATTAAGTTTATATTCCCCCACACAAGAAACAATAAAATCTAATGAACCCCAATCATCACCAAAAATTGCATGTTTGATGGTTTAGAGTATTGCACAACATTGTCTGTGGCAAGAGGTGTTGACAAATCAACCTGTAAGTTGTTTCTAGACTCTTATGATTATTAACTTGTTTTTGTGTTTCGATATGTAAATAGTTATTTGGTTCAGGATCAACTTCCATAGTGTAGAGCTTGTTTTGATAAATAAACTTTAGTGATCAATGAAGGGTAGACAGAATTGCCCCCATGACATGGATCTACGGTCTACCGAGAATCATATTATATGAAAGTGAACCAAGCATGACATGAAAAAGGGTAGATAACGCCACAGGTCCAACCTTTACAAGTAAAGTTATAATACCCAAGAATTGTCTACCAGCATTATCAAAGCTACAAATGTTAATCCTATCCAGTTTGATTAAATAAGTGTTGATCTTGCTTTTGCGTAGTAGGTCAATGTTACAAACATTAAGAGCCAATCCATTGTCAGTCATAACTCACTTTATCAAATTTTTATCTATTATGACAAATATTATAAGTGGATTGTATTCATCTTTAATTGGTGGTATTTCATGTTGTTGAAACAAAATATCTATTTTTATCGCATGCATACAATCTAACAGAACTACTACATCATTTGGCTTAATAGTAGGTGGTACAATCACCTTTTGTAAATCTTTTTGGAGCATTCTGTGATATGTAGGCGATGTTTGTATGAGTTCCCAAAGAGAGATCTTAGTAGGAGTAGCATGAATCTACTCAACAAGATCATAATCTTGGCCACCTTTATGAGTAAGGTGAGGTGGTTGAGGGAGCATAGGTTGAGAAGATGGAAGAGAGACAGGCACATGTGGTTCTTACTTTCTTTTCTTGTTATTATGGGTGTTGTATGTGTGAGCAATCACATTGTAATGTGGTTGTTGTGACACATTTTGAACACCTTGATTCCTTTGAGTGATTTGTCTTGCATAATTTAGAATGTAATTTGGGGTCCAAGGTGGTTTTTGATCACCTTGAACCATAATCACTAGTTTTAAGAAAGGTGTATTAGGTGCCCCTCACACAATCATGTTAGGAATATTACTACATGTTTCTAATAACCCCTTAGCAGGTGGAAGAAACTTGTTAAAGGTAATTGAATTATTAACATTGCTTTGATTTTGATTAAGCTCGACATTCATCCCTATAGAATTTAATGTGAGGGAACTTTCTTTATCTACCAATGCTTCATCTTTTAAAGGGAGAGCATTGGAATAAAGAGAAAAGGAATTGTTGATGGTTTGATCTTTAGTGACGTCTAATAGAATAGAACTTGCAACCAAAGGGGAGCTACCCAAGGTCTTTCCATCCTTAGAGATATCCAAGGTTCTTGAACATTCATCCAAAGGAGGAAGATCAAAGGTCTTCACTTCCTTAGGGATGTCCAAGGTGTTTGAACATTCAACTAGAGGAGGAATAGGATAACTCATGGAATCGTCATCATCATCATCATCATCATCATCATCATATATTTTAGATACTAGTTCCAAAGCATTCAAGAGAAGAACTTTCACACTCATCTTTCTCAAGAGTATTCATGGAAATGTACTCGGTTAGATCTTGTAATGCCGAAGGGTATGTATTAATGAGAGCTATGAAGTTGTCAAAATCAGATACATAATCAAGGGTTTTGAATGAAGAGCATTTAAATATATCCTTATGATACATAGCTTGTATATAAGCGAGAACTTGAGGATTCATATTAAGAAATCTATAGAAATTCTCAAAGTTTTTGATATATGCATGTAAAGATACCAAAGATAAATGAGATGAAGATTCGATAATAGAATGTCTTGGAATATAAATGCACAATAAGATCTTTTCATTTATCAAATACAATTAATTGAGAGACTTTTGTACACCACAACAATAGTTTGAGAAAACAGAGTTTTTGAAGCTTGTTACCAAGAATAAAAATACACTAGTGTCCTTAAAAATGGAGTGTTTAAGATGTAAAAGTGATTCACAAAAGGTAGTATAGATCACTTTTAATATTTCTTGCAAAAAAATGTCAGAGAGGTTAAATTGCCTATGTTGAAATACACATTGTGTAATTACAAACGTGTGAAATTTTTAAAGTATGAAATGATGCAAAATTTTCAAATGAGCAATGAAAGTATGCTTTAAATCCTCAACAGATCTGATTTGAAAGATGTTTATGATAGAAAAAAAATATGAAATGAGATTTTGACTACAAACCCTAGCTTTTGGAATTACTAGGTTATATGAAAAATGCAACTTTTTAAGAAAAACCCTAGAAAATGAAACTTGTACATGCAAGATTCGATATGAATGATTGCTGAATTACTATAACAAGGATCATATCTGATGCAAATATCAGAAAATTAAATCTTTTTATGATATGCTATAGAAAATATGCAAAACTATGCCTTAAATGCAGGACTAGAATGCTTGTTTTTTGATTCTTTTCAAATTTATGCAAGATTTTTCAATGCAAGATGATAGATATGATATGAATTAATGAAAAAACTGATTACAATACTCAACAAGATGCAAGTTTAGAATAAACATGGGTTCACCAAAATGTTATGTATGAAAAGGGGATGACGTTGAAGTGTGGTTAAGGTAGATTCAATCAAACCCTCCTTTCACAATAACATTCAAGTACAAAAATTGAGTCGAGTCACTATAGATGGAGAGGACTCAGCTACAAGTTGATGTCACTTAGGAATGATATGGAAAGATAGATTAGATTGCTAGATATGTTAAACCCTAATTCAATTAAGCCTTAAACCCTAATTATATGATTCCAGATATAGACAGACAAGATATGACAAATGATTGCACAAGAAGGCACTAGATATAGATTAGAAACATACCATGATTTAGATTTCCAAAGGAAGAAACTTCAGGGACACTGGATAGGTACCCTAGTCCAACAAGCCACTTTTTCTGTAGATCTGGAACAATGAGGTGATTAGGACTGTAACCTGTTTCAAAGTTTCTAGAGTTGCCAGTCAGGAGGACTACGGGGTGGGCACCCTGGTCCAATAGGTTAGGTTCTATGCAATTTCTTCTCAGATCCTAAATCTTTATCCTCTACTCTGATCCTCAACAACTCTACTTCGCACAATCTTGCACCTATATGATGCAGAGCGCACAATGGATACAAGAAAAAAGACAAACAAGACAAGGTTCTATTCACCCCAAAAGCCCAAAAACAAGGATCTTCATGGAAAAGTGGGAAAAGTAGTTAAGACTCTTGAATTCTTTCTAGAAATGGTGTTTAGACATGTATTAGAAGCCATCCCATCCATTGGCAAAGGTGGATCAAACTTCGAACTAGAAGTTCCTTCACAAACCTCAAGAAAGGCTAGTAGCCCTACAAATAGAGAACAGTCCTAATATCTTCTTGCACAGACATCCAAATGCAACTCTCAAACATGTTATAGATACCCATTATGCCTCCTCACAACATACTCTAGAATAGGTTTAGGTTGTTTTGGAAAGTATGCCTTAACCAATAACCCTCCTAGTGGTTTTAAGCCCTAATTAGGCATAGTTTGTGAAGCAAGTACCCTTGGATGGAACCACAAAACCCTCTAGACCCCTTGGACACTTCACATGGATGGAAACACAATTTATTTCAAGGGTTTTGTGGTCAGGATGCAAGACAATTTCATTCTATGCTTGTTTTCCCACTTCAAATGCAAAAATAACAAGGAAAATGCTGCTACAGTCACCTAGGGCATCAATTTAAACACACCAAAACAACTTTTTCAGTCCTGAGCCTTGGTAAACATGTCAATCACTCCCTCTAATTCCATTCCACAAATTTTTAGATGATTCCCATGGTGGAATGAGGTTTTATGACATTTTTCCTACCAAAACCCTAGTTAACCTAATTAACAGAGTAGTTTTAGAAAAAACGTGATATCTTCCTCTATGAATTGAGTTAAGACCTAAAAATAGATGAATTTGAAAGGTAACTCAATCCTCTTTCCAACCATATATGGATTTCCCCTTTATATGTCTGTACATTACTGTACCAAATGCTGTAACGGGACTGTTGCAGGGAAAATCAGAAAGTTACAATCCATAAAACACTCATATCTCCCTCAATATTGCACCAAATTCGATGAGACTTGAACCAAAATGAAGCTTATTCATCCTAATTCAATATCACATTAATAGTGTACAGGTTCTAGGCTTTACATGGCCATACAAGGCCTGGAACCGGAGAAAAAAATAGTTAGAACTACATAATAAGGGCTTAAAATCACAAGTTTTAAATCCAATTCACATCTATTCATCTTGGTTCAAGTTTTACATGCTTAAATAGGTGTATACATACACAAGATCGACCTCCACTTTAGTTTACTGATTAACTACCCTCTTTTAACACAATGACTCTTCATACCGCCTAATCTTGCCTTGACAACTTTACAAACTTTTGCCATTTTTCAATGTTGACAACTTTATACAAAATCTCCATCCTAGACCATCTTTAACATGACAAAATGGACTAATTATGATCATTTACAACCTCTCAAACCTTTCCTTGGCCATTTTGACCCTTTGACCAACCTTGACCATATTAGGACCTTTTAGGTCTCTTGGCACAAAAATGGCTTTCTAAGCTTTACAAATGAGTTATTTTTGATACCAATATACTTCATGACCTTACAAATCATGTATGAACATTACGAATAAGAAAAAATGCACTTTGACCTCATAAGATGTCTTTATACTTGGGTGCCCTTGCACCACTATAACCTGCAATCACGAGAGAGGGGTTTGAGGGTTGTGGTGTTTAGGAGCTTGCCTCGGTCAAGCTTAGAATGGCATTCTAGCCTTCCAACACTGTTGTTAGATAGAGTGTGTGTCCTTGGTGTAGAAAGGCCAAATCAAATGATGAAATAGATTGATTGAAACACAAATAGATGTCACCTTAGAGGTGAAACGCTCACGAAGAATGAAGATCAATAACTTGTAAATATCTTGAGTGTTCTTGTTGCCAACTATAAAGTTGATGAAATCCTTGATGTGGATATATATACCAGATAGATTCCAGTATGTAAGTGTGTGTGGTGAAGGTGTAAAGTAATAAGGTGTGAAGAAAAGCAGGGATATGTGTGAGAACAACAATTCAAGTCCGGTATGTGACTAAACAACCACATTGAATAGAGGAAGAATGAAGTGCATTAGATCAATATATTGTGCCTAACTAGAACTGAACTCTTGCATTTGTAGATGCTTGCCATCTGTTCAAACACTTAATTATCTTCTGTAAGTTTTGTAGACAGTGAGTCTCTTGTAGGAAGTGTGCCTCTTGTGAGCAGTGTGCTCGGGTAGTGAGCCCTAATTGGCAAGTGCCATTTTGTACTCCTTTATTATTTTAATAGAGAATACAATCTTGGGTTAGTCATCCCATGGTTTTCCCCTTAACAGAGTTTCCACGTAAAAATCCTTGTGTTATGTGTGTTAATTTTATTTCTGCTCTCATGATTACACATGCTTTCATGTTTTGATATAACACTGAATATTGAGATAACTAAAGAAAAGAAAATTAAGGAAAGTTTGAGATAACTGATTCACCCCCCCCCTCTCAGTTATCTACCTTGTTTTCAACAATTTGTATAAGAGCCAAGTTCCTCCGAAAAGTCTAATAGCTTGAGGAATATCCAAGAATCTCAATGGATGAATATGGTATGAAAGAACAACTACAGTCTGCCCTAGATGATCTTGAGCAATCTCACTCTGAGGTCAATAATTTGAGAGAGCAACTTAGGGAAGCTGATGAGTTCATCAATGAGCTGAAAGAGAAACTCAGTATTTCTGTGAAAAAGAGAAATGAATTACTTCAGAAACTAGAAAATTAGAATGAATCCAATAATACTGATGAGGATCTGAATGAAAAAACCAAGCTATGTGAAAAACATTCAAAAGAAGTCATTATGATGAGACATGAAATGGAATTAGGAATTATGAAATTCACCCAAGAGATTGAAGAAAAAAGAAAGATTGAAGATAATCTAAAACAATCCCTCAAGGAGAAAATAGAGGATTGCCACAAAATGGACAGAATAATTAGGCATCTTGAATCTGATCTTGAAGAAGCTAGAGACAATGAAGAACAACTTGAGAATCAGATAGACACTCTTAAAAAAGATCTTCAAACTGCAAATGAATACAAAGAAAAATTCAAGATAAGCTTAGCCCAACTTGATTTTCTTCTTGAAAGCCAAAAGAGGGTAGATGATAAGCATGGCTTGGGATATTAGAAAGGTGAAAGCTCTGGATCTAGTCAAAAGAACTTTGGTTCAGGAAATCAAAGAAACAGGGCTAGAAGACCTCCAGTAAGGCAACCAAATACCCAAAGATATCCATCCTTTAATGGACACTGCTTCAATTGCACTAATTTTAGTCATAAAGCAACTCAGTGCAACAGGAGAATGAATTAGAATAATCCATCCTTCTCTGGATAATGTTTTAATTGCAAAAGGTATGGTCACAAATCTCATGAATGCATAAATATGCAAATAAACAATTCATTCAATGGTAGATGCTTTGCATGCAATAGAATGGGACATATGGCTAATCAATGCAGATCAAGAGGATATCAATTAGATAAGTAAAGAAATGTTATATGTTACAATTGCAATAGATATGGTCATATTGTCAAATTTTGCAGAAGCAGAAATTAGGATAGAAAAGGTCAAGTGGAACATGATCAGAAACAAGATAAGGGAAAAGGTAAAGTGAATGCAGATGAAGTTCAAAAGGAGATGAGCAAGATTTGGGTAAAGAAGAGTATAGAAAGTATTGGGGATGGATCTGCACCAGAATCTAGTGCTAATATTCTTTCCAAAAACTAAAAAGGTGAGCTCTGGCTCAGGGGGAGTCAGAGAAAAATAATTTCCCCCAACCAGTCAACTAGTGCCTAAATTCAGCACATTGAGTAAACATCTGACGCTACAGATTACAGGTTCTCAGGAAAACCTCCAAATAACCTTCAGTCAAAATGTGAAAGATCCGCATGGAGTTTTGCAAGATTTATAACCGCTCAAGTTAATCTGGTTCCGATAGCTATCTGATAAAGTAGAATTTCACAAACAGATCCGGTATGATTCAGAATTGAAATGCTTTGATCTGCGGACCCATGGCATGATTGAAGAAAAGAAGATATGTTGTCAATCCTCATTGACAATGATTCTAAGTTCGGCGCAGTGATTCAAGAAGATCTCTCTCAAAACAGGGCGACCGGATAACTTAAGTTGTGCATTTATTACAAAAGGAAATTAGGGTTTGCGCAAGGATAAAAGGGTTCTTTCACTCATTATTTACACACTTGCACTCACAAAGAAGAAAAGAAGAGCTCTACAAAGAAGATTTTGCAATTCACTCAGGATCAACTAAAAATTGAATTCAACAAGCGATTCGTTCTGGCTCCTACTTCAAACCCTAAAGCGTGAAAAGGTATTTTCATTTTGAAAATCTCTCTCTGAATCTCTTGCAAAATGGATACTCCAATGGTTGTTAAAATCTCTAAAAGACCGATACCAAAATTCAAGAAACACCCTTACAAGTCACTAGAAGTTGATCCCTTAGGTGCATTCTACAACATTCCTCATGGTGTCTTGCATGTAGAAGATGTTAGGGTTTATATCCATGCAAACATCAAAGATTTTGGAGACTCAAAATTGATTGACATCTATCAAAATCAGTTAATGGATGAAAATTTTGAACTCAGACCTGAATTCAAGATCCTAAGAGACAAACACTTTGAACATTGCATACATTTTCTGTCTTTTGTAGAGGACAAATGGGTCCGGTATGTTCTAAGTAGGATGCATGACAATTTTATGTGGCTGATGAGGCCATTCAAGATAACGAAAGATACCATCAGGGTTGTGACTGGACTGCATTCAACTGGTGGGTTACCCGCACTCAAATCTATAAAGAACCAAATGGTAACTGAGGCCACCAGATCCAAATTTGACAAAAGAGCAATGACTATAGATGACATCACATATCCAGATGTCAAGTTTGTCTCAATGATAATTGGTTACAAAATCTACCATTCAAGTAGGGAAAGCTCTATGTCTAGTACATCAATCTATGCTACATATCAGATGCTGAAGGAAGATGCAGATAATGACCTGTGTTAGCTTCTACTAAGTCAACTGATGGAAAATCTGCAAAAGATCAAGAAGGATAAGAAAAACTCTTTTAAATATGGCAGTCTAATATTGTATTTATTTTTCTACTATATGAATGAGCTGCTTGGATCAAAGGGTTGGGTGTGGCAAAATGATAAACCAATTGCAATTCAAATCAGAGATTACATGTATGGACTTGGTGATGCACAAGCCCAAAACTCTGCTCTCTGGGGTTACTTCAGGAACTTCCAGAGCATGATGCAAGCTAGAGAGAGAATACCACAGTCCATAGTTGAGAAATACAAGGACATAGTTTGCTTTATGGTGGACACTGATCAATGTCTAATGGAGGCAGTTGAGCCAAGAACTGTGTGGATAATGCCCATGGGCTATGAGGTCGATGAAAAAATTTTGGAGTTACATGTCCAACACTTGTTGAGCCAACCTAAAGACACTAAAGTAGAAAGGTTTGGCACCTTTGAAGAGATAAGCATAAAAATACATGTTGAGTTAAGGTAGCCTGAGATGAAGAGGAAAGTAAGAAAGGAAGTTGAAGAAGTTGCCAAAAGATTTGGCTTATCAAAAGAGGCAGTAGATGCAAATATAGAGAAAATGGAGAAGGTAGAGAAAGAAAGACAAGAAGCAAAGAAAGGAAACATTTCGGTGCAAGCCTCCTCCTGGACTAGATCTTCCAAGAGCTCTGCACCTGTCACTCCTAAAATCTCAAAGGCTACCAAACCAGAAGTCAAGCCATCTGACAGAAGTAAAACGAGAATGAAGACCAAGGCCTCAAGAACATATACAAGCCACAAGGATGATGGAGAAATAGAATCAGATGAAGAAATCAAGAAAATGAAGAAGAAAAGAACATCCAAAAAGTTCTCTGCTAGCAGAGATGAGGAAGAGAAGGTAGAGGAATTTGTTGAAAAGCCCACTCTTTCCATTGATGATATCATCAAGGCAGTCACTATGGATGGGAACCTGTAGCCAATGACAGAGCTCTATGATGAATACAATGATTCTGACAAGAGAATTCTAGAGGAAGCTACTGTACGGTATTTGAATATCTATAACAAAGCATTCATTGAAATAATTTCATTAATTCCAAAAAGCCTAGAAGAAGTATTGGAACAAAGAAAGGTGAAGGAAAAGGTTAAAGACTTAGAAATCTGGGAACAAATAATGATACATCTTTACCCATCTATCACTCCAAAATAAATGGACATGATCTTCAAGGATTGTAAGGATGAGTTCTAGAGTAAGGCGAGAATGATTAAACTCATGCTTGGAGAAACTGACCAAGTAGCAAGCGAAACAAAAGATATCCTCTAGAATGCTTTGAAGAGATTCAATCTTCCTATTGTAGAGGAAACAAATGAATAACCTTCTACCATGGATGTTGAAGGATTAAATGTAATCAATGAAGAATCTTTTGACAAGGATGTAGAAGGATCAAAGAAAATAGATGAAGGGAAGTCTGAGGACTTAGATTCCTCTGTTCCAAAAGAGGAAGTTCATGAAGCAGTAAACACAAGTGACATCTCTCCTCCGGATCCCATTGTAGCTATGACAAACATTCTAAACTCTGAAGCTGAAGGAGAAGCTAGAAGAGAGGAGATGAAGATTCAAGAAGAAGAGGTTAAGGGAAAAGAAGAAGAACAAGTAGAAAAGACTAATGATGACTCTTTTGATATTTTAAAGAAGTCTCAATCTCCAGCAAGAGACACTGTAGAGATAGTGAAGAATGTCTTAGATAGAGAAATGATGGCGCTGGATGAACCTGAGCTATTTCAAGGACCACTGAATTTTGACTCTATCTCCCTGGTTCAGACAATGAAAATAACATCTTTTGTTCAAGCCAAAGCAAAAGAAAAACTCTTGAAATCTCACATGGAAGACTGTGAACTGTTGGAGATTACATCCGGGATGCTGGAGAAGATCATGCCATCCTATCAAAAGGATCCTTCGGCCTCACCATCCGGTAACTTGAAAAACTTAGTAAATTTTGTTAACACTCATTTTGAATCTCTAAAGAAATCAGCAGAAGCAAAGGTCGGGAAGGAGTTTTTGGGGAAAAGATTCACTGAGGTCCAAGGACTTATTGCAAATGATAGGAGGACTCTAGATATTGGAATAAAGAGCCTCGAAAATGCTCTCAAAGATGGTGGGGACCTATTCAAATTTTGTCTGACTTGGCCTAAAGTGACAAAAGATATTGAGGAGAAAGTAAAAGAATAAGAAGAAAAACTGTCAAGCCTAGTTCAGAATTTTGACCCTCTTTCCTCCTCTTTAATGAATTAAGAATGCCAGACTATTGTTATAATAAACAAAATAAAGAGACTGGGCAAAGAAAAGAAGAACATAATGAATAGAATGGGTGAACTCAGAGGGATAATTATTCCTAAGCTAGAGGCAATGCATGAGGCATTGACAGATGCTCAGACCACAGCCCGGACCAGTGATCCAACAGATTTAAGAAGAGCAGAAGCATATGCATTTTTGTTGAGTGCTCACATCTCCATCTTGGATAGGATGAAGCAGATCTGGGCCACAGAGTTTGTACATCTAAAGACTACTTTTGCGAATATACTTAAGTATATGTAAGTAAAACATATGATTTATATATACTTATGCGGCCATGTATACAATAATTTTTGCAAAATTTTGGTATGCGGATTCTACCCTTTGCCATTGATGTCAAAGGGGGAGTGAAGAGTAGTGAAAAATGTGGAATCCAGCTAAGGGGAGTTCCAGTATAACAGTGCAAAAGACAGAGTATCAGCTAAGGGGCAGTTACTGCAACACTTAGCCAATTTTCATTAAGTGTTGCCATCAATGCCAAAGGGGGAGATTGTTGGCAAGAGATGCTATGTGGCTTCATAAGTGTTGTCATTGATGGAAACAAAGTCTATCATACACATCCACAGTACATAGTATGCCTACACCAGAAGTCAAATTGAAGATTGTTTTGGTCTGGTGAACAAGAACAGAGTATGTAACAAGGTCCGATAATTAGGTCCGGATCTCTCAGATGGTGTAACTCAATAAGTTACAAAATTGGACAAGTCACGGGGGGTATCATGACTAATGCATTCCAAAGATTTAGCCTCCAGTGATAAAGAAAGAAAAAGATATGAGCATCTGAGTGTTGGGTTCCAATCAGGCAGAGCGGACAGAGGAAGAATAGAACAGCAGAGTATCAGACTTCAATCTGTATGTGTAAAAGGTCTTGATCAAGCAATTTGTGGGATTATAGATTGTTGGCCAACATGATTAATAACTTCTATGCCTAAGATTTTGATGTGCATCACAAATCAAGCATGGATTCAGCTGACAGATCAATAACTTGCAAATATCTTGAGTGTTCTTGTTGCTGACTAGAAAGTTGATGAAATCCTTGATGTGGATATATATACCAGATGGATTCTAGTATGTAAGTGTGTGTGGTGAAGGTGTAAAGTAATAAGGTGTGAATAAAGTAGGGATAAGTGTGAGAACAACAATTCAAGTCCGGTATGTGACTGAACAACCACATTGAACAGAGGAAGAATGAAGTGCATCAGATTAGTATATTGTGCATAACCAGAACTGAACTCTTGCATTTGTAGATGCTTCTCATTAGTTCAAACACTTGATTATCTTCTATAAGTTATGTAGACAGTGAGTCTCTTGTAGGAAGTGTGCCTCTTGTGAGTAGTGTGCTCGGGCAGTGAGCCCTAATTACAAGTGCCATTTTGTACTCCTTTATTCTTTTAACAAAGAATACAATCTTGGGTTAGTCACCCCGTGGTTTTTCCCTTAATAGGGTTTCCACATAAAAATCCTTGTGTTATGTGTGTTAATTTTATTTCTTCTCTCATGATTACATATGCTTTCATGTTTTGATAGAACACTGAATATTGAGATAACTAAAGAAAAGAAAATTAAGGAAAGTTTGAGATAACTAATTCACCCCCCCTCTTAGTTATCTACCTTGTTTTTAACACTAGTGTCCTTAAAAATGGAATGTTTAAGATGTAAAAGTGATGCACAAAAGGTAGTATAGATCACTTTTAAGATTTCTTGCAAAAAATGTCAGAGAGAGGTTAAATTGCCTATGTTGAAATACACATTGTGTAATTACAAACATGTGAAATTTTCAAAGTATGAAATGATGCAAAATTTTCAAATGAGAAATGAAAGTATACTTTAAGTCCTTGATAGATCTAATTTGAAAGATGTTTATGACAGCAAAAAAATCTGAAATGAGATTTTGACTACAAACCCTAGCTTTTGGAATTACTAGGTTATATGAAAAATGCAACTTTTTAAGAAAAACCCTAGAAAATGAAACTTGTACATGCAAGATTTGATATGAATTATTGATGAATTACTATAATAAGGATCATATCTGATGAAAATATCATAAAATTAAATCTTTTTATGATATGCTATAGAAAATATGCAAAACTATGCCTTATATGCAAGACTAGAATGCTTGTTTTTCAATTCTTTTCAAATTTATGTAAGATTTTTCAATGCAAGATGATATATATGATATGAATGAATGCAAAAATTGATTGCAATACTCAACAAGATGCAAGTTCAGTATAAACATGGGTTCACCTAAATGTTATGTATGAAAAGGGGACGAGGTTGAAGTGTGGTTAAGGTAGATTCAATCAAACCCTCCTTTCACAATAACATTCAAGGACAACAATCGAGTCGAGTCACTATAGATGGAGAGGACTCAGCTACAAGTTGATGTCACTTAGGAATGATATGGAAAAATAGATTAGATTGCTAGATATGTTAAACCCTAATTTAATTAAGCCTTAAACCCCAATTATATGATTCCAGATATAGACGGACAAGATATGACAAATGATTGCTCAAGAAGGCACTAGATATAGATTAGTAACATACCATGATTCAGATTTCCAAAGGCAGAAACTTCGGGGACACTAGATAGGCACCCTAGTCCAACAAGCCACTTTTTCTTTAGATCTGGAACAATGAGGTGATTAGGATAGTAACCTGTTTCAGAGTTTCCAGAGATGCCAGTCAGGAGGACTACGGGGTGGGTGCATTGGTCCAATAGGTTAGGTTTTATGCAATTTCTTCTCAGATCCTAAATCTTTATCCTCTACTCTGATCCTCTACAACTCTACTTTGCACAATCTTGCACCTTTAACCTGTAATCACAAGAGAGGGGTTTGGGGGTTGTGGTGTTTAGGAGATTGCCTTGGTCAAGCCTAGAATGGTATTCAAGCCTTCCAACACTGTTGTTAGATAGAGTGTGTGTCCTTGGTAGACAAAGGCCAAATAAAATGATGAAATAGATTGATTGAAACACAAATAGATGTCACCTTAGAGGTGAAACCATCACGAAGAATGAAGATCTTTCACACCATGAGGAGATGGATTGATGAAACCAAATCTACAACAAACAAACATAATAACAACACAATTCTACTCTGCACATAATGAATGCTTTGAAATCCTTTAGCTCAATATCACAAGTTTGCATTATCCATATCTAGTTAAAATGAAATCCTAAACATGTTTATAAATGCATTCCTGCTAACTTTCATAATTCAAATTAAAGAGGCCAACAAAGGAAACCATTTTAACGGTCATAAGCCAACATCCAAAATTTAGTTCCTGGAAAAATAGGCTTGGACTAGGGCATAAGCGCCCAAGTCCAAGGGTTCTTTTTGAGTCTTGATTAAGCATTAAAGTGGACCCCTAGGCCCCATTTGACATGGGTTTTAGGGGAATTTGCGCTGGGATAAGTTTTACCCATGCATAATGAGATTAAGGGGACCTAGGAGCTAAACTAGGTGGTAAAAAGTCATAGGGATACTTTTTATGACATAACAACATGAATTTGGTTTTACACATGCCAACTGCATTTTCTTAAAAGTTTATAAATCCTTTTCAAAAAATCCATTTTGTGCATATTCTGCAATCATTGCATTCCATGAGACTATGCATTTCTTTAAGGCATCATGTCAAATAGTTCACGTGCCTTGTTTATGTTTCCACACTTTGCTTACATGTCTACAAGAGCAGCTGCAAATACATGTGACAAAATTCCTATATCCTTTATGCTTTGATGGTTGTCCACACCTATTCTGAAGATCCCATTTTGGTATAAGCAAGGAGGATGTTGGATAAGGTTGTGAAATTTGGTTTTACATGTGCCAATTGCATTTGCTTGAAAGTTTCTTTTGTGTATTTGATTGAAAGTTTCTAAAGCCTTTTTGAAAAAATCCATTTTGTGCATATCTTGCAATCATTACATTCCATGAGACAACATTTCTTTGAGGCATCATGTTAAATAGTTCATGTGCCTTATCTATGCTTCCACACTTTGCATACATGTCTCCTAGGGCAGTTACAACTACAACTTATGTCAAAATTCCCATATCCTTTATGCTTTGATGGATGTCCATACCCTATTTCGAAGATCCCATTTGGACATAGACTCGAAGGATGCTACCTAAGGTTGTAGAATTTGGCTTTACACCCACTAATTGCATTTTTTTGAAAGTTTCTAAAGCCTTATCAAAAAAATCATTTTGTGCATATCTTGCAATCATTGCATTCCATGAGACAACTTTTCTTTGAGGCATCATGTCAAATAGTTCACCTACCTTTTCTATGCTTCATCACATTGCATAAATGTCTCATAGGGCAATTGCAACTACAACATCTAATGAAATTCCCTTATCATTTATGCTTTTATGGATGTCCATACCCTATTATGAAGATCCCATATGGGCATAGACAAGGAGGATGTTGGCTAAGGTTGTGGAATTTGGCTTTACACCTACCTATTACATTTTATTGAAAGTTTCTAATGCCTTTTTGAAAAATCCATTTTGTGCATATCTTGTAATCATTGCATTCCATGAGACAATATTTCTTTGAGGCATCATGTCAAATAATTCATGTGCCTTGTCTATGCTTCCACACTTTGCATACATGTCTCCTAGGGCATTTCCAACTAAAACATCTGTCAAAATTCCTTTATCCTTTATTCTTTCATGGTTGTCCATACCATAGAAGCAAATAGTAAGTATAGATCATAGCAACAGTCTCCCTAACCTATTGAAATACCTCTTAATTTTACAATAGTGACAAGCATTTAAGGACAACAATGTCCTCTCTCAACAATGTTTCATATTAATCATTTTTATCATTAATATTTCCTATAATGTTGACTGCAGTACATTGATGCCCATATTAATTGACCATAGTACTAATAAGGATGCTACTAAACACCATACTAATCAAGAATGTATAGGTCACAATAATGATAGAATGCTATTGATTAGTGATCATAAGAAGATTACTAATCACAAAAGGATAGTTGTGTCCAAAGACAATGATGATGACAACCATCTCAATTGATAGAACATTATTAACAACTACTATGTAATTATGAAAATTGCCAAACAATTGCCTCATAATACAACTATTTTATAAATAAAATAATGAAAACAATATCCATTGATAAGTACAAACGACAACACTAACATCTGTGTTGCAATAATAATGACAAGCCAAAGGATAGCATAATCATTTGACAGTTTTGTCTAGTAATGACTATGCCCATAAATCATAAATAATCATATAAGTGTTTGTTGTTGTCAAAGGCAACAATGATTATCACTAATCACAATAACAATATCAGAATATATTAGAATATATCAGGATATATCATAATATATCAGGATATATCAGAAAATATCAGGATATTTTAAAGATATATGCTTGTATGGTCCATACCCTATTCCAAATATCCTAATTTGGGGCAAGTAGGGAGGATGCTTGCAAAGGTTATGAAATTTGGTTTTACATGTGCCAATTGCATTTTTTTGAAAGTTTATAAATCCTTTTCAAAAAATCCATTCTTTGCATATCATGCAATCATTTCATTCCATGAGATGGCATCTCTTTGAGGTGTCATGTCAAACTATTCACATGCCTTGACTATGCTTCCACACTTTGCATACATGTCTACAACGGCAACTGCAAATACAACATGTGACAAAATTCCTATATTTGTTATGCTTTGATGGTTGTCTATACCATGTTCTGAAGATCCCATTTTAGCATAGGCAAGAAGGATGGTGGATTAGGTTGTGGAATTTGGATTTACATCCACCAATTGCATTTGCTTGAAAGTTTCTAAAGCCTTTTTGAAAAAATCCATTTTGTGCATATCTTGCAATCATTGCATTCCATGAGACAATATTTCTTTGAGGCATCATGTCAAATAGTTCATGTGCCTTGTCTATCCTTCCACACTTTGCATACATGTCTCCTAGGGCAACTACAACTACAACATCTATCAAAATTCCCATATCCTTTATGCTTTGATTGATGTCCATACCCTGTTTCAAAGATCCCATATGGGCATAGACAAGGAGGATGCTAGCTAAGGTTGTGGAATTTGTCTTTACACCCACCAATTGTATTTGTTTGAAGTTTTCTAAAGCCTTTTTAAAAAAATCCATTTTGTGCATATATCTTGCACAAAATGACAAAAATCCATTTTGTGCAAGATATATGCACAAAATGGATTTTTGTGCATTTTGTGATATATACCATGAGAAAACATTTCTTTAAGGCATCATGTCAAATAGTTCATGTGCCTTGTCTATGCTTTCACACTTTGCATACATGACTCCTAGGGTAGTTGCAACTAAAACATCTGTGAAAATTTCATAAATGGATTTTTGTGCATTTTGTGATATATACCATGAGAAAACATTTCTTTAAGGCATCATGTCAAATAGTTCATGTGCCTTGTCTATGCTTTCACACTTTGCATACATGACTCCTAGGGTAGTTGCAACTAAAACATCTGTGAAAATTTCATGATCCTTTATTCTTTCATGGTTGTCCATACCATGTCCCAAATATCCTAATTTGGCACAAGCAGGGAGGATGCTTGTAAAGGTTATGGAATTTTGTTTTACACGTGTCAATTGCATTTGCTTGAAAGTTTATATATCCCTTAATTTCTCATGCAAATGGATAAACTATGTTTTCTATAATTGATAATGGATGTGTACATGTTTTCTATCAATGATAATGGATGTGTTCTTTGTACAATTTTCAAGAAATGTGAGGGTTGAAGTTACATTGCCTCATAGACTTTACCTTCTTGTCCTTCATTACCTTCAAGTAGACTTGTTTCCTCACACTCACCAGTTAGTGAGTGAAGTTAGCTACAATTCACAATAGAAATTATGTAAATACATGTGATAACAACTCTCTTATAGATCTTATGCAAATTTCTCATTACCTACGTTGACTGTGCATTTGTCTCTCTTGCAAAATAAGGAAGAGAGTAAGAGAGAGAGAGAGAGAGAGAGAGAGAGAGAGAGAGAGAGAGAGATGTTTGGCATGATTCACATATAGATCAAGTGAGAACACCATATCAACCTAAGGAGAGTATAGAAAAGACCTAAAAATTGAAGATTACAACATAGCTTTTAGTTTAGTTTCATCTACTAGAAAGGTACTAGGACTGAATTTTCATCTACTCAAAAGGTACTAGGACTAAATTTTAACATTTGACATCTCCTGGGGCCAAACTGATGGTGCCAACACATCAGGGTGGGCGGGTAAATACTAGGGGAGGTCTCTTTTTAGTGGCAAAGCCTCTGGTCATTATCGGCTACATCAAACACAAACAATCTCTCAAGAACCCTACGACAAAAAAGGTGTCAAACTTTGGACCGACTATTCCGTCAAACCGTGACACCTACGAATGTCTTCTTTGCATGTATAGGTGGATGCCAAGTCCACCTATAAATACCTATCTCTTTTTTTTAAAATAAATTTTGTTTGCCTATGGTGGCAAGGAATGCATTCTTCCAAAATGCTTTAGTTTCATGCAGTGGAAAGGTGCTAGGACTAAAATGTTGCATTCCATAGCTCATGGGGCCGAACTGACTATGCCAACACGTCGAGGTGGATGGGTAAATGCTAGGGGAGGTCTCATTTCATGTACCAAGTGTCCCAATCATTCCAGGTAGTAGGCTATCGGCAAAGTCGCTTAAGATCCCTAAGAGCAAAAAACTACCAAACCTTGATGGAGTAGTTCTCATAATTTGTGGTAGCTGGAAATACTTCATTTAGACTTACAGGTGCACATGGGGTCCATCCACAATAACGTCTCCTAGTTTTGGTCAACTCCAATCCATTTGACTGTGTTGAAATGAAACACATTCTTGCAAAATACTTCAGTTTCATGCAGTAGAAAGGTGCTAGGAGTGAAATTTTACATTCCATAGTTCGTGGGGTCAAATTGACTATGCCAACACATCGAGGTGGGTGGAAAATTCTAGGGGAGGCCTTGTTTCTTACGCCAAGTGTCGCAGTTGTTCTAGGTAGCAAACTATCAGCAAAGTCACTTAAGATCCCTAAGAGCAAAAAACTGCCAAACTTTGATGAAGCAATTCTTAGAATTTGTGGCAACTGGAAATGTTTCATTCAGACCTATAGGTGCATGTGGGGTCTATCCACAATAACCTCTCCTAGTTTTAGTCAACTCTAATCCATTTGACTGTGTCGAAATGAAACACGTTCTTGCAAAATGCTTCAGTTTCATGTAGTGGATAGGTCCTAGGAGTGAAATTTTGCATTCCACAACTCGTGGGGCTAAAGAAACTATGCTAACGCATAGGGGTGGGTGATTAAATGCTAGGGTAGGTCTCATTTTGTGTGCCAAGTGTCACAGTCATTCCAAGCAGTAGGCTACCAACAAAGTCAAAAGGTGCTAGGAGTGAAATTTTGCATTCCACAGCTCGTGGGGCTGAACCAAATGTGTCAACATGTCGGGGTGGGCGGGTAAATGCTAGGGGAGGTATCATTTCACATGCACTATTGGAATGATTAGGACACTTGGCATGTGAAACGAGACCTTCTTTGGCATTTACCTGCCCACCCTAACGCATTGGCGCAATTAGTTCAGCCCCACAAGCAGTGGATGCAAAACTTTCACTCCTAGCACCTTTCAACTTTGCCAGTATCTTGCAGCCTAGAATGAATGAGACACTTGGCACATGAAACGAAACCTCCCCTAGCATTTACCCACCCACTCCAATGCGTTGATGTAGTTGGTTCAGCCCCATGTGCTTTGGAATGCAAAATTTCACTCCTAGCACCTTTCGACTTTGTTGGTAGCCTACAGCCTGGAATGACTAAGACACTTGGTCCATAAAATGAGACCTCCCCTAGCATTTACCTTCCCACCTCAATGTGTTGGTACAGTCGATTCAACCCCACAAGCTATGGAATACAAAATGTCACTCCTAGCATCTTTCCACTAGATGAAATTAAAGCATTTTGCAAGAATGCATTTGATTTTGATGCAGTCAAATAGATTGGAGTTGACCAAAACTGGGAGAGGTTATTGTGGATAGACCCCATGTGCACCTGTAGGTCCAAAAGGAACATTCCTAGCTACTATGAATTCCAAGAACTACTCCGTCAAAGTTTGATAGTTTTTTTCTCTTAGGATCTTAAGTGACTTTGTCGGTAGCCTACAGTCAAGAATGAATGAGACAATTGGCGCATGAAATGAGACCTTCCCTATCATTTACCCACCCACCCTAACACATTGGCATAGTCGATTCAGCCCCACGAGCTGTGGAATGTAAAATTTCACTCCTAGCACCTTTCCACTACATGGAACTAAAACAATTTGCAAGAATGTATTTGATTTCAGCACAGTCAAACAGATTGGAGTTGACCGAAACTGGGAGGTTATTGTGGATGGACCCCACATGCACTTGTAGGTCCAAATAGAACATTCCCAACTGCCATGAATTTTGAGAGCTGCTCCGTCAAAGCTTGGTAATTTTTTTGCTCTTAGGATCTTAAGTGACTTTACCAGTGCCTGCAGCCAGGACAACTAAGACACTTGGCACACAAAAAGAGACCTCCCCTAACATTTCCCCTCCCACCCTGATGTGTTGGCGCAGTTAGTTCGGCTCCACGAGTTATGGAATATAAAATTTCACTCTTAGCACCTTTCCACTTCATGAAACTCAAGCATTTTGCAAGAATGCATTTGATTTTAGCACAGTCAAACAGATTGGAGTTGACCAAAATTGAGAGAGGTTATTATGGATGGACCCCACATGCACCTATAGTTTTAAATAGAACATTCCCATCTATCACGAATTCTGAGAACTTCTCCATCAAAGTTTGGCAGTTTTTCGCTTTTAGGATCTTACACGACTTTCCCAGTAGCCTGCTACCCCAAACGACTGAGACACTTGGTGTACAAAATTAGACCTCCCCTAGCATTTATCCACCCATCCCAATGCATTGGCATAGTCAATTCAGCCCCACGAGTTGTGGAATACAAAATTTCTCTCCTAGCACCTTCTCACTGCATGAAACTGAAGCATTTTTCAAGAATGCATTTATCTTTGACATGGTCAAACATATTGGAGTTGACCAAAATTGGGAGAGGTTATTGTGGATGGACCCCACATACACCTGTAGGTCTAAATGGAACATTCTCAGCTTCCATGAATTCTAAGAACTCCTCTGTCAAAGTTTGGTAGATTTTTGCTCTTAGGATCTTAAGTGACTTTGCCTGTAGCCTGCATTTGTGAATGACTGAGACACTTGGCACATGAAACAAGACCTCCCCTAGTATTTACCCACCCATCCCGATGTGTTGGTGCAATTATTTCAGCCCCATGAGATGTGGAATGCAAAATTTCACTCCTAGCACCTTTGCACTACATGAAACTAAAGCATTTTCTAAGAATGCATTTAATTTCAACATGGTCAAATGGATTGGAGTTGACCAAAACTGAGAGAGGTTATTATGGATGGACCCCACATACACCTGTAGGTCTAAACGAAACATTCTTAGCTGCAACAAATTCTGAGAAATGCTCAATCAAAGTTTGGCATTTTTTTGCTCTTAGCGATCTTAAGTGACTTTGCCACTAGCCTACTGCCCTGAACGACTGCAAAATTTAGCACATGAAATGAGATCTCCCCTAGAATTTAACCATCCACCCCAACACGTTGGTGCAGTAGGTTCAGCCCCATGAGCCGTGGAATGCAAAATTTCACACCTAGCACCTTTCCATTGCATGAAACTAAAATATTTTGCAAGAATGTGTTTCATTTCAGCACGGTCAAACGAATTGGAGTTGACCAAAACTGGAAAAGGTTATTGTTGTTGAAAATGAAGGTAGAACTACTGCTATAAACTTTAAAATTATGTGTTTACAAAGTTGAAATTAAGATTAATCTGTAACAATTAATGTGTAAGTGATTTTGCACTTTCAATCCAATGTAGAAGATAAGAAAATAACTCACAAGAAGAAGACAAGTATTTACGTGGAGAAACCCTTTCGAGAAAAAACTCCACACCTGAAGTGTTCATGTTTGTATTAAAACTCTCTGTAAAAGATTACATTCAATACTAAAATTTCTCTAAGTCCTTGATGCACTTCAAAAGCTTCTTCAATCTTTAAATTTTGCTCTCTGGAAAAACTATTATGCTTTTTTAGTTACAACTTCAAAGCTTCTTAATTCAAAACCTTGAAACTTAAATCATAATAAATTCTATTTGATAACATGAGACAAGTCCTCATGCAAAGACCAAGTGCTCCAAATAGAGAACTCTGAATTCAAACAAACCCAAGCATCCTATTAACTACCAGTCCTAATTTTGGGCACCCAAGTTGTCTCAATCTATTTCAGTCAACTGAAGTGATCAAGACACATCAATCTCATGCAAACAACCTGCATGATTGATGTCCCTAATATTATTCTGAATTAACCTATTATGTACATGTAAGTGACATGCAAACACCTGTAGCACCATGCAAGAGTTACCCATAACTGATATGGAGATGGAGTGTTTTGGAAGTTACTTGAGTTGGAGTGTTTTGCAAGCAACATCATAAAAATGACATGCAACAACATGCAATTGGGTAAAAGCACAATAGTGTGTCACAATTTATAAAGGAATCAGCCAATAGCAAAAATATTTCTGAACTTCGACCACATAAAAGTGGTATTTATGTTTTGAATTTTAAAATGATGTAAACTAATGAAATGTAGATCTTTTGATGAAGTTTATTTTTGTAATTTTTCATATTTTTTAAAAATTGTTTTCAATTTGTTTTAAAAAGTGTAAGAACAAATTTTGAAATGCTAAAAATTTCAGGAAAAAGTGATGTTCATCGGACGTCAAGAAACAAATTAAAACATACTTAATTTCTCTCTATTTTTTTTTTTAAAATAGGTAACTTCAATATCTAGTGCATGGAAAAAAAATCAAATTTTGATGTATATTTTTCTCGTAATAACGTTTTAAAGTCAAATTTGTCAGAATTTGATAGTTTTCACGGGACGTCAACTATTGTCTATTTTTTAATGATTTTCAAAAAACAAAATATACCCTTTTGAAGATGACTCTTTCATCTAGTGAACCATATATTTTTTAAAAAAAATTAATATGTTTTAATATATTTTTTTAAATTTCTAATCAACATGTTTTTTAATTTTAACAACCTACTTGCAGTATTTTAAAAATAAAATATATTCAAACTAATCAAAATATGAAAAAAAATACATATTTGGATTCTCCACTCTGAGCTCTACAAAAGGGTATTTTTCTTTGTTGCAGAAAATTCATTCTGAGAAGAGAAATACCCTATTAAAGTTGAATGTTTCATAAATCTTTGAAAAAGGGTGAGTTGGCTGCCATGTAGACAGCCAACTAGATATACTCGGCCGAGTACTTTACGACTGACTCTGTTTCGAGTGTATTCTTATTGGGCGACAATGTGTCACTTGATTAAATATCAACCAATACCCAGTCGGCCGATAAGGTATCAGCCGTAAATAGTTGATATATATACAAATTTTTGTTTTTAAAAATTTTCAACTCAAGAAAATTTGATTAAATATAATTTAAGAAGACAAATTTCGGCAAAGGAAGGCTTATTTGGACAAAAGAAGACTTATTTCAACAAAAGAAGATTTGTTTAATATCATGTTTTCTCTCTTTCACATCATATAAGTCTTTTATTATGATATATATTTAAAATAGAGACATAATGTCTTTCCCCCCTCATGAGTAAATCAATTTATATATACTAGATCCTAGGCATCTAGAGAAAACTAGCTTTATGTATGTGCACAATCATGTTTTCCCTTGCACCTCTTCTCTTCTCTACTTTTCATTTATTTCTCATGTGTGGGTTCCATCCCTTGTTATAAATTAGTATTTAACAAATGAAATCAATTACATCTATTGTGATTTTATTTCCATCACATCCTTGCATTTAAGGAATCATAGGTCTTCCCCTTTGTAATCTTATCCTTTCATTTCTATATACCTTTTCATAGGATCTATATATCATGTTTTCTTTCTTTCACATCATGTAAGTCTTTTATTATGATATATTTAAATTAGAGGCATCATGATATGTACCAAATATGCTTATGATACCAAATTTGCTCATGATATGTTTGTAATTTGAATGTTTTTCTACTTTGACTTTAACAAATGAACAATTTATAATTTAGTGTTCTATCTATGAAATATTAACTACAAGCATTCATTGAAAGCACACATGTGTGTACACTTGTATGCAGGTGAATTCAAATTTGAGTATAATTTGTCACGGGGAATCGAAGGACTAGATTGAGGAAGTATGATCGAACAAGAGAGAGGAAGAGAAACTTGGATGAAGGAACATCTACTGAAGAACAACCCATAGAAAATATTGATGACCAAGGTGACGTACAGGTACAAGATCAAACTGAACCTAGTAATAGAGATTTGTTCTATGGTATGGAAAATCTGATGGAGAAGGATGAGGATTCTCTTTTCAAGAATATTTCATTTGAAGATATGTTACCTGAAAGCACAATAAAATTACACTCTAAAAGAATATGAGATGAATTTTTTGAAGAAAAATCTCTAATTGGAAGAGCACAGTTAGCTGCAAAGTTATTTAGATGAAAAGAAATGACCCCTGTTTTGGAGTTGTTAGGGGTTGATAATAGGAAATAGTCATTTGGTTCATTAAAACAAACAATTGTTGAAAACTTGCAAGAAGCATTGAATTGTATTGATAGCAAGAGTCGAGCCAATGATCTAACTATTTCACGTAGAGCATTGATGACTATAATTTCTAGTAAGAAATTATCACATAGAAGACAAGTTCAAGCAATTTCTAGATGACTAAATTTATCTAGGAGAACTGTTCAAAGGTCTATTGAAAAGAGAAATGAAATAGATGCAAGAATTGAGAAAAAATGCATAAATATTTGTAGGGTTCCCTGAAAAGATAGAATTTCAAAAGATGTAAAGAAACAAGTGGTTGAATATTGGACCAATCATTCTCGTGTTTCTTCCAATAGAAAGGATACTATACAAATAACAGGTGAAGATGGTACAAAAAAATTTCATCCAAAACATTTTATAGATACAACCTAAAGTGAACTTTTTGAAGCATTCAAACAAGAATTTTTAAATGTGAAGATTTCTCAAAGGATGTTTGAGACACTATGACCATCATTTGTATGTATAAATAAAGTATGTGAAACTTGTTGTTGTCGAAATCATGTTGAATTTGATCTACATCTACAATCATATAAAAAAACTATGGTAGTAATTGATCGAAATATAGCCATTCCTGGAAGCACAACACAATTTGTTAAGTCTCTTTTATGCAAAAAATCAGAAGATTTAGATGAATTCAATGTTTAGTGTATAAAAAATATATGTAATGATTGTGGAAATTTGAAGAATCTTAAATTACAAGTTGACAACATTGAAATGCAAGTTATTTGGTAGAGATTTGAAAATGAGACATACTTAACAAAGTCGGGAGTCGAGGCCAAAAAAATTATTCTCAAAGAGAGTGGATTTCCTTACAATGAATTTATGAATAAATTTTGCAATATCATATATCCACATATCCAACACTGTCATGGTGCAAGATGGCAAGCTAAGCAATTTCGTAATTGAAAGAATTGCTTTCCACCAGGTTGTATTCTCTCTATTGTAGATTTCTCTGAGAAGTATACATTTAGTCCTCAAACTGAGATTCAAAGTCAATATTATCATTCAAAGCAAGTTGCAATCTTTGTACAAGTTTGCTATAGACATGCCGAGTTTCAAGTAGATGGTATACAAAGTAGCAAAGATGATCAAATTATCATCAAAGAGGTTCACTTTTATATCAGTGATGATACGGGTCATGATAGAAGTTATGTAGCTCATTGTATGAAAATGTTTTTTGAAGACCTGAACCAACACAGCATAAATCATGAACAACATTGGATATGGTCTGATGGATGTGCTAGTAAGTACATTGTTTAGGGTTTAATTTTAAATTTTTATTTACTTTAACTTCAAGAGACTTAAATTGTTCAATTACTTATTTAATATATTTAATATATGTCAAGTTTTTTGAAGATAATTTTGTTTGAGTGTAATTATTTGTAACTTCATAGGACAATTTAAGTCTGCAAAGGCTTTTTTTTGGTTAAGCCATCAACATGCTAGAGCCAACACCAAATTCTTGTGGAATTTTTATGAGAGTGGACATGGAAAAGGAGAGCAGGATGGAGCAGGAGCATGTGTGAAGTGTGCACTTCGTCAACATGAACTTGCAGGTAGTTCGTGCCATATATATATAGAATCTAGATATATTTTTAAAAAAATTAGATCTATATTTAAAAACTTTAATTTTAAATTCTTAAATAAACCTTGAAAGTAACAGGTGACAAATAAATTGCCAACATGTGTACTTGTAGGTAATGCCATATGGAATGTAAATGAAATTGTTGAATGGTGCAAAAGTTATTTTTCCGCTCGTGACTCAACATACAACAGATGGTATTTTTAGGAAGTTACAAGTACATCTAGTCAAAATTTGTTAACTTTGAATTTCAAAGTGTGTACATACACATGATTTTTACTTAAATTTTCAAATTTATATATATATAGATTAATCACTTGGATGTTTATATAATTTACATATATTGATAGATCAAATGCTATTAATTGTCAAACAATTAATGGTATTAGAAGCATGCATCAAATCATGACAACAAGAGGTAGTAGGCCTTATGTAATTAATGTGAGAAAAATTATGTTTTTGTGTTGATTGCATTGAGGACAGTGCAAATATTGTTCAATGTGAGAATATTAGAGATGGGTATGTCTCACAATGGGAAATGAAACAATTAATATCAATGCCTTCTTTTGAAGACAATGATAATATCGATGTCTACGATCATCTATATTCAACTGATTACGAACGTGTATCTGATTTAGTTGTTACAGGTATGTATTTAATTGATTAACTTAAATTTGATAAATATATATTCTATGTACAAGTAAGTTTATATATAAATTTATATATATTTATAACTTTCCTAAACTCTACATGGTGTGTGTATAGGAGATATTTTCACTGTTGTAGATCCTGACAATGTGGAAGGGTAGATTACTATCGACTAAGATGTATGCAACCAAAGCAAATTAGTGGAATCGATGACATATGGTGATGGACAAGAGTATCCCATTGGATCAGTTATTATTGAAGGCACATATTATCAACAAATAAATATAGATAGACATGGTATTGTATTTGTTGATTATATTCCAGGACAAAAGGTTCTACATTATAGTCACTTAGTTATAGCAACAAAAATAACTTTAGAAACTTTACCTAAAAAAGAACGTGCCAAACAAAAGTGGAGGTTGCTTATTGAAGATCATGAAAAGATTTTAGAGATAATTAAAGATAGAGAAGATCCAGATTATATGCACCAGGAGCTTTAAGTTGGTTTTTGGATATATGTGTACATACATATATGACTGGATATATATGTATGTACTCAAATGTTTTATATATCTAACTAGATATCTATATTGATTGGATATGTGACATGATTTAGTATATTTTTTTCAAAGGCTTCCAGTTATTTATTTTTGTCCAATTGTATTTAAATTTGTTCCATGTGGAATTCATAATGTACATGTTAGATTGAATATATATGCTTTCAATACAAAACCTAGTGACCTTAGATCATATATTTTGCCTTTAAATTCTTTTTAAAAATTAGTATCACTCATACCTAAATATTGACTATTTACTTAAATCTAATCTTCATCTTCTGCCTCTTTCTCTGCAATGTTGAAATAGTGTATAGCTCGTATACATTGTGATCCTTATTGGAAGCTATCACTTGGAGCCAATCCCCGACATTATCCAAGTATTGGAATGTATCTCTAGGCATGTTGTAATTTCTTTTCTTTCATTTAGAGTAGCAGCCATGATTTTCTATGTATGGCATTTATAAGAGAATTGCAGCAACTAGAACTCTTTATAGTTTAAAAAAATAGTATCACTCATACCTAAATATTGACTAAACTTAAATCTAATCTTCATCTTCTGCCTCATTCTCAGCAATGTTGAAATAGCATAGCTCATATACTTTTGAAGGGTTGTATTGGATAATTATGCATTATTGGCTTGATAAAGTTGTTATATAGACTTGAACAATCTTGTCAATGAGCCCAAAACTCATTTAACTTTATGCTTATTTTTACTTGTGTTGACAGTTCTTACATAGCTTGATAAATCTAAATCTTTGTATCTTATGAGAGCCAATACTAGTCTTCATCATATGTTTTTATTTTTGTCCAATTGTATTTAAATTTGTTCCATGTGGAATTCATAATGTACATGTTAGATTGAATATATATGCTTTCAATACAAAACCTAGTGACTCTAGATCATATATTTTGTCTTTAAATTCCTTTTAAAAAATAGTATCACTCATACCTAAATATTGAAGTTAAACTTAAATCTAATCTTCATCTTCTGCCTCATTCTCAGTAATGTTGAAATAGTGTAGCTCGTATACATTGCGATCCTTATTGGAAGCTATCAGTTGAAGTCAATGTTGGTGTGATTAATGAAGTCAAAATGAAGATTAAATATGAATCAAATGCAAAAATACATGATTATACCTCCATAATGAGCTCACAAATCCAAGAGGGAAGGAGTTGCACCTGATAGTCTCCTCCGATTTTACCCAAGACTAGTGTGTAGATGTGGATTGCTCAAATGCTCAACACAATGTGAATGGGAGACAAGTGGATTCAGATAGAGATTGAGATGGAGATGAGGGATAATTTTGACATTATGATAGTGAGATAAAGGAGAGTGTGGAGTGATTTTGGCAGAGGTTTGATGCATGAAGAAGTCTCTCCAAAATGGCTTGGAGACGGTCTTATTTATAGATTTTCTGAAAGGAGGATGGAGGGTGAGGATTGAAAGATGAGATCAAGGGCTAGGAATAAAAGTAAATCTTTTATTCATTTTGGGGAAAGGGGTGATAAATGAGGTATGGGTGTGAAAGAATGTGAAATGGGGAATGGGAAATGAATTAAGAATTCATTTGGGGATAAGAGGTAATGAATGAGGATGGGTGAGGTAAGGGGTGTGTAAGAGAAGTAAATGTGATGTGTGATTTGTTTCAATTTTTAATTTGGGGGATGTGGGGAAGGGTGTTAAACTAGGTTTGACCACCCAAATGAGAGGTTAGGACTAATTAAACAGAGGTTTTGCTTAATTGATCCTAGGGCTAGGATGAGGTAGGCTAGGGTAGGCTAGGGTAGGTCAATTAGTAGGCTAGATCAATTAGATAACCATGATTTATCTAATTAATGAGGATTAGGGAAAAAAAGAATTGAACCAAATAAATATTGGGAATATTTATTTGATTAATGAGGGATAGTGTTGTAAGGTCTTAGTGATAAATTAAGTAAGTTAATTGATCACAAGGGATAGACAGATGGTTAGGGATAAAATGATTTTATTCCATTAATAGGAGGGATAAATTGGTTTGCAAAATCAAGTCAATTTTAGGTGTCTACATTTTCCCCTCTTTGAGATGGTGTTGCAGCTAAGTAACATCATTTCAAAGAAGTTAAAACATAGAGTTGGATTGGATAGAAAAAAGATTTTGGCTTAGAAGAATAGGGTAAGGTTTGGGGATAATTGGTAAGGGTGATGCCCCTCGAGAGGATAGGCAGGTTGCAAGATAAGGGGCAAGATGAAAGTGTGATGATGGTGGGAGATTGATTGGTGGATGTTTATTGTGCTGAAAAAATGATTTAGAGCAATCCTAGGTTTGATATAGCAAAGTGGATATTTTCACCAAGGTATAGAAGACCAGGGTTATGATGTGTATCCAACATTTGCATGGACTAGACACGCAGACAAAGGGATGATCTCATGCATGCCCAAGATAGTACAACCTTGTCCTGATGAGGGAAGGGGACTCATAGCATAAGTCCTTAGTACACAAAAGGTATGATGAACCTTAGATGCATAAGGGGATCAATATGCTAGAACCGACCCTACGATCAACAAGATATGAATACTAGCTTGGAGTAATGAAAACAACCCACAAGCACAACATAGAAAAGCAAGACTATGCCCCATTCTAGATGTTTTCGCCACATACCATGATATAGTGAGATCAAGGTAGCTTTGATGTGATCTTCAAATAGAACAAAAGATAAAAATCAAAAACAAAAAGACCAATGAACCAAACGAGTAACCATTGTATCTCTTGCCAAGATGGATGATGATTGGATAGATTCTGCCTATTGTAGGAATGATATATCCTAAGACAGGAATTGGTTGATGATTGGATCATGTTTTGTTGATGTTGTAAGATTAGCTCAAGATATGATGGTGACAAGTTGTGGTTGATGTTGATTTGATAGTTGATGATTTTTGTTTAAGGGACAATGCTTTGATGAGTGATGTGATGCTTGGATCTAGTGTAAGCTTAGTGGGTTCGATGGGTGCATCTTATGTACCTGAGTACCGGAAACTTCCTGCGTATTCCAGATTGCCTACATACCCTGTGTCCACGGGATCAAGGCACATTAAGATGCAAGTGGTTATGATATGTAGTTCTGATTTGTGATGATGAGGTGGGATGATTGAGGATAGATGTGATGATGTTGGAAAATGATGTGATGTTGATGGGATGATGTTGATTTTGTGATGGATATTTATTTTTGGAATTTTTTATGTTTTCTATTGTTTTGGTATTTTTTGATTTTTAGATTTTCTAATTTTTTGATGTTTTTGGATTTTTTGATTTTGATTTTGTGATGTTTTTAGATTTTTTGATTTTGTGATGTTTTTGGATTTTTTGATTTTGGAAAAGGAATGGTTTATTATGAGATGGTTGCATTGGATTTCATGTGGATAACCTTTGCGCTAGATACCAATGACAAGGGAACACCAAGTCTAGAGGTGAAAGTGATGGGGTTGGATAGGGGGATTGGATAGCTAATTCATGATAGATGAATGGACAAGCGATAGGGATGCATGTTAGATAGATGGAAAAAGGGATGAGGGATAAGATAGGTATGCATGATATATGGATGGGGGGTTTTAGGATTTTCTCCAAGGGCTAGGTTGCAAGGAATCATATGCCCTGATGCTTAGGATTTTGTATGATGGGTTCATGTTTGAATGGATGGAGGATATACTTTTAAAAGGGAGTATGCCAAGAGGTTTCCAAAGCATGTTGTTGATATTTTGCCCCTTGTCTTTATCAAGATCTAAGGTGGGAGATGGGAAAAACAAGATATAATAGATAGGATGGATGGAAAATAATAGGATAAATAGAGGATGGTGGATAGGAATGTGATAGGATAGGGATAAGATAGTGGATAAGATGTGCAAAGGATATTATGGATGTGGATGAAGGCTATGGTTTTGCCCCCAAGTGTAGGGATACAAAATGGATGAAGAAGGAATTACGCATGACGCCCACAAGGGGTTTTCATCAAGGTACTTGCCCAAGGCACCACAAGGAGTGGTTTTCACCATTGGATGGTTTTTTTCTCTTTACTATTTTCTAGATTTTTTGATTTTTTTGTTTTTTTTGCTTTTTTTGATGGAAGGGGGACTCTAGCGTCTATTTCCATAGCACGGAGAAGATGGACCCATGTTGGATAGCATTATGGATTTATGATTGCATGGATTGTTGGAAGATAGGAGAAGATGGAGTGGATGGTGGATAATGAATTATGATGTGGATTATGTGGATAATGATGTGGTTTATGCAAAAGCATGGACCGTAGGAATGTGATGGGGAAGATATGTAGGATAATGAACGAAAGATGGAGAGATGGGGGTGTGTGGGAATGTTAAGTGGTGGAGGGGAACCAAGACCAATGGCTGCACACACCGTGATGTATTTGGAAGCTTGTACTTTGGATGTGGAGTTGGGAGTAATGGGGATTGGGATGGGGGATTTGTGTACGATTGATTTGGGGTTTTAGGGACCCAAATAGACTTAGGATTTATGGGATTTTTAGATGTGGAGCAAGATGTTTGGGAGTATCGAGTGGATTGGGATGTAGATGCCTCATTTGTTTTTATTGATCTTTGCTTAGGGACCCACACCATTTTTGCTTTTGTTTTTTCTTGTGATGGTGTGGGGTTTGATAGCCTTTGGGATTTTTGATTTTGCTTGGAAGGGATAACATCTTTAGGATTTTGTGCTTTATGAGTTGAGGCATTCAAATTATTACTTTTGAATCCCATGGATTTGGGGGAAGCTTCATGTTTGAAAGATGTGTGCTTTTGTTGGTCTTAATTGGGAATTTTAGGGGGTTTATGGGTGGAGAAATTAAAAGTGGATTTATGGATAAATGGATGAGGAGATTTGAGGATAGGGATATTAGGAGTTGGTAGGAGTGAAGGTAAAGTGGATTTGATAGAAATATTTAGAGTTGGAAGTAGTGGAGGTAAATTTGATGGAGGGAGATGGATGGTCACATGCTTTTACAAATGATAGGATGATGGAGGAGGGATGGCGACATATGTTTTGGGAGTGTGATGAGATGCACCATGTTTGGGATTGGATGAATGGATTTTAGAAGGTGTGTGGGTGGTACCAACATGTTCATTTTGTTTGTCTTGGGATGTATAGCCGAGGCCATGCGAGGATGGATGGAATGTGGTGTGGATGGGCTCCAAGATGCCTTGTTCATGAAGGCCTAAGCCTTTGCCTTGATAGTTCATGTGTTGGAGTATGCGACATGCAATGGGATGTTTGGTGCTTTGGAAACAAGACACGAGTCCATTATTTGTTGGAGAAATATAGGTGGTGGATGGAAGTTGTTCACCTCTTACAAGGGAGTCACCACGGGTGAAAGTGCTTGTGCCAAGTGGATAAGGGGATGGATTTTGGATGGGATTGGTAGATGGAGGTGAAGGATTCATGGGGGATGGTGAAGGGGTGGTAGAAGATGGGGTGGGATCAATAAGTTGATCAATAGATGGGAGGGGATCATGGATGGGATTAGATGGGATGGTTAGATCTTGATTAGGAGAAGAGGTTGATGCTTCAACATGCTTTGGATTTGATTCTTGACATGGCTCATGTGTTTGGATAGAAGTGGGAGTGACTTGGATAGATGTGATGGGTGCTTGGATGGATGTGATAGGTGCTTGGTTGGATGTGGTGTTTGGTTAGATATGATAGGTGCTTGACTTATGATAGGGGGTTGTTCAAGAGATTTGGTGGATGTTGGATTGCATGAGGGTGTTTGATTCCTTGCTAATAGCCAATGGATGGTATCCTTCATGAGTGTGTGGGTTGAAGAACAATATAATGGATGGATAATAATGGTGGTTGGTGTGGGATTAGGATTGGGATTGGATATGGGGGTGATGGGATTAGGTTGTGATGGTTCGTGGATGGGTTCAAGGGTAGGTATGGGATTGGATGGTGGTGTTGGAGGGGTGGGGGATTTAGGGGATTTCTTTGCTTTGCTTGGTGATGTTCTTTGGAGGAAATCCCTCAAGGATTCATTGGATGTGATAGTGTTAGGATTTGGAAGATTTGATGGTGGATTAGATGGTGGATGGGTGATAGGGGTTGGTGGATTGGGAGGTACATAAGGTGATTCTTTAAGGTTGATAATGTTGGAGGGATATTGTGATGGGAGGATTGGAGGATGGGGATTAGGAGATGGGGATTTGGTTGTTGATATAAGGTTTGGATTTTGGATATAAGGTGTGCTAGATTGGTGTTCCCTTGATCAAAGTTAGCATGACAAAGGTTAGGGGATGGATAAGGTGGAGGTATTGATTGGTTGGATAAGTATGATGGCATGGATGTGTAAGGGGATGGTGATTGATATGAGGGTAAATGTTGATATGATGAAGGTTGATATGAGGTTGATGGTGTGGATATGTAGGATGTTGAAGGTTGATATGATGGAAGTTGATATGATGAAGGTTGATGGGAGGTTGATGGTGTGGATATGTAAGATGTAGGTTGGTATGAAGGTTGAAAGAATGAAGATTGATATGATGTGGATGGGGATGATGTGTAGGGTGTTTGTTGATATGATGAAGGTTGGTATGAGGTCAATGGTGTGGATATGTAAGATGTTGAAGGTTGATATGATGAGGGTTGATATGATGAAGATGGGGTAGTGGTTTGGGATTCTCCAATGATGAGGTGTGCTAAGGGTATATCTTTAATGTCATTTTTGAATTGTTCCTTAGCATTAGGATCCATGTTCTCATAGACTTTTCTACGTCTTTGTAATTGTTATATTTCTTCATAAAGATCCATTTTGTGGGAGAGATATGAGATGATGGGGGATTATGGATGATTGTGATGTTGGGAATCAAAAATTTCAAAACCTTAAGATGATTTGATTTGATTTGTTTTTTGTTGGATGGTTCTCTATGCTTTTGATAGACTAATGATCTTAAGCAAGAGGGTTGATGTGTTTGACTAATGTCTTGATTTTTTTGATTGGGTTGATTTTGGATTTTGGATTGGGATGATAATGATGTTGAGGGATTTTGATAATGATGTGGATAGTTTTGGTTGGGCTTTTGGATGAGGGGATTGATGGAGGATGAAGGAGACCAGGTCCTTAACCAAAGTTTGATGTGCCAAGGATGATTTGTTGATTAAGGATTAGGAATTGGAATGTTTGATTGGAGTGGATAATGGAGAAGGGATGATTGATGTTGGATATGAATTTGGATTTGGATGAGATGGGATTAGAATGATGTTGATGAATTGGATTAAGGATGATGAGAGTGATTAGGATAAGATTAGATTGAATGATTTGGATGATGATGTGGATAAGATAGGTGATTAGGATGATTAGGATAGATGAGTGATTGGACAAGCACACATGCAAGACACATCAACATGCCCTAATGTCTAGTTTGATGGGGTATGGCCATTTAGGTTTGGGCAATGTTTACACGAGGTTGACTAATGAATTGAAAGTGAAATCCTGTCACACAGCCGGGAGAAGGGGTAACCCACCCTTCACCTTCACTTCCCAAAGGTAGAAAGTTCTTTGGGGCTTAGCCAAGAGTGACAAGATTCTGATTTCAATGAGGGTGTCTTTCAATTCAGCCTCGGATGAGGTCATCCCTAGGGGTGATGAAATCCCCTAGCAGGCCTCCTAGGAAAGGGTAAACAAAAGCAAATCAAAGTGACATGTTTTTGATCTCCAAGATCACCTTGCAGTGCGAGGAGAGAGCATACACACGCCACTTGATTCACACTTGCGCTTGTAAATTATCCCTTAGAAATTGAAATGTGTGAAAGACACGTCAATCAATGGTTCTTTTTAGTCCAATTTCAAGATGTGATTGAAGACAATGGTTCATTTTAAGCCCAATTTTGATATGTGATGAAGACACTTGTTGATTTTATGAGCCCAAATCGAAATGTGTTTGCAAACAATGATTCGTTTTATGTCCCAAAGTGAAGTGTGTTTGCAAACAAGATTAAAGATGAAAGATTAGAATGGATGTACCCAGATTGTTTTTGCTGTCCAAATTACTATGTTTTCTAATCCTGATGTTGTTCCAGCCCTGAATGATCACCTGCAAGTCACAAGAACGAAAACGGAGCGAGTAGACTAGCCAAGATGATCGTTATGCAAAAATTGAGAATCTGATAAAATTTGATGAAAAAAGAACTAATACAGAAAAACTAAGTGCATGAACATATTCTTCAGGAAATTCTATGCGATTTGAAAAAAAAAATTGTGAAAATTTGATCAAAAATGCAAAAGATATGAGCATTTGAAGTTTTGAAGCATCTTTGACTTTGACTGCTAAAAAAGCTGATGAAACGATACAGTCACTTGATAATTTCCTCACAACTACGTAGTTTGCCTCATCCTCTTTCTGATGAGTGTTCATTTTCCTATTTTCAACTCTGTATGCAAAAGTTGTGTGAGTTTGAAAAAAAACACCTTTTTTGGTATGTAGAGGCAACAAGAGGTTAGCTTGGCAGTTTGATGTTACTGTTGGCGATTAGTTTTAAAGTGATCGCATGTGCTATAGGCTGACTGCGGTTGTTGTGGTTTATTCTGGCGGTTAAGTAAAACAGGGACCTTGGTCACCGATATGACCAAGGACCAGATTTAAGCAAAAAATAAAAAAGAGAGGAGGGGGCCTTGTCCTAGCCCCACCACAATCACCAAGGTGACTACCTCTTCACCTTATATCATGCACCCCACCCCCACTTTAGACCATACCCTCGCTTAAGGGATTTCTGTGTATTATGTGGGGTTAGGGTTTTATGAGGCGGCGGTGGAGATGGAGCTCGGGCGGAGGACAGGGAGCGACAGTGGTGGATGGTAGGTTTCTGTGGGGGTTTGGGAGGATCAGTGACGACTGTGGAGGTTGGAGGTAGCGCAAAGGAGGGGATGTCTAATGGTGGTGGGGGGAGAGGGATCTACAGGCAGGGGTGGGAAGTGGCCGGTGTTAGGTGGCGGGTAGCGCTGAGGGGAGCGGGAGGGAAGTGGCAAAGACATCGTGAGGGAAGTGGCGGGGAGCGGGGATAGGAGGGAGGCTGAGGGATGGGGCGGTGACAGGAGGGAGGCCGAGGGATGGGGCAGTGGGAGATATGAGAGTTAGACGCAGGTGGCATTTGGTGATGGGGAGTGGGAGCGGTGGTTGTTGGAGGTTGGCTTACCGCAGGCGGTGGCGGCGACAGGGGTTCGCAGGGGTTTGACTGGGCGGTGGTGACCGAGTGGCGAAGCGGTGGCAGGTTAAACCAGACCTGCAAACATCATAAAAAAAATAGTATATTCTACAAACCTAAAAACTAGAGAGTTAGCCATAGACTCTACACAGGGATGGTACGGACTGTACCCTTAAAAAAATTTCAAAAAATTTCTATCACCCAATATAGTCGACTTTACTGTCAAAAAACTTGGAAACAGCATCCTGATCGCAACGGTGAGTCTGTTTCTGCCCAGGATGCAACCTGTAAAAGTTTATCACCAAAATTTGCAAAACTTGCTACAACTAGTGTTAGAAAACAAAGATTTTGACAACAAAAACCTGCGCAAAGCGATGATTAGATCCAAGACCGGGCGTGTCAATGTGATTAATGAAGTCAAAATGAAGATTAACTATGAATCAAATGCAAAAATACATGATTATACCTCCATAATAAGCTCACAAATCCAAGAGGGAAGGAGTTGCACCCGATAGTCTCCTTCAATTTTACCCAAGACTAGTGTGTAGATGTGGATTGCTCAAATACTCAACACAATGTGAATGGGAGACAAGTGGATTTAGATAGAGATTGAGATGGGGATGAGGGATAATTTTGACATTATGATAGTGAGATGAAGGAGATTGTGGAGTGATTTTGGCAGAGGTTTGATGCATGAAGAAGTCTCTCCAAAATGGCTTGGAGAGGGTCTTATTTATAGATTTTCTGAAAGGAGGATGGAGGGTGAGGATTGAAAGATGAGATCAAGGGCTAGGAATAAAAGTAAATCTTTTATTCATTTTGGGGAAAGGGGTGATAAATGAGGTATGGGTGTGAAAGAATGTGAAATGAATTAAAAATTCATTTAGGGAATGGGAAATGAATTAAGAATTCATTTGGGGATAAGAGGTAATGAATGAGGATGGGTGAGGTAAGGGGTGTGTAAGAGAAGTAAATGTGATGTGTGATTTGTTTCAATTTTTAATTTGGGGGATGTGGGGAAGGGTGTTAAACTAGGTTTGACCACCCAAATGAGAGGTTAGGACTAATTAAACAGAGGTTTTGCTTAATTGATCCTAGGGCTAGGATGAGGTAGGCTAGGGTAGGTTAGGGTAGGTCAATTAGTAGGCTAGATCAATTAGATAACCATGATTTATCTAATTAATGAGGATTAGGGAAAAGGAGAATTGAACCAAATAAATATTGGGAATATTTATTTGATTAATGATGGATAGTGTTGTAAGGTCTTAGTGATAAATTAAGTAAGTTAATTGATCACAAGGGATAGACAGATGGTTAGGGATAAAATGGCTTTATTCCATTAATAGGAGGGATAAATTGGTTTGCAAAAGCAAGTCAATTTTAGGTGTCTATAGTTGGTTTCTAACTTGTTGATTTTTATAAGGTTATATGAAATGCATTTATTTAAACTTTTGAAGGGTTGTATTGGATAATTATGCATTATTGGCTTGATAAAGTTGTTATATAGACTTGAACAATCTTGTCAATGAGCCCAAAACTCATTTAACTTTATGCTTATTTTTACTCGTGTTGACAGTTCTTACATAGCTTGATAAATCTAAATCTTTGTATCTTATGAGAGCCAATACTAGTCTTCATCATATGTTTTTATTTTTGTCCAATTGTATTTAAATTTTTGTCCAATACTAGTCTTAGATTGTTTTAAATTTGAATCCAAAGAAGGATGAACACACCCAATAATGGAAAACAATCTTTCATTATTTTAAAACATAAAATCAACACCATAACAAGATAAATACCTTAACCTTACACAAACTAGAAATCCAAGGGTCTGATTATTTTTTTTCTCAAGAATATACCAAGCCACTCTAAAGAATCCAATCCTTATTCCACCTCTTTAAAAATATTCAAGAACACTCTCTAAGTTTTTGAAATAAATTCTCCATGCTCTTTTTCAATCCTAAGAATTGTATAACCCTCAACAATGAAACTCTTTTCTAATATATGAGCAAACCCTATCCTAAAAATAACTTCTTTCCTTTTTACACTCAACAAGCATATGAGATATTACCTATTTTTTAAATCAAATATTTTATGACCACCTACTTTCTCAATAAGTCACTATTTCACTTTTTTACTAACTCATAAACATTGCTAAAACACACACACATATGACCTAATGTATTTTTGCAGATACAATATAAAAATAACATTTTTAGTTCACTTGTAAGTTCACTATATTAATTCCATCCAACCTCTTTATTTTCAAGTGAATTATATCATTTCTAAAATCTCCTAAATAATTTCCACACACAGAAAACCATTATGCATCCTAGGAACTAATTTAAAGTTTTTAGGATTTAAAGACACTTTATTGGTCCCATTAAAGAGGGATCTCAAATCACAAAATGATTTGGGTAGATGGATTTGACTAGTATTAACATTTTATGCTTCATTTCTCCATCCTTGTTTTACCCATTATTGACCATTAGTGAACATATATGAAAAATTAACCATTATTGTTTTACCCTATGTCTTGCACACTCAAATATACATCAAACATATCTAACATGCAAGATAACTAAAGCATAGTATACTAAATAACCAACACATGCTTACACTCACATAAGGCACATACTTCTCACATATTCACATCTTATAAATTTCACATCTTAATAATAATCATCGAATCATAGCATAATTAGGATAATGTAAAAGAAGCATAATTAAACCATATTTACTCATCAACCAAGCAATAACACTAAACCATTAAAAATAAAGCAACTAGCATCTCATAATAATAATGAAAATGATGAACCTAAGATATTATAATAGCTTGATGATAAAATAATATTGTATGTCTCATATATAAATGTGTTGATATTCAAAAGTAATCATCAAAAAATATAAAACTTCATAGAACTTATAATTTGACACTTGAAACTATGTAGCAAGAACAAAGGGTCGATGCTTATGGGCCTTAGAGGAGTCTTTAGATTATGTACTCTTGATAGAAAGTTGATGAAATATTTAGTTAATATTATGAACATACCACATTACTATTGTTGATTAGACTTATGAAGGGGCATTTATTCATCGTTAGATCATCTTTCTTAACCACACAAACTAATTAGACAAGCCTTATATTTTTAGTTTACCAACCTTTGGAGCAATCAACATTATATGTTCATACATGATCATTACACAAGCGTTATATTGTTAGTTTACATATTTATTAATCCTACATGATCACTATCTAAGTCTATCAAGTCTATCATTATCCCATGATTTTCCTATACTAGGGAAACATTATGCCAAGACAATCATTACAAGTTTATGATATATCATTCTTCTATATGTTATTACAGTTTTAGACAACACACTTACTATGCTTACACAATTGTTATTCAATTACCATGTTTTTTCTATAATGGTTGATGCCCTTACATGCTTTTTTTAGACAATAATTATCTTATCATCACATGATGTTACCTTTGATAGTTGCTACATGCTTTACATATTGTAAATTATGTTATATTTTCTCACATGCTTATATTTGATTTAATTACTTTACTTTTTTGTCATACGTCATTTCATTCTCCTTCAATTCCTTACAACCATTAGATGCAACCAATTGAAAAAGGGGCATATATTGTCACTGACACTCTTAAATTATTGAGATTTCAAGTAATGACTTGCACTATATAGAGACTCATCACTATGCCTAGATAGATCTTTATCTTTACAGTGGTAAATATCAAAATTATGCATGTATTTATTTATTGTTAGCAATGGTAGGGTATAATCAAACATATTTATATAAATATAAAACCTTTGATTGTATGCACCTAAGAAAAATGTTAGTTGTATCAAAATGTTATTCTATAATAGTTAAGGCAACTTTTATGTAGATATTTTAGTATAATCATAAATTGAAATCATTGCATGCCAAAATAGAATACCATATTTCCTAGAGCCATCCATCCTATTTGTATTGATCACACTAGATATTTAATTCTCAAATTTTGATAACTCAAATTTCTTGAAATCACAAAAATGGAGCATGTCATATGTACTTTATGTGATGTAGAAGAATAATATGCAACTTGAATTATTTCCCTATTTAAGATATATTAATTTGAATTAAAACTATTTAAGTTAAAACTTGATTTTATCCAAATTAAGACCCATATATTCAAAGGAAAACATCCATACAAATTACCTATATTTAACTATTAAACATCTAAATGTGCAAATATACATATCATATATAAAGTCTAAATAACATAAAGTCTAACTGCAACATGTAAATGTTATCACCCAGATTTGCACCCTTGCGTACAGTTGTGAAACCTCAGCAATCTGGAGTAACATGGGAATGATCTCTAAGTGTGGGACTTTGCTAAATGAGATCAGACCTCTGGAGAAGGTCGGCTTCCTTAACTAGTTATCACCTAAAACTACTGAATCTTAAGAGGAAAAGAGAGAAGGAATGCTTTAAAGTGAAGGACGAAACAAAAGCTTGAAAACAAAGAGTGATTCACCAAGTTTAATAAAAGAACCCTCACAATACTGAGGAAATGCACAACATAACCAAATATAACAAGCAAACATACATAGATTCAATTGATCCTAGCAAAGGTGAGAAACCAAATGATTAAGAGGAATAGAGACATTCACAAACAACCATATGCAGATTCACACAGGACTAGAAATCAGTCCAAAGAGGCAAAATAACTTGAGTATATTCAGTGGGAAGGCACAGATACAGTATAGAAGGCTCTGTTTGGAAATAGAAAGCCTGAATGCTAAAAATTTTCCAACCTTATTTACATCATATGAATGCATATATATAGCATTCTAAACTAACCCTAAGTTGGTTACAAAAATGTGCTCTAAGAGCTGTCTCAGAAAATATCTACATTTAGTGACTGTCCAGCCACAGAAGTTATGGCGCCAAATATCTGGCACTGGGTAGATAAAAGATATTTTAAGTCTTCAATGCAAGCTACTGCATCATCGATCCTTAGCAATGCATACCTTAAAATATCTAAAACAAGACGGTGGAGAAATATCTTTTACCATCAATGCGAGCAACTTCTGTTACCTATAGAAATAAATGCAAAAAATATTTGCATCCTGCCTCAAAAAGTCGCTGAAACGTCCACGGCCCAAAATATGCAAGGCTAGATCTGAAAATGGAAAGGTGACAAAAACTCCTAAAAACCCTGCCAAATGAAAGAGGGGACCAAAATATGCATCTTAGCCTCTTGCAGCATGTCGAAATTCGCTAGAATGGAGGAGATACAAAACGTCAAAGTTTTGGTCAACCGCTTGTATATATCGCTTTGCATCTATGTATATATCGCTTGCACTTGCCGCCCCAATCGGCATTCAAAAACTTCTTCTCTACAACTCCCTTGTATACATATGCCGCCTTGTATATTTCTCATTGAAATGCCTTTGTATGTGTAAACATACAAGGAAAACATACATTCAAAAACTTGCATCTGTACCTGTTTGTGGACCCATGAATTGTATCTTCTGTGTATGTGTGAACATACAAGCCACGGACTTCATGCTTGGATTTGTGAGAATTAACTTTTGGGTCGGGTCCGGGTTGTATGTATCTCATGTATATTTGTTTGTATATCTAAATATACAATCGTAGATATACAAACAACTGCACGAACCTCAAAATTTTATAAAGCAAGTTGAAGACCTCCATGAAATCTGGCTTGTGTCATCTTTCTTTGTATATTTTCCTACATGTTCAGATATACAAGACAGTTATACATACAAGGCGGACCTGACACCTGAATATGCTAAATTTGATTTTTGATTCAAGTCCGCCTTGTACATAACCTTTGTATCTCTGACTTGTATATCACGATATACAATCGCCTACATACAAGGCGGACCTTAAAACTTTACAAAACAAGATAAAAAAACAATCAGGTCTGGCTTGTATGTATCCAATTGTATATTCTGATTGTATATGAAAACATACAATCACATATACAAGCCACTATAGCAAATGCATCCTCTAACATACAATTGGCCTTGTATGTGCACAGGCCCCACCAATTGTATCTTTGGCCTTGTATATTTTCTTTGTATGTTTCTCTTGTATGTGCGAACATACAAGCGAAATATACATTCTCTTTTATATATGCGCCGATATACATTCCACTATTCACATGCATATAATCGGCCTTGTATATTTTGATTGTATGTTGGGTTGTATGTGTGAATATACAAACCTGATATACAAAGAAAATATACATTTGCAAAATATTTTGGGAATCTACCTTGTATGTAACCATTGCATGTTCAGACATACAACACAATATGCATGCAGAACCTGATATACATTGAGGGAATATTCTTGGAATCTGCGATAGATTCCCTCAATGTATATGCATTTCCTTGAGCCCGATATGCATTCCAAAATGCATACAAATTACCTTTTTCATCATTTTTTAAGGCCAATAGAGATTTGCAAGCCCGCCAAATGTACATTTGAATTGTATGTTGACCAAAACTTTGACCATGAATAACTTCTTTATTTGGCCGAATCTCAGGGTGGTGTAAAAAACAAACCTGCCTATTTTTTCAAGCTCTCCCCAATGGTAAAAAACCTTGGGCAAGGTTTTTTGGGAAATTTGGCACATTAAGAATTATAGGAACATTTCCAAAGGATTTTCAAGGAAATACTAGGTTAACCATTTGACTTTGGGCAGAGAAAAATGGGACAACATTCTTGGTGACCTCTATGGGGTGCTTGCCTGCTAAACAAATGGGACCAGTGGCCTTAAGTATCCATTGGGCATGGGGTCAAGTCAAAAACATGCTAGAAAGTTGAAACCTACCCCCAAAACACAGAAAAGGGAAGAGGCCTGCATTCTCCTAATGACAATGCAGCCTATGCAGAAGCACTTAGGGAAAACAAAAATCTAAACTAAGATGCAGCAGCACTTATTGAAAGCTAGAGACCTAATCTACTAATTTACAAAGCACTCTAATCCTAAACTAACAAGTCAGAGGTGACCTTAAACAAAGCCATTAACTAGTTCTTGAAAGTAACTGCCCTTCCTTAACAATTTACAATGTTTCTCATGCATGTGGGTAGTTAAAAAGAGGTGAGGGAGGGATGGGTATATGACAAATTGATAAAACACCTCCCCCAAAATGGAGATAAACTCACCTATCCACCTGGATTGATTGCTGATGCTGCTAGCTTGTGGTGAATAAATGGGCTGATCCCACTCATTTTGATGCTCAACTTCATGCTTAGAGGTAAGCATGACAAGTGGTGACTCCTCTTGACATGTCTCCAGTTGGGCTAGATGCCTGATTGGGCATCCCCTTGAAGGTTTTGGATTGGTTGCTTCTTGTTCTTCATTTGGTATGATGGTGTCCTCCATTTGACTCTCATGTTGCTCTTGTGTGTGGAACAACTGACTTGGGACTTCATGGTTTTCTCCTTCTTCCCTCAAAGAACCCAAGAAGGTTGATATAATGTCATCATGGCTGCATTCTTCAAACCTTTCTACTTTTTGATCATGGATGTCCTGTTTCATGGCTAAGTTTGGACCAGAGAGAAGACAATCTGAATGCTTAGAAATAACATCATTACCTTCACCTTTCATGATAGCTTGCCATGTTGACTCCTCCTCTATGGTCAATGGACCATCCTTTTTCATTAGGAGAGCCAGTAGCTCATCAAAGCTATCAGCTCTTAGAAGACTTTTACAAACAGGTGGCCCAAGCTCAAAATTCCCATTATCACTCAAAGAAGTGCCCTCCAAATCAAGTTTTTCTTCTTCAATAAAGGAAGGCAAATGTTCAAACAATGAGGTAGCCTCTTCCAACAAACTTTCATTTTTTATATCAGCCTCAAACTCTTTTGAACAACAGAAATGAAGTTTCTCCAACCAGTTGAGAGCTTGCAAATCAACCTCATGAAAGGTTTCTTGACTTGAGAGAATGGACTCCTCCTCATCAAGACCATATTTTTCCTCTTCTAACTCACATGACCATTCTTGAACAGCATTTATGTCTTCTTTTTCTTCAAAATACTCTTTCTCTTGTCTATCAAACTGCTGTCCTAGTTGAACATGTTCATCATTCTCTTGCAACAAGTCTGATTTTTCTGATTTAATGTCACGAAATAGACTACAAATAGTTATTCCTTCATCATATTCACTAGGAACATTCTCTTCTTCACCTACATAGCCTTCATTTGCTCTCCAAATAACGGGTCCTTCTTTGAAAAGGGAGATGATGGGAGGGCAAAATCTTTCAACTGATGAAGTAGGGTAAACATGCTCATTGCTAAACTGATTATGTGGCATTATGGGCTGCTCTTGGTTATGAATTGGTTGTTGGGTCAAAAAAGCACTCTTAAAACTTGGAATTATGATAGGCTTGGATTCTACAATTTTTTCCTCTTCCTGATTTTGAACTGGTATGAGAGGATTGGCCTTTACAAGGTTTGGTATTTTGTAACCTAGATGCTTGGTCCAAGAAGGCTGCCATGGTAGAGAAGTTTGAGGCTCTTTCATAGATTCACTTTGGTTTGAAGGATGGATTTGTTTGAAGCTAGGAATAGGAGAGAAATGTTTTACTTTGAGCTCTTGCATTTGAGCAAACAAAAGCTTCATTTGCTCCTTTTTAGTAGCTATCTCTACTTCAAGATTTATTTCAAATTATATTCTTTTTGTCACCCACTCTTGATTATAAACAACAGATTGCTCAGCCAACTCTTGCTGCTACGAGGTAATCTCTTTTTGCTTCTCAATTTCAACCAACATCCAATACATGTGTGAGAACTCCTTACTAATATCACTGATCTTCATCTGTTCAAGCTTTTGGCTCAAATCCCTCAAATAACAGTCAAACTTTTGGATTAGATCCAATACATTCTGGTAAGGGTACTCTTGAGGCCGACTGTGTGAATAATCATGTTGTTTGGCATCAAAAACCTCTTCTTGGGGTTGAACTTGATCATATATCAGTTGATATTGAGGTTCAGCAGGGATGGGAGGGTGAAAAACATGATAGGACAGCTGGTAATCGACTGTTACAGGGTCATTTGGAATAAAACCAGCAAGTTGTTCTGAGTGATATGATTGATAAGAGGGTATACATGTATGATCTTCATGGAATGGAGGTGAAAAATCATCATAGTACTGATAACTAGACATTGCAAGAGTAAAGCATGAAACATAGGCAAGTCTAGATAACTAATTTGGAATGTATATAGACAACAGGATCTTGAAACACTAAGAAATAAGTTAACACCAAATAGAGTCACCAGGTGCTGAGAAAATACTTTCAAATGGTAGAAAACTAACAATTAGCACCAACCTCATTATTGCATGTAATTTGGACTACTGGAACTAGCTGATATGTGATTAGAGTCGCCATGGTGTTGTTTCTATTGCCTCCAAAGGCTGATAATACTAGGAGAAACACCAAATCTCTTAGTACTTTGATGAGAAGTTCATCGAGCTCGTCCCACCGGGTGTGCCAAAGTTGTTATCACCCAGATTTGCACCCTTGCGTACAGTTGTGAAACCTCAGCAATCTGGAGTAACATGGGAATGATCTCTAAGTGTGGGACTTTGCTAAATGAGATCAGACCTCCGGAGAAGGCCGGCTTCCTTAACTGGTTATCACCTAAAACTACTGAATCTTAAGAGGAAAAGAGAGAAGGAATGCTTTAAAATGAAGGACAAAACAAAATCTTGAAAATAAAGGGTGATTCACCAAGTTTAATAAAAGAACCCTCACAATACTGAGGAAATGCAAAACATAACCAAATATAACAAGCAAACATACACAAATTCAATTGATCCTAGCAAAGGTGAGAAACCAAATGATTGAGAGGAATAGAGACATTCACAAACAACCATATGCAGATTCACACAGGACTAGAAATTAGTCAAAAGAGGCAAAATAACTTGAGTATATTTAGTGGGAAGACACAGTTACAGTATAGAAGGCTCTGTTTGGAAACAGAAAGCCTAAATGCTAAAATTTTCCAACCTTATTTACATCATATGAATGCATATATATAGCATTCTAAACTAACCCTAAGTTGGTTACAAAAATGTGCTCTAAGAGCTATCTCATAAAATATCTACATTTAGTGATTGTCCAGCCACAGGAGTTATGGAGCCAAATATCTGGCACTGGGTAGATAAAAGATATTTTAAATCTTCAATGCAAGCTGCTACATCATCGATCCTCAGCAATGCATACCTTAAAATATATGAAACAGGATGGTGGAGAAATATCTTTTACCATCAATGCGAGCAGCTTCCGTTACCTGCAAAAATAAATGTGAAAAATATCTGCATCCTGCCCCAAAAAGTCGCTGAAACGTCCACGGCCCAAAATATGCAAGGCCAGATCTAAAAATGGAAAGGTGACAAAAACTCCTGAAAACCTTGCCAAATGAAAGAGGGGACCAAAATATGCATCTTAGCCTCTTGCAGCATGTCAAAATTCGCTAGAATGGAGGAGATACAGGCGGTCAAAGTTTTGGTCAACCACCTGTATATATCGCTTTGCATCTATGTATATATCGCTTGCACTTGCCACCCCAATCGGCATTCAAAAACTTCTTCTCTACAACTCCCTTGTATACGTATGTCGCCTTGTATATTTCTCATTGAAATGCCTTTGTATGTGTAAACATACAAGGAAAACATACATTCAAAAACTTGCATCTGTACCTGTTTGTGGACCCACCAATTCTATCTCCTATGTATGTGCGAACATACAAGCCACGGACTTCATGCTTGGATTTGTGAGAATTAACTTTTGGGTCAGGTCGGGGTTGTATGTATCTCATGTATATTTGTTTGTATATCGCAATATACAATCGCAGATATACAAACAACCGCATGGACCTCAAAATTTTATAAAGTAGGCTGAAGACCTCCGTGAAATCCAGCTTGTGTCATCTTTCTTTGTATATTTTCCTGCATGTTCAAATATACAAGACATTTATACATACAAGGCAAACCTGACACCTGAATATGCTGAATTTGATTTTCGATTCAAGTCCACCTTGTACATAACCTTTGTATCTCTGACTTGTATATCACAATATACAATTGCCTACATACAAGGTGGACCTCGAAACTTTACAAAACAAGATAAAAAAATAATCGGGTCCGGCTTGTATGTATCCGATTGTATATTCTGATTGTATATGAAAACATACAATCGCATATACAAGCCACTATAGCAAATGCATCCTCTAACATACAATCGGCCTTGTATGTGTGCGGGCCCCACCAATTGTATCTTCAGCCTTGTATATTTTGTTTGTATGTTTCGCTTGTATGTGCGAACATACAAGCGAAATATACATTCTCTTTTGTATATGCGCCGATATACATTCCACTGTTCACATGCATATAATTGGCCTTGTATATTTTGATTGTATGTTGGGTTGTATGTGCGAATATACAAACCCGATATACAAAGAAAATATACATTTGCAGAATATTCTGGGAATCTACCTTGTATGTAACCGTTGCATGTTCAGACATACAACACAATATGCATGCGGAACCTGATATACATTGAGGGAATATTCTTGGAATCTGCGATAGATTCCCTCAATGTATATGCATTTCCTTGAGCCCGATATGCATTCCAAAATACATACAACTTACCTTTTTCAGATTTGCAAGCCTGCCAAATGTACATTTGAACTGTATGTTGACCAAAACTTTGACCATGAATAACTTCTTTATTTGGTCGAATCTCAGGGTGGTGTAAAAAGCAAACCTGGCTATTTTTTCAAGCTCTCCCCAATGGTAAAAAACCTTGGGCAAGGTTGTTTGGAAAATTTGGCACTTTAAGCATTATAGGAACATTTCCAAAGGATTTTCATGGAAATACTAGGTTAACCATTTGACTCTGGGCAGAGAAAAATGGGACAACAATAAACACAACATAACATCAAGTCTAACTGCAATATAACATCAAGTCTATAACAACAACATAAAATCAAGTCTAACTACAATATAACATCAAGTCTATAACATAACAAAGAACACATGAATACATCTAACTGTGCACAACATCATGACTCCCACCTCCTATGGGCGGAATGGACCTCACTCAACCTAGGACTAGAATAATGAGTTGAGCCCTGTACTGATCTCTGTACTGATTCTCATCCCGAGCCCCATATTGATCCTCGTCCTGAGCCCTGTTATGAACCATGTGTGTCTAATCCTATCCATCTATGAACATCTAAGTGATGTGTATATCCCTGAACATACAAATTATCTCTATTAAATTAAATTTAAATATATATTAAAAAATATGGAACACATGTTCTAAAAATTTTAAATGTACAATTAAATACTAAATACCTCACATCCAACCTCATCCGCATCCACTGTCTGCTGCACAGTGTCATGTCCTAGCACCTCTCTCGTCGGTCCCTAATGTAAGATTGATTAAATAAGAGTCAACACGTGTATGATGCACAAGACTAAATTTTATAAAATTTAAAAATATTTAAAATGTATGTAGCTCATCATCAGTAACCTGTGTAGCTCCATGGATGACCCTCCCAATCCCACTAAGCTTAGTTGAATTAAGGGTCATCACAATGTTTTCATCAAACAAAAGACCATGGAATAATCTTGGTGTGTAAGGTGGCACAATACTAGCATTAGGTTGTGATGGAGTCTGCTATGATGGAGTGTGTTGTGGCAGCACTATGTCAGGCATATGTGTAGCTCGCTAATCATTGCGTTGACTGACACATGTGGACATGGTCTCTCAAAACTAACAAACTGATATACAAAAAGTAGATCTTGTGCCAGACATGTACTCAATCTGCTTAAAGCACTCTCTCTAGAAGTCTGCGCATCACGTGGTGAAACTATGTCAGCATGTATGTAAGGATCATCACTGGCGGAAGTCAAATCAACTAATCCTATGTTGGTGCATGGATGCAACATATATCTACCTACACGATCTGATGCCAAATAGTCAACATCACCGGCAATAGAACCTAAACTCTGAAAAATACGTTGTCTCGATGATGTAACTGTCGCCTTAGCTGACCATCCTAGATCCAACCTTTTTGGAAGTACCAAAAGGTTTAGACCCACTAATGCCCTCTTATTTTTAGGCAGAGCCCGATCAAGACGTTGAAATTTCTCTGAAAACCTCCCATAACCCTATCCCGCATGTTTTGGAATAGATGTGAAATCAACATCATGTCATAAATGAGTAAAAGCAAATAGTTGTTTGCAAAAATACAAAGGCAACTCATCATTGTGTGGCCATCTATGATGTGCTACTAACCACTTAGGATATATAAGTGGTGCAACAACATCTGTACATCTGGTGACAAAATAGCCCTGAACTCTATCATGTCCATGATAATGTGGAAACATACTATGCACCATATTCAATGAAATGAACCTATTAACTTCTGGCCATTTCACTATCCCAATAACAGTGCTAGCAAGTGACACATAAAAATCCTCAATACTCAAATCATCGTAGGGATTGCATGATTTGACTATGTCAATCATACGTGCAAACTCTGCTCTAGTCCCCACCAACGTGTCTCTATTAGATAGGTTAGGTGTATTATGGATTGTCTAATCTAAAAGTGTCAAAGCATTATTAAGTCTATCAAGAGTGGCAGCATATAACTCACTCCTACTTACACTATGTGCATCACCACTATTATGCTCATTATCATGGCCATCACTATGATGAGATGCCATGTTAGATGTCATGCCAGTGCAAATTTCTGCATTTTAAAAAAATTAACATACATTTAATTTATAATTTAATGAATTTATATGTGCATTCAATTTTTAAATTTAAAATAACAAAACTAAAAATATTTAAAATCTAAGAATTAAATACACATGAACAATCTACACATTTAAATTAACTTTACAAAACTATATAAACATTAAAAATTAAAAATTAAATATACATTCAATCTAATACATCTATTTCAATCTAATACATTTATATGTAAATCATCATTTATTGTTTAAATTGTTGTACTCTAAACCTTTGTTTGTAGTTGGAAATGCTCTGGTAGACATGTATGCAAAATGTGGAAGCATAGACAAGGCACGTGAACTATTTGACATAATGCCTCAAAGAGATGTCATCTCATGGAATGGAATGATTGCAGGCAGCCCACTTAAATTTGACAGTTGTATATTTGTATTTCTAGGCATTTTTGTTGTAAAATTCAATCAAAATTTAAAAACGATTGTATCATATGAAAGGAAAGATTTTGGACAAACTGTCAAAAGTTATATAAGATTATGATGATATATATATATTTAATTTTTATATGATTTACTTATACTGAGGCATTTTATAGTATTTGAAGGGCACCATTGAATAGATAACTATCTGTAAATGGGAAAATGGGATTGATCAATTAAGATAATATTAACCCAAACATCAATGAAATATGCAAATAACAAGAATAAATGAATGAAGTATAAACTTACAAAACCTGTTACCCTGCTGCTTCCATTGTTCGCCTATCTGTCCTCGACCTTGATGAAGAAGATTGGCCCTCAGGGAGCTTGCTTCCTTGCTTGTTGACGGTGACAAGAACGGAATGGCTGTGATATTTTGTTGTGTTGAAGATGAGCTTCAAACACAGTGATACTGGAGAGGATATGGGATGGCTAGGATGATTTCTGCATTAGGAGGGTATGAAGAAGGGAATTGAGAAGAAATTGGGCATTATGAGGATGCCAGAAGAAGATTTCCTAGAGGAAATTGGGCATAGATTTGATGCCAGAATGAAGTCCCTTAATTGCTTAGAGAATGGTCTCATTTATAGATTTTCTGAAAAGGGAATGGAGGGTGAGGATCAAAAGATGAGATCAATGGCTCTCATTTTTTGTGAATCTTTAATTCATAATAGATGAATTAAAAATTCATTTTTAGGAAGAGTGGGTTATGACAAGTTGAATTTTTAATTCAACTTAGTGGAGGACAAATTGAATTTTCAATTCAATAGTGGAGGACAATTGAATTTCTAATTCAAATAGTGGAGGACAATTGAATTTGTAATTCAATAGTGGACAATTGAATTTCAAATTCAAATAGTGGAGGACAATTGAATTTTCAATTCAATAGTGGAGGACCAGTGAATTAAAGATTCATTTTGGATAATGGAGGATATTAGCTAATTAAATATTAAGAATATTTAATTATATGTGCAACATGGTGAGGTGGAAGAGATGAGGTGGAAAGATGAGGTGGATTGATGAGGTGGATTGATGAAGTGGATTTTGTGAGGTGGATTTAGGATTTGAGACATTAGAAGAATTTAGGGATTTTGATTAAATAAAATAATTTTATTTAATTGTAGGATAATAAACCAATCAAATAAACTTATAATATTTATTTAATTGACAGAAGAAAATAAGAATTAAGATAAATATCAAAATATTTACTTAATTCAACCTGAGCCAATTTTAGGTGTCTACATTTTGCCCCTCTTTGAAGCAATGTGTTTTATCACATTGTTTCAAAGAATAAATAGTCTGATAATGATACATGCCCCAGTTTGCCCCTGGTACAGGTTATGATGATAGGATGCCCCCTCGGGAGATTGGACGGGGAGAAGGCAGAAGGCGTGAGACGAATAATCTCATGATGAGATAAGTTGACAGAAGATGAAATGGTTGGATGCAGAAGAAAGGGATGAATGATATGGGATGCAAGATAAAGAGATGACACACACAAGCAAGTAAGAAAGCATGCACAAATGATTCAAGAACAAACAAGGTATTGCCCCTGTCGAGCGCTAAACCTAGGATATGGATCGATGATGTCTGGTTTCAGGAATGAAATATGCCATATAAGACTCCGGGTCTGGTTTCGACAATGCAACATCCTGTCTAAGACATTTGAATATGATAGTGTTGTCATGGCAGGGAATGATATATCCCTAGAGCAACATGAAGAATAGTGTCTGGTTTCAGGAAATGAAGCATGTCGTGTAAGACGCGTGTGTTGGTCTGGTTTTGACAATGCAACATCCTGTCTAAGACAATTGATTGATTGATTGATTGATTTGGTTTATGACTGGACAAGGATCAAGACCACTGATTGTGATTCGATCATTTGACAAGATTGACTTGACTTGATTGACATGGATTAAGGATAGACGTGCAATTGGATACGGTATGGATATGGATATGGATATGAGACGCAATTGGATATGGTATAGATATGGAAATGGATATGAGATGTAGTTGGATATGGTATGGATATGGATATGGATATTTGTCACCTTGATATAGCAAGTATTTTGAAGTGCTTTCATCATTGGGCTTTATTATGTTGTAAAAAAATACAAGCATCTAGGTATAATTAAACCAAGATGACCTGAGTATTGCTTACATGGATTTTGATTTAGCAAGTTAATACAAGCATCTAGCCAAAATTGAATCTAGATGACCTGAGTACTTCTTGCATTTTAACAGATAAGGATTGCCCCTTTTCATGTTTAGACCTTGGAGTCCTCGATGATCTTTTGCCGATCATGTTGTTAGACAAAAGTCGTCACATTACTAGAGTTTAATCCACAAGCAGTAGACAAAGAAAATAATTATTCCCCCATCATAGCTTCTCTAGCTTTTGGCATCCTCGAGTATCATAGAAAGGCATGATAGCATAAATCAAGACTCTTAATCTAACCAACACAAAACATTCTTGCATTTAGATGTGTCTTTTTGCCATAATTGATATGAGATTTAGCTTGAGTGTTTCAGTATGGTGCTCTGTTCTGCCTTGGACAGGTTGAAGTTTTTCGTCAAGATTTTTTTTTTGGGTAGCTTGCTTTGCTGCTCTTGTTTATCTGGTGAGAAGATTGCACAATCCTTATTGGTGGGATGGACGGGAAGTGGAGCGGACTCAGATGGATAGAAAGACTAGACATGGAATGGAGGGGAAAGTGGAGCCTCGGGGGCGCATTGATAATGGCCTTGCCTACGTGATAATGCAGAGGCAGCATAGTTCGGGGCTTGGACCATGGATGGACTAGAGGATAGATGACAAGATATGAGATGAACAGGGAAGTAGAGCCTCGGGGGCGCATTGATAATGGCCTTGCCTACGTGATAAACACAAAGGCAACGTAGTTCGGGAAGAACCCTAATGGACCTAAGATATGGATCAGATGAGACGCGATATGGAACCGATATGGATCAGATAAGACACGATATGGAACCGATATGGATCAACTATGGAACAAACAATATCGATGACAAGGAAACACCACAGATATGTAGTTGTATGGGTGATAGTAGATACGGAGGTAGAAGGAACCAAAGATGTGATCTCCAAGGACTATGTCGCATAAGAATTACATGCCCCGTTGTAGGTAGAATATTTAAGATTTTTCATGGCAATGTTTATGATGATAGGAGAATGAGAGGATAATGAAGGATTTGCATGTTTTGGAGGGATAAGGTATGTCAAGAGCCATTCAAAACATTTGTCAACATTGTGCCCCCAATCTTTATCAAGACCAAAGAATAGAGGAAAGGAAGTTTGGATGGATGGACGGGACCAGATAGGTATGCAACGGATAGAGGATTATGGATAGGAAATGTAATGGAAGAAAACTGGTAGGAGAAGAGTGATATGCCAATGAGACAAGGTGCCCCCAAGTGTAGGTGATATAGAAGATCAACTTACACATAACACCTGTTTGCCAGGTTTTCATCATGGTACTTATCCAAGGTGCCTGTTTGCCTAGTTTTCACCATTGGATGAAGGGATTTTTCTTTACTGTTTTCTTTTGTATTTTTTGTTTTTTGAATATTTAGATAGGAGAAGGTGGATATGGAAAGACTCAAGTATCTAGTTCCATGAAAGGTGACAGTCCCACTAGATGGATATTGTCGAATGGACCATGTTCAGTGTTCTCATAGATGTTGGTAGGGGATTGCATGAAAGTGATATGGCATAGGTAGATAGTGGATTATGATGCAGAATATGGAGGGAAGGCTTATGCAAAAGCATGGACCATAGGAATAGGATGAGGAAGATGTGTAAGATAATAGTAGAAGGAAGGGGAGATGGAGGTATATGAAAATGTTGTGGAATGGAAGGGAATCATGACCAACGATTGCACATACCGTGGTAAACATTGAAGCTAGTGATGGAAAAGTAGTGTAGGAAGCAACGGAGACTTTTGCTTGTGGATGCATGACGTAGGCATGCAGGGATCCACATAGACTGAGTATTGTCCTAAATTTTGTGCGTCATGTGAGATGGAAGAATTTGAGACTCTTGGATGGAATGGGAGAAAGTAGATGGTTGGAATTCTTGAGAGGTAGATGCCTCATGTAACTTTAGGGCATTTTGCTTGGGTACCCAAACCATTTTGTTTTTAGGTAGTACCTGTGAAGGTATGGGTTTGGGTGTATGCAGCTTTTGTGCAACTTTTGGAGTAATCATTTGTTGCTTGGGGATCCACACCTGTTTCAGTTTGGCATTGAGGTGTATGGGTGTATGCAGCTGTTGTGCAACTTTTGGAGTAATCATTTGTTGCTTGGGGATCCACACCTGTTTCAGTTTGGCATTGAGGTGTATGGGTGTATGCAACTATTGTGCAACTTTTGGAGTAATCATTTGTTGCTTGGGGGTTCACACCTTATTCAATTTGGCATTAAGGTGTATGGGTGTATGCAGGTGGTGCAAGGTGGCGACCGGGGGAGGCGCGGCGGCACAGCGTGGGCGGTTGTGGTGTGTAGGAGGGAGCGGGCGACTAGGGGTCGGGGGTGGAGGGAGCGGAGGAGGGTTGCAAGCGGCGGAGCAAAGGTGGAGGTAGGGTGTGGGCGGCCGGGGGAACGGCGGGAAGGGGGAGGGGGCGGCAGGAATGGGGGATGCTGCGCAGGGGGGTGCTGGGTGTGGGGTTCGGGGGGGATGGGGAAGGGGTCTGGGCGCAGAGGGGAGGGGAAGGGTAGATGGGGGTTGGGGGGGTCGAGGGAGGGGTGGGGTTTGGAGGGGGTCGGGGGGGAGGGGAGGGGGAGAGGGATGGGTTTTTGTTTTTGGTTTTTTTTTTTTTTTTGTTATTTATTTATTTATTTATTTTAGTTTGATTTTTTGATTTTTTTTTGGGGGTTTGGTTTTGTTTTTTTTGAGTTTTTTTTTTTTTTTATAAAATGAAAATGTAAGAAAAAAAAACCAAAAATAAATGGAATTCAATGTAATGTAGGTTTTTTTTTTTTTTAATTTTTAAAAATTTGAAAATGTTAGAATATAATAAAAACTAAGAACGAAGGCAAAAAAAAAAATTGTTTTATTTTGCAAAAAATATGTGGAAAAGTAAAAAAAATTTAAAAATTTTCCAGTAATCCACACTAGAGAATGATATGTGATTTTTGTACCTCCGAGGCCTCCCGGACTCAACGGTGAGCTCAATTTGTGCGTAGGAGGTCGTTTGCGAGAGTTGATGCCCGAATGTTCTTTGAAACACCTGAATCTGCAACAAAAACTCAAAGACAAACACTCACAAACAAAATGGGTTAGATCACAGTGGGCACCAAAATGTAAATGGGAATATGGGATTGATCAATTAAGATAATATTAACCCAAACATCAATGAAATATGCAAATAACAAGAATAAATGAATGAAGTATAAACTTACAAAACCTGTTACCCTGCTGCTTCCATTGTTCACCTATCTATCCTCGACCTTGATGAAGAAGATTGGCCCTCAGGGAGCTTGCTTCCTTGCTTGTTGACGGTGACAAGAACGGAATGGCTCTGGTATTTTGTTGTGTTGAAGATGAGCTTCAAACATAGTAATACTGGAGAGGATATGGGATGGCTAGGATGATTTCTGCATTAGGAGGGTATGAAGAAGGGAATTGAGAAGAAATTGGGCATTATGAGGATGCCAGAAGAAGATTTCCTAGAGGAAATTAGGCATAGATTTGATGCCAGAATGAAGTCCCTTAATTGCTTAGAGAATGGTCTCATTTATAGATTTTCTGAAAAGGGAATGGAGGGTGAGGATCAAAAGATGAGATCAATGGCTCTCATTTTTTGTGAATCTTTAATTCATAATGGATGAATTAAAAATTTATTTTTGGGAAGAGTTGATTATGACAAGTTGAATTTTTAATTCAACTTAGTGGAGGACAAATTGAATTTTCAATTCAATAGTGGAGGACAATTGAATTTCTAATTCAAATAGTGGAGGACAATTGAATTTGTAATTCAATAGTGGACAATTGAATTTCTAATTCAAATAGTGGAGGACAATTGAATTTGTAATTCAATAGTGGACAATTGAATTTCTAATTCAATAGTGGAGGACAATTGAATTTTCAATTCAATAGTGGAGGACCATTGAATTAAAGATTCATTTTTGGATAATGGAGGATATTAGCTAATTAAATATTAAGAATATTTAAGTATATGTGCAACATGGTGAGGTGGAAGAGATGAGGTGGATTGATGAGGTGGATTGATGAAGTAGATTTTGTGAGGTGGATTTAGGATTTGAGACATTAGAAGAATTTAGGGATTTTAATTAAATAAAATAATTTTATTTAATTGTAGGATAATGAACCAATAAAATAAACTTATAATATTTATTTAATTGACAGAAGAAAATAAAAATTAAGATAAATATCAAAATATTTACTTAATTCAACCTAAGCCAATTTTAGGTGTCTACACTATCATTAAAAAGTTTCTTGACATGCAAGGTGGACTATCACATTTAAGCCTTGATTGCAGGATATGCAAAAAATGGATGTGTTGAAAAGGCTTTAGAAACTTTCAAGCAAATGCAATTGGCAGGTGTAAAGCCAAATTCCACAACCTTTGCCATCAGGGCTTAAATTTGACAGTCGACCTTACCTGTCAAGCAATTTTTTTATGATAGTTATCTATTCAATAGTACCCTTCAAATACTATGACAGTTATCTATGACAAGGCACGTGAATTGTTTGACATAATTCCTCAAAGAGATGTCATCTCATGGAATGGAATGATTGCAGGTAGCCCGCTTAAATTTGACAGTTGTATAGTTGTATTTAGGCATTTTTGTTGTAAAATACAATCAAAATATAAAAAAGATTGTATCATATGAAAGGAAAGATTTTGGACAAACTATCAAAAATTATATAAGATTATGATGATATAAATATTTAATTTTTATATGATTTACTTATACTAAGGCATTTGATAGTATTTGAAGGGCACCATTGAATAGATAATTGTCATTAAAAAGTTGCTTGACAGGCAAGGTGGACTGTCACATTTAAGCCCTGATTGCAGGATATGCACAAAATGGATTTGTTGAAAAGGATTTAGAAACTTTCAAGCAAATACAATTGGCAAGTGTAAAGCCAAATTCTAGAACCTTTGTCAGGTGTAAAGCCAAATTCCACAACCTTTGCCAACATGGCTTAAATTTGACAGTCGACCAAGTTGCCTGTCAAGCAATTTTTTTATGACAGTTATCTATTCAATAGTACCCTTCAAATCATATAAAAATTATATATATATATATATATCATAATCTTATATAAATTTTCATAGTTTGTCCAAAATCTCTCCTTTCATATGATACAATCTTTTTAAAATTTGGATTCTATTTTACAGCAAAAATACCTAAATATAGCTATACAACTGTTAAATTTAAGCCTTGTTTGCCAGCATAATGGAAGGGGGTTTTTGTCTGATATTATAGTGTCCACTGCCCTGGTAGACATGTATGCAAAATGTGGACACATGGAGGTATAGGAAAGGTATATATGAGAAGCTTGCTCCTCGACAATATCAAGATACCTAAAAAATATGTCAGATTACATATTCCATTTATAAATTGTTAAAATGAATGCTATTATCATGTATTTCTATGGCCTTCTTTTAGTTACAAATGGCAATGTGAACCTCATTGACTGCTCCAGATTCATGTGTATTAGATTGATAGCCTAGTGAACATCCTTGAATTAATTGCTAGAAATCACACCTTCAATATCCACCATCTAATTCTACAACATTTTCAATTGATAATCTTAAACTAATTTCTATAAAATACCAATGTCTAAGAAAAACACAGATTGAAATACTTGATTAATACAAACAATTAATGGATACAACTTGCCATATTCTAATGGATTTTGCAACATGCAGTGCAATGCAATGTTGGAAAGGCTTTAGAAACTTTCAAGCAAATGCAATTGGTAGGTGTAAAGACAAATTCAACAAACTTTGCCAGCATCCTTCTTGCCTATGCCAAAATGGGAGCATTGGAACAGGGTATGGACATCCATCGAAGCATAATGGAAGGGGGATTTTTGTCTGATATTATAGTGTCAACTACCCTGGTAGACATGTATCCAAAATGTGGAAGCATAGACATGGCACGTGAACTGTTTGACAAAATTTTTAGAGATATATTTTTAATTTCATAGCTCAGTTTGAGCATTGCATGTTAATACATCACTATTTATTTAATGAATATGTTGAATTTCATTGTGAATTGAATTTACAGTTTCTTGGAGCATGTTGTGCTTCATTCTCTTCTATTTACAAGCTTCAATTTTATGTATATCCTGCTTGCATTGTGTTTCATGAGAGGACATTTGTTTGAGGGATTCTATCAAAACAGTCATGCCATTCCACCAAGAACAAAGATTCCCCTTCCATTTTGAAGCTCCCATTTTGGTACAAGCAAAAACCAGACAAGCAAAGGTTTGGGAATCATTTTTTTCTAAATCATTTTCAAATAGTCCTAGCATTCGTGATTAGGGTTTATTCAAATCAAAAGGTGGCTATTGTTTATTTATAGCAATGGTGCATGTGGGTGTAGAAGAACCATACCTGGAGACCTGGCAACTTGCAGTACAATGTTGGCTAGAGGTGGCAATGTAGTTTGGCTGTGGGTCGCTGTCCGTCATGGGCTCTAGGAAGAACACTCCAAAACTATATCAATCTGAGTGAAAATGACAATTTTGCCTCTTTTTTTATTTTTATTTTCTTTGGTTAGGCCCAAAATCTAATTGCGCATAACCTTACTGCCTGATAAGGTTATGCCAGGAAACGTACAACCACGTAGATGCCACATAGGCACAACGTGGTTTCGAGCCTAACAAAAATGGCTGTAACTAAATAACACGTAAAAAATCTGCACAGAATTATTTAGTTAGCTGAAAGTGTGACACACTATTGTTCTTTTATCCAATTCCATAGAAGCAACATGTAACAACATGCAAGCACATGCAAGTGACATGCAACAACATGCAAGCACATGCAAGATTTTATGAGCTCATGCAACTACATGAAAAAAACATGCAAGTCCATGCAAGCTTTTATGAATTCATGCAAGCACTATTCCAATATCATGCATCTCTTAACACTTTTGTTAACTCCAACATTATATCCATGCAAATTGTATCAAAAAAATCCACTCATGTATATAAAAAAGCAAAATCCAAGTCTAAATATAAGACACCTCCAAAAGTGGGCACCCAAATTAACTCGCACTCATTAGGAGTTGTCAAGAACCCAAAATAGACTTCAAGGAGTTATCAACAAGTCTTAATGGACCCCACTCTAAAAGTGGACGCCCAAGTTTTACCCTACCATTTAGGAGTTAATTACAATAAGCCAAGTGTTATAATTAAATATTAATTTATATCTCAAAGTCCTTATGTGTTGGGGAACACATTCCAAGAACTTTAGAGATACATGAATTGGTTAGGGTTGAAAGTTAATGGCAACTTATCCCAACATTCTCCCACTTGACATTATACATTGCAATTACTCTTTATGAGGTAATTAAACTTTTAATCAAGTGCAGCGATCAAAGCCAATGGCCTTCCTACACCAAGAGAACTTATCTGTAGTAACTAGTTTTGTAAGATAATCTGCAGCATTAACCAAAGTGTCAACTTTTTCAATCAAAACCTTACCATTCTCAAACATTTCTTGGACAAAGTGATACTAAATATCAACATGCTTAGTACGAGCATGATACATAGGATTTTTGGCTAAACAAATGGCACTCTGATTGTGACATTCAATCCTTACTATCCTGCAATCAAAACCAATACCTGTTCCAAGTCTCTGTAACCATATTGCCTCTTTGGAGGCATGTGTAGCAGACATATACTCTACTTTTCTAGTAGACAAAGCAATTGTGGGCTACCTCTTACTCATCCAACTTACCGCAGCTCCAAACAAAGCATAAACATAGCCACTTGTGGACCTTCTACTATCCAAGTCACCTACCTAATCAGAATCAACAAAACCCTGTATGTCCAATGGTTTATCCACATTATCAATACCATGATAAACCAAACAATAATTAGAAGTTCCTCTCAAATATCTAAGCACCCTCTTAACATAAGTCCAATGTTCTCTACCAAGGTTAGACATAAACCTACTTAACATTCTCACTCCTTGTGTAATATCTAGTCTAGTGCAAATCATTGCATACATTAAACTACCAACAACACTAGCATAAGGAACATTAGACATCTCTTCAAAATCATCATCAAGAGTAGGACACATGCCTAATTTAAGCTTAGTACCAACTAAAAAATGAATGCTTACTAGTTTACAGTCATGCATATTAAATCTTTGCAAAATTGTATCAATATACTTACTCTGACTTAACCATGGCTTTATGTGTACCCAATCCCTATTGATCTCCATCTCAAGAATATATCTTGCAACCCCCAAGTCCTTCATATCAAAAGTACTCAACAAAGAAAATACACAATGGAAATCAAGTGGGCTATACTTGTTAATGGGATTTCATTGTCTTGTGGATTTTCTCAAAGTAGGAGTAAGGAGCTCTCCATGTTCTTCTGTATGATCATCCTGCACATCATTACCTGAACCCTCTTAACTCTCTTCTTCTTCTCCATCCTCAAATCCATCTAATTTTTCTTCAACATGTGCATCTTCTTGCTTTTCTATATGTCTCAAAGTGCATTGTTTTAATCTTTTATTTTTCCTTTGTGTGACCCAATCTATGGTGCCACAACATACATGCATTTTCAGTGTTCGTCTCAATGGCTAAAAACCACCATATTCCCTCTTACCAACCTACAACCAAGCTTGTCAAATGTCACATGCATTCTAGACTCATTTAACTTGGATACAGAAACTAAATTTCTCGCAAGTCCTGGAATATGTAAAACATTATTAAGGGTTTTAACCCTTCCATCACTGAAACACAACTTTACCTTTCCTTTGCCAACAATCTATTTAGTACTGTTGTCACCAAGGAAAATATTTCCTTCATCATATGCTGAATATTCAGTAAACCACTCCTTGTTAGGAGTCATATGATAAGAGAAACCTGAATCAATAAGACAAGCATCATTACTTATAGTGTTAGTTGAAATAATCAAAGCATCATTGTCACTATCATCTGAGGATTTTTCTGTGGAGGAATCTGAACTCTCTTTCTTGTTCTTACAATCCTTAGATTCATATGTCCCCATTTCCCATAGTTCCAAAACTTTACTTTGCTCTTACCAAGGGTTTTAGAACATCCTTTAGACTTACCCTTCTTCTTAACCCATGTAGGTTCTTTTTCCTTAGTCCTACCCCTTACATGTAAAGCATCTTGGGATCTACCATTTTTGGACTTTCTTCTCATTTCTTTTGAAAGAAGAGTAGTAATGATAATGTTCATCTTTGGATATGCACCCACTACCACTGATAGCAACAATTAAATTTTCCCAAGATTCTGGTAAAGAACAAAGTAACAAGATGCATTTATCTTCATCTAATAGCTTAACATTTATAGATGCAAGTTGACTTAAAATCAAATTAAAAACATTTAAATGATTTGCAACAGAATTGCCATCTTTCATCTTTAAAGAATACAACTGTCTTTTGAGGTATAACTTGTTAGTTAAACTTTTGGTTTGATAAATATCACCTATCCTATTCTCTTCCATAGCTTGTATGTAGTAGATTTAGTAGAAACATTCAAGAGGAGGACATCTGCAAGGAACAATCTTATGGTTCCTCATGCTTTTTTATCAATTTTTAACCATTCTTCATCAAACATGGTTGTAGATGGTTTCTTCTCATTGGAAACAACTAACCATTGTTCTCTTTCTTCTAAGAGATCTTTCATTTGCAATTTCCATATCTTGTAGCTAGAACCATTGAACTTATCAATATCTAAATGAAAGGTAGAACCCATTGTAAATAATTCTCTTCACAAATTTGCAAAACCCATAAAACAAAAGCTCCCACTACAGCCAAAAACCTTCAACACTTTAAGAGAAAGGCATCCCTCACTCAAAAACCTAACCCCTAAACCCTAAATTAAAGCAACCCTAAACCCCTAAACCCTAAACCCAAGCAACCCTAAACCTCTATCTCCCTATCTCTCCCATATCTCTCTATCTCTATCATCCCTCTACCTCTCAATCTCTCTCCCTATGTCTCTGGCCATGTCCCTCACTCTCTATATCCCTATCTCTCCCCTTGATCTCCTCTATATCTCTCTATTAGTCCTCTTTCTCTCTCTAAACCCTAAACCATGAACCTCTAAACCTTAACCCCTAACCCCTAAACCATAAATTCTAAATGCTAAATAATGCCCCTAATCCCTAACCCCTAACCCCTAAACCCTAAACCTGAGCAACCCTAAACCCCTAATCCCTAAACCCAATCAACTGTTAGAAATGAAGGTGCAAACCACACAACAGAAATCTGATTTAGACCTTATTTATGTGCTTTTAAACAATGTAGAATCAATGGAGATTGCAACAGAAATTAAAACCTACTACACAGAAATAACATGCACTAAGAACTGAACACATAACATAACATATAAAGTGGAGAAAACCCTTTTGGGTAGAAAACTCCACCAAGAAAAGAGGCTCTAAGTTGTATTATCTTCAAATATGAGATTACAATACATGCACTTCCTCAGTTTCTTCGGTCTTCAATCCAATGATGCCTGTTACTCTCAACTTTGATAAAAACGTAGTACAATATCCTTATAAAAGGGAGTTGCCTTCTAGGGCAAGAAAACTGACATAATATCGACCATTAGATCTATGACCTAATGATGAACAGTCTAGATTTACAATGATAAAATATAAATAAAATTTGATTTCGGTGGGAAACCCTCCTATGACCCCCCATCGCAGATGAATGAGCATTGAGGACTAGATATAAACATGTAGCTGAAACAAGACCGCTGTAGGTGAAACCTTTCATCCCTTATGGGTGATTTACAAACAATATTAGGAGTAATTAATTGCATAAGATTGATAAGGTTGATGGCACCCAAATCCTAACATTCTCCCACTTGACATCATGCATTGTAAATACCCATAGGAAAACCATAAAATAATCAAGCACTAGAAGTAAGGCCCATGGCTTCTTTGCACCAAACAAATTTCTCTGTGCTCACAGGCTTGGTCAAAGCATCTGTAACATTCTCCTGAGTATCTACCTTTTCATCTCAATCTGTCTATTTGCAACCATTTCTTAAACAAAGTTATATTGTACATCAACATGCTTAGTCCAAGCATGATACATAGGATTCTTGGTTAAACAAATAGCACTCTAGCTATCACAACCAATCTAAATGATCCTGTAGTCAAAATCAATACCTATACACAATCTCCTCAACCAAACTACCTCCTTAAAGACATGGGTAGCAGCCATATACTCTACTTCGGTGGTGGACAAAGCAATCGTGGGTTGCCTTTTGCTCATCCAACTCATTGCTCTGCCAAACAAAGTAAACACGTAGCCACTAGTGGACCTTCAACTATCCAAGTCACCTGCCCAATCTACATCAACAAATCCCTGTATGTCCAAAGTTTTGTCAACACTTTCAGTACCAAAATAAACCAAACAATAATCAAGAGTCCCTGCTAGATATCTAAATACCCTCTTCACATAATTCCAATGTTGTCTACGAGGGTTAGACATAAATCTGCTCAAAACTCCCACTGCTTGGGCAATATCTGGTCTAGTGCAAACCATTGCATACATCAAACTCCCTACAGCACTAGCATATGGCACATTAGACTTATCCTCTAAATCATCTTCATTCTTTGGACACATATCTAATGAAATCTTAGTACCAATGGGTAAAGGAACTCTAACTAGGTTATAGTCCTGCATACTAAATCTCTACAAAATGGTATTCACATACTTACTTTGCGACAACCAAAGATTTATGTTACCTCTATCCCTTTTGATCTCCATCCCCAAAATATACATGGCAATTCCAAGATCCTTCATTTCAAATCCACCTAAAAGTTGGGCTTTCAACTCACTGATCATACCCTTAGTATTGCTCAAAAATAACATGTCATCAACATACAATGCAATGATCAAAATAGAATCATCAACACAATGAATATAAACACAGTGATCTTCATCACTTCTAACAAAACCCAATTTCAACACAAATGAATCAAATTTCTAGCACCAAATTCTTGGGGACTATTTTAGACCCTAAAGAGACCTCTTCAATCTGCAAACCCAATTTTATTTCCCTTTTACCTCAAAACCTATAGGCTGTTGTATGTACAAATTTCTTCCTCAAGATCTCCATGCAAGAATGTAGTCGTAACATCCATTTACTCTATTTCCTAATCAAGAGTTGCAGCAATGGATAAGAGAAATCTAATAGAAGTTAATTTAGCAATAGGGGAGAAAATTTCACCAAAATCAACTCCCTCTCTCTGGGAGTAGCCCTTGGTTACCAGTCTACCCTTGTACTTCTCCAATGAACTATCTGCTCCAAACTTCTTCTTGAAGACCCACTTGCAACCTATGGCCTTTCTTCCTTTGGGCAAATGATCAAGATCCCAAGTGTTACACGAGTCTAAAGCCATCATCTCCTCCTCCATGGCTAACTACCAAGACTCACTATCATCTGCATGAATAGGTTCCCTGTAGGATCTAGGCTCATCGTCAATACTCAATAAAGCAAATACACAACAGAAATTTGGTGGGCTATACCTATCGACTAGGTTCTGTTGTCTTGTGGATCTTCTCAAAAGTGGAGTAATAGACTCTTCAGGTTCTTCTGCATGCTCATCTATACCAACTTCTTCTATCACAATAGATTCTTCCTCATCAAAACTTTCACTCGAGTCTTTTTCTGCTTCTTCACCCCCCAATCCAGTATTATGTTCTTCCTTAGGTGCATCTTCATTCTCTAATTCAAAATGCACTCTCTTCACCTTTTCTTCTTTTTCCTTTTGCTATTCAGGTTCTGAAATAACACTAAGTTTCCTGAAATAACATCTCTAGAATAGATAATCTTTCGGGTTAGAGGAATCCAAAGCTTATAACCTTTTACATTATCACCATATCTAATGAAAGTACACTTTTCAACTTTTGAATCCAACTTAGTTCATTTTTCTTTAGGCACATGAACATAAGCCTCATAGCCAAATACCTTTAAATGTGAAACATAAGGTTTCTTACCATCCACATTTCATAAGGAGTTGAAACAAGAGCCTTACATGGAGATCTATTAATTAAGTAGTTTACAGTACACACATCTTTTTCCCAAAAACATTTATTCAATTGTGATTCACTCAACATACTTTTGGCTCTTTCCATTATTGTCAAATTCATCCTTTCTGCCACTCCATTTTGTTGTGGAGTATATGGAGTAGTTTTCTGTCTAACAATACTTGCATGCTTACAAGATTCAACAAATTCCTTAGAAGAGTATTCCCCTCCATTGTCAGATCTCAAAACCTTTATCTTATAATATGATTTCTTTTCAACTAAGGCTTTAAATTCCTTAAACTTAGTGAAAACTTCATATTTGTGATGTATAAAATAAATCCAGATAAACCTTGAAACATCATCAATGAAGGAAATAAAATATCTAGATTTTTCAATTGATTCAACATCCACTGGACCAAAAACATTTGAATGAATAAGTTCTAATTTATAATTTGATTTATTACTGTATGGAGGAAATGGAGATCTATTTTGTTTTCCAAACACACAATGTTCACAAAATTTGAAACTCTGATCAGAATAGGATAAATCGTCTAACAATTTTTTATTTAAGATAGTCTTTAAACTAGACTGACTTATGTGGCCCAATCTACGGTGCCACATTATACATGTATTTTTAGTATTAGCCTCAGATACATAAAAGGCATTACAAATAGTAGTGGCTTCTAGCTTAAACAGAGTTCCCAACCTTTTCCCCTTCGCTACCACCAAGTTTCCTCTCACCAATATGTAGCCATGTTTATCAAATGTCACATGCATTCCCAAATCATTCAACTTTGAAATAGAAATCAAATTTCTAGCCAATCTAGGAACATGTAAAACACCAAGGAGGGTTTTAATTCTCTCATCACTAAAACACAACATTACCTTCCCTCATCCAACAATAGGATATGTAGAGTTGTCCCAGAGGTACACATTTCCTCCATCATACTCTTTGTATGTGGAAAACCATTCTTTATGCGGGGTCATGTGGTATGAGCATCCTGAGTCAACCAACCAATGATCATGAGAAACAACATTACATGCAGAAAGTAAAACCTCATCACCTGCATTCAAAGACTTATCAGTAGTGGAATCCCATTGTTTCTTCGGGTTTCTACATTCCTTTTTCACATGTCCTCTCTTTCCACAATTCCAACACTTAACTTTGTTCTTCTTTCCAAGAGTCTTAGAATGACCCTTAGACTTGTCTTTACACCCCTTCTGATCTCCTTTTGGTCCTCTTTCCATAGACCTTCTCCTAACACTGAGAGCATCCCCTAAACTATTCAAACTTTTCTTCATCAATTCATGTGACAACAGAACTTAAACAAGAGCATCCAACTTTGGATCTATGAGGTTAGCAGTGATAGCCAAAATAACATTCTCCCATGACTCAGGCAAAGAATAGAGAAGAAATCTACATTTATCTTCCTCATTCACCTCAACATCTACAGATGCTAGTTGACTCAATAAAAAATTAAATGAATTGAAATGCTCTGCAACCAATTCACCCTCTTTCATTTTCATGGAAAATAACTTACGCTTTAAATAAAGTTTATTTATGATACTCCTAGCTTGGTAGATCTCACTTAGACACTTCCACAAGCTATGTGTGGGCTTCTCACTCATGACATTCAGTAGAACAAAATCTACAAGACACAATCGGATTGTACCTCATGCCGTTTTATCCAGTCTTTCACACTCATCAGGAGCAACATTATCAAGATTCTTCTCTGTCGTAATAGCCAACCACTGGTTTATTTCTTCTAAAAAATCCTCCATTTTTAGCTTCCATAATTCATACTTCGTGCCATTAAACTTTTCAATGTCCAACCGAGAGGTCTAGAAGCAACAATGGATGAAGCCATGATATCTACACAAGATCTGCAAACAAATGACAACCAAATCTCCCACTATAGCTAAAAAACCTTCACCCTACCACCCAAGAATCAAAATTGGCTAGGCTCTGATACCAAATGTTAAAAATGAAGGTGCAAAACACACAACAAAAATCTAATTCAAACCTTATTTATGTGTTTTAAACAATGTAGACTCAATGGAGATTGTGACATAAATTAAAACCCACTACATAGAAATAACATGCACTAAGAACTGAACACATAACACAAAATATAATGTGGAGAAAACCCTTTCAGGTAAAAAAATCCACTAAGAAAAGAGGCTCCAAGTTGTATTATTTTCAAATATGAGATTACAAGACATGCACTTCCTCTGTTCCTTTAGTCTTTAATCCAGCACTGCTTGTTACTCTCAACTCTGATAAAAATGTAGTACAATATCCTTATAAAAGGGGGTTGCCTTCTAGGGCCAGCAAACTGACATAATATCGATCATCAGATATGTGACCTAATGATGAACGGTCTAGATTTACAATGATAAAGTATAAATAAAATGTGGTTTCAGAGGGAAACCCCCCTGTAACCCCCTGTCATGGATGAATGAGCATCGAGGACCAGATATAAACATGTAGCTGAAACAAGACCGCTAATGGTGAAAACTTTCATCCCTTATGGGTGATTTACAAACAATATTAGGAGTAATTAATTACATAGGATTTACAAGGTTGATGGAACCTTAATCCTAACAACAACCCTAAAACTCTATCTCCCTATCTTTCCCCTACCTCCCTATCTTTCCCCTATCTCCCTATCTCTATCATCCCTCTACCTTTCAATCTCTCTCCCTATGTCTCTGGCCATGTCCCTCACTCTCTATCCCCTATCTCTCCCCTCAGTCTCCCCTAGATCTCCCTATTGGTCCTCTCTCTCTATAAACCCTAAACCCCAAACCTCTAAACCCTAACCCCTAACCCCTAAACCCTAAATAATGCCCCTAACCCCTAACCCTTAAAATTGAGCAACCCTAAACCCAAGAGACCCTAAACCTCTATCTCCCTATCTCTATCATCCCTCTACCTCTCAATCTCTCTCCCTATGTCTTTCAACTTGTCCCTCACTCTCTATCTCCCTATCTCTCTCCTCTATCTCCTATATCTCTCCCAATCATTATCGGTCCCCTCTATCTCTCTTTAAACTCTAAACCCCTAAACCCTAACCCCTAGACCCTAAACCCTAAATAATTCCCCTAACCCCTAAACCTTAAACCCTAAACCTAAGCAACCCTAAACTCATAAACCCTAAATAATGCCCTAAACCCTGACCCCTAAACCCTAAACCCAAGAAACCCCCTCTCTCTACTTCCCTCTCCTCTTTACTTGCTACACTCACTCTCTCTGTCACCTATCTACCTCCTAGTTTTCCTTTTCCTTTTCAATTTACCTTTAGATCCCACCAAATTTTCCCTATTTTACTATTTTCCACCTCTCCTCTCATCATTCTTCCTATCTAATGAACTCTCATTTTATCTTGTTTCTATTTCATCCTCCCAACTTATATCCTCATCCCTCTTTGCATGTCCTAGATTTCTTGTTTCCATTTGCTTTATCGATGAGAGAGAGAGAGGAGGGGAGGGAGAGAGAATAATAGAGAGAGGGGTAAGGAGGGAGGGAGAGAAGGTGAGATGATTTTAATTCACCATGATGTGAGTGCATTATAACGCACTCGCATTATGCTTTGCTTTGGTAATTTCCAAGATTTTAGCTTGGATTTGCCTTGGGCTTCTAACCCAAAGACTTGGACTAAGTTTTAGATGTCCAAAGATGTGTTTTTGTAGATTGTAACAAGAATTACATAATCTGGAGCCTGCTCCTCATCAGGTTTGCACTTGTTTCAATGACAAGTCGAAAAAATACCACAATAATCTTAAGCTCTGTCTTAGCTTTCTAACCACATAATTTTTTTCACATTTTGAATATGTTAAAGTTTTCATCTTTAATTTCTTTTGTTAGTATATTCATTTTTTGTCAAAAACCAGTGTGTGGTATTTTTGACTTTTTTTAAAACCGTTCATCAAAATTTCAAATAAATTATATTTTTAGAAACTAGACTCCATTCTACATGTATTAAAAAAAATTAGATTTTCAATTAGTTTTCAAAAATTTTAAGGGGGAGCATGCTCAATTTTATGTTTAGGATGTGTCCACTTTGAAAATTAGTAAAAAATCAATTATTCATGAAAAAGTTATCAGAAAAATTGGGGATAAACTACATGGTGTTAGCTAATGTCTCACTGAAGTGATTTTTGAAATACTAAAAAAAGTTAACATTTTAGGAACGCCATACCAGACGCTATGTTATGTTTTTTTTGAAAAAATAGGACCACTTTGTGTGGCCCACCTTTTTTAACCCCTTAATCTCAACCATTTTTGGAAAAAAAAAATAGTTTAGAAACTAGATTCAAAGCACTGCAATCACATCTTCAAATTTTGAGTGTAACTATCTTCAATTTCTCATCCAACATCAGTCTTTCCTGATTTTAGAAAAATTATCATCTTAAGGCCCCCTTTTGGTCCCCCATCTTCTTACACTTACCCTCTTGATTTATTTCAAAAAAAAATAAAAATGTATATATTTAGAATCCACACAAATCACCACAAATCACTAATTCGCATCATCTTCAAATTCTTAATGGTTTAGCTGCTATAGGTCTCAGAAAGTGAAAATTTAATTAAAAAAGTTGATATTAATGTCCATCTTGGCCAAAAAGTGGGACTCATTATTGTGGGATTACCCTTCATGCAATGTTATCATATACTAAATCTGATGAGGGGTCCAATATTCTAGGATCACAAATAAAGCCTTTACCCATTCTTACCTTGAGACTCCATCTCTGATATTCCCATCGAAATTCTTCTGAAGTTACATGCACTGGAGGAGTTGGCTAGAGTAGTAGCGGTGGATTGAACCTCATTCCAATCCACTTTACTTGCAATTCTTTCTTCATTTTTGCCAACCCTTGTGCCCTCTTGAATGACCATTTAATATCAATGGGGGAAATAATTTCTCTTCTCTTTAGATATACATGTAAGGATGTATACTTTCCTTCACATGTTGCATAGGCTCTACCAAGTAATTGAGGATCAACAACTTGAAAAGTTTCATAACAGAGTTTGACGCTGTCATTATATTCCTATTGCATTATTTCAAATTTCTTTATTCTCCTGAATTCTTTTCAAAATACCAAGGGTTTGTTATGATGAGTCTCATCAACATGCCAATGATCTTTTCTACTTGAAAGTATTCTCTAGTTATGGGGTAAGTGCAAAAAGATGGGGGGCCAAAAAGTGGCCAAATTGTTTTAAAAAAATAATAATGCAAAATGCGAGCGCATTATAACGCGCTCGCATTATGGTTTGGTAATGACGAGCCTAAGGCTCATCAAAACCAAACCATAACACGCTCGCGTTATAACGCGAGTGCGTTATCACCTATTATAAATTAAAAAAAACTCATCTCATTTTATTTCATTTCTTTTTTCTCCACTATTCCCGCAGTCTACAAACCCTAAGAAGCGCGCTCGCATTTTGGATTCCTCCATTCAACACAAAAATATTATCGATTCATTGCCAAAATGCCGCCACGACATCGAGCACGCCAAAGGAGTGAGTTTATTTGTCTTTTTGTTTGAATTTGCTTCTAAATAGGTAGGTTTGAGTTGTTTTTTGATGTATATTTTGTTAATTGTTAGGAAATGTTAATGCACCTCCTCCTCCTCCTCAAAATCCACAAAATCCTGCAGAACAACAACCTCCTCCATCCATTCCTTGACATGCCCCTAGAACACAAGAAAATATAATGGGGCAAATTGAAAACAACAAAAAAGAAATTAAGATATAATTGCAAGGTTGAAAGATCCTTCCACTTCAACCTTGCATAGGTCCACGCTTGCTGAATCTCTTGAATCTATGTTATCAAATATAGATTCAATTAGCAAGCAAATAACTAGTTGGATGGATAAGAGGAGAGAGTTTAGAGATTATTATGCAAACAATCTGTCATACCAAGATGTGAAAAAATTAAAAATTACAAAATTAGACTTGTGTTTGATTTTCACAAACCCACAAACAAATCAACCTCCACCCATTACATGCAAGAGGTTCCCTATCCATTGGTGCAACAACCAAGCGATAAGGGACAATTTTGGGCAGAGGTGGTGGATGGTTTTTGACCATCCTCCATGCAATAATAATGAGGTCCCGCAATACTTTTTGAGGAAACTCTACTATGAGTTTGTCCTCAACAAAATGCTAAACTATTTTGATATGCGGGACTTCCAGGGTAGAGGTGGGTGGTTAGCACAAGATAGACTAGGGGCACGTGTTGACCCACAGCAGGTAATCAGCAGACCAGCCCATGAGCATGTTTCTATCCCTTCCATTGTGAAGGAGAGTGTTGAGGTCAATACACTTCAGTCCATTAGTGCCTTGACCCAGAGAATCATAGAGCATGCTAGTCCTGTAGCACAGAGTGGGTTGGCAGATAGTGTGAGGAGTAGGGTCCCACCCCATGCTTGTTAGACTTGCAGATCAGCCTATGGTTATGACCCCATGGATAGTCAAGACGTAGGTGCACATGCTACATCTGTAGCTGAGTAGATGGTGATGACAGATACCCTCCCGAGTGAGACTTTCAGCCTTGATACTCAGGTAAATATTAGAAGTTTATTGAATTTAATTTATTAAATTTTATTTTTGAAATATAAGATTAACTAATTTAGTTTGATGATTTTAATAAAATTTCAGGCTCATAGCGTTGATGTAGTTTTCAGTGGTTCTCCACCTGCATATTACACTAGATCATCTACTATTGGGGTATGTAACTAGTAAACAATTATAAATATTACATGTGAATAGCATCATTATATGAATGGTATTCTAATATCTGATTTTGGATGTTGAATAGGTTAATATTGAAGATTTCAGGGCAACACCTACCAGCAGTGGTGGACTTCAAAGTTTCACGGATGTAATAAAATAAATAGTTTAATGAATGAATTGTACTTACTAGATTTTTGTATGTGACTTGTGTGCTTTATTGTGTGTACTTCCATGTTTAGATGAATGTGTGTGTATGTTAGGAGCCATGATTTACATCACTATTATAGTTTTCGTAATTGAATAATGTTATTTTATTTCCAGATGATGCAAGTTGCGGAGACACCTCCCGATGTTAATAGGGCAATGGAGCATGGTGTGACCTCTGTGATTCATAGCTCCATGGCATTGATAGGGGTATGAGGCAAATTAGTAAATTTCAATTTACATTCATTGTTATAGTTGTCTATTTTTGAAAAATCAAAAGATTATTGATTTGAAGTTTAATTTTTATCTGGATGGTTTCTATAGGACATGACATCACCACGGCCTATTCCTGCTACTGAGGCAAGTGAGGAGACAGATTATATGGTAGCGGTAAGTGATTATTTTCTTAAATGTTTCATTTTTTATAAAAATGTAATTTCTATATATTAATGTCTATACTTTTTATTGTAACAACTAAAGATGCAGGAAGAACTAAATAGGAGGAGCAGCCCTCAGGTTCGTAGTAGACCACCCACATGCACGTCTCCATCCCCTAGAAGATCAAAGGCTACCCGTGATCTATTCTCTTCACCAGCCAGAGGGGAATGACTTTTTATTGTGTTCCTTTTTTGTATGCCTATATGGCATTTGTGGACATATATTTTGTATTGTATATAGTTGACATTGTATGCCTATATGGCATTCTTGTAAGCCTATATGGCTATTGTGTATATATGTTATACTTATATCGACAGATATTGATGTATGCCTATATGAATATTTGGTTAATACAAATCTTTTTTATTGATAGCATCCATACTTGCATTATAAATCCACATTTGAATGGATATTTGTAGATGGCTACTTCAAATATTTAAAGTCCAATTGTATTACATAGGATGTTTGTTGATCCTATAAGCTAGCTATTGTTATTCAAGTATTACCTAAACTTCATTTTGGAACTAAAAGATAAAAGTTGTATTTAAAAAAAAAATGAATCATCATGTTGAACAGAAAATATTAATATTCTTTATGAGTAGCATACAATGTCAACTATATACAATACAAAAAAATGAATCATCATGTTATTCTTTATGTTTGAGATCCTGAAAATGACTAAGTCTGGTAGCTTGATATTCTGAAACACTAGGATGAATATCCAAGTCATTAGGATGATTGCGCCTTGAGAAAAAGTCATTAAGATGAGCGCCTAAAGGAGACTTTCTTAAACATTCAAACATTGAGCAACAAGCATGAAGGGTTAAGGTACAATTTGCAACTCATAAAGCATCAAAAGGGCGCCCAACTTGGAGAGAGCATTCATTTAAGACAAGGCACCCATTGACACTTGTTCCACCATAAAAGTGCACCTAAGGTGGAAGGAGAACAAGCCTCTAGTAAGTGAAGCGTACCTATTGTCTAAACCACTTCATTATGGTGCCCTAGCATGAGGAGGAGTATATAAGTCAATAGGAAATGGTACCTAGAATGCAAATGAAGGACTAAGTGGCATTTTCAATAAGTATCAATTCACCTTGAGCTTTCAATAAATACATCAAATTGAGCCCCATAAGCCTAGGCGCCCTTTGCCTTCAAAAGAACCTTGTATTGGTGCCTTGGAGGAAATCAACTTACAATGACAAGTCTTGGAGGTTTCTCATTTTGGATGATGTTTTTTGAGATTAACTACAATGATTGAAAGTTAAGATGAGTGGAAAGAACCTATCTTGAACCTTAGGTGCCCTTCATGTAATTTCTCACCATCATGAGCGATTAGATCTAAGAAGAAGGAGTGAATGAAGGATCTTAACATCAAGAAGCATGTTATCAATCAACTTGGAGAAGTCTTTGACAATAATTATGATGAGCGCTTAGGGATGAGATAGTCTTCATAAGAGTTTAAATAAGAACATCATCAAAATGTGCCTTGGTAGAGAGACTTGAGACCATCATCAAATAAGCCAAAATATCTATCTCCAATCTAGGCGCAAATTCTAGCTCCTCCCAACTCAAATGAGCACCCAAGTTGAAGTCAATTTTCATCTATACAACCCTCAGATTGTGCCTTGATTGAGGAAGGGATTTGAACATCAAAATTTAATCATCTCAAGACAAAAGCTTCCTTAGACACCTGGCATTTGATTGAAATCATTGAGAATTAGAAAGAACCACCTAAGGATGTAAGGCGCACTTTTCACCCATACAAGCCTAAAATTGTGCCCAAGGGAAATAACTTGATTTCATATCAATAGGTGAGTGCCTTGAGAGAAAGGATCACTCTAGGTCATTTTCAATTGTTGAAAGCACAAAAATGATAAAGATAAAGGCAATTGAGTTAGGCACACTTTAGCCTCTGAGGACATCTCAATGAGCGCCTTGGGTGAAACTGCATGAGATGACCTTTTGGAGTGAGTGCTTGAAAGATAGAATTCATTCTAAGACATGTCTCATCATTTAGAATTGCAAAACTACAAGTATAAAGACATTTAAATCTAGGCGCACTCTCCATCAGTACAAACCCATTCTGGCACCTAAGGGAGAAATTGCATTGAAAGACACTTTTTGAATGAATCTCTTAAGGGAGATTGACCTCTTTAAGCCATTATAATTGTTTGAAATCATTTAAAGTGATAAATATGGACCAAGTTGTGTTAGGCGCCCTTTGCTCTTCTTTTAACCTATATATGCACCTAGATTTGTAGTAAGATTATTCCATATTTAAAGAGGATTCCTTTGTGTTATAAAATGTTTATCATGAGGATTGATGTGTTTCTTGGTTTGTATTGTAGAAAGATTGAAGGGGAAGGTAGGAGCAAGAGCTTGGATTCACCTAGAGTCATCGTGTAGCTGCTCTAAAGGAGCCTTTCACATGCATTCATGCTAAAGAGTTAAGATGGAAGTAATCACTGCCAAGGAAACACCAGTTCAAGAGGTAGCTACTCCAAGAGGTCACAACAAGATATATTTCAAGTCTTCTTCATCAATGACATCACCAATTGCATCATGTTCGAAGACTTCCATCTATCACTTCAAGTTCCATTCATCTTCAAGTATCAACTAGATTCTTCATCAATCATCACTTCAAGATCAGCATGTAGCAGCTCCAAAGGAACTTCTCATCATCATCAAGCATTCCAAAGACATCCATTCAATTTCAAGTCCCTCTGATACATTCAAGCCTCCTTGAGAAGTCATCTACTTCACATATAAGGGAAAGTGTTATCATCAATATCTACACTTCAAAGGACCTTTCAAGTTGGAACACTTCTTCATTGAACATTTGAAGACATCCATCCAAGCTTCAAGTTCTTTCACAATCTTCAAGTCCAGGAGAAATTGCATCTACTGAACTCATTAATTGGCGCCTAGGAGGAAAAGACCTTAAACTTACATTATTGAGTCAGCACTTTAGAAATTGAGCCATTCCTAGTCAATTGGAGTCATAAAATATCAAATACAAAGTCAAATTGGACTTAGGCGCCCCTTCATGTAATTTCCCACCATCATGAGCGCCTAGATCTAGGAAGATCAACCAATTGCGCCTAGAAATAAGATACAAGTCCAAGACCTCAAATTTGAGTGCTTAGAAGTGTGATGGATTGAAGAAGCTACATTGGTGCCTAAGGGTAAGTTGTATCTAATGACATCACCTAATTAAGTGCCTGGGAGGTATAAATCTTAACATTGACATGAGGACAAGCACTTAGTAAAGGAGAGTGTCTCAAACATTTAAACATGTGAATGAAGTCATAGAAATGCACTAAGTCATCTAGGCACCATTTTCCCCTTGTGTACCCTTACATTTGCGCCTAAGAAGAAGTTGCTTCAGTTCATTGGAGTGTTTGAGTATTGAGGATTTCTTAGCAATGCTTTGCAATTTTACATTGCCTCCTTCTGACAATTTTTGGGGCAACAGAAAACCTTTCACCACGGGAAAACACCTCAAAGATATAAAAAACTGAGAGAGGTTATTGTAGAGGCACTCTACGTGATTGTGTTGGCTCAGACGGAATGTTTCTAAGTGACACAATTTTCGAGTAACATCTCGTCAAATATTGCTACCTTTTTGCACTTTAGACTCTTCAGGGATATCGTTGGTACAATATAGCTCGGACTGTTTCAACATGTTTGGGTGAAAAATAGGACCATGCCTAGTGTAAATGTACCCATCCAGATGCAATGGAATAGTCAGTTTGGTCACATCAGGAGTAGGACAAAAGTTACACCACTTTGCAACTTTACACTGCCTTTTTCTTGTTAGGAATTAAGGTGTCTCAACCTTTGCAAATTCCTAATGTTGTATTTATTTATCCCATGTTGAGTTGGCATAGTCAGCATCTTGTGTATATGCAGCAGGGTAAATTTTGGTGACTTTGGCAGCCACGGTTTCCCTCTTCAATAATTAACGAGGGTTTGGGGGCAACACCCCCAAGACAGGGTCAAGGGGCGTAGCCCCTTGCGGGGTCCAGGGGCAGTGCCCCTGGTGCGCTCCCTAGTGCAGTATAGGGCGGGGTTGAGGGTCAACGCCCTCGTGGGGGCTCGGGGGCAATGCCCCCGAAACCTCAACTGATTTTTAATTAATGACAAGTGTTAGTGAGCATCTTTGCACGAGAGAAAGGCATCTTTGGGTGGTCAAGGGAGGTTATGACATGTAAGAGGAATATGATATTTTTAGTCAGTGTATAACGGATTCTCTAACAGCTGTAAGGTGCGTAAGAGCATCTGTCGTAACCTATCTTGGGACCAGGCGCCCACTTCAGGATGGGATGTTGGACAAGTGTCCTTAAGCGTGGGTTTTGGGGCATGAGTCTAAGATGGACGCCCATCTCTAGAAGGTTCCATATTTGCCTTGTAAACTCTATATAAACAGGTGCTTGGATGGGAGATAGATAACTTTGGTACAAGTACTGTTATGCTGTCGGAATATCTCTAAATTTGACATTCAGAGACTCCTGAAAGAGCATTGGCTCTAAAACTGTATTGTAATCTGTTATTGTTTACTGTAATACATTTGAGTTGTGTTTTGGAGTGGGGTTTTTCACCTGTAAGGGTTTTCCCCACGTATATCTTGTCTCTCTCTCTTCTGTCTACTTTCTGTGTGTATGTGTATTGCTACTATATCTCTGTTAGATGTTCTATGTTGTTGTAGTTGTAAGAATTAAATTGAATTTGCATACATCTCTCCTCATTAGATTAGTGTAGGAAGCAATTTCTGCACATCGAGCTTCCTTTCACTTCTGAGGATTTTTGGGCCAGCAGAAAACCTTTCACCACGGGCAAATGTCTTAGAGATATAAAAAACTGAGAGAGATTATTGTAGAGGCACTCTACATGATTACATTTCCTTAGATGGAATGTTTCTAAGAGCCATGGTTTTCAAGTAGCATCTCATCAAAGATTGCTGCCTTTTTACACTTTAGACTCTTCAGGGATATCGTCGGTACAATGTAGCTCAGACTGTTTCAACATGTTTGGGTGAAAATGAGGACCATGCCTAGCATAAATGTACCCATCTGGACACGTTGGAATAGTTAGTTTGGTTGCATTAGGAGCAGGACGAAAGTTACACCCCTTTGCAACTTTACGCTGCCTCCTTTTGATAATTTTTAGGGCAGCAGAAAACCTTTCACCATGGGCAAACACCTCAGAGATATAAAAAACTAAGAGAGGTTATTGTAGAGGCACTCTACATGATCACGTTGCCTTAGACAAAATATTTCTAAATGAAACGGTTTTCGAGTAACATCTTGTCAAAGATTACTGTCTTTTTGCACTTTGGACTCTTCAGGGATATCGTCGGTACAATGTAGCTCGGACTGTTTTGACATGTTTGGGTGAAAAATAGGACCATGCCTAGTATAAATGTACCCATCCGGATGTGTTAGATTGGTCACTTTGGTCACATCATGAGCAAGACACTAAAAATGCATAACATGATTATGTAAAAATGTGTATATGTGTAAAAATGCAGTAGGAAATTAAAAAAAAAAGACAAACCTTACAAATTAATGTGCATACTTACAACTCAATGTAACATGACTTTACAAAATCAATGTGAATACTTACAAATTAATCTAATGAACCATCCGGGTCTTCTCTACTCTTTATTGTGTCAAGTATTGCTTCATGGTCAAACTCATGTACCTTCCACAAGATTTTGTTCAAAGGTCTACCCCGATACTTTATCAAATGAACATTGGATGCCACGACAAGGTTTGAGTAATGAAGAATCTTCTGATGTGTGTGAAAGTCTTAAAACAACCAAACATTAACATTCTTATGTGGGTACCTTCTAAGCCATGTTCTAGTAATAACCACTGAGCCTGTAGGGTATTTGATGTTTTCTCCATCTGTAACAGGGGCCTCCAATTTCTTTTTGGCCTCACCACAACAACATAAGTAATAATCTATTTCCTCTTCATTATCTTCATCTGCAATAACTGCATATATGTGCCCTACATTGATATGTGTAGCAAATTAGATGAAATTAGTCAACATTACAAAAACACTACAAAGTAAGATGACATTACTTGGTTGAACTAGATGAAAATAGATGCATATACATGCCCTATATTACCTGGTTGAACTAAATCTGATATGTGGTCAAATTCAACTGATGATTCCATCTGTGTTAGTTTTAGTGTCGTCGGGGGTCGATACGTGTCAAGTGGGCTAAGATAACTTAACTGCCATTCGTCAACCCACTCCTTTGACTCGCACTCATCCTAGACTTGAATTGTACAGGAAGAACAAAAGCATGACATCTTTCGCGTATGGATACTCCATGAACCTGCAATTGAGCTTTTGAAAGAGTGCATCTCATTTGATCCTGTTAGTGTACAACAGTCCTCATATGGTGCAATGTTAGTATCATCTATCAACCAAAAAAATCTATGAACTGAAGACTTACCTTCATTACCTGGACCCATGGAAGCATTACACCACTCGACAATCAATTTTGTATCTGTCAACTTTACATTGTCTTTATACTTTAACTCTTCTTGTGCTATGGCTCTTTTGATACATGCTCTTGCACCATCATGCTCCCCCTTTCCATGCCTGGCCTCACAAAAGTTCCACATATGCTGAATACCTATAAAATTATGCCTCCTACTCAGCCAATAGAAATTCTACGAGTTCTTGAATTGTGACGCACAGTTATCTGACCATATGATATGCCCCTTCTAGCCAAATCATTATAGAACACCTAAAAGCAACCTTGCACGAACTTCACAGAATGCGTGCTATCATCACTAATATAGAAACCTGTGTGGAGTTGTAATATTATGATTGCACCTCACGCTATGGCTGTAGACTATAATTCTCTGCAAAGTCGATGACTAAAACAATGCTACCAACTGGAAATGTGTCCTTGCATAACTTGAATTGCAAGTCCAACCATTGAGCTTTATGGGCATGTTTTGCATACTCATACACTATGCTGTCACAAAATATAGGCATAAACTGATACACTGGAATCTTTTCAATAACCAATTCACACCTCTTTGCTTCTTTACCATCTTTTGTATTGTATGCCACTATTTTATACTTGCCAAACTCTACTAGTTCATTTCCAACCGCATGTGTTCTTTCCATATGTTCACATATTAGCAAATGTTGCAAGCCACCGCAATGATGACATGTGCCATCCAATCATAATTTCTTGTAGAATATTTGACCTTCCTCTCTTTCACATAAAATTCTTGATATGAAGTCTCTTGAAGATGTTGGTGGGGCACATATGGCACAACCCTACAAATCATTGTTAGTATGCATATCTAAACATATAGACCTATAAGCATCAAAATGGTTAGAAAATTTAATATGTAATCTACAACAACAAGTAGTGCATGTGTGATTTATCTTGACATAGAAAGGTTTTAGCATTTCAAAATATCTTTGACAAATTTTAATTTGAGGATACTTCTCTAGAAATTTACCATAAAACTGTGTTTAAGTCTCATCCAAAAATGCTTTGGATGTGGCTCATGGTTCTGACTACCGATTCTCCTTCTTACCACATCCCTTTGATTCAGAGATACCCTTGTGTAATTCTTCCAAAAGTCTTCAATTAGTGATCTCAATGCTTCAACAATTGGTTTATCTTTTCATGGTAGTCTCCCCGAGAACGCCATAATTCATTGGCATTAGTGTCCTCAATTCTTTGGCGTCTTCCAATGGCTCTTGATAAAGTTTTCCTATTAATTCTCAATTCTTGACTCATCTTTCTAATGAGACGAGATTTCCTCGTTTGACTACTTACTATAGTCGATGTAATCACATGCCATGTTGCATTACTATCTTTTGTGCGTGAGGTGTTACCCACACTCTCATACGCATTCATTAGATTCTTGACAATAGATTTTTCACTTGAAGCCTCTGATGTTCTCAACCCAAAAATCTTCATCGTGGACCTATACTTTATACTTCGCATCATTTCAATGAATAGTTGACATCTTGCAGTCTCATTTAAATTTTCAAAGAACAATCTCCAAATCTTATGAGCATATGTTCTACAAGTGCGTTTTGGAATCTTACCTTCCATTGGTTGCAAAATATTCTCATCAATATCAATCAAACACTTTGGCTTTCTATGCAAAATTATAGGTGGTGTTAAGTTAGGTAAATTCATCTCAACATTAGGAATTTCATCAATATTTAAATGAGATGGGCTAGATGGCATACCTTCGATCGAAGATGGAATAGATGACATACCTTGAGGTTGAGGTGGGAACGATGGCGTACCTTCTTCATCACATGTGAGTGATGATTTACTCTCAACTTGAGATGTGGTAGATGGTGTCCCTACATGTTGACTTGCGGTAGAGGATGTGTCTCCAACTATGGTATTCAAATCTCTCATAGCATGAAGTTTTTACATTCATTCTCTTTGTGCCGCCAATACCATATCTCTTTGTGATGGTTGTGGTTCCTCTTCAATTGGCATGTCTTCATTTATCGTGTCCAATTTCCTCTTCTCACAAAGTTCCCTCATAGCCACTACTTTCTTTGCATTCTTATCTTCTATCTCTTCTTGTGTTGGTTTAATTCTTGATCGTTTCCTCGGCATGACGGAGAATTTGTCTGTAGCATGATAAAAAGACCAATATTACTTCCTAAGAAATGAATACAAGATAATAGTGGGATTGTATTTTTATTATGTTGTAAGGATTTATTCTTGTATAGTTTGAAATCATGGTATGTTAAGGTCTGTTTATTACACATAATTATTAAAGAGCCCAAGTGTAGAAAATATACATGGCATCATGTGAGATTGTAGGCTTCTTTCTTGATTGGGAATGTGTCTATTTTAAACATGTATGATAAAGCATGATAAAGTAATTCAAATGGAATTAAGGAAAATGTAAAGAACATGCATGTAAAGACTTGACATACCTAAAGAATGAAGATTCGAATGGAGAGAGCACCCAATTATGTAGTGTTTTTTTCTTCTTGCATCAAACTCCTCAACAATTTGAGTTTTTCACCACTTGCTTCCTTTTCAATGTTAAATTGAATAACACTCAAATATAATTACTAACACCAATACTATTAACCAATCTATAATGTTCAATTCCTAAAATTGAATCATAATTAACATTGCAACACTACAAAAATTGAAACTTGAATAGATATATATCAAACTTGGTGTGAAAACTATGTTATTTCCTCCTTCTCAAGTTGGCAAAGCAGAAAAGGTGGTGGAAAGATCATGCAAAGGTGGTAGAATGTGTCAAATGTGCATGTGAACTTCCCAACAACATGAAAGCACTTTTTTTTGTCGGAGCACGCGCAGAATCAGTATGAAAATAGAGCATATGGGCCTGTATCACGGGGGTCAACACTTTTTTACTGTTTCTATAGTAGGACAAAACGCGAGTGTGTTATAACGTGCTCGCATTTTGTTCTGCTATAGATTGATCACATCCTATGCATTATCTTCCTTAACACAAGTAGGGATGACCACATCCTGTGCTTCATCAACTGACACTTCCAAGCCTTACAATTCCTCTTAAATATGGGAGGATCCATGACTAGAAGAGCCAAGCCATTTGGTCTCGCCTTGCTGAAGGATGACATTCTGGGAGAATTAGGAGATTTTCCTTTAGAGATCATATAATATTTAAATGGTTTCCATCTTGGTAGGTCCTCTGCATCAGAGAAAAACCACTGATGGTGTCTGAGAAATAAGAAATTCTTCATCTCTTTGGTGATCCATTTCTCTTTCCAAACCTTCCCCTTCAGACTTGAATGACCACAAGGTTTTTGAGGGAGAACTTTTCCTGTTTCCTACAAGAGCTTCCCAGATGCTCCACCATATGATAGGCATAACAATGAAGGGGCAAGCCCTCATAATCAAGTTCTTGATAGAAAATGCCCATCAAGGAAGAAAGACAGATCTTTGGAAGTAGAAGTTCTAGTTTGTGACAAATCCTTATCCAAGCATAAATAGCAGGGGTTCTGTCAAGCGATTGCCAATCCACTTCCACAAAGTCTCCTGAAGACTTCCTGATTGATTCCAAAACATCCACACCCCAAAATTAGAGAGGCAATCAATATAATTGAACCCATAAATCTACATTTGACAACAAAAACTCTCTTTAGGCTAGATTAAGAGTCCAACATTTCAGCTCAAGTCTAAACCCATCAACATCTAAATAACCTGAATACAAAATCTCTATTTTCCTATCTTTAGAACTCAACCCTCAACGTCAAATCCAAATCCCTCAACCCTTAACTCTGATCCCTCGACCCTCAACCCTATCCCTAAACCCTAAACCCTAGAGCCTCAACCCTCAACCCTTAACATCAAATCCTAATTCCTCAACCCTTAACTTTGATCCCTCGACCCTATCCCTAAACCCTAAACCCTAAAGCCTAAAGCCTCAACCCTCAACCCTCAATGTCAAATCCTAATCCCTCGACCCTTCACTCTAATCCATCAACCCTAAACCCTATCCCTAAAGCCTCAACACTATACCTTAAACCCTAATCCCTCAACCCTCAACCCTAAACCCTATCCCTAAACCCTAATCCCTCAACCCTCAACCCTAATCCGTCATCCCTCAACTCTAATCCCTCATCCCTAAACCCTAAATGCTATCCCTATTCCTAAACCCTCAACAGACTTGATACTATACCTTGAACCCTAATCCCTTATCCCTAAACCCTCCAACCCTATCCTTAATCCTTATACCCTTCACACTCTATTTTAACCCTAATCCCTCGACCCTCAACCCTCAACGTCAAACCCTAATCCCTCAACCCTTAACTCTGATCCCTCGACCCTCAACCCTATCCCTAAACCCTAAACCCTAAAGCCTCAACCCTCAACATCAAATCCTAATCCCTCGACCCTTCACTCTAATCCCTCAACCCTAAACCCTATCCCTAAACCCTCAACACTATACCTTAAACCCTAATCCCTCAACCCTCAACCCTAAACCTTATCCCTAAACCCTAATCCCTCAACCCTCAACCCTAATCTGTCATCCCTCAACTCTAATCCCTCATCCCTAAACCCTAAATGTTATCCCTATTCCTAAACCCTCAACAGACTTGATACTTTACCTTAAACCCTAATCCCTTATCCCTAAACCCTCCAACCCTATCCCTAATCCTTATACCCTCCACACTCTACTTTAACCCTAATCCCTCAACCCCCAACCCTATCCCTAAACCCTTGACCCTGAAACCTCAACCCTCAACCCTCAATGTCAAACCCTAATCCCTCAACCCTTAACTATGATCCCTCAACCCTCAACCCTATCCCTAAACCCTAAACCCTAAAGCCTCAACCCTCAACCCTCAAAATCAAATCCTAATCCCTCAACCCTTTGCTCTAATCCCTCAACCCTAAACCCTATCCCTAAACCCTCAACACTAATCCCTCAACCCTCAACCCTAAACCTTATCCCTAAACCCTAATCCCTCAACCCTCAACCCTAATCCGTCATCCCTCAACTCTAATCCCTCATCCCTAAACCCTAAATGATATCCCTATTCCTAAACCATCAACAGACTCGATACTATACCTTAAACCCTAATCCATCGACCCTCAACCCTATCTCTAAACCCTTAACCCTTGAACCTCAACCCTCAACCCTCAACGTCAAACCCTAATCCCTCAACCCTATCCCTAAACCCTAAACCCTAAAGCCTCAACTCTCAACGTCAAATCCTAGTCCCTCGACCCTTCACTCTAATCCTTCAACCCTAAACCCTATCCCTAAACCCTCAACACTATACCTTAAACCCTAATCCCTCAACCCTCAACCCTCAACCCTAATCCGTCATCCCTCAACTCTAATCCCTCATCCCTAAACCCTAAATGCTATCCCTATTCCTAGACCCTCAATGGGCTCGATACTATACCTTAAACCCTAATCCCTTATCCGTAAACCCTCCAACCCTATCCCTAATCCTTATACCCTCGACACTCTACTTTAACCCTAATCCCTTGACCCTCAACCCTATCCTGAAACCCTTAACCCTTGAACCTTAATGTACTCAACCCTCAACGTCAAACCCTAATCCCTCAACCCCTAACTCTGATCCCTCGACCCTTAACCCTTAAAACTTGAACCCTAAAACCTATCCCTACATGCTCGACACTCGACACTATATCTTAAACCCTAATCCCTTAACCCTCATCCCTAAAGCCTCAACCCTAAATCCTTAAACCTTCAACCCTAAACCCTATCCCTAATCCCTTGACCATTAACCCTATCCCTCAACCTCAACCCTCAACCCTCAACCCTCAACTCTCAACATTAAACCCTAATTCATCAACCCTAAACCCTAATCCCTCAAACCTAAACCCTATCCCTAAACCATCAACCCTCAACACTATACCTTAAATCCTAATCCCTATCCCTCAACCCTTAACCCTTAAAACTTAAACCCTATCCCTACACCCTCAACACTTGACACTATATCTTAAGCCTTAAACCCTCATCCCTAAAGCCTCAACCCTCAATCCTTAAACCTTCAACCCTAAACCCTATCCCTAATCCCTCTACCCTCGACACTCTAACCCTAACCTTGACATTAAAAGCTAATCCATCAACCCTAAACCCTAATCCGTCAACCCTAAACCCTATCCCTAAACCCTCAACCCTCAAAACTATACCTTAAACCCTAATCCATTAACCCTAAAACCTAATCCCTCAACCCTCAACCCTCAACACTATCAATAAACCCTCAACCCTCGACACTATACCTTAAACCCTAATCCCTCAACCCTCAACCTTAATCCCTCAACCCTCAACCCTAATCCCTTATCCCTAACCCTAAACGCTATCCCTATTCCTAAACCCTCAACCCTCGACACTATACCTTAAATCCTAATACCTTATCCCTAAACCCTAAACCCTATCCCTCAACCCTTAACCCTTAAAAATTAAACCCTAAAACCTATCCATAAACCCTCGATGCTCAACACTATATTTTAAACCCCAATCCCTTAACCCTCAGCCCTAAAGCCTTAACCCTCAATCGTTAAACCTTCAACACTAAACCCTATCCCTAATCCCTCTACCCTCAACACTCTACTTTAACCCTAATCCCTTGACCATCAACCCTATCCCTAAACCCTCAACCCTCAACTCTCAACATTAAACCCTAATCCGTCAACCCTAAACCCTAATCCCTAAACCCTAAACCCTATCCCTAAACCCTCAACCCTCAACAATATACCTTAAACCATAATCCCTCAACCCTAAACCCTAATCCCTCAACCCTAAACCCTAAACCCTATCCCTAAACCCAACAAAATTGCTTTGCCTTATGTTAGGTTGTTAAACCCATCATTTTTGACACTCTTCTCTTAAAGATATTTGAGTTGCAAGAATATGTCAGAAAAATGGCTATGAACTTTTTTAATGTTAGTAATGTTATATGGCATGTTTTTCTGGCCCATCTGGGGTTCATTATGCCAATAGGTGTACACACTATGAGAAAAGCTTTGCGTATGGTACATCCACAATGAGTAATTAACAGTTGAAATCAGAAGGATGATCATTATGAGAAAAGATTTGCATTGGGGTACATCTATGTTTCTTGCTGTCCACCCCACACTTAGGGGAGGTATATTGTTATGAAACAAACAAATAATCTCCCATTGTTTACTGGCTCTATCCACAAGAACTACTAAACTATACCTTAAACCCTAATCCCTCAATCCTAAACTTTCAACCCTAAACCCTATCCCTAATCCCTCTACCCTCAACACTCTACCTTAACCCTAATCCCTCAACCCTTAACCCTAAACGCTATCCCTAAAGCCTCAACCCTAAACCCTAATCCCTCAAGGTCCTAAACTCTAATCCCTTATCCCTAAACTCTAAATCCTATCCCTAAACCCTCAACCCTCAACCTTAAACCTTAATCACTCAATCCTTATCCACCCCTCTCCTCCCCTCTCTGGCTCACTCCCATCTCTACCCTCCTCTAACCTCGACACTATACATACATACATATAGGCATACATAGATACATACATACATATAGGCATATAGGTATACATACATAAATACATGATTAATAGCCTTGAACATAAAAATATTTAAGGGGAACATAACGCGAGCGTGTTATAACGTGCTCGCGTTATTTCAAACATGACAAACAACACAAACTTTTGCAGAAAAGGAAAAATGCAAAGCAAAACATAACGTGAGCGTGCTTGCATTATGTTTTGCTTTCGGAATCCCAAGCCTTGGGCTTGGGATTTGCTTTGGATTTCCAACCCAAAGGCTTGGAGTGCCTTTTGAACAGCCACAGACGTGTTTTTCCATATTCTTCAAGATTTCACATAATTTCATTCGTGCTAACCCTCAGATTTGCATGTGTTTCAAGGTCGAACAAATTGAACACCTAGGTAATGTTAGGCTTTCTCTTAGCTATTTGACAATGTGATTTTTTTCACATTTTAACAATTTTAAGCCTTTCATCTTTAATTTCTTTTGTTTGTGTGTCCGTTTTTGGGCAAAAACCACTGTTTGGTCTTTTTTTCATTGTAAATTAACTATTCATTGAAATTTTTAAAAAATTACATATTTAGAAACTAGACTCCATTCTACAAATATTAAAAAAAAAATGATTTTCAATTAGTTTTCAAAATTTATAGGGGTAGCACGGCCAAAATTCTATTTTTTAGGATGTGTCCACTTTTAAAATTAGTAAAAAATCAAATATTCAACAAAAAATTATCAAAAAAATTGGGCATAAACTACATGCTATTAGCTAATTTCTCACTGAAGCAATTTTAAAAATACCAAAAGAAAGTTGACCTTTTGAGGGAGCCACAAAACATGCTATGTTATGTTTTTTTGACAGAAACAACACCAATTTCTGTGGCTCCCTCTTTTGAACCCCTTAATCTATGCCATTTTTTAAAAAAATAGTTGTTTAGAAAGTAGACTCAGAGCACTATGAACATTGTTTTGGTTGCATCTCCAAATTTTGAGTGTAACTATGCTCAATTTCTCATCCAAGGCCAGTATTTCCTGATTTCAGAAAAAAAGTGGCCACTTAAGACCCTTTTTTGGCCCCCCATCTTCTTGCACTTACCCTATGTTCTGCCAATTTATTTGATTCTATAAAGTGGAAATAAATTACCTTAGTTATACTTCACCTACAAACAAATTGATGTAAAAATCTGATGTTTTTCAAGCAGTAAGTCGTTAAAGAATTCACACACTAGTTTTTGTTGCTCAGGAGGCTATTTTGAATGCTACCATGAATTCTTTATCATTTGGATCATGAGGAAGATTGCATCGAATCCTTAATAGCTTCCACCTCAAGGCTTGCTCATTCAAAAACATATTATACATCCTAGAGGGCTTTCTGTAGGATTAAAGTAATTCTCCAATTTTACAGGCATCATTGTTTGGCTCATATAACCGGTCATATTCCTTGCTTAGCATCACAAGCTCTATTTTCAACCTACTTTTTTCAACCCCTACTTGCCTTAGGAAATAACAAGGTGCTATCCATGTTTGTAATAGAATGGGGATATGTACCTAAAACCACTCCATTTTAGTAGGTTTACTTTGAACCTCTTTTTCATCCATGGCTAGTTTGGCTTGGAGTTCTCTCAATTCTTCTTCCATTTCTACAGTTTGGCTGATTGTAGCTGTTAATTCTTCTTGATCCTTTTTTTTGTTTTTCTATGAATGCTGCTAAGAAATCTACAAAATTGTTTGTTAAATTTTTTATTTGTTTCTTCAAATTTCTCTTCAATTATGGGTTTTCTGCTATTGCTTCAATGTCGACTGATTCTTTTGTTCATGTAGGCATCCAATTTCCTTATTCCTTTCTTGAAGTAATGTTTTCAATTCTTTAATTTCATGTTTTTGTTCCAAAATTGTTTGTTCCTATTGTACAATTATCTATTTTACCTTAATTAATTAAGCTATTTGATCTACACTCTCGTGGATTTATGTATCATTATGCTTTTCCTTGCCTTCTATTTTACCTTAATTAATTAAGCTATTTGATCTACACTCTCGTGGGTTTATGTATCATTATGCTTTTCCTTGCCTCTCCTGGGTTTCTCTATCATTATGCTTTTCCTTGCTTGAAAATTGTTGTATTTTCTGGAGATGAATGTTCCTTCCAAAGGGTTCCAGAATAATATTAGTAATGTAAATTAAAAAATATCAAAAAATTAAGAAAATAATAATAATAATTAATAAGTAGAATAAAATATATTGAAAATACTCTGTATGTTATTTGTTTTATTACTATTAAAAAAATAAAAAATTAAAAAACCTCTGAAGTAAAATAAAATAACTTCTCTTTTACAAAAATTAGATTCCAGGTAGGTATTTTTTATTGGATTCCGTGATAAACCACTTTTCCAAAAAGAAAATTTGCCAAAGTTTTTGTATGTGTTCATGAATTTAGTAGACTAGTCAAAATTCAAAGTTGAAATGGTAGTAAATCCTATGTTATGATTGTAATTGCTTATGAAAATACTCGTGTTTATTTTGTTTACATCATTTTTCAGATTATACTTATATGGGGTTTTTTAATTATACCAAATTTGTTGTTCATGTATCTTTCTTCTTTTATCCTGTGCTGATTTTGGAATGTGATCCAAACATTGATGGAAACAAAACAAACTTAGCCGTTATCCCATATTATCATGGACTATGAAAACTCCATGTTTATCAAATCCTCCATTTTTCTTTGAACACTAACCTATTATATAACTTCTTTTTGGAAATGAAAAGTGTGGCCAACACCCCCAAAATGTTTCAATCTCTCAAACTTCTCCTGATTGCAGGGTATTCTCAGAATAAATATGGTGAGGAGGCTTTGAAGATTTTTTATCAAATCCAAGCAGTAGGTGTTATGCCTAATTGTGTTACTGTGGTAAGTGTACTTACAGCTTGTGGAGAATTGGGAGCTCTACATCGGGGTAAGTGGATCCATCAGTACTTAGTTAGGAGGCGATTTGAATCTAATGTGTTTGTTGGAATTGCCCTTGTGGACATTTATGCAAAATGTGGCAGTGTTGAGTTTGCACGACAAGTGTTTGATAGAATGCCTAAGAGAAATGTGGTCTCTTGGAGTGCGATGATTGTTGGGTACGCCTTCAATGGACATGGAAATGAGGCCTTGGGGATTTTTAATCAAATGCAACTCACAGGTATTAAGCCCAACTCTATTACCATGGTAAGCTTGTTGTCGGCATGTGCTCATTTAGGAGTTCTTCAACAAGGCAAGCGGATCCATGGTTATGTAATTGGGACTGGACTTGATTCATTTGTTTCTGTGGGAACTGGCCTCATTGACATGTATGTCAAATGTGGCAATGTGGCAATGTAGAAATGGCACGTCAAGTTTTTGACAAAATGAGTAACAAAGATGTTGTCTCATGGAGTGCAATGATTGCAGGGTATGGATTACATGGATATGGCAAAGATGCCCTACTACTTTTTTCCCAAATGAGATAGATAGATAAGAAACCAAATGAGATTACTTTCTTAGGTCTCTTGAATGCATGTAGCCATGCAGGTCAGCTAGATGAGGGCAGGCAGTACTTTAAAAGCATGATTAAAGATTACCGCATCACACCTACTTTGAAGCACTATGCATGCATGGTAGACCTTCTTGCCCGAGCTGGTCATTTTATTGAAGCACAAGATTTAATAAAAGGAATGCCACTTGAACCTGATATATGTTTGTGGGGATCCTTACTTGGTGCCTGCAGAATACACCACAACATTGAGCTAGGGGTGCAAGTTGCAGAATGTATATTTGCATTAGAGCCCAAAAATGCAGGATATTATGTGTTGTTATCAAATATTTATGCCACAGCTGGCAGGTGGGATGGTGTAGCAAAGGTCAGAGTAATGATGAGAGAAAGGGGTGTGAAAAAGCCTCCTGGATATAGATTCATTGAGGCAAATAGCCGGGTTCATGCATTCCTTGCAGGAGACAGATCACACCCTCAATCTGAGGAAATTTATGCTATGTTGGAAACATTGACAGAACAGATCAAGGATGTAGGGTATGTAGAAAGTACAAATTTTGTGCTACAAGAAGTAGATGAGGATGTGAAGAAACGCATGCTTTGCTCTCACAGTGAGAGGCTGGCTATTGCTTTTGGGCTTATCAGTACAAGCCCTAGCATCCCTCTCCATATAACAAAAAATCTCTGGGTATGTGGTGACTGCCATACTGCCACTAAATTCATAACCAAGATTGTTATGCGAGAAATTATTGTGAGAGATGAAAACCATTTCCATCACTTCAAGGATGGGTTGTGTTCTTGTAGAGATTATTGGTAATACTAACAACATGGTCTCATGCAGTTGCTTGCTGCTTAATTTTTGGAGGCACAGGTAGTCCATGCAATTTTAATCAGTAGAATGTATAAAAAATTTAACTGTGGGTGAATAGGTGGGGTTGGAATGATACAGCCACTGTTTAACAACAAAAGTATCACATGGCAACACCTTTTTCCTTCCCTCTTTTTCTAAATTTAGATAACTTTAAAAGATACAATTTAACAATGACTTAAAGAAATAAAAAATAAAAAATCATAAGACCACTAACCATAAAAAAACTCTTTTAACAATTTTGAAAAATGCCGTTAAAAAGATTAGCTAAGCATAGAACCTTGTTGTCATTAACCCAAGCAAAAATAAGCTTAAACGTGATCAAATACAAACTTTAGCAATATCTTGCCATGAGACGGTAGCTTTAGTCTAGTATACATTTATACTTTTAAAGACAATGATTTCATAGGATAAAACATTTTTATTTAGTAGTGTAATAGTGCATACCAATGCCGTTTTCTTTATGTTAGGCCCACTTCAATTACTAGGAATTTATAAGTGGTATATTGTTGTATTTGGTTCATAACATTATTTTAATCTGATCCTATTATCACTTATCTGTAGAAATTAATGTCAATTTTAAGTTCTTTTTCATCATTCTAGTTTAAATTTGTGGGTGTAAAATTGATCCAAGTCATTTTCATGTGCACAAATTTAAACTTTGAACTTTTTAAAATTCCAAATTCAAATTAAAACCTTGCTGATTTTTTCACTAGCTATTGTGAGTCACTTTGCCGCACATCTGTGTGAATTTGTGTGCTATGTTGTTGTATTTAAGGACATTCATTATTCATTCAGAAATCATTAGAGACTATGAAAAACCATCACCATAGAGCATTCATGATAGATTTATAGTCGTTATTATTAACACTTGCATCAATAAACACCATCTTAGGCATCCTTGCATGCTTGCTTGTTGTCTTTGATCATTGTTCAAAGCCATTGAATTGATCCACCTAAGGGCTTGACTAAGGAGAACATGACCCTCACTTAGCAAGTTCCATTGTTCAAAGCCATTGAATTTCGTCCGCCTTCATGTGCAACACTTAGAATTGTACATACCATTGTAAAAGTTGATAAATTCTCATTTGGATGCTAGGTGAAATTGCAAAGAACTTTAGAAATTCCATTCTTAATCCACAAGAAAGCTCACAATGTGTTGTGAGAGACAATGAACCAATATTGTCTCCCCAAGGCAAGGAATGAGGAACTTTTTTATTTTTTATTGATTGCCATTGTTTAAAGAACTTTAGAAATTCCATTCTTAATCCATAAGGAAGCTCACAATGTGTTGCAAGAAACAAACGACCAATATTCTCTCCCCAAGGCAAGGGAGGAGCAAGATATTTTTTATTGTTTTATTGATCACCATTGTTTAAAGTGAGTCCTTGTGAAGAATTGAATCTGCTTTACATTGTGACCTTGTGTAAACTTTAACCCCCAATATTCTTTACTTCCAATTTGGATTATTAGGATGTGATGGGATTGATTTGCTTGCTACAATATCAGCTTTCCTTTCTTCTTCATCCAAGAACATGGTATCAAATCACTAATGTGCAGAATTTTTCATGTGATAAAACACAAAACACCATAAGTTGTCCAAGATGTCTTCTTGATCCTATTCAACCCAATATAGGTTGGGTTGAAGTGCAAGAGAATTTGCATCATGAATTGTCATTTGCTACTATAGATGTGCACTGAAATTCATTCTTGCAAACCACAGTGGGTGCCAAAATTTTATAGCATTTTAATTTCTCTTTCAAGATAACTCAAAACAAAATGTGTAAGGTGAAACTTTTCTTCGTATTAGAAGGGGAATCTCCCTTGTAACTAAAAACTAAACTAATTCTTAGTACTTAAAAGAACAAGCTTTAGATTTTTACAATATGCACAAGATTATCTTGGGGTTTTCAATATGCAATGTAAAAAGCTAAAGGCACAAGGCTAATCAACACTTCTACATATGGACAAGAGATTTTATATCTCTAATCAATGCAAATGACCTAATCTATGATAGCCAACACAAGCCCACTCTTTTTGGCTAAAAGCAAACACCAAAAAGAATAATTACATCACAATGATTGGATTGAAAACAACAAACACAATTCAAAAAATAGATTAGATGCTATCATATACAAAGCCACCATAACTTCTACAAAGAATCCTACACAATAAAGCCTACACTTTTCTAAGACTATTCAATTTGGCAATTCAACAAACACAAGATTACACAAGACAACTTGAACAATAATCTCAACAACAAATATGCATAAAACTTATCATTGAAAATATAAGTGCTAATAATACTTATTTATAAGTTTTTTACAAAAAAATTGCAGTAATTTATTCATGATAAAAAGCATACTAAAGTTTCTATGTCAAAAATGGTTCACTTGCACACTAAGAAAGTTTAAAATATATAATCATCTTAAAATACATCATGTCAAATAGGAAAGCCTTAATTAGACGTTGAGTAAACATATCACATCCTTAAACAAACCTTCTAGAATGTCATCTAAGAATAACTCTCCTCTACTAATAGCAATATCTGAAAATAGCTTGCTTGATACATGAATGATCCCCCTCAATTATTTTGATGCAGCACCTTCATTCTAGCCATGATGGGCCCGCTTAAGAAACTTGAAATTATAACGATCTTTGACAACTCACCCGAAAATCTTATTGACTTGAATCTAATTTCTTGCTCAAATTCATCTTTGAAAACTTGTAAAATTTAGTGTTTTGAAACCTATTCTTTATCATCAATGACCATGGAGATTCTCCCTTAGCATGGCTACATGACAAAACTTTGATTATAAAACCTTAGGCATCAAAGATGGATCTACATATTGATGTTTCATAAAACCTAGAGCATGGCTACCTTACACAATTCTCTTTGATAACAATTAGACTATTGATCTTGAGGCACCTTGAATGAAGAGTGAAGGAAATGATGAAACTTTCAATGTCTTATCCCATTGCTCTATTTTTCTTTTTTGATGACTAGTACTTGCTAAAAACTACCACAAAGGAATCTCATATGACTACAATTTTGACCAAGTTGTTGTAGATGAAGATCAAACAAGAATGCAATGTAATAAATTTTGTGAAACATGTTACCAAGCTATAGAATGAGTTCTTTGTGATAGTGACCAAATGGTGAAAATCTATGGGAAGCATTTTTGGAATGAAGGACCATGATGAAACCTTCTCTTATAACCATTTTAAACCTATAAAAACCTAGTGCAAATGGGCATCCTACTAGAAATCCCTATACAAACATTGAAATGTCTTTGCAAATCAATAACAAGCCACCTCCCTTAATGCATGCTTTTGGTCAAACTCTATCAAGCATATGCTTGAGATAGATTGTACACTTCTTCAATCTTCTTTCAATTTCCAAAACTTATGTAAAAGCACTATTAAGCATGCACATTTGGATATACGAGACAACTTTTTATGTTTTAATCCTTTATTTGGACAAATAACATTGCGGTGCCCTCTAGGAAACACTTTATGGCCATTTTTTTTTATTCTTTGGTTTTGGACAAAACCATTCCAAATGCAGGCTTGGCTCATGATGGGAAACTCTTTTAAATTTTTGAACTTTTGTCTAGAACCACTTATAGAAAATGCCTGGGGATATTTTGGACACTTGTTAAACATTTTGAACGTTTAGCCAAAAATTAAAAAAAATTATGATGCATGCTTGGGACACTTGTCCATTTTTCACTTTGACCTTTTTTGTCGAAAACAATTATGGCATGCTCTAAGACCGCTTATGAACATTTTTTCATGCCTTATCTATTTTTTACTTCTCTTGCATGTTCAAGCTTTGATCTTCTCCTCAACTTATACATTGTAAAGCTCCTTTCATTATCTCTACAAAGACATTGACTAGAGATGACAAACATGGGAAACAAAGATTTGGTAATGGTTCATCAAATGAGGAACGACAAAGATTTGATTCAAAAAACAACTCAATACAAAAAAATTCATATAGATACAAGTATGTTGAAGTTGATGGCAATTGTCTCACAAAACTGGTGAAAATGTGTTATTAAGCTATATTGTTTTATTATCATTGATATGATATTTTCACAATGACAAAAGCTCAATAGATGGTTGTGTAACATGAGAATGTAGACATAATTTTAGTTCTCAAATTTAGTGCTCTATCTCTATCAAGACCTTCCACTACCCTCAATGTAAGTTCAAGATGATGCTTTTTAAAGCCTATCCAACACAATTTACATGGGATCCCATCCTTAAATAGGTTCAACCTTATTTGAAAATTGTGTAACTTCTACCTTTAGATTGATAATTTCAAGCCCATACATCCCACTATAGCCATCTCTTTACACCATTTGACTATCTTTTCCACTTCCTCTGCATTCAACATTGTTGGAGGACCTTTCTTTATAACGGAATCTAAACTACTTAGCTAGTTAGTCAATGTGCTAGTAGGGAATCCCCATTTCTTTACTTCTCCCCTCATTGAAAATTTGTTATCTTCAACATATTTAAGTACTTCTATATGATTCATCTATGGTCAAATCTTACAACATTAAAATATTTTTTGTTCTTATGCCTACATTCACTTGAATTACCACATCAACTGGTTATGTAGTGGCCATGTTCACATATTCAATTTATTCATCTACTTGTAGCTGTATGCCTCTTTTATGTGGAGGTTGTGTTTCCATTAATCTCTTTGTACCATGTCTAGTCCTCATTTGGGATCTATTCTTCATCTACAAAGATTGAAAAGCAACAAAATCATCATCATCATTAACTATTAGAAAATAAAATCATAAAAAAAATCATCATTTCAAAAACAATTGATTATTGGAAACATATAATCATTACAAATGGTGGAATAAAAAATGTTGAAAATTAGTTTTAGAATGGTAGAATGTATTCAGTATAAAGGCTAATGAAAAAGATCAAAGGCAAATATTCTTAGGCATTTAGGTGGACAATGTAGCAACCATTATTGTGGATTTCAAGACAACCACAAGTGAATCCAACTTTACTATGATTATGATATATAGTCAAAGTTTTGATTAGAGGAGAGGGCCTAAGAGAAGTGCACCCTAACTTTAGGGGTTGACATGGCCTTGTACATGCCATGTTGGCACTAAAAAATTATATTGCCATGTAGGTAGGGGTGTGGACAATTTAAATATTTTGTTCAAGTGTATTCAACTAAGGGCTAATGAAACTCTATCAAGAGTCTTAAGCATTCAACTTAGCAATTTAGCACCCATTAGATCAATATTTTCAAGATAACCACCACTAAAAACAACTTTATAATTTATTCACAAAAAATCAAACTTTTGATTACCATTCAACTAATATCAATTAAATACATAAATATGTGATTAGGAATTCCAATAATAGTTTATAACTTGAGCTTGATAGTTAATAGTAATAGTGGAATAGAAGATTACCCAAGGTCAATCCATGAATACAAATATAAAAAATAGTGTATAACTTAACTTTCACAATTTATACTAATGCAATCAGGTGTTATAATAATATTTGTGTCGCTATGTATTGAGTTATTCTTTTGATGCCAGAAACTCTAGAAAGATGTTGGAAGCCATGAGCAGTGAAACTGATTGTAATCCTATCAAGATCAATAAAAGATCAGGGGCCAAATTATGCCTTTATGGTGATCAAAAAATTTTATAAAGTGAATATGATGTTGAATGATCATTGTAGAACATATTCTCCCAACTGCAAGGTGAGATGTGCAATTGCAGCAAAATCCGGTAGGATTTGCGATAACTAGTTATGCTTGGAATGTAAATGAAAAACCTATATAAACAAGAGAAATAAGTAAAATAAAATATTTTTGGTTTATGAAATATTACTCTTACACCTTGGGATTCTCTTACATAAAACATCTAGGGTTGATTGAAAATTGAGTCTCTCACAATCAAGTGGCTAGAGGGAAACCAAGATGATCTAACTCAACCTTAGAAATCCAACTTGAATCTTCTTTAAGCCTTTCCTTCCATCTCTTCAAATATTTTCCATATTGTCCATTCCAGATGCTTCTTTCAACCTCATTGTCTAGTATCTCCTTATTCTTCTTTTATGGTTGCAGTATCCTATTCCTCCACTTCACTTCTACACCACATCATCCTATCATATCTACAACCATAAACTCTTTATGTCCTCTTTTCTCATCAACCTTATTCTTGCATCTATCGTTCATCTTCTTCAACTGACTCTTCACTTTTGCACACACTTCTTCCATGTGTAAACTACAAATTCTTCTAATTCTACATTACTCCTCCTATCCTTAGTCAATCTCATCCTCTAGGCCACTTCAATTGGATATCTATGATGACCTATATTCCCATACTATACGAACAATCTTAAAAATTCCCTTTTTAGTATCTTCTTAGCAACTATGGTGGTTTTTGGTACACTTGCAATGCTATATGCCCTTGGGATTAATGTAAAATGTTCAACCCATACACAAATTTGAATACTACCACAAAATTGCACTTCTATTTCCTTTAATGGAATCAACTTGTGTTTTTTATTGTTCTTTGATATGGTATAAGTATTAGCTCTCCCATTACATACAATATTTCTATCAAATTGCCATAGTCTCCCCAACAATAAATGGCATACATCCATCAATATGACATCACACAAGACTTCATCATTATATGACCCTATGTTGAATTTTTCCAAACATTATTATTGCTTCAATACCTTATATCCCTTTTGTAACCAACCAATCATATATGGTCTAGGGTTTTCTAATCTCCATAGCTTCAACTTTGTAACCATTTCTTCAAACACCAAATTATGAGTACTACCCCTATCAACAACTTTACAACACTTACCTTCTAATTTAGATATTGTTCTAAATAGGTTCTTTTGTTGTAGTGGTTTTTCCTCATTCTAACATCTCAACAAAGATCTTCTTGTAACTTGAAGTGACTCTCCTTTCTTCAGTTCATTTTTAGAATTGCATGGTCCATCAATCTCCTCCTCAACATGTGCAACCCTTACTCTTTCTTCCATCATCCTACTAGGCCTCCCTTGACTTTGGTGACATTTAAATGCTCATTTCCCTTCCTTTTCACATTTAAAACAAGCTTTCCTCTAAAATATCTTCCATACCTTCCTTAGCCTCTTTGTTATCAATCAATTATGTCATTGCAATAAGAATCTTTGTCCTCCCTCTTATTGTGGTAAGAATTATTGCCTTCCCTATCACTATGGTGAGAAATACTACTTCGCTTATTGTGGTATGTACTATCTCTCTTAAAATCTCCTTGACATGGTTCCCTCTCACTGCATTTAGATTTATCAATTTGAGGTCTACCTTCTCTTAATTTTTAGCATTTATGTCTATCTTCAATTTTCCTATTCAACTTCTTTTCTATAGTTAAATCCATCTTGTTAGTTTAAGGACAAACAACTGAGAGGGGGGGGGGGTGAATCAGTTGTCACCAAAATTCTTATCTTTAAACACATAAAACCTTCTTATATTTCAATAGCATATCAATAATTCAATCAAGGAAGCATAATGCAATAATTCAAGAGCAGAGACACATTCAACACATAACACCCAGATTTTAAGGTGGAAAACCTAGTTAAGGGAAAACCATGGGGTGACTAACCTAAGATTGTATTCTCTATTAGAAGAATAAGAAGAATAAAATGGCACTTGCCAATTAGTGCTCACTACCCGAGGACACTGCTCACAAGAGGCCCACTGCCTATAGGAGACACACTGTCTACAGAAGAATATAAGTATTATATACTTGAACTAGAGATTAGCATTTTCACTATGCCTGAATCAGTTCCATTAAGCTCAATACTTCTACTCTGGTTTTTCACTCTTCTTCACTACCACCTTCTCATCATGACCACACGGATACATTTGAATGACTTCATAACTATTATTTATAAATGACATCGACTTTGGAATGATCATCAAAGTCAGCAAAACATACACTTATTTTATTACAGAGCAATTACAAAAATACAACTTGACTTATTGTAAAAACTTCATGCGCATCACTACACTGTCAGCCACACATAACTGGGACTTCAATCTTCTTTGAGGAACATGCCATGCTTCGCAAAACATCTTCAAGATCATCCATAACATGTGTAAATCATCCGGTAAACCAAGACTAGGAAGAACACCATCACCCGAAGGTAGATCTTCAATCACAAGCTCAATCTTCAATGCAGACCGCCAACACGAACTGGACACAATCTAGAGACCCTCACAAGCTTTCTTGAATCACCAAGAACATCCGTACCACTTCTACTTACTGTAATCATTCGCATCTTCATTCGAAACCTCAAGAACACAGCCAGTCATCACTGTCACATTAGAAGGATTGCTTGTGGACCTCCAAACCACGAATCAATTAAGTTGTCAATTCACATTAGCTTCCCAAACATACTACCAGATCTGCAGAACCTAATATTGTATATCTAGATCTCACTGGACCTATTTGTGTCACTTTGTTACCTTTGAACAATTGCCAGAACTAGTTTTACTCTTATGGCAATAACTCCTCCACATTTTCATGTGTACCTCTCAAATCTTGATTGGATCATCTTCAAACACATATCTACAAACCCTTTGATGCGCATTCTCTGATCTTCATCTAGCTGGTATCTTCACTTCATAGAGCTTCACTGTCTTCACTGTTCTTCTCTGTTTCTTATAGGACTAATTTTCTCAATATCCTTAGCACACAACTCATCCAATCCTTGAAATTAATACAACAGGAGTATTTTGACATCAATGACAACACCGGTTAGGCCCATATTTGCAACACATCTAATATGCTTCCTCTAGTATTTGGATATTCCACATACTCAACTCTTATTGAATTGATCCCCTTAAAACATTAATCTATCTTGCCACTTTCTCTACTTCTTCATCATGATGTCTTGATCAAATTATTAGCCTATAGTACTCCTTAGTATAGTCCTTCATAGTCATATCCCTTTGCCTCAAGTTATGCAATTCCTTTAACAATTCTAGATAATAATTCATAGAAATGAACTTAGATTTTAGCTTCTTCACCGTCGTATCCCATTTTCTAATGTTAGGTTTACCTTTTCTATTCATTTTCTATTCCTTTCCAATTGAACTTATTTCCACTAGATGGAAGCATGACCTTTCAACTTAGTTTCAACAAATTTTACCCTATTTGGATTAGCAACATCTTCATTCTCAAAGTGCTCTTCTAAATCAATTATCCAATCTATCAATTCTTTAGGATTTAAACTACTAGAATAATTAGGAATATCTACTCTAGTCTTCTTACCAATGCTTGATATGACTCTCAACATCCTTTCTTTCTTGTCTCATTTGCTTCCACTTTACTCAATAGGGCTTACTTGTTCTTGATCACTCTCCTTAACTCTAAGGTTAGGGTTTCTACTATACTCTTATTCAAAGGCATACATTTGGATCTTCAGAGCACTTGACATCTCAAACATCTCCTCCATTCTTCTAGTGACATTAACAATACCATGTCCTCTTCATGGTTACATATTGGATCTAGTATAAACTACCTCAGATTAGCAGTCTATCCATAATCACCCCTACAAATTTTGCTTCACAGTCAGTGCTTTGTTTACAAGCTTCGTATGGATTGCTTTAGCTCAATAATCTATTTATAACCAATAGATCATAGGAATTTTCTACCCAATGCTTTCTTGCTAGAAGATACCCTTATTTAATTCTTGCAAAGTACAAAAACATAGTGTGCCTCGTGGGTAAAAGTACAAAGTTGTGTCACAATTTTATAAAGGAAATAGCCAACACGAATATAGTTTCCCAACTTGGAGCACCTAAAAGTGACTTTTTTGTTTTGAATTTAAAATGATATATACTAATGAAATGTAGAACTCCTAATGTAGTTTATGTTTATATTTTTTCAATTTTTAAAAAATTAGTTGGATATATTTTTTTATAAATTTAAGAGCATAAATTTAATTGCTAAAAAAAATTGAAAAAACTGAGGTTGATGGGATGCCACAAAATTTAAACAATTTTTTAAATTCCCACTTAGGTAACTTTAAAATCTAGTGCATAGAGAAAAATAATAATTTTTGATGAATATTTTTTTTTTATAATTTCTTAAAGTGAAATCTACTCAAATTGGCACAGTTTTCATAGACATCAACTTTTGTCTAATTTTTTATCTTTAAAAAAACAAATTATACCCTCGTAGAGAGAATTCTCTCCTTGAGTGCATCATATTTTTTTAAATTTAAGTATATTTTAACATTTTTTTAATTTATAATCAGCTACATGTTTAATTATAATAATCTACTTGCAATAAATTTAAAAATAATCCTATAAAATGTAATCAAAATATTAAAATAATTATATTTCCAAATTCTAGACTTCAAGCTCTACCAAAGAGTATTTTCAAAATTTTCATGAAAATACCCTTTGATTGGAAAAATTTGGAGTTGAACTTGAAGTTTTGTTCAATTTGTTGAAAATGGGGGGTTGACTACCACATGCGATTTTGGGTGAGACAATTTTGCCAGGAAAATTTTTAGGTGTAACTCTCTCACCCAAAACTTTCTATTGTGAAAACAAACTAGACAACTGAGAGGGGGGGGGGGGTGAATCAATTGTACTAAATTTTAAACTTTTATGACTTTAATCTTCTTAAACAACTTTCAATTAGATGAACATTAAATCATGAAACAATATCACATAAGCAGAAATAAGATCAACACATTTGACACCAAGATTTTGACGTGAAAACCTGGTTAAGGGAAAAACCACGGTGGGTGTTAGCCCTCAAAATTTGTACCCTGTTAAAAGTGCTTAAAAGAATGGGAAGGCACTTGCCTTCGGGCTCACTACCCAGAGCTCACTGATCAAAAAGAGAGGCTCACTACCTACAGAAATGTATGTTTTAATACAGAAAGATTTGACTAAGATGTAGCATCTATTTCATGCCTGATTCAATACCAATGAATGCTCACAAAGCTTCTACTCTACCTTCAAAACTCTTCACAAATATTTTACTTTATTCTACTTTTATTCTTCTACTCTTCTTCTTCTTCTCTACTCTGCTTCTAATCCTTTCTTCAGATTTGATTATTTGCTCAAGGGTGATTTTCCTCAGCTTAACTAAACTTCTTTATATACCTTTTCAACCTTGGAATAAACATCAAGGTCGGCACTCCAAGCTCTTGATTTAATGTGAATATCCAAGCTATCGGCCAAGTACAGTTGGGTCTTGAATCAACACACTACACTCCAGAAAATTGCTTTAAGAACATCTGCAACATGCTTGAATCATCCGGTCAGCCAGGACTGGGAAGAGCAGCAACACCAATAAGGAAATCTTCATCAACAAGCTCAGACTTCAATGCAGAGCTCCAACACAGCAGCCACATGATCCAGAGACCACCACAAGCACAATGAATTCAATAGAAACATCCGCACTCCTCCAAATCACTAGAATCTCATACATCTTGATCCAAAACCTCAAGAACACTATTTGCCAAGACTGTCAAACTAGAAAGATTGCTTGTGGATCTCCAAACCATGAACTACTCAAATTGAGGGAACACACCAACAACCCAGACAAGCTTCTAGATCTACATATCATTGAATGCTTATACCAGATCAATCCGGACCAACTTCTTGCCACTCTGTCATGACTAAAAAACTGTAAAAACCAGTTTTACTCAAAGGACCATAACTTTGCCAAATCTTCATGAAGACTTCTCAAATCTTGTCTAGAGCTACTTCAGACCATCCTCTACATAGCCATAAGATCCACACACATTTAGTTCCCTTAATTTTCTCAATATACTCAACATTCCAAGCTTCTGAAAAAGCATCAAAATAGGATACAGTTGGCACTAATGGCAACAAAGATATGTTGACATCAATGACAACACCGATTAGGCACATATTTGCAACAATCTCCCCCTTTGTCATTGATGGCAACATATGATGTGAAAAATTGATTTAACCATCAGGATAAGAACTTCTCCCCCTTTCTCATATCACTTCTGCAGCCACTAACTTCACTGCTCCCCCTTTCATTAGCAACAAGTTTTTCACATTACTTCTCTCCCCCTTTGACGTCAATGGCAAAGGGCACATATTTTCTACCTCTTCTTTTTTCTTCAAATTGATCCCAACATCTGCATATTGGCTACTCCTCCTTTGAGTAGTACCTCCTTAACATCAATTCAGATCACAGGATATAAATGTGAGTTCCACTGAACTGATGCACCTTAGTGCATCTTAGTTCTGATCAGGAGGGGTAATAACCCCTAACTTTTCTCTGAGATACTCAAAGGTATCCTTGGGAAGAGGCTTAGTAAGGATGTTTGCAATCTGATCTTTGGAACACACAAATTCCAACTTGACTTCACTCTCATTTACTTTCTCTTTCAAGAAATGAGGGTCAATGCAAGAAGTTGGGTCCACTTTTTGGCTAAAAAGTGGAAGTGTTTTCCCTGATTTTTAGAATTTGTCACATTTGACCTAAACATTTGAGGAAATTAAAGATTGAATCTTAGAAAAAGTTAGTATTATGAAATCTAGCACTCGGAGTCTAGTTTCCAAATATGTAATTTATTTTAATACCCAGATGATACAAATTAATTTTTAATAGGCATTTCTAAAAACCACTGTTTAAAAGTCATTTTTTTTTACCATACCATGCACGTGTACGGCCAACATAATTTGACCTAAATAAAAGTATTTTTATAAATCCTTTCAGGGAAAGATGTGTAGTCTAGTGAAGTTTGACGAGGATATTTTTTATAATTTTTTTCCAAATATTTTTTTTTATTAATTTTTTATTGGCCCTAATTGCTGTTTTTGAAAACCCTCGTGTATGACCAACATAATTTGAGCAAAACTAATCATAAAATAATTTTTTTTTTCATTGTGTAAAGAATGATGTGTAGATTCATGACATATAATTTTTTTTTCTAAAAACTTTAAAAAATTACAAACACCTATCATTTCAAGTTTTTGGACCAGTTTGCTCATAAATTAAATAATAAATAGAAAAACAAGCCCAATAAAAAAATTGCATGTTTGAAAACTAGACACTGTCATCTGTAATGGGTTTTAATTTTGTAAAAAAATTCAAAAAAAAATGTTGTCAGCCATAGAGGTAAACTCAGTCTTTTCTCTTGTTCTATATTTAGAAAATACTTGCAGGTCCAAGGCAAGGGGTTGGCTTACCATGCCTTTCCCGAGCCTAATCTTTTAGGAACGGGTACCCTTTCTAAAATGGGTACGCGTTATCAATGGGTACCCGTTCCTTTTGTTTGGCAAAAAGAAGCGCGCATGGTTTTTTTTCAAATTTAAACATCTATATAGAAACGGGTACCCGTTCCTAAACGGTTACCCGTTCCTAAACGGTTACCCATTTAGGCTTGGGCACCCGTTCCTAAATAGATACCCATTTGTTTTAAAACAGGTACCTATTTCTGTTAGGATTTTTTTTACCCGCGACTTCCCCTCTATGTAGACCCAACTTCTTGCACTTACCCATGAAACTTGATAGATATATGTTTTATCTTTGAGTGCAATATGAGATTCTTTGAAATACTTATAGCACTTGAATTATCACCAAATATTGTGACTGGTTTTTCAAACACAATTTTGATGTCCTTTAGCATTTGCTTCATCCACAGAACTTGAGAACAATTATTTGCTGCTGCTATGTATTCTACCTCTGCAGTAGACAGAGAATTTGCCTCTTGCTTTTTGCTCATCCAAGAGACCAATCTTCTTCCCAAGAAGAATGCTCCACCACTAGTGCTTTTTCTGTCATCCACATCTCCTGCCCAATCAGCATATGTATATGCATGAAGAGTGAAATCATTGTCCTTTGGATACCACAGTCCATAATCAATTGTCCCCTTGAAATATCTGAAGGTTGTTTTGACTGCCACAACATGAGATTCTTTTGGATCAGCTTGAAATCTAACAACAAGCCCAACTGCATTCATGATATCAGGTCTGGTTTGAGTCAGATAGAGCAATCCTCCAATCATTGATCTATATATTTTCTGATTTGCCTTTGGGGAATCATCATCTTTGCTTAGCTTGCATCTGGTTACCATAGGAGTACCTACTGGCTTAGAATCTTCCATTCTAAACTTCTTCAACAATTCCTTCACATACTTGGACTGAGATATGAAGATACCTTTATCTGACTAAATAATTTGCAGACCTAGGAAGAAGTTCATCTCACCGAACATTGACATCTCAAACTCACTTTTCATCTGATCAACAAATGCTTTGCACATGCAACAAAGACTTCAATAATTAGAATGTCCTCATGATTAATCTTGAAGTAGAGATTACTATCAGCTGTACCTTTGCTGAATCCTAGCTTGAGCAAATGCTTATCCAATCTTGCATACTGGACTCTTGGGGCTTGCTTAAGACCATACAATGCTTTTCTCAATTTGTAGACCATATTTCCTTGATCAGACAATTGAAATCCTTCCAGCTGTTCAATGTAGACTTCTTCCTCCAAATCTCCATTTAGAAATGCTGATTTGACATCCATCTGATAAACTTTGAAATCTTTGAAAGCAGCATAAGCAAGAAATAATCTGACTACCTCTATCCTTGCCATTGGAGCAAAAGTTTCTTCAAAATCAATTCCCTCTACTTGAGAGTATCCTTTGCACACCAACCTTGCTTTATTTCTTACAACTTCACCATCTTCATTTAGTTTATTTCAGAAGACCCACTTTGTTCTAATCACATTCTTGTCTATAGGTCTAGGAACAAGATCCCAAGTGTGATTCTTTTCAATTTGCATTAGTTCTTCTTCCATTGCTTTCACCCAGTTTTCATCATTGTAGGCCTCATTCATAGATTTTGGTTTAATTTTTGAAATCAAACAAATTTCTTCTTCATCTTCAACAATTCTTCTTCTATTTTTAACACCTTCATTTCTATCTCCTATGATCTGATCTTCATGATTATTCAATCTTACATACCTTAGAGTTTTGGGATTTTCTTGAACTTTAATTTCTTGAACTTGTTCCTTGACCCTTGCATTGGCCTCTTGAGTTACTAGATTTTCTAGATCAATTTGTGTCTGACTTTGATTTTGACTTTCATCTTGATCATCTGAGTCATATTCGTAAGACCTGGAATGTCCTTTGCTCTCATCAACTTTAACATTTGCACTTTCAACAATCTTTCTCAGTCTTTTGTTAAAGCATCGATAAGCCTTACTTTGGGTAGAGTAACCCAGAAATATCCCTTCATCACTTCTTGCCTCAAACTTTCCTAGATCTTCATCTCTTTTGATATATCACTTACTACCAAAAACTTTGAAGTACTTAACTGTAGGAGCATGACCAAACCAGAGCTCATAAGGTGTCTTACCAGAATTGTTTTTGATTTGCACTTAGTTGAGAGTGTAGAGAGCAGTACTTACAACTTCTCTCCAAAATACTTGTGGAACATTTGTTTCCATCATCATGGTCCTAGTAGCTTCTTGAATGGTCCAGTTCTTTCTCTCCACAACTCCATTCTGCTGAGGAGTCCTAGGAGCAGATAACTCTCTTTATTCCTTACTTCTCACAGAATGCATCAAACTCACAAAGGGTAAATTCTCCACATCTTTTGGATCTTAGACACTTTATCTTCATACCAATCTCATTCTCTACCATGGCTTTGAATGACTTGAATTTATCCAAAGCTTCTAATTTTTCTTTTAAGAAAGTTACCCACATCATCCAGGAGTAATCATCAATCACCAACATGAAATATCTGTCTCCTTGTACACTCCTAATTCTGGCAAGACCACAAAGATTAGTATGCACTAGTTCCAATAATCCACTTGATGACTATTCTTTCCTTTTGAAAGAGATTTGGCTTTATTTGCCCAATTGACATTCTCTGCACAGGCTATCAGTAGGTTTGACAAGTTTTGGAAGATCTCTTACAGCTTGAGTTGAGTTGATCTTGACAATGTTATCAAAATTCACACGACACATTCTTCTATGCCAGAGCCAACTCTAATCCATATGAGCAATCAAGCAACTTTTACCAGAGCTACTTAAATGAAAGATGTTACCTCTAGTTTGAGTACTAGATGCAATTTCAGTACCGGAGCTTTCCAAGATTCTGCATTTCCTATCCTTGAATCAGAGATCATAGCCCTTGTCAACTAATTGTCCAACACTAAGAAGATTATGCTTCAATCCTTCCACATATAGAACATCATTGGTGTAATTCTTACCATCAAAAGAGATGGATCCTTTGCCACAGATTCTACCGGCTGAGTTGTCCCCAAACTTAAAAAATCCACCATCATATTTTTCAAGGCTTATAAACTTACTCTTATCACCAGTCATATGATGAGATGAGAACATCCACTATCAATCACCCAATCATCCTTCTCAACAACTTGAGCAGCCAAAGCACTTTCCACATTAGAACAACTAGCAGATTCAGTAGACACTGGATCTTCTTCTTTGATAGCAATAAACACCCAATCATCTCCATGATCAGATTCGTCATCTGTGACTCCTTCTTCACCAACTCCTTGGGCATAGTAACATTTTTTCTAATCTCATATCTCTTGGGGTTAGGTTTTGAAAACCTCTCCGGACACCTTGAGGCAAAATGACCAATTTTATTACAAGCAAAACATTTGAATAGCAACTTTCCTTCATACCTACTAGATCCTCTTGGCATTCTTTTAGCAATAAGAGGTTCAAGTTCAGCAGACTCTATTTCATCATCTTCAAGATCCTTCCTTGTCATAGAAAATCTATTTGATTTCCCTGAAGAGCTTTCTCCTAGATCATATCTTTTCTTTCCATGAACACTGGTCTTGAATGCTGAAACAGGCTTAGGAAGAGAATCTCCAAACTCAGTTAATTCAAAAGATAAAATTTTTCCAACCAGCTGATCTCTTGTAACTTTTGAAACTGTTCTGATTTCCTCTATAGCAGCAACCTTATGCTTGTAGGAATCAGGCAAAGATCTAAGCACTTTTCCCACAATCTCTGATTCTTCCAAAGTTCCACCGGCACACCTGATGCCACACACCAAATCATTTATCTTTTGCATGTAGATTGTGATGTTTTCATCTTCACTCATTCTCATATTTTCAAACATTCCTCTCATACTTTGAAGCTTAGCACATTTGACATGTTCATTGCCTTCATAGAGACTCTCTAGCTTTTTATAGATTTGATGAGTAGTTTTTAGACCAAAGACATTTGTCACTTCTGAATCAGTCAAGGCACTTAACAGGGCTTCTCTAGCTCAGAGGTTGTTTTCAACATTTTTTACTTCATCTGGAGTTGAGGGATTCTCCAAAGGAGTATACTCATCCTTGGTTATCGTCCAATAATCTTTACCATGCATTGCAAATGGCACTCCATACGATCCTTCCAAACAGAGTAATTTGTTCCATCAAATCTTGGATTGACCTTCTTGTAGGTCGACATCTTAGATCTCCTCAAGTGGTTAAGCTTCTTTTAGAGGAGCTTGGCTCTGATACCAATTATGAAAATAGACCGGACAACTGAGAGGGGGGGTGAATTAGTTGTCCTAAACTTTAAAAATTTTTGACTTTAATCTTCTTAAACAACTTTCAATTAGATGAACATTAAATCATGAAACAATATCACATAAGCAGAAATAAGATCAACATATTTGACACCAAGATTTTGACAAGGAAACCCAGTTAAGGGGAAAACCACAGTGGGTGTTATCCCACAAAATTTGTACCCTATTAAAAGTACTTAAAATAATGGGAAGCACTTGCCTTCGGGCTCACTGCCCAGAGCTCACTGCTAAAAAAGAGAGGCTCACTGCGTACAAAAATGTATGTTTTAATACAAAAAGATTTGACTGAGATGTAGCATCTATTTCATGCCTGATTCAATACCAATGAATGCTCACAAAGCTTCTACTCTACCTTCAAAACTCTTCTTCACAAATCTTTTACTTTATTTTGCTTTTGTTCTTCTGCTCTTCTTCTTCTTCTCTACTTTTCTTCTGATCCTTTCTTCGGATTTGATTATTCGCTCAAGGATGATTTTCCTCGGCTCAACTAAACTTCTTTATATACCTTTTCAACCTTGGAATAAACATCAAGGTCAGCACTCCAAGCTCTTGACTTAATGTGAATCTCCAAGCTGTCAGCTAAGTACAGCTGGGTCTTGAATCAATACACTACACTCCAGAAAATTGCTTTAAGAACATTTGCAACACGCTTGAATCATCCGGTCGGCTAGGATTGGGAAGAGCAGCAACACCAACAAGGAAATCTTCATCAATAAGCTCAAACTTTGATGCGGACCTCCAACACAACAACCACACGATCCAGAGACCACCACAATCACAATGAATTCAATAGAAACATCTGCACTCCTCCAAATCACTAGAATCTCATACATCTTCATCTGAAACCTCAAGAACACTATCTGCCAAGACTGTCAAACTAGAAAATTGCTTGCAGACCTCCAAACCATGAACTACTCGAATTGAGGGAACACACCAACAACCCAGACAAGCTTCTAGATCTGCAGATCATTGAATGCTTATACCGGATCAATCTGGACCAACTTCTTGCCACTCTGTCATGACTGAACAACTGTAAAAACTAGTTTTACTCAGAGGACCATAACTTTGCCAAATATTCATGCGGACTTCTCAAATCTTGTCTGGAGCTACTTCAGACCATCCTCTACACAGCCATAAGATCCGCACACATTTAGTTCCCTTAATTTTCTCAATATCCTCAACATTCCAAGCTTCTAAACAAGCAACAAAATAGGATACAGTTGGCACTAATGGCAACAAAGATATGTTGACATCAATGACAACACCGATTAGGCACATATTTGCAACATCTATGTAAATAAATATTCTTTTCAAATTTGAAATAAGATTTTATAAATTTGAAAAATTCAAGCGAAAAAGTTTTAGGCAAAACTCGTTATTCCATGTAGGTGCTACATGGTTTCACTCAAAACTATTTATGGAAAAATGCTTTCAATAGAAACTATTTATTTAGCCAACCTATTCTCTAATAGCACTTGATGAAATCATGGATAAAGGGTCCAAATGAAGGACTATCCAACCATGTAGCAAAATAGAACAACACATAATTACACAACAAAAGCTCAATGAAACAATAAAATAATAATATGATCTTTATTTATTCTCAATCATGAGTGAAATACAATCTACCACAATGGGCTTCCAACATGCTAGGCATTTTTTTATAATAGAACATACAAATTATAGAATTCAAATAATATCTTGTCACAATGCTCAAACTCTCCCTGCTCAACTTTCTTTCCTTCAAATAGTTATCAACAATGTTTATACAGTAGTCTCAAGTCTTATAAATGATCATAGTCAATCACAATGTAGCACAAAGTGTAGTGCCTTATAAATCCTATATTCAACCAAACATGTAGGTGAGTGGTGATGATGGATTCATGAATCTTCATGTGGTTCACACCATAAGCACTCCTGGGTCCAATATACCTTGATATGTATTTCTTTAATGCCACACACTCTAGAAAGTTGTTGCAAGCCGTGAATAGTGAAATTGAGTGTAAGCCTATCAAGCCCAATAAAAAATTAGAAACCAAATTATGTATTTGTGGTGATCATAAGCTTTTGAAAAGTGATTATGATGTTAAATGATCATTGTAAGACATTCTCTCCCAATCACAAGGTGAAATGTTCAACTGTGGTGAAATTCGACAAGATTTGTGATAGTTAGTTATGATTGGAATATAAATGAAAAACCTACAAACAAGACAAACAAGTAAAAGAAAATATTTTTGGTTAATACAAGATTGTGCTTACACCCTGGGATGCTTTTGCATTAGAGAGTTGATATGCCATTTAGTTATAAAAGGATTATATATTTGTATTACAATCTTATTTTGTCAGTAACAATTGCTTATTTATTTATGACAATTAATATGCAACTATTTTACATTTACACATGTATTTGTGACAAGTAATATGCACTTATTTTAAATATACACTTTATATGAGCATATGTCATCATATTTTGTAGAGAAAAAATATGTACAATTTATGCCACATCGCAACATTGACAATTATTTTTTATATATATTAAACTCTTTGCCACCTACCTTGATAAAATATGTTCTATTTATTAAATATTTTAGATCCAAATAATGGTTGCAACCATTGTGATAAAAAAATTGAACCATATAGTTCAGTTTCTAGTTGAATAATTAATAAACATATTTATTTTAAACTTTTTTTAATTTTCTAAGTAATTAGTGATAGGTGTCATTTTGTCAATTTCTAAACCAACTTTAGGACCCCACACCACTATAGATCCCTCTCTCCAAGTGGTTCCATGATTTCTTTTAATTTTTCTACTTAAAATTAAGTAGTTAAATGAATGACACATATGTGTATTTATTTGTGTTAACCAAGAAAATTTTGGATGTAAAATTTAGAAGAAAATAGAAAAGAAATAGAAAAGAGGACGGAAGGAAATGTGTCCAATCATGTGGTATATTTTTTATTATGTAGTGGCTAAATAATTTCCACCCTTTATTTTGCATGCTTATTTTCATCTCTAAATTATAGTAGCTCCACCATTATAAGAAAAGATTCCAAATTATCTTTTATGTTTAATTAAAAATTTGCATGAAATCATAACAACCTTAAACATCTTCAAAACCATGAATTTGCAAGGACAAGGACAAGTAAAATCACATCCCATGGGTTGATTCCTTGTTAACTTTTCTCCTCTTATAGAACCCCCAAAACAACCCTAGCTCACTCCTTATTCAGTACCCCATAAAAACCCTAACTCATCTTGGCAATAATAGTCAATCGAATTTGAGGTATATATAGGAATTACCTCACCATGTTCCCCACTCCTAATATTTGTTTGTAGTGATAACTTTAAGACCCCCCAAAAAAGATATAAAATCCTAGTGAATCTTTCTTTTTTTTTTGAAAAAATATTAATTTTTATTGGCAAATCTTTCTTTTTTGAAAAAATATTAATTTTATTGATGATTTTTTTACATCACTAGAAATTTGTAAATTTTTTTGGAAAATCTTGGTGAATAATAGACAAGCACATTAATTACCATGGCAAATCCTTCCTTTAAAAAAAAATCCTATGAAAAAATAGGTACTTAGGGGTGGCAGTGATGGGTTTAAGGAGTAGTATTCCTTATGGGGGTCGAGGGGGCAACGCCCCCTCATGAGATCAAAGGGTAGTGCCTCTTGCTAGGTTTGTTTGTTATAGGCAATGAATAATTATGTCGAGAGGCGTTATACAGTCATAGCAGGGTGGGAATGAGAGCACTCAGTTTTTCTCCATAAATTTATTAAAAAAAATTAAAATACCAAAACGAAAATAAAAAATAAAACTTAAAAAAATTAAAGAAAAAAAAAACCAAAAAAAAAAATTGTTGAAGGAGAAAAAGCTAAATCACAAAAGCTATGGAACCAAAAAAGAAATTGGAAAAATTAAAAAATAAAAACTAAAAAAGAAATTGAAAAAAATAAAAAATAAAAACCAAAAATGAAATTGGAAACTATTGGAAGGAGAAAAAGCTGGAGAAAATCACTAAAACTATGGAATTAAAAAAGAAATTGGAAAAAATAAAAAATAAAAACCAAAAAAGAAATTTCAAACGAAAGAAAAGCATGGAAAAAAAGATATCCCTTGACATACTTTAGATATATTTTTTAAAATATAAATATACTAGTTTTAACCCCTTCACATCTTAATATTAGGTGATATATTGGGTAGATATTTAACCGATAGACTTCATTATGTGAACTTTTAAACTTAGAAAATTGTCTCTCATTTGAAAATATCACCGCAAAATGATTTTTAGGCCATCCCTCAATAAACAATTCAAAGTGGCATCATCTAGAAAAAGATAGAAACACGTGACCTCTTCTGCAGGACCTTTTGGTCGTGGTGAAACCCTTCGTGCCCATACAAGAAGCATCTATGAAGCAAATATTTACATCATCCTTGTTGGCTATAATGACAAAATTATCATAATTTAATGTTAGAAAATTTGTAAAAGCGATGTTTTTCTTTTGATAATTAAAAAGTGACATCGGAATGATAGAGGGGAACTTGTAAAACCTCTTCTCTTTCAACTCCGCCTACTTTCTTATTTCACAAACTAGAATAATAAAGGTACACCAAACTTTTCCTGATTAAAATTACTTTGGAAGTAGTATACATTTTCAATGCCTTTTATTTGTTTTAGATTATTTTATTTTATTTTATTATATTCTTTCTGTGCATTTTGGATTGAAATATGGCTGCCGTAAGGGTATTTTTAGTTCATTCAGTTTTTCTATTTTTTATTTTTGGGTTTTTTAATTCTTTTATTTTGAAGCCCCAAAGCCCTAAAATTTCAGTCATAATGGAGGCAAAAATACTGTAAGGGTATTATGGAGGCAAAAATACTGTAAAGTTTTTTTTTGTTGCGTAAAAGATGATTTGTATATATATAAGTTTTAGAAAATACAAAATGGCTATTATAGCCTAAGATTCAATCTTATCTTCTCCACCCATTCCCTATAACTACAAACTACTTCTATCAGACCACATAGGGTCACTGCATAATGAGAGAAAGGCCACACAGGGCCGTAGAGATAATCAAAATTGCCCTTATGGCTACTAACTAGCTTCTTGTCTATCCACCTTCTAACCGAGAACAAAACTATACAGAAATTGGGACAAAAAACCAAAGTTTACCACTAGATTACATAAGGTTCATCTCCTATGCCATGTCTTGGAAGTGTTGTACCCAGCCAGATTGGCCATCCGTAGACTCCATTTGAAGAAGCTTTTTGAGAAACGCTACCGACTTCTCCACTTTCTCCCTATACTCAATCAACGGCAAGCCTTTCAGATCAAGGATGAAGGGGAAAACTTTGATCACCTCTCCCTGGTCTAGAGGCAAAGGAATGTCTCTCTGTCGTGGAATCCCTATACCTATAAACACTGCTCCAAGCATCTTCTCTAATTTGCCAAGAATATTTTCTTTAAAAAGCTTGGAGATTAATGACTTTGCATCTGCCTTAGAAACCCCTACATCCAACGGGGAGGTGAGAAATCTTAAGAAATACTAGGGTCGACCCTATAGCCCTCCCCTACTTCCATGAAACCGCTGCCAAGGATGATCTTTACAGCTGTCAAGATGAGGTCATCATGGAGTCGCAAGACTCTCTTTAATTTTTGGTTCATTACTTCTCCATTGAAAGCCATTTATCTCATAGAACTTTCTAGCTGGATAGGAGTGTCAATTCCCAAATTAACTAGACCTTCTAGCACTATGCGGGCTATAAACCTTGAATTACCCTCCATTGAATTTGCAGACATTTTCCAGAGCTCTTCGCATGAGAAATGAAAATGGGGGGTATCAAGGAGAGGATTTAGATGATACCAAGGAAGGGTCTCGAAGACTCTAGCTCAGTAAAGAGTCTTGAAGTAGTTTTAGAGTAATGATCTCATGGCATGCTTCACAGAAGATAGGGAAATGCAAGCTTTGATAAATTAATTGTCACGTCAATACCTCTGCCACCCTTGCTAGAAATGATTTCTTGCTGGAAGGAGATATAAAGAGATGACTAGGATGTTAAGACATCTTCCATCCCTAATGAACCTTTCACTTGTTATGAGTGAAAAGGGTGCCCACCCAACCACCCACTGTCTTTAAATATTAGGATTTCTTATATCTTTTAACTTTGTCCCATCCACTCCTAAGTTGGACAAAAAATTTGCTTCATAGTTAGCTTCTTTGTAGATATGAGAGAAAGTTGCCATTTCACATCTATTCATCAACCTAAGGGCTATATCAAGTTTTGCAGTCAGAAGCCAATTTATCATTCTGTGGGAATGGAGAGCATTGATCACTAAAAGAGAATCTCCTTCAATTGCCACCTTTTTGAGGTTTAGCTCGAGGCACAATCTTAGACCTAGAATCAGGGCTTCCATCTCTGCAGAATTGTTTGTGCCCATTGGCAAAGGCTCAGCTAATCTACCTATACAACTGCCATTCTAATCTTTGATTATATAGCCTACTCCAGAAATCCCCACATTGCCATGGGAAGCTCTGTCAAAGTTTAGTTTATACCATCCAAAATCAAGTGGAGACCATTTTTCTTCTTTTATCTTACATTCCACCTTCTCTCCCCCTACCCCAATAATGGGAGGAATGATTAAGCCATGCCAATTCTACCTCATCTTTACATCCCATTCTGAAAAGGATTGATTTGAGTTGACCGTTTCCCTCAGTTTAGACTTAAAGAGTTCCACTATGCAAGATTCTATCTTGTTCAGTAGACATTTGATGGGCAATTCCTTTTCTTGAAAGATTCTCCTATTTCGTTCTTTCCACAATTCCCAAATGAGGAGGGAATGGCTAGAAGTCCACAAATTGTGATACAATGTCTTCTTGTTAAGATTTGGCCATCCCAGTAGCCAGTCTAAAAGAGAATTTGGAAGCGCAGTTCTTCATTGTAGCTTATCTAATAGCCAATACCAATATTCCTAAGAAAAGGAGCACTTAAGGAATAAATAATCACCATTCTCCTCAGCGTCTTTGCAGAAACAACATCTAGAAGGACCTTGATAACCCAGCTTAGTTAATCTATTTGCCGTGAGCACTCGACCCTGAGATGCTATCCATAAGAAGGTTCCTGCCTTAGGGAGGCACTCTGAATTCCAATATAAATTGCTTGGCAGTTTTGATTCAAAGAGTTGGGAGATAGAAAGTTTTTTATAACCTTCTTTGATGTTGTAGTCTCCAGATGCAAAGCCCACCCAACAGAGAACATCTTGTCCCTCTCTGAAGAAAATTGAGCATTTTGACATCATCCTATCAAAAACATCTACTTCCCTTTGGTCAAGTCCCAAATTCTATGGACTTTTCCATTGAAAAGTAGGGATTCCATTCTGGAAGTTAAGAATGAAGTAATCTCTTACCTTATCCCCCTATGTCTATTTAGTTACTTTTTTAATATTTCCTAGCTCATCTCTATCTAATAATTTAGGCATCCGCTGCCAAGAATCTTCCCAGAAGTTTGCAATTCTTCCATCTCTAATTTCCCAAGAAAGATTGTCTGAAATCAAGTCTCTGCAACTCTGTATGAAGTTCCAAATTTTAGATCCATTAGGCAGCGTTCTTGAGGTAAAAATGCTATCCTCACCTTTGTCCAGGTATTTTGCCTTTATCACTTTCACCCATTTTAAATCTTGTTTGACATATATATTCCAAACGAGCTTCGCTTCTAAAGCTTTATTCTACATCAGGAGGTTTTTCAAACATGTCTCGTCCCTTTGTTTATTCTCACAAATCTGATTCCATTTGACAAGTGGATATTTAAATTGCTCAAAAGATCCTTGCCGAAAGAAATTTTTCATTTTCTTGTTTATTTTTTTGCTTGCGCTAATAGAAATAGGGAGGCATGAAATCAAATATGTAGGTAGCGGTTTAATTATTGACTTGAGCTTGGTTAAGTGGCCGGCCCATGAAATCCATCTATTTTTCCATGATGCAGTTTTGATACTTACCTTTTCAATTAGGTTGTCCCAAATATTTCCCAGTCGAACACCTTTTTCCAGGGGAATATCGAGATATCTACAAGGTAGTCTTCCCTTCTTGAAGCTGAGAATTCTTAGAATTTGTGATTCCAACCTTGCCTGAGTATTAAAAAAAAGACTTCTGATTTCTCCAAGCTAACTTCTTGACTTGAGGTTGAAGAGTAGTTATTGAGAATTTCTTTGAAATGTCGTGCTTCTCTTACTTGAGCTTTACCAAAGAGCATGGTATCATCCAGGAACTATTGGTGGGTGGCTTCCGGGATTCCATTGGTGATTTGAATTCCTGAAATTTTCCCAGCACGCCATGCTTTGGAAATTGATCTTCCAAGAGCCTTTGCCATGATGGTGAAGAGAAAGGGTGAAATTGGGTCACCTTGCCTTAACCCATGAGACGCATTGAAAAAACCTTCTGGGGATCCATTGATGATTACTGAGTATCTAGGACAAGCAATCCAATTGAAATTCCAATCTAGCCATTTTTTGTTGAATCCAAACCTTTCCAAGACCTTGAAAAGGAAGCGCCAGTTGACGCGATCATAAGCTTTCTTAATGTCCAGCTTGATTAACATGGCTTGTTTGTTCATTTTTTGGATTGAATGGATGGCTTCCTGAGGTATAATGACACCATCAAGAATCGACCTATCTAGTACAAAGCTTGTCTGTTCCTCTGAAATAATGTCTGAAAGAATGATCTTGAGTCTGTTTGCCATTGTTTTTGCTAGGATTTTACAAAAGGTATTGCATAAAGCAATGGGTCTATATTCATCCAAAGTCTTGGGGTTTTCCTTTTTTGGAATTAGCACTAGGAAGGTGTTATTTATCTCGTTAAGTATTTGACATGTTTTCCTTGATTCTTCAAGAGACTCAATGATATCCTTTCCAGTGATGTGCCATCATTTTTGAAAAAATCCCGTAGGAAAGCCATCTGGGCCTATAGCCTTATCTGGGTGCAGCTGAAAGAGTGTTGATTTAACTTCTTCAGAGAAATTTTTGTTTAGCAAATCATTCTGGGCTTCCGTGAGAAAACTTGGGATGCTTTCTAAGATCTCCCTCTGGCCTAGAAGATTGGAACCCCCCCAATCATTTAGAAGAGAGATGAAGTGATTCACCACTTCCTGAATAACATCTTCCTTCTTATCCAAGATTCTTCCAGCATTCATTTTAATGCTGGAGATTTTGTTAATTTCTCTTCGAGCTCTTGTTGAGTTGTTTAAAAATTTTGTGTTCCTGTCCCTTGATTTGAGCCATACTTCCCTTGACTTCTATCTCAAGAAGATTTCCTCCTTTGCCAAAAGCTCATTCATTTTCTACATGAGCTCCTTTTCTTCAAGATAACTTTCATTGTCCATCCCCCACTCTAATATTTTCTTCGAAAGATTTTTTAAGGCTACTTCACATTTCTGCTTTTCTTCAAAAATGTTTTTAAAGTTATCCTTGTTCCATCTCTTCAAGTTTTGTTTTATTGCTTTTAGTTTTGTAGCAATGCCAAATGTTTTTGTTCCATTTGGTTGGCAGCCTTCCCACCATGATTTTATAAGCTCAGAAAAACTCTTGTCCTTGAACCAAATGTTCTCAAACTTGAATGGGCATCTGATCGGGCCTCTTTCCCCTACAATGTCCAGACTTACTGGATAATGATCTGAGCTAGGCAGTGGAAGAATATGACTTTCTAAAGAGAAAGGGAATAGTCGAAGGTCTCCTTCGAAGAGAAATCTATCTAACTTTTCATCTATATTGTAGAAACCCAACCTCCTGTTTGTCCATGTGAATTGCCCTCCTCCTGTTTGGATTTCATATAACACATTTCTCTCTACAAAGCTCTCAAAATCTAGCTAAGATTGAGGTTTTCTAACTACCCCACCTTTTTTCTCTGAAGATTTTAGAATTGCATTGAAGTCTCCCCCAAGATGTAAAATTCAGAAGCTAGAATGTTGCATATTTTATCCAATTTGCTCCATAGGAGCCTTTTTTGAATGCAGTTATTTGGGCCATAAACATTCACTAGAAAAAAACATAAATCTGAGGCTAGGCTCCTTACATTACATGCTATCCAGTGCTTGTTTGAGGATGTTTCCTCTAGGATAACCGATTTGGGCTTCCAAAGAACCAGCAGGCTGCCCAAAGCTCCATCAGAATTAACTCCTATTATTTTCCACAATTTTAGTTTTAGGCCTAGATTCATTTTCTCCTATTCTCCTAATTTTGATTCTTGCAACAAAAAGATATCAGGTTTTTGAATGTGTTCAAATGAAAAAAATATCAAGGTTTTGAATGTGTTCAAATGATGCCTTAATAGGCATCATTTGTTAGGGGCATTAATGCCCCTATCATTCCAAGATAAGATTTTCATTGTTGTTCAGGAAGGGCTTCACCCTTCCCTACTTTGAGCATTGAATTTATCTTTAATTGGCTGATAGCCTCTCCGTCGCATTTCAATTTTTCCTTGTTTGGGATTCTACCTTTGCCCTTGTGATCTCCACAATCTGGCGATGTCTTGATGGGCTCCTTGATTCCAAGCCCTAACTTGCCTTGGTGTGGGTTTGAGTGTAGAGGAGTGTTCAACACTCTACTCGAGATTTTCTCCTCTTCATCCTCAGGATTAGGGTTCAAATTTTTTGTCTTGATCTTCAAGCCAGTCTTCACCTTCTTCATTTTCCATGATTACATCTCTAGATTTGGTTTCCCTAGCCAGGTCTGCCAAATCATTCCCCACTTCTATGAGAGAATCTAAGTCTTCTTCATGCACCTTACTCACCAACATTCCAATAGATTCAGACAATTTTTTGTCTAGAGATGTTATTCTTTTACTATCTCCCAAAATCTGAGCTGCTTTTGATTCTGCTTGAAAAGTTGTGTCTATGTGTTGCTGTTGATCCAAATTATTAGGAAGTTGATCTTGGATTTCTGGATGTCGATTTGATGATTGAGAGGATTTGCTCTGCTCCATGTTTTTCGAGGGCCCCTTGGGCTTTGCCCATCCCAATGTATTAATCAAAAGATCCAAAGTGGTGGGATTTGGAATAAGGATTTGTGACCAAACCCTACAATCAGAGGATAACTTTATCTCCTTGTAAATTTCTCTATCGGGATTATTAACAATGCATATCCTTACATATGATTCAGACCCTTCCAAATTAGATCTTTCCTCCACACAATGAAATGACCCTAATCCATTTCCTATTTCTTCTAAGATTGATGGATCCCAAAATTCCAATGGAAGGTTAGGAAGAATATACCAATCTTGAACTAATTCCAATTGGTGCACTGCTGGATTGAAACCTGCTTTCCATCACCGGATATAGAATCCACATCTGTCCATGATCCAGACCCCATTCTCAATTTTAGTTTTGATTTCTAGAGGACATATTACCACAAAGAAATCATTTGCCAGCATTTTGAATTCCAGCTCCTTGCCCCATTTTCTACTCCACCAATCTTTGAGACCATTCCAATTTAGGTTTTCTCCATACCATCTTACCATCAAAGCTAAGTTTTCCATCTTCTAGATTTGCTTCTGGATTCTTTCTGAGTTTAGCTCGATGGTTCTACTATTTTCTTTCGACTATTTGTTATTGTCTTCTTCATTTCTCCGAAAATTGTGTTGTCTGAATTGAGGGTTTCACCTATCAAAACCACCTCTCTGTCTGCCCCTTCTAGGGTTTCAACTACCCCTTCAAAGTCCATCAAAATTCCTAATGGGATTGAAATTATTTTTCCCTTGCCACTAGTTTCTAGGTCTTTGAAATTCCTGATTTTGGAATCGTGGATGATTTCATCCTCTGAAATTTTGGATTCTAGGGTTACGCCATGGCACGTTTATTGCTCGTTGTCTGATTCTTTCTGTAGGGATGTCAAATTTTGCTTCCCTTGCCCATCTACCAAGACGCTAGTTACCTTCGAGATCTGTTAGGTGTCGACCTTGCTCACCTCTCCTTCACTCCAGCTTTATTCCTTGTTGCGCCATTTTTTTAATTATTTTATTTTATTTTTAATTATGTATTTTTTGAAGCTAGGATTTTGATAAAAGGAAATTTTAATATATTTTTTACTGTAAGGGTATTTTTAGTTTCTTTAATTTTTCTATTTTCTATCTTTGGGGTTTTTTATTCTTTCATTTTGAAGCCCCAAAGCCCTAAAATTTTAGTCATAATATGAAAAGTTTCTAGGGCTTAATCTTTAGCATAAGTGGGGCTTTTAGGTGTAATTTAAAATTTGAAGACATTAAGGCTAAAAATAGTTGTTTTGATTATTGTGTGTTGATTCTTCCAGTTGCACATGATTCAAGATTTGGGAAAGTTTTGAACCTCAAGTTTGAGAGAGTTTTGTAGTGTTGTTTGTTTAAGAGTAGAGATGGTAGCTTCAACCTAATCAAAGTAGTTAAGGATTTATAATCATATATTTTTAGTTTCCACTTGATTGACAATGCACTCTTTTAATTTTGATTTTCTTTTGGTTTAAGAAAATGTTTGAATATTTTTTTACCTAAAATACTGTTGGGAAGAGCGCCAAGTAGTGGGGAGGGTTTTATTATTGTGAGTGTATTGAGCAAGGCGAAGAAGAAATGTGTCAAAGTACAATTGATTCTATTGATATTTTAATTAAACTATGTTATTTGTTTATTATGGATGTACTTAATTAAAGAAATATTATTATATTGTTTAAAATAAGTTAAATTTGGTTAAATTTTCAGATTTAAAAGTTTGATTAAGATTTAGTTACATATATAAATTATTGGTGCAGTCACGTTAGGAGGGTTCATAGAATGAACTATCCAAACCATGTAGGAAGAGTAAACACAATGGAAACAACTCAAAGAAATGAAGTAAATGCATATTTAGTCCTTCAGTATATCACATAATGCAAATAGAGATCGACTGGCAACATGCCGGCTTACAATTACGACTCACAGGCCTGAATACATACATGCGCAAGATAAAGCTTTGAAGCTCCTTCACACAAAATCTAAACTATCAATTATCACTATGTGGATAACTTCATAACTACTTTCCTAAGGATCTATTATATCTTTATATATCCTTTCTAGACCAATAGATTCCTCCACGTTGGCCAAAGAAGGTCACAAACTCCAATGAAGAGTTGTAACATGTGAACATGGATAGGTCAGACCTAAATGCATAGAACCCCTCTAAAAAATGAATGAAATGATATGTTGATCTTTGGGGAAGGTCGGCCACAAATGAAAGTTTATTGAATGATGTGTCTTTAGGCTCCAAAGATCAGGAAATGCTTCCGCAGGTTTCTCCTTTAGCTGGTTGTCTATGAATATTAGGATGCTCTGTTCTAAACCAGTTGATCTTCTGATAGTGATATCTTTCCGGTAACAATGTGTGGATTTCTGAATTCTAGATATGATGTAGATGAACAAATGTAGGTGGTAAGTCCAACCCCACAAGGTCTGAAATGTAATTGTTGTAGAATATTGGACCAAAATGTAGAAGCTGCTTCTGACTGAACTACCTGAACTAAACTAGAAAATGAAAAGAAACAAATTGAACTGCAAATGAAATGCAAATGTTTTTGGTTGATGCAAGATTGCTCTTGAACTAGGGATGCTCTTGCATCAGACATCCGGGGTTATTGAAAAAGTGAGTCCCTCACTTTGCTGGGGTTAGGGGAGAACCAAGACGGTCCACCTCAGCCTGATAAATCCATGATGCATCTTCTTCCAGTCTACCTTTCCACTTCACAATATATTCTTTGTATTGTCTTCCTCTAGTGCTACGTCCAACTTTGCTATCCAAAATGTCTTCAATCTTCTCCGGTGCTTGTTGTGGTAACTGCTTCTTCAAGTCTTCTTCCATGCTATCACTGAACCTTGCTTCATGATACTAATAAAGGTTTGCAATGTTGAAAATAGGTGATATAGCCAATGTCTTCGATAGTTCCACTTCATATGCATTTCCTAAATCAAATTTCTTGAGCATTTTACAAGGTCCAAACTTTTTCATCTTCAACTTGTTATATGCCCCAACTAGAAATCTTTCTTTTCTCAAGTACACCATCACTTCATCTCCAACTTCAAATTCCTTATGTCTTCTCTTCTCATCTGCCTTATCCTTATACTTGATGTTCATATCCTCCAAATGCTTTTTCACCTGATTATGTACTATCTTCATATGATCTGCAAATTCTTCTGCCTCTGCACTTCTCTTTTCTTCCATGCTGATATCTCTCAATTTTGTAACTCCTCTAGGATTCACTCTGGTCACAATCTCAAAAGGTGCTCTTTCGATATTCCTATTTATTGAATTATTATATGCAAACTTTTCTTGTGAAAGAATCAAATCCCAACTTCCTTCCTTCTCTCCAACCAAACATCTCAACAAGTTTCCCAAACTCCTATTCACCACCTCTATCTGTCCATCGGTCTGTGGATGAAAAGTTGAATTGAACTTTAAATCTATCTTCATCTTCTTCCAAAGTGTCTTCCAAAAGTATCCAATAAATTTTGTATCTCTATCTAAAACTATGCTCCTAGGTAATCCATGCAATCTTACAATCTCCTTGAAAAATAGGTCAGCTACATGTGTTGCATCAATTGTCTTCTTACAAGGTATGAAATGAGCCATCTTTGAAATCTGTCAACCACTACAAATATTGAATCATGTCCTCTCTGTGTCTTAGGTAATCCCATTACAAAATCCATGCTTATGTCTTCCCAGGGTCTTTCTGGTACCGTCAAAGGTTTATACAATCTAGTATTCTGACTACATCCTTTTGTGACTTGACAAACTCTACAACTATGCACAAATTTTTGAACATCCTTATGTATTTGAGGCCAAAAGTAGTTTTCACTTACCAAATCCACTATCTTATCTATTGGTGCCTGCATGAGCAGTCTGTTTTCAAGCATTTAAGCATGCAGACACCTTTCCAAAAAATCCAAAGAAGTCCTAAGTCTTCAGCTTCCTCAACAATTTTTCAACTGCAGCATAATATTTTCTTAAGGAGAGGAGGTCATCATCGTCATATTTCTAGACATCACCCTGATGTTGCTTGCGGGGGTCATCATATTTTCTGCAAGCATGATCTTTCACCAGGGTGATATTTTAACATCGGGTGATCTTAAGGCAAGATCATCCTGATGATGTTGCTGCAAAGTCCTAAGTATGACCCAATCTTCCGAGGGGCCATCATATTTGAACATCAGGTGATCTTTGTTAAGATCATCCTGATGTTGTTTTATCACTTCATGCTCGTTGCTTTATCACTCTGATGATGCTGACGTCATTCTTATGTCAGGGTGATATCCACTTTTCTGCTTGTCTGCATCATGATATTTCTAAAGGAGGGGGTGATATTTTCATATCCGAATATCACCCTGATATATGAATATGATGGTGACATCATCAGGATCCGGGGGGGTCATATTTCTAACACTAGTCATCTTGCAGAGATCCCCCGATATTTGCAAATATGACGATGACGTCATCTGGATATGAGGAGGTGCGCGATAGGTAGATATGCTAATGATGTCAGCAGGATATGATGATGACGTCAGCAGGATGTTCATCAGCCAGACATTTGGTATCGGCTAAGTAGGAGGATCTTCCTCCGATGCATCAGGTTATGCCGATGAAGGCGATTATCATGCAGGTGATATTTCACATGAAGGCAGGGTTGGTCATCGGGGTGATATCCTTCGGGTGATATGCTGCTGACGTCATCCAGATTCGATGGGGTCATACTTAAAGTTTTCAATCTGACCCGACATTGCAATATCCTAATGACGTCATCAGGACATTTGCGGATATGATGATGATGCTGATGTCAGGGAGATATCCGCTTGTCGGCTTCATGCATTGTCCAGTGGGGGTGATCATTTCAAATATATGTCATATTCATATATCATCCTGATCTTGTAGTGAAGCTACAGTGTAGCATGATATTTGTGCATCAGGGTGATATTTCCAAATATCTGATTATCTTCTGAATATCATCCTCATGCCAATATGATGATGACGTCAGTACGATATGACGATGACGTCATCTAGATATGAGGAGGTGCGCAGTATGTAGATATGATGATGAAATCATCAAGATGTTTGTGGACATGAGGAGGATATTTCGCATCATGATGATGTGAAATATCAGGGTGACTTTTCAAATCGGCTGGACATGCCGATGGCTCGCTGATGCTGAGGCCTGCTGATGTCAGGGTGATATTTTGAGCAACAGGATATCATGCTGGAGGATGATGATGATGAAGGTTTTATGCTGATGTCGTCGGGAGCAAAAGCACCGACATCATATATGCTAACGACTTAGTAGATAAAGATTTGAGGAGGTCGTCGCGGGGTGCATGTGGGATAATTTTATCCTACATAATTTGAAATATCATGATGAGGTATTTTGGCGGGAAAGGTCAGCGATGCACAGTATTCTACATTTCTCGAGGCCGTGGGTTGGTACGCCATTAGTGGCAGTTGTTGCAGAGGTATGGGCGAAGATGTGGACGTATCTAGTACCTGACTAAAGATGTGAATCCCCAGGTGGCAGTGCAGGGCTCGAGGCCACTTCTTGTCTCCTCCTCCCCATGCTGCATTGAATGTTGGAGTGCCAATTTCGCATGATGCATGTATCTGGCAGATGTTAAGCTGCCTAGTGGTCAAGGCTGAGCACCTCCTTGCTATATAAGTAGGGCTGTGTTGCTCATTTTAAGGTTGTTGAAGGCCTAGGGCATTTTTGTGTAAATAATGAAGAACAAGGCATGATCCTAGCTGTTGTATCTCATTTTGGAGTTTATGTGTTACATTATGAATGAATCTTGCACATATTTTCAGTTTCAGTGTTAATGTTATATGAGAAATGCTTCACTGCATGTGTTTATCTGCTTGTCTCCATTTGCTGCATGTCATCCTTCTTTTGAATCTGGTTGCTAAGGGTTTCTCAGGTTCTAGGGTATAGATTTCTATACTGCATGCTTGATCTGTAACTTCCATTCAAGGAGTGGATTAAATTGTTTTAGGTTAGAGTGTGGAGGAGGTTGTATGTTAGTAGGGATATCAGTAAGTAGAGGTAGCTAAATACCCATCCTTGGGTGATGTTTGTAAGGCAAGCATCAATCCAACCCCCTAAAACTTGAGTGACAGTTGCAAGCCACCTGATGTATACGTCTAGTTGACTCCTTACCCTGACATAGGCACCAGTCTGCACCTGGGTTAGTGGTTATGAGCCAAAACCCCTTGTCTTGCATCCAGGACATTATGTCCACCCATTTCATCACTTCAACCTGTTAGTTGTAGGAGTAGGATTAGGAACCCCCTATATGCTCTCATACCCACCAGACAAATATGTCCAAGAATGTTGCCAACCTTGTGATCTACCATGCAGATCTTGGTCCATACATGAGAGTATTCTACCTGTTGTTGTCAAGTTAGATCTTTCTATCATTGAGCTAGTCAAGGTTACATCTTGAGTTATAGGGATACCCCCCTTGGTGTGGCAGAACCAGAAGTGAAGGGGAGGAGCTCACGCAACCTCTTGTATTAGTTGGCTGAATCTGCATGTGCATAGGAACTGGCAAACCCTGATGCTGATTCAGAAAAAAAACCAACAAAATGGCGACTCTGCTGGGGAGATTTGATGAAAACAGAATATATTTTATCCATCCGAGTCACCAATAAAAATGACGACTCCACTGGGGAAGGATTGATAAAAAAAGAATAGATTTGTGGCCCATTTGAGTCACCAACAAAATGGTGACTCTGCTAGGGAATGAACAGAAAAAGTGATATCTTACAGCCTCTGGTGAAGTTTTGTCTGGCTCTGCTGGTGGAATGAACCTGGAAAGTAGCTTTCAGCTGTTGTAAATTTTGTCCTCTCTGGAGAGGTGGCGACTTTGCAAAAGATTTAAATGCACATGAAAGGTAGATGTATGTTATGTGATGAGAGATGTTCATATTTTTGCATCTGGATGAGAAAAGGTACCTAGCTTCTTCCCCTTTATATTTGTTGTTTACTGCATAAGTTAGATGCCAGGGGAAGCCTTAGGTCTTAGGCAAACAAATGATGTCTAAGAGTGAAATTTTTATGAATCCAAATATGTATTATCCCATACTCAGTCAAGAAGGGGGTGATATGTTGAATAAAAGAATAGAAGAGATAAAAAATAGGTTGATATTCTTAGAGGCTAGGTAGGCCCAGTTAAATAGCAGTAACCTTGTTGTGTCTACCAGTCAGAAGGCTAAACCTCTTCTCAGCGCTTTTGATCCTCAGTATGACCTTGAGATCATGGCATCATGTGAAGATAAAAGTGAAAATGAAAAGATATCAGTTGAGGATGCCATTGAAAGGATCAATGATGACTCCCATTACAAGGTTGATGTGTCTGGTTCTGAAAATAATGATGTGGTTATGGACAGAAATGAACATCTATTTGAATGGATTTGTGGAGATAATTTTGAGTATTGTACTCAAGATAGAGAAGATATAAGCAAACAGAGAAGCAGTTCCATGTGTGAACCATTGCCTTCTTTTCAAACACATGGAGATCATGAAGAGCAATCAGAGATTGAAACAAGTGCTGGTACAGAGCATGATTGTCCTTTAATTGATGACTATTTTGCTTATGACACACACGCTGATACTCCTCCACAAAGAGAATCCATTGATGGTGAAGATGCATGCTCTGCTACATATGAACCAGTGGCATACCACAATGAGGCTGAGACACCTAGATCACCCATTTATGACACATGTGTGATGAGGATCTGTCTGAGTATGGTGAGGATCTAGACATTGTTTTTGACTTGGATTCTGTTTCTCATCCTGATGAAGGAGAAACCAACATACATCAAGTAAGTGATTGTAAAGATGTGCCTGATTGTAAAGAGGTGCCAGAGCCTACTCTTTTCCAGTTTGGTGCTGCTGCTGATTGTGTGCATGATGTGCACAATTGTGAATTTGAAAGCTTCTCCTTTGATATGCCAGCTGATGAAATGAGCCCTGATCTTCCTAGCTGTGTGGTGGATTCTGAGTGTTTCCTGTTTTCAGTCCAGCTAGGGGATCACTTTGCAATGCATACTGCTGATGTAGATGAAAACATGTGTTATATTTCATATGAGTATGCATTGTTTGATAAATCTAACACCCACATGTCACATGATGTTGAAGGTTGTCTGCATAGGGGTGACAGTGACAAGCTAAATTAGAGGGTTGAATAAGCAGATGACAAGGTTTGTTTGTGGGTAGGTCATGACAGTATCTCCAGGGTTGATCCAGTGCATGCAGATGAAAACAAGATATTTGACAAAGGGAGATACATGTATTTCTTTTCTTGGTGGCCTTAGGCCATCAAGTGTGTTTGGTGATGCAGGTCAGTGCAGTATTTGACTCTGTGCCCAATGGATAAGGGACTGGTCTGCATCCCAGAGATCTGTGGTTCTTGCCATGCCTGCAAGAGGCATGCGTCCCCAGACAGAGCCACTGTTGGTGCCTGCATGAGCAATCAATTTTTAAGCATTTAAGCATGCAGGCACCTTCCCAAAAAATCTAAAGAAGTCCTAAGTCTTCAACTTCCTCAGCATTTTTCAACTGCAGCATCATATTTTCTTAAGGAGAGGAGGTCATCATCATCATATTTCCAGACATCACCCTGATGTTGCTTGCGGGGGTCATCATATTTTCTGCCAGCATGATCTTTCACCGGGGTGATATTTTAACATCAGGTGATCTTAAGGCAAGATCATCCTGATGATGTTGCTACAAAGTCCTAAGTATGACCCGATCTTCTGAGGGGTCATCATATTTGAACATCGGGTGATCTTTGTTAAGATCATCCTGATGTTGTTTTATCACTTCATGTTCGTTGTTTTATCACCCTGATGATGCTGACGTCATTCTTATGTCAGGGTGATATCTACTTTTTTGCTTGTCTGCATCATGATATTTCTGAAGGAGGGGGTGATATTTTCATATTTGAATATCACCCTGATATATGAATATGATGGTGACGTCATTAGGATCCGGGGGGGCCATATTTCTAACACTAGTCATCTTGTGGAGATCCCCTGATATTTGCAAATATGATGATGATGTCATCCGGATATGAGGAGGTGCGCGATAGGCAGATATGCTGATGATTTCAGTAGGATATGACGATGACGTCATCAAGATGTTCATCGGCCAGACATTTGGTATCGGCTAAGCAGGAGGATCTTCCTCCGATGCATCAGGTTATGCTGATGAAGGCGATTATCATGTGGGCGATATTTCACATGAAGGTAGGGTTGGTCATCAAGGTGATATCCTTTAGGTGATATGCTGCTAACGTCATCCAGATTCGACGGGGTCATACTTCAAGTTTTCAATTTGACTCGACATTGCAATATCCTGATGACATCATCAGGACATTTGCGGATATGATGATGATGCTGATGTCAGGGAGATATCTGCTTGTCAGCTTCATGCATTGTCCAGTGGGGGGTGATCATTTCAAATATCTGTCATATTCATATATCACCCCAATCTTGTAGTGAAGCTACAGTGCAGCATGATATTTGTGCATCAGGGTGATATTTCCAAATATCCGGTTATCTTTCGAATATCATCCTCATGCCAATATGATGATGACGTCAGCAGGATATGACGATGATGTCATCCGGATATGAGGAGATGCGCAGTATGCAGATATGATGATGATGTCATCAGGATGTTTGTGGACATGAGGAGGATATTTCACATCATGATGATGTGAAATATCAGGGTGACTTTTCAAATCGGCCGGACATGCCGATGGCTCACTGATGCTGAGGCCTGCTGACGTCAGGGTGATATTTCAAGCAATAGGATATCATGTTGGAGGATGATGATGATGAAGGTTTTATGCTGATGTCATCAGGAGCAAAAGCACCGACATCATATATGCTGACGACTCAGTATATAAAGATTTGAGGTCACCGCGGGGTGCATGTGGGATAATTTGATCCTGCATAATTTGAAATATCATGATGAGGTATTTTGGTGGGAAAGGTCAGCGATGCACAGTATTCTACATTTCCTGAGGCTGTGGGTTGGTACGCCATTAGTGGCGGTTGTTGCAAAGGTATGGGTGAAGATGTGGACGTATCTAGTACCTGATTGAAGATGTGAATCCCCAGGCGGTGGCGCAGGGCTCGAGGCCACTTCATGTCTCCTCCTCCCCCTAGTGCATTGAATGTTGGAGCACCAATTTTGCATGATGCATGTATCTGGCGGATGTTGAGCTGCCTAGTGGTCAAGGCTGAGCACCTCCTTGCTGTATAAGTAGGGTTGTGTTGCTCATTTTAAGGTTGTTGAAGGCCTGGGGCATTTTTGTGTAAATAATGAAGAACAGGGCATGATCTTGGCTGTTGTATCTCATTTTGGAGTTTATGTGTTACATTATGAATGAATCTTGCACATATTTTCAGTTTCAATGTTAATGTTATATGAGAAATGCTTCACTGCATGTGTTTATCTGCTTGTCTCCATTTGCTGCATGTCATCCTTCTTCTGAATCTGGTTGCTAAGGGTTTCTCAAGTTCTAGGGTATAGATTTCTATACTACATGCTTGATCTGTAACTTCCATTCAAGGAGTGGATTAAATTGTTTTAGGTTAGAGTGTGGAGGAGGTTGTATGTCAGTAGGGATATCAGTAAGTAGAGGCAGCTAAATACCCATCCTTGGGTGATGTTTGTAAGGCAAGCATCAATCCAACCCCCTAAAACTTGAGTGACAATTGCAAGCCACCTGATGTATACATCTAGTTGACTCTTTACCCTGAGATAGGCACCGGTCTGTACCTGGGTCAGTGGTTATGAGCCAAAACCCCTTGTCTTGCATCCAGGACATTATGTCCACCCATTTCATCACTTCAACTTGTTAGTTGTAGGAGTAGGATTAGGAACCCCCTGCATGCTCTCATACCCCCTGCATGCTCTCATACCCACCAGACAAATATGTCCAAGAATGTTGCCAACCTTGTGATCTACCATGCAGATCTTGGTCCATATATGAGAGTATTCTGCCTGTTGTTGTCAAGTTAGATCTTTCTATCATTGAGCTAGTCAAGGTTACATCTTGAGTTATAGGGATACCCCCCTTGGTGCGGCAAAACCAGAAGTGAAGGGGAGGAGCTCATATAACCTCCTGTATTAGTTGGCTGAATTTGCACGTGCATAGGAACTGGCAAACCCTAATGCTGATTCAGAAGAAAAAACCAGCATTATCAATGCCAAAATGTCCTGCCAAACCATCACTATGTTTCTCTTTGATCAAATTATCTCTCATTGAACTTCTAGGTATGCACAACTGATTTCCTTTAAACAACATATCTTCCTGATTAAAATAATTCAACTACTTACTCCTATCCGTCACAACAGGTTCTTTACATGCTTTCTAAGGTTCTGCAAAATCAGTGTCTCCCTCATACATGTGCTTCAATTCATCAAAACCCAACACCTCAACTCTCATCTCTGTCAACAAGTTTCTTCTCCTACTCAATGCATCAGCAACTTTGTTTGATTTTCCACTCCTATGCTTCAACACAAAAGTATAACTTTGCATGACCTCTACCCATCTCATATGTCTCTGATTCAACTTACCTTGACTGTTCAAATATTACAAATCTTGATGATCTGTATACAACACAAACTCTTTAGGCAACAAATAATGTCTCCACTTCTTCAAGGCTTGAATTATGGGATAGAACTCTTGATCATAAACTGAATATCTTCTCCTTGCATCATTCAACTTGTCACTGAAATATGCTACATGTCTACCTTCTTGACTTAATATTGCTCCAATTACATTTCCACTTGCATCACAATCAACTTGAAATACCTTATTGAAATCTGGTAATGCCAAAATAGCTTGCTCTGTCACTTTCTGCTTCAACAACTCAAAACTCTTATCTATTCCAGATGTCCACTCAAAATCGTTTCTATCACCTCTCATTGTCTCTTTCATAGGGTTACAAATTGAACTAAAATTTCTGATGAACTTCTGGTAGAAACTAGCCAAACCATGAAATGATCTAACCTCTCCAATGCTCTCTGGTGTAGGGCATTCAACAATTGCTTTCACTTTCTCAAGGTCCATCTTCAATCCTTCCGTAGAAATCACAAATCCCAAATATACCAACTCTTCCTTCATGAAACTACACTTTTTGATGTTTATCAGCAATTTCTCTTCTCTTAGTCTCTGTAAAACTTGTCTAAGGTGCCACAAATGTTCCTCCTTTGTCTTATTGAAAATCAAAATATCATCCAAGTGCACAATAACAAACTTACCCAAGAATTTTTTTAGAACTTCATTCATCAATCTCATGAAAGTACTCAGTGCATTTGTCAATCCAAAAGGCATCACTAACCACTCATATAATCCTTCATTTATCTTAAAAGCAATCTTCCATTCATCACCTTCTCTAATTTTGATTTGATGGTATCCACTCTTCAAGTCTATCTTTGTGAAATATCTTTCTCCACTCAAACAATCCATGATATCATCCATCCTACATAAAGGAAATCTATACTTAACTGTGATCTTGTTTATTGCTCTAGAGTCAGTGCACATTCTCCATTCTCCATCTTTCTTAGGTGCTAGCACTATAGGTGCTGCACAGGGGCTCAAAATTTCTCTAATCAAACCTTTCCTCAACAACTCTTGTATGTGTCTATTCAGTTCTTCATTCTCTGCCAGTGTCATTCTATGTGTTGTTTTGTTAGGCAAACTGGCACTCGATATAAGATCCATGTGATGACTAATACTCCATATAGGTGGTAATCCTTCAGGTACATTATCTTATATGATGTATTCATACTCTGTCAGCAACTCTCTTATCTCCTCCGGTTGTGATTCTTCTGTCACTGTCTTCAGTACTTCAGGCTTCTTAGGAATCAAGGCATAACATATATTCTCATGTCTCAAACCATCCAAAAATTTCCTTCCATCCACCAAACAGATTCTAGCATTTCCACAGATTTCATTCTTAGGATCATCCTACAAAGAAATCAAAGTAATTCTCTTTCTATTTGATGTTATAGTATATGTATTATTTCTCCCATCATGTATAGCTTTTCTATCATACTACCAAGGTCTACCCAACAAGATATGAAAAACATCCATAGGTATAATATCACACAAGACTTCATCATGATAAGATCCAATATGAAATTTCACCAAACATTGTTCACTCACCAGTACCTTATGATCATCCCAAATCCATGCTATCTAATAGGGCTTAGGGTGTTTCAATCTTTCCAACTTCAGCTTAGTCACCATCTCCTCTGAAACTAGGTTATCTGAACTACCACTATCAATCACAACTTTACAACACTTACCTCCTGATTTGCATCTAGTTCTAAACAAACTTTTCCTCTACGGTGGTTCCTCATTTGTCTCTGTTTGAAATAGTGCTCTCCTCATCACCAATGATTCTCCTTTCTCTCGATTGCCAACTGAAATGGGTGTTCCAATAGGTTCTTCTTCCACATAGGCTACTCTTCCATTATTTTCTATCTTCTTGCTTGTACTACCTTGATTACATTCAAATGCTCTATGTCCTTCACCTCCACACTTGAAACAAGAACCTCTGAATGTTCTCTTATCACATCCTCTTCCTTCTCTTCTATATCCTTCATTCTGGTATGCACTAGGGTTTCCTCTCCCATAAAAATTCTTGTCATCTCTTTGGTAAGCATTGTTATCTCTGTCCTCCTTCTTCAACGGGCTATCAAAGTTGTTCTACTCTGAATATGTTTTGTCTCCTTCAGAATAAGTCCTACCTCTCTGAAATTTACCTCCTCTACCTTTCTGTCTCTGATCATGTCTCTTATTTAGCTTCTCTTCAACTTTTAGTGCAAACTGATATGCTTCCTCCAAAGATGTCATCCTTACCATGCTTAGCTCTTCTTGAATGTTCAATCTCAGTCCCTTGATGTAACTAGCCACTTTTTCCTTTCTTTCTTCACTATGCCCTATTCTTATGATCATTTTGTGAAATTCTTCAGTGTACTCTTTCACATATTTCTCCTTTTGTCTTAGATTTTGCAATCTCTTCAACAACTCCAACTCATAGTCAGCAGGTATAAATTGATTCTTCAACTTTGTCACCATCCGGTCCCATTTTGTAATATTTTCTTTTCCTCTCCTATTTCTTTCCAATTGAACTTCTTTCCAACATATAGCAACATGTCCTTTCAATTTTGTCTTAGCAAATTTCACCTTCTCCAGATCTTTAATCTCTTCATACTCAAAGTATTCTTCCATGTCATTTATCCAGTCAATCAATTCTTTAGGGTTTAGATTATTGGTATAGTTTGACACATCAACTCTAGGTCTCCTTCCAATCTTTGAAATAGATCACAACATCTTCACTCCATCTGATTCTTCTTCTTCATCACCTCCTAGGGTTTCACCAGTTTGTGCAATAGATTGAAATTCTTCATCATCATCACTTTCAGCATTAGGTCCCGAGGTCAATCCTCTTTGCTTATCTTCTTCGATAGCATCCAAATGGATTCGCATTGTTCTCATCATCTCCATCATCTCATCCATTCTTCTGGCCATTGTTCCAATAGCAACAACTCTCCTCGGTGGCATTCTTCCTAGGATCAATTGTAAATTACCTAGGGTTTGGTGACCAGGCTACAAGGTGACAACTACCTCTCAATCAGAAATCGGTTGCAACACAAGTAACCTAACTCAATTTGGTGATCTGTCCACAACAAAATCTTATAGAATTCCCTCACCAACTTCACTCAATTTACTCCCAAAGATTCAAACTTTTGCTCTGATACCACTTGGTGCAGTCACAGTAGGAGGGCTCACAAAATGAACTATCTAGACCATGCAGCAAGACTAAACACAATGGAAACAACTCAAAGAAATGAAACAAAAGCAGATTCAGTCCTTTAGTATATCACAGAATTCAAATAGAGATCGGCCGGCAACATGCGGGCTTATAATTAGGGCTCACAGGCTTGAATACATACATGTGCAAGATAAAGCTTTGAAGCTCCTTCACACAAGACCTAAACTATCAACTATCACTATGTGGATAACTTCATAACTTCTTTCCTAAGGATCTATTACATCTTTATATATTGTTTCCGAACCAACAAATTCCTCTGCGTTGGCCAAAGAAGGTCACAAACTCCAATGAAGAGATTTAACGTGTGAACATGGATAGGTAAAACCTAAATGCATAGAACCCCTCTGGAAAATGAATGAAATGATGTGTGGATCTTCAGGGAAGGACGGCCACAAACTAAAGTTTATTGAATGATGTGTCATTAGACTCCAAAGATTGGGAAATGCTTCTGCAGGTTTCTCCTTTAGCTAGTTTTCTATGATTATCAGGATGCTCTGTTTTGAACCAGTCAATCTTCTGATAGTGATATCTTTCTAGTAACAATGTGTGGACCTCTAAATTCTAGATATGATGTACATGAATGAATGTAGGTGCTAAGTCCAACTCCACAAGGTTTGAAATGTAACTGCTATAGAATACTAGACCAAAATGTAGAAGTTGCTTATGACTAAACTGTTTGAACTGAACTTGAAAATGAAAAGAAACAAACTAAACTGCAAATGAAATGCAAATGTTTTTGGTTGATGCAAGATTTCTCTTGAACCAGGGATGCTCCTGCATCAATTATAATTTTTATGTGAATAATAAAGAGTATATCTTAAAGCTATGTATACAAGCAAGGGTTTATATAAATTAGCATCCTACTGTAATATGTTCAACAAAATTTATGTACCATTCAAGAATGACTTTTTAAGCTATAAAATTTTGTTCACGTTTTTACATTAACCACCTCCACCTAGTCTAACTTTCTTGTTAGAACCATCCTACGCTAATCATAGTCACTCTAAGATTGCTTTTGATTTGCACAAGGCATGGTAAGCAACAATTCATGTACGTTCCACCACTACCTTGCTTGGCTCGCAATTTTAGTGTTCTTATTTGTTGGAAGGGTCACAAGTTCCATTCTCGCCAGGGCCTTTCATCCCACTCTCACCCACTGAGCATTTTCAATTTGGACGATTGGTTCCTCCCTTGCCTGATTCTTTGTTCCATACCATCATTGCGTGTTGTTTTCAAGATTTACTATCTTTCCAAGCTCTATAGATTATAAATATATACAAAAATATATATTACTATCACCATACCTATTGCACCCCTAAAGAGTAAGTGCTAGTTATAAATATTGAATAGATATTTATTTAGTTATAAATATTATATGTGATATTTGACAGGATTAATTTAAGAGAACATGTTTTTTTTCAATATATTGGCATTTATTTAAAAATAAATTTATGAATATTATAATTTTACAAATATAAGTAGAGAAACTCAAGATACACTAAGGAAGAGGGACCGATGGTGGATAGGGCAATGTTGAGTGAGGGGTCCTTGTCAGTAGCATCTGAGTCAGATTATTTTTTTTTCCACGTCCCTTGACAGTCGAGCTGGTACCCCCCATTTTTTTCTGGCATTTTTAAAGCACGTTTATCAATATTTATGATGTGTTTTTCAAAAACTGTCCAAAAATTGCTAAAATATGTCATCAACCGATATTAGACATGTGTAGGGTCCCTTCGTGGGTTGGCGCCATGCCAGTACTGGCTCAACATACTACCAGTTAATGTGCATTAACTGCCCAACATCCTACCACCGACGGTCTTAATGCCTACCACCTCAGCACGCACACCATTTTCTTAGTCTTGCTTTAGCTTCTCGAATACTCCATTCATGAGAACAATTTGCATTTAGAGCGGCTGCATTTAGGACTAGTCTTGGTTCAGATGGACACTGACGGTGGTGAGGACATGGGCGAATACTGGTGATACATTTCTTGAGCTTTCAGTTTTTATCAACACCACATTTGGCATAAGGAAACCATTTACCTTCTGGTTACACAGGTGAGATTGTGTTCCAACCTCACATAGGTAGAAACTATGCATTGCAAGATTTTTTTCATATTTTCATGCAATCTTTTTTTGTGTAAATAGCTTCACTATACAAGTAATGATATGCTCATTTTATGAATCTTTATTGCAGCTTTATCATGGTCGCTTCTGTGTGTGTATATATATATATATATGTATGTATGTATGTATATATACATACATATATATATAGAAATGGCGAACAAATGTTATTTTGTACCAATATTGCACTGATATTTTGGCTGATTGTATATGTGAGTATATATATATATCAAATGTTATTTTGTACCAATATTACACCTATATTTTGGCCGACTGTGTGTATATGTGAGTGTATATATATATATATATATCTATATTTACTCACATATACACACAGTAGGCTATAATATAGCCCTTTCTTTTCATTTCTGTACCTCTGCGAGTTGTATATGTATAGTGGCAATATTCAAACCTATTGTCTGTGTGTATAGATATACATACCATTTACATACTGTATTGGCTATTAAGGGTTTCATGCACCTATAGTTTTGCCGACTGTTTCCACCATTGCCATGAACCCCTCGCTCAACAATTCCCACCCCCCATCGTCTTCTCAGCCCTATCCATAGAACAATCATCTCATCCGGAATGGTCGAATTCTTGTGAATATTTCATATGCATATATAGGAATTTTTATGGTCAATTTGGTAATCATTTTAAATAGGATATTTAACAAATTATTTCTATAAATTTCTTCAATTTCGTAATCATAGGGATCCTTTAATTGACATAACATTTTAATCTTATTAATAATATATTAATATAATATTTAACAAATTAATATATTAATAAACATTACAATATTATGTATGTAGCATACACACACATATACATGTACATAATTTATTATGTTTGTATGTATGTATGCATGTCTCTACTATACATACATACATACATACATACATATGAACCATAATTTGTATGTATGTGTCTATACTATACATACATACATGCATATGGCAGTTCATATGTATGTATGTATGTAGGTCATGCAGGCACCCATACATATGGCATTCATATGTAACATACATAATTTTACTACGATGTATGTATGTATGTATTTATGGAAACCAATCATACATACATACATACTCAGCCAAAAGATAGGTGCATGGCACCCTCAACTATGGAGTGTATGATAATGTTACAATACTCTCACTAGATTACATGTATGAATTTGTTGTTTCAGTTTGTATCATTATTTTTTTTTCTATCAATTAGAATTGGGGATATGACAGTATAGCATGCATTTTTTGTTTCATCTCACACACCCTTGCTCATTTGCAATCAACTCAATTACATGCATGGTTAGTTTGTTCTTCAATTACTCTCACTCTTACTTTTATGAATTTGTTGTTTTAGTTTGTATCAATATTTTTTTGCTAAGAGTTAGAATTGGGAACATGATAATACAACATGATAGTATAACATGCATTTTTTCTTTCATTGCACACACACCCTTGATAATTTGCAATCAACTCAATTACATGCATGGTTAGTATGTTCTTCAATTACACTCACTCTTACATGTATGAATTTGTTGTTTCAGTTTGTATCAATATTTTTATTTTGTAAGAGTTAGAATTGGGGATGTGGTAGTATAACATGCATTTCTTTCTTCATTGCACACACACCACTGATCATTTTCAAACAACTCAATAAGATGCATGGTTAGTTTATTCTTCAATTACAATCACTCTTACATGTATGAATTATCTATTTTAGTTTGTATCATTCTTTTAATTGTAAGAGTTAGAATTGGGGATGTGATAGTATACCATGTATTTTTTGTTTCATTGCACACACACCCTTGATCATTTGCAATCAACTCAATTAGATGCATAGTTAGTTTATTCTTCAATTACTCTCACTCTTATTACCAAACAAGGGCTCTTTCCTATTAACTTAAGACTCCTTTCACTGTATATCAATGTATATCACTGGTTTTCATGCAAATATATTATGCATATGCTTATTGCAAATATGCAATATGCATATGCATATGCATATGTATATACATAAGGATATTGCATATATGCATATGCTTATACATAAGGATATTGCATATTTGCATAAGCAAATGGATATATATATATATATATATATATATATATTGCAGAGATAGATAGATATATCTATATCTATCTATCTCTACAATACATATATCTATCTATCTCTGCAATATATATATATATATATATATATATATATATATATATATATATGTATGTATGTATGTATGTATGTATGTATGTATGTATGTATGTAGATATAGATATATATGTATCTATATCTATATAGATATATGTATAGATATATACATATATATATACATATATATATGTATGTATACATATATATGTATATATATACATACATATATATATATATATATATATTGCAGAGATAGATAGATATAGATATATATATTACATTCAACTTAATTAGATGTATGCTTTTTTTGTTCTTCAATTATAGTGACTGCAATTATCGGCCCCTTTCCCTTACTGCTAACTGTGATAATGGCTGACTCTTTTTGATATAGCATTATTAGATGTATGTCTTGCTAGCTCTTCAATTAAAGTAACTCAAACAGTCAATGACTATAACATGGTGGAATATCTTGTTTGTATTCAAATCATACTGTTGTTTCAAGTTACAAACATTCAGGCAAAAAAGTTCAAAACCTTCAAAACCTTGACAACAAAACCTTCAGGACCTTCAGGATGAAAAAGTTCACACATAACATGAAGAATCAATCGAAAAAGGTAGGAAAACTAAAATATGAAGAAGGGTTTGGTTGGGTTATACTTGGGCTAGATGAGGATGGATAGGACTATGAATTAGGACTCCAACTCTGTAATGGTTGGCTAATGCTTTGGGTAGGTGATGGACAATATTGGGGACATTAAATAGATACAAAATCTGTGAATATCCTATGATGGTCAGGGAAGGGATTTAGAAGGTTGCTAAGTCGCACTTTCTTTGCAGCCTCTTTTCGTGCCTTCTCCAATTCTTTTTCCCTTTTTGTAGCTTCCTTTACTATCCTTTGCTACTCCTTTTTTTCTCCTTCTCCTTCTTTTACAGCTCTTTTTCAACCTCTATTGTTGCTCATTACTTTTCCTTTTCAACCTCTATTGCTACTCATTGCTTTTCCTTTTCAATTCTCATTAGAGTTTTGACCTCCAATGCTGCAATCCTTTCTATCTTGTGCTCTTCATTATGTTCCTTCTTCCTCTTTTTTAGTTCTAGGAGTTCCTTCTTCCTATCCTCTTGCTGAGTTAGCAAGGCCATGTAGTCATCAATGGTCAGGAGTTGGGATCCTCTTGGTAGTTTAATCCCACGGTCAGCTACCTTATTAGACTTGTCTTTGACTACATGCACTAGTAGCTTCAAGAATTTTGAGATGTGTTAATTTGGACTCCCAAAGGCTCCATTGAATCCTCATTATTTGTTTCCTTCTCCTCAAGAGCAGTACCATCCAATTCATCTCCTAACTGATTAGCTTCATTGTCTCTCCAATTAGCATAGAAATGAACTATAGTATTTGGACCCATGTTGTGTGGTGGAGATGGCATTGTAAGACTTTGCTCCGTGTCCACATGCAGATCACAACCAAGATTAGTAGCATCCTTTAACAACCAAAAGGGCACCTCGGGTGAAGTTGGTAGGGAAAGAGAAATGTCTGCAACACTATTTGGCTCTCCCAAAATTGTTGTTGGTGGTGATTATTGGTCTGACAAACTTGAAGTTTGTGGAGGACTTTGGTGGCTTGCAGATTCTGTTTCTTCAAGTGTACTTTGGTGGTCTCCAAGTACTATTTTTCCATTTGTACAGTCACCCTCATTCACTGCCAAACCATTGCTGGATAGGCCTAGAATGTTTTCAATAGCTGATACTTCCTCAGGGGCAGTAAACTAAAAATTCTCGCTAACCCTCATGTCGTTGTCCAATGCATTTGAATCAAGAGGACAAATACATGTCCTCTTGAAGCTAGCTATTATGTTTGAAACTGTCAAAGCCTTTTGAAAAGCTACACTGCCAAGTGTAGCCAATTTTGTCCTTCTTATCTCCAAATTTGGATGTCTACTAGTCCATTATGTTATTTCCTTTTTGAAATGAGATTTGAAAGAGAAGAAAACACTCACATAAAGAGGTTGTAGCCTGTGTGATGTGTGGGCTGGTAGGGTTAGCAAGTCAATACCAAGTTCCCTTGCTTCAGAAATGGTAGAAAAGGCTACATGGCTGTCATGGCCATCAAATATGAGGAGGTGTCTATAGCTAGGCAAGCAACCCCTAGGTACTTGCATAGCAAAAAATCTCAGCCATTTCACAAAAAGCTCTTTGGTCATCCATGCATGAGGCTAAACAACCATTAATGCTCAAGGCTCATAGTTGGCTATGTAGTTATGCACATGATTTTTGCTTTTGAACAAGTAGAAGCTTGGAATTTTCTGACCTGCAACATTTACACATGCCAAAATTGTGATCCGCTCCCAGCTCTTAGGGATAATATATGCAACACTTATGCTGCCCTTTTTGGCAAGCACCTTCATAATATTGTTCCACCCAGCTTGCAGCCCTATCTCATCACAGTTCCAAATCCTTTGGGGTCCATAATTCCTGGTTACATATGTCTTCTCCAATGTTTCGTAGAATGCACTTACAATTGTAGGCCTAAGATTCACAACATGGTCTCTATCTTGCCCTTGGGCTATTCTCAAACATAGATCAGGATGCCTTCTTTTGAACCTTGTCCACCAAGACTCGCTAGGAAGCCCATCTTCAAAGGGATTAGGCCTCGTTTGACATATTTGGGCCACTTTGCTTTGAGATTGACAATCTCCAAACCATGGCCAACTGCAGCCATCTCCTTGCACCATTGGACAACCAATGCCTCTTCCTCGTCATTTACAACTGTTGGGGGCCCTTTCCTTTTTGTAGTGGTGACACCACCCACCCAATTTGACAATGTTGTAGTTGGAAGACCCCACTTTTTGGCTGCCCCTCTTGTTGACATGTCATTGTTTTCGACATCTTCAAGGGCATGTTCCATGTCAGCCATGGTCCATTCCCACCGCACTACAACCTTTTTAGTTGTTACAGCTTGGTTAACTTGGTGTATAGGTTCATTTGATTGTTTAATTTGCCACTAAAGAGGAATCACTACGTCCTCCTCATCACTATGTGGCAGATGCACACCTCTCTTACGTGCAGGTAAATTTTCCTGCCTTACTTTGTTACAGGTCACGTGGAATTTGCCATCGCTTTATTCTTCCTCTACATTGAACCAACTTAGTGATTAGTAAATAGCATACAATTCTAACTCTTACAATTAAAAGAATGATACAAACTGAAACAATAAATTCATACATGTAAGAGTGAGTGTAATTGAAGAACAAACTAACCATGCATCTAATTAAGTTGATTGCAAATGATTAGGGGTATGTGTGCAATGAAACAAGCAATGCATGGTATACTATCATATCCCCAATTCTACCTCTTATGAACACTTGGGTGATCGTGTTAAACCCTTCCTCAAATAGCATAATGATACAAATATATATAAACTTGAAACAACAATTTGATACAAATATGTATATCTTGAAAGAGCAGTATGATACAGATAAATCTTAAAACAACAATATGAAATAACTTGAAATAGTAGTATGATACAAGAAAGGGTTTGAAATATTTCTATCATACTGTTGTGCTTAGGGAAAAACTAGGTTTACATGTACAAACAACAAACTATTCGAACCCTAACTGTAATAGAAAACAAACTAACCTAGAAATTTATCAATCAAGCACAAAAACTAGTAAAAATCTAAGCTAACATTGACTAACTTCTATTGTTCTTGTCTATCTTCCATGGTGTTCTTAGATTTGCAGGTTTATGCACAATCTTGAGAAGCTCAAATGAAAATGGCAAGATTTTGGAGACAAGAGAGCATGAAAAATGAAACAAGAGAGGAAAAAAATGAGAACTCATAGCCCCAAAAAGAGCTGGAGAAAGGTGTTTTATAGAAGAGGAATTTTGAATGGAGGGCTAGGATTTAAAGTTGACTTAGGAGCCAAATCAATGGTGGAGGATCATTAGGGTTTCTCCACACTAGAGGACAAAATAGAATTTTAAATTGAGAGAAATTGTGAGGTGGATAAATGGGATTTAAATTAAATAAATTGTATGCATTTATTTAATTTATTTGAGAAGGGGTTTTTGTGATGGGATTGATTTATTTGTTTGAATAAATCAAATGAAGGGGACATTATGAATAATTAAATAATCAATTAGGATTAATTATTTAATTATAGAAGACACATGGATAAATGATTAGAAAGGATGAAATTGAATTAATTAAATAATTAAAATTATTTAATTAATAGTTGAATCATGGAATTTGTAGGAGAAAATTGTCCTGTCACATTTGCGACAGGAGGACATTTTTAAGTGTCTACATTTTGCCCCTCTTTGAGATGATGTTGCGACCAAGTAACATCATTTAAAAGAAGCCAAGGAAATGGACAGAGGAAAAGGATGATGATGGAAGGATAGGATGATGATGCCCCCTTGAGAGGATAGGCGGGTTGGACAAACACGGGTAGACTCTCAAAATGAAAGGGATTGGTCAAGGAAGAAAGATAGGGGAATGGATAGAAGAGATTAATGAAGGTGGTGGAATGAAGACACGAGAGAGATGGTGGAAGAATGAAAGATTCACTAGAAGAATGGGAATGATATCTTGCTTTGATAGATTTTTGAGCTTCTCACTTGCAATTTTATCTACTTATCATCATAGAACTTATTATGTCAAAGGACGACAATCATCATGGCATGACAGATGCCAAAGTGGAAAGTGTCATCCCTCGTGAAATAGGCACATGACAGACAAGGAATGAATGACTCGGACTAGTAACTATGATACCTTGTTGGAACATGTAATGAGATAACTGTAAGGTGTGTAAGTCCTAATGTGAGGAAGCATTTGTTCTTTTCAATGCATAGGATGTCTTTGATTCATACCCAATGGAATCCCGATCACACGTAAGGCACCAAGTTGCCCCAATCATTTTTCCAAGACAAACAACAAACAACAATCCAAGAAAAAGGTCTCGCCCTATCCTCACTTCTCTTCAATGCTTAGGGACTGCCTCGAGAAGCATAAGAATGAGACTGCAAAAAACAATTTTAATGAAAGGTAAGATAAACTAGACCAACAACTAGTTGGAACTTTTACCAAGTGATATGTGTGTGATTGATTATGATGATTGAATGATCGAGAAGGAGCCTAGTTTCAGGAGAGGAAGCATGCCGTATAAGATGCCTGGTCTAGTTTTCTACTTGTCTAAGGCAAGTGATATGATTGATTGACACTAGTGTTGTTGGTCATACGAGCAACACTAGGTTTTGATTGATGATGGATTGGATGATGTTTGATAAATGACGCATGTCATATAAGGAATAGAATCCTAGTTTCAACAATGTCCCATTCCGTATGAGATATGTGATAGTTGATATTGATAGCTTGATGGTGATATATGATTATCACAAGGTGATTGATTGATTTGACTGATTGTATAGCTTTTCTTTGTTGATTTTGGGATTGGTTTCAAGTGCGTGTTGCTATGAAAGATTGATTTCTTTGGTCTAATCGAAGTGTCCATCTCATGAAGGGATGACTTAGTATGATGGTTGATAGGAAAGGCCCTAAGAGACTGACCTAATGCCTCGAGGGTGCATCAAAGATGGCCTTGCCTATGTGAAAGCTCAGAGGCAACGTAGTTTGACCATGCGGACTATGGATGATTTGAAGAACTAATTTGATTGATGTGATGGATCAAGAGATTTAGTTGAAGAATTGATTTGGTTGGAATGATGTGATGGATTGAAGTGGTTTGAAATGATTGGTTTGAATAATGTGGTGGATTGAATTGGTTTGATATGATGAGTTTATTGATTTTATTGCTCAGATTTTTGTAGGATATATGATTTTTTTGAATTTTTGAGAATATTTTAATTTTTTGGATTTTTGACATATTTTGATTTTTTTGGAGTTTGATATGTTTCATTTTTTTTGGATTTTGAGAATGTTTTGATTTTTTTGGTGTTTTTGAAAATATTTGATTTTTTTGTATTTTTGAACTGTTTTGGGGGATGGCATTGGATAACATTTTTTGTAGTCTTTATGCCAGATACCAATGACAAGGGGAAACCAAGTCTAGGTGCAAGGATGAATGAATGGGATTGGATTAATGGGTAGAAGGGGTGGGTGATAGTGGATAGAATGAATACACGCGTAAGAGGGCAAGGATGTGATCTCCAAGGATTATGTCGCATAGGAATAACATGCCCCATTCTAGGTGTAATGCTTAGGATTTTCATGACAACACTTATGACTATAGAATGATGATAGGATAATGAAGGATTTGCTAGGTTTGGAGGGATAAGGTATGTCAAGGGACATCCAAAGCATTTGTCGACATTGTGCCCCCAATCTTTATCAAGATCAAAAGAGGAAGGGTGGATGGCTGGATGCAACAAGATAGGTCTATGTATATGGAAATGGTGCAATGGGAAGGAAATGATAGTGTGGATGAGACAACATGGCCCCAAGTGTACACGACATAGAGGATCAATTTACACATGATGCCTATTTGCTAGGTTTTCATCATGGAACTTATCCAAGGTGCTTGTTTGCCAAGTTTTCACCGTTAGACGAAGGGATTTTTCTTTTTTTTTTTTACTTTTTTGACTTTTGACTTTTTGAATGGGAGAGATAGAATATGGAAAGGAGGGACTCGAATGTCTAGTGCCATGAAAGATGATAGTCCAATTGCAGAAAGATGTCGTCACATGGACCATGTCAACTGTGCTCATCGATGTTGGTAAGGAGATTGCATGGAAGTGAGATGGATTAGGTGGACAGCGGATTATGGAGGGAACGATAGTGGATTATGATGTGGATTATGCAGGACTTATGCAAGGAGGATGGATGAAATGTTTATGCAAAAGCATGGACCATAGGGAGGTGATAAGGTGGATATGTAGGGTAATGATTGAATGATGGGGTGATGGAGGCATGGAAAGGAATCATGACCAACGACTGCACACACCATGTTAAACATTGAAGCTTTTGAGTGGAAGGTGGTGTAGGAAGCAATGGTGTTGTTTGCTTAGTGGATGGATGGATGATTTAAGCATTTGGGTACCCACATGGATTTAGTATTTTTATGATTTTTGTTTATCATGTGGGATGAAGGGATTTGATATTTTTGAATGGAATGGGTGGAAGAGGATGGTTGGGATTTATGAGAGGTGGATGCCTCATTTGACTTGCTTTTTTGTTTATGGACCCATACCATTTTAGTTTTTGACTTTGCTTGTGAAGGTATGGGCTTGGATGGATTTTTGAATGTACCTTGCTTTGAATTTTTGGATTGATTTCCTAAGGTATTAGAACCTTTAGGATTTTGGGGTGTATGGAAAGAGGAATCCAAGTGTCTAATTTTGAATCCCATTTGGTGGGTGGAATAAGTGGAAGCTCCATGTTTAGACAATGCGTGCATTTGTTGGTCATGACTAGGATATTTAGGGTATTTATGAACGATTGGGATGTTAAGTGTTGGAAGCAACGGTGGTAAAGTAGATGGATAGAAATTAGGAGTTGGAAGTAGTGGAGGAAAAGTGGATGGTGGAAGGTGTATGATCACATGCTTTTGACATTTGAAGGATGATGGAGGTGGAATGGTAGCATATGTTTAAAGAATATGATGGGATTTGTGATGGAAAGTGGACTTAGAAGGAATGGAGGAAGTACCAACATTGTTAGATTGTTGAACTTGAGGTGTGTATCCAAGGCCATATGAGCATGGGGGGACTTTGACATGTATCAGCTCCATAATACCTTGTTTTGGAGCATGGGATCGACAATGGGAATAGATGTAGATTGGGAACTAGACATGAGTTCCTTATTGGATGGAGAAGGCGAAGTGGTGGACAAAGGTTGTTCTTGTCCTAAGGAAGAACACTCATGAAGGAAAGTGGATAAACCAAGTGGATATGATGGTGGATTTGAAATGGGGTTGAAGGTGAATGTGGAAGGATCATTAGGATATTTATTATGTTCATGTAGATCCAAGTAATTTGTGTGATCTTCTATATGTATTTGGGAGGCACTTTTCTCATTATGGGGAGTGGAAGTGGTTGGATCATGGATGGATGGAGTGATAACCTCTCAACCATGGAATGCATAAAGTAGACCAAGAGGGTCATCATGGTTTTCTTGATCATAGAAAGGATCTTGGTCATAGATGGGATCTTGATCATGAAAAGGATTAAGTGTGTTATGGATGGGTGCAATGGAAGGGCTTTGATCTTGATTTGGACAAGGGGTTGATGTTTCCATGTGCTTAGGATGATGCTCTTGACATATCTCATGACTTGGAATGGAAGTGAATGTGGAGGACTCTTCAATAGGGTCAATATGTTTTAGACCACATGATGGGGTTTAGGGATTAGGCATGGCATTTGAAGGCTCTTTGCTAGGCTCATGAATGTGTGTTTGACATGGGGATAAGTTATTCCTTGCTAGTAGCCAATGGATCACATCCTTTGCAAGGGCATGCGTGAAAGGACAATATAGTGGATGGACAATGAGGGTCGATGATGTGGACTCATGATTAGGATTAGAAGTGTGGCGATAGAATGTACTTATAGGATGGATGAGGTAGACTTATGTTCCCCTTCTCAAAGGTGGCATGAGAATTTAAAGGCACTTTGTCTTGCTACCAAGGTGGACATGGGTAGGCTTGCAAAGAGGCTTGCAGAGTTGGAACCTTCTTTTCTGGGATTATCATGGAATGGTGCATGTCTTCATATCATTTTATGTCATCTTGTGGGATTTGGACCATGTTGTACTTGACTAGGATGAATGAAAATGTGGAGTGACTAGGTATGTGATAGAGTGTGGGATTAATTGGATGATTAGATGGGTGATTAAGGATGATTAGGGTATGGTTAGGGTTGTGATTAGGATGACTTGGAAATGATTACGATACGATTAAGGATGAGGTGATTAGGATGAATTTGATTGAATGATGTGATTAGAAAGGGTGATTAGGGTGTGAAGGTTGAATGATGAGGATATGGTGATGGTATGATGTTGGTTAGATGATGTGTTGGAAGAAATGTTTAGAATGTTTGGAATGAGGGATCACTAGGAGGATCTACTCCCTTTTCTCTTCATTTTGTCATATTATCTCTACAAAACTTGTGAAGTGTAGGATGCTATGTGGATGTCAATGGAATGTGAGGAGGCCCAGGCTATGATAGAGGCTAATTATATTAGTCTTCAAAAAGTCTAGCTCCAAGAGGGTACTCTCGTCTACTAATGACCTTTCAAAGCACAAATTGGATTTGTCAAGATCTTGAGGTGTGCAACAAATGATTGATTAAAGTGAACCCATGAGTTTTAGAATTCACTTGGAAGGATGGGCTTAAACTAGCCTTGGAGTATTAAGACCAAGTGGAAGAAATTATTGCTGAAAGTGAACCCATGAGTTTCAGAATTCACTTGGAAGGATGGACTTAAACTAGCCATGGAGTATTAATCCTAAGTTGTGATTGATGTGAAAAAGATGTCAACGTCTCTTGGTCCAAATTTGTACTTGTGATACAGTCAAACTTTGACAGTTTCTCCCTATGTTTCAACCTTAGGAAGACTAATGTTTAGGGTCCTCTATAGATGTCAAGGGCTAAATGGTAATGAAATGTTGCGATGAAATGTGATCGTAAAGGAATGTAATTGGAATATGTAGTGGGTGAATGAAATTGAATAAGTCTATAATGTTTTGACACAATTGTAATTAGATTCGATAGCGAGACTAGATGCTCAAAGGTTTCCCTATGGTTGTGGTTTACTATGATTGGGAATGATGAAATATGAAATGGATTGGATAATGAATGAATGGTTATGATATGATTGGGATGTGATCAATTAGATTAGGATGATGATGTGTAGTGATGAGAAGAAGATGAGTTGGATGGGTTGGGATGAGGTGGAATGAGTAGGCATGATGAATAGAATATGATTAAGATATGGTGTAATGATTCAGTATGATGAATAGGACATGATTGGGATATGGTTAAATGATGAAGACATGATGAATAGGATGTGGTGTGATTGGATGAGGATAACAATGACTATGAAGTGGAATGACTAGGAATGATATGCATGTGATTAGGATGTGATTAGGGATGTTTTGGATATGATGAGGTGGCATGAAGAAGATATCACAAGAAAGTGATTAGGAATGATTAGAACCAATGTTGTTTGGATATGATAGGATGATGTGTAAGGATAATGGGATTAGGGATGTGATTGAGTGATGAGGAATGGGATGATTAGGATGTTTGAGGAAGGAAAAGGATAATGACTAGGATGAATTAAGGTGAAATGGAAGTGACTTGGAATGAGGAAAGATAAGTGTAAGGATGTTGTTAGGTGATTTGGATGGATTAAGAAAATGATTGGGATAGTGATAAGGATATGCGGGGTGACAAGGATGATGATTAGGATATGTGATTAGGATAATGATGATGTTGAAGTGGAATGATTAGGATGAAATTGATTGGCTTAGGGAGGGGGTGACTAGGATGTGAATATTGAATGATAAGGATATGGTATGAATGTGATCAAGGTATGATGACTTGGGATGAATGTGTGGTCAAGAATGTTTGGGATGATGATTAGGCAAGCACACACATCAATCAAAGAAGACACTTGGCAATTAATTTTGTGGATGTTTGAAATTTTTGTGACAAGTGTTTGAAAACACTTTAGAAGACAAGCACAACCTATGGCTAGGTAAGGACTATATTTGTTGAATCCCCTAGTTGCGCTTATTCAAAGAGGATAGCTCCAGGATCTTGGTAGCATCGGCTCCCCTCCACAGCACTCACTTCTCACATATACCAAGTTCTAGGTTTCCCAAGGCTCATGCCCCCACCAATCCTTAGGATTGTACCTACTATCTCAGCTAAGAACCTCAAGAATCAAGGCAGTTTCAAAGGTTACCCTTCTATGTCAACAAATAGAGAGTTTTTGGCCACTATACAAAAGGGTTCTAGTGAATATCCAGGGGACCGGCACCCCATGAGCATCCAGCAAGTCATTTAAGGCTCCAACTAACCATACTAGGAGTTTAATATACACAAAGGTATGCCTCCTTTCGAGCTAACATTGTATGGTGAGCACTCATACCAGTTAGACTTGGCTTTCACCTTATCCTCAATTTATATAGTGGGCCAGATGAAAGTCCCACTTGGGGTTGCAAATGAGTTCTCCTTGTGGATGTGTCTCAAGAGCAGGCCCACTCTAAGGCTCAAACAAAAGCAAGACAAGTTAACATGTTTTTGATCTCTAGGTTCACACCAAGTTGCAAGGGGAGAGCATACACATGTGAACTTGCTCACACTTGCACATGTTCATTGACCTTAGAAAATAGATGTGCAGTGTGATTTATGCAAATGTTGTGGAGTATTTTTTATTCCAAAGATCACATAAAGTACGAGGGAAGAGCATCTACACTTCACAACATAAACACAATCACCAAGCATAGCAGATAGTGGTTCATTTTAATCCCCCAAGAATCATGTGAAAACAAGATTATGTTCATTTTAGTGCACCAAATCCAAATGTGCCTATGATAAGAAAACACACATGCATGTGAAAGAAAGTAAATCCCTGCATCAAATGTGTTAGTAGTTTCAATGTGATTTCTTTTCTCAGTGATTGCCACATGCTGCAAATGAGATGTTAGTAATAGAAAATCTCTATGACATTGCAAAAAAACATGAAATTTAAAGTAAATGTCCTGTTTTGCAAGCCTCAAAATCAAAATGGTCAAAAATGGGAATCTGCTAAAAATCTACAAAATTTGATCAGATATAGCAAAATAAGTAGCACCATTAGAAAATTGATGAAATTCTAAGCAATTTGAAAAAAAAATCCCTGAAATCAGATAAAATTTGCATAAGATATGGATGTTTAAAGTTCAAATGAGTGTTGACTTTGACCAAAAAAATGAATGATAAAATGGCATCATTACCTAAAATTGATCTTACCATTGTGAAGTTGGATGAGTCTGCTCCACAACGCAACTCGTTTCGTGTGATTTTGACCTATTTTATAAAAGTTATGAAATTTTGAAAAAAATCGCCTATTTAGGCATGTGGAGGCAAAAAAGGGAACCCTGACAATTAATGTTAACTGTTAGTGGTTAAATGTCCTGTGGTCACATGTGACCGCCTGTCTTCTAGTGGTTAAGTTCTAGGTAGTTAGAGTTAAAGGGGCCCTTGGTCACCCATGTGACCAGGGGCTGACCTGAAGCTTAAAAATAAAATAAAATACCAAGTAAAAAAAGCGAAGGGGGCTAAAAGCCTACTCCTTGGTCACGATAGTGACCAGATACTAAGGGCCTGAAAGCCCTAAAGGATCGCAAACTATGGGCTGAGCTTTTAAACCCACCGAATACTCCACCAAAGGTTTAAATCCTGCGATCATCAAAACTCTAGGTGATCAAAAACCCCAACATGCATAAAATCGATAGTGGTTGCTTTAAAGGGTTTCCAACAGAGGTAGTGACCACAACCGCCAGCATGGGACTTATTATTCAGTTAGGTTTTTTTTTTGTTTTGTTTGTGAAGGTGACCTCCAGTGGTGGTTAGGGTTTATACAAGGTTTGGATCGACTGGCGGTTAGGGTTTATACTTAAGAGACTACCAGCAGTGATACGAAAGTCGAGGTGTGAGCGCCAGAGGATCAGGTAGCTGAGGGAGATTTGAGTGGCGTTAGGGTGCTAAGACCATAGGTGGGAGATTAAAATGAATGTCGATGGTGAGCTATGTTAATTGTTTGCAGAGACTGTGACCAGGGAAAATCCAGCGGCAGTCAGGGGATGAAATAGTGTTGACGAGTTTTTAGGGCTTTGGTCGACGTTTTGGAGGGCAGTGGAAAGGCGTCGACTGGGTTTTAAGAATAACAACTAGTGGAGGATTGAGGTTAAGGGTTTTGGGAGGTTGACAGAGGATAATACCAGTGGCGGTAATGATTTTCATAGAAGATTTAGGGTTTTGGTCAACATTTAAAGCAACGACAAGGTCGAAGCTTTTGGGTTTTTAAAATGGTGACTAGGATATTTTAAGGTGGTAGAGAGGGGCTCAAGAGGTGCCACGGGAGGCCATGAGGTGGTGACTAAGGTTTCAGGTGGTAGTGGGAAGGTGCCGATAGAGACACAAGGAATATCAAGTGGTGCAATTAGGGTTTCACCATTTTTTAAACCTACAAATAAAAACTTTCGAACCTGCAAATAGATAGAAATCATGTTATCCTGCAACACATAAAAAGAATGACCAATTAACCATTGCAAATTGATGAACCAGGAATTCCACATAGGTCCCTGCATAGGGTCCGTATGGCTCCTTATGGTATGGCCCTGCGTAGGGGCCTAAACAAAAACAAGTCAAATTTTTTTGATATCAAAATTTGACAAATGTAATGTCATTTTTCATTTCTCGGACCTCCTGGACTCAACGATGAGGTCTGTTTGAGCTACAGAGGCCACCTACAGAAATATATTTTTAGAAATCCCCAAAAATGTCAAATTTTTCACGCATTCACGTCAGGTTCACCAAATGAAGGGAAAACCTAACTAATCTGCAGAAAAAAAAACTACAGCTAACCCTAGCTCCCAATGGAGTGCAATCTAACTTAGAAAATGGTCAAATAAACATAAAAATAGCTAAAAATCTAAGCTATCTATTGTCTAATCTCCATTGTCCTCCTCATCTTGCATTATGTTCTCAGATTTGTAAGTACATGCAACCATCATGAGAAGCTCTTGTATGTGTTAAGCAAGATTTTGGAGATGATAGGCTAAGAGAATGAAAAATGAACTAAGAGCCCCAAAATGAGCTGGAGAAAGGTGTTTTATAGAAGAGGAATTTGAATGAATGGCTCAGATTCATTGTTGACTTGGAGCCAAAATGAAGGGCTAGGATGAGTTAGGGTTTCCTCACCACTAGAGGATAAAAGTGAATTTTAAATTCACAAATATGATGAGGTGGAGGATGTTTAAATTAAATAAACTTGATTAGTTTATTTAATTCATTTGAGGAAGGGGACATGTGAAAGGGGATTTTTTATGGGATTGATTTATTTATTTGAATAAATCAAGTGAAGGGGACATTAGGATAGTGAATAATTAAATAATCAATCAGAATTAATTATTTAATTATAGATAAAATATGGACAAATGACTAGAATGGATGAAATTGAACTAGTTGAATAATGGGATTCGAAGGGGAAATTTGTCCTGTCACCTTTGCGACAGGAGGACATTTTTAAGTGTCTACATTTTGCCCCTCTTTGAGATGATGTTTGAGATGATGAGATTTATGCCAAGTAACATCATTTCAAAGAAATTAAGGTATGGATAGAGGAAGAGGATGATGATGGAAAGATAGGATGATGATGCTCCCTCGAGAGGATAGGCAGGTTGGACAAACATGAGTAGGCTCTCAAAATAAAAGGGATTGGTTGGAGAATGGATAAAAGAGATGAATGGTGCAAGGGAGAGATGGTGGAGGAATGAAAGATTAGCTAGAAGAATGGGAATGAGATCTTGCTTTAATAGATTGTTGAGCTTCTCACTTGCATTTTTTCTGCTTATCATCATAGAACTTATTATGTCAAAGGACGACAATCACCATGGCATGTCAAAAGCCAAGGTGGAAAGTGTAGTCCCTTGTGAAACAGGCACGTGACAGACAAGGAATGCCTAACTCAGACTGGTAACCATGATAACTTGTCAGAACATGCAATGAGATAATTGTGAGGTGTGCAAGTCCTTATGCAAGGAAGTAGTTATTCTTTCCAATGCATAGGATGTCTTTGATTCACACCCAATGAAATCTTGATCACACGGAAGGCACTAAGTTGCCCCAGTCATTTTGCTAAGACAAACTGCAAACAACAATCAAATAAAAAGGTCCTGCCCTATCCTTGCTTCTCTTCATCACTTAGGGACTACCTTGAGAAGCATAAGAATGAGACTGCAAAACAATCCAATAAAATAAGACAAACTAGACCAATAGCCAGTTGGAACTTTTACCAAGTGATGTGTGTTTGATTGATTGATTGTGATTGATGATTGATTGGATGAAGATGGTCTAGTTTTAGGATAGGAAGCATGTCATATAAGACGCCTGGTCTGGTTTTGACAATGCCCCTACCTGTCTAAGGCAAGTGAAATGATTGACTGACACTTGTGTTGTTGGTCATATGAGCAACACTAGGGTTTGATTGATGATGTTTGATAAATGATGCATGTCGTATAAGGAACAGAATCCTGGTTTCGATGATGCCCCATTCTGTACAAGAATGTGATGATTGATAAGGATAGCTTGATGGAAATTGATTGATTTGGCTAATTAGGATAGCTTTCTTGTTGATCTTGGGATTTGTGTGAGTGCGTATTGCTTTGAAAGATTTGGCTGTCTGATCAAAGTGTCCATTTCGTGAAAGGACAACTTATTATGATGGTTGACAGGACAGGCCCTAAGGGACTGACCTAATGCCTCGAGGGTGCATTGAAGATGGCCTTGCCTACGTGAAAACTTAGAGGCAATGTAGTTTGCCCATGCGGACTGTGGATGATTGGAAGAACTAATTTGATTGGAATGAGATGATGATGCGACTGATTAGGATGTTTGAATGGATCGATGGAGAGAGTTGATTGAGTGATTTGGTTGAGGAATGGAATGAGTTGAAGAATTGATTTGATCGATATGATGGTGTGATTGTTTAGGATGTTTGAAATGGAACGATCGAGAGATTTGATTAAGTGACTTAGTTGAGGAATTGAATGAGTGGAAAAATTGATAGAAGAATTGATTTGGTTCGAATGAATCGATGGATTGAAGTGGTGATGAGTTGATTGAGTGATTTTATTGCTTGGATTTTTTGGTTGATATTTGATTTTTTTGGATTTTTGAAATATTTGATTTTTTTGTGTGTTTTGAGGAATATTTGATTTTTTTGTGTTTTGAGGAAATATTTGATTTTTTTGTATTTTTGGAATATTTTGACTATTTGGGATTTTGGGAATGTTTTGATTTTTTCAGATTTTTGACATATTTTGAATTTTTTGGATTTTTGGAATATGTTGATTTTTTTGGGTTTTTGAAATGTGATTTTTTTTTGTATTTTTGGGAATATTTGATTTTTTTGTGTTTTGAAGGTATTTTGATTTTTGGATTTTGTTGATATTTGGGGAATGTAAATGTTATGTAAATGTTTCATAATGTTATTTCAAAAATGGTTACCATACATGTTATAGTAATTGAAGAACAAACAAAGCATACATCTAATTAAGCATAGTACACATGGCCTTACTTTGGTCAACTCCTATACCCATGAATAAGTTTTGAAATAAATGGCTTCAAAAACCAGATCTAAATGCATGAAGGAACCTATCAAATAGGACTACATTCCACTAGAGAACTTGACTACATGAAGAAACCATTCAAATACCTAAAGTTAAACATGAAGAAACCTAAGATAGTATGAGGTAGTAGCATTTGGGAGACTTGGTTATCCAAAGGCATTTTCGATTAAGTTATGTTACAGTCTACATATCGAACTAATTTGTGGATAATTGTAACATAGCTTAACACTAAAAATGCTTTAGCATTATCAAGTCTCCCCTTATGAACTAGTCTAAATTATAATATATTGTCAAAGAAAACTATAATATAGTATGAATAATTTGTGAAATAGATGGCTTCAAAAACCATATCTAAATGCATGAAGGAACCTATCAACTAGGACTATCATAGTCACTATAAGGGAGAGGGACTGATATTTACGGTCACTTTAATTGAAGAACAAACAAAGCATACATCTAATTAAGTTGAATGTAAATTCTATACCAGGTTTGGGGCTCTTTACTATGTGACATATGACATATGGTGGGTATAGTATTGGACATCCTGGTATAGGAAACTATATCTAGATAGGAAACTTATGTATAGGAAACCTATGTAAGGGAGAGGGATTGGTGGTGGGTAGGGCAATGTTGAGCGAGGGGTCCATGTTAGCAACGTCTAAGTCAGACATTTTTTTTGCCACATCCCTTGACAATTGAGTTGGCACCCTCCTATATATATATATGACTTAGCTATATCAAAACCTCTCAGCTATATCTATCTATATATCTGACTCAGCTATATATATATCTGACTATATCTATATATCAAATTATCTATCTATCTATATATCTGACTCAACTATATCTATCTATATTTTTTGAGCATTTACATTCTACCTTTCAATATATACATATATATAAAACTCAGCTATATCTATCTACCATTTGGCTAAGCTATGAAGGCCTTGATGATTTCTCTGTCAAGCTCATTTGATCTAACAAGCATTATGTTTTGGCTAGATGTGTAAGTTTAATGAAAATATACAAGGCTATATGAAACATACATATCTATTTATCTCTACTATATATATATATATATATGTTGTATGGGAAAGGGTTGGAAATATTTGTACCATACTGCAGTTTGAAGGTATATAAACATAATTCTGATATCTTTAAGGGAGAGTGGTCGATATGGGGTAGGGGTTGTTTCAGAGGTATAGAATGTGACAGCATAAACATCGGCTATGAAACAAGAAATTTGATTCATTTAAATGTAAATGGACAAGGCATTTGAAACTAACGAATTCATACATGAATGCATAAGAAATACTAAAGGCAGGTTTGAGACTTACCGTAGAAGGTGAAGGAGGAGAGTGCATCACATTGGAGGAGCTCATTGTCGATCAGGTGTATCCAGCACAAAGTTAGAAATTTGAATTTGTGAATAGGTAGCTTGCATCACACAATTGAGCATTGCTTGTATAAATAAATAGCTTGATAGAATTTGAATTTTGAATTGTGGGAGGGAATTTGATCTCGCATTCAAGGAATTAATGGTAGAAGTGATAGGAAATGGGTACGTAGGAATTCTGGTTGGTGATTTCAAATGATATTAAAATTTTTTGTATTTCTAACTAGTTTTAATATTTTTTTAAATTTTATGGTTATTTAGAAATAATGCTATAATAATTACATGTTTTATTGATACAATGCATAGTGAGCCTGAGAGTTTGTTTTTTTCATTTTTGCAAGTAAATTCACAAAAAGATTGGTGATTATGGACATGGCGGAACCAGTAGTTTGTAAAAAAAAAAAAAGAGAAATGGAACATGTTTTAATGTATTTTGTTAAAAGATATTTACATCTTGTTCAGTTGACAATGGCTTCTATACATGTCAACTCACTTTGAATGCATGTCAACTCACTTTTAATGCAATAAGACATATATTTTGGTTAAAAAATAAACTATTTGCAATAACCTTTTATTGGGAAGGTTGTAAAGATTATTTATATTGTATAAATAAATTTGTCCACTTGCATTCACTTAATATTGGGATGGTGGCAAATAAATGTCAAGTTGCATTCACCTACTATTGAGAAGGTGGTAAAATAATAGTCTACCTATGATACCTGACATATATTTTGAATTTTATATGAACCTGTCCTATCATATTAAAAAGCACATTTGGAATTTTTGCTGGCATTTTTATTGCCCAAAAAGTGGGCCCTAGGCTGTCACATACTATACCCACGATGGGTTCTATTCCCACGATCGGGCCCTCTCCCTTAGGTGTGTTAGTGCCTGAATTGACTGGTAGTTTTTTGAGCAATTTTCATTCAGGCACTTTCCCTAAGAATCCAAAAAATACTCCAAGTGTTGGACCTCCTCAGCATTTTTCAGCTGCATCATCATATTTTCCTGAGGAGGAGGTCATCATCATCATGTTTGTTTCGATGAAGGTCAGCATCATTATGTTCTCCGTCGACCGGTTTCTCATCGTCATCATCATATTGAAATATCAGGTGATGTTTGGTTTTTATCCTGATGATGCTGATGAGCTACAGTGCGCCCTGATTTGCTTGCGGGGGTGATTTCTCAAGTATCCGGTGATCTTTCATTTATCACCTTGCCCAGACATGATGATGATGTTGCCCCGATTTTCTGAAGGGGTTATTCTCTAAGTTGTTCGACCTGACTTGTTTTTTCTTAAGGGTCGTCATCATCATCATCATATTTCCAATTATCACCGTGTTGCTTGCGAGGGTCATCATATTTTCTACCTTCATGATATTTCGCCGGGGTGATATTTTTATCATCGGGTGATCTTGGTTATGATCATCCTGATGATGTTGCTGAAGAGTTCTAAGTGTGACCCGATATTCACCGGGGTCATCATATTTGAATGTCAGGATGATCTTAGTCAATATCATCCTGATGATGTTGTATCACTTCATGTTCGTTGTTTCTTCATCCTGATGATGCTGACGTCATTCTTATGTCAGGGTGATATCCGGTTCTCTGCCTATCTGCATCATGATATTTCCGAAGGAGGGGGTGATATTTTCATATCACCCAGATATATGTTTGTTCCAGCGTCATGATGATGCTGATATCAAGGAGATATCCGCCTGCTGGCTTCGCGCATTATCTAGTGGGGGTGATCTTTTCGAGCATCATCATATTCAGTTATCACCCCGATCTTATAGAGGAGCTACAGTGCAACCTGATATTTGAACATCAGGAGGATATTTCCAAATATCCGGTTGTCTTCCGAATATCATGATGATGTTAATATGATGATGACGTCATCAAGGTCCGGGGGGGTCATATTTCTAACACTGATCATCTTATGGAGATCCCCTGATATTTGTAAACATGATGATGACGTCATCCGGATATGAGGAGGTGTGCAGTGGGCGGATATGATGATGACGTCAGCAGGATATGATGATGACGTCATCAGGATATTCATCGGCCAGACTTTTGGTATAGGCTCAGCAGGAGGATGTTCCTCCGATGGATCAGGTTGTGCCGATTATCATGCAGGTTATATTTCAAATATCATGATGACGTCAGGGTGATATTTCGAACAACAGGATATCATGCTGCTGGAGGATGATGATGATGAGGTCTTATACTAGTGTCGTCAGGAGCAAAAGCACCGACATGATATATGCTCATGACCTAGTATATAAAGTGTTAATGAGGTTGCTGCGGGGTGCATGTGGGATAATTGATATCCTGCATTTTCAAATATCATGATGATGAGTCTCGATGGGAAATGCTTGCGAATGCAGAATTGATGTTCTTCCCGAGGCTGCGGGTTGGTGCGCCATCAATGGCGATTGTTGCAGAGGTATGGGCGATGGCGTGGGCGGATCTGGTGCCCGATTGAAGATGTACATCAGTGGACAGTGGCGCAGGGCTCGAGAAATCTTCCTGTCTCCTCCCCTACCTGCTGCATTCAAGTTTGGGCGCCAATCTGGTTGTGTTTGAGTGCCATTTTCCTGGTACTGTGTATCTGGCGGGATTTTTGGTCAACCTGGTAGTTAATGCTGAATACACCCTCCTGCTATATAATGCTGACGGTGTCATTCATTCTAGGTTGTTGAAAGTTGAAGATTTTGGCTCTGTAATGCATAACAAGCTAATCTGGTTGCTCTGTACAGTCTAACCTGTGAGTTTATGCTCCTTGGTTATGGCATGCTCTCTAGTTGCTCTCGTCCATGCTCTAGTGGAAAAATGACTTAAAGGATGCTCTAATTTATATGATTTAGGACAGATGGATGAATGGTCAAGATTAAATTAGGCATCAATGGCTAAGATCAAATGAGACATGGATAAAGGATGGACGGACAAGATTAAAAGGTGACGAATGGACAAGATTAAGTGAGACAACTTAAGGGAAGGATAAGACCTATCCTCATATAAGGCCAGCTTGAGATTTTTATATTTTTGTGCCAAGATGAGGATAAGTGGGAAAAGATAATTAAGTAAATAATAAAATTATTTAATTAATTATGGGAGAAGGTGGGAGCTAATAATTAATTAAATAATAAAATTATTTAATTAACTATAAGACAAGCTAGGGGAAAATAATTAATAAAATAACTAAAATTATTTAATTAATTATTAGACAAAGGATAAAATTAAATAAATAAATAAATAAAATTTATTTATTTAATTAATTAGCTAAAGGGAAGGACAAGGTGATAGGAGACGACTAAGATGGATCTAACAAGGTCAAGTTTAGGTGTCTACATTTTTCCCCTCTTTGAGATGATGTTGCGACCAAAAGGAAGTAGCATCATTTCAAAGAAGAAAAAGTATGAATGATTAGAAAGGGATGACAGGATGTGATGCCCCCTCAAGAGGATAGGTGGGTATGAAGGACACGGGTAGACTCTCAAAATGGATAGGACAATTAAAAGACAAAGAAAGATAAGTTATGTTGTATTAGGTGAGCAATCATGATTTTTTCTATAGCACTAGACATTATGCACCAAGGTATAAAGACCAAGGTGACGATGTGTCTCGTACATAAAAGGATGCCCTAACACATCACACAGACATTTGACAATATTAGTGAGTACTATGATGAGACAACCAATAAGGTCACAAGTAACCCTATGTTGTATAGCACCATGATATAGAAGACCATGATACCGTTGTGGCAGGTAGGTTAGAAGGACTGATGTAGATGCAATATCAAATGATGATGTAGATGCAAGATGATAATGCTAATGTAAGATAAAATAATAATGCATCTACATCATCATTTGATATTGCATCTACATCAGTCCTTCTAACCTACCTGCCACAACGGTACAACGGTAGGTTAGAAGGACTGATGTAGATGCAATATCAAATGATGATGTAGATGCAAGATGATAATGCTAATGTAAGATAAAATAATAATGTAGATACAAGATGAAATGATAATGCAGATGTGATGCAGAGTGCACAGCGGGAAGCAACACATAATTGATCGACGAGATGTAGCCTATGTCTTGGCAACCAGACCTTGTCGGCCAAACACATCCGTCGGCCACTTACTAGCTTCTCCTATCGATCTTCCAACTTTCCCCGACAGCCAACTTCACTTCGTTCGGAGAGACTTCTCCTATCGGCAGTGTCTTCTTATCTCCTACTGATCCCCGATGGCGGTTACACTCCACTCAACTTAACCGTAATGGTTAGTCATGACTCTGTCGGCCAGATAATTATTATCGGTCGCTTTAGGATTCACTACGCCGATATGCCGATGCTTTCTTAACTCAGATACATCACTCCACTTGTTATCACCGGTGGACTATAGTCCATATACACCGGTTCACCACTACACCCGGTCACCTTCTTGTATCTAACACAATGTATGTTTCAACATGCATTCTCGAAATACATTTGCAATATACACTTGGTGTGACCCTTCCTTCAGTGTGACTTAACTCATCGGCGAATTTGAAGACTTCTCCGCCGATACACCTCGACCACACCGATACCAATCAACTTTTATGTGCTTCACTTGACTTACTATCGCCAGTCACCGTTTGTATCCAATGAAGGTTGAGTCCTCAACATGCATTCGATTCCACTGTTGTGGCTAGTCATCTCTTGTATCATATGAAATGTATATTCTCAATGTACAATGCGATATGCATTTCCAATATACATTCGAGGGATTGATACAAGGCTTGCATCAATGTATGCTCTTTGGCAAGACTAAACCCAATCTTCGTCGACGCCCTTCTATCGGCCTAACACCGAGGATCGATGTGACTTCTAAAAGTTCCTCCGAGACTCATGTTATGCTGATGGTACTTTAGTTACTCTGCGACTGCACAGACACCAAACAAATGCATATAAACAAAACTCAACAAACAGAAGGGTCTATCCTCCTCTACAAACACTTGATCACTCTGTCAACTTGGTCACTCCACATCACTCTTCCTATCACTTCTATGACTAGTCACATAGAGATGCCTAGTCAACTTATACCAAACTCCTGGGATCCTTGGGTGTCTGATCCAGAATAACAACAAACACAAAATACATGTTGTATTCCTCCATCACACTGAGACTGGGAATGCTTTCAGTGGACAGAGGAATAACACTCCATTTGTTCACCAAACCCTAGTTCTAGGTTTTCGAATCAATCTCTGTAAAAGGAATAATATCTGACAAACTACAACTCTCTAAATCACTAGATCACCATCAAATGGAACTACTTCAATACATGAATACTACCAGTCAGTATAGAATGACAATCACAAAGAATTACTCAGAAATAACAATGTTCAACACCCAAACTCCAGTACTTCATTCATTCACTCCCTTCTATGTCTCTCCCATTACATCCAACTTCTCACCTATAAAAGGCTAGAGACAACAGTTTACATCCTCCAACCATGCAAAACTGATTTGAAAATAGTTAGCCGTTGGATTTCTCCTAACACAAGAAAACTACATGTTTTCCTTGTGTGATTACATCAAAATTGACCAAAACATGGTCTACATAGGTCTAGTGACCAAATTGACACAAAAACCTTATTACAAACATGATGGGCTTAAAAAGTCTTATTGAAACAAAACAAAAACATGACTTCCTGCACCATACAGAAGGTGCTCCTGCACCAAGATGCAAGGTAAAATGATAATGCCAATGCAAGATAAAATGATAACACACGTGCAAGCAAACATATGCCATTGGGTACCATGATATTAAATGGAATACCATGATGTCATTAGGACAAATATGTTGCAAGGATTGATACAAATGTAAGTAAAATGATAAAACACACAAGAAAGCAAGCAAGCATGCAAAAAACCACACAAAGACAACCAAGGTGTTGCTCCTTCCAAGCTAAAAACCAATGATTGATTGATAAGGATAGTGTTGTGGGAATGATATATCCCAAGAACAACACAAGGACTAGGGAACAATATGTCCTAAAGATGATTGAGTTGATGAGGTTGACAACAAGGTAGGAAATAAAAACCAAGGTATGCTTTTGGATGATCTGGCTAGATTGCTTGACTAGATCGGTATGGATTAAGGATGGCTTGCATTTGATTTATTACTTGGATTTTTGTATGTTTTGATTTTTTTGGATTTTTTGACATGATTTTGTTGTGTTTTCGACATGTTTTGATTTTTTTGAATTTTTGACATGTTTTGATTTTTTTGAATTTTTGACATGGTTTTGTTTTTTTTATTTTTGACATATTTTTTTTTTTTTGGATTTTTGACATATTTTGATTTTTTTGGATTTTGGTGTTTTTGTTATGGGATGCCTATATGGTATCGGATGGGTGAAGGAGTGGTGAGCAAAGTTTGGGAAGGCAATGTGGAATGTTTAATGATGCTAACACTATAGGTGTAAGATAGGGTATGTGATATCATCATACGTGTAAGGTCATGAAATGCACAAGTGTGTGAAGCTCAAAAAGATTAATTTAGATGTACCCTAGACCATAAATATTTAACAAGGAAACCTATGTCCAAAGAAAAGGCACAATCTATTGCCTCTAGGTGTATGCTAAGGATGGAAACACGAGATGGATGTGATGGGATAGGATAGGCAACCAAGAGGTGGAACAGAGATGGGAAGATATGAAAGGGATCAAATGATAATGGTTGATAGAAGACAAAGGCATGGAATTGAAATGGAAGGATGGAGACATGAAATAGACATGACCTAAAGGATGACGAGATCTGGCTACTACACATGGCACATGCGATCAGGTTTTCACTATGGTACTTATCCAAGGTGCCACAAAAGTGGGTTTCACCATTGGATGAATGATTTCTCTTTACTATTTTGATTTTTTTCTTTTATTTTTTTCTCTTTTGTTTTAATTTTTTAATTTTTAATTTTTATTTTTGACAATTGGGATATGTTAGCAAACTAAGCATGGAATTGTTGGAGCTAGCAGATGTGGAAAGGTTCATCCAATTCTTGACCATTTGAAGTAGCTAAGTGATAAGAACCTAAACCAAGTTGAAGAATCTTTGTTGAAAGGATAATACCACTAGTATGGGCATCGCATATACCATCATGCACCTCCTTGAGTGCAAGATTAGCCTATTTTGTGTTTAGGCAATGTAAATGGGAACCATCATAGCCTATTAGGTGAATGACTTTAGTAGGTGAAGTGGAGTGAGAGGCATGGTGGAAAATAGACTTATGGTGATTGTGAGATAAGTGGGGTGGAAGTGTGTGATCATGTAAGGTGGTGGAAGTGTCATGGAATGAAAGTGATGAGGGACCAACAATCTCATTTTTAGGGAACTACCTTGGATTTACTTTTATGCTCAAATAGAGTTTATTTTCTTCAAGTAAATTCTCTTGTGATGCTAGGGGGAATGTAAAATTTTCTTTGACTTTGATACCCCAAAGATAGACATAGCATGATTTTTCTCTTTGAAGTCCAATACCTTATTTTTCTTTTTCTTTTTTGATTTTGTATTTGTAGGACTAAACGGTTCATCATTTTCTCCATTATTTTGACAAGTAACATGAGAGATAGAATTTTTTTGGTCCCATGAAGGGGAAGTAGGATATGGCAATGAGGGTTCTGTTGGTTATTTTTCCCAGACTGGATGCTTGTTCCCAGTCACCCCTTACAAAGTAGCCATCAATGATCGACAAGATTCCTAGGCCAGGGGCCAACAGTATAGGAGATAGACTATAAATGTCTCCTCTTCTTCTTTAGGCTCTGCAGAACCAAGGGGGGTATTCCCTACTCAACATCTATGAAATACATCCATGAATTAGCTGGGATGTTGATACAAAGCAGATAAATCCTCTCTTCTATAGACCAAAACTGTGAGATAAGTGCAAAGGGGCTAGCTTCGGGCCTATATTCAGTTGTAGACAGAGGATTTTGGGTCCTAAAACTACTTCTAAAGTCCTAAAAGTTTTGAAGTTGAAGTTTGAGTTTGATTTATATATGGATGCAAAACTAGGACTTTGGGTTACAACAGAGATACCAAACCAGATCGGTGCCTATCCAGGGCTCGAAGTCAGTAGACATATATATGTGAATATTTACCACAGACTTAAGACAATAATCAGATTTCAAGGGGTTTCTAAAATGCATGCCTTACATACAATACCCAAGAGAGAGTATTTAGTTATTTTTTCTTACAAACATCCTTACTGCAATGTATGCTTGTCAACACTTAATCCAAAACATTCAATCTACTCCTTGAGCAAAAGTAAGAGACTAGGTATTCAATATAGAAAACCTATATTCTAGAATCTATAACACCCCTTAGATGTTCAAAGTCAGAAGAAAAACACATTCAGTCTGGAGACAAATAACAAAATACACGCAATGAAGCATTACTCATTTAAATCAACATGAAATCGATAATTCTGTGCATAATACATACAACATACAACTCATAAACTCACAGAGACACCTGAAATAGAGTCACCAAAAAGTTGTATTCCTATTGTAGCACCAAAATTTGTCCAGTTTTTCAACAACAAAATGAGTAACACAGTCTGGCCTTTATACCAAGATTGTGTACCCAGCAAAATTTAATTACATGGCACATCAAAAATTTCGTCAGACTGTGCACCATAAAAATGGCGCTCAAAACACTGCAGGCAATAGGTAGAAGGAATGGCGAGGAGGAACAAAACTCAAGCCCCGTGCCGCTGCTTGGGGACATTCCTCATAAAACTGGTAGTTGGCTCATCACTCAATCCATTACATGTCTCTTCATGACCGCCATTAAAACCTCAACTACCTGTGGGATACAACAGCAGATGCATCTAGAGATTTTCCCGCTCAAAATGGCCGCAGACACAAGGAAAAAACCATCGCTGAAGGTTCAAAACCTGACCATTGATCAAAAAACTCATCGCCAAAATTAACGGTCCCAAAACATGTATGAAGAGTCGCCAGTCAATGATATCATGCCATGTAGGCACCTTAACCCTCTATTGCTGACCTCTTCTCCTTTTATTTTGCCTTTATCGCTCTTGTATATGCAAATCCAAATGCATATACAACATACAAGGCAGACGTCAAATGTTATAGAACAAACTGGAATTCAGTTCGGGTCCAGCTTGTATCTCCATCCTGCACCCATCGCTTTGTATATTACACACATACAAGCGCAAAACATATACAAGGCAGACCTCATTGCATCTATCCATCAGATTTGAAAAATCTTCAAATCTGGGCCTTGTATCATCATGAGTTTGCACATCGACACATATACAAGTGCAAATATACAAGTCATGGACACCAAATATTTCTTCTACTGGATTGGAACACTTCTTGGAATCCAGCTTGTATCCTATCATTGTACATCAGGTTGTATATTTGCATATACAAACATTTATACAAGTCACGGACCCCAAATAATTATATAGCAGCCTAAAACTTTCATCGGGTCTGGAATGTATCTCCTCAATGTATATTTTGTTTGTATGGAGAATATACAAACACAAACATACAAGCAGGGAATCTTTTTAGAATATGCGATGAATGCATATTTCCCTTGTATGCCGAACATGTACAAACCTGTTTGTATAAACTTGCGGTGGGCCCCACCAATTGCATTTTCTGCCTTTGTATATTACAGAATATACAAGGTCACTTGTATATTGCACTGTTCACTTTGCATGTCACAGCGGACCGTTGCACTGTAGCACATGCATATTTGGCTTCCTTGTATATATTTCATTGCATAAGACCCAATGTATATTTGACATACATCCATTCCTGCACATACAAACATGGGATCTTCCTGGAATATTCCCACAATGTATCTTCCATCTTGAACCCGATATGCATTTGGAAATGCATACAAATATAGAATATTCTCGGGGACCCTGCGAAAGATTCTCCCTTGTACATGCGACCTGATATGCATTAAAATATTCATATAACTCAGATTTTCAACATTTTTCAAAGGCCGAATGAGATTTCACTAGCCCACTAACAGATTTGATTACTTGCACACACAGAAACTTGACACTTTCTCATGCACGACGGGAAAAGCGGTAAAATATTGCACGCAGGCCGGTTAACCTAAGAACACTAAAGCACAAGGATGAAACCTGGTAACCAGGAACCCACCACAGAAGGTCATCATCAGGATAAAAGAAGCAATGCAAGACCCTATGATTCAAAAATTTTAGGGTTTGAATGGGAAAAACTACAAATGTTCAAGCTTAAAACCCTAAACATAAATGATTACCAACAGGTTCAATGGAAAATATGGTGGTGTCATGGAAGAGGCATGGAATATTGAGGTCTTCAGAAGAGGCATTAATAGTCCTGGATCGACGATACTTTCAACAAGATTAGAGGATTCACCTTGACTTGTAGGCGCATGAGGATGTTTGGTTTCCACACTAGAAGGCATGTATCCTAATCCATAAGAATGTATCTCATATTCTCCACAAACTTTATTAATGATCTTTACCTTAGTAACTTTAGGATCTTGGGTGGATGAGGAAGTGGAAGCAAGGTCATTAGGATCGATATAAGATGTGGAAGCGATAACCTTATCTTTAGTGGATATATCATTAATAGGACAAAGATTATCTTGATGAGAAGCAACTTCCATAGCTTGACAATATTCAAAGGGTCAAGGATCCGCATAGATAGTAACTTCTTCACCATTATTAGGGAACTTCAAACATTCATGGTAGGTGGAAGGGACAACTTGCATAGCATAGATCCATGGGTGACCAAGTAGGATGTTATATGAAAGATCAAGATCAAGGACTTGGCATGTGGTGTGTTGTATAACTAGTTCCACTTGTATAGGAAGACATATAGTTCCTTTGGATTCTCTCTCGGCATCATCATAACCTTTGATAGTAAAAGTACAAGGTTCTAAGTTAGCTGCTAAATATCCAAATTATTTTATTAATCTCAAGGTACATAAATTCAAACTAGATCCATTATCCAAAAGGACATGCTTGACTTTGTGTTTAGCAATCAGGACCTTAATGTGAAAGGGTTTATTATAAGATGGATCAATGAGCAGTTGCATGTCATGTTGGTTAAAGGTGAGGTGGTAAGTGGAGGATAAGTGACCCACAAGGGCTTGGAATTGATTAGTATCGATATTGTGGAACTTGGGACTCTTGTAAAGCTCGATCCAATATAGCTTTGTGGATAGGGGAAAATTTAAGGAGATCCAAGATGGATATTTGTGCAGGAGTCTTCCAAAGATGGTTTAGAATATTGAAAAGGGAAGTTTGGGACAATGAAGAAGATGGAGGTTGAGGGATAGTGACCATTCCACGTCTTGTTGTAACAACACAATTAGGATATATGGAACTTTTATGGTAATGGTGGCAACTTGTGAAGGATCATGATCAATACACCCTACAACAGAGTCCTAGTTGTAAGGTGCCTTAGTATAGCAGACATTGTTGGAGTGATTATTTTGGGATTGGTTTGAAGTGGAAGGAGAGGATGAAGTGGATTGACCATGCTTTGGAAAAGGATCCTGGTAAATACCCAATTTGTCATTGGATGAGGAGTTGGGAGTTACTTCTAATTTTTCTTGATCAATAAGATCTTAAATGTGATGTTTGAGCCTCATACACTTGTTTGTAGGATGTTTGTAGACATGATGATAACCACAATAGTCCTTCTCATTGTACCATGCAGGTTTAGACTCATTTTCATGATATGGTCTAGTGAAAGGCAATGTAATCATATTAACTTGCATCAACTTTTGAAATACCATTTCAATAGGTTCCCCTAAGTCAGTAAAATGACATCTTGGATTGGATGGTGGCCTAAATTGTCTCTCATGAAGGGAAATGATATTATTCTTAAGGACAATTTGTGCATGGTTTTGGGAAGGTTGAGTTGTTTGAATGTGTTTCACATTAGTGACTCTATCACTAACCACATGTTTGTTCTCAGACCAAGGTTTAAATTTGTCATTCGTTTGATTATTTTCCTTGGTATAGTCTTGAGTAAACCTTTAGTGATAAGGGATTTTCAATATTAACACCTTTCTCAATGGTCTCATCAAAGGTGGAAAGATAATGGATTTGGTCTCGATTAACATTTTGGATGAAAATATTGACTAATTATTTTTTAGGGATTGCCTATGGGATTCAACTTGCAATCCCTCTCCACCTTTGTAGGTAAGAAGAAAATCTTTCTCCATTATGTTTGTTGGCATTGCAAAGGTCTAACATAGTAAGTTCATGTTCAACATTATACGATAAACGTGCCACAAATATTTTATCTAGTTGAGGCAATGTTGTGACAATATTAGGAGTGAGATGATGAAACCAATCTAAGGCTTGTCTGGCCAAACTTAGATAGGTAAACATCATAATGAGAAACTTCTTGACAAGCCATGAAAAATTGTTTGATGTGGTCATGAGGGTCTCGTTTTCCCTTGTATTTGTAAAACTCAAGAACTTCAAAGTTCAATGAAAAAGTTGTCATCATAACAGATTGGTCAAGAGGATAGGGACAAAAATCCTCAAACTTAAAATTTTTATGTTGAGTCGTAGTTTGCATTCTTTGAACTTCATTCTCTAACTTTTGCATCTTATGTTCCAAAGGATTCACAAGGGGTGGAGTTTGATATGACACCATGGGATGAGTGGCCAATAAATTATGTTGGTAGGAGATATGTGATGAGATGAGTGGAGAAGTGTTTGAATATATGGGTTGATGACTTTGGGGTATTGACATGGTAGATTGATATGATTGATGAATGGGGTATGATGAAATGACCACATGATGGGAGATAGGTTGAGAAGGGATTTATTGGGATGGAATGTGAGATGTAGATGGAATATCAAGTGTTTTTTGAGGAATGGAAAATGTACTTGGATATGTTGATGAGATGACTTAGGTGGGTTGAAGGTTTGTGGTATGGATGATGAATTAGGTATTTGAGGGATGTCAATGTCATTTTGTGATGAGGAGCTAAGATGATTTGGATCTTGTGGTTTTCCCAAATTATCTTCAAGAAGTTTCATGACCAAATCCTTATGTCCTTTGATGAAATCTATGAATGTGGGTGAAAGATCATGTTGATTAAAATCATGGTATTACAATTTGAGGCATTGTAGGGCAAGTTTCTTCATTTCCAAAAGTTGTCATAAAGCCAAGTGAATATCTAATTTGATCATCATACGTACTTGTGGGATGAAGTGGATTGGGTAGATTGTATTGGTTAGAATCCATGATTTTCTTGACTTGTGATCTAGTTATGGGGGCATAAAATGAGAGATCTTGATGATGAGACAAAAGGTTGACTTGTTCAAGATCTTGGATTAAATTAGGGATGATGAGGGATTGAATGACAATAGGATTAGAGATGATGTGGATTGAGATGACTAGAAGGATGATGACAACTTGGACTAAGTTTGGGATTAAGATCAAGATTCAAGACCCTATTAGATTCGATGGAATGGATCAAAGATGGTGTTGTGGGAACGATATATCTTGAGAAGAACACAAAGATTGATTAGGATTAAATTATTGGATGATAGATTAAAAGATGAGGGTCTTGATCAAAGTCTAAATCTCAATTCAAAGTTTAAGACAGGCTTGATGTGGATGGAAGATAAGGTATGTGAAATGGATGGAAGTAATGTGGACTATGGATGTGGATTGCGAATGAATAAACCTTAAGCTAAAGTGTGAAAATGATTCTCAAAATGTTAAACTATGGACCCTAGGATGGTTGGATGTTTTAAAATATTTGGATGCTTGACTTGAGACAATTTTGCAAATAAAAGATTTTCACACATACATGCATAGATTTGCAAAAGATTTGGACTTTAATTGGGTGGTGTAAATGAACACACAAGTACAACACAACCACACCCTAGATTATTCAAGTGGGTTTGACTCTTAGCGTAGGCCCACACTCAATGTTGCAAGTATGGGTCTAACTGGTGTTGTCATTGATGTCAACATACTTCTGTTACAAAAATGACAAGGATTGGATGAGCTATGTACTGAGGATATTGAGAAAATTAGTCATATCAGGAATAGAGAAGAATAGTGAAGACAGTAAGCTAAAGATCCAAGTTAAGATGACTATCAGAGGTTACGGTTCAAAGGGTTTGTAGCTATGAGTCTTAAAATACTCTAGTAAAGATTTCAGAGGTCCACATGAAGATATGAAGAAGTTATGGCCGCTCAAGTAAAACCGGTTCCGACAGATGTTCAGAGGTGACAGAGTAACACAGATAGGTCCGGTGAGATCTAGAAATGCATTGTCCTATTCTACATATTTGAGGAAGTGTTGAGGAAGTCTCTGAGAAGTGTTAACTAGTTTGGTTCATGGCTTGAAGGTCTGGAAGCATCTATTCTTCTGTAACAGTGATGACAGACTGTGTTCTTGACGTTCCGGATGAAGGAGAGAAGGATTCCAGTAAGCAGATGAAGTGCGGATGTTGTTGGTGTTTCAGGATATCTTGTGGTGGTCTTAGGATCGTGTCCAGTTCGTGTTGGTGGTCCACATTGGAGTTGGAGCTTGCAATTGAAGAATAACCTCCAAATGATGGTGTTCTTCCTGAGACTGGCCGACTGGATGTATTACACATCTTGCAGATGATCTTATAGATGTTTGCCGACTTAGATGATTATTCCTAAGTCAATGCCTTGTATAAATAAGGGATTATAAAGTCATTGCAAAGTGTGTCTAGTGGTGATGAGAGTGTGGTAGCGAAGAAGAGAGCGAAAGGCAAAGTAGAAGTTTTTGGGCCTAAATGGAACTGATCCAAGCATGGTAAAGATGCTATTCTCTAGTTCAAGTTTGTAATACTTGTTACTTTGTAGACAGTGTGTCACTTGTAGGCAGTGAGCCTCTTGTGAGTAGTGTGCTCAGGTAGTGAGCCCTAATTGGCATGTGCCATTTGCTCTTTCTATTCTTCTAACAGAGAATTTAATCTTGGGTTAATCACCCCGTGGTTTTTACCTTAACCGGGTTTTCCACGTCAAAATCTTGGTGTCTCATGTGTTGATGAGTTTCTACTTTTTATTTAGTTGCATTTTGTTTTATGATTAATATACTGCTAATCACTAAGATGATTTAAGTGTGAAATTGGAGAAAGTTTTGGACAACTGATTCACCCCCCCTCTCAGTTGTGTGTCCTAAATCTAACAATTGGTATCAGAGCCAAGTTCCTCTAAAAGGAGCTTAACCGCTTGAGGAGATCTAGGATGTCGTCATACAAAAAGGATAGTCTGAAGTTTGATGGAACCAACTTTAATTTGTGGAAAGGTCGCATGAAATGTCACTTGCAATGTATGGGTACGGTGTACTGGACCATGGCTACAACACAGTATACACCTCCACAGGGTGGTCTGAAAGTAGCAAATGAAATTATAGATGCTAAAAATAATCTGCAGACTATTGAAGCTCTTCTAAGCGCATTATTTGATTCAGAGCTCTCAAATGTTATTGACCTACCAACTGCTTTTGAGATTTGGCAAAAACTGGAACTTCTGCATGAAGGAGACAAGTATGTCAAAAGTACAAGGTTACAAAGTCTGAAAGGAAAATTTGAAAACCTGAAGATGAGAGAAGATGAAAACATCACTACTTTCATGCCAAGAGTAAATGAGCTTGTTTGTGGAATTAGAAATGCTGGTGGAGTCTTGGAAGAAGATGAGATTGTTTGCAAAATTCTCAGATCCTTTCCTACTTCTTACAAAATCAAGGCTGCTACCATTGAAGAATTCAGAGCCCATACAACTGTCACAAGAGATCAATTAGCTGGAAAATTGGCTGCATTTGAAATGATAGAGTTTGGAGATGAACCCCCCAAGACTGAATCTGCATTCAAAGCCAGTACCTCTGTTAAAGGTAAACAAAGGTTTGATTCGGGAGAGAATTCATCAAGGAAGCTGTCATGGTATGAAAAAGAAAGAAAAGATCTGGAGGAAGAAGAAGTAGAAACTGCTCAACTTGAAGCCCTTATCGCAAAGAGGCTGCCAAGAGGATCTAGTAAGTATGAGGAAAATTACCTTTTAAGTGTTTCAACTGCAATAAGATTGGTCATTTTGCCTCAAAATGTCTGGAAAGATTTTCAAGGCCAAATCCTAATAGATCAAGGTTCAAAAAGAATTGCTACTATGTTCATAAAGAAGATGATAATGAAGGAGTAACAGATGATGAATCAGAGATAGGAAATAAATTCAGAAGTGATTGGGTGTTTATTGCCATCAAGGAAGAAGAACCAATATCCTCTGAATCTGTCAATCATAAAATTGTAGAAAGAGCTCTGGCTGCTCAAATTGAAGAAAAAGATGACTGGGTCATTGACAGTGGTTGCTCTCACCATATGACAGGTGACAAAAATAAGTTTATAGATTTGGAAAGGTATGAAGGAGGAGTGGTAAAGTTTGGTGATTATTCTGTTGGTAGAATCAGAGGAAGAGGAACTATTTCTTTTGATGGAAGGAACAAAACCGGTAATGTACTATATGTTGAAGGTTTGAAGCACAATCTTCTCAGTGTTGGATAGTTGGTGGACAAAGGCTATGATCTCCAGTTCAAGAATGGAAAATGCAAGATTTTTGAAAGTTCCAAAATAGAGATTGCATCTGGTACCCAAACTAAAGGTAATATCTTCCACTTGGTTGGTACTGGTAAAAGTTGCTTATTTGCTCAGGTTGATCAAAGTTGGTTATGGCATAGGAGAATGTGTCATGTGAATTTTGATAATATCATCAAGATAAGCAATACTCAAGCTGTAAGAGATCTTCCAAAGTTGGTGAAACCTACAAATAGTTTGTGTAAAGAATGTCAGTTGGGCAAACTAAGCAGAGTCACATTCAAGAGTAAGAAATTGTCTTCTACCAGTTTATTGGACTTAGTTCACACTGATTTTTGTGGTCCGGCAAGAACCAGGAGTGTGCAAGGTGATAGATACTTCATGTTACTAATTGATGACTATTCCCGAATGATGTGGATAACCTTTCTGAAAGAGAAATCAAAAGCTCTTGAGAAATTCAAAATATTCAAGGCTATGGTAGAGAATGAAACCGGATTAAAAATTAAATGTCTGAGATCTGATAGAGGTGGGGAATTCACATCCAGTGAGTTCTTAGAGTTCTGTCAGAAACATGGAATAAAGAGATAGTTATCTGCTCCTAGGACTCCACAACATAATGGAGTAGTGGAAAGAAAGAACCAGACCATCCAGGAAGCTTCTAGGCCCATGATGATGGAAGCAAATGTTCCTCAGACCTATTGGAGAGAAGCTGTCAGCACTGCAGTCTATACTCTCAATTGAGTTCAAATCAGAAGTAATACCGGTAAGACTCCTTATGAACTTTGGTTTGGCATCACTCCTACTGTGAGGTATTTCAAAGTTTTTGGTAGCAAATGTTACATTAAAAGAGATGAAGATCTAGGAAAGTTTGATGCTAGAAGTGATGAAGGAATATTCTTGGGTTACTCTACTCAAAACAAAGCATACCGATGTTATAACAAGAGACTAAGAAAGATAATAGAAAGTACAAATGTGAAGGTTGATGAGGGAATTGAGAAACCCTCAAGGTTTTATGAATATGATGAGGATGATTAGAATGGTGTTCTGATTCAAGGAGTCCAAACCTCTTCTGAAAGTCAGGTTCAAACTGATCTGGTAAATTAGGAAGAAGAAACAAGTCTGAATGAGCTTGATCAAGAAGCAGAAGTGTAAGAAACTCCCAAAGTTCCAAGGTATGTAAGACTGAACCACTCTGAAGATCAGATCATAGGTGACAAAAACAAAGGTGTGCAAACTAGAAGGAGAATTGCTCAAAATTCAGATGAGTATTGTTTGATTTCAAAGATTGAACCTAAGACAATAAATGAAGCTTGCAATGATGAAAACTGGACCAAAGCAATGGAGGAAGAGTTGATGCAAATTGAGAAAAATCACACTTGGGATCTTGTTCCCAGACCTAGAAATAAGAATGTGATTGGAACCAAATGGGTCTTCCAAAACAAACTAAATGAAGTTGGTGAAGTAATCAGAAATAAAGCCAGATTGGTCTGCAAGGGCTATTCTCAAATAGAAGGAGTTGATTTTGAAGAAACTTTTGCTCCAGTGGAAATAATTGAAGTAGTTAGATTATTCCTTGCATTTACTGCCTTCAAAGATTTCAAAGTATATCAGATGGATGTCAAGTCTGCCTTCCTAAATGGTGACCTAGAAGAAGAAGTATACATTGAGCAACCGGATGGATTTCAATTGTCTAATCATGGTAATATGGTCTGCAAGTTGAAGAAGGCATTGTATGGACTGAAGAAAGCACCAAGAGCCTGGTATGAAAGATTGGATAAACATCTTTTGAAGATTGGTTTCAACAAAGGTACTGCTGACAGTAATTTGTACTTCAAAATTGATCATGAAAACATCTTGATTGTTGAAGTGTTTGTTGATGATATCATATTTGGAGGAAGAGATAGTATGTGTAAAACTTTTGCAAATCAAATAAAAAGTGAGTTTGAGATGTCCATGCTTGGGGAAATGAATTTCTTCTTGGGTCTACAAATCACTCAAACAAAGAAAGGAATCTTCATTTCTCAAACCAAATATGTGAAAGAATTGTTGAAGAAATTTAGGATGGAAGACTCAAAACCAATGAACACTCCCATGGCAACCGGATGTAAATTGAGCAAAGATGATGATTCTCCTAAGGTTGATCAGACAAAGTATAGGTCAATGATTGGAGGGTTGTTGTATCTCACTCAAACCAGACCAGACATAATGCAGGCTGTTGGTCTTGTTGATAGATTTCAAGCTGATCCTAGAGAATCTCATGTCATGGCAATCAAAATAAATTTTAGATATCTAAAGGGGACAGTTGAGTATGGCCTATGGTATCCTAGAGATCATGATTTCTCTCTTCATGCATCTACAGATGCTGATTAGACAGGAGATGTGGATGACCGGAAGAGTACCAGTGGTGGAGCAGTCTTTTTGGGGAAGAGATTGGTTTCTTGGCTAAGAAAGAAACAAGAGGAAATATCTCTATCCACAACTGAAGTAGAATATATTGTAGCAGCAGGCAGTTGCACTCAAGTTTTGTGGATGAAGCAAATGCTAAGAGACATAAGAGTGGAATATGAGGAGCCTATCACAATATTCTGTGATAATTCAAGTGCAATAAATATATCTAAGAATCCGGTGTTGCATTCAAAGACTAAGCATATATCTATCAAGTTTTACTTTCTAAGAGAACAAGTGCACAAGAATGAAGTCAGATTGGAGTTTGTGCCTTCCAAGGATCAGATTGCAGATATCTTTACTAAACCTCTACCTAAGGACTCTATTGAGTATCTCAGGGAGAAGTTAGGGGTTATTGCTCCTCCGGTGATGAACTAAGGTGCATTGATGTGCATCAGTCCGGTGGATATCACAGTCATATTTTATGATCCGGATTGATGATGGGGAGCTGCCACTCAGGGGGAGCAGCTGATATGTTCTTGAAGAGTTGAAGTTACAAGTATAAGTCCTTTGCCATTAATGTCAAAGGGGGAGAGAAGACATGTGAAAAACAAGTGGTTGATGATCAAAGGGGGAGCAGTGAAGGAAGAGAAGACATGTGAATGGTTGTTGCTGATAGGGGGAGTTGTGAGAGTAAGGAGAAGTTCTTGTCTTGATGGTTTTTCACATCATATGTTTCCATCAATGACAAAGGGGGAGATTGTTGCAAGTATGGGTCTAACTAGTGTTGTCATTGATGTCAACATACTTCTGTTACAAAAATGACAAGGATTGGATGAGCTATGTACTGAGGATATTGAGAAAATTAATCATATCAGGAACAAAGAATAACAGTGAAGACAGTAAGCTAAAGATCCAAGTTAAGATGACTATCAGAGGTTGCGGTTCAAAGGGTTTGTAGATACGAGTCTTAAAATACTCCAGTAAAGATTTCAGAGGTCCGCATGAAGGTATGAAGAAGTTATGGCCGCTCAAGTAAAACTAGTTTTGGCAGATGTTCAAAGGTGACAGAGTAACACCGGTGAGATCCGAAAATGCATTGTCCTATTCTACAGATTTGAGGAAGTGTTGAGGAAGTCTCTAAGAAGTGTTAACTAGTTTGGTTTGTGGCTTGAAGTTCCGGAAGCATCTATTCTTCTGCAACAGTGATGACAGACTGTGTTCTTGACGTTTGGGATGAAGGAGAGAAGGATTCCAATAAGCAGATGAAGTGTGGATGTTGTTGGTGTTTTAGGATATCTTGTGGTGGTCTTAGTATTGTGTCCAGTTCATGTTGGTGGTCCGCATTGGAGTTGGAGCTCGCAATTGAAGAATAACCTCTGGATGATGGTGTTCTTCCTGAGATTGGCCGACCGGATGTATTACACATCTTGCGGATGATCTTATAGATGTTTGCTGACTTAGATGATTATTCCTAAGTCGATGCCTTGTATAAATAAGGGATTGTAAAGTCATTTCAAAGTGTGTCTAGCGGTGATGAGAGTGTGGTAGCGAAGAAGAGAGAGAAAGGAAGAGCAGAAGTTTTTGGGCCTAAATAGAATTGATCCAAGCATGGTAAAGATGCTATTCTCCAGTTCAAGTTTGTAATACTTGTTACTTTGTAGACAGTGTGTCTCTTGTAGGCAGTGAGCCTCTTGTGAGCAGTGTGCTTGGGCAGTGAGCCCTAATTGGCATGTGCCATTTGTTCTTTCTATTCTTCTAACAGAGAATACAATCTTGGGTTAATCACCCTGTAGTTTTTCCTTTAACCAGGTTTTTCACGTCAAAATCTTGGTGTCTCATTTGTTGATGAGTTTCTACTTTTTATTTAGTTGTATTTTGTTTTATGATTAATATACTGCTAATCACTAAGAGGATTTAAGTGTGAAATTGGAGAAAGTTTTGGACAACTGATTCACCCCCCCTCTCAGTTGTGTGCCCTAAATCTAACACTCAATCCCTCTTCAATATTCCTACCTAACTAGGAATATATTTTCAAGAGCGAATAGCTAGGGATCAAGTAGCCCAAGGCTCACCCTTTCCATTTCCTTGGAGGCTTTGATGCCTTACCCAAATAACTTATATTTCTACTCAAGGAGGTACATGGTGAGTATTTTTAGGCTTGTTTCTGAACCTTTCACCACACTACAAAACAGTTGAAAGGTTTTAAGCTAGGATGTACAAGCTCTCTAGGGGTGTCCCTAATATACACAAGGTATGTGGGGCTCAAATCCATGAACACTAGTCCATTGAAGGCATGCAACATAAGTGCAAAAAAATGTCACTTTACCTTGTGTCCTGAATTACCAGGGGCCCCAAGGCTGTGTTAATGACTATGTGACTAGATTGAGGTAGAACTTTTGTTCTCCTCCCTTTATATACCCCGTTGGAATGCATGGTTGAGGTCACCCCTTGGAGTAAGTATGTCTCCAAGGTAGGCCTCCTAAGAAAGGGTGACAAAAATGAATCAAATGGTGTTTTTGATCTCCAAGATCACCTTGCGGCGTGAGGAGAGAGCATACATAGACACTTGACCCACATAAGCAATGTTAATTAACCCTTAGAAATTGAAATGTGTGATGTGAATATGAAGGTGCTCAAAAGGTGTTTTTGATTCCTAAGATCATTTTGTAACACGAGGGAAGAGCATACACACCCCTACAGCAACAATCAAGCTCACCAAATAAAGCAAACACAAGTTCTTTTTATGCCCAAATCCAAATGTGATTTTGTAAACAAGTACTTGTTTAAAATGATATATCTGCTAAAACTTAGAAATAAATGACTGTGTACAACAAATTAAATGTTACCAATATATTCTTTACAATTTTCTAAGCAATTTCAAAAAAAATTTCACTAATTTTGATTTAAAATGCAAAAGTTATGCTCAATTGAAGATTTTAAACAAAAGTCAACTTTAAACAAGTGCACCTAGAAATCCATGTCATATCTGAAGATGAGACCTACACCAATACAAAGTACATTGAATAAGATTTCCAATGACTATAAATTTGTAAAAATCTGATATGATTGATCATTTTATGAGAAAAAGAAAAAAAACACCTATTTTGCTAAGTAGAAAGCAAAAGGGTACTCCCTGGCGGTTAAGCTCTGACTATTAGCAGTTTGAGGTACATTGGTCATATGGATGGTTTGTCTAACGTGGTTAAAACAAATGCCAGTGCCAAGCTATCTGGGTAACTCCTAGAAGTTTATGTGTTTCCTACTCACATGCAAGGGTTAGTGCCACATCTAACCATAAACATAAACCTCCAAAATTTGAAAACTACGCGATTATAATAAAAGTCAACACTGGCTGCTCCTGATAAATATTAACAGTAAAAATTAACTGCCCCTTGAAAATCTTAGTTGCCTGATAATCATAACAATAAAAACTCACATTGAACTCACACATAAGCCACTAACATCAAATTTCAATGTTAATAGGTGGTAATGGTCTGAATAGTGATAGTTTGGGTTTGGGCACTGGCGATAAGGTTTAAACTAAATGCTACTATGAAATCAATGTAACAATTGATGAAAATGTTGGTGTTTATTGTTAGAGGTTGCAATTGAATGCCCACAACAAATGTTAATGATACTTAACCGTTATCTCTGTATGGACCGCCTACTCCCACCTGACCGTGACCATCTACGAATAAGAAATGTTAGGGGAAAATTTAACCGTCTAATAAAATTAAACAACACCGTGAAAATTTAAATGTTAATGACTACTGTCGAATAAGAATTGGGTGGTTCCGGTGAACCCCATCCCTTGCTGCTTTGACCACGGTTAGAAAGTCCTGGCCAGCGGTGGCTGTAGCGGTGGCGAGTGGTCTTGTGCCTTTCTACCCCTTTTCTCAGCTCTGGGGGCCTACAGTCTGCTAGGGGAGAAAACTACGGGCCTATTTTCTCACTTGAATATGAAAATAGAAGAGGCCTACCATAATCATCATCATCCTTATGAACATGGTTGTAGACAAAGTGAGAGAAAATACATCCAAATCACCAAATTCAATTAGAATAAGAGGCATTACAACTTCAAGTGACTAACCACAAAGCATATATGAATAGTAGAATTTATAATATGAAACCTTGTACAAAGGCACCTTAAAAATGACAAGTGAAAGACATGCACATCTCTAATTACAAGAATCCAACGAGAATATACATTAAAATTTTACGCAATCATATATTAGGCCAACCAAGAGCTTGGCATCAAAATATTGCCATTTTAGTATTAGTATGAGTCATTAAAATAGTAAAAGCTATAAGACAAAGTGAACAAAAGAAAGAGTAGTTGGGAATAGGGCTCAAAGCTTGTTCCACCCAATTACCCAAGACACACACCAAAAAGGTAAGGACAAGAAGTGAAAGACATAAAATCTATATAAGCAATGATGACTTTGAGATTTCATAAAGAAGTATATGAATTTCATCCACAAAGGCAATATGTTCAACTTTGGTCATAGCAATACCAACCCTCTCTTAACCCTCTCTTTATCATTATACGTTTCACATTTGATAGATAACCTAAATACAAATTGTCGTGACACAACATTTCTTAGAACCTCTTAAACCACTTTATGTTTAAGTAGTAACAACTACAATTCCATTGCAATGACACCCATCCGAACATTCCCAGTTTGATCAAATGCAACCACTTGTTGCATGTTACCTATATGGTCTTGCAATTAAAATTTTAGCATATAGTTGAAGTCACAATTAGTAAGGTGTTTGCTACATTTTGGGAAATGCCAAAGACTATATAATTTTTATACAACCTTTTTCTTGTATTTCTTTCCATTGACAATAGTAAGACAAGAAAGGTAACAAAAGTTGTATAGATGTAGCTTTGTCATAGTGGCATGGACAACCACAATCTCTATCTTATCAAAATTTAGAAGTGATTGAGCATCAAAGAGGAACATGACTATCATGATTGCAAGCACAGGTACCCCCTTGAAAAGCATGTTGAAGCATGCAAGGCACCTTTTTAGGCATTCCAAGAATTCAATGTCGTAGCATCTTTAAGACTATGATTTAAATGGATCTTTGTGGGTCATACAATGTCGATGGTTTTTCCATTCCATGATGCCATACGACCACCTCTAACCATAATCATACGAGGATACTCTTGTGAGAACAACTCATTTAGTTGACTTCCCTCTACATCAGCATGTGTGCCCCAAAAAGTCACATCAATGGTAAACCCTAACATGTCAACAAAATGCCCAACACATTTAGCTATCTTTGTGCCATCACACTTACACATTTTTGATGTAATGGAGATGGTCTCTATAACACCAATAACATCAAGCAAGGAATTAGCTACAACTATTTGAAGGTCTTGGGTTTGTGTGAAGTGGAAGTTATGGGTGGGTGTGTTGGAGGTGTCACAATCATAGAGAATAATTATTGAATAAGTTTGCAATAAGATCTCCCATGGATTCGGGGAGTGATTATAAGTAGGTTTTGTTGCCTTCACATGACCATTAGAAATGGCATACACCATGTCAACCTTGACAACATCATAAAATGATTGGCTACATCATTGAAGCATGGAAAATATATTTCACTTCAATCACCTCTATTATTTTTGAAGTTACACATTGCACCCTTAGCCAACGCCCTATCTTGAATCGATCACCATTGGTATGATTGCATAAGGCATACTTAATGTATTAGAAGAAGATTGCAAGGATGACCCATGTGATGATGCACCAATATCAAAAGAATAAATGTCTATCCCAAAGCCCCAACCACCCTCCCCCCCAACTTTTGATCAATAGGGATAGAAGCAAGAAAATAAGGTGCACCAACAATGAGAGAAAGAACATACAAAACTTTCAAATAGATAATAAGAATTGACCTATAAATTACAAAGGAGGGAAATGTAAACGTATAGAAATCATTGAATGTAAGGTTAAAAGAGTACAAGACCATGTAGGGGAGATGCAACCATTTTTGTACATCATTTTTTGAACACCTGACATGCATAGCCTAATGGTTGCACAATGGACCCCTCCACAATGCTGCCTCCAACAAAAAGCTCATTATATTTAAAGGGAAGGAGAGCATCATGTATGTGTGTTCCATTAGAAAGTTGAAGATGACAACTCATGGAAGCATTACACTTAAAAATAATGGGAGCCAATAAGATAACTTGGAGGTTTGGGCACATGCCAAAGGAGCCAGCAAACAATATATTGATAGCGCCATCGGTCAAGGAGATGTCCATGATGAAAGAGAAGATAAGATGATATGAGCCTACAAACAATTTTAAACAAATATCCAATGAGGAGAGGATGAAGCATGATAAAGAAGAAGGCATCTAATCTAAATGAGGAAGAAAGCACCACACAATAATGCCAATCTCTAATTTGGAAATGGATAGTATAGACCATTTTAAGAGATGTAAATGTAACCACTAAATTAAGAAGCTAATCTTAATGGAGGGAATTGCAAGAAAAGGAAAGAACAATGCAAATTGACTTGTAAAATGTACACAACACATGGGCATTTTATTCACAACCACATTGGGCAACCATTATATACAATAGTCAAAACACTTCAACATTTTAGTTACAAGCATTCTATGTACAAAATGGCATACTACCAACAAGTAGTATCAATGAATGGCCTATTTACATTGGAAGCAAGTTATGGACAAGAAAAAGTTGCCAATAATGTCTTATAAAATGAGCTAATTAATACTACATATTAACCATATAGTGTGCAAATGCACATAATATCTTCACTGATCCACTCACTCTATAGAACTGATTATAGTAAATCTCTTTAAACCAAAAGTACAATCGATCAATTTTATCATATGCAGTTATGAAGTTAGCCAAGGTATCTTAGAATACTTGCATCTCACCGTCCTCTTGACAATCATCTAGGATGAGACACATTCCTAGCACTGTCAACAATCCTAGAACAAGACTAGGACAACACAAAATAAAGTTCATAGTCCTAATGGTATAGTCAAATCAAGTGTAGCATGAATAGCTGACCCACCAAGGAGTGGGCTCATCACACTCCTATTTAAATTACTACTAGAACATTCAACAACCTTGAAAGGACATTGTGTAGTTTCCATTTCCCAATCCTTGTATCTAGAAACTAAATTTCAAAATGAGGAAGAACACTTTAGACTCATTTAATGTATAATGTAATCTTAATCAACTATCCCAAAGGATGGAAAAGGAAGAATCATTTAGTAAATTATAATCACCAATACAACATAATAACCACTAAAACAAGTAAGAAATTCAACAACATAGGCATGCGATAATGAAAACAAAACTAATACAAAATAACAGTGCTATATTGAAAACAAACTCATGAAGAATCAATGACCAAAACTAAAATGTAGCCAACAAAAGAAGCCAACTATTTACCACTTACTAGTAAATATGAGGGGTAAAATTTATATTTGTGTGACCATTAAGAGGTGCAATGACCTATTTATGGAATACATTTTTTCATTCTTTTTATCATAGTAAGATATAGAGTTTTTTGTGTTAAATTTTTTATGATAGCTTTTAAATTTTTCTTCAATTACCCATGGGTATAAGTATTTTTTTTAAATAATAAATATCATAGATTTCACCTAATGCTTTGGGTGATGGAAACACATTTTTCTCATGCTAAACAAATATCTCTTGTTGCATATTTTGGTTTGTGATCTATATCTTTTCTATGTCTTGTGTATTAAAATTAAAAGTGGCTGATGGATGTTAAACTTCTAATGAGTCTATTTGCTAAATTTTTAGTGAAGTTTATGTGTAGTTGCTTGATTTATATAACCATCTTTACTCCTCAGAAAGTTTTAGATGCTTAATGTATATGTTAAATGTACTTTGTTGGCAACAAATAGTGTAGTAACCAATAGTCATTGCAAGTGGCTACAAGAAGGATGCAGAGCATAAGACTGACTAGGGGCATGTCCCCAATGAAATTATATGTATATAATAACATAAGAGTATAAGTAGGAAGTAATGGAGCATAGAAGAATATAGGAGTATAATAGAATAGAAAGAGAACATAAGAAGACTATATATCTAAGGTTGTATTACTTGAAGTATATATGAATATACAAGAAAGACATATGATTTGGAGGCTCAAATAAATGTTTAATTGTTGTATGATGAATTACCTATTATATTGAACTGTTGCATTATGTTATTTCTCACTGTAAACACTCTGATAATTATTTTACTATTATAACTGGGGTATAGACACTACATGCAGGACACTTGGGCTTAGAACTCTAGCATATGATCCCTCTTCTCTTGTCAAAATTTTGGTTATATTAAAGAATAAATCATAGCAACAAAATAAAAAATTGCAGACCAAAAGAAGCTAGTAGGAAGGATATTATAAAGAAGACATGATTTTTTTTATTATTTACGGTAGATTCTCCTAGGTATTTATCTCATGAGAGAGGATCAGACACCTAGGGGATGACAAATAGAAAGGGGGGATCTTGAAAAGATACCTAAAAAGATGTGACTAATCAAAGTAGGCCAACCATGGGATACATAAAAAGACTAATGAAATACCATATCATAAACACCCATGGCAAAAAGAGATAACAAAAGATTAAGGGAAATTAAGGAGAACATCTAGTTGTAAATAGAATTGAACATGGAGTAAAAGAAACAAAATAACAAAATAAAGACAAGACAAATACTGTAGAAGGATGAGAAAGTAGAATAAATAGAGTTAGAACATGCAAAAAGGGCTACAATTGAAAAAGTTATGGAGGAAGAAATAGAGCACGCCAAAGGGGCTGCGATTGAACAAGAAGACACTAATCTAGGTGATTTTGAAGGAATAAGGGAGTGTGCCACAAGGGATGCAACTAATAACAAGGAAACATAGTCATATAACACTCCACAACAATTGAACTCTCATCTTGATAAGGTGATAGAGATCATCAATAATTTAGAAGAAAGCAACAAAGAATATGGGATATTTATAGAAATATGGGAAGGAGGATGTAATAGCATAGAGGCTCCACCACTTCCAACATTAAATAGAGAATTGCACATTTAACCTAACCTATCCAATATCTGAATTATAATTGATGAAAATTTTGAAAAATTCCTAAATCCCATGGAAAGATTACAACCCTTAAAATTTGATGTAGAATATTTGGATCAATTAGTGACCAAAAGTGTAAGGAAATTAAGAGATGAGAGCTTATACCAAGTGATACAAGAAGGAAATAACAACATGTTCAATCTAAATGCAATTGGAATGAGGGATGAAAATTGGAAAACGCCATTATCTTATGATATGTCCTTAACTAATAAGAAAACATCTCCTAAAATAAAGTCCCACTTTGAAGAGTTACAACCCCTGAAATAGGAGTCATCCCCCATGTCATATAAGTCAAGGATGATTTTTACATCAAATACAAGTGAAAATTTAAGTGAAATATGAGAATCCCAAGAACAAAAATTTGTGTGGGATTGTGACGAGGTATTAGGGAAATAATATTTTGATATACAATTAACCAAAGATAAGGGAAGAGCTAGAAAGATACCACAACATAAAACACACAAATAAAAGATCAAACAACAAAAAAAACTATTGAAAACAATGCAAAGAACATAAACAACTTGTTTTGTATAAAAAGAGGATGGATGGGATTGATTTGGTTTTGTTTTGATGGGTGTTAGATCCTCCTTTCACTACAAACATTCAAGGGCATAACAACCGAGTTGAATCTCCACTAAGCAAGATCATTCACCTAGCAGGTGGGGCTACCACTTGGAATGATGCAGAAACTCAGATGTTATCAAACAATATATCAACTTAAAGCTCAAATGCTCTCAAAACCCTAATTATGCAAAATAGTGAATAAACTGGTAAATTTTGATAAATATCTGCAGATTAAGGAAAAGGGTAGAGATTAATAACTGATCATCTTTCGAAGTTTGGAATTTGGAATATTCAAGGACAATGCCCTAGGTTCCCAAGTCCAAGGCACTATTTTTGTCATGGAATGTAGAACTCCTTTCGGCATTGATAATCATTGTTCCGACTGTTTTTGTCACTCGAAATGCAAACACTACCCTAGGTGCCCAAGTCTAAGGTAGGCAAATTCTCAGGATGTAGAAGCTCCTTTAGATACAGAATGTCCCTGTTGTTGGGAATTAAGGTGTCTCAACCTTGGTAATTCCTTGCATTATTTATGTTTGTATTTATTAATTCATTGCCTATGTTGTAAATTAATTGTAAATTCTATATTGTCATATTGTGGGATGTGGCATGGTGATGTGTCATCCTACATGGAAGATGACAACTTGTAATTTTGTCCTCACATGAGGAGATAGGCGTCCCACTTTGTCATAGGAGCATTTTTCCATGTGTTGGCATCTTTCATGTTGTGTAAGTGAATGTTTGACCAAAACGGTTATGACGGATTCCTATGACGAAGTTATGACATGTAAGGGTCTGAAATAGAAGCTTGTAAGATAGGTGAAGACATGTGTCATCAAACATCTTTGAAAAAAGGCATATTTGGGTGCCTTAAGGTGGACTATGATATGTTGTAAGAGAATATGCTATTTATAGCCTGTGTATGACATATTCTCTTACAACTGTAAGTTGTAACCACTATGACAGATTCTATGACAGTCGTAAGTGTCGTAAGAGCATCTGTCATAGCCCATTTTGGAAATAGGCAACCTCTTTGGGATGGGAGCTGTGGACAAGTGTCAGGCACATTCTATAATGTTGACCAAGTGTCCTTAGGCATGGGTTTTGGTCCATGAGGCCAAGTTGGACACCCATTCCAAGTTTGGACCAATATTGCCTTGTACATTCTATATAAATAGGTGCTTGGAGGAGGAGACATATTAAAGGATTGATAGGTACTATTATGCTACCGGATTGACTCTAGATACGAGTATCGAAGACCATTGAAGCTTGCATTGCAAGTGTATTGTAAACAACTTTTAGTTTTGATAATACATTGTGCAGGTTTCTAAGTGTGGGGTTTTTCACCTAATAAGGGTTTTCCCCACATTATATCTTTGTCTCTCTTCTTCTGTCTTCTTTTTGGTTCATGTGTATTACTGCAATATCTCTGTTAGATGCTCTATGTTTTTGTAGTTGTAAGGATTGATTTGAATTTGCATAGCCCTCTCCTCATTAGATTAGTGTAGGAAGCGATTTCCACACACCTAGCTTCCTTTCAGTTGGTATCAGAGCTTGGCCAGTTTTGGTCTTAGTTGTTGGGTAGAGGTTTTTGAGCTGATCTTAAGTTGAGTGGGAGTCTATGGAGAGTATTCTGAATCTTGTTGCAGTAAGGAGATGGCAAGTACATCCGGAAGGATAGAAGTGGAGAAATTTAATGGCACTAATTTTGAGCTGTGGAAGCTCAAGATGGAAGACATGCTTGTTGATCGAGACCTTTGGGAAAGTGTTAATGGAACTAAACCAGCTACAATGCAACAAGATGATTGGGATCTCAAGGATCATAAGGCTAAGGGTCTCATAAGACTTAGTCTTGCTGATTCTATCCTGTTAAATATCCATGAGGAGAAAACTACAAACTTGCTTTGGAAGAAGTTGGGAGATGTGTATCAAGCCAAATCCCTAGTTAACAAACTTTTTCTGAGAAAGAAGTTGTATTCCCTTCAAATGGAGGATGAAGGATCCGTTGCTAAACATATGAATGCTTTTAACATGTTGGTTGCACAATTGACATCTATTGGTCTGAAGATGGAGGAGGAGGATCGGTGTATGACCTTACTTTGTTCTTTCCCAGACTCGTGGGATCACCTTATCATGGCTATTGGAAGCACCACATCCACATTCAAAATGGATGAAGGAGTTTCTTCGCTATTGTCTGAAGAGATGCGGAGAAAGTCTTCTGAGGCAGCCAAAGAGGCTCTTGCAGTTCATGGAAGACCCAAGGAGAAAGGGAAAAAGAAGGACAAGAAAGTTGAGAAGGGTAGATCCAAATCCCGTGGGAGATCCAAATCTCATGGAAAGTCCAAGGTTATCTGTTGGAACTATGGTAAATTTGGGCATTTCTGAAAGGAATACAAAGAAGAAAAGAAAAAAAAGAAGAAGACCCCAGATTTAGATTCTGAGAAGTCACAAGATGATGGTGATGCTTTCATCGCAGCCTTGGCAACCCATGCATTTGATGATGTGTGGATGATTGACTCTAGTGTATCATTCCACATGACCTCGCATTGAGACTGGTTCACTAAGTATGAAGAGTTTAATGGTGGAATGATGTACTTGGGTGATGACTCTCATCTAAAGATTGTTGGTCATGGAAGAGTCTCTATCCGATTCCCTGATGGACAAGTGAAGGGGATCTTTGGGGTTATGCACATCCCAGGCTTAGCACAGAACTTGCTTTCTATAAGTATGTTGAATGATGCAGGTGTGCAGGTTGTCTTTTCGAAAGAAGGATGCAAAATGATTAGAGGAGCTATGGTGCTTGCTAAGGGTACTAGGAGAGGTACTATGTTTTAGATGGAAGCATGCATTTCACAATGCAATAGTTCTTCTGACTCAAGGAAGAGGGTAGTAGTCACTTCATCCCCACCTTCTGAACGAGCAGTAAATAAATCTGTTGTTTCTAGTTCTCATGGTTGTAATCATTCCTTGGAAGTTAAGCTTCCTACTAAAAAGACAATGTTATGGCATAAGAGATTCGGCCACATTGGTGAGAAGGGTTTGCATACCCTGAAAAATAAAAACCTTTTTGAGGGGTTAGATGATTGTAATCTTGAGTTTGACTTTTGCGAACATTGTATATATGGCAAACAAAATTGTGTCTAGTTTTATTCGAGTTCTCATAAGTCTTCTGGTGTGTTGGACCTTGTTCATTTTGATGTATTTGGTCCTGTTAATGTTCCTTCGTTATCAAAATTTGTATATTTTGTATCTTTCATAGATGACTACAATAGAAGGACATGGATTTATTTTCTCATAAGTAAATCTGAAGTGTATAGTAAGTTTAAGGAGTTTAAGGCCTTTACTGAAAATTAGACTAGTAAAAAGATTAAGTGTTTGAGAATTGACAATAGTGGTGAGTTCTGTTCTACAAAATTAAATAAATATTGCAAGGAACTTGGTATTGAAAGACATAAGACAACTCCATACACTTCGCAGCAAAATGGAGTTGTAGAAAGGATGAACAGGACACTGATGGAGAAGGCTAGGAGTATGCTTAGTGGAGCTGGCCTAGAACAAAAGTTTTGGGCTAAAGCTATTGCCACTGCTTGCTATCTTGTAAATAGATCTCCTACATCAACTCTTGTTGGAAAGACACCCATGGAGGTGTGGTTTGGTAGAAAGCCTTCAATAAGGCATCTTCATGTTTTTGGTTTTGAGGCATATGCACATGTGCCTAGGGAGAAGCAGTCAAAATTGGAGAACAAGGCTGTTAAGTGTATCTTCATTGGCTATGATGTCAGTGTGAAAGGATACAAGATTTGAGACCCTGTGGCTGAAAAAGTGTTGTAGCATAAGTGTTATCTTCAGAGAGCTTACACCTTCTTCCACTATTTTACAGCCAGAAGAAAAAGAAAAGAAAGAGGATGTTGTTCAATTTCTTGCTATCCCTGAGAAGACTGAATAGAAAGACAATGTTGGACCTAATGATGAGGAGAGCTCTTGCAGCTCTGAAAGCTCAGATGAAGAAGCTGAACCTCAACCTTAGCACTTGAGGAGGTCTACACGGATAAGAAAGCAACCTGAAAGGTTTGGTTTTACATTGCTTGATTCTAGTTGTACTTTTGCTTTGCTTACTAACAGTGATGAACCTAGAACTGTATTAGAGGCTATGGACATGAAAGATGCAGGTTCTTGGAAGGAGGCCATGGAGGATGAAATGGCTTCTTTGGAAAAGAATCAAACTTGGATCAAACTTGGGACTTGGTGCTTTTGCCTCCTGGATAGAAACCTGTTGGATGCAAATGGGTGTTTGTTGGGTGAGTATTTTGTCTTCAACTAACTGAAGGCAAAATGGTTATATCGACCACAGTGTAATGAGATAAATCTCTCCTCTCAGCAAGGGGAGGTTCCCTATCAACTATCACAAATTTATTTAAACAAATTACTAACTTAAGGGTGAGACCATATCATCCATTTCTCTTTTTTCAGAAATGATGTTTACAAAATGAAAGAACACTTTCTTGATACAAATTTGAATAACCAAGAAACCCACAAGAGCACAAAGTCTATCATTGTTTCTTTCACTGATTTATAATTTAGAACTAAGTAGGATAAGGTGTAGCTCAAAGTCTTCACGGAAAACTATGACAAAATATATGATCACAAAAGATAATAGTAGTTCAAAGCCTTTCCAATATCTTTTACTTCAAAACATAAAATCACAAACTAAAGATAATTGTTGTAGCACAAAGTCTCCACAATCAACTTTAGAACATCTCTCAGATTATTCACACGCACACTACAATTTGATCAAGTAGATAAGATAGTATTGGGAAAAGGACATAAGAACAATTTCCAATATGCCACAAGTTATTTCAACACAAAGATTGAAAGATCGCTTGCTTTTCTATTCACTTGATAAAATATGATTTACAATTTGAACACAAAGTCTCAAAATGTTCTTCAATTTGGCAGAGTTTTGATTCAATAACTAAAAGATAAAATTTACAATAGAGGCCCTCTTTATTGATAGGGAGGAGCCTGGAGAAAAAATAGAAAATTTACAACTACTTTGACTTATTTAAATAGAAGAGTCTGATTTGACTTAGAACTTCCTTTGTCTCACATGTAATTACATTTTAGAAAATTACATATAGATATGTCCACAACAAAATTCAAATTACATATACAAGAATAAAATAAACTAAGGCATTAGCTTCCTCCGGCATTCTTCTTTAGAAAATCTTGGTACATGGCCTATATGGCTGCCATCTCACATGCATCTAGTTTAGTTGTATTTTCTGAGATAGTGCGGGCCTAAAGAATTGCATCTTTTACTGCCTTTATTGCCTTTTCATGTTTGTCCAGATTATCCTTCAAGTTCTCTAAAGTTGAATGTTGATCATAGAGATTATCCATGGAAAGTACTGAAGGCACCTCCTCTTTGAATTTCCTTTGAACCATCTTTTCGAAGGAACTTATCATCTCATCTGCTGAGAGGAACTTATGGTCTTTACCTATGAGGGTGCATGGAAGTTCTTCCAGCTTGTGTAGAAGCGTGACATCGCTATCTTCACTAGCTTCTCAAGCTTGACATAGATCTTCAAGTAAACCTTTTATTATGTGGATACGATGAACTAGAGCCTCCTTGGTTTTAAGATATGATTCCCTATTTGCAATGACCCCGATGGTGATCAGATTCTTTATCTTAATCTTTTTCATCTCTATCCACTCTTCCAAGCTCTCTTCTTGATCCTGCAGCTCTTGTGAGAGTAAGTCAAGTAGGTTGTCAAGCTCAACTTTATCTTTATCCATCTTCTATTTTCTTTCTACAGTGGTTTTTAGTAGAATTCACCCTTGAGCTAACAAACATTCCACAATATCTCCTACCACCCTCCCTCTGGCCTGAGCTTTTTCAACCTTCTGGATCAAGGGATCTTCTACAGTCATTGCCATGGGTTCTACAATTTCAGATGACTTTACTATCTTTTGAAGAACCGCAACAAGTTGTTCTGCTTTGGCCTTATATTGTTTTTTCTCTTTTTTGACTTCATCATATTTTTCAAGCAAGGTGCTGGCAGTAGTTTGAAAATCTACTTTTATGCCCTCATGAGTTAGCTTCCCTAACGCAACCCTTGAAACAACATAATCATTCATGTCAAAATTGTCAACAGTAGCATCTTTTGGTGGTTTAGTAATCTCTGCATATCTAATTCCTTTCTCATTGATAAGCCTAGAAACAGTCTTAGACTTCTTCTTCAGTCTTTGATTTTATAGGTAACAACTTTTCAATATCAATCTCATCAGGTGAAATAGCTTGCTTCTTCCTCTTTGGAGTATATGTAGACAACCATGAGGGAAGTATAGAAACATCAACAACTGGAGATGAGTCTACTATTTGTTTCGTCGGATCCATATTTACACTTGTTATAGTCACAATAGGACTGGTGTTGGTAAAAACCACACCTGTATCAACAACCATTTCTAAAGCATCCAGAAGATTTTCTAAGACAAATTGTTCACCAATGTCAAAAGATGGAGAAGATAAACTTGGGATAGAACTGGAAGAATAAAAAATGGTCCCAAAACTAGTTCTTACAGAAGTAGGGGTATTATCAGAAGAAACAACAAAGATAGATGAAAGAGGAACACTTGAAATTACTGGGAAACTACCAGAAACTGGAGCATGAGGAAGAGGTGTAGAAACTTGTGTTCCTGTGGGAAGATCTTTCTCAGGGGAATGAGGTGGATCACCAAGTTGTTCCTTTTCTGCATCCTCATCCTTGCCTTGTTCAATTTCATCTTCTTCATCAGATTTATCAGATACTTTTGTTTGTTGGGCATCCTTAGACTTCTGAATATTTTGCTCTTCATCCTCAACATCTTCAATCTCCATTTGATCAACATTTGTCTCTTCAGCACCTGATTCAGTGACATTGGAGGTTTCTGCAACTTCCTTCTTCTTCCCTCCCTTAGATAGAAACTTAATTTTTGGTTTTCGTATTTTAGAGGAAGAAGGGGTGTCACTCTTATTTTTGGTTTTGTTCTCTACCTTCTTGCCCGTCTGTTCCTGTGCTTCAGTCTTTGACCCTGTGAGAAACTCTTTCAATTTAATCCCTTTGCTTTCCAACCACACATTTGTGTTGGCCAGGATCGGTTGAAATCTTTTCCTTATGGATGTTTCTTCTTTAACTGACCATTTCACCTTTGGAAGGGGTGATACTTCAACATTCTCAGTGTTATATTTGGGATCTAGAACATCCCCATCATCCTCCATTTCGTCTGGAATATCAGCAAGGACCAGCTCTTCAATCTGCCTCAGGTGAAGTCTGCAGTAGTCTAGCTTCCTGATCTCATTTTGTGTCCTGAGATCAGCCCAGACATCTTCCACCATAGGCACATGAAAGGTTGAATTCCTTTTGATCTTATCTTTCACTCTTCTGAAGTCAAAACGGTCTCTTTTCTTAAAATTTCTCATAGTGACCAGCTGTAATTTAGAATCAACTATTTTTTCTTTATTAGTTGATTGAATTGAATACCTTCCAATTTCAATGGGGAACTTTATCCCTGACTTCTTCAGTTCCATTTGTTTATTGTGCACTACAATCAGTTGTCTGCATAGCTCCATGAGAACAATAAGGTCACTAGGATACCGTGGAAGAATATAAGGATAGCCAGGATAATACCCTACCCTGAGATATGTGAAAGTGGGGAATTATAAGAACAAGCAACCAAAAGAATTCACAACCTCCCAAGCTTCATCTGAGACCCTCTTCTGAACAAGTTCATTGTCCCATAAGCACATGAATACTGAAAAGAAGGCATCGTTCACCCTTTAGAAATGATGGATTGATCCCTACAGAGTAATTTGAGGGTAATACTCATACACAGGAACCAGTCTCCTGTCACCAACTTGAGTCAAACCAAGAAAGCTCCTCATGCTAGTAGCAACATATACAAGATATGAGGTCATATAGAATTTGAAAGTTGTGTTGACCTTCACCAGTTGTTCATGCAATGCATTACTAATCTGCTCTCCCCAGAATATTCTCTATGTACCTCAAAGGATAACCTTGATGTAAGTGTACATCCATTCTTGAAACTTGGAGGAAGAGGGAAGTCCTTTGATGCGACTCAAAAGAGTGATCAAATCACAAACTTCCTCTACAAAGTCACTCCTAGGAAGATCCTTTGGCCATCTGGTCAAATTACTTCTAGGGATTTTCAACCATTTGTTGTTTATGTACCTTCTTGTAGCTTCCACATCTGTGTCATAATCCTTTTGCCCCTAAGAAAGTCAATTTGTCCAATGTTTACAATAGGTGGACACATGAAGATTTTGTCAAGGAATTCTGCATCCAACCTCATGATCACATTCCCTTGGGAATTTGTCACAACCCTAGTGTCCCTGTTGTAATGGCTAGCCACTTGAAGAACGAACTCGGGATTGTGTGCAGAAACTGGAAATGAGGCAACCAAGTGAATATTACTGTCAATGATTTTTTGCATATGTCTGGAAGGATTTGTCTATTTTGTTCTTTCCACAAATTCTTCCATGTCCACATGTCCTATTTTTGTATCCCTGATTTCATCAATATTTGACTACACTGACGTCACTAGGAAGACACCTTAGTACTTGTACTTCATGATTTTAGCTTTGGACGGAGATGGCTCTGACATCAGCTCTTAAGAGAACTCTGGAAGAAATATCTACCACGAACACTTGTTGAGAACTGCAAAAGGCCATGATCTCGTAGTTAGGGGAAGAATGGATAAACTGGGATAATTGCGATTCGATGATCATGAATAGGAAAGCATGCGTTGAAGGGCTTGAGTGCGCACAAATCAAGGTAAAGGGTGAAAGCGGGTTAATAGGCCTTGAAAGGTGAATTTTCCCAGTGTTAGGGAAAATTTAGGAAAATATGCACAAGCGGTTAAAATGACCACTCCTGCATGAGGGATTATTTCACATATGTAAAATCGGTGGTTTTAACCACTTTTACATGTGTTTGGGAAGAGTTTATCATTTTTGTGCAACGTCGGTGAAAAATATTGACTTTGCATGTGTTTTCTAGAAAAATAGAAGTTTTACATGTAGGGGTAGTCAAAATGACTGCCCTTACATCAGGGTAAATTTACAACTCTAGAGGGATGTGCAAGGTCGACTAAATGGAGGCTGGTGCATGTATGATGAGTTGATTCGATGTATAGTCAGTGGTTTTAATCGCTACTGTATCGGTTTTGATTTTCTTTACAATCTCTGAAATGTGTAAAGGTGGCATATTTAACCGCTTTTACATGTGTTTGAAAGTTTGCAAGGGTTATGTAAGGGCAGCGTTTTTAACCGCCCTTACATGTGTTTAGGAAAACTCTCAAAGGATACAAAGATGGGCGGTAACTCTGCCAAGGCATAAAGGTTAAAACAAAACAAAGGTTTTCACGAAGCGGTGAAGTGAGCCATGACGAATGTGCTACTATTCAAACAAGAGCAAGGTGAAAACTACGCATAGAACATAGGGTTTCAGACCATACTGACACATGCTTATAGACTTGAAGAAAAACAAATATCCACCTAAAATTTCAAAATGAAAAACGTTTAAATGAAACCCTATTAGAAATAGCAAGAAAATGAAATGAAGACTTACCCTGAAAGGCCGACGCGAAACCCTAACTCATGCACAAACAATGAAATATAGTCAAAACACCAATGTCATGGTCAAACGATCTCCAAGAAGGTTTAACAGTTGAATGAGAGGTTTGATAATAAGAAATAAACAAACAAAATGAATTAAAATGGTTTAAAAAGGCTTAAATCGAATGCATTAATGCCAACACGAGTGGCATTAATGTCGCTAATTTGTAAAGATATGTTTGGTCGGCGGAAATGACTGACTTTGCATATCTTGATCAACATGTGAAGGCAGGGGAAAAGAATGACTTTGCATACGTTGAGGAAAATGGCTTGAAACATGTAAAAGCGGTGAAAACTGCCGCTATTACATGTTGACTGAAGATTTTAAAGTACAAGCACACACGAGAGTGGCCAAAACAACTGTTCATGCATATGAAAATAACAACAAACATGCAAAAGTGGTGGATTTCACCACCAATGCATGCAAACTTGAGAAAAAAATACAACACCCTAAAAATGGTCAAAATTGGTATTTTGACCAGCTTGTAACTTAGTTGATTCTCATGAACTTCGAGGAAACGACTTAGGAGAATATCAAAAGCTAGTATACGGTGTCAAATGACTTCACACGAGGCTAAGAGTACTTTCCTCGATAAGCAAACTTAGAGTGTAGGCTATGAAACGGACAAGTTTCGTAGGGGTTGTCTACAAAAATGAGCGTAGCTAATTTTGAGAACAACAGTGTTCAAGAAGAAATTTCGTGTAGATGGTAGTGTTGAGAAGTATAAGGCTAGATTGGTTGTGAAGGGGTATTCACAAGTGGAGGGTATAGATTATGGTGAGATCTTCTCTCCCGTTGCAAAGCTAACATCCATTCGATTCCTATTGTCTCTTGCAGCAGCTTATGACTAAGAGGTAGAACAGATGGATGTGAAGACAACTTTCCTTCATGGTGATTTGGAGGAAGAAATCTACATGTCACAACCAGAGCATTACATGGTGAAAGGTGAAGAAAATCTGGTTTGCAAGCTTATGAAGTCTTTGTATGGTTTGAAGTAGTCCCCTAGGAGATGGTACTTGAAGTTTGATGCCTTTCTATTGTCAATTAGATTTGTGAGATCAAAATCAGATCACTATGTGTATTATAAGTTTGATGGTGATCATATTCTCATTGTTGCACTGTACATTGATGATATGTTGCTCATCGGGAAGGGTAAGAATATGATTTCTGATTTTAAATCTTAGTTGTTAGCACAGTTTGAAATGAAAGATTTAGGGGCAACCAGGTACATTCTAGGAATGGAAATCAGAAGAGACAGAACCAACAGAAAAAATTGGTTAAGCTAGAGTAAGTATGTGAAGACTGTGTTGGACAGGTTCAGCATGGCAGATTGTAGACAATTGTGTGTTCCTATTTCTTTGGGGACAAAGTTGTCTATTGAGGATTGTCCAAAATCTCCTAGTGAGGTGGAGGACATGAGAAGAGTACCTTATGCTAGTGTTGTTGGCAGTTTGATGTATGCTATGGTCTGCACAAGACTAGACATTGCCCAAGCAGTGGGAGTCCTTAGTCAATTTATGGCTAATCCTGGACGAGTTCATTGGGATGCAGTTAAGTGAATGTTCAGATATTTGAGGGGTACTTTCAAGTATTCCATATGTTATCATGGTAATGCTATAGGACCTCCGCATTTTGTTGATATTCATGGATTTGTGGATTCAGATTGGGCAGGTGACATTCACAGTAGGAGATCCACCAGTCCTTATGTGTTTACACTATTCAGTGGTGCTATTAGTTGGATGAGTAAGCGACAACCTGTGGTTGCTTTGTCCATGATAGAAGATGAGTATATGGCAGCAACTCATGCTTGTAAGGAAGCCATTTGGCTTAAGAGATTGTGTTCAAATATTGGTGTTGATGCAGGTCAGATCATGATCAGTTGTGATAGTCAGAGTGCAATTTGCCTTGCGAAGAATCTAACTTTCCATGCTAGAATAAAGCACATTGATGTTCAATTTCACTTCATGCGAGACATGGTTGAGGATGGGAAGGTAAATTTGGAGAAGGTAGATACTTTGAAGAATGTTGCAGATGCATTGATGAAGCCAGTGGGCACAAAGAAGTTCAGATGGTGTTTAGAATCTATGGGCCTGTCAGCCTATACCAATTAAATCCTGTTATTCTATTGGCTCTTACAAGGTGTTCGACAAGTGGGAGAATGTTGGGAATTAAGGTGTCTCAACCTTGGTAATTCCTTGCATTATTTATGTTTGTATTTATTAATTCATTGCCTATGTTGTAAATTAATTGTACATTCCATATTGTCATATTGTGGGATGTGGCACGGTGATGTGTCATCCTACATGGAAGATGACAACTTGTAATTTTTTCCTCACATGAGGAGATAGGCATCCCACTTTGTCATAGGAGCATTTTGCCATGTGTCAGCATCTTTCATGTTGTGCAAGGGAATGTTTGACCAAAATGGTTATGACGGATTCCTATGACGAAGTTATGACATGTAAGGGTCTGAAATTGAAGCTTGTAAGATAGGTGAAGACATGTGTCATGAAGCATCTTTGAAAAAAGGCATATTTGGGTGCCCCAAGGTGGACTATGACATGTTGTAAGAGAATATGCTATTTATAGCCTATGTATGATAGATTCTCTTACAGTTGTAAGTTGTAACCGCTATGACAGATTCTATGACGGTCATAAGTGTCGTAAGAGCATCTGTCATAGCACATTTTGGAAATAGGAAACCTCTTTGGGATGGGAGCTGTGGACAAGTGTAAGGCACATTCTATAATGTTGACCAAGTGTCCTTAGGCATGGGTTTTGGGCCATGAGGCCAAGTTGGATGCCCATTCCAAGTTTGGACCAATATTGCCTTGTATATTCTATATAAACAGGTGCTTGGAGGAGGAGACGTATTACAGGATTGACAGATACTGTTATGTTTCCAGATTGACTCCAGATATAAGTGTTGAGGACCATTGAAGCTTGCATTGCAAGTGTATTGTAAACAACTTTTAGTTTTGATAATACATTGTGCAGGTTTCTGAGTGTGGGGTTTTTCACCCAATAAGGGTTTTCCCCACAATTATATCTTTGTCTCTCTTCTTCTGTCTTCTTTCTGGTTCATGTGTATTACTGCAATATCTCTGTTAGATGCTCTATGTTGCTGTAGTTGTAAGTATTAATCTGAATTTGCATAGCCCTCTCCTCATTAGATTAGTGTAGGAAGTGATTTCCGCACACCTAGCTTCCTTTCACCTATAACTCTGATTCCTATTTCTGTAACTCAAAGGACATTGCCCTATGTGCTCATGTCCCAAAAATGCTCCATTTCATTTCTTTCTTTTGGATCCTAAATATTTGTCGTCTGCAACCTTCCTCTGCAACTCCACTCCATGAAACTTGGTACCTGTAACCCACAATCATAAAGGAGTGTGAGAAGGGGTTGTGGTGTTTAGAGGCTTACCTCGGTCAAGCCTCAGAGAGACAATCAAGTCTTCCGAACACTGTTGTCAGATAAGAGTGCATATCCCTATGGGATAGAGGCAAAATCCAAATGATAAATGATTCAAACACAAATAAATGTCACCTTGATGATATAGCTCTCACATAGATGAAGATCCTTCATGGACATGAGAAGATGAAGTCAAATCTGAAATCACAAACACAATAACAATGCTCTTCTCTACAACAATGAATATCTTGAAATCACAAATATGCTTAAAGTTCGCAATCATCTTCTAGTTTACAAATGAAAACCTAAACATGCTTATATATGCAACTACAAACATTCCCACTAAGAATTTTGTAATTGAAACTTTTGATGTCGGCATAGGACCTAAATAATGGTCATAAACCCGACATTTAAATTAAGGCTTGACCCAAAATAGGGTAGGTTTAGGGCACGAACGCCCAAGTCCTCCCCCTAGATTTCAGGTAGGGCTCATCAAATTAACATCTCGTAGGTCCTATTTGCCCCAAGACTTTGGGGTTTTCTCATCAGAATTCAAAATTAACACACAAGATGCTCTAAATGCACTCTAAGGACTCGAGAACTAAACCTTAAGAGGGAAAAGCGCCCAAGGGGACATTTTATGACATAATATTTAGCCCCCACTTTAATGTATGTATAAATGCAAGGCCAATACATGCATTAAAGTAAGGTCAACAAACACAACAAACACACCAAGCATGGTGAAGATACACCAAACACATTGAAGATAGTAACATGCACACAAAACATGGAGAAGACAGTAACAGTCACGCAAAACACAGAGAAGACAACGTTGAAGACACACAAAACACAGTGAATACAGTGAATGCAATGCTTATTTCTCTTTTCATTTTCTCGTATATATGAATGCAAATGTAATTACAAGGAAAGTAAACACACAACCCAAAATACAGGAGGAGCTCATCGCCACCAGTCTTGAAACTACACTTGAGAACAATGTTACACCATACAAATCCCAAAGCATAGGAGGAGCTCATCGCCACCAGTCTTGAAACTATGCTTGGGAACAAACATACCATACACACACATGGAAGACACGGAGAAAACATGGCAAACAAGTGATAGAAGAAACCTATTGCTAGGTTCACATCCATCTCAGGCACATTATAGGCACACACCAATGATTGGGCTTCACCACAACAATCATCGAAGACATGCTTAAGGATTAGGATAGTCTTAGATCTGCCCCACCTACTCGGAGGACTTTTAGAAAATGATAGGATGTGTAATCTCCTTGAGAAATACACCATCCCCACCTCCGTAGAGGGATTAAAACAAAAAGGATATGCACGATATCCCACCTCCGCATAGGGCTTAAATGATTACAATATAAAATAAAGATGTGCACTTGCTTGGAGATACAACATCCTGCCTCCACGGAGGGCTTCAAACACGCTTTGTTAGTACCAAAATCATCAGACAACTTACCTTATATATGCCCCCACCTTAAGGTGGTTGATATTGTGTACGGATATCAAGCACGTTAAGTTAGAGAGAAAATACACAAGGGAACATGAGCTCTCGCAAAACCCATGCCCCCCAGAGGTGACATGTAATTTATGATTGCCAAATGTTCCCACAAACACACAACTTCCTGCAAGAAAAGGTGTTAGCATCCATATAATCATGATAAACAACAATACATGTTATCATTCACATAAAGAGCCAAGCAAGGCGAGATTCAAGATAAACAAGGTGGATGGAGTAGTAGTATTGTTATGTTTTGTAAGTACAATAAGATAACATCAAAATATCACACGGAGTGATTCTACTAGCCAAGCATTGGATAATATATATCAACCCCATCATCATGTATAGACTAGGTCTATTTTTTGATTTCTCACTGAAGGAACACTAGGTCCGTATCAGTATTATATTTTTTTCATCATCCACCAGCTAGATAGAACCACTGGAAGGAGGTAAATAATAAATCGAGAGAGGAGAAACAAGATCCTTAGGGAAAATTATGTAGGAGGGTGCCCCCAAGTCACCAACCACAACGCTATGTCTGTAAGACACAACACACAACAATGAAAATAGAGGAGAGGGAATATAGAAGAATGATGGTACAAATAGAAGAAGGGTCACAACAGAGGCGGTCTCTTGGTATCCTTGACCTTACAAGAGAATCAAGGGTCATCCTAGGATGCCTAAAAAATACATAACACATCATGGGGGAAACACAACATGAATGTAAAGGGTTAGAGATACTTACCTGTAGGGACAACTGGACTAGTGGTCGTCATGGATCTTGATCTTTGGTTTAATGGTTAAGGCTTTATCTCTTCTTCACTCTTCCATATTTTCATGAGCTTGTGAGGGTAACCTTGTAGGAAAGGTATCTATTAATGATGGTAGAGAGGGAATATCATGGTTTTCTATGTCAGTTAAACAGGGTGATGTAGGTGCTTTAATAATACCCATTCCCATTGAGTGAGGTTGTGGAGGAACCCGAAAAGTGCCCATTTCAGTCCGTATATAGGGTTAGAATACCTTGGTTGTGAGGAATAGTTTGTTCTTCAATGTTTTGTGAGTTTTCATTATTTTCCAAGGTATGTGAAGGTTTAGGTGAAGGTGTATGATCTATTTCTTTGTTTAAGATGTAGTTGAGAAGTTCTTGAATGTCAGTTGGTAAATTTTTAGTTTCAATGGTTTGAAGCAAATGTTCATACAGGGAATTTGCATCATCCAATGCTTCATCTTGGCTAGGGAGAGCAGGAAGGGATGGCAGAGTAGTGTTAAGGAATGTGTCAATGATATATTTTCTTGTGCCAAAATATCCTCACCAAGTGGGGTTATGTTGGGACAAGTCTCTTTATGAGATGAATTACCCAGTGCTATATCGACCTTATAGGTCTCGGAAAGAATGTCCATTATGTCGTCATGAAACGAAGGGAGAAAGGGAATGATGTTTTCACTGCTACTTTCCCCATTGTTATTTTTAGGAATTAAAATTAGTGAGGTTTTCCAAGATTGAACGGAAAACACCCATGATGGTGATAAAGCTCTCAAAATAGGTTATTGTTTGAAGAATATCACATGTAGTACTTACGGTCATGTCAATATCATAGATGTATGCTATTTGGTGCAAGACTTGAGGATATTGATCAGTGAATTTGCAAAAAATTATCAAAATTCATAATGTACTCAAATAATTCTTCCAAAGATGAATGACGAGGAGAATCCATGGTATATGAATGTAAAACTATGTAGGAATATGACCTAAAAATGCTCGATTTTTTGACTTTTTTACAATTTTTCAATGCAAATGAGTGAAAGAAAAGGTGTTGTGAAGAATTTCAAGATGGGTAGAAAATAATATGTCTAATAACAGTCCAATGATACAACAATATCTTTCACAACACATTTTTGATGCAATTCTAGAGTGATGACAAGTCAAAACCTAGTGAAAATACACCTAAAATATGCAATCTTTCACCAATTTTCAATGCAAAAGCCTAATAGAAAGGGTGTTGTAAGGAATTTGAGGAGGGGATATTAGTCAAATATTGCAGAAAAATCCTTTAGAACACGTCTATAATGCAATTCTAGAGAGACAATAAGGCCAAAATTTAGTGAAAATGCAAGGTTTTCAAACCCTAGACATGAAATTTTGCAAGGAAGACACTATGATGAACACTACAGTTAGAAATTAGACCTAAATGAGTTTTTTGAAAGGGTAGTAAAATCTGAAGCAAGATTTTAACTACAAACCCTAGCTAACGCAAAACTAGGTTTTTATGAAAAATGCACAATTTCAAGCAATTTTTGACAAATTAAACATGAAAATGCAATGCAAGTGAATACTAAAAGATGAATTTCTGTAATTTAGATCAGATGTGAAAATAATAGAAATTAAATTCTAATTAATTCAAATTATTTGAAAATGCGAGCCTAAAATGCTAATTTTTTTAAATTTTAAATTTTTTCAATTTTTTTGTAATTTTTCAAATGCAATAAGATGAATGAATGAAAACTTATCACACAACACTCAGCAAGGTACAAAAATTCAAAAACATGGTTTCACTAAAATGTTTTGTATGAAAAGAGGATGGATGGGATTGATTTGGTTTTATTTTGATGGGTGTTAGATCCTCATTTCACTACAAACATTCAAGGACATATCAACCGAGTTGAATCTCCCCTAAACAAGAGAATTCACCTAACAGGTTGGGCTTCCACTTGGAATGATGTAGAAACTTAGATGTTTTCAAACAATATCTAAATTTAAAGATCAAATGCTCTCAAAACCCTAATTATGCAAAACAGTGAATAAACTGGTAAATTCTGATAAATGTCTATAGATTAAGGAAAAGGATAGAGATTAATAACTGACCATCTTTCAAAGTTTGGAATTCAAAATATTTGAGGACAATTCCCTGGGTTCCCAATTCCAAGGCACTATTTTCATCACATAATGTAGAACTCCTTCCAGCACTGATATCACTGTTCTGACTGTTTTCATCACCTGAAATGCAGAGGACACTGCCCCAGGTGCCCAAGTCCAAGGCAGGCTAATTATCAAGATGTAGAAGCTCCCTCAGATGCAAAATGTCCCTGTAACTCTTATTCCTATCTCTATAACTTTGGAGGACATTGCCCTAGGTGCCCATGTCCTAAAAATGCTCTATTTCACTTCTTTCTTTCAGATCTTGAATCTTTATCGTCTGCAACCTTCCTCTGCAACTCCACTCTATAAAACTTGGTACCTGTAGCCTACAATCACAAAGGAGTGTGGGAGGGGGTTGTGGTGTTTAGAGGCTTGCCTTGGTCAAGATCTAGAGAGATTCAAGTCTTCCAAACACCGTTGTCAGATAAGAGTGCATATCCCTGCGAGATAGAGGTAAAATCCAAATGATAAATGATTCAAACACAAATAAATGTCACCTTGATGATATAGCTCTCACATAGATGAAGATCCTTCATGTACATGAGAAGATGAAGTCAAATCTATAATCACAAATATGCCTAAAGTTTGCAATCATCTTCTAGTTTACAAATGAAAACCTAAACATGCTTATATATGCAACTACAAACATTCCCACTAATAATTTTGTAATTCAAACTTTTGATGTCAGCATAGGACCTAAATAATGGTCATAAACCTGACATTTAAATTACGACCTAACCCAAAATAGGGCAGGACTAGTGCACAAGCACCTAAGTCCTCCCCCTAGATTTCAGGCAGAGCTCATCAAAATAGCACCCCCCAGGTCATATTTTCCACAAGACTTTGGGGTTTTCTCACCGGGATTCAAAATTAAAACACAAGATGCTCTAAATGCACTCTAAGGACCCAAGAGGTAAACCTTAAGAGGGAAAAGCCCCCAAGGGGACTTTTTTGACATAACACAACCTAATTAAAAAATGGATTCACTAGTAAAATTCTCAATTTTTGGAAAAGATACAAGAAAAGTGGCGGAACACATATTTGTCCTAGAATCAATATGGAAGAGAAAAGGAACAACTAGAGATCTTGAAGAAAATTATATGATTTTGTGGGCACTCTAAGGAATGATGCATTCAATTGGTATAGAAAAACATGTCCAAAACATGACAAGGAATGGGTATAGATTAAGAGTGAGTTCTTATCAAATTTTGAATCACCAGACATACACACTAAAAGTGTGAGCAAAATGAAGTAGAAGGCGTAGTAACAAGGTGAACCCGTAAAATAATATGACTAAAGATTCAAATAAGTATCCAAAAAATTGGAAGAACCTTTAATAGAAAAATAGCGCATAGAATGATTTATTTACTATCTAACACCTACAATCAAAACTTCATTAGATGGCCAAATATTTAGTACTTATTCTAAAGCAATCACACTAGCCTACCACATAGAGGCTCAAACATGGTGGAGACAAGACAAAACATTAGATAATAAGGAGATAGAAAGATTAAAACTCAAATTAGAATAATTGAAAAATAAAACAAGAAATATTGGCTAAACAAGAAAATACACAAAAAATACAAAGAAATAATATATGGTGCACATATTGTTAAAGAGGAGGACATATTAGAAATGAATGTCCGACACTTAAAGGTGACACAAGAGCCACCACATTAAGAGTAGACTTAAGAACAACACCAAGAAAAACTCAAAAAGTGTATTGTGGAATTTGTGGAGAGTGGGTTGACCATGAGACAGATGATTGTCCATCCCTATTATTTAGACTCCAAGGAGAAGAAGAAGAACATGAACATTGGTGTGATCAACACCACAACAATAAAGACACAATAAATCAAGAGATGACATACGTAAAAGGACTAGTAGAAAGACCTCTCTATACCCAAAACCATGCATACAAAGCACCAAATTGGAAAAACAAAGTAACATTAACACATTACAGAATGTACCACCAAAAAATCAACTCTAATCACCCCAAATTATTCAAATGAGGAAAGAATCTATTATAACAACTACAGAGGGCACAAAGGTAGAGGCATGGGTAGAAGAAGGAGAGAAGACACCACCTACTATAAATGCGGTAAGCAAGGATATTGTGCAAATGAATGTTGGTATGATAACAAGAAACCATGTGGGTTCTATGGAGATCCTGATCATGACCTATTCACATGTGAGAGAGCACAACAATATTTTAAAAATGCTCCACTACATTCAAAGAGAGATGAATTCTCTGGTCCTAATGCACCTAGAAGTGCGAAAATAATGTTAAAAATCCCTAAGAACCCACCACAAGGGCCAAGGCATTGCTGCAAAGAACAAGGAAACCTAGAAAAATAAAAGAGCTCTTATATCTTAAGTGAGGAAGAAGAACTAGAAAAATAATATAAGGAGAAAAAGGAGAAGTTGAGATAGAAGGCAATATTGGAACACAAAGACAAAAATAATGTTGTGGTAGTTACAAGAGGGGAAAAAGATATTGCTAAGAATAGAAAACAAATAGATGAATCAAATGAGGATGAAAAAGATGAAGAAGAAGATCATTTCCTTACTAAATATAATCTTAAAGAAGAAAAACAAACTATAATGTAGGAACAACAAAAAGAAAAATATTATAGATCCTACTTTGTAGAACAAGAAGCTGTAACATTAAAAAAATTGGCCTTGGTTGCAAAACAAAACAACCTAATTGAAAAACCAAAACAATTATCTAAGTCCTGGAATAAATAGACAAAACCAAGATTGAAGGTTTGGAAAATGTAAAAAACATCTTGACCTTGGAAAACTAAGCCATTGATGATTGATGCACATATAAATCATAGAAAGATAAAGTAGGTAATGGTTGATCTGGGTGCATATGTAAACATGCTCCCTAGAAGGGTATGGGAACACTTAGGAAGACCGAAACTATATGAAACCCCCTACAACATTAGCCTAGTTGATGGATCATCAATAGGGAGAATAGGGACCTAGAAGGAGGTAAAGGTTAACATACTAGGGGTTAAACAAATTGTGGATTCTAAAATTATTGAGGTGAAATAACCCTTCAACACTTTCAACGCACTTCTTGGATTACAATGGTTTATAAACTCCAATGGCATAATGGATTCAAGAAACTAAGAATTGCATTTTGTAGATAATGATAAGATCATACTCATACCATTCGGAATAGACATGAGTAATGCATACACAAAAGAAGTGATGCAAGAAGAATATAATAAGGATGAATCCAAAATGCTCTACTCATTAGCAAAATTAGAAAAAATGGAATCAGTTGAAGAACCTAAGTTTGAAGGAGAGATATATGTTAATAGTAGCAATGATATAACTAATAATGAAGATGTACTAAATGCATAATTAAGGGATGAACCAAAGATGTAGTACTAAAAGATAAGAAGAGAAAGACAAATTTATGCATTACACTGAGTTACAAAAATCATACCGCATTCTACCCCTGATGATAGTACACCACTACAATTTACATTAGATGTCCCTACTATACATACTTCCCCTAACATCTAAAAATCTTGCCAAATAAATCATATCACAAGGGGCATATCTCATAGTAAGTTACCAAGATACTCAGGAGTAGATGGCCTACAAAAATACTTAGAGGATATGGAGAAATCTTTTGATAAAGAAGATATAAGATTCTAGAAGCATACATCATACATTAATCTGTAGTGCCACAAGGTGGTGGCACACCCATAAAGACAACATTCCTAAGTGGCACACCCAAAAAGTCCTCATAAAAGTAAGGTATTTAAGAGATGAAGGAGAGTGTAAACAAATACCAAAATATGATGGAACAATACCACGACAACAACATTTAGACATTTGTATTACATGGAAGGAAATAAATGAATATGACAAAAGAATGTACATCCAGATATTTTATTGGACTCTTATGTGTTGGATCTAGGGCATACAACTGAGAGGGGGGGGGTGAATCAATTGTATAAAACTTCTAGTTCTTTCAAACACTTGATTCTTGGTTGTTAGTTAACAGCATATCAATTAATCATCCATGGAAGCATAATACATAAACACAAGAGCAGATAAACATCAACACATTGAACACCAAGATTTTGACGTGGAAAACCCGGTTAAGGGAAAAACCACGGGGTGATTAACCCAAGGATTATTCTCTGTTAGAAGAATAAGAAAAAGAATGGCACTTGCCAATTAGGGCTCACTGCCCGAGCACACTGCTCACAAAGAGGCCCACTGCCTACAAGGAGACACACTGTCTACAAAGTGATAAGAATCACAGTCTTGAACTAGAGAATGACATCTCTACCATGTCCAGATCAGTTCCATTTAAGCCCAAAAACCTCTGCTCTGCCTTTTGCACTTCTCTTCGCTATGCCACACTTATCCACACAATCCACACTTTGAAATGAACTCACAAACCGTTATTTATACAAGACATCGACTTAGGAACAAACATCTAAGTCGGAAAACAACCATAAGAGTATCCGCAAGATGAATAACACATCTGGTCGGCCACCACAAGAACATTCGCAGGATGAACAACTCATCCGGTCGGCTAAATAGAGCAAGAACTTCATCCGGAAGAATAACTTCAATTCCGGGCTCTACTATCAATGCGGACCAACAACACAACTTCAACATGATCCAAGAACCTTCACAAGCCTGCCTGAATGACTGAATACATCCGCACTTCCTCTACTTACTGGAATCTCTTGTCTTCCTCATCCGGAACTTCAAGAACACAGTCTGTCGCCATTGTCATAATGCAAAAGGTACTTCCGGACCTCCAAATCATACACAAATTAGGATGACACATCACAAGGACATCCCAAACACTCCTTCCAATCCGCAGATTAGGATAATACAATTCCGGACCTCACCGGACCTTTCTGTGATCCTCTGTCACCTCTAAACACTTCCCGGAACCAGTTCCATACCGGCAGCCACAACTCCTTCAGATCTTCATGCGGACCTCTGAAATCTTAACTGAAGCATCTCAAGACTCATATCTACAAACCCTTTAATCTGCATCCTCCGGTTCTCAACCTATACAATACATTTGCCTTCTTCTCATCACTGTTCTTCACTGTTCCTGACTGAGGCTAATTTTCTCAATATCCTCAGCACACAGCTCATCAAATCCTTTTTGTCAATGCAATATGAGTATGTTGACATCAATGACAACACTGGCTTACCTCATACTTGCAACATTATGGATATGGTACAAACCTGGTACATCAACAAGAAAAAGAGGGTAGAAACAAGGAACTAGGAAGAACTTCAAAAAGACTTTCAATATACATTCCCATTTTATAATCCTGAAAACAATATCAATAATGGACTACAAAGGATGAAGAAAATCATGTTCTTATTTATGGAAGAATATCAAATAGAAGTATAGGTAAGTCAACAAACACCAACAACTCCAAGAGAGGAAGGAATATGGAAATTGATAAAATGGATGGACATACATGAACAATATTCCGAGAAACTATGTGCAATACAATGAAACAAAAAATTAAGAACCCCGTTTGAATATAGAAATCAATCAAGGGGAAAGACCAATTACATATCAAAGTACATATAAGGAAAAATACTACAACCAACCACTCAAACTCCGAGAAAAAATTATAGTAAAAGAAGGAAGTCTTTTAAGCTTTCCAAAATAGAAGATTATTGGGAGGAAAAAGAAGTGATACAAATTGTAGAGATTTTAATAGAATATGAAGATTTATTCCCACAAACATTTATAGACCTATAAGTATTCAAATAAGATGTAGGAATCATGAAAATCCAATTAAAAAGAAACCACATAAAAAGAGGCCATATAGCTTGAATCCAAACATGAAAAAGAAGGTAAAAACTGAAATTGAAAAAATTCTTGCAGTAGGAATTGTTATCCTATTTTTCCTTCCTAGCCAAATAGTCTATGCAATCTTTAAATTTGGTGTTTTCCTTCTCTGTCAAGCAGGCCAATTGTTTAAACCCTCCAAACTCTTAGGGTTTCCCTTATTTCTCCTTAAACCCTAAAGTTTCATGGTCAGGTCCTATCTTTATTCTAATTTGAAGTTGACCATCTATTTTTGGTGCCTGGTCACTTAAGTCATCGCCTGAGTCCTTTAAGTCATGAAATGACTAGCCAGAAGTCCTAAGATTTACCTTTCACAGCCGTCGAATCATGTTCCAATGTTTTTTCTTAAGTCATAAGTCTTTGGGCCTATAGTGCTACGTGGCGGTATTTCGTAGCATTGCAAGGGAATCTTAGCCAAGGGAAGATCCTCTATACGGCTGTGAGATCCTGACATGTATCTAGCTTTAGAGGTAAAGTAAAGGTATATCAAGGGGGGACACATGGCAGTTTTCTAGGTCGTAGAACTCAAAGGAAACAAATTTTCAGATGAAATTCCCAGAACGCTGCCATTTCATGACACGTGTCAGGCATATCAGAGGCCCATGACCACATAGTAATGTTCCTATCAGAAAAGGAGATTGCGCCAGATGTCAAGAGGTAAAGGGATGGGCTGCGACATTGAAAATATTTGACCCCATCTAATAGTCATGCAATGTCGGAAGAGAATCTTGCTGACGTCACAAACCCAATGCGTGGCTGCGAGGTGTTTCTAAGTGGCAAGATCATGTCTTCTCTACAAAATCTTCGAGGTGGGCCCTCATCTGCTAGTAGTTATTAAAGGAAAGTAACCCACCCATTCAGATCACGCCATGCATCAAATGCCTCGACAATGGGGCCGTGGTTAGGTAAATCAATGGCGGTGTAGCGTCACATGGGAATCTTGCTGATGTCAAGATCCCCCATGTGCTTGCAAAATCTTTCCACGTGTCCAAGGACATCGGCAAAGGTAAAGGAATCCATAAGGCTTGTGGGACCATTGATCTTCTATTTGTTTCTTCATCCAATGACCTCAATTTAAACTTAGGATCTTTTGAATTTCCCGATGGTGCCAAAGCATTCAACCAAGTTGGTGAGTTTTGTAGAGACTCAAGGGGTTAAATTTTAAAGTGTTGTAAAAGATGCCTCTCCCTACTAACTCAGTATTCAATTTCTGTGGCTCAAGCCAATGAGGGTAGATGAAATAGTGAACCCTTCAATGTTAGGGTACAATGCAAATACAAGGTTGATTCAACAGTAAAATATAAAGACTTTCTGCATCTCCTCATCAATGCGCCTACCATTCTTTCACACAAGCAACCTATTTGTAGGCTTGCAGGCCTAATAGGGGTATGGGCTCCGCCCTAATTGCCAGGGGTTTTCTGAGTAGAATTCAATGCAGCATGGTCGATGTCACTTCTTATTGACTTTTCCTTTTCCTATCATGGCTACTACAGTAGAGTACTAAAATGCTATATATGCATGTCTAAAGGATGTATTCAAGGTTGGTTGTTCTTCTAGGCTACTATAGGATAGAGAATTTATGTAATCAGGCCTCTATAATGCAATTGCAAGAACAACTAGATGTGATGGACTGTGCTCTTCTGTTGGGCCTCTCATGTCTCTAGTTTTTTTCAACAATGAATGTAATTGATTATTCTATGTCTATCTCTTGCATTATTCTCTCTTTTGTAATAGTTATTTGACCTCTATAATCAATACAAGTTGTTATTTTGCCTCTCTCTTTTGGTTTTTAACACTGTGTCTACTCTTTGGATTTGTGTGAGCTATGTATTGTGGATAAAACGGTCCCTTTCATTCCTCTACTTCTCTTCCCTGGCCTATGTTAGAATCAATTTAGTTTGTGTGAGTCCTTCCAGCTATGAGATTATTACTATGTTGAGTCAGTTGCAGCCTAACACATTAAATTTGTGTATCACCTTTATTTCCATTCATGTTTCCTTCAAATCCTTTTCCCCTGCAAATAATAGCACTAGGTTTAGATAGTTTTTCTCTAAGCATTAGGCTTAGAATGAGGAACTAGCCTTCTCTGGAGGTTTGATCTCAACTTGCAAGGTCCCACAAAGATCATTCCCACTGTGTCATTAGAATGCTTGGATACTCTCCAAGCTGGGTGCAATTCTATGTGACAACAATTTCTGGCACACTCGATGGGACTAGTTCAATGAGCTCTATCATCCATTAAAGAGTTTTTGGTGTGCTCTTTAGTGCATCTTGCCATTTAGGGCAGTCTTTCAAACACCATGGCAACTCTACTGGGCAAATCTACTGGTGTAGATAGTTCATGCACTTAAAGAACTTCAAGAATTAGGATTTCAGTGGTTGTCCTAGCCTATTCTTCTTTCAGAAGCATCTTCAATCACTTGGTGACTCTCTTATGGTATGTTCCTAGTCTCCAAAGCAGACCTGTTACCCTTATTTTCAAAGAATATTTTGATACATCCCTACTTTTCAATGCTCTAGTATGTTAAGCTGTTATGGAAGTCATGGTTTTTTCTCTCCATCAAGAATAGGATTTCATACACCCACCATATCATCTACATCACTGCCATGGCCCAGCTAAGAAATATACCATTTGTGGCATTTAATAGTGAAATCCCTCTCAACCTTGCACAATATAATGACATCCCTATTCCATCTCTAAAGGCTATTCCATTTTTCACTAGTGAAAGTGCCACTACACCTATTGAGCACATCTAGGACATTGCCTATGTATGCTCCATTCACAATGTTACCCAAGACAATGTTGTTGTAAGGCTCCTTGTTGCTTCCTTGAAAGGAAAGGCTCTCTAGTGGTACAGAGGGTTACCTGCAGATTCAATTCATGAATGGGATGATTTAAGAACAAGGCTCTGTCAGTGTTTTGAGGACAAGAGTGGTCATTTGTCCCTGACAAAGCAGCTTGCCACTATTAAAAGGGCTCCCTATGAATTCATGGTGGATTTCAATTTCAGATTTCAAAAGACTTGGTACAGAATCCCACCATTGGTGAGGCCTTCCCCTAATGCTACCTTCTTGCATTATTTGAGATCCCTAAATAGTGATATCGCTTTCATTATCTAGTTTCTAGGAGGAGATGTGTTACCCAATGCCTATGAGGTAGCCATTAGGGAAGAAATTTGTTTGATTTTAGCTGGAAAGATTCCCCCTATGCCTACAATGCCATTATTTCCAAAAGTCCCAGTCATGTAGCCAATTATGACACCAATCCCTATAGTTGATGTGCCATACCAAGCTTCCAATCATCTCTATCAGCTCAGCGGATAGCCTTGTCAAGGGAACAATCAAAGACAAAATCAACTAAGCTACATTATGCCCCTGAATTCCATCAACTAAGCTATTGCAAGTACATCAAGAAATATTGTTCCTATTCAGAACATCTTAACCCAAGGTAATGAGCATTGCCATTCTTGCAATCCACCAACATACCCAAAATAGATTAGACATAGGCAACAGCAGATGCAGGCCGAGTGTGTGTTCTTGAATTGGGAAGTAGATGATGCTGCCCTATTTCATGAGCTGCCTAACTATACTAAAAAAATGAAGAAGATAGGCAACTAGTAGTGGATCAACAAGGAAGTAGTGGAGAAAATGATAGATTGTTGCAAGTTGAGGCCCAACATGATAGTGAAATTCTAGTCCATAAAGAAGGATGTACGAGTAGTCCTGCACTGATAAAGTATAGAGGACTTGGAGGAGGCTCATTTCTGGGATGAGATTGATGTTTTCTGCTCAAACCTGGATAGTAAATCAATGCCTCTAGTGAGGTAAACCTTAGGCAGTTTGATCAGACGAAGGAAGCAGTAATCCCTCCTTTTGAGATACAAGAGCCAGAGCATTCCAATCAACAACAAAGGGTTGCAAAATCAAAGCAAAGACACAAGATCAACCATGTTGATTTTCCTATTACTTCAGTGGGATGCCCAATCAGGGATCTAGCCCAACTGGGGCCATATCAAAAAGAGTCACCACTTGTCATGCTTGCCTCTAAGCATGAATTTGAGCATTAAAATAAGTGGGATCCACCCATTTATTCACCATAGGTTAATAGCATCAGCAATCAGTTCAGGTGGATAGGCGATTTTATCTCCATTCTGGGGGAGGTGTTTTATCAATTTGTCATATGTCCATCCCTCCCTCACCTCTTTTTAACTACCCACAAGCATGGAAAGCATTGTAAATTGTTAAGGGCAGCTACTTTCAAGAACTAGTTAATGGCTTTGTTTAAGGTCAACCCTGACTGGTTAGTTTAGGATTAGGTTAGTTTTGTTTCTATTTTAGGCTTCCTCTCAATAATTTCCTTTGCACTCTATTGTATCCTCATTAGGAGGATACATGCTTGCTTGTTTTATTTTGTTTTGCCTTGGTGGTCCCAACCGAGTTGTTTCAGCTCCTCTGTTCTTGTTGTAGCTCTTTGACCCCATGCCCAATGGATTGACAAGGCCTCTGGTTTTCATAAATTTAGAAAGGCAAACACCCCCACAAAGTTGCCAAAATGTTATCCTATTTTACCTTCCTGGCCAAATAGTCTAAGCAATCTTTAAATTTGGTGTTTTCCTTCTCTGTCAAGCAGGCCAATTGTTTAAACCCTCCAAACTCTTAGGGTTTCCCTTATTTCTCCTTAAACCCTAAAGTTTCATGGTCAGGTTGTTGCAAGTATGGGTCTAACCAGTGTTGTCATTGATGTCAACATACTCATGTTGCATTAATGAGAAGGATTGGATGAGCTGTGTGCTGAGGATATTGAGAAAATTAGTTTCAATTAGGAACAGTGAAGAACAGTGACGACAAGGTAAAAGTCTAAGATAGGTTAAGGATCAGAGGATGCGGTTTAAAGGGTTTGTATATATGAGTCTTGAGATGATCTAGTCAAGTTTTCAGAGGTCCACATGAAGATCTGAAGAAGTTATGACCGCTCAAGTAGAACTGGCTCTGGCAAGTGTCTAGAGGTGACAGAGTGACACAGATAGGTCCGGTGAGGTCTGGTAATGCATTATCCCATTCTGCGGATTTGAGGAAGTGTTGAGGACGTCCTTGTGAAGTGTCAAGTAGATTGGTTTGTGGCTTGAAGGTCCGGAAGAACCTATTCCTTTGTGATAGTGATGACAAACTATGTTCTTGAGGTTCTGGATGAAGGAGAGAAGGATTTCAGTAAGTAGATGAAGTGCGGATGTTGTTGGTTATTCAGGAAAGCTTGTGGTGATCTGTGGATCGGTTCCAGTTCATGTTGGTGGTCCGCATTGAAGTTAAAGTTTGTATTTGAAGAATAACCACCGGATGTTGGTGTTCTTCCTGAGACTGGCCGACCGGATGTATTACACGTCTTGTGGATGTTCTTGTAGGTGTTTGCTGACTTAGATGATTGTTCCTAAGTTGATGTCTTGTATAAATAAGGGATTGTGAAGTCATTCCAAAGTGTGTCTTGCGGTGATGAGTGTGTGGTAGCGAGCAGGAGTGTGAAAGGTAGAGCAGAAGTATTGGGCTTAATGGAACTGATTCAAGCATGGTGAAGATGCTATTCTCTAGTTCATAAAGGTGATACTTATTTTTTTGTAGACAGTGTGTCTCTTGTAGGCAGTGAGCCTCTTGTGAGCAGTGTGCTTAGGCAGTGAGCCCTAATTGGCATGTGCCATTTGTTCTTTCTATTCTTCTAACAGAGAATACATTCTTGGGTTAATCACCCCATGGTTTTTCCCTTAACTAGTTTTTCCACGTCAAAATCTTGGTGTCTTATGTGTTGATAAGTTTCTGCCTTTGATTTGAATGCATTATGTTTCATATTTAATATACTGCTAACCACTAAGAAGATTTAAGTGTGGAAATTGGAGAAAGTTTTGCACAACTGATTCACCCCCCCTCTCAGTTGTGTGTCCTAAGTCTAACAATTGTATTAGAGCCAAGTTCCTCTAAAAGGAGCTTAACTGCTTGAGGAGACCCAGGATGTCGTCTTAGAAGAAGGATAGTCTGAAGTTTGATGGAACCAACTTTGCTCTTTGGAAAGGTCGCATGAAATGTCACTTGTAGTGTATGGGAATGGCGTACTAGTCCATGGTTACAAAGGCGTATGTACCTCCACAGGGTGGTCCGACAACCCTAAATGAAATCACAGATGCTGAAAATAATCTATGGACTAAAGAGGCTCTTCTAAGCACATTATCTGACTGAGAGCTCTCAAATGTTATTGACCTACCAACTGCTTTTGAGATTTGGAATAAACTGGAACTTTTGCATGAAGGAGACCGGTATGTTAAATGTGCAAGGTTACAGAGTCTAAAAGGGAAATTTGAAAAACTGAAGATGAGAGATGATGAAAATATTACCAATTTTATGCCAAGAGTGAATGAGCTAGTTTGTGGAATTAGAAATGCTGGTGGAGTCTTGGATGAAAATGAGATTGTTGGTAAAATTCTCAGATCCCTTCCTGCTTCTTACAAAATCAAGGCTGCTGCCATTGAAGAATTCAGAGCCCATACAACTGTCATAAGAGATCAATTGGCTGCATTTGAAATGACAGAGTTTGGAGATGACCCCCCCAAGACTGAATCTGGATTCAAAGCCAGTGCCTCTGTTAAAGGTAAACAAAGGTTTGATCCGGGAGAGAATTCTTCATGGAAATTGTCATGGTATGAAAAAGAAAGAAAAGATCTGGAAGAAGAAGAAGTAGAAACTGCTCAACTTGAAGCCCTTATTGCAAAGAGGCTGCCAAGAGGATCCAATAAGTATGAAGGAAAATTAACTTTTAAGTGTTTTAACTGCAACAAGATTGGTCATTTTGCCTCAAGGTGTCCGGAAAGATTTTCAAGGCAAAATCCTAACAAGCCAAGGTTCCAAAAGAACTGTTACTATGTACTTGAAGATGATGATAATGAAGGAGTAACAGATGATGAATCAGAGATAGGAAACAAATCTGGAAATGAATGGGTGTTCATTGCCATCAAGGAAGAAGATCCAATGTCCTCTGTATCTGTCAATCTTAATACTGTAGAAAGAGCTCTGGCTGCCCAAATTGAAGAGAAGAATGATTGGGTCATTGACAGTGGATGCTCTCACCATATGATAGGTGACAAAAATAAGTTTGTAGATTTGGAGAGGTATGAAGGAGGAGTGGTAAAGTTCGGTGACAATTCTGCTGGTAGAATCAGAGGAAGAGGAACTATTTCTTTTGATGGAAGAAACAAAACTGGTAATGTACTGTATGTTGAAGGTTTGAAGCACAATCTTCTTAGTGTTTGACAGTTGGTGGGCAAAGGCTATGATCTCTGATTCAAGGATGGAAAATGCAAAATCTTTGAAAGTTCCAGAACAAAGATTGCATCCGGTACTCAAACTAAAGGTAACATCTTCCATTTGGTTGGTATTGATAAAATCTTCTTATTTGTTCAAGTTGATTAGAGTTGGTTATGGCATAGAAGGATGTGTCATGTGAATTTTGATAATATCATCAAGATAAGCAATACTTAGGCTGTAAGAGATCTTCCAAAATTGGTGAAACCTACTAATAGCTTGTGCAAGGAATGTCAGTTGGGTAAGCTAAGCAGAGTCACATTCAAAAGTAAGGAACTGTCTTCTACCGGATTATTGGACTTAGTTCACACTGATCTTTGTGGTCTGACAAGAACCAGGAGTATTCAAGGTGACAGATACTTCATGCTGCTAATTGATGACTATTCCCGGATGATGTGGGTAACCTTTCTAAAGGAGAAATCAGAAGCTCTTGAGAAATTCAAAATATTCAAGGCTATGGTAGAAAATGAAACAAGATTAAAGTTGAAATGTTTGAGGTCTGATAGAGGTGGAGAATTCACATCCGGTGAGTTCATAAAGTTCTGTGAGAAACATGGAATTAAGAGACAGTTGTCTACTCTGAGGACTCCACAGCAGAATGGAGTAGTGGAGAGAAAGAACCGGACCATCCAGGAAGCATCTAGGACCATGATGATGGAAGCAAATGTTCCTCAGATCTATTGGAGAGAAGTTGTCAGCACTGTAGTCTATACTCTCAATCGAGTTCAAATTAGAAGCAATACCGGTAAGACCACTTATGAACTCTGGTTTGGCATTACTCCTACTGTAAGATATTTCAAAGTCTTTGGTAGCAAATGTTACATCAAAAGAGATGAAGATCTAGGCAAGTTTGATGCTAGAAGTGATGAAGGAATATTCTTGGGTTACTCTACTCAAAGCAAAGCATATCGGTGTTATAACAAGAGACTAAGAAAGATGATAGAAAGTACAAATGTGAAGGTTGATGAGGGAATAGAGAAACCCTCAAGGTTTTATGAATATGATGAAGATGATCAGAATGGTGTTCTGGTTCAAGGAGTTCAATCCTTTTCTGAAAGTCAGATTTAGACTGATCTGGTAAATGAGGAAGAAGAGATAGGTCTGAATGAGCCTGATCAAGAAGCAGAAGTGCAAAAAACTCCCAAAGTTCCAAGGTATGTAAGATTGAATCACTCTGAAGATCAGATCATAGGTGACAAAAGCAAAGGTGTGCAAACTAGAAGGAAAATTGCTCAAAATTCAGATGAATATTGTCTGATTTCAAAGATTGAACCTAAGACAATAAATGAAGCCTGTAATGATGAAAACTGGACCAAAGCAATGGAGGAAGAGTTGATGCAAATCGAGAAAAATCACACTTGGGATCTTGTTCCCAGACCTAGAAACAAGAATGTGATTGGAACCAAATGGGTCTTCCAGAACAAACTAAATGAAGTTGGTAAAGTAATCAGAAATAAAGCCAGATTGGTCTGCAAGGGCTACTATCAAATAGAAGGAATTGATTTTGAAGAAACTTTTGCTCCGGTGACAAGAATTGAAGCAGTCAGATTATTTCTTGCATTTTCTACCTTCAAGGATTTCAGGGTGTATCATATGGATGTCAAATCTGCTCTCTTGAATGGTGACTTAGAAGAAGAAGTGTACATTGAACAAATAGATGGATTTCAATTATCTAAGCATAGTGATGTGGTCTGCAAGCTGAAGAAGGCACTGTATGGACTAAAGCAAGCCCCAAGAGCCTGGTATGAAAGATTGGACAAACATCTCTTGAAGATTGGTTTCAACAAAGGTACTGCTGATAGTAACTTATATTTCAAAATTGATCATGAAAACATCTTGATTGTTGAAGTATTTGTTGATGATATCATCTTTGGAGGAGGAGACAGTATGTGTAAAACCTTTTGCAAATCAAATGAAAAGTGAGTTTGAGATGTCAATGCTTGGTGAAATGAATTTCTTCTTGGGTTTGCAAATTACTCAAACAAAGAAAAGAATCTTTATTTCTCAAACCAAATATGTGAAAGAATTGTTGAGGAAATTTGGAATGGAAGATTCAAAGCCAATGAATACTCCCATGGAAACCGGATGTAAGTTGAGAAAACATGATGACTCTCCTAAAGCAGACCAGATAAAGTACAGACCAATGATTGGAGGATTGTTGTATCTCACTCAAACTAGACCAGATATAATGTAGGCTGTTGGTCTTGTTATGAGATTCTAGGCTGATCCCAGAGAATCTCATGTCATGGCAATCAAAAGGATTTTTAGGTATCTAAAAGGAACAGTTGAGTATGGTTTGTGGTATCCTAGATATCATGATTTATCTCTTCATGCATATACAAATGCTGATTGGGCAGGAGATGTGGATGACCGGAAGAGTACCAGTGGTGGAGCTTTCTTTTTAGGAAAGAGATTGGTTTCTTGGCTAAGCAAGAAATAAGAGGCAATATCCCTATCTACAACTGAAGCAGAATACATAGCAGCAGCAGGTAGTTGCACTCAAGTTTTGTGGATGAAGCAGATGGTAAGAGATATTAAAGTAGAGTATAAGGAGCCTATCACAATCTTCTGTGATAATTCAAGTGCAATAAATATTTCTAAGAATCTGGTGTTGCATTCTAAGACTAAGTATATATCTATCAAGTTTCACTTTCTAAGAGAGCAAGTGAACAAGGATGAAGTCAGACTGGAGTTTGTGCCCTCTAAGGATCAGATTGTAGATATCTTTACTAAACCTCTTCCCAAGGACTCTTTTGGGTATCTTAGGGAGAAGTTAGGGGTTCTTGCCCCTTCGGTGATGAACTAGGATGCACTGATGTGCATCAGTCTAGTGGATATCACAGTCATATCTTGTGATCCAGATTGATGATGGGGAACTGCTACTCAGGGGGAGCAGCAGGTATGATTCTGAAGTATTGGAGTTGCAAGTATGAGCCCTTTACCATTGATGTCAAAGGGGGAGAGAAGACATGTGAAAAACAAGTGGTTGATGATCAAAGGGGGAGCAGTAAAGGAAGAGAAGACATATGAATAGTTGTTGATAGGGGGAGTTGTGATGTAAGGAGAAGTTCTTGTCTTGATGGTTTTTCACATCATATGTTGCCATCAATGACAAAGGGGGAGATTGTTGCAAGTATGGGTCTAACCGGTGTTGTCATTGATGTCAACATACTCATGTTGTATTAATGAGAAGGATTGGATGAGCTGTGTGCTGAGGATATTGAGAAAATTAGTTTCAATCAAGAACAGTGAAGAACAGTGATGACAATAAGGTAAAAGTCAAAGATAGGTTGAGGATCAGAGAATACAGTTTAAAGGGTTTGTATATATGAGTCTTGAGATGATCCAGTTAAGTTTTCAGAGGTCCGCATGAAGATCTGAAGAAGTTATGACCGCTCAAGTAGAACTGGCTCCGGCAGGTGTCCAGAGATGACAGAGTGACACATATAGGTCCGGTGAGGTCCGGTAATGCATTATCCCATTCTGTGGATTTGAGGAAGTGTTGAGGACATGATTGTGAAGTGTCAAGTAGATTAGTTTATGGCTTGAAGGTCCAGAATAACCTATTCCTTTGTGACAGTGATGACAGACTATGTTCTTGAGGTTCTAGATGAAGGAGAGAAGGATTCCAGTAAGCAGATGAAGTGCGGATGTTGTTGGTGATTCAGGAAAGCTTGTGGTGATATGTGGATTGGTTCCAATTCATTTTGGTGGTCCACATTAAAGTTAAAATTCATATTTGAAGAATAACCACCGAATGTTGGTGTTCTTCCTAAGACTAGCCGACCGGATGTATTACACATCTTGTGGATGTTCTTGTAGGTGTTTACCAACTTAGATGATTATTCCTAAGTCAATGTCTTGTATAAATAAGGGATTGTGAAGTCATTCCAAAGTGTGTCTTGTGGTGATGAGTGTGTGGTAGCGAGGAGGAGTGCGAAAGGCAAAGCAGAAGTATTGGGCTTAATGGAACTGATTCAAGCATGGTGAAAATGCTATTCTCCAATTCATAAAGGTGATACTTATTTCTTTGTAGATAGTGTGTCTCTTGTAGGTAGTGAGCCTCTTGTGAGCAGTGTGCTCGGGCAGTGAGCCCTAATTGGCATGTGCCATTTGTTCTTTCTATTCTTCTAACAGAGAATACATTCTTAGGTTAATCACCCCGTGGTTTTTCCCTTAACTGGGTTTTCCACGTCAAAATCTTGGTGTCTTATGCGTTGATGAGTTTCTGTCTTTGATTTGAATGCATTATGTTTCATATTTAATATACTGCTAATCACCAAGAAGATTTAAGTGTGGAAATTGGAGAAAGTTTTGCACAACTGATTCACCCCCCTCTCAGTTGTGTGTCCTAAGTCTAACACAGGTCCTATCTTTATTCTAATTTGAAGTTGACCATCTATTTTTTAGTTCCCGGTCACTTAAGTCATCGCCTAAGTCCTTTAAGTCATGAAATGACAAGCCCCAAGTCCTAAGATTTACCTCTCATAGTCGTCGAATCATGTTCCAATGTTTTTTCTTAAGTCTTAAGTCTTCGAGCCCATAGTGCTATGTGCTGGTATTTCATAGTGTCGCAAGGGAATCTTAGCCAAGGGAAGATCCTCTGCGCGGCCACAAGATCCTGACACATGTCTAACTTTAGAGGTAAAGTAAAGGTATATCAAGGGGGGACACGCGACAACTTTCTGGGTCACAAAACTCAAAGGAAACAAATTTTCAGATGAAGGTCCCAAAATGCTACCATTTAATGACACGTGTTAGGTATATTAGAGGCCCATGACCACATATTGATGTTTTTGTCAGCAAAGGAGATTGCACCAGATGTCAAGAGATAAAGGAATGGGCTGCGATGTTGAAAATCTTTGACCCCATCTAACGGTCACACAACATCACAAGAGAATCTTGCTAACGTCACAAACCTGGTGTGTGACCACAAGATGTTGCCAAGTGGCAAGATCATATCTTCTCTATGGAATCTTCTAGGTGGGCCCTCATCCACTAGTAGTTATTAAAGGAAAGTAACCTACCCATTCAGATCATGCCACACGTCAAATGCATTGACGGTGGGGCCACGATCATGTAAATCAATTGTAGCGCAGTGTCGTGCAGGAATCTTGCTAATGCCAAGATCCCCCGTGTGCTTGCAAAATCTTTCCACGTGTCCAAGGGCATCGGTAAAGGTAAAGGTATCTGTAAGGCTTGTGGGACTGTCTATCTTCTAGCTGTTTCTTCATCCAACAACCTTAATTTAAACTCAGGATCTTTTGAATTTCCTAGTGGCGCCAAAGCATTCAACTGAGTTGGTGAGTTTTGCAAAGACTCAAGGTACTAAATTTTAAAGTGTTGTAAAAACTACCCCTCCCTACCAACTCAACATTCAATTTATGTGGCTCAAGCCGATGAGGGTAGATGAAATAGTGAACCCTTTAATGCTAGGGTACAATGTAGATACAAGGTTGATTCAATAGTAAAAGATAAAGACTTTCTGCATCTCCTCATCAATGCGCCTGCCATTCTTTCACACAAGCAACCTATTTGCAAGCTTGTAGGCCTGATAGGGGTGTGGGCTCCACCCTAATTTGTAGGGGGTTTTCTGAGTAGAATTCAATGTAGCATGATTGATGTCACTTCTAATTGACTTTTCCTTTTCTTGCCATGGCTGCTACAGTAGAGTACTAAAATGCTATATATGCATGTCTTAAGGATGTATTCAAGGTTGGCTATTCTTCTGGGCTACTATAGGATAGAGATTTTCTGTAATCAGTCCTCTATAATGCAATTGTAAGAACAACTAGATGTGATGGATTGTGCTCTTCTACTGGGCCTCTCATGTCTCTAGTTTTGTTCAACAATGAATGTAATTGATTATTCTATCTATCTCTTGCATTATTCTCTCTTCTGTAATAGTTATTTGACCTCTATAATCAATATAAGCTGTTATTTCACCTCTCTCTTATGGTTATTTAACACTGTGTCTACTCTTTGAATTGGTGTGAGCTATGTATTGTGGATAAAATGGCCCCTTTCATTCCTCTACTTCTCTGCCCTGGCCTTTGTTAAAATCAATTTAGTTTGTGTGAGTCCTTCTAGCTATGAGATTATTACTATGTTGAGTAAGCTGTAGCCAAACAGATTAAATTTGGTGCATCACCTTTATTTCCATTCATGTTTCCTTCTAAACCTTTTCCCCTGCATGCGGTAGCACTAGGTTTAGATAGTTTTTCTCTAAGCATTAGGCTTAGAATGAGGAACCAACCTTCTCTGGAGGTTTGATCTCAACTTGCAAGGTCCCACACCTTGAGATCATTCCCATTGTGTCATTAGAATGCTTGGATACTCTCCAAGCTGGGTGCAATTCTATGTGACAACAGGAATCATTAATCTAGTAGAGGATACAGAATGGATAAGCCCAATGGTGTTATAGAATAAGAAAACAAAAGATATCAAGATATGTGTAGACTTTAGAGAATTAAACAAAGCATATATCCATGATCTATTTTTGACACCACTTATAGAAGAAGTCTTAGAGTCAATGGCCAGAAGGTAGGCCTACTCTTTTATTGATAGACTTTTCTGTTATCACCAGGTCAAAATTTAGGAAGAGGACCAATAAAAAACCATATTTGTGATAGAGTGGGGATCATTCATGTATACAGTAATACCATTTGCACTAAAGAATGTGCTAGCAATCTTTAATAGAATTATGGTTAATGCATTTAAAGATTTCATCCACAACTTTCTAGAAGTGTATTTAGATGACTAGGCAACGTATGGACTACTAAAAGACCATGTTTCGGTGCTCTAAACAATGTTGGAAAGATGCAGAAGCCTACAAATTGCATGAAATTGAAGAAATACATCTTTGTGGTACCATTTGGTACACTTTGGGAAGCATAATATGAAAGAAAGGACTCATGGTAGACCCGTTAAAAGTGGCACTGACCATGAACTTATTGCCACCAAAAATAACATCTGAGGTGAAAACTTTCTTAGGCTATACTAAATATCACTAGAAATTTATCAAAGCTTATGCTACTATAGCAGTACCAATTGAAGAACTTTTAAATAAGAAGTCAAATAAAACAATCGAGTGGAATGAGTAATATCTACAATCATTTGACACATTGAAACAAAAGATAGCAAAGGATCCCATATTAGTTTTCTAGATTGGAACATACCTTTCCATGTTCATGTGGATGATTTTGGCACTGCAATTGGTGTAGTATTAGCACAACCTAGAGGAAATAAGGACCATCCAATAACATTTGCAAGTAATAAAATTTCCCAAGCTGAGAAAAACTACACCACTATAGCAAGGGAAGCACTGACAATGGTGTATGCACTCCTTAAATTTAGACATTACTTAGTATCTACACCATTTATATTTTATACGAACCATGAACAATTAAAGTATCTACTTAATGGACTAGTGATGTAATGAAGAATATGTAGATGGTTGTTATTATTTCAAGAATTATTCAATTTTAATATAATGGTAAAATCTGGAAAGAACAATCAAGGTCTTGATTACCTATCTAAGATTGAAATAGGAGAACTAGATAAACTAAAAGAAGATTTTCCTGATGCAAATCTGTTGAGATGACTGTGGTATCGAAAGACCTAAGGGATGTAGCAACCTTACTATAAATAAGACAATTTCTATAAAATAGTTCACAAAATGATAAACAAATTGATTGAAGGGGAATTACACATAATTGGTAGAGATGAAATTATAAGGAGAGTGCTAATTGAACATGAAATATTAGACATCCTTAGGGAAGCTCATAAAGGAATTTCTAGAGGGCATAAATCTAGAGAAACCATCACAAAGAAGGTTATGCTATTAAGGCTATGGTGGCAAACACTATTTAAAGATGCCAATTAATATGTTAAGAAATGTGATATATGCCAAAGAGTGGGGAAACCCACCGCAAAAACTGAGATGCCATTGCGGCCAATTCTCGCTCAAATACCATTTGAAAAATGGGCCATAGACTTTATTGGACCCATTGATCCACCAACTAAACACACAAAAGTTAGGTTTATAATCACTAGAGTAGAATATTTGACAAAATGGGCAGAAGTAGAACCAACAAAGGACTGTATAGCTAAAACTGCCACATAATTTCTATATGAAAATATAATAACCAGGTTTGGATGTCCCTTAAGAATCACAAGTGATAAATGCAAACATTTTGTAAATAAGACAATTGCAGAGCTTCTGAATAACTTCATGATCAACCATAATAAAAGAAATCCTTACCATCCACAGGTGAATGGGGCAAGTGAAGCACTCAATAAGATCATAGGAACAACACTGACTAAGATGTGTAATGGAAACACAATAGACTGAGACATAAAAATTCTAGCGATACTACTGGCATATAGGACAACCTATGAAAGGACAAATATGTTGTCACCATTTGAACTTATATATGGATCAAATGCTACTTTATAGGTATGAAATTTATTGTGCCAAGCTTATGCACTGTAGTCACTCTGTGGTTGGATGAGGAAGATTCATTGAAACATTGGTTAGATGACCTTAACAAATTGGATGAGAATAGGCTACTAGCAGCATACAACCAAATCTTAGAGTGCAAAAAATGAAAAGCCTAGCATAATAGGAATCTAAGACAAAGTATTTGATATAGGGGACATAGTCCTACTATATGGTAGCAAATTTAAAAAGCAACAAAAATTAAAAGTCAGATGGTTAGGACCTTATTACATTGAATAAATCTCAACCTCTAGAGCGGTGAGACTTACGGGTCAGTGTAAGAAGTTGGGTCCACTTTTTGGCCAAAAAGTGGAAGTGTTTTCCATGATTTTTAGAATTTGTCACATTTGACCTTAAAATTTGAAGCACTTAGAGATGGAATCTTTAAAAAAGTCACTAAATATAAAATGTAGTACTCGGAGTCTAGTTTCCAAATATGTAATTTGTTTCAATACCCAGATGATACAAATTGATTTTCAATAGGCATTTCTAAAAAACACTATTTAAAAGTCACTTTTTTTTAACCATACCATGCACGTGTATGACCAACATAATTTGACCTAAATAAAATTATTTTTCAAAATCCTTGTGGGAAAAGATGTGTAGTATAGTGAAGTTTGATGAGGATATTTTTTTATAATTTTTTTCCAAATAATTATTTTTTATTAATTTTTTATTAGGCCTAATTGCTACTTTTGAAAACCCCTCGTGTACGGCCAACATAATTTGAGCAAAAAAAATCATAAAATTAAATTTTTTTTTCATTGTGTAAAGAATGATGTGTAGATTGATGACATATAATTTTTTTTTTTCAAAATTTAAAAATTAAAAGTTATTAAAAAAATACAAGCACCCGTCATTTCAAGTTTTTGGACTAGTTTGCTCATAAATTAAATAATAAATAGAAGAACATGTCCAATAACAAAAAAAAATTACATATTTGAAAACTAGACAATGTCATCTGTAATGGGTTTTCATTTCGTAAAAAAATTCAGAAAAAAGGTCCTCAACCATATAGGTAAACTCAGTGTTTCTTCTTGTTCTGTACTTAGAAAAAAACTTACAGGTCCAAGGCTCAAGGTCAGCCAACCATGCCTATCCCGAGCCTAAAAACCAAGCAAAGGGAAGGGAAAAGGTAGTCGAAGATTTCCAATTTCAAATAATGGGTACGCGTTACATAACGGGTACCCGTTATAAAATAGGTACCCGTTATAAAATGGGTAATCATTATATAACGGGTACCCGTTATGTTTTTAAGAACGGGTACCCATTTTATAATGGGTACCCATTTCTATTATACCTGTTATTTCCCATATTAGGGAAAAACGTACTATTATTGTATCCCTGTAACTTGCAAGTCTGATCAGTATGGCGCGACAATGACAATTTCTGCATTTTTTTACTTACAAGTGTTTTGTGGAATCTCTTGACAGGTCATATTCTATTCAGATTTTGAAGGGAGTCAACCATATGAACAATTCTGAAGTGAAATCAAGTGCATGAGCTATTTTCAAGAGGAATAAAGAAAGAAGGTTTTTGTTTTTACATCTACCTTTTACTTCAAAATCTATGGAACAAAGGATCTACATCTAATTCTACTTCAAAATTTCAAATAAGGACATCGATTATGAAATTGGATTAAGTATCAATTGTTATTTTATCAAGAGGGTTTGGTAATCATGCGATCAAATCAACGTCAAAGAAAAAAAATAAAGGAGGGCAATGACACCTCAAGAAATTGAAGCAAATAGAGAGAAGGAAGCAAAAAGGTAAAGAGATAGAAGAGCAAGGATTCAAGAGATGAAGAATATTGAAGAATCTAGTTCCATGAGTATTGAAGAGAAAGACATTCAAGAGACTATAAATGATGGGATGAATGTAGATGATGCAAATGTGGAAATGGGATTTGGAAGAAAATGTGTCTATAGAAACAAATGCATGTATGTCTTCAAACCCAACTTTCAAAGATATGGAAAATGTGACTATACAAACAAATCCAGGTATGTCTTCAGAGCTAGCTTTCAATGATATGGAAAACATGACTATTTGGAGCCAACTTTCAATGATATAGAAAACATGACTACAGAAACAAATCCAGGTGTGTCTTTGGAGCCAACTTTCAATGATATGAAAAACATGACTATAGAACAAATCCCGATATGTCTTCAAACTCACCTATTGATGATATGAATGAGAATGATATCCCTTTTAGGAGTGAAAATGAAATTTTTTTATTTGAGATTGAAAGAAATGTCTTAGATAATCTTCCTGGTAAGATTTCTTGGAGGCAAATGAGAACTCATACAAATAGATTATATAATTTTTTTTTTTATAGAATAAGTCTTGGATTTCAATGTCAACTTATGATGCAATTGATGAAGATGTGGAAATTGTGAAAAGTAATGAAAAAGTTAGGCATCTTTGTAAAACCTAAAAAAAAAAAATGAATCAATCAAACAAGTTTTATCTAGTGTTGATAATGCTATTGATACTATTGGTAAAAAGAGTCAATCTAAAGATAGCAATGCAGCACGAAGAGATATAACAACTGCTTTAGTCAATAAATCATTTTCTAATAAAAGAATGATAAGTAAGACAAGTGAAATTCTAAAGATAAATCCTAAAACTTTGAGAAGAGTAGCAAAGAGAAGAAAACCTATTAAAAAAGATCCAATTAACCAATGTTGGAGTTTTAGTGGTAGACTCCCAAGGTATGACATGAAATTAAATAGTGAAATCAAATCTTTAATTGAAAAATATTGGCATGATAATACAAGGGTATCATCTAATGTTAGAGATGTTTTAAAATTACGAGTGGGGTCTAAAATTTGTGATCCTCATCCAAAAAATCTATTAGACATGACTCAAACTGAATTATATAAAAAATTCTTAGATGATTTAGTGTTAAAACCATTTAATATTACCATAAGCCAAAGATCTTTTGAGAAATGTAAACCTTGGTATGTGAAAATTAATAAACAACGAATCTCTTGTTGTTGTAAAACTCATGTGCAATTTCACTATTATTATGATGTTTTTTGATATATGTGTTCTACTTTGCATACTAATGAAATTATGCAGGAATGTGGTATTGATATGCCACCTCAAACAATTAAGGAGTTTGTAGCAGGTTTGTTTTGTGAAACATCTACTGGATACTTATTTTATTCAAAAGCATGTATTTCTGGACAATGGAATAGATGTGGCAACTTTTCATTGTTAGGAGAATGTATGCATGAAAATATTTCACATGAATTTGGACAACAATTAGTGGATGTGAAAAGATTCAAGAATGTTGAATACTCTTTAAAGGATGGAAAAATTGGAAAGCATTGTGAGTTAGTCACTGAAAAAATTTGTGTGCATGCATTCATCAAAGATTTTAAGGATAATATTGTATCCAAATATGTCAAACACTCCCAATATGCTCAGTGGCTTGATGGACAATTTCGTTCATGTAAAACACCTTTCCAATTGGAACTATCCTATCAGTGGTTGACTTTGCAGAAAACTATACTCTTGCTCCACAAGAGGAAATTCAATCTCAGTATTATAATTCAGTGCAAGTGGCCATATTTGTTCATATTGTATACAGACATGCAGATGATAGTATAGAAGATAATAGAAATTTTTTGAGGGAGTATCATTTTTATTTGAGTGATAACCAGTTACACTCTTCAGAGTTTGTGCAATATTGTTTCACAAAATTTTATGAAAGTTTAAAAGAAAGAGGAATCCAGATGGCACAACATTTCATATGGTCAGATAATTGTACAGGGCAATTCAAAAATGCAAGAATGTTTTATTGGCTATGTAGGGCTCACAAAGAAATCAATATCCAACATATGTGGAGTTTTTTGAAGCTGGACATGGTAAAGGAGAACATGATGGAGCTGGAGCATGTGTGAAAAGAGCTCTTGCTAGAGAGCAACTAAAATTTGAGGATGCAGCCAAATTTAGAGATGCACGTGAAATTGTGGATTGGTGTAATGAAAAATTATCTACGGGATCAAGTCAAAACTCTACAATTCGATGATTCTTTTGGTTAGCTGAAGAAGAGAATATTCCTACTCGACTTGATTGTGAGACAATAACCGGATCAACAAAATGGCATTCATTTAAGAGTTCAAATGCAAGCACATGGACTATATGGACTAGGGAGCTTGCATGTTTTTGTCAATTTTGTATTACAGGTGATTGGGGAGCATGTGAAAATACAGAATGGGTTGAAGAATGGAAACAAAGATCCTTGACCCCTACAGAAACACAAGATCAACTTGAAACAACAATTGAAGATGATAATCAAATGTTTGCATCAGATGACTATGATCGTGTTTCAGACCTTGTACAAGAAGGTACTTTTATTTTCAATATTTTTTTATTGTCATTTTTTTGTACATCTATATATAATTAATTATATATGTATGCATGCACAAATTTATGTGATTTAGATACATGTCACACTTTATTGAATTACATTATTTTTTTGTAGGACATGTGTATGCTATTGTTGCACCTGAGGGCAATGAAGAGGAAACTGAGTATTGGTTCGCTCGATGTGTTGAGACAAAACAAAAGTTGTTACATCCTAGAGTAGATGATGATAACATGGAGTATCCAACAGGTTTTGTGGTTGTTGTTGGCACTTCGCTATGAAAATATCTAATAAGAAGGAATGGTTTGCCTGCATTTGAAGATTATGAAACACATAAGAAGATCATACACTACTCAAATTGGGTTGTGGAAACAAATATAAAACTAGTCAGATATCAAGGCAAACCTTCTAATAAATAGTTATGGACACTTTCGATGGAAGAACATGAGTCAATTATAGATGCATTACAAAAAAATGAGGATGCAGATGGTACAATGGAATAAATTTCTAGGTATGTAAACCATACTCTTACATCCCCTAAATCCATCCTCTTAAATGTATCCTATTATTTGGACTTCTATTTTTGTATGAAAATATATAAAATAGGCCTCCCTCTCCCCATTTGAACATAGAAAAATTGTGAAGTTTCCACTTGATTGCTATTTTGGAGCCATCTTTCTTGAATAAGTGTAGGAATCTTAGTGTTTACTATAAATTTGTTGGTTTTAACTCCATTCTTCCTCTATTATACATTTTATCTTCCCTTTTCAAACCCACATTCCTTCTCCTTACCTCTTTCTAAACCATTTTCTTTCCTCAATTTCATTTTAGATTCTCATTTCTACTTTATTTTTCATCAAGTATCTTCCATATTATTTCTTTTCTTCTCCCATATTAGTCCTCTCTATATCCATATTATTCCCCTTTACTTTTTTTCATTGAGTCTTATAGTCTTATTTTTCCATCTCCTAAATTCCCTCTTTCTCCTTCAAACCCTGGTTTACCTAGCTTTAGTTTTTCATACCAATGTCTCCTTAAATTAATCCAACATTTCCCTAAAATATTATATTCTCCTTCCTACTTCATTCTTCTTTAACCATTTTTTAGAGGGTTTCTTCTATACAATTGGTATATATAGATAAAATATGGAATAATTAGAAAAAATCTCACAAATTACCAAGAGGAAGTTATGCAAAAAATTATAAGATGAAGCTATGTCTAAAGTTTTAGATCATTTTCACATAGTGGACAAGGTTGACTTCTAGGTCCTAGTCATACACCGAGGTACTAGGAGAGGGCCATGTGACAACCAAGGTGTCACTCTACCTAACAACCTTGTCCTATCATCATTTTTCTCAAAATTATAATGGAAACATTTTGACACCTTATATAGTCCAAATTTAAAAGTGCATGATAGCCCATGCCAAGTGTATTCTTCCCATTTCTCTATTATCCTACTTCTAGCTTAGTTAAGCTCAATTGTGACATATTTTACTATTTTGCACCATCTTCTACTTTTTGTCTTGATTGGTTTCTAGATAGAGAAGTTATTAGTAAACTATTCTAAACACACCCAAAAATTTATTAGTTAATGTTTATTTTGAGTCCATTTGTAGTGGTAACCATCTCCTACAAGTGCATCTAAACACTTGTATTTATAGTTTACTTTTTCCTAATCCGGTGTGAATTTCTATTTCCATTGTCTTGTTTGTTTAACTATCATTGATTATTTCCTTTGATAATTTATCACATTATTTTTCACAATTTAAAAGTGCATGATAGCCCATGCCAAGTGTATTCTTCCCATTTCTCTATTATCCTACTTCTAGCTTAGTTAAGCTCAATTGTGACATATTTTACTATTTTGCACCATCTTGTACTTTTTGTCTTGATTGGTTTCTAGATAGAGAAGTTATTAGTAAACTATTCTAAACACACCTAAAAATTTATTAGTTAATGTTTATTTTGAGTCCATTTGTAGTGGTAACCATCTCCTACAAGTGCATCTAAACCCTTGTATTTATAGTTTACTTTTTCATAATCCGGTGTGAATTTCTATTTCCATTGTCTTGTTTGTTTAACTATCATTGATTATTTCCTTTTATAATTTATCACATTATTTATCACAATTTAAAAGTGCATGATAGCCATGCCAAGTGTATTCTTCCCATTTCTCTATTATCCTACTTCTAGCTTAGTTAAGCTCAATTGTGACATATTTTACTACTTTACACCATCTTCTACTTTTTGTCTTGATTGGTTTCTAGATAGAGAAGTTATTAGTAAACTATTCTAAACACACCCAAAAATTTATTAGTTAATGTTTATTTTGAGTCCATTCAAGTAGTGGTAACCATCTCCTACAAGTGCATCTAAACCCTTGTATTTATAGTTTACTATTTCCTAATCCGGTGTGAATTTCTATTTCCATTGTCTCAAGTTTGTTTAACTATCATTGATTATTTCCTTTGATCATTTATCACATTATTTATCACATTAAATCAAATTAAACATAATGACATTGATATTTCATGATATGTAAGAGTTCTAATGTATGGTTTAACCCTCTATCTCTTCCATTCAATCACACCACCATTTTCCTAAGTGATTGCTTTACCTTCACAATTTGAACAACCATGATAATCTTGTGAAAGAAAGATTTAGGAAGGACAAAGGTGGCTTTTTAACATAAGATGGGGTATGCATGCTTGTGTACATCTTATTGTGAGGTCTTGTAGGTTTATTCATGGTTTCTAATAACTTATTCATATTTCTTCATTTCTTTTTAATTATCCTGTTAGAGAGACCTCAAGGATCACCCTCCAAGGTTCTGCAAATCTTGAAAAAGAAGAGGGGATACCATACCCTATGACTTGGCTCAAAGTTGTTCTCTCCTTGTCGATGTTTCATATTCTCTACCTGAGATCTATTTTATTCCCCTTTTCTTAGTTTGAGTAATATTTCTAGAAGAGAGGGATTATATTTTTAGTAGCAGACAAAATCTAAAGATACATCAAATTTACATGCTTTTGTAGGAGAAATACATACACAAGACAACTTGAATCTCATTAAGACAAATGCCTGGACTAAAAGCCTAATCAAACAAACATGAAACCCCAGTGTATAATATTTCCAATCACTTGTCAATGTAGGGTTTACAAAGCAATAAGGCACATAAGAAACATAAAAAATTGCACTTTGGGGCATGGGCCAACAACCTCCTAGGTCTAACCCCATGCAACTAGAGTAATATGCAAGGGCCCATCACTAAAGATTAGACTAGGCTAGTAATGACATGATAGATGGGTATGCATGTAGATGAGTTAATAACTTTTGAAGAATGCATTTCTTTTCAATGTGGCTCATGGTAAGCTAACTCTTTGGAACTCAACACATGATGAATGAAAACATGAAAGATCCACCTACAAGCCTATAGGAATCAAAAGTGGGATTTGATATTAGGAAAGTGAGATGAGAAATACAAGCATGGACAAATCATGGAATTCTACATAGCATAAGGTAATAAATACAAATAATACTAGTAAGACTAATGATAATAGAAATGTGGATAATGAAAGTGGTTGCAATGGAATTAATAGGAGGAAAAGAATGCTTAAAGAAGAGAGAATCTAAGAGATGGAGAACTGTGTAGTCAATGGGCATGACATGGGATTCAAATGAAACTATGGAATCCTCAAAATCAATAACAGTTGTAGAGGTCATAAATGGAATACTAGTAAATGATGATGAAGATATATATAGTAAAGTAATTATAAGATATTTTTATTAGTAGTTTGCATTTTTAGGAGGATGGAAGAGTGGCTTGTTTGGAATTCCAAGTCAATTTAATATAAAATTTTGTTTGACCACAACAATTCAATTCATAAAGCTTCTTTTGAATACTATTACGTTCCCGTTAGAAGTCATTGAAAAGTTGAATGCATTCGAATCACTCACACAAAATTCAATCTTTATAATTTGGTTTTTTAGGGTTTATAGTTTAGGTTTTTAGGGTTTGCAGTACAACATGGTTTTAGGGTTTATAATTTGGTTTTTTAGGGTTTATAGTTTAGGTTTTTAGAGTTTGCAGTACAACATGGTTTTAGGGTTTATAATTTGGTTTTTTAGAGTTTATAGTTTAGGTTTTTAGGGTTTGCAGTACAACATGGTTTTAGGGTTTGTAGTAACATAGTTTTAGGGTTTGTAGTAACATAGTTTTAGGGTTTGCAGTAACATACAATCACAAATATTTTTCATAAAACTCTAATAACAAGTAAAACCCTAATTTTCATTTTAATCCTACAATCTAAAAAAAAAACATCTAAAACAAGCTAAAAACTAGCAAAGAACCAACCTGGAGGAGCTTAGTAGTGACAAGGTGGCGGAAGGAGGTGATAGGGCAAAAAAACTCTGGTGTTGTGCTCATTAAGCCTTTAAGACTGTCACTATCGCTATCGGCTGGAGTGGAAGAAAATGAGCCCGCATGGCTATTTTTTAAAAATATATACTTTTTTGAAAACGAGTACCTGTTTAGTAACGGGTACCCATTTAGTAACACACACCCGAAGCTAAACGGGTACTTGTTTAGGCTCGGGTGCGCATTACTAAATAGGTAACCATTTAGGTTTGGGTGCCCATTCCTAAATGGGTACCCATTCCTATCGGTAATTTTTTTTTTCCCTGTGCGACTTCCCCTACATGTGGACCAAGTTTCTTGCTTTTACCCTTAAAACCTTGGAAATCAAGTTGCTAGTATGATTTGTAAATGGAGCACAACTAAAATATTATCATCCAAATATAGAAATAAATAAAATACAAAAATCAAAATTTGTATTAGATGTAACATATGTACAGTATAAAGTGCTAACTTCCAACAAGGACATAACCTGCGAAAACCCAATAACTATAAAAATTTGACAAACCATGAATGGCCAAAAGCATTAAATACAAATCCCACATTTACATCTTATATAAACAAATCTAAAAATCATTAGTATTACAATATACTAAGAATAGTTGAGATCTCAAGCTAAAAACTCAAAAACACTCTTTGCATACTAATCAAAATGATGACTCCTACACTGGTCAATGTCTCTAGAAGACCATGCTTGAAATACAAGAAGTTCTCATATAAGGAAATGGAGGTTGACCAGGATGGAGAATTCTCTGTCATCCCAACCAATGCAATATACAATGAGGATGTGAGGAAATACATCCATACACCCATATCAGAGATAGATGACACAAAGTTTGAGGAGCTTCAAAAAACATTGCTTCACCTGGATCAAATGCAATACATGATGTAGTACCAAGAGATAGAAAATAAAAAGATAGATGTGTGGAAAGACTTCCTTGACTTCTCTACAAAACACAGGTGGATCAAGATTGTGTTAATATAGATCCATGATCAGTATATCTAACTCAAAATACCCTACTGCATAAAAAACAAGCTATCCAAGTAGTAATGGGTTTGCATGCAACTATAGAGATGCCTTCCAAAAAGGAAATCAAGAATGAGAAACTTATAGAGTTGATTGGAGCCACATATGACAAAAGAAGCTTAAATGTGACAAACATAACAAATCCAGTAGTGTGGTATGCCACAATGGGTATCATATTACACAAACAAAGAGGATTTATCAAAAGGCACCACAATCCACACCACATACTAGATGGTGGTAGAAGGAAAATAATTTGACTTGTACAAAGACCACAAGTAGCTACTGGAGAATCTACAAAGGACCAAGAAAACACTACCAATTCTAGTATGGGGCTCTCATCATCTGCTTAACAATTTACTTTATGAATGCAATACCTTCTTTCTCTAGAAAAGCATGGCAAACGAACTAGTTGGTAGTAGCACAAATTAGCTACCATGTCTAGCAGTTTAAGGATGTATATTACACTATCGCATATTGGGGGTTCTTCAAATCCCTCCAAAATATGTAGAGTAGAGAAAGAATATCCTATGACATGGTTAGGAAATATGCAAACGGCATAGACTTTTTGGTAGATAAAAACTTTACATTAATGGAAGTAGTAGAACCTAGGGTTTCTTGGATCCCTAAGCTACCGTATGAAATAAACAATGACTTAATAGAGTCATATGTACATAACATGTTGAAGCAAGCAAAAGATACAAATGCAATGAGATTTGGAACCTACAAAGAATTCACTGATAAGCAGTCCAAAAAGAATGTGGAGGAACATGTGGGGAGACAAAAAGAAAAACTACATGAAAAATGGAGGATTCCACACAAGGAACTATTGGAGTATAGACAACACTGAGAGGGGGGTGAATCAGTGTTGTAATTAAAAAACAATTCAATTTTCTTCTTGTCAAACTTGAAAACAGAAAGCAATGATGCTGATATAGTGCTTTATAAAAGAAAGAAACCAAATACTGTGCAATAAAGGACAAAACATTCAAGTATGAAAAACAAATGAACCGTGCATCAAATGAGACCATAACACAAATATTTTAGGAGTGGAAAACCCTCATGGGACAGAAAAACCACTCAGTAAATGCTTCACTGGATTAATCATCAAAACCACCAATTACAAAGCCTCACTGGCAACATAAGCCTCACTGGCAATGATCATATTGTCTCATTGACATGATCACTTACAACTTCTCAAAGATCAGATGAAAATATACAATAAAAAGGGTTTCTTTGTTTATCTACAATCTAGATCTTGACAATCTCATTTATTTGAGACTCAAGAATACATAACCAAAACTATGCACATCAACTTAGAAATGTTTTTGCATTACAACACACTGCTATTGTCTCAATGATAGTGTAAATACAATATCATCAACACCATATCAGGTGTTTACATTACATGCCTTTTTTATACACTCACAGTCCTTTATTTCTTTCATCAAACAACTTGTAAGAGTAGGTAAATTGTTTGAATTAGTTTCCAATTGAATCTATAACTATCAAGAGAGTGTTGTTGAATAGACCCATTGTCAAAAACTTGAGTTTGCAAAATATTTCACAATGCCTTTGAAAATATTTCAAACTTTAATCAAATGATTCATATAATGCCTTTCCAAACTGTGGTTACAAAAACCTTAACCAAAACAAAATATTTTCAAAAATTTGCATGAAGTGCCAAGTATGACCTTCCAAACCCTAGTGGGTATTTCTTTTTCAAACCCTAGTAGTTTATGCTTGAAAAATAATCTTGCCATCAAAACAAATCTTGGCAAAACCTTAACCAAATTAAGAGAAAAACAAGAGTACATTCTACTTGAAACACATTAGTGTTCGACCCAACTAATGCCATTACTAGAAAACTTACTCATAACTGTTTTCCTTTCTTTTTAACAACAAAGAAAAAAATAGAGTGCTTATGAAATAACAAACCCCACTCAAAGTCAAAGACTTCCTAACTGAAATAACAAAGGAATAATATCACTTGGAAAAATGCCGACAATTGAAGACTTTGCTATGACTTTGATGTCCAAGAAAGAAACAATAACTGTCAAGCTCACTTTGCTGAAGTTCACTGTAACTCAGCTTTGTCAAATCTCAGAGATCCATAAACATCATGATTGAATCTTGCATAATATTGAAACCCTAAGTCGAGAGCATGCATGTCTCAAAGTTTAACTTTACAAAATGAGCCTTCAAACAAACTTTTCATCATATACACCTTTTGACTACTAGTCCCGGTATGCCCTAAAGGGCCTAGTGACAAATGAAACAAAACATCAAAAATTACCTGCTACACAAGCTTGAAACCTACTGGCTAGGTTATCACTTAAGTGACCCGAATTGCCTTTGTTTACCATTGATTTTTCAAACCAAAATAATAATATATAACCTTTCATAAATAAAATGGAGATCACCAAGTGAAGCCTTTCTAACATTTCAACTAGATGAAACAATAATCATAATGATGCCATTTGAAGTGAAGCAAGTATGCTTTGTAACCCTTTGAAAGTGATCAAGTCTTTTGAAGCTACAAGAGCCCTTCATAATGATAACCTTGATGACTAAGTATGATCCTTGCAATATTACCCTTTTGAAAATGCCTTAGAATCAAGTGAAAACATTAAGTGCCTTTGTCAACATTAAACTTTAGATGAAACAATAAATTACATTTGTATTTGTATCCCCTTAAAATGATCATGCCTTTGTAGTAACAATTTCAACCAAATGTAACACATCTCAATATCAAGAAGGAAAGACATTCAAATGATATCTTCTAAGTCTTTATAAAATGTTGGGACAGAGAATAAGAATCATGCAAGATTATCAATAATCGACATGCTCAAACTGTACCATCATGCCATGCCTTATAAATTTACCTTACATTGTGCTTTGACATCCTTGTATGAAATTGAAGCAAACACCAAATATCAGAGAGGAAGACAAGACAAATTGTAACAACATTGTGATCAACTGCTTACCCTATCCACTATCCAGTCAAACCACCCACTATCACTATTATACAATACATTATGTACCAACTTACAAACCACAGATCAACTATCCAAGTACTATCACTATAATGCCAATGTAAAAAATTGACATCAATGCCAAAACCAATGTCAAAGGGGTCAATAGGAATAACCACAAACAAACACCTATACATCACAAGTGAAAAGGTGAAAAAGATTGAATTTAAGATCCCAACAAGGAGAAGTAAACAAACAATGGTGGAGATAGAAGGTTAAGAAGAAAAGTAAGAGGATGTAATCAACATTGACCTCCTAACCAACAACCTAAACAATAAGGGCATGCTCAAACAAACTACGAAAACATATAATAAGGTTGGTCCAAAGAATAAAGTAGTTAATGAGGAGGCAATAATCCAACATCTAAGAGTGTTTGAAGACATCTTAGGTAATAACATTGAGAATTTCTTAGATAACTTGGCCTCTATCATCCAGAAGAAGAGGGTAAGAATAGTAGAGATGGAGGACATAAGGAAGCAAGATTTGGAGGAGATAGACCCCAACCTCTCCACCGTACAAAAAGAAAAGTTAGCACAAATGAAGGCCAAAGAACTCAAATCCAAAAAAAGAATTGATACACTAATAGCCATGAAAAAGGAGGTAAAAGGGAAAATGCAGTAAGAAGTAATTACAGTAACAAGGAAGGCATATGTAGTGATGTTGGAAGATGAAAGGAAAATCTAGCAAGACCAACACACACCATCTAGAGGTGCACAACATGAAACAACACAATTAGAAGGAGAAGGATCTTAGAAAGAGCTACCTCTATCTTTGGAGAGGCCAACTTCTTCCAGCACAACCTCTCCAATGTAGTCAATTAAGGACTTCTTGGCACAACCAAAGAAAATCTATCCTATAGAAATACCACAACTTCTACAACTACCACTGATAGGCTCATAGGTAAATTTGGCTAGCATCTCACCCTTATAGAAATTTCAATTGGGTGATATCTTCCACAGCATATCAAGGGAAGAAATTTTGAAACATGTTGAGAGCACAGAGCAATTAGAAGATACCATAGCCACAATTCTAAGCAAGATGCCACAACTACAAAGGGACACACCAAGGACATTGGGGCAACAACTTAAATAGCTATTTGATGGGGTAAAAGTACAAATGGATAATCAATCCACTATAATTAAGAATCAAGTCATAACATAGGTAGAGGAGAGTAGAATGGATGAGGCTAGAAAGAAATGTGCCATAGTGAATACATAATTGGAAACATGGATTAGCACTCTACAACAAACATCTAATGACATTAATACCCTATACCAATTTTTCCTTCAATGGCCTACACTAACCAAAGTCCTTAAAAACTAGATAAATTAGATGGAGGCAAAAATACTACAAGTGTCTAGTACTTACAACCTAATGCAGGATGTTGATGGCACAATAAGGGCATAGGTGGAAACTATGCATACCCAGCTCCAACATCAGAGGGAGTTGATCAAAGCACAAATCAAAAAACTTCAGGAGGTGGTAATCCTAAGATTGGCACATGTGACTTGTTTACTAGGGGAGGAAAATAATACTATCCAACAAATCCAAATCCCAACTAGTGTTGTGGAGGCAAAGAAAATATTGATTCAGACCTACGACCAAATTCAAATACTGCAAAAGGAAGAGACTCAATGAGATACAATGTTTGCATAGCTGAAGACAATATATAAGAACATCCTTATTGAAAATTAAAACAATTTTATGTCTTAAGGATAAGACATGGTTTCAAAAGGGGATGATGTTGGCAATAGATAGTACAGTAACTAGAAGTCACCACAAGTGGCTGCAAGAAGGATGCAGAGCATAAGGTTGACTAGGCCTAGTAGGAATAGTCATATTTTGTAAGGGACATGTCCCCAATTAAGCTATATGCATATAATGACATAGGAGTAGAAGTAGGAAGTAATGAAGCATAGAAGAATATACAAGTCTAATAAAATAGAAAGAGAATAAAAGAAGACTATATATGTGAGGTTGTATTCCTTGAAGCATATATGAATATACAAGAAAGACATATGATTTGGAGGCTCAAATAAATGTTTAATTGTTGTATGATGAATTACCTATTATATTGAACTGTCACATTATGTTATTTCTCACGACAAACACTCTGATAGTTCTCTTATTGTTATAACTAGGGTATAAACACTACATGTAAGACACTTGGGCTTAGAACTATGGTATGTGATCCCTCTTCTCTTTCCAACATACTTTTTATAGGAATGATGCATAATTGTTAAAATTTATAAATGTATTTTGTCTTTGCTAAGGTTTTATCTAGGCAATGTAGGTTTTAGTTTCTTCTAATGGTTAGAGGCAAAGCAATAAATACTAATTTTAGCTATGCTAGTCTTTAGAGATAAAGAGCTAATCCATAGATACAAGTGTTTTATGGATAATAATTTAAATATAATAGTTTCTTTTAGTAATGTAATTACTTTTGATCTCTAATAGATTTGTGCATCCTTGCTTCAAATATAGAGAAAAATATATTTTTTTTCTATCAATATTCATAAAAGTTAAATTGGCCTTGCATTTTACCCAAATAATATAATTACTAAAATTTATATACCTACAAATCAAAAGTTTAGTTAGCACAATTGTAGATACCTCAATGGAAACCTTGAATTCAAAAAGTCCAATCAATGTTCAAATATTATTCTCTAGACAAGTAAAAACTATGAATTGAACAATAGAGCATGATATTTGGTATGTTTACTCTAACAATTATAGATTGCATTCCCATTGAGTATCAAGGATTTATTATATGCCTAGATACACAAATAACACATGACAAAAGAGGAATATAATACATGTAAATAGGCAATAAAAATGAAAAAAAGAATAAGGAAAATACTAAAAGCATGCCAAATAAATTGGCTACATTTTCTTCAACCCTAAACTATGTGATATCTCAACTTTTGTGATGTCCTTCAAAAACTAGGAGGTGAATATAACTATTCTATCTATAATATTAGTTCTACATAGGGTGAACTTTGTACAAGCTACTGTGCAAAGCTTACATATGTAGAGAAAGGCAAAGGAAAGAACAAGGTTCGTAGGCAACATAAGGTTACTGAACTAGCCTAGCTACGATGCTCTTGTAAAGGCTCATATAGATATTGATAAAAAGATGGATGCCATGGAAACCATGGATGACTATGGCCAATGATGATGTATTACTGCACCTATTCTCTTTATTTTTAATAGAACCTTTTTTCTATCTTCTCACTACTTGTGGGTTTTTGATCTTCAACCCAATGATGTTATGTATAGGAGCTACCATGCAAAGGTGATAGAAAAGAGCCAGGCATATGTTTTGAATAACTACGGTAAAAATGGGTGGTTGAATGATCTATGGACATGTCACATTTAGGAAGGGAAATGATTTGCCTTGCCTAATTGCAGTAAGTTGGTATCCATGGGAGGACTAGGACTTGTGGTTGCAAGTAACAAGGTTTCGATTATGTTTGGCTTCAGAAGTAAACATGAACTCTTGGATGTAGGAGCATAATGCATGAATACTAAATAGAAATGACCACCCAACATTAAAACTTGAGTAGAAACATGCAAGAAATAAATATCCATTGTCAGGCAATGTTCAACCAAGATGTATTCACTTGCCAAGCTATCAAATTCTTGCCACTAATCTCTACCCACTACTGCATAGAAGATCATGGGAAAAAAGTTGTAGACACTTTAGATATCCATAGGATGATTTTTGTAGTTTTGACATGGATGGATTAGATTATTTCAATGTTCATCATGTACTTATAGGAGGATGGAGACTATTGATCCTTTCCCGGCATCTTACGAGAACTTGCCTCACTCTATGGGTGAACACCTATTGTCATAAATATAAATTATTTTATTTTTAAATTAAAAGAAAAGTTTTATTAAAACATAATATAAAAATTACATACACAACAACAATAGGACAAGCTATAAAGAGGGCATGAACAATAACAACAATTCAATAATAGTTAGTGGGTAGCAAAATCTAACAAATACACATACAATCACTAACCACAAATATAAAAATTCTAGTAGAGCCACTAAAAGATAAATCTAGACATTGAAATGAAGACAACTAAAGAGGTCTAATGGTAGAAGAGAGATTAGTGCCATGAGGAATCATGAGCAAAAGGTAACAAATTTTTAGAGGCTCTTAAAAAGACTTAGAATAGCCATGGTCTAGGACGAAGAACATAGGAAAAAAAATAAAACTTTGGATATAGATCAAAGGTCCACTACCACCTACATAATTAGATTCATCCTTAACTTTCAAATCTAGGAAGAGATTGATTAATCCATGGAAAAGGTTTTTTAAGCATCTTGGAGGCAAAGAAAAGGTCAAAGTTACTAGTGAGTTCATCAATGGATTTGGCGAAGTGATTGTGATTATTGGCCTAAGTGCCCAGTTGTACTAATATTTCATCTATCTATTGTTTGAGCTCTATATTGAAAAGTAGAACATCATACAAAGACTCTACCAAAATGGCAACTTGGAAAATAAGATGAGAAAAGAGACATAATGTTGATAATTCAATTGGAAGGAACAATTTTCTTTGAAAAATGTGCACATCTCTATTTCCAAAGAAATAAAATAATTATTTGTGTAAGAATAACTTCCTATACTAATATTGAGAGGAGGATTATGCAAAACTTCTCAAATATTTACAACAGTTATAGAACTTATACATAAATAAACATAAATAGTAGTCATAATATGGGGAAAACCCTTCAACAAAAAAACCCCGCACTCCAAAAGTAGCCCTTGATATATTATTAAAAACTGTTAACAAGATTACAATATACTTATAGAGAAATCCTTCACATGAGTATCACCAAATAGAGATCTAGATGCAACTTAACAATATCTATAAGACTCACAAACATAACCTCCATCTCAAGCACCTAATATTTAGGAGATATAATACACAAAACTATCAAATGGTAATTAGAAAACCATGAGCCAAAACCACCCAAAATTGGTGCCCAAATCCTGAGGGTTCCATTCTATCCAATCAAAGATGCCTTATGATGTGTCATAACATGCATCATAAGTTGGCAACATGTGTAACTCCCCCTTATAGCTCTTTTCTGTGTCCATTTTTTTTACATTTTCCAGTGTAGGAGGACCAACTTTTAGAGGCCATAACTTTTGATCTATGATGCCGATTAAGGCCATTTTTTTCAATTGTAAAGCTCAAAGTGATCTATGCACTGAGCACCCCTAAAAGAAATGTTGAACAACATGGAATAGTTATTTTGACCAAAAACAAAATCTATAGCCCAGAAAGTGAGTTTATTCATTTTTATAACCCAAAAATTAACGCTTTTTGTAATCATAAGGATGTGACACTTTTCTCAACATTCTTCCACTTGTTTAACACCTTGTAAGAGAAAAAGAGAAGTATCAAAAACATTATTTAATTCCTAGTGGCCAAAAGTCGCATAGACTCTAAACACCATCTGAACTTCTATGTGCTCATGGTCTTAGTTAATAAATCTACAACATTCATCAAAGTCTTTACCTTAACTAGCTTCACCCTACTATCCTTGATCATATCTCTCACAAAATGATACTATACATCAATATCCTTGGTCTTGGCATGAATAATTGGGTTCTTAGCTAGGTAGATCACACTTTGACTATCACAATAAACTATGGATGTACCCTAGTTTATTCTAATGTTTGAACATAATCTCTTAAGCTAATTTGATTCTTTACAAGTGTGAGTAGTTGCCATATACTAGGCAACAAAGAAACCATAGCTTGTCACTTACTCATACTAAATAATTACACCACCAAATAAACTAAACTCATAAGCACTGGTGGGTCTTCTGCTATAAACATCACCTGTAGAATCTAAATCTACATAACCATGAATATCAAGGGAATGCTTATCTCCTATCAAATTACCATGATAACACAAGGAATACTCTTAGGTACTCCACAAATATTTGAAGCCTCTTTTAACTAAATCCCAATGAACTCTACCAAGATTAGACATATGTTTGGAAAGAACTCCCATTGCTTGGGTAATGTTTGGTCTAGTACAGACCATAGCATACATCAAACTTCCAACTGCACTCTAGTAAGGTACTCTACTCATGTCTTCCAGCTTTGATGTGGATGTTGGACATTATGAAGCAGATAACTTCATTCCAACTATAAAAGGAACATGCAATGGTTTAAAATCTTGCATCTTAAACCTCTATAAAATTTAATTGACATACTTACTTTGGCCAAGCCATAGTTTTTTGTTCACTCTATCTCTTTTGATCTCCATCTCAAGAATGTGTTTAGTTGCACTAAGATCTTTCATTTCAAATTTATCTACAAGTTGAAACTTTAGTTATGAAATAATTCCTTTTTCTTAACCAATAAATAACATATCATCAACACATAATGCAATAAATAGGAAACAATCACCATAAGATTTATAAAAAACACAATGATCTAATTTAGAATCCCAGACTCAACACATATGTATCAAATTTCTAGTACCAGATCTTAGGACTCTATTTTAGGCCATACAAAGATTTATTTACTTTACAAACCAAATTACTTTTACCTTTCACCATGTAGTGCTCAGTCTATGTCATATAAATATCCTCCTCCAAATCACCATGAAGGAATGACATTTTCACATCCATTTTCTCAACCTCTAGATCATAAGATACAACAATAGAAAGCAAGAATCTAATGGATGCCATTTTTGCAATGGGAGAAAACATCTCACTAGAATCAACACCCTAAACCTGAGAATTACCTTTTTCAACCAATTGTGCTTTCTACTTGTCAATACCTCCATCTTAATCAATCTTTTTATTGAACACCCTATTGTCCTATTTTGTCCTAGGCCAAAATAGCCCATCTTTAGGCTTGCAAATATTTCCAAAATCATGTGTTTTTCCTTGTGAAAATCCTAAAAATTCCTAAAAATTTCTAAGTCAAGTTTGTAGGAGTAGATGTTAAAGAATATAATATATCTAATTGGAATCATGCCTAAGTAAATAGTCCATCTTGAATAAGAGCTAAATGGGTATTCATAGTTCAAATCTGGCAAAGATCTGATAAATTTTGGCTAAATTATGCTCATCGATGCAATTAGACATCTGGACATCCAAATCCAATTATCTTATTCACATTTGGTTATACTTCAAGTTTGGATCCAATTACATCATAGTTCATCTTCAAGAGGATCCAAATGGGTATTCACCTTTCAATTTTGGTGAAGATCTGATGAAAATTGACTAAGTTATGCTTTTGTAGGACTTCTAGCTCCAACCAAACATTTCTAACTAGATATTCCATCCAAATATCCAATTATACTTCCACATCCTATTACATTTCAACATCTTGTTGCATCACTTTATGTCCAACTAGACATCTCCTTCTAGATGTCTTGTTGAAATGCTTAGATCCTAACCAGATATTTTCTATCTGAATATCATGTTGCATTTCCATATCCAGTTGCACAGTTTAACTTCCAACTGGACATGTTCCATCGAAATCTCTTGTTGTCTTCTCATATCTAGATCATGTCGCATATCAATATCTGGTTACATTGATAATTACCCAACCATATATTTTCATCCAGATATCTAGTTACTTTGCCTTTGTTCCTAACCAAATATTCCAAGTGGAGATTTTCTAACTGGATATTCTAAGCGGACATTTTCCAACTAAACATTTCCCTAAATAGTGGTCCTTGACAATCCTGGTCTGCTCATTTCAGATCTTGCTTTTTGGGTTTTCAGGTCTGTCAAGTCTATAACTTCCATTTTATTCTATCTCATCATAGAAACCCTAGATCTAGCCTAATTGCCTTAATATCTTTTATTAGAACAAAGGGACTGAGCTCTCACCAACCTAACAAGGCTCTTCCTAAGGTACATTATCCTTGTTTGAATTCGTTGGTGGCTTATGTCCTAATGTTGGATAAGAAAGATTGGTCAAGTTAGTGTACAATTGATTAGGCCCTCCTTTTCTATATAACAATGGATGAACTTAAAATCTTACATAAAAAAGCACCAAGTCACTCCTACATCATCATCCTTACCTCCCATCAACAACCAAGCCAATGTATCCATACCTCATAATTCACAAGTCTGAATACCTAACCATGCTTCATCTTCACACATACTAAATCCCACTATCTCACAACTCCAACAACTCATCCAACAACAATAACAAGCCATACAAAAACAATGGACCAACAACAAGCCCTTCTTCAACAACTCCGAGACCATAAAATCCAAACACATCCACAACCTTTATCCTTTCAACAAACACAACCACAATCCCATATGTCATCCCCATCAGCTTCATATCAACCTAGTCCATCCACATATCAAGTTAATCCTACATCAACCTATCCCACTTCTTCTAATATTAACTAATATCCATATCAATCCATACCTGAAGGTCCTTCACCTATTTATTCCAACATTTCACCTCACTCCCATATCCACCTACAAGGCTATCAAGACCCCTTACAACAAGAACATGCAAGTCTTAGTTATCCTTTGAACCAAAATCCAACATCCATGAGTCCTCCTCATGCTACCTCTGATAAAAGAAACATGTCGTGTGGTTACACAACATGCCCCATTTTGCCCCAGCAAAATAGGGACCCAACTTTTTGGTTTTTTCTTGGCTTGTTGTTCCTTTTGTTTTGGGTAGTATGGTAAAATCAGTATCAGATGCATGTTAGGATGTCATCCTATGCATATTAGGACTTCATGATGTAGGTCTAATTTTCAAATTCAAAATTTGTCACCTTTAACCCTGCCAAGTGAAGGAGTGCAAAATTTTAAGCAGGTTTGCCTTTTGAAGCACCTCAAAATTCCTTAAGACTAGAAAATTATCTCCAGTCAAAGTTTGGTCAAACAGTCTTTAGGGATATCATCACATTCCCTAATGTCTGGACATTCGTTAATGTCTTGATTGTAGATATTACAAAGGAAAACTTAATGTCTGCACATTTGTTAATGTGTGCATGTCAAATTTTAAACCAAGATGCAATAAACCATCAGAGTGCATGGATATTCCGCAGGTATGCATAGTCAAACTTATTATGTGAACATTCGTTAATATCCTGACTTGACAAAATATAACGGTAAAACTCGACAACTGCATATTAACTTAATATATTGATATTCACTAATATTTGGATGATGTCATCCAATCACACCATAAAAGAATAACAAAATATGATGACATCATCCAGACATTAAGAGTTCATAACATATCGACAAATGTTAATATCCGCACATTAACTTAATATGCAGACTTTCGCTAATATGATGATGTTGTCATACTACCCTCGACCCAGAACATCTTTCAAAAGGGATGACATCACCTTCACATTTAGGCATAGGGATATTTAGTGAAACTTAATATCTAGACATTCCTTAATATCCACACATCCATCCTCATGACCGAAATACATAGGTTCTCACAGAACCAATCAACTAATGCCACGTGGCATGTTGACTTTTCCCATGTGGACATTTTGTAATGTCTTGATATTCGATGTTAAAGGTAAAATACCTTCATATACTTAAGACCCAATATTTACCCATGGTCAGTGTTGACCAACATCATGTTGATGTATGTGCACACTTTGAAAGGTCTACATATTGTTTAAACATCTGGATACTCCCCAATATGCAGATCCTGCATTAACTACCATGAAAATGGTAGGTGGATATTTGAAAATTCAAATCATATAGCACCACCTATTAAGATCTTGAGGACCCGATGCCGATATCTATGAACATGGATAATTTTGCAATGATTATGCCCTAATCCATCAGAGTTTAAACATTAAAAGGGTAATTCATGGGTATTTTACATTTACCATGTATTCAAAGATATAGATTATAAAGAACCATAGCTCTTGTGATAGCCATTATAGTGATTTGTATCCATAACAAAATGGTGTGCACATTGGATGACGAATGGTAAAGGGTGATTAAACAGTGAATCTGCATATCTTGACCTCAATTAGTTAGATTTAAGCACGCAAATTAGGTATGCAATGTATGAAACCCTTGTTTTGTCATTTCTGAGAAGTAAAATGATAAAATGGTATTTACTTAAGGTAAATTTGTATGATGGTGTTCATATCTATGCTTTGTGAGGATTAAAACATTATGATATCCAAGGAATAATTAGGCTTAAACTCATAAAACTGCATGTTAGGTTAAAACATGTATATCTTCCATTGCAAGATATAATGGAGGTACAAACGAATAGATCTGATGCAGAGTTCTTAGCTCCCATGTATGCACAACCCAGTGGGGTTGGTTTCAGACTTGGTTAGGTAGGTGATACGCATTTTGAAAATACCAGTTTGGAGGAGTGGAAAACTAAATCACAGAAGGGTAGTGGAAACCCTATGCTCGTCAATATTTATAACTCAGGGATGTGGTATGCCAGTGGGTTCCCTTATGCCATAGAGGCTATTGAGCTGGTAGTTGCGTGTGTTGAAAATTATAACCCCAACACCAAAAGAGTTGAGAAACATGGTAGGATGTATGAAGACTTTTTAGTTGCAGGTATCATAGCTGCATTTCACCTTCCTACAGGCCCTAGGTTATACAAGCTAATGATTGGAGATATTGATGAAGTTGCCCAAGAAATAGAACAAATTCTAAGGAAAGCACTGAATAAGAACAAGTTTTTTATTGTTACAAAAGAATTGGTTAAGACTGAGGATGCATCAATTTGGAATGATGAGGAATTACAGAATAATGAACAACAAACTGGGGTAAAGGATGTTCCCTTTCTGGGAGAAGAAGCATAGAATAAAGAAGATGAAGAAATGATGGAAGAAGATCAAGTAAAAGAAACTGATGATGGCAGTCATTCCCCTATTCTAGAACCTGATAAAACTGCCACTGAGGATACACCAAATCCTCCAAAAGAGAATGTAGAAGATACTTCTGAGATAGATAAAAGCAAGAATGCTTCTAATGAAGATGCAAAAAAGGAAGAAGAATAGAAAAAGAATGGAAATGATGAACAGGACAATGTGGTTGACTCCCAAAAGGGAGAAGATGCAGGCCCTGAAGAGCACAAGTCTGAAACTTCATTTTGGGCAAGAGACACTGCAAAAGCAATGAAAGAAATTTTGGAAAGAGATAAACAAATTAAAGAAGATCAGGACATAATACAAGGTCTAATCAATTTTGATACCTTATCACTAGTGCAGAAGATAAAGTTGGCCTCCATTGCTCAAGCTAAGGCCAAAGAAGAAATATTAAAGTCTCATATAGAAGATAGTGAGTTGCTTGGCCTTGCATCTGGAATTTTGGACAAGATCATGCCCACCTTTCAGAAGGATTCTTCAGCATCTCCCTCTGGCTAGTTGAAAAGTCTAATAAACTCTGTAAGTTCTCATTTTGAAAGTCTAGAGAAGTCTGTAGAAGTTAAAGTCAAAAATGAATTTAATGAGAAAAGGTTTGCTGAGATAAAGAAAATAATTAGCTATGATAGATCCAGGCTTGATACCAGTGTAAAGAGTATTCAAAATGCCCTATCTGAAGGTGGAGAGATCTATAAGTTTTTTCTAAATAGATCTAAAGCTATTGAAGATATTGAGAAAAATATTAAGGACATAGAGCTCAAACTGTCCAATATTTCTCAGTCATATAGTCCTTTAATTGAGTTGGTAATATCTAAAGAATGCCAAGTAGTGAGTCTCCAGAATGAATTGAGTGATTTGGAGAAGGAAAAGGCCAAAGTTCTAGGTAGATTGGATGAGCTTCAGGGATTGATCTCCCCTAAATTAGAAACTATGTATGATATATTGACCGAGTCCCAAGCAGCAGTAGCTACTAGTGACCCTACTGACCTCCAAAAGGTATAATCACAAGCATTCTTATTCAGTGGGCATATATCCATTTTGGGAAGTATTATGAAGAATTGGGACAATGAATTGGCAAAGTTGAAGAACATTTTTGGTGATATCTTTTTGTTAATGAACAAAGCCTAAGGACTGTATGTTCATATGCAGAAGTATGTAAAGTTTTGACCCTTGTACATAAATTTTTTGCATGAATTTGGGTATGCGAATCCTATCTTTTGTCATTGATGTCAAAGGAGGAGAGGAAAAGTAGTGAAAAATGAAGAATTAATCTAAGGGGGAGCATTGGAAATCATAAGTGTATAAAGTCAGGGGTGTTGTTCTAACACTTAGCCATTTTTCACTAAGTGTTGCCATCAATGCCAAAGGGCGAAATTGTTGGCAAGAGACACTTCTAGGCATGTCAGGTGTTGTCATTGATGGCAACTAAATCCATCTTACACATCTGCATTACATCAATGGATCATATCGGAAGTAAGATTGCAGATTTGTCTAAGTCTAGGTAGACAGGAATAGAGTATATAACAGGGTTCATCTTTTTGGTCCGCATTTCTCCACTAGTAATTATATTGTGTTGCAGATTTGAGGGAGTGTTAAGGGATGTTAGGACACCTAAATCCAAGATTTTGGCCTCTGGTGATGAAGGAATTGAAAGTTACATGCATCTAGGTATCGGGTCCTGGTTAATCAGTTCAGTGCAGTAAAGAATAGGCCAACCTTGTGTTTGATCATTATGCGTATTAGAAAAAGTTGTTGGTTGAGTAGTTTATGAGATCTAGTGGTATTAACCGACATGTGAGGTGACTTGGATACATTTGTTTTGGTCTGCATTGGTGTATGTGCATGGATTCAGCCAACAAAACAATATTCTTTAAAAGTTTCTAAGTTTTTCTCAAGGCCGACTGCAGTTGATGTAATTTCATGTAGCAGATATATATGATCGATGGATTCAAGCATTTGGTGGTGGAGATGTGCGAATATGAAGAGATCTAGGTGCGAAGTAAAGAAATCTAAGGTCCAGATCATGGCAAAGCAGTAACTAGGGCAGAGAGAGATGAAGTGTGTAAAGTTAGTGTATTGTGCATAATTGGAACTGTAATTCTACATTATTAGATGGTACTTCTCAGTTCAAACATTCTAGTGAACTCTTGTAACTAATTTTGTAGGCAGTGAGCCTCTTTGAGTGGTGAGCTCTAGACAGTGTGTCTGAAGGCATGTGCCTTCCCCATTTGTAATACTTTTAATAGAGTATAATTTCTTGTGGGTTAACCCCGACTGTGGTTTTCCCTTAACTAGGTTTCCACATAAAAATCATTGTTTTATATGTGTTGATTATGTTTTTTCTCATGTGTTGTTGATTTATCTTTCATGGTTATATCATTAATATGCTAATAAGTGATAAAGAAGATAAATTGTAGCAAGTGATAATGTTTTGAGACAACTGATTCACCCCTCCTCTCAGTTGTCTGTCCTAATTTCAACACAAGGAACATATTTCAAACAAGTCAAAATTGTTCAAAATGGGATTCTTTTGATTGATTATCATCTTAAAAACATGGTGTATCAGTATAGCCACCTAGTAATTGCTACTGGCCTATCTCTTCATCAAGTTCCACATGCACATGGACATCATAAGTGGAGACTAGATAGAGATGATCAGCAGAGGATACTGCAAGTTATTGAAGAGTGAGCTAAACCAATGGATGTGGTACATGAATGAGCGAGCTATCCAAGAATGGATATTTTTCTTAGTTCAAGCAGTTCTATTATCTTGGTCATAATCAAAAGTATTTTCAAAGTTAATTTACATTTAAGTAATTAAGAATAATAAGTATCCATCTTAGAGATCTATAACATTTGTGTGTGATATGTGATTTTTCTTGTTTCATTGAAATGTACATGGATGATCTATATATTTACCTAAGCTAATCTACATACAAATGATTTTGATCAATTATTACACGTCTTTCTCATTACATGATGATAGTATAAGCCTTAGTGTTCATAAAGTTAAAATACATGTGTGATGATTATGATGGTTTTATGGATGCCTCTTTACATGTGTAAAATCATATTCTATTTCTATTTAAATTATATTAGATGATGTTATGTTATAAATTGATTAGTGATTTTATATTAGAATGATCAAGTGGTAGAGCAAGTTACAATGGTTGGATGCATACAGATGACAAGTGATAAATTATATTACACCTTTTTCATTATGTACATGATGATAATACATGAGCCTTAGTGAATAACTTTTATGTGATGATTATGATGGTTTTATGGATGTTGAGGTTTACATGTAAAATTTATCATATTCTATTTCTATCTAAATTATATTAAAGATGATGTTATGTTATTGATTCTAGTTCAATTTTATATTAGAATCAAGTGGTAGAGCTTTACAACATGATTGGATGCATCTTGTAAATTCTTTATATTTAAATTAATGAGTTTAGTTTATGTTGTTATGTCTCTCATATTCCTATCTCTCTTGTGAACCATAATTCAGAACATGGAACTTATAATCTTGTGGGTCATACATGTATTAAATATTACCAAGAGGCAAAGACATTACATTACCATCATTTACTCAATTAATTTACCTCTCATTCCTTGAAATAATATCTAAACAACCTAAGGATTTTGATATCATTCATCTTTATTAGTTAATTCTAGAAGGGTCCCCTTAATCTAATATCACCTTATATACATCAAGTGGTGTAAAACTAAAGGTCATATTCCCTGGATTAGATATGCTCCTTTATGAGTAAAGCAATCTAGTTTTTAGTTTTTAATATTCATTACATGATTGTAATGAAAATAAATTGCACTTACATTAAAATATAGACTAGTTCTAAATAATTAAAGAAATCAATAAATAATAAGCCAAGATATATGAGTTGGGGATGACATTGAAATTAAATACATGGAATTTAAATAAATAAAATAATATACTTAATTGGATTCTAGAGAGAGGAATATGTTGTTGAAGATGCTAAGAAGTAATTCTTCAATGTGCTAATATTAGGGCCTTGCCTAGATGAACGCCCCAAAAATTATACTTTGATTTTGTTATATTTTAATTCAAATCCACATGTATTTAAAACTAATTCAACACACACAATTGAACCTCAATTTATAAAAGTGAAATAGTAGGGATGGATGGTTATAGTAGATTACCTCATCTCATTATACGTATATCTAAAGTGGGGTGGTTTATATATACATCATTTGGGAAGTTACACTAAGTGAGGATCATATTCTACTTAGTTATGCCCCCAAACGAATCAACTTAATGATAATGAACCAAGATCAAAGATGTTGTAGAAAAGGATGCAATATGCTTGTGATGATGTATTCTCTTATAATGCATTTATAGAATGATTAATGATTCTACTATTATGATATGCCAATAGATTAGGGCATGTGACATCTAAGTATAATTTTAAATGGAATGTAATGAATGTCCTAAAATATAACAACATACAACAGGAAATGGAGAGGTCTAGGAGCTTTACTGTTAGATCGGCATATAACCTCCTAATGCCTAGGATTGAAGATAACTTTTGGAAGAAGGTTTGGAATCACAATCTCATACCAAAAATCAACCAATTTTGGTGGTTGGCAGTGCAAAATAAGATCCTAACTATAGACAATCTTTGGATTAGAGGCTTTCAAATTCCTAATAGGTGTACTCTCTACTTCAAGGAGGAAGAAACTGTCACCCACCTCCTCTTACATTATGATTTATTGTGGGAAGTCTGGAGTCTAGCTATGTATAGGCTGGGAATCCCCTGGTGCTTATGTGGTGACTTATCTACTTTTTTAAGGTCATGGTACTCTCCTCTATCCCACCCCATTAGTAAAGAAATATGGAACCAGCTGCCTCCTATTCTAACTTGGAGCCTCTAGAAGGAAAGGAATAATAGGTTGTTTCAGGATAAATATAGAGACCCTAAGGAGGTCTTTTGTACAATAGCCAAACTCCTATAAGACAATCTCTCTAACAACACTTTGAAAGCTGTGGAGAACCCCCCCAATAATTTGGTAACTAGAATCATAAAGGAGTGGAGCATTTCAACAAGTATTTGTAGAGTGGATGACACTAGGAGAAGAGCTCGTGTTAATACTAAATGGTCCCCCCTATTGGTTGGGCCAAACTTAACTTCGACGGTGCTGCTAAAGGTAATCTTGGGTTGGCTAGTGGGGGAGGTGTTCTTAGGTCTAACAAGGGGGCTCTTTTGGTGGCCTTTACTGGGGGGCTTGGAGAGAACACCAATAATGCTGCAGAAGCCTCAACGCTCCTTTGGTGTCTGAAAGTTGCTTTGGAGATAGGTATCAGTCGACTTATGATTAAGGGTAATTCTAAGCGTATCATTGAAGCTGTTAAAGACAAAGCTAGGGTCAGTTGGTAGATCAAGGACATTATTTAGGATATAAAAACCCTTCTTCTAAGTTTTAAGGGTAATGAGGTGATGCATATCTATAGAGAAGGCAATCAAGTTTTTGACCTTATGGCCAACCTTGGGATTAATCTCTACCCCCTAAGGTGTTGGAGAAATATCTATAATCTTCCTCAAAATGTTATAACTAACATTCTTTTGGAAGCGACTTCCTAAGTTTCATGGCTTCAATTATTTCTCTTTATGCCCTCATTGGCACTTTTTTGCATATTCCTCATTACTGGGGATGGTGTATGAAGGATGACATCATGGTTATGACAACACACTTTCCCCACGTTGACAAATGCCAACATTGCAACCCTCGTGAGCCTTTGCCTTGTTGGCTTCGTAGGTCTTTTCACTCATGGTTGGCCACTTGGGTTGTGGTGAGCTTGCACGAGCCATATTATGAAAGCAATGATACCCAGAATGTGCTTGGGATTTTGAAGGACATGCATGGGAATTTGAGGGTGCGACTAGAATTAATTCTAATGAGTGTCATTTGTGTTCTAGACTTTTCAAAAAAGCCCTGTTTCTTGCCATTAGCTGGAGCTGCATTCTACATTGCTTGTTTTTATTGTTAAGGAATATGGGAGGTGACAAGGTGCACACTGAGCCTACATCTTGTGGGGAATTCAAGGAAGACTTGTAGGTCTAGAGTATAGCATATGAGGGGGGGTGACGCCATTCATTGAATTCTTGAATGGCTTCGATGAGGGTTGATCCATTCAATTTGACATGTCATGGGATATTGATATGAGGGTGCAGGTTAGTGGTGTGCAGTTTATTATTTTTGAGGAAGCCATTGCCCAAGCCACAGGCTTGCAACGCAAGGGAAAACAGTTGAAGAAGCAAACGAAAGTGTAAGACCCCGAGGGGTTGAAGCATTTTTATAGGGAAGGCAAGAAACAAGTTAGACTTCAAGGTAGCTTTGAGAGAGAGAGCTTGGTTAACCCGGGACCAGGTATGTTACCTCATCATGAAATTCTTTACCCTAGAAGGTTGTTATAGGTGCTTCTACCACTACCATTTCGCTTTATTAAATCATTTTAGACACAAAATGTTGGTGAATTTCCCCTTCTACTTGCTTTCTAGGCTGGAGTCCTCTATTTATCTAACCAAGAAAACTTGTGAGGGCAACCCGGTGGTGGTGGCGATGCCCTTGCATTAGGGTCTTTATTTTTGCCTTTACCATTTTCATCTTCTCTTATGCCTTGTTAAGCCCCTCAAGGCCTGTCTTGTTGAGGATAATGTCAAGGAAGAATTGGATGATAATATTCCTCTTAGCACTAAGTATGGTAGACCCTCTAAACCCAAAGCCTCATCTTTTGTTGCTGATGAACCTAATCACCCCGTGGACCCCCTCTCTAACTCTCCTGCTATCCAGTGTTCTAGCCCCATTATCTTGAAGGATGTCTCTACCCATAGGGCCCATCTCCCTAGTTAGGACCCAACATTCTCTATTTCTAGTGGACTAGATGGGTCCCATGGTAAATCCCATGAAGAAGCTATTGAGGGCCTTTGTGGTCTGAAAAATAGCTCACCTCCTCATGGTAGTAAAAAATGAAAAATCCAACAATACCATCCTAGCCCTACTAAGGGAGGGAAGAAGAAAACTAAAAAAGCTGATGTGGGATTAAGGATTGAGGAACTGGAGACTGTGAAAAAATAGGACAATTTGCAGAATTAGAAAGTGGAGGGTATTGCCGAGGACAAAGGGAAGACTGTGGGTAAGGAATGTTATGAGAGAAGACCGAGCATTAGAAGATCTTCTAGGCTGGCAAGAGGGAAACCCCAAGTGCTGAAGATTGTTGACTATTCCTCAAACTCTGATCATGACGACCCTGAGTATGAAATGGAAATTAAGGAAGTTAAGACCACACCGGTGCAAGAACAAGAAGGTGTGAGTCATTTTGACTCGATGAATAATTTTTTCTATGATAGTGAACCCAATGATGTTGAAATCCTGGAGATGCCTGACAAGGAGGTGGTGAGAGCCATAGTCGATGTGTCTAATAGGAAGCTTTCTTAGGAGTTGGATGATGTCAAATCCCTTCTTTCTACTATAGAAAATAAAGTCAAGGTGTTGATGAAAGCTTGCATGAAGGTCTTCCACAAGGTGGCCTCTACCTTTTCTATTCTACAAGAGGATCACATTGTTGGCGAGGAAGCCATGAATGAGAGCAAGGAGTAGCTGATCAAGCTGCTTAAGGATGACTGGAAAGAAATGTTTATTTAGCTTTCTTTGGTTTTATGTTCTAGACCTAGTTTAATTTTATCACTATCTTAAACTTTTTCTGCTAGTCAGCTTTTGTTGTGATGTTCATGGCCTTGGGCCTATTTTACTAGTTGTTGGGCATTTTGTTATCTAGACCTACACCCGTGTTTGCAACTTATCAATATCAAAAACAACATTCAATGAAAATCAACATAATATGGATAGGGGAACTCACAATGACTAATGAAAAGATCATCAATATTTAAACATTTAAAATTTTAAATTAAAATTTTGAGTTTAATATTTACAACTACATAAATGATTTATCACATTCACAAAGAACTCAAACTAAGATATATACCACTTTGGTACATTTTTTATGTATGCCATGTCTTTTTATAGACATATTATCATGAAAAAATTCTTAGAGAAATCCAAATTGATTCTAAATTACTCCACATAAATAGTAACATATTTGAAATTGATTCTATTGACCACAAGAAACTTACAAATTGAATGAAAATATACACATGTACATGTAGATCTATTTATACATGTATATATATACATGTATATATATATATATACATGTATATATATATATACATGTATATATATATACATGTGTATATATATACATGTATATATATATATACATGTATATATATACATGTGTATATATATATATACATGTGTATATATATACACATGTATATATATACATGTATATATATATACATGTATATATATATATACATGTATATATATATATACATGTATATATATATACATGTATATATATATACATGTATATATATATATATATATATATATATAACTAAATTTCATACTGCACATCATGTACATATATATATTTAGTTATCGCTCATTTGACCAAAACATTATAAGTTCATAAACATAAACATGTAAATGTAAATTATGTCATTGAGGGATACATGATATCTAAAATTTTCATATATATAAACATACATATATACATCTCTAAAACATAAGAAGTCATAAACACAAATGTCATCTATGATATATATATCTCAAACATAAATGTACATATGTGCACATACATCAATAGACCTAAAACATAAACATAAACTCAAATGTCTGGAATTGATATATAAACATGTTTAGAGTAGATATGAAATATAAGTTCATAAACATAAAATGTCCACATGCACATATATTCAATAGATCTCAAATATAAAATATCCATGTTCTAGAGAATATATACATAAAATGTAATAAGCACATGTATAAAATAGTCCCTCAATTGGTCTTTAGGTCATCATGTTAGCGCCTAATCAAGCGACCATCTAAGTGTGAATCTTGCTCCGATAAATATGATGATCCCTACATATATACATATACAAAATTGTAAGTATTAAAAATTATATTAAATATATATACACACACGTGAACAAGTGAACATGTACATATATACGTTAACTTAGATGAAAATTAAAGTTCTCCTGTCCATTGACATGGTCAGGTGAAGAATGCATGCGTACACGTTCTACCCTCAAACTAGGAGTAACATGTGTGACCTCCACCTAGACACATATGCATGAATACATAAAAAAATAAAATTAATTTCGAGTTATATAATTTATAAAAATGTGTTGTACGGTTCCAATGAAGTTACATACTACATGTATTTATTTAAAACTAAAAAAATTTAAAAATTATATGGACATATACCTAAATTGCCTCTGCATCCTCAATGCCGCCTTCTGCAGTCATATAATCCACCATCTCCTTTGTAGTCCTACCCTTTACTAGCTCTACCAATGATGTGTGTAGCAGACTATGCAAGTGAGATGACAGATCGACCATAAAGAGAGCATCTCTAGAAAACCTAGACCTCTCACAACCTGCTCAAGTGTATCAACATATGTTTGAGCACCTGTAGCAGCAGATGGCTGGGCACCTATAGCAGCAAATGACTAGGCACCTATAGCAGCATAATCATCAGCCTGTGGTTGTTTTTGTGCTGAAGTGTTAGAATGGCCGATATGTGGCTCATGTGCCCCACCAGATGATCTAGATGTAGGATCCATATCAGAATGTTGGGACTGAGCTACAGGAGTTTGCAAATCTCCACAACACTGACCCACAAATGGACTAACATCTGCTAAGGGGATCCCCAACTGTGATGAGATCACATAATAAGATCTCATCAGGTTGTCAGACAATCTATAACATGTATCCCTCAAAATATGGACATCACGTGCAATGTGGTCTATATCATTTGGAGATGAGATGCCTATCACAACATATGCATCTGAATCAACAAGTGACCTACGTGGATGTCTCATCAAGTATTGGCCCACATGATTTGTAGATATCTGTTGAGCCTGGAATGTAATATTAGCAATACTATCAATTTCTTCCCATTGGGAAGCAATGACAACCTCATTGCTAATAGGGATAATGGATGGAGTGACGACAAGCATCCTCTGCCCAACCAAGGCCATGTAATTTGGGGGTTGTCAATATGCATGATGGTAAGCATCCCTATCATAGACCCTACCACGCCCCTACCCCAAATGAGGTGGTAAATCCAAATAGTTAATGTTGAGGCCTAAATGGACCTTAGCGTATAATTGTTGTGAAAATATATAATGGAATTTGGTTGTTATTTGGATAACAATCGTGTGTGGAAAGAAATCATGGATAAATCAAAGGGGCCATCCTGGGGCATATGTAGCTAGTCACCTAATATACCCTTACCTAAGATCTAGTGGAATACTAGGGAAAATATTTAGTTTTGATAGCTTCCTTTAGCACTCTCAACTGGACTGTGCTCAAAGGAACATCACCTGAAACCTAATCTCTCACCTGGGCAAGGATGGCTACTAAGGTCTCCCTAGAATATGCATGCACACCTCCTAATGATTGTCTAATTGTAACTAAACTCTGTAAAATCGTATCACAATTACTTCTATAGACCCCAGTGGTCGAAGGGTCATCTAAAATCAATCTCAATCTCTGAATCTCTATATCAATACATATTGGTGCACTGTACAAAAATAATTAAGTTCTTTCAAGCACATGCACATAGGTCTGGATATATATATATGTTCACATAATGTACATGTGTGTATGCAATATACATGAATTTAAACAGAAATAATACATCATAACAAGAATGAAGGAAATTTAGCATGTTTTATAATCAAGAAAATGACAACCCTAAATCCAAAACTAATGATGATGCACAATTTTAGAAAGCATAAATCTAAAACCTAAAATTAATGAAGATAAATTTAAACCCTAAAGTGAAACTAAGTATGATATTAAATCATATAATTTTTCATAATTAAAATATGACTTGAAAAATGAACTTTACCTAATGTTAATTTAGAATAATTAAAAAATGCATATACATCAACATAAATCAACCTAAACTTAATAAGTGAATTAGCTAGAACATGTGATTGGACATAAATGAACATGATAATTTAGGATTTCAATTAATCATGAATAGATTAAATGCATTTAACTAGATTGATCCAAAGAGAGAGTATGAATGTTAATACATTGTTGAATTAAAAAAATAACCACATATAGCTATCATATAGCATCACATTTATAAATGTGCCCAAATCAACAAGGTAGTTGATTAAATTCTTTCCAAATATCCTAATGATGAGAAAGAGTAGAGGTGACTAAATTTTTCTCTTATATATGATCACATAAATATTCAATGTTTTATATATTTTGGTTGATTCCTTAGGTCATTAACTAGTGCTTCAATTAGAAATTCCTTTTCATTAGAGTTGAATTACATTAAATAATGACACATTTTCTTTAGTTTATTTTATGTCCTCAACTATGTTATAACATACCTTTTATTGATCTAAGGTGTTATCCATATTGGGTGGTTGTATATTTCCTTTTTATTCTTGGGATAAATTCGATCCCTTTGGTGGGGTTGATTTTTTTCTTGCGTTAAGATTTAGATGAAATGTGAGGGAAATTTACTAGGGTTAATATTGTCAAAGGTTTATTTTGGGTTTCTTCTCAAAGATAATTTGCACCCGTATGGTATTAATCATAACCATGAACATCATATATATTCCTCAAGCTCATATTATTCTTATCTAAGAACATTGTCTCTTTTTAACATGAAGGCATGCCTAGAACTTTTGTATCTAGTTTTACCTTGAATTTTTACATTGCATCTATCTAACACAAGTTTGGTTGATCTAATAGTGCTTCCCCATTTATAGACAATTGAAATGAACTTAAAGGAATTCAATTTTTAAAGAGTACAAGAAAGAGATAACTTTATCTAATATTTAATATATCAATCACAAGAGTCTAAGGCTTATTTACTCTAGTCTTATGGAATTTTCTTCCAAATTGAGTCAAGATTATTTTTCAAAATTTATTCTTATTATTTAGAAGTTTCCATTTTCTTAGGTTATTTCATATACTATATTCCCATGATAGATTTATTCTAGCCACATTCAAATTGAAATTCATATGAACAACTAATGGTTTCTTGCTACCAACATTGGAAGTTTTCTCTACTTTTTCTTATTGAGTACTTTTCTTGCCACGTGACACTAAAATGGTTTAATGTTGATGTCAAATTTTGAATGTTAGATAACCATACGATATCCTCATTTTTTTGTTGAAGAATAGGCGTGCATGTATGGTGTTCTCTAGTTCTTGATTGAACATGTTTTAGAGTTCCCCTTTGGTTTTTGCGATCTCCCCATTTTGCACCAACATTGAATACTTGGTTAAGCTCAAGATTATTCAAATTAATGCCTAGTTAGTGTAGTAAGTCCTAGGTTGGAGATCAACCTAGGTTCTGATAAAAAATGTCACAACCCAATTTAACTTGTGGGTAAGTGCAAGAAGATGGGGGGCCAAAAAGGGGTCTTAAATGGCCACTTTTTTTTTAAATCAGGGAATACTGGCCTTGGATGAGAAATTGAGCATAGTTACACTCAAAATTTGGAGATGCAACCAAAATAATGTTCGTAGTGCTCTGAGTCTACTTTCTAAACAACTTTTTTTTTTTAAAATGGCATAGATTAAGGGGTTCAAAAGAGGGAGCCATAGAAATTGGTGTTGTTTCTGTCAAAAAAACATAACATAGCATGTTTTGTGGCTCCCTCAAAAGGTCAACTTTTTTTTGGTATTTTTAAAATCACTTTAGTGAGAAATTAGCTAATAGCATGTAGTTTATACCTGATTTTTCTGATAATTTTTTGATGAATATTTGATTTTTTAGTAATTTTCAAAGTGTACACATCCTAAAAAATAGAATTTTGGCCATGCTACCCCTATAAATTTTGAAAACTAATTGAAAATCATTTTTTTCTTTTTTTAATATTTGTATAATGGAGTCTAGTTTCTAAATATGTAATTTTTTGAAATTTCAATGAATAGTTAATTTACAATGAAAAAAAGACCAAACAGTGGTTTTTGCCCAAAAACGGACACACAAATAAAAGAAATTAAAGATGAAAGGCTTAACATTGTTAAAATGTGAAAAAAATCACATCGTCAAATAGCTAAGAGAAAGCCTAACATTACCTAGGTGTTCGATTTGTTCAACGTTGAAACACGTGCAAATCTAAGGGTTAGCACGAACAAAATTATGTGAAATCTTGAAGAATCAGGAAAAACATGTATGTGACTGTTCAAAAGGCACTCCAAGCCTTTGGGTTGGAAATCCAAAGCAAATCCCAAGCCCAAGGCTTGGGATTCCCAAAGCAAGACATAACGCGAGCGTGCTATAACGCGCTCACGTTATGGTTTGCTTTGCATTTTTCCTTTTCGCAAGTCTGTTGTTTAACAGGTTTGACATAACGCGAGCGCGTTATAACGTGCTCGCGTTATGTCCCCCTTAAATTTTTTTATGTTCAAGGCTATTAATCATGTATGTATGTATGTATGTATGCCTATATGTATGTATGTATGTATCTATGTATGCCAATATGTATGTATGTATGTATGCCTATATGTATGTATGTATGTATGTATGTATGTATCTATGTATGCCTATATGTATGTATGTATAGTGTCGAGGGCAGAGGAGGGTAGAGATGGGAGTGATCCAGATAGGGGAGGAGAGGGGTGGATAAGGATTGACTGATTAAGGTTTAAGGTTGAGGGTTGAGCGTTTAGGGATAGGATTTAGAGTTTAGGGATAAGGGATTAGAGTTTAGGACCTTGAGGGATTAGGGTTTAGGGTTGAGGCTTTAGGATAGCATTTAGGGTTAAGGGTCAAGGGATTAGGTTTAAGGTAGAGTGTTGAGGGTAGAGGGATTAGGGATTAGGGTTTAGGGTTGAGGCTTTAGGGATAGCGTTTAGGATTAAGGGTCGACGGATTAGGTTTAAGGTAGAGTGTCGAGGGTAGAGGGATTAGGGATAGGGTTTAGGGTTGAAGGTTTAATGATTTAGGGTTGAGGCTTTAGGGATGAGGGTTAAGGGATTAGGGTTTAAGATATAGTATCAAGTGTCGAGCGTGTAGGGATAGGTTTTAGGGTTCAAGTTTTAAGGGTTAAGGGTTGAGGGATCAGAGTTAAGGGTTGAGGGATTAGGGTTTGACATTGAGGGTTGAGTACGTTGAGGTTTGAGGGTTAAGGGTTTCAGGATAGGGTTAAGGGTCAAGGGATTAGGGTTAAGGGATAGGGTTGGAGGGTTTAGGGATAAGGGATTAGGGTTTAAGGTATAGTATCGAGCCCATTGAGGGTCTAGGAATAGGGATAGTGTTTAGGGTTTAGGGATGACAGATTAGAGTTGAGGAATGACGGATGATGGATTAGGGTTGAGGGATTAGGGTTTAGGGATAAGGTTTAGGGTTAGGGTTGAGGGATTAGGGTTTAAGGTATAGTGTTGAGGGTTTAGGTTTGAGGGATTAGAGTGAAGGGTTGATGGATTAGGATTTGACGTTGAGGGTTGAGGGTTTAGGGTTTAGGGTTTAGGGATAGGGTTGAGGGTCGAGGGATCAGAGTTAAGGGTTTAATGTTGAGAGTTGAGGGTTGAGGGTTGAGGTTGAGGGATAGGGTTAATGGTCAAGGGATTAGGGTTAAATAAGAGTATCGAGGTTAGAGGGATTAGGGCTTAAGGTATAATATCGAGTCTGTTGAGGGTTTAGGAATAGGGATAGCATTTAGGGTTTAGGGATGAGGGATTAGAGTTGAGGGATGATGGATTAGGGTTGAGGGTTGAGGGATTAGGGTTTAGGGATAAGGTTTAGGGTTGAGGGATTAGGGTTTAAGGTATAGTGTTGAGGGTTTAGGGATAGGGTTGAGGGTTGAGGGATTAGAGTGAAGGGTTGAGGGATTAGGATTTGACATTAAGGGTTGAGGTTTTAGGGTTTAGGGTTTAGGGATAGGGTTGAGGGTCGAGTGATCAGAGTTAAGGGTTTAATGTTGAGAGTGGTTAAGGCTTGAGGGTTGAGGGTTGAGGTTGAGGGATAGGGTTAATGGTCAAGGGATTAGGGTTAAATAAGAGTGTCGAGGATAAGGGATTAGGGTTTAAGGTATAGTTTCGATCTTGTTGAGGGTTTAGGAATAGGGATAGCATTTAGGGTTTAGGGATGAGGGATTAGAGTTGAGGGATGATGGATTAGGGTTGAGGGTTGAGGGATTAGGGTTTAGGGATAAGGTTTAGGGTTGTGGGTTGAGGGATTAGGGTTTAAGGTATAGTGTTGAGGGTTGAGGGTTTAGGGATAGGGTTTAGGGTTGACAGATTATGGTTTAGGTGACGGATTAGGGTGTAGGGTTGACGAATTCGCATTTAATATAGAGGTTAGGGTTAGAGTGTCAAGGGTAGAGGGATTAGGGATAGGGTTTAGGGTTGAAGGTTTAAGGATTGAGGGTTGAGGCTTTAGGGATGAGGGTTTAAGGCTTAAGATATAGTGTCAATTGTTGAGGGTGTAGGGATAGGGTTTAAGTTTTAAGGGTTAAGGGTTGAGGGATAGGGATTAGGGTTTAAGGTATAGTGTTGAGGGTTGATGGTTTAGGGATAGGGTTTCGATTTGAGGGATTAGGGTTTAGGGTTGATGAATTAGGGTTTAATGTTGAGAGTTGAGGGTTGAGGGTTGAGGGTTGAGGGTTGAGGTTGAGGTTGAGGGATAGGGTTAATGGTCAAGGGTTAAGGGTTGAGAGTTGAGGGATTAGGGTTTGACGTTGAGGGTTGAGGGTTGAGGTTTGAGGGTAAAGGGTTTAGGGATAGAGTTGAGAGTCGAGGGATTAGGGTTAAAGTAGAGTGTGGAGGGTATAAGGATTAGGGATAGGGTTTGAGGGTTTAGAGATAAGGGATTAGGGTTTAAGGTATAGTATCCAGTCTGTTGAGGATTTAGGAATAGGGATAGCATTTAGGGTTTAGGGATGAGGGATTAGAGTTGAGGGATGATAGATTAGAGTTGAGGGATGATGGATTAGGGTTGAGGGTTGAGGGATTAGGGTTTAGGGATAAGGTTTAGGGTTGAGGGTTGAGGGATTAGGGTTAAAGTAGAGTGTGGCGGGTATAAGGATTAGGGATAGGGTTGGAGGGTTTAGGGATAAGGGATTAGGGTTTAAGGTATAATATTGAGTTTGTTGAGGGTTTAGGAATAGGGATAGCATTTAGGGTTTAGGGATGAGGGATTAGAGTTGAGGGATGACGGATTAGGGTTTAGGGATGAGGGATTAGAGTTGAGGGATGACGGATTAGGGTTGAGGGTTGAGGGATTAGGGTTTAGGTTTAGGGTTGAGGGTTGAGGGATTAGGGTTTAATGTATAGTGTTGAGGGTTTAGGGATCAGGTTTAGGGTTGAGGGATTAGAGTGAAGGGTTGAGGTATTAGGATTTGACATTGAGGGTTGAGGGTTTAGGGTTTAGGGTTTAGGGATAGGGTTGAGGGTTGAGGGATCAGAGTTAAGGGTTGAGGGATTAGGGTTTGACGTTGAGGGTTAAGGGTTGAGGTTTGAGGGTCAAGGGTTTAGGGATAGGGTTGAGGGTCGAGGGATTAGGGTTAAAGTAGAGTGTGGAGGGTATAAGGATTAGGGATAGGGTTGGAGGGTTTAGGGATAAGGTATTAGGGTTTAAGGTATAGTATCGAGTCTGTTGAGGGTTTAGGAATAGGGATAGCATTTAGGGTTTAGGGATGAGGGATTGGAGTTGAGGGATGACGGATTAGGGTTGAGGGCTGAGGGATTAGGGTTGAGGGATTAGGGTTTAGGGATAAGGTTTAGGGTTGAGGGATTAGGGATTAGGGTTTAAGGTATAGTGTCAAGGGTTGAGGGTTTAGGGTTGATGGATTAGGGTTTAGGGCTTGCCCCTTCATTGTTATGCCTATCATATGGCAGAGCATCTGGCAAGCTCTTGTAGGAAATAGGAAAAGTTCTCCCTCAAAAACCTTGTGGTCATTCAAGTCTGAAGGGGAAGGTTTGGAAAGAGATGTGATCAATGCAAAGGATGTGATCAATCTATAGCAGGACAAAATGTAAGCGCGTTATAACACGCTCATGTTTTGTCTTGCTATTGAAACGGTAAAAAAGTGTTGACCCCCATGATCCAGGCCCACATGCTCTATTTTCTTACTGATTCTGCGTGTGCTCTGACAAAAAAGAAGTGCTTTCATGCTATTGGGAAGTTCACATGCACATTTGACACATTGTACCACCTCTACATGATCTTTCCACCACCTTTTCTACTTTGCCAACTTGAGAAGGAGGAAATAACATAGTTTTCACACCAAGTTTGATATATATCTATTCAAGTTTCAATTTTTGTAATGTTGCAATGTTAATTGTGATTCAATTTTAGGAGTTTAACATTATAGATTGGTTAATAGTATTGTTGTTAGTAATTATATTTGAGTGTTATTCAATTTAACATCGAAAAGGAAGCAAGTGGTGAAAAACTCAAATTGTTGAGAAGTTTGATGCAAGAAGAAAAAAACACTACATAATTGGGTACTCTCTCCATTCGAATCTTCATTTTTTAGGTATGTCAAGTCTTTACATGCATGTTCTTTACATTTTCCTTATTTTAGATTGAATTACTTTATCATGCTTTATCATACATGTTTAAAATAGACACATTCCCAGTCAAGAAAGTAGCCTACAATCTCACATGATGCCATGTATATTTTCTACACTTGGGCTCTTTAATAATTATGTGTAATAAACAAACCTTAACATACCATGATGTCAAACTATACAAGAATAAATCCTTACAACATAAAAAAAATACAATCCCACTATTATCTTGTATTCATTTCTTAGGAACTAATATTGGTCTCTTTATCATGCTACAGACAAATTCTCCATCATGCCGAGGAAACGATCAAGAATTAAACCAACACAGGAAGAGATAGAAGCTAAGAATGCAAAGAAGGCAGTGGCTATGAGGGAACTTCATGAGAAGAGGAAATTGGACACGATAAATGAAGACATACCAATTGAAGAAGAACCACAACCATCACAAAGAGATATGATGCAGAGGTCTTCAGCAGAAATGTGCAAAATGTTTGTTTTTGTCAATATTTGAAAGAGACTTTCAACGTCTTACCGAACTATGCTTCTTTATCCTTATCGGCCTAACTTGCCTTGTCAGCCTTCCCTCGTTCTTTCTTCTTGACGGTCTCTCTCTCTCCAAAACCATTATGTTCATTGGCCAAACACTTGTTATCAGCCTAGCTTTCTCCTCGCTCACCGAAGCCAAAACTCACACCGAAATGTTAACCCCCAGACTCCGTCGTCGGCAACACCTTATACCATCAGGTCACTCAAGGTTTCTCCCACCGATACACCACTCACACTGATGACTTATCACTATCACTCAGACTCCCTACCATCAGCGGAGCTTTCTTCTCCTCTCCTGATAATAAGACTCATGCCGATAAACTCTCCATCGGTGACACTTTCAGCTGTCACCCTGATCGGCAAGAACATACACTATCGGCTTCACAATATTTTGTTCACCTGAGCTTTTCTTACTCCGATGTGCCTTCTATTAGTGACACTCTACCTTTGCTATGACTCCCAATACTTTTCCTGATGGGTTCTCCTCACGCTGATGACTTCATCTTGTATATGCAATTCCTAACCTTCTACCGCCAGTCTCCCATTTCATCTTCATTACTTTGACCATCACAGCCAATCACCCATTGTATCTTATACAATGTATATTTTCATTTCATCTTCACAACATACCACAGCTATATGCAATTGCAGTATGCTCACAAATTGACACACACATACAATCCTGATATATTCACAACTGTCTAAGACATACACTAGGTGTATACACACAAAATGTATATTTCAGCAAACAATCTCAATCTTAACCCGAATGAACTCTTACATGCACAATTTCTCTGATGATATACATAAGGAAAGTACCTTCATACAGTTGCGGTATATATAAGAAATGTGTATTCGCCGAACCACACAAACTTGACCAAACAAGACTTTTCATACATACCACTGTCCACTATGCATACATAGAATGAGGCTCGCAACAGGCACAATATATTCATAGGTTATCTCTGACATACAATCCATGTATATATACTTCAAATGTATATTTGAATTTTCCTGTCGATGACCTTGTCTGAGACAGATTCTACAATTTCTACATTTCCATGTGTAGCTAACAAAAGAATGAAACATAAAAAATGGAAAACTATTTTACAAGTCCATTCCACTGATTTCACAAAAATCCACTAGTGGAATGGATTTAACCATGCATTACGGCAATAGAATAACTAAAATTTAAAATACAATGGTTCTATACAGATAATAAACAGAACAATTCGGTTCACCAAGATTTCACACATGATTCAAAATTTATAGAACATAACTTGCAACATTTCTATTCTTTTGTTCTAGCTTCTTACATTTGATCAGTTCTAGAAAAAGAAAAATGAAAAAGGACTTCTTTCTCAACCATCTCTCCCCATTTTTATTAACCCCTCTCCTCTATTTTCAGGATTTTGAATCTTTCAAGATTTACAGCAGAGACCCTAATTAATCACACGGCATCCGTATTTCTTAAGACAACAAAACATCAAATAATACAACACATGTGATGTAATCCTGCACATAACCCAATGCCTATTGTTGTCAATGATGTCAAATACTGGCCTCAAAAAGAGAGATGTTAAAACATAACATGTCAACATAAAATGTTACATTAGTTAATGACATACAAATGCTACATGGTAACATTAAGTGTCAAAATATATATTAAAACCTTATTCTTCTCCCTCTTGTGCATATTTGTCCTATTGAAGGGGTACTCCTGCACCATACTCCCCGGGAGAAGAGATCTCAAGCCCACTTGAGATCAAGGTTTGAAGGTCTGCACCATATTTTGTGATCTGATCTGCAGTCATCCAAACTACCTCTGAAACAGGTTGCCCATGCCAAGCTACAAAATACTCCATGTACTCTTTGTCTTTTGTCTTCTTTGTCACTCTTGATTTTAATATCCTCTTCAATTTTGGTGGATCATGCTTAGCAATATCATCATCTGCTGCATCCTGCAATGGTTCATGTTCTACATCTGTATTCTGTTTGTATGGAGTTAAATCACAGACATTGAAAATAGGTGATAATCCAAGATCAGGAGGAAGTTGGATCTCATAAGCATTTTGCCCACACTTCTTTAAAATCTGACATGGTCCAATCTTCCTCTACATTAGCTTGGTATACTTACCTTTGGGAAGCCTCTCCTTCTTCAGATTTACCCACACCAAATCTCCAACCACAAACTGTAAATCTCTTTTCTTTTTGTCAGCATAGGTTTTGTACTGCAATGTAGTTTGTTGGAGCTGGTTCTTCACTTGATCATGTACTTCTTTGATGGCTAATGCAAAAGCTTCTCCATCTGCACTAATAGGCTCTCCTATAGATAGATCTCTTAGTTCTAGGATACCCCTTGGATGGATGCCATAGACTCTCTGAAAAGGTGACTTTCCTATACTCCTATTGATGGTGTCATTATAGGAGAATTTTGCTTAGGGTAGGATATTATCCCACTTCTCTCCATGCTACCTTGTTAAACACCTTAACAGATTTCCCAATGAACGATTAACAACTTCAGTCTACCCATCTGTTTGAGGATGGTAGGCTAATGAGAAGGACAAATTGGTTCCAAGATTCTTCCAAAGAGTCCTCCAAAAATGGCCAATAAATTTTACATCTCTGTCTGAGACTATGCTCAATGGCAATCCATGGATCCTCACTATTTCCTTGGAAAATAGGTCTGCAACATACGAAGCATCACAAGTGGTTTTCCATGGCAAGAAATGTGCCATTTTACTAAATCTGTCTACTACCACAAAAACACTATCATATCCTTTCCTTGTCCTAGGCAAACCTAGTACAAAATCCATGCTTATGCTCTCCCATGGCCTAGAAGGAATGGGTAATGGCTGATACAAACCTTCATTTGTGGATCTTCCTTTGGCTTTCTGACATATTACACATGCTTCCACAAATCTTCTCACATCTGACTATAGCTTAGGCCAATACTAATGTCTCTTCACAAGATCAAGAGTCTTATCTAGACCAAAATGTCCTGCCATGGCCCCACAATGTTTCTCTTGAATAATATTCAGTCTCATAGAACATCTTGGAATACATAGTTGTCCACCTTTGAAAAGTAATCCATCTTGGATCAGAAATTTAGAGAACTCAACATGATATTTGTCTCCAAAAGAAGTACATACCTTGTAGATCTCACCAAAGTCTTCATCATCATCATACATTGTCTTCAACAAATCAATCCCAACACTCTCCAATTAGATCTGATTGATGGTCAGAACTCTCCTGCTCAAAGCATCTGCCACTTTGTTCTTAACCCCTTTCTTGTGCTTCAGCGTGAAAGTGAAAGCTTGCAAAGTTTCCACCCACTTCATATGCCTATGGTTCAGCTTCTCTTGGCTGTTTATGAAACTGAGGGCCTGATTGTCTGTGAACACTATGAATTCTTTTGGCATCAAGTAATGCCTCCATTTCTTAAGTGACTAGACTAGAGCATACATCTCCAAATCATAGGATGAGTATCTCTTCTTGGCATCATTTAATTTCTCACTGAAGAATGCAATAGGCCTACCTTCTTGGCTGAGTACTGCTCCAATTGCAATATGACTCGCATCACATTCTACCTAAAACATCTTGTTGAAGTCAGGAAATGTAAGAACTGGCTGTTCTGCCACTTTCTTCTTCAATGTTTCAAAGGAATCATCTGCCTCCTTTGTCCAAGTAAACTTGCACTTCTGTCCTCTCTTTATAGTGTCAAGCATGGGTGCACAAATATGACTAAATCCCTTTATAAACTTCCTATAAAAGGTCGCTAACTCATGGAAACTTCTAACATCATTCACAGTTTTGGGAGTCGGCCAAGACAATATGGCACTTACCTTCTCTTGATCCATTTTTCAGTTTGTTATGTGAGATAACAAATCCCAAGTAGATGATCTCTTCCTGCATAAACAAACACTTTGCTAAATTGATCATTAGCTGCTCTTCATATAACCTTTTGAGAACCAAGTCTATATGGATGAGGTGCTCTTCCCTCATATTACTAAAAATCAGGATGTCATCTAGATATACTATGACAAATTTTCCCATGAATTCCCTCAAGACCTCATTCATCAACCTCATAAAGGTACTAGGGGCATTGGACAAACCAAAAGGCATGACCTTCCATTCATATAACCCCTCATTAGTCTTAAATGCAGTCTTCCACTCATCGCTAGGTCTAATCCTAATCTGATGATAGCCACTCTTTAAATCTATTTTTGAGAAATATTTAGCACCTCCCAAACAATCAAGTAAATCTTCTATCCTAGGGATTGGAAACCTATACCTGATTGTTATCTTGTTGATAGCCCTTGAATCAGTGCAAAGTCTCTAGGTGCCTTCCTTCTTTGGTGCTAGCACAGCCGGTATTGCACATGGGCTTAAACTTTTGCCAATTAGACCTGTCTCCAACAACTCTTCAATTTGCTTTGCTACCTCTGTATTCTGATCTGGAGTGAGCTTATATGCTGCTTTGTTTGGAAGTGTAGATCCTAGGATCAGATCTATACAATGGCTAATGTCCCTAATAGGTTGTAGGGAACTTGGCATTCCATCAAAGATAATGCCTTTGTACTTGTCTAATATCTCTTAGACAGCTGGGTCTATGAATTTTTGTCTCTTCTCTCCCTTGACTTGTTGCTACTATTCTTTGTTTACCTTTAGGCAAGGGATTAGAGCATATGTAACTGCTCCTTCTCCTATCCCCTTCATGAATTGTTTGCCTTCTACCATCATCACTTTGACTTCTTTTCCTTTTGACTCCACCTCCTTCTCCATTAATGGAAGCAATTCTATCACCTTACCATTCTTGGTAATTGAATAGGTGTTTCTAACTCCATCATGGTATGCTTTCAAGTCATACTGCCATGGTCTTCCAAATAGGAGATGGCAAGAATCCATCTTGGCAATGTCAAACAATAACCTATCCTTGTATGGGCCAATTTGGAATTCTACCCAAGCCTGTTCTTCTACAACTGTTTGCTGACCTTGGGTGAGCCATGAAATTTTATATGGGCAAGGATGTGGCAGTCTCCTAAGCTTAAGCTTTTCTACCATCTCAATGGACACAAAATTCTCAGTAGACCTAGAGTCAATCAGAACTTTACATACCTTTCCTCCTGCCTTGCAAGTAGTTCTGAAGAGAGACTTCCTTTGTGGAGGTTCTTTTCTAGGCACCTTCATGGTGGTCATTGCTCTCCTAATCATCAAAGATTCTCCATTCTTAGGATACCCATAACTGTCGGGAGCATTCACACTTTGATTAGTGCTTGAGCTTGCTACACTTTGACAATCAGATTCTTGGATCAGATTGATCCTCTTTTCTCCTATTGAACTTGTTGCCTTTGCTGGACATCTGCTGGCTATATGGCCTTCTTGATTGCAATTGTAACATCTAATAGGCCCTCTACCCTGAGATCTTCCTCTAAATGGTGGTCTTCTGCCCTTGAAGTTTCCCCTTTGATTGTAGCTTCCCCCTTGGTTCTGACTACGGTCTCCTCTGCTGTTCTCTTGATTGGATTCACCCTGGTATCCAAATCCATTTCCTCTACCTCTGAAAGGACTTCTTCCTCCTCTTTGATGTCTTCCTCTACCTCTATTGTTCTGCTCATGCCTTCTCTTTAATTTTTCTTCCACTTTGAGTGCCAATTGGTAGCATTTCTAAACTGTATCTGGATTATGCAGATTTAGGTCTTCTTGGATGTTGAATCTCAATCCATTGAGGTATCTTGCTACCTTTTCTTCCTCACCTTCCTTTACCTTTGTTTTTACACATAGTTTCATGAACTCTTCTGTGTACGAACTGACATCTAGCTCCTTCTACTTCAAAATTTGTTTCCTCTTATGTAATTGGATATTGTAATCCAAAGGAACATAGGCTTCCTTCACTAAAGCCATCATTCTCTTCCATGTTGTAACTCTGTTCTTTCCCTCTTTCACCCTGTCATCTTGGATGGAATTCCACCAAGTCAGTGCAGGTCCTTTCATTTTGGACTGAGCCATCTTCACTCTTTGGTGTTCTGCTATTTCTTCAGTCTCAAGGAAATTATCCAAGGAGTCTATCCACTCCATCACCGAATCAGGCTCCATTTTTCCTGCAAACACTGGCAGGTCTATTTTCATATCCATGGTCCTTCTTTCCATGGACTTGAGGGCATTGAGTAAGGGTCTCTGGTCTACAGGAACCTCTATCTCTTCCTGCTTAGGGACCTCCTCTTCATCCCTGTCTTCTCGCTTACCAGAATCTTTTTCCCCTTTCTCCACTTTGTCCCTCAACTTCTCTAGTTCTTCTTTCAATGCCTGATTCTAAGCTCTATCTGCTCTGCTCTCTGCCATGTGCTTTCTTACTAAGGCCGTCAACTCAACATTGGTCATCTTTGTTGGGTACGTTTCTGATCCTTCTCCTTCTAACATCTTGTCTTCTTCTTCTTCCCAAAGAACGCTCCTTCGCTCTGATACCAATTTGATGCAAAGGTCTTCAGTAGAAACGTGCAAAATGTTTATTTTTGTCAATATCAGTAAGAGACTTTCAACGTCTTACCGAACTATGCTTCTTTATCCTTATCGGCCTGACTTGCCTTGTCGGCCTTCCCCCGTTCTTTCTTCTTGACGGTGTCTCTCTCTACGAAACCATTATGTTCATCGGCCAAACACTTGTTATCGGCCTAGCTTTCACCTCGCTCACCGAAGCCAAAACTCACACTGAAATGTTAACCCCCAGACTCCATTGTCGGCAACACCTTATACCATCGGGTCACTCAAGGTTTCTCCCACTGATACACCACTCACACTGATGACTTATCACTATCGCTCAGACTCCCTACCATCGGCGGAGCTTTCTTCTCCTCTCCCGATAATAAGACTCATGCCGATAAACTCTCCATCGTGACACTTTCAGTTGTCACCCTGATCGGCAAGAACATACACTATCGGCTTCACAATATTTCGTTCACCTGATCTTTTCTTATGCCGATGTGCCTTCTATCGGTGACACTCTGCCTTCGCTATGACTCCCAATACTTTTCCTGATGGGTTCTCCTCACGCCGATGACTTCGTCTTGTATATGCAATTCCTAACCTTCTACCGCTGGTCTCCCATTTCATCTTCATTACTTTGACCATCACAGCCAGTCACCCATTGTATCTTATACAATGTATATTTTCATTTCATCTTCACAACATACCACAGCTATATGCAATTGCAGTATACTCACAAATTGACACACACATACAATGGTGATATATTCACAACTGTCTAGGACATACACTGGGTGTATACACACAAAATGTATATGTCAGCAAACAATCCCAAGCTTAACCCAAATGAACTCTTACATGCACAATTTGTCTGACAATATACACAAGGAAAGTACCTTCATACAGTTACGGTATATACAAGAAATGTGTATTCGCCGAATCACACAAACTTGACCAAACAAGACTTTTCATACATACCACTGTCCACTATACATACACAGAATGAGGCTCGCAATAGGCACAATATATTCATAGGTTATCTCCGACATACAATCCGTGTATATACTTCAAATGTATATTTGAATTTTCCAGCCGATGACCTTCTCTGAGAGAGATTCTAGAATTTCTACATTTCCATGTGTAGCTAACAAAAGAATGAAATGAAACACAAAAAATGGAAAACTATTTTACAAGTCCATTCCACTGATTTCACAGAAATCCACCAGTGGAATGGATTTAACCATGCATTACGGCAACAGAATAACTAAAATTTAAAATACAACGGTTCTATACAGATAATAAACAGAACAATTTGGTTCACCAAGATTTCACATAGGATTCAAAATTTATAGAACATAACTTGCAGCATTTTTATTCTTTTGTTCTAGCTTCTTACATTTGATTAGTTCCAAAAAAAGAAAAATGAAAAAGGACTTCTTTCTCAACCATCTCTCCCCGTTTTTGTTAACCCCTCTCCTCTGTTTTCGAGATTTTGAATCTTTCAAGATTTACAGCAGAGACCCTAATTAATCACACGGCATTCGTATTTCTTAAGACAATAAAACATCAAATAATATGACACATGTGATGTAATCCTGCACATAACCCAAATGCCTGTTGTTGTCCATGATGTCAAATACTGGCCTCGGGAAGAGAGATGTTAAAACATAACATGTCAACATAAAATGTTACATTAGTTAATGACATACAAATGCTACATGGTAACATTAAGTGTCAAAATATATATTAAAACCTTATTCTTCTCCCTCTTGTGCATATTTGTCCTGTTGAAGGGGTGGTCCTACACCATAAAGAGATATGGTATTGGCGGCACAAAGAGAACGAATGCAAAAACTTCGTGGTACGAGAGATTTGAATACCATAGTTGGAGACACGTCCTCTACCGCAAGTCAACATGTAGGGACACCATCTACCACATCTCAAGTTGAGAGTACATCATCACTCACATGTGATGAAGGAGGTACGCCATCGTTCCCACCTCAACCTCAAGGTATGTCATCTATTCCATCTTCGATCGAAGGTATGCCATCTAACCCATCTCATTTAAATATTGATGAAATTCCTAATGTTGAGATGAATTTACCTAACTTAACACCACCTAGAATTTTGCATAGAAAGCCAAAGTATTTGATTGATATTGATGAGAATATTTTACAGCCAGTGGAAGGTAAGATTCCAAAACGCACTTGTAGAAGATATGTTAATAAGATTTGGAGATTGTTCTTTGAAAAGTTAAATGAGACTGCAAGATGTCAACTATTCGTTGAAATGATGCGAAGTATAAAGTATAGGTCTATCATGAAGATTCTTGGGTTGAGAACATCAGAGGCTTCAAGTGAAAAATCTATTGTCAAGAATCTAATGAGTGCATATGAGAGTGTGGGTAACACCTCACGCACAAAAGATAGTAATGCAACACGGTGTGTGATTACATCGACTATAGTAAGTAGTCAAATGAGGAAAGCTCGTCTCATTAGAAAGACAAGTCAAGAATTGAGAATTAATAGGAAAACTTTATCAAGAGTCATTGGAAGACGCCAAAGAATTGAGAACACTAATGCCAATGAATTATGGGCGTTCTCAGGGAGACTACCACGAAAAGATGAACCAATTGTTGAAGCATTGAAATCACTAATTGAAGACTTTTGGAAGAATTACACAAGGGTATCTCCGAATCAAAGGGATGTGGTAAGAAGGAGAATCGGTAGTCAGAACCGCAAGCCACATCCAAAGCATTTTTTGGATGAGACTCAAACACAGTTTTATGGTAAATTTCTAGAGAAGTATCCTCAAATTAAAATTTGTCAAAGATATTTTGAAATGCTAAAACCTTTCTATGTTAAGATAAATCACATACGCACTACTTGTAGATTACATATTGATTTTTCTAACCATTTTGATGCTTATAGGTCTATATGTTTAGATATGCATACTAACAATGATTTGCAGGGTTGTGCCATATGTGCCCCACCAACATCTTCAAGAGACTTCATATCAAGAATTTTATGTGAAAGAGAGGAAGGTCAAATATTCTACAAGAAATTATGCTTGGATGGCACATGTCATCATTGTGGTGGCTTGCAACATTTGCCAATATGTGAACATATGGAAAGAACACATGCGGTTGGAAATGAACTAGTAGAGTTTGGCAAGTATAAAACAGTGGCATACAATACAAAAGATGGTAAAGAAGCAAAGAGGTGTGAATTGATTATTGAAAAGATTCCAGTGTATCATTTTATGCCTATATTTCGTGACAACATAGTGTATGAGTATGCAAGACATGCCCATAGAGCTCGATGGTTGGACTTGCAATTCAAGTTATGCAAGGACACATTTCCAGTTGGTAGCATTATTTTCGTCATTGACTTTGCAGAGAACTACAGTCCACAGCCACAGTATGAGGTGCAATCACAATATTACAACTCCACATAGGTTTCTATATTTGTGCACATCGCATTCATTCATGCGAATGATAGTACAGAGGATGATAGAAAAATCATAAGGGAGTATAATTTCTATATTAGTGATGATCGCACACATTCTATGGAGTTCGTGCAAGGTTGCTTTCAGGTGTTCTACAATGATTTGGCTAGAAGGGGCATATCATTCAGTCAGCATATTATATGGTCGGATAACTGTGCGTCACAATTCAAGAACTCGCAAAATTTCTATTGGCTGAGTAGGAGGCATAATTTTATAGGTATTCAACATATGTGAAACTTTTGTGAGGCCGGGCATGGAAAGGAGGAGCATGATGGTGCAGGAGCATGTATCAAAAGAGCCAAAGCATGAGAAGAGTTAAAGTATAAAGACAATGCAAAGTTGATAGATGCAAAATCGATTGTCGAGTGGTGTAATGCTGCCATGGGTCCAGGTAATGAAGGTAAGTCTTCAGTTCGTAGATTTTTTTGGTCGATAGATGATACTAACATTGCACCATATGAGGACTATTGTACACTGACAGGATCAAATGAGATGCACTCTTTCAAAAGCTCAATTGCAGGTTCATGGAGTATACATACATGAAAGATGTCATGTTTTTGTTCTTCCTGTACAATTCAAGTCTGGGATGAGTGCGAGTCAAAGGAGTGGGTTGACGAATGGCAGTTAAGTTATCTTAGCCCACTTCACACATATGGACCCGCGATGGCACTGGAACTAACACAGATGGAATCATCAGTTGACTTTGACCACATATCAGATTTAGTTCAACTAGGTAATATAGGGCACGTATATGCATCTAATTTCATCTAGTTCAACCAGGTAATGTCATCTTACTTTGTAGTGTTTTTGTAATGTTGACTAATTTCATCTAATTTGCTACACATATCAATGTAGGGCACGTATATGCAGTTATTGCAGATGAAGATAATGAAGAGGGAACAGATTATTACTTATGTCATTGTGTTGAGGCCAAAAAGAAATTAGAGGCCCCTATTACAGATGGAGAAAATATCGAATACCCTACAGGCTCAGTGGTTATTACTAGAACATGGCTTAGAAGGTACTCACATAAGACTGTTAATATTTGGCTATTTCAAGACTTTGACATGCATCGGAAGATTCTTCATTACTTGAACCTTGTCGTGGCATCCAATGTTCATTTGATAAAGTATCAGGGTAGACCTTTGAACAAAATCTTGTGGAAGGTGTGTGAGTCTGACCATGAAGCAATACTTAACACAATATTGGATTAATTTGTAAGTATTCACATTGATTTTGTAAAGTCATGCTACATTAAGTTGTAAGTATGCACATTGATTTGTAAGGTTTGTCTTTTTTTTATTTCCTCCTGCATTTTTACACATTTTTACATCATCATGTTATGCATTTTTGGTGTCCTGCTCCTGATGCGACCAAACTCATAACTCACCCTACTTCCTCTAGACACCATTTGATGATCTCTCCAACACTCTGGATCCAGGGTGCCCAATCATGATGATGACCTATATACCATTCTCCCAAGGTGCTCATAATGAATGACAAGAAGACCAAGGGCGCCCAAGCTTAATAGACTTATTTCTTTCAATTTTGATGATCCAAACTCTTGCAAAACGACATCCACTTTTATGCCTTTAGATCTTCCTTCACATACAGGGCACCAAATCAAGTTGAAAAATCTACATAAGGGAGCCAAAATGGATGAAAGGAGACATGAAGTACACCTTAGGACTCCATGCTAAGGTTTGAGCCATTAAAGTCTCTTGATATTAGGTGCTCATGATGATGAAACTTAGAGCTTTTTCCTTTCCTATGCGCTCATCTAAGATGTTTGAATGATAAGGAGTACCTCAACCTCTATAATGTACATTGGGCACCAAAATCAAGGTGATTTTAAGTCACTTTGAGTCATTTGGGGTCAGTTTGAGTCTTTGAGTCATGTTGCAAAAAAGTGTCAATGTTGTCAAGTTGCACAAAGCAACTTTTGCATTTTTGGTGTTCTTCTCTTGATGCGACCAAACTGACTGTTCCAACGCATCCAGATGGGTACATTTATGCTAGGCATGGTCCTATTTTTCACCCAAACATGTCGAAACAGTCCGAGCTACATTGTACCAATGATATCCCTAAAGAGTCCAAAGTGCAAAAAGGCAGCAATCTTTGACGAGATGTTACTCGAAAACCGTGTCACTTAGAAACATTCTATCTAAGGAAACTTGATCACGTAGAGTGCCTCTACAATAACCTCTCTCATTTTTTTATATCTTTGAGATATTTGTCCGTGGAGAAAGGTTTTCTGCTACCCCCAAAAATTGTCAGAAGGAGGCAGTGTAAAGTTGCAAAGGGGTGTGACTTTCATCCTGCTCCTAATGCGACTAAACTGACTATTCCAATGCATCCGAATGGGTACATTTATGCTAGGCATAGTCCTATTTTTCACCCAAACATGTCGAAATAGTCCGAGCTACATTGTACCCACGATATCCCTAAAGAGTCCAAAGTGCAAAAAGGCAACAATCTTTGATGAGATGTTACTCAAAAACTGTGTCACTTAGAAACATTCTATCTAAGGCAACATGATTATGTAGAGTGCCTCTACAATAACCTCTCTCAATTTTTTATATCTTTGAGATATTTGCCCGTGGTGAAAGGTTTTCTGCTACCCGAAAAATCGTCAGAAGGAGGCAGTGTAAAGTTGCAAAGAGGCGTAACTTTCGTCATGCTCCTGATGCAACCAAATTGACTATTCCAACGCATCCATATGGGTACATTTATGCTAGGCATGGTCCTATTTTTCACCCAAACATGTCGAAACAATCCGAGCTACATTGTACCCACGATATCCCTAAAGAGTCCATAGTGCAAAAAGGCAGCAATCTTTGACAAGATATTACTTGAAAACTATGTCACTTAGAAACATTCCATCTAAGGCAATGTGATCATGTAGAGTGCCTCTACAATAACCTCTCTCAATTTTTTATATCTCTTAGATATTTACCCGTGGTGAAAGGTTTTCTGCTGCCCTAAAAACTGTCAGAAGGAGGCAGTGTAAAGTTGCAATGGGGTGTAACTTTCGTCCTGCTCCTAATGCGACCAAACTGACTATTCCAACGCATCCGGATGGGTACATTTACTCTAGGCATGGTCCTTTTTTTCACCCAAACATGTCGAAACAGTCCGAGCTACATTGTACCGACGATATCCCTGAAGAGTCCAAAGTGCAAAAAGGTAGCAATCTTTGACAAGATGTTACTTGAAAACTGTGTCACTTAAAAACATTCCATCTAAGGCAACGCGATCATGTAGAGTGCCTCTACAATAACCTCTCTCAGTTTTTATATCTCTGAGACATTTGTCCGTGGTGAAAGGTTTTCTGCTGCCCCAAAAATCATCAGAAGGAGGTAGTTTATTAAGTCAGGATGAGAGCCTATTCACTCTAGGTGCCAATCTCAAGTTGCACAATCATAAATGGGTGCCTAGAGCAATAAGGCGCTACATCATGGTTCCAGGACCTTGAAATGGCACCCAAGCATGTAGGAGGAATTTTCAAGGAGCTAGAATGTTTTTGAAACTCTAAGGAACTAGTCCAAAGACTCTATGGCACCATCTTGATACCATTGAGTCAACTTTGGAACTCAAACATATTGAAACAAGGTCTAGGAAGCTAGGCACCATCTCTTGCCAGTTCAACCTCTCAGATGCGCCAACATTGGAAAGACTCTTAATGAGCGCCTAAGTTTGAATTGATCTTATGATTGAAAGTTTGGTGATGTATTGGTGTGAGATGATCTTCAGTTGAAGCAATCTAAGTTCCAGGAAGGGTTTAGAAGTTATCAACCTCTTCACTAAGTCAGATGCACTTTACAAGCTTTCTTACCCAAGAGTTGCACCTCAATAAGACAAGGCACATCTCAACCTTTGGGACTTTTCCAAAGAAGCGCTTCAATTTATTAGCACCTTTGGACCTTGTTTTGCATTCTAAAAGAGAAGGCGCACTTTGGAGGCATTTCTAACCTAGATTGACACCTAGGTATAGTCATCTCTCTGGAGCATTACAATGTGTTTTAAAATGAAGGAGGACATTTCATAAGTTGGGGAATTGATCATTGAAGACCTTGGAGTGTTTGAATTACTCTAAGCAAGAAGACACATTTCCATGGAGTAGCATACTCTAGATAGCGCCTAATGCCATCAAGGCGCAATTCCACCCTCACTTTGGTCCTATCATCAAGAAGGGGCATTGGGCATTCCTTGAACAGTTCTGAGTGTTTGAAGTTTGTGAAATCACCAAGGAATGTTGGGCGCCATGTGTATCCTCAACAAGCTTGAGTTTACACCTAGACAAGTTGGTGCTTATTCATGTTTTAACTTCCCTCTTGAAGCACCTAACTTGGGAAAAAGTTATCTTGTTGTTAGTCAAGTGTTTGATGTGTTTTGAAGACTCCAAAAGACTTCCTCTTGCTAGGCGCTCTTCTTGGCAACTATAACCTTCAACTGGCACCTAGATCCTAAAGAAAAACACTTAGACTTCAATTTTCATGCACTTAGACTTCAAGGCGCCAAAACTAGTAGGAAAATATTTGGGGAGAAACCCTGCTGATAAAAGTTGGGTAAATTTAACTTCTGAGTCTGATTAGGCTCCATATAACAACAATATTTATATCATGTCCCTTTGCTTTATGAAACAAGCAATATGTGTCAAGTCATAGGGATAACACTTTGGTCCTTAGAAATTTCTCTGTGACTTTTGATAAGATTATCTACTATTATGTGGATGCTTGATAGTATTATCTTGATCCATTGGACTAGTGTGGCTATGAGGTTGGAAAGTGTTGCAACCTCCATCCTTTAAACTTCTCCACATTGTTATGGGTTGTTTTGAGTATTTTCACTTGCTTTCTCTTCAAGAATATTTTCTAATGATACATGATGTGTCATAGATCATTCAACTTGATAAACAACATGGAGGGATTCTCATGCCTCCTATACTTCTTGCAAGTTTCTTTATAGATAGATCACATCATTGTCCATCTAAGTGGTCATTTCCCTAAATATTATGATAAGATAATCATGTTAATGAACTTTGGATTGAATGAGAATCAACATGTTTTGTCTTGACTAGAATAGTTGGGATGGACAAAAATCTATTGATTCTAGGTTGGGTTGTTAAAGGTCAAGAAGTTTTGGTGTCTAATGCCCTCTAAATCTAAATATTCAAAATCATAGTGGTTCAATAAGTTACAACAAACAGTCAAGTAGACAATAGACTATAAAGGAACAAGGACTACACATGAATCCAAAACAACACCAGTCAATAAGGACATCACAAGTAACTCAACATTACTTCCAGAGGCATTCACAAAAACAAAGGGGAGAACACAACTAGAGAATGCTAGACTGTAGTAGGGATGAGTGTCTGATGCAGAGCACATAGTGGAAGTATAGAATTATCAACTTTTGAACCTTTGAACTCACTATTGGCGAGACAACATACCATCGGTGAGCTTAAAATTTCATTGGCCGATAGGCCAATGCCACCATGACTCCGTTTGATTTCACTTCTGACAAACATCCCATCATTGACTCTTATCGGTCAGATAGACCACTATCGGTGACTTTATATCCTTTCACACCGATGTCTTTGTCACTCCGATATGAGACTCTAAGTCCCTCGCCTATCGGTAGGACTTAATACCATCGGCACACTCAAAAACTCTTTTGCCGACACACTGATCTCACAAATGACAACATTCGGACCACACCCTTGGGTGAGACTCCAAACATCGATGAACTCTAATCTCGTTGGGCTGATACACCGATGGATTTCGACTGTCGGTGTGACCCCCTTCATCGGCGAATCTCTCAACTGCTCTTTTGATGCGCAGATGGGATTATCTTCCAATACACCGATGTCTTCGACTTCGAACCACACTCGTCGGCAAGACAGACCACTATCGGTGAAGCCTAACCAAGGTCTATTGATACGTTGATACGACCAACTCTTGATGTTGATACAAGGTTCTTTTGTAGGCAAAAGGCGCCTAGGCTTATGGGGCTCAATTTGATGTATTTATTGAAAGCTCAAGGTGAATTGATGCTTATTGAAAATGCCACTTAGTCCTTCATTTGCATTATAGGCGCCATTTCCTATTAACTTATATACTCCTCCTCATGCTAGGGTACCATAATGAAGTGGTTTAGACAATAGGTGTGCTTCACTTACTAGAGGCTTGTTCTCCTTCCACATTAGGCGCACTTTTATGGTGGAATAGGTGTCAATGGGTGCCTTGTCTTAAATGAATTCTCTCTCTAAGTTGGGTGCCCTTTTGAGGCTTTATGAGTTGTAAATTGTGCCTTAACCCTTCATGCTTGTTGCTCAATGTTTGAATGTTTAAGAAAGTCTCCTTTAGGCGCTCATCTTAATGACTTTTTCTCAAGGCGCAATCATCCTAATGACTTAGATATTCATCTTAGTGTTTCAGGATATCAGGCTACTAGACTTAGTCATTTTCAGGATCTCAAACATAAAGAATAACATGATGATTCATTTTTTTGTATTGCATATAGTTGACATTCTATGCTACTCATAAAGAATATTAATATTTTCTGTTCAACATGATGATTCTTTTTTTTTTAAATACAACTTTTATCTTTTAGTTCCAAAATGAGGTTTAGGTGATACTTGAATAACAATAGCTAGCTTATTGGATCAACAAACATCCTATGTAATACAATTGGACTTTAAATATTTGAAGTAGCCATCTACAAATATCCATTCAAATGTGGATTTATAATGCAAGTATGGACGCCATCAATAAAAAAGATTTGTATTAACCAAATATCCGTATAGGCATACATCAATATCTGTCGATATAAGTATAACATATATACAAAATAGCCATATAGGCTTACAAGAATGCCATATATGCATACAATGTCAACTATATACAATACAAAATATATGTCCATAAATGCCATATAGGCATACAACAAAGGAACACAATAAAAAGTCATTCCCCTCTAGCTGGTGAAGAGAATAGATCACGGGCAGCCTTTGATCTTCTAGGGGATGGAGACATACATGTGGGTGGTCTACTACGAACCTGAGGGCTGCTCCTCCTATTTAGTTCTTCTTGCATCTTTACCTATTACAATAAAAAGTATAAACATTAATATATAGAAATTACATGTTATAAAAAATGAAACATTTAACAAAATAATCACTTACCGCTAACATATAATCTGTCTCCTCACTTGCCTCAGTAGCAGGAATAGACCGTGGTGATGTCATGTCCTATAGAAACCATCCAGATAGAAATTAAACTTCAAATCAATAATCTTTTGATTTTTCAAAAATAGACAACTATAACAATGAATGTAAATTAAAATTTACTAATCTGCCTCATACCCCTGTCAATGCCATAGAGCTATGAATCGCAGAGGCCACACCCTACTCCATTGCCCTATGAACATGGGGAGGTGTCTCCACAGCCTGCATCATCTAGAAATAAAACAACATTATTCAATTATGAAAACTATAATAGTGATGCAAATCATGGCTCCTAACATACACACACGTTCATCTAAATATGGAAGTACACACAATAAAGCACACAAGTCACATACAAAAATCTAGTAAGTACAATTCATTCATTAAACTATTTATTTTATTACCTCCGTAAAGCTTTGAAGTCCACCACTGCTGGCAGCTGTTGCCGTGAAATCTACAATATTAACCTATTCAATATCCAAAATTAGATATTAGAATACCATTCATATAACGATGCTATTCACATGTAATATTTATAATTATTTACTAGTTACATACCTCGACAGTAGATGATCTAGTGTAAAATGCAAGTGGAGAACCACTGAAAACTGCATCGACGCTATGACCCTGAAATTTCATTAAAATCATCAATTTAATTAGTTAATCTTGCATTTCAAAAATAAAATTTAATAAATTAAATTCAATAAACTTGCTAATATTGATCGGAGTATCAAGGCCGAAAGTCTCACTCAAGAGGGTATCTATCATCACCATCTGCTCAGCTACAGATGTAGCCTGTGCACCTGCATCCTGACTATCCATGGGGTCATAACCACAGGCTGACTTGCAAGTCTGACAAGTATGGGGTGGAACCCTACTCCTCGCACTATCTCCCAACCCACTCTGTGTTGCAGGACTGGCATGCTCTATGATGCTCTGGGTCAAGGCACTAATGGACTGAAGTATATCGACCTCAATACTCTCCTTCACAATGGAAGGGATAGAAACATGCTCATGGGCTGGTCTATTGATTACTCGTCTCACTACCCACTGTGGGTCAAGACGTGCCCCTGGTCTATCTTGTGTTGACCCCCCACCTCTACCCTGGAAGTCCCGCATATCAAAATAGTTTGGCACTTTATTGAGGACAAACTCGCAGTAGAGTTTCCTCAAAAAGTATTGCGGGACCTCATTATTATTGCATGGAGGATGGTCAAAAACCATCCACCACCTCTGCCCAAAATTGTCCCTTATCTCTTGGTTGTTGCACCAATGGATAGGGAACCTCTTGCATGTAATGGGTGGAGGTTGATTTATTTGTGGGTTTGTGAAAATGGAACACAAGTCTAATTTTGTGATATGTAATTTTTTCACATCTTGGTATGACAGCTTGTCTGCATAATAATCTCTAAAATCTCTTCTCTTATCCATCCAACTAGTTATTTGCTTGCTAATTGAATCTACATTTGATAACATAGATTCAAGAGATTCAGCAAGCGTGGACCTATGCAAGGTTGAAGTGGAAGGATCTTTCAACCTTGCAATTATATCCTCAATTTCTTTTTTATTGTTTTCAATTTACCCCATTATATTTTCTTGTGTTTCAGGGGCATGTCGAGGAATGGATGGAGGAGGTTGTTGTTCTGCAGGTATTTCTTCCTCAGGATTTTGTGGATTTTGAGGAGGAGGAGGAGGAGGAGGTGCATTAACATTTCCTGACAATTAATGAAATATACATCAAAAATTAATTAAAACCTACCTATTTAGAAACAAATTCAAAAAAAAAAACAAATATAACTCATTCCTTTGGCATGCTCGACGTCGTGGCGGCATTTTGGCGATGAATCGATAAGCTTTTTGTGTTGAATGGAGTTTTGCAAAACATGAGCGCGCTTTCTAGGGTTTGCAGGCTGCGGGCATAGAGGAGAATGAAAGAAATGAAATGAGATTACAAACCTTTTTTTTTTATTTATAGCAAATCATAATGTGAGCGCGTTATAAGGGTTTGCAGGCTACAGACATAAAGGAGAATGAAAGAAATGAAATGAGATTACAAACCTTTTTTTTATTTATAGCAAATCATAACGTGAGCGCATTATAACGCGCTCGCGTTATGACTTAATTTTTTTTTAAATTAATTTGGCCACTTTTTGGCCCCCCATCTTTTTGCACTTACCCTTGTGATTAATTCAAAATTTCAATAATTTTTCTATTTTTGATAAGTGTCTTCATAACACTCATTGAGGTAAATAATGTTATTTTGTTTGATCTTAAGAAAAATGTACCACTCCCGAGTTAAGATTATACCTAAATAGCGACCAATTTCATGACATGAATATTTCAACTCAATCTTGCCTAATGTACATTGTGTTTAAGATATAATAATGCATTTAGTAAGACTCCAAACTTAAGATAAATAAATTTATAGAAAATAGTTTTCCTTTAATTTCATGTTCACATAGGAATATGTGCCTTAAGTAATATCACTTGTTTCATCATTCAAATCAATTATTAACACATCTTTCTTCTCCATCACAAATATATCACAAGTAATCATGTGTTCGTGTACATGCATATATCAACATATAAAACAAGTATTGTTATGCATAATATTTTATAAACATTATAATAATTCAATAGGATGCATGTGCTCCTTCTTACATAAGGAAAGTAACCATCATTATTAAGTTTTAATCAGAGAACCCAAACATATCAATAATGTATTATGTACAACCATATAAGCACATCAATTCATCTAATCACCATAAGGTACATGGTAAACGAAATTAAATATATAATAATATATGTATCATGAAAATTGAGATTGTATAATAAACCACCTATACCACTTGCAACTTTATCATGTGTTGCATTATGTCAAAGCTACTAAAAGTGGGAGAGAATATCATGAGGCCACTTTTTTTTTCTAACCATAGAACTTACATAACTCTCCCATGCACCACCAATACTGGGCAAGACCTTACCCTTCACTTATGGGTTACACAAGAGAGTCATGTGAGAAAGTTAAGGCAACTAGTGTAATTGTACATGACATAATTAACCATGTGGAAAGATTCCATAACACAACTAACATTAATCCATGACCATGTGTCTAAGATGCTATAGATAGGAACACTTCCAACTCATTTTCATGACACTCTAACCCTATAACCCATGAAACAACAATCTATATAATCCTAGATATGACCTACTAATCACAAAGATCATTGATAGTTGTCTTATTGATGAAAATCAGCCAACTACATAAATACTAATTAGTGATACCTAGTATAAATTTCAAACATAGTTAAGGATAAGCAGGAAGGATACATAGGGTGTGTCTAGTCTATGATCTTTCTAATATAATTATCTCATTTATCTACAAAGAACTCATGAACTTGAGTTGAAGTATATATTTTATCCTAATTATATAGGATCAATGTTAAGTTACATGTGGCACATATATATTTAATATGATAATAATGTGGCATCATCATCAAATATAAATTTGACACATCTATGCATCTTGGCTTTTACAAATGAGACAGTCAAGCTAAGAAAAACTTGAGAGAGTGAAACACTTTCTACCTATTGAAGGCCTAAGGAAGTGAGAAAATATATCAATTAAAATACATGATCAAATGAGACAATATAATCACTAAATCCATGATGGAGTGAGAAACAATAAACATAAGATGCATAAAATAGTGAGACACTTTGTTTAAGGAATGTATGCAAGAGAGATATGCTTTATTCATAGCCTACATTCTCTTGAGAGAAGTATTTCATTTAACTATTAATTGAGATCCTATAAAAGTTGGACATGATATTCTAGGTCATTGTAGGGAAATTCTTGTTAGAAAGTAAGAAACTTGGTTCAACTGCATGTCAAATTCAATACTCCTCAATGTATTCTAAGAGACAACTAATGATAACCTCTAGACAATGTTACGAGATTTGCATTAGACAAATTCCCTTGTGAACATGTTTTTCTGTGGAAGTTGTATTGGTTTAGGATGAGTAGTGGAGACTATGTTACTGATAACTTAAATGAGTTAAACATTGTAGTGATCTAGTTTGAATCTATGTTTTAAGATGGATGAGAAGGGAAATGTATTACCTTGTTAGTTTCATCAATCAAATCTTTATTTTATTCTATAGTGCTTGACATTGATTGGTAGAATGAGTTAATCCTATGATGCATGCAATATGTAAGTGAATAAAGTGTTGTATGAGCATGTTTGTGAGATTTTTTTGTATTTGAGAGGGCATAGGATGATCATCTAAGATTTCAATAGGATTTGGAATGCTTGTTGAAGAGGATCTCTCAACGGTGTGAAGGTCATTTATTCTTGTTGGTATTGTGATATAAGAGTTTGGTTGCATGGAGAAGTCCACTATTTTTACTATTGTTTTTTATTGGCTCACACATTGAATGGTTACTGCCATGATAAGATTTAGGTCAAGTGAGGGAATAAGGGTTCCTATAGTTGAGGAGATTAAGCACTATTAACTTTTTTTCCTACAATATCTACCATAGATAAGTCTAAAAAAGAATCACACATTTGAAGTATGACTTTCTCTTGGATAATTGGCATATGATTTTTCATAAAAACAATATGGATATGGTTATTAGGATTCATATTGAGTTTGTTAACTAGGGCATGCAACATAACTAGTCTAATGCCTTCACATATTGAATCTATATTAGGGTTTAAATTTTAAATTTCACCATTTTAATCCACTTTTACTTGGTTTACATTTTCACCATTTTAATCTGCTAAATTAGGGTTTACATTTTCACCTATTTAATTTAAATGTGCTTGAATGGGAGATTGATCAAGACCATGAAAATGGTGGCAGATTGTGCTTACCTTAGCTCGAACACACCTTCGCTCCTTCGCCTAAACACACCTTCACTTGCAACAATGGCGGCCACCCTCTGCTAACAGGTTTTAGAATGCTCCACTAAAATCATTTTGCTAAAATGAATTGACAATTTTTTAACAGCATTATCGATTAATATAGCTATAAAAAACATTAAAATAATACCTTCGAGCAAAGGTAATATTCGCTCAAAGGTATTATTTTAATGTTTTTTTTAAATTAACGAGAACCTTCAATTGAATATGACCTTCAATTGAAGGTTCACCTTCAATGAAGGACCTTTCTTCAAAGAAATATATTTGAATGAAGGTATTTGAAGAAATATGTGCCACTCCCTCCCAATTTTTTCATGTCCCAAGTTTGGCATTGAGTATTGTGATATTACCCTTGTTTGGAGCACATAACAAGAAAAGGGAAGCAGAGAAGTAAAATAAACTAGGAGGACCATCACAACAAAGAGCAAGAAGACCTACTCAATCTTGAGAGGGGGAGAGTGTGATGAGGTAAAAATAAACCTCATCATATTTCAACCAAATTGCCTTCTTGTTACAGCCTGACTGAACCTACCATGCCAATATCATTTTATTTATGATGAATTATTATTTATTTATATAAAAATAATGTATAATCTTTTACTTTGTATTCTCGATGAATTGAACCCTTGGACTAAAGATTGTGGGTGTAAAAAGATCCATTTGTGATAAACAGGGCCCTACAACAATGCTAGAAAGGAAGAACCATGAGGGAATAAGTTCTCTAGAATTGTAGCGTTGGAACACATGCCTAGGAAATAACTCTGGAAAGGCTACAACACTACTCTACATTCTAAGGATATAATGCACCTATTTTTCTTTCAAGACATAGCGATGAATATATTTCATAAATACTCTGAAGACTCCTACTCAGAGTTAATTTCATTATTGTTTTACTTTCTCTGTTATTGCTAAAAATTGAACACCGTGTTATTTATGACTTATGTTGAAAAACTTTGATGTGGTGTAATGCATGTAGCCACAATACACTAGATCATAGGACTTACTCTTAGATCTCATTTTAGAAGATATATAGTATTGTATTTCTTTGATTTGGTATAGAGGCATATAGAGAAATATACGAATAAGTTCTAGTAATTTTTGAATTTGAGTTATCTGTATTGAAAATTGTGAATTTTCATGTTATTTTAGTTTGAATTTATACAAGTGTGAATCTCTAGAGAGTTGGCCACTCATTTAGATTGAAGATTTGTGTTTTAGATAAGTGTTCATTTTCTTAATTTTTTGTGAATTTTCTGAATTGTTTCATTGAAGAGTAACACACAGTCTTATGTGTTTGTCATGTGGTAGTAGATAATTTCTAACCTTCAGGTTCCATAGTTGTCTTGTTTCAAAGAAGAGTTTGCAATCATTATTCAGTTTTGGAGTAGGTTCTATAGTTTTGTTGTTTTATTAACTTGTTCATTACTCTAAGTTTCTAAAAATTCATACATTAAAGGATTGTTCATTTCCAAAGTTAATGGTATAAATGTTACTGTTCATTTCCATAGATAGCTATATTTTCTTGGTATATCTCTTTCTAAAAGACAAATACTTTGGCAGTAAGATTTTACATGTTTTCCTAGTTAGTTCTTAATGCTTTCATAAATTTGACTCTAAATGCTTTCTTATGATAAGATTTCATTTCTGTATCAAAACATGTGTTTTATTCTAAATAGGCCTAAAAATGATCACTAGGATGAGTATTTAACTCCCTCTTGCAAATAACCATCGGACACTACCCTAGTTGACAAACTGATTATTAAATTAAAGTACAGGTTTAACGATGACCCATCACTTAAGTCCTTATGCAAAAATCCAACAACACATATTCTTGATGGTTAAGCATCCCAAAATAGCTAGTAACTCCTCTTACACCTCTTTCTCATCTTACATTTATCATGTATATTCTATCATAACCATCATGTTTTGTCAAATGTAAATGTTTGAAGCTCTATTCAAGTGCACTAACTACATTCAATGACCACTATCTTTGGAAGATGCATTGTAACTCTTATCTTTTACCTTTTCTTGTAACTTCCTCATTCAATACCCTCTTCCAACAATGTTCCAAGTCCCTAGGAGAATAAATCATAATTAAATAATATCCCCACTCTCAAGCCTGTTTTGCCCACTCCATTATTCTTAGATATCATACATTATTTACCCAACCATGACTAATTAAATTACAATAGTCTCAGGGCCTTGCAAGGTAAATAACATATGTAGTCCTAATATATTAAATTTTGGTGTATATAGAGGTGTTATGTTTAAATCTCATCATAGATGAGGATGGGATCCCTTGGTTGTGACCTACCCAATATTAGTCAATAAAAAACATAATTATAAAATAAAAAATAAAAATATTGAACATTAACCTTCAAACATCAACCTTATACTCCTAATCTCCCATTACTCTCAATCTTATTAAGAATTTTAATGTTTTTTTTTCTTTTTAAACATCCATAGCAACTTATTAAAGAACTTGTATGCATTTGCTAGTTAATATTCTCTTAAAATATTTATGGATGCAAATATTGTTCATACATTTTTAGATAAGCTGGGCTTACTTATAATTTTTTTATGAAATAGAGACTTTATATCGCTTAAAATAAAAATAATTTATAGCTTATTCACAAAAAAGGTGGGTTGCATGGAATAACACTCTAAATCTTGATCAACGTATCAAACTAGGCATAAAACAAGCCTAGGAAATAAATGTAAATTTAATTAGATGCGACCATAACTAAAAAGGCGTAGAAAGACTAAGTAGCCACAATAATAAATTTTGCAATAAGTGGATGATCCTTGTCACGAGGCTTGGATCCCCAACCACCATCCAAAATGTCTCGGTCATGGCCCATTTGGAAGTGGCTATCAATTAGTGTTATTCTATATAGTTTTCTAATCAATGGATTGAGTATCTATATTCTCACGAGGAGGAAAGTTTACAAGTGCCAAGCCTCATGGAAATTTATTATTGCTACCTAGAGGAGGCCCCCACATGTATCATTGAGAACACATCAAGGAGGAACAACTTGTTGAAGGAGGTAGAAACTAACTAATGTGGCATACAAAAGGAGGTAGAGATTTCCTAACACTACTTTGGGAGTGCCAACATGCATTGTCATTGCATCCTCTATTGTGGTCTTATGGTAGTGTTATGTCATAAAATGTCCCCTAGGACTTTTACCTCCTAAGTTTAGCTCCTGGGTCCCTTATTTTGCATCTTGTATGTTCATTTTAACTCTCAGAAGAAAATGGCCTAAAACCCATGTCAAATGGGGCTTGAAGGATATTTTATGCCCTAGGCCTACCCTAAAATAAGATTGGGGACATGGGCGCCCACGCCCTTTTCCTTCTCTATTTTAGGTAGGTCCCAAATTTGAATGTCAGTTATGTGACCGTTAGTTAGGTCTCATGCCGTCATCTTAAGTTTGAATTACAAAATTTGTAACGAGAATGTGTGTTGTTGAATATATAAGCATGTTTAGGAATTCATTTGAAAACTAGAAGATGACTAGAAGATTATGAACTTGTGGCGAACTTGTGATTTGAGAGCATTCAAGATATTCATTGTTGCAGAGTAGTGTATTGTTATTGTGTTTGTGATTATAGATTTAGCTTCATCTTCTCATGTGATTGAAGGATCTTCATCTATGTGAGAGCTACACCTTCGAGGTGATATCTATTTATGTTTGAATCATTTATCAATTTGTTTTTGCCTCTATCCCATAGGGATATGCACTCTTATCTGACAACGTTATTCGGAAGACTTGAATGTCCTTTCGGGGCTTGACTGAGGCAAGTCTCTAAACACCACAACCCCCAACAACACTCTTTTGTGATTAGAGGTTATAGGTACCAGATTTCATGGAGTGGAGTTGTAGAGGAAGGTTGCAGAAGATAAGGATTCTAGATCTAGCGAAAAGAAGTAGTTTGGAGCACTTTTGGGACATCGGCGCCTAGGGTAGTGTCCTCTAGAGTTTCAGACACAAAAACCTATTTGACAGTGACAATCAACATCTGAAGAAGCCCCTACATCCTGAAGGTCAGCCTGCCTTGGACTAGGGTGCCTAGGGTAGTGTTCTTCACATCTCCCGTGACATAAACAGACGGAACAGTGATTATCAGTGTTGGAAGGAGTTCTACATTCCTTAAAGAAAATTGTACCTTGGACTTGGGCGCCTAGGGCAGTGTCCCCGAATATTTTGAATCCTAAACTTCAAAAAATGTTCAGTAATTAATCTCTGTCTTCTATCTTAGCCTACGAGCATTTGTCAGAATTTATCAGTTTGCTTACTATTTTGCATTATTAGGGTTTTGAGCATACTTGAGCATTAAATTAATATATTAATTAACAATTTCTAAATTTCCACATCGTTCGAAGTGATAGCCTAACCTATAGGTGAATCCTCTTGCAAGAGTGTGATTCAACTCGATTGATATGTCCTTGAATGTTTGTAGTGAAAGGAGGATCTAGCCATTAAACCCCATCAAACCCTCTTTTCATATAAAACAGGTAAGTACACCAAGGTGAATTGGACAAGGAGAATTACCCTAGTGATCAAGAAACACTTATAAATGTGAAACTTCTTGTGTCACCTTCTTGGCTTCAACTTCAACCTACAATAAAACTTTGGAAATGATAATTAACTTGGTATACATAGAGAAATGTTTATTAATAGAAACATTCAAAAAAAAAAAAAAATTTCTATCTTTCTAAATTGAGAACAAGCTTTCCATTCAAAAATCATGTCAAGTTTAGGTGAACTTGGCAAGTACTATTAGCCAATCCCATAAGACCACATTATGCTAGGAAAAAGACTTAGGCCAGAAGGTTTGAAAAAAATCATGAATTCATATCAAGGTAGATTAGGTTCCTAGGTAGAACCAAAAAAAATGTTTAAGGGTCTACAAATATCCACATACTAAACACTTGAGAACTAAAACCCCTAAATGCACCAATCAAGATCCCAAAGACAAACCTTAATAAAAAAAAAAGTTGAAGCAAATGAGCCAACTTAGGCTCTAAAATGGTTTTCCAAACTATTTAAAACCTTGCAACTTTAGGGGTTTACGTATAATTTAACAACCCAAATTAAAAACCATCAAATTAAATTAATTTTGATTTGAATTGGAAATTGGATGGTTGCAAATTAAAAATCATCAAACCAAAATAATTGCTAGTTAACTCATTTTTGCACGATAAATATAGTTATACCTTTAGACCTTTAACATTTTTTTCACTTGAATAGCAATCAAACATATTGTGTGTCAAAAAACTCATTCTAGTGTGAGTGTTGAATTGTGCATAGTGATTGGAGTGCACCCAAGACTTAATTTTGACGATCAATCTTATTTGTCAAATAATTTTTTTGAGAATTATTTATTCAAAATTACCCTTTAAATACTAAAAGATACTTCATTTTAAAAATATATATAAAAACTAAATATATATTCAATATAAATTTATAAAAATATTAACCATTTTTATCTTCAATATTTCCTTTCATATGATATAGTTTTTTTAGATTTTATTTGTATTTTTAAAATCTCTAATGAAAAAAACTTGATGACGCTACCGATCCCCATGAGAAGATACTTACAAGGTCCTATCAAGGGAAGAGAGAGAAAACTAAACCCAAATGAAATGCAAGATTCCTTTAAAAAGTATTGAAATCGCCCAGTGTCTACGTCTAGTGGCAACGAAATGCTTTAGCCTAATAGACTGATAGCGACCCTCAGGAACAAATCCAACGAAATGTATGGATTTAATAGACTGATAGCGACCTGAGGAACAAGTTCGGGCTATGAGGTTAAAACATTTCGTTGGATTTAATAGACTGATAGCGACCTGAGGAACAAGTTCGGTCTATGAGGTTAAAACATTTCGTTCAAATTCGGGCTATGAGGTTAAAACATTTCGTTGGATTTAATAGACTGATAGCGACCTGAGGAACAAGTTCGGGCTATGAGGTTAAAACATTTCGTTCAAATTCGGGCTATGAGGTTAAAACATTTCGTTGGATTTGTTCCTGAGGGTCGCTATCAGTCTATTAGGCTAAAGCATTTCGTTGCCACTAGACGTAGACACTGGGCGATTTCAATACTTTTTAAAGGAGTCCGCATTTCATTTGGGCTCATCAATTTTTTTCCATATTGAAGCCGACATTTCATATTCCAGTAAGCGCCAATGCCGTTGTCTCTGCGAGAATATCTTCTATGGTCCCTGGAGATTCAGGCAAAACTGATGGTAGTCATGGTGTCTGGAGGGTTGAATAACAACGCTCTCATCTGCCACAATTGGTGGCTAATTTTTATTATTTCCACCATTGTTGCTGCGGGAGCTCTGGTATTGATTGCAGCAGACGGCATTAGTCATTTCAGGGAGCTCAGGAGGCAACTGCCACTGCCACAGCATCTGAGGGAGCATTGGAAAGATATTTTCATCATCTTTCTCTATACCATCTTCTCCGCAGTAATTATAAGTGCCAGCTATGCCCTTGGCGGACTATGTAAGCCATAACAAAATATATGGACTTCTTCCCATTCATATGTTTGATCTATTAGTTGAGGATGTGGGTGGAGCCGGCAATTCAATATTCTCCGTCTATAATTTGAATTTCTATGTTTGTAGTGTCTTACATGTTTTGTTTGTAGAGTTTTGAAAGCATTCCGTTATTGTATGGAATTAGAGAGCAGATTAAATATTATTCTATTCTATTATTAGTCCCTCACTGTGGTAATTATTTGCTGGATTGGAAGTTTTTTGTTTTTGTTAATTAAAAATTAACTGTATGCTGATGGGGCTAAGTTTCACCGTCGATCTTGCCTGCTAAGCAATTATTTTGTGATGGGTATCTATTCAAAATTGCCATTCAAATGTTAGAAGGACATTTTATTTTAAAAAATGTCACATAAATTGAAGATACATAGCTATAATTTCATAAAACGATCTATCGAAAATCCTAACTTCCATATGATACAGTCTTCCTAAAATTTTGATTGTATTTTGGGACTGCCCTAAATACGGCCATACGGTCATCAAATTTAGGGTGTCTTGAAGCTTATTTTTGTGAGTCTTCTGGATTTTAAAAAATATCAAAATTTTAAAATATTTGATTTTACCTTTCTTAATATTTTAGCAAATAATATAATAACTGCCACGTTTTCTCTCCATAAATGCCACATCCATACTACATTCTCAAAATTGCGCTCACCGTAAAGTGCGGCACGTCGCTGGCACTTTATCAAAATCGTGGCTCCGGTAGGGCTCTACTTAAATATCATCCACTTCAATGGTCAAATAACCAATAACAATTTTACAGCTCATTCACAATAAAAAGTGGTAAATATTTGTCCTATTTTTATTGGCCAAAATTAACCTTTGACTGTTGAAGTGGATGATATTTAAGAACAGCCGGTAGTTGTGCCGTAGATTTGCTGCAAAAGTTTCTTCCTCGCCACTAACCCTAATTCACGGGCTTTGACAGATCTCGCCACGACCCTGTTTATGGATTCTCTATTAAGTAATTGATGAGGGATCTGCAAGGCCGCCATTCCTGCATCATCAGCGACACATTTTTTACTTTGAGTCTGGCCAGACCAAAAAAATTCCTTCGGAAGGCTCTGATCGAGAGCAGCACTCCGTTAATTCATTTCCTTCGAACGCTACGATTTTGTTTTCAAAGCTCAAATTCAAGAAATTGCCATGGGGTTATTGCACAGCGAGCGATCCTTCATTTGGGAGCGATCCTTCATTTGGGTGTTTTCCATAAACCCGTCCGACAGTATGTGTTGCAGAGATTTTAACACTGTATAGAATTATTGGACTTGAGATTGTTTCTCCTATTATTTTGGGATTAATTGAGAATCGTTTAATGGGTAGAAGGGATTTGGGTGTTAGTTTTGGAGACTGCGAAAATATTTCAAGGGTTTTCTTCAGCATCTGTTCCCTCAACTGGTAAAAGAAAAGTCCTTTTCTCTACCCCTTTTCCCATGATTTTTGTCTTCCAGTGTTACTATATCATTATACCTAAAATTGGAGAATTTATTAATAAATGTGCTCTGTTTATCCACTGGCTGGGGCAAATCGCCAATAAAAATCTTCTAGTACACCTTCTTCAGTAATGGAGGCTGTCGTAGATTCTAAAGGATTGTAATTGTATAAATTTAGTCTATAATACTTTCATTTTAGATTTAGCGAATTAGTACTAAAAGTGCAGCCATTATGCTGAATAGACACAGTTTAGCATTTGGAGGGCAACTTTGAAAGGATAACTGCTTGGCAGGCAGGATCGACCATCAAATTTAGGTCATTGCAGGATGTACCTGGGTGTCACCCATCTAAGAAATCTTCGGAAAATTTTGAGAAAAACAGTTAATTTAAAATATATATATATATATATATATATATATATATATATATATTTCACTAAAGTGTTTTCCATTTTTTAAAGTCAAATATTTAATTTTATATTTTCATTGTTGTCCCCAAAGTTGGAAATAACTTTGTCATCCAAAAACAATGTTCCCGGGTACCCCTGTCCTTGAAACAATGCAAAATTCCTCTTTTGATTGCCCTTTACTGGATGTCCATACCCTGTTAAAAAACTCTTGTTTTGGTAAAGGCTGGTGGTACGCTGCCAATGATTGACTGATCAAGTTGGACACCTATTTGATGATTTAGGGGAAACAATATTTTGATGCCTCATGAGGATGATCATGTCATCTTGTAAGATGCAATCATAGCATTCCAGGAGACGCCAAAACTTTAAGACCATCCACCATTTTTTGATGTTGATAAGCTTATCATGAAAAATTGTGCATATAATGCATGCAAATTGCCTCTTGGTGAGGAATGGGCAGAGTTGTAATCAGACTCTCGACATACCCTATTAAAATTGCAATGCCAAGTGACTGCCATATTATTGTTTTGAAAATCACTAATATTTCTGTAAGACTTCACATCAACTTCAACTACAACAAGTTTCATGGCTATTCCACAATTTCTGTTAATAAATGTGTCCAGTTAATTGATTGGAGATGGTCAGAGCGGGAGATTGAAGGAGCTTCCTGGTATCAAATCCAAAACTCTCCAATAGATCCATAAACAGTGCAGATCCAGATTACAACAAAGCCTAACTTAACAGTTTCTAGCAGATCTTATACTTGTTCATGAAAGGCCATCTTATGTTTGAATTTCAAAGGCAATGGTGAACGAATTCAATCTGGTTTCTTTACCTCATACATAACAGTTCCTAATCTTTCTTCAACTACAGACTTTTATTATGGCTAGTATCAATCATTATACAATGTCCTTTTCATTTCGTCTAGTTCCTTCCATTAGCATCTTTGACCAGACACATAAATTTGTATTTTGGTAAGGATCACATTCTTAGGAATTCTGGTTCACATTTTAAACTTTTTATTTTTGGCCTCTGATTTGTTTCCATCTTATGGGTAGCCTTTGTAGATTGGTGGTTACATAAGGACTATGTTGACTTTAACAAATAACTTCAAAATGCATTTGAAGTCGTGCGGACATTGTTGCCATTCTTAAAATTGTAGATCTGAGATGGTTTGCACTTGAAAAGCTATTGCTTGCATCACTACAAATGCTCTGTTTTTATAGGTTTTCTAACAACAAAATCTTGCCTTCTAGTGAAAGCCTTCTACAGTCTTTAGAGTGTAGATAATCTGGACATGATTTCTTGTATTTATTCATCATCTTCCTATTGGCAAGGATGTTGGCAAACAATTTAGTACTTCTATCTACAGCTGCTTTAGCGCCTTGATCTACAACCCCTACCTCCTCATTCACCATAGTCCTCAAACAGACCAAGATTTTGTTGTAAAGAAATTGATTTCAATAATCTATATGCAATTTACCATGCAATTTTAGTCAGGGAGTAGCAGCTCTTCTATTGTGATTGTTGCACAACAATGTTGTCATGGTTTCCAAACTAATGTATCCTTAGCGATTTCTTTGAAACTGTTGATTTTGTATAGGGGAAAAGACCCAATAGGTGAGATAGTCCCAATGGTTGAGATAGTAAATGTGCATTTAAGGCCCAATATTTTTTGAAGTTTAGTACTAGTAGTTGTGACTTTAAGGTTGTTAGTGTTACTATAAGTACTAATAATTGAATGAAATGTGCCCTTTAGATTTAAAAAGCAACCAATCATGTGATGCCACATCAACCCACCAACAAAACATGACTTAATGCACACCTATTGGTCCACCCTTTTTTTTGGGGAACTATTTGACACCTCAACAAAAAGCATGTTGATGTGGCATCATATTTTATGATCTGGCCTTGAAACCTTAGTTATAAGAAGGGGCGTTGCCAAGTAAGCTACTGTAAAAATTTTGGAGTGATTCGAAATTGCCATGTATGATTTTGAGAGGCGTGAAGTTAGGGTGCACCACTACTGGGTCCTCTCCCCTAATATATCATTCAATTCATCGGAATTATTCAAACCTTTTGTATCACCAATGAAAGTTGTGGGTAAGAGAACGTAATCTTAAGAGTTTTTGGTGATTTATAGTAACGGATAGAAACTGTTGAGAATTGGAACCATAGAACCTCTTACATGATATTTGCTTGTTTGGTTGATAGGCTATTCTTATATGAACTTTCTCGGTAACTCCCAAAACTTTCGTCATCTAAAATTGTGGTGGTACTATAACCACCAAATTTTAAAAAACAAAGAAACAAAATGCAAGAAAAATGATTTCCTCTTCTAAATCAGCAGAAACCTCAGATTGAGCAAATGAAATTCAAATAAAACTCAACCATACATTACTGAATGTGAACTCCATTAATGAATAGGATGTACTCAATAGATCTAGATGCTCAAAGACTTGTGCAAGATCTCTACAGCGTGTACCTATCAAGCTCACGTTGTTGTTACCCATTTGATGAAGCAATAGCTTGGATTTATAGATGCTTGAATGTGGATGTAAATGGTGAGGATTTGATCTTTAATGAATAGTTGAAATCCATTAAGAGTGAGTGGAGAATCTTAATAGGCTAAAATAGTCAAAAGGAGTTATGCCATCTCCTTAGTGGGCTCTAAAATAGGTGAAGGTAATTAATTATTTTTATTTATTTATTTGAGTAATCAGTTGAGTAGTGTATGGATTAAAAATGGAGTGAAACATGGAGGAGTTATGATGGAATAGGAGTGGATGATTAGTTTTTTTTTAATTTTTTGTGGGGAATAAGTCAAAATGGATTTATTTATTTATTTTGGAATAAATGGATACGCATTAGCCTAATTAACTAAATAATATAAATTATTTAATTAATTAGTAATGGTAAATTGAAAGGAGAATTAACATGATGATGAGGAAATGTCAACATGATATTTGGATGCAATGTTGGGTGTGACATTAGAAGGTGATAAAAATTAAGTGTCTACTTTTTGCCCCTCTTTGAAATGGCATTGTGAAGTAATGGTGTCCTAATGAAAGTAGATATAGGCACAATGTAATGAGATTAGTGATACCATGCCCCAAGTGCTGAGATTTTGATTTTATGATTGATTGATGGTTTGAATTTAGATTGAAATTGATTGGGTTGATTGAAGATTGAAGTGGATGATTAATATTGGATTTGATACTTCAATGCTTGGATGGACTATCAATTTTAATTTTGGATGATTTGGTTTAGGGATGCCCCTTCGAGAGGACATACAAGTTTGAAGAACATAGGTGTGTTCTCAAATGGATGAAATAGAGGTAAGATGGTTAGGAATGGATGGAAAGAATAGATGTGAAGATATTTTGGTGTTAATGATGGGTGAAGGGATTGGTGATAATAGCTATAGTTAGTTAAATGATGGATGTTAAGGATGAAAAGATTAGTGATGAACGGAAGGGAGAGGCATGCAAAAGATGAATGAGCTCAATGATAATTATGCATGAATAAAGGTGATAGATGAAATGGTTATTTTATTTTTTAGTTGTTTACAAATGATGGAAGAGATAGATATGTTAAAGGGAGCTAGGTGGAATGAATATGATGGGGGATGATTGGCTTTTATTTTTAAGGTACATGCTATGAATCTTGCATAGAGTTTTGATTATTCTAAGCAACCTAGTGTTTGTTATAGCATATGACATGATGCATGATATGATATGGAAAACCATGATGACATTGTTGCCATGTGTTGTAAGATTAACCCAAATGAAAAAGTCACAAGTAGGCATATGACATATGGCACCATGATATGAGAGACCATGATGTCATTGTCATAAAATACCCTGAGGACTACACAAATGCAAGAAAAATAAGAAAATGCAAGAAGTAAGCAAACATGCACAAAAAATAAACAAGATTTTACCCCTAGGCAAGTTAGAAGACGAAGATTGATTTGATGATGATGATGATAGTGTTGTTAATTTGGGAATGATATATCTTAAGAACAATGTAAGGATTCATAATGATATATCTTGATAAAGATGTAATGATTCGTTTAGAATGGAACAAGGCTTGTAGAAAGATGAGGAACAAAAGCATATGGATGTTTTTGGGTGGGTGTTGGATTGCTTGGCTAGATTAGTTTGGGTTGTTTTTCTTTGTTGCTATGTTTGGATTGTGGTGCTATGATAGTTATGCTAGATCATGATATGGATTGCTTTTGGGTAGTCTTTTGTTTTATCTACTTAATGAGATTGTTGTCGCAATGTTGTAACTAATGATAAGGGAAAACCAAGTCCAGAGACAAGGATGAAGGGTGGATGGGGGATAGATGAAGGGAGGGATTTAGGATGTGATCTCCAAGGACTATATCACATAGGAATAACATGCCCCCACTTAGTATATACCATTCATGATTTTACACTATAATGTTGATTGAAGGAGGTGTTGATATGCTCTAATATTCACTATGGAAGATTGGATATTATTAAGAAGTGTCCAAAGCATGTTTCAATAGTTTTTTCCCTATCCTTATCAAGGTGAAAAATAAGAAGGGATGATGGATTGGATATGATGAAATGGTTATGCGAATATGATGTACAAGTATGATGGGATAGTATGGTTTTATGGAAGGGATAGATATGATGGAAGATTGATGGGATGAATTGATGGAATAGGGTTTGCCCCTCTTGGGACCCAAAATAGTTGCAACCCTAACCCTAAAACATTCCTGAATCACCTAGGCTAGGGATGGTCGTTCGGGGTGATAGGGAGAGGTTTATCAACAAGTTTAGGGTGATTTTAGCCAACTAACAGGAGTGGATAGGCTCCTTTGCACTTTGAGATCAGTTTAGACTCAGGAGGGATATTCCAAGGGGTATACTTGAACAGGTGGGTGTATGCATGGAGTTGTGTGACCAAAAATTCACCACATGACTTTTTGGTCCCATGCTGACTATAATGCGAGTGCGATATAACGCGCTCATGTTATTGCTACATAAAACCAAAAAAAACACATTTCCTTATAACCCATGGCCAAAACTATAGTTTGGCAAGGAAAAAACTAGTGAAATAGCTCAAACGCATTCAAGGAAGGGAAAATCAAGCAAGTGCAAAGAGAGTTCAACTTTTTCACAATGCCACCTCACCAAACCTGCTCCCAAAGACATTGTGAAGTGAATGTAGAGGGTCTAGCAGCTAAAGAAGGTAGGGTTTGATTAATTTTTGTGGGTTTGAAAAGAATTTTTGACTTTTGCAATGTTTGATTAGTTTTTTATATTGAATTTATAGTCAATGAGGAATGACAAAACACAAATCCAGCTAAGGAGGGTTAAAACAACCCTGAAAACCCTCAAAACTGCCCACCTTCATGTCCTCTCTACATCTCTACATCATTCTTCCCATCCAATGAAATTTCATAAATTATCTTGTTTCCATTTCATCATCCTTCTTTCCATGTCCTAGTTTTCTTGTTTCCATGTTCTTTGTTGACAAGGGAGAGGAGAGGGAGGGAGAGGGAGAGAGGATGGAGATGGACGGGAGAGAGAGGAGAGAGATAGGGTGATAAGGATAGAGAGAGAGGGGTTGGTCAGGTTTATGAGTTTAGGGTTGCTTTAGTTTAGGGTTTAGGGTTGCTCAAGTTTATGGTTTATGGGTTAGCTTTTAGGGGCATTATAATTTAGGCTTTAGGGGTTTTGGGAGATAGAGAGAGGTTTAGGGTTGCTCAGGTTTAGAGGCATTATTTAGGGTTTATGAGTTTAGGATTGCTTAGACCTTTAGGGGCATTATTTAGGGTTTATGAGTTTCTAGGGTTGCTCAAGTTTAGGGTTTAGGGATTAGGGTTAAAGGGGAATTATTTTATAATTTCCCTCCAATCCTCCTAATCCTAACCCATTAGTCCACCCATCTCCTAATCCATCAATCCATATCATCCATCCACCATATAACTCACCATCTAATCCACCATCAAATATTCTAAGCTCTAATTCATCAACCCATGAACCCTTGAAAAGTTTTCTCCAAAGACTCTTTCCAAAATCCAAAAAATAAATGGAAAGATATGGAGCCATCCAAATCCACTGATCCAATTTCATCCCCCTCTAACACTCCCAATCCCAATCCATCCCCTCTTATATCCATTCACTCAATCCTAATTCTAACCCCATGACAACTTCCATCATTGTCCATCAACTATATGCATATCCTTGTCCATCAACCCATGAAGCCATGAAGGATGTCACCCAAGGACTATTGGCAAGGAATCTTAGAAAAACATCATGTGTACTCAAATTTCTATCCTTGAGTAGGTAACAAAGAACCTCCTAATAACATGTCTACCACTCCAACATCATCATCCACTCCTATGTCTATCCATTTCATTGAAGAGTCTCCTACCATAAGTCCTAGTCAAACCCCATCATGTATCCATGTTGTCAAGCATCCAAAGATTATTGATCCCATCGAAGAACCCATCACATCCATCTAAGAAACCCAATAGCCATGTTAAAAGCCTAGTCCAAAGCATGTGGAAACACCAACCACCCATCCTAATCAAAATCCAAACATCGCATCTAATACCATGCCCTGGATCCCTTACCATCTCATGGTCAACCCATCTACATCGATCCCATCATTGATCCTCCAACATCTCCTAGTGAACCCCCATCACCACTTCTTACTCCCCAATCCAATGAATATCAATGCATCCCCACTTACCCTATCCATATCTAATATCGCGCTATCCATGCTTATCCTCCCTATGATCAAGATATTATCTATGATAAAGATCTTATCCATGAACAAGTAACCCAAATCACTCTTATCCATCATCCCATTAGCCTTATCCATCATCCCACTAGTCCTATTCATTATTCATCAATATTCCATGATGAGACACATTGGTTCGAGTAAGAAAACATAGATAATCAAACAAATAACTTGGATCCTATCAAATAGTTCATCCATTAGAGGATAATGATAATCAAGATCCAAGGATTCTACATCCATTTCCCATTGATCCTCCATCATCCCATAGATTGAACTATATGTTTAGGGGTTCATCTTGGTTTCTCAAGTTCAGGGTTTAGGGATCAAGGGAATTATTGAGGTTTATGAGTTTAGGGTTGCTCAAGTTTAGGGTTTAGGGTTTAGGGGTTAGGGTTTAAGGGAATTAATTAGGGTTTAGGGGTTTAGGGATGCTTGTGTTTAGGGATTAGGGTTTAGGGGTTATGGTTTAGAGGTTTAGGGTTGCTCATGTTTAGGGTTTAGGGGTTTAGGGTTGCTCTCTCTATTGATCCCCTCTATCTAATTGTACCTTTCTATCTCTGCCTCCCTCACTATCTCACTCCCCCTCTCTATCACTCTCTCAATCCCTCTACCTCAAATCTATCTCTGTATGTCTTTGTCCACATCTCTTCATCTCTTTCCCTATCTCTATCTCTCCACATAGATTCCTATCTCTTAATCTATCCCTTTTTACCTCTCTCTCCCTCCCTCTCTATGTCTCTCCTCCTCTCGATCTCTCTCCCCATCCCTCTACCTATTGAAATGTCTCTCTAGGTATGTCTCTGGACATCTCTCCATCTCTTTCTCTATCTCTATCTCTCCCCATAACCCTGTCTCTTAATATATCTATCTCTAACTCTCTCTATATTTCACTATCCATCTCTCCCTCACTCTCTATCTCCTTCTTTATCTATCTTTCACCTTCTATCTAGACCCCTTTGTCTATCTCAATTCCCCTCTCTCCCTCTCTATCTCCACCTATCCCTCTCTATCTCTCTATTTGCCCCTCTTTCTATATTTTTTCCTTTCTCTATCTCTATCTCTATCTCTCCATATCTTTCCATGTCCCCCCTCTCTCCCTATCCATGTCCATGTCCCTCTCTATCTCTCCACATCTCCCTCTCTCTATGTATCTCTATTTATCCCTCTCCCCCTCCCCCTTTCTATGTCGCCCTCCCTCTTTATATACATCCCTTTCTATCTATCTATTTTCTTCCTCTATCTCTTTATTTATCTATCCTCCCTCTATCTAAATATATGTACCTCTCTATCTCTATATCTCTCTCCCTCACATTCCAAGGGGTCGATAGAGAGAGGGAGAGAGATATAGAGAAAGAGAGGTAGATAGAGTTGTAGAGAGGGAGGATAGAGAAATCTTAATCTTTTTATGCTTCCCTATCTATCTCTATCTCTATAACATTGAGAAGGTTATGATTTTAAGGTACATGAAGCTTATTATTTTTATGCTTCCTAGAACATGCTCGCATTATGGGAAGAAAAACAAATAGACAAAAAGCATGTGGGATTCGTGATTCAGACCCCACATGCCTATTATTCCTACTTTTCATGCAATATATCAGACAAAAAAATGCTTTTGCATGTTCTTTAACATATTAATAATCATTTTTGGATCAATCCACCACCTTGTTTGTTTTTTCAACGTAGAATAACTGATTTTGAATTTTTTGGATAATATTTGATTATTTAAATGTAAATTTTCATGTTTCATGTGTGATATTGTTTCAAAGCTAATTACCATTGATATATAGATTGAATTTGATGATATATGTTTGTTTTTGCATAAATTTCACTAATCCTATTCTAGAGTTATATAGAATTCATAATCAAACTTGCGAAAAAGAAGAATTTGAGGATTTTGAAGCCAAAATTTGGAGAATTGGTCAACTCCAAGATTGAAGTCTAAGGTATGTTCTTTATATCCATTTTAATTCACTTATATATGTTCTTATATTCTTTATGTCTTTATGTCTTTAGCTCATGATAGTCCATTTAAGGTGCTTGACAATTCTAATCTCTATATAAGATCAGTCTTTTTCATCATGTTGCTATCTCTTACCTTGTGAATAGGGTAGTGAGAACCTATTGCATATTTTGTTCATATATGACCCTAATAATCCTTATGTATAATGTCAAATAGCACATGGGTATCATTATCATAATAGTTAAGAGAGGTTTTAGTATTGATTATTCTTTTGTTGATAAGACTGCCCTTTAACTATCCAAACATTTAGTGCCTATAACAGTCCTAAGTGTTCTCAATAAATTCTATCCTTGTTTAGAGATCTCACATCAACTTTTCCAAATTTGACACTCATATTGCTCTTCATCTTTCTCTCCTAAGAGTAATCTCTTTATTTTTCATTTTGTTCCTCATAAGAGTAACCACCACCAATCTCCACCAACTTCATTCAATGTCATTAACTCTCCCTAATTTTGGTACAAGAAGTAGTTTGATAAGTAAATACTAATTCACTACCCAAACATTTAGTGCCTATAACAGTCCTAAGTTTGTCCCAAACAACATTTCATCCTACACAACTCCCTTTATGACAATGCCTCCAATGATTATGACAAGTGTAGCTCATAATTGACAACAAATCTCCTTCACCAACTTGGAATCCAAGGTTATAATGAGAGTCCAGCATAATTAAGATGATCTCAACAAGATATATATGGTTATGCACTTAATATTCCTCTTGACATAACATCACCACATCATCTTATATCAATAATCAATGACATCTACATGCACGGGACAACACATAAATCCACTAAGTGTTTGTTCCAACACTCCATCCATGTCCAAAATATGGGTCCTCGAATGAGTCTCCAAAATATGTGATACCAACCCCTTATGTGGAAAGCAATGTGACCAAACAAAGATTTCTGAATCATACCTCATGCAATTGTTCCTTCATTACAGAACTAATGCAACACCTACATGTTCCTCCTACATCCTACATACCTCAAAACATTCTTTAGAAAATATATACATGTTCTCAATTATCATTACATGCACTCCAATACTCCCACATGTGCCCTTGCACTACCATACGTGCTCTAGAAACTCACTTAGCTCATGATGCAATAGCGAGTTCTTCACCAAGCTTCTTGCAATTGCTAACATAGCAACTATTGATGTACAAGTCTAGGGCAGAAAGGTTTTAGGATGGAAACTTGATTAAAAATTCATTTTTTGTAACAAACACTCCATTCTCCCAAAATGCTACACCCATTTTCCCAAAAGGCTTCTATTTATTCCATCACTCAAATATTTTCAAGGCCTTTCCATGGTTTCCTCTTAATGATCCAGCCAACTAGGACCTTGAAAATGGTGTAGCAGTAACATATAAGGCTAAGAAATCAGGTAAAAGATCCATGTGATCATCTATTTTTAGTTTTAACATATTTTTCCATCATCATTGACCATTGTATCCATGCATGTGTAGGTATATCAATTAGTTCAGTCAAAGAGACTCCAAATTCCTCATGTTTCCACCTTGTTTCGGCCCTTCATGCCTTCATTTCACCTATTTTCACCGATACAAGAGAAAAACAATATCAAATACTTCATAAAATAATTTTAGTGAACAATTGTTTGTCATACTCATATTCATGATCAATGGAGCCAAAATTGATTCCAAGACTCTTAATTTTTGTCCTAGGATGATATAGAAGGATTTATTCCTTAATATGCATAATGGTTCGTTCAATAGAATCATGCAATGGCTTGAATCTTAGACTATCCTATGCCCCCTATTATGACAATCCTACTTGTCTCTATTGATCATTTAGACATAATTCTTAGGTGTCCTTTTGATAACTTCTACATGCATGTTTCATAGTATGAAATCTCTTGGAGAAGGTTAGAGGATGTGGAGACTCTTTAGTGTCTTGGGCTAGGATATTCCTTATGCACCTATTCATGATGATTTGTATGCATGACAACAATATTTTAAAATTTCCTAATTGTCCTTTGTTACTACATGATGGTGGTTACCTTGATCAACCTTTCAATACCCTAAATTATAGAGATTAGTTTAATGATTGTTATGACAGTCCTAGGTATGGCTATCCTAAAGAAGTCAACGGTACTCTTTGACCATCTTGGATTGTAATAATCCCTCTCACTACATATGTAGTTTCCTTAAGGGTTTTAGGGCCTTTAGTAATGTTGTACCATTTTCATATAGTCCTCACTTAGGAATTTGACAACTTGGGAGACCTTTGTATATGAGTGTCCTAATGGCTTGGGTAGTCTTTGATTAAATTTTGTTATGGCACCATTTGGATGACCTTATCTTGACATTATCTTGACTAATAATAGCCCTTATTATGGTTGTCATGTGATTAATCCTCCATGAAACCCTCATGTAGCTTGCTGAAATTGTGAAGACATATTGACCTAACTTGCAACCATAGACAGAGCCATTAGACTTGTCATGAAACCATGTTAATCGAAGAAAATGCATATGAAATAAGGCTCTTAAATCCTTAGGAAGACAAGGATCTTGAGGGGCATACTTAGTAATAGTCCTATGACACGTTGCAAGACAATCCTCATGGAAGAAGAGTTAAATTAGTGACTATCTAGTATATTAGTGACTGTCCAACAATACAGTCATTAAAGTGACTGTCCATATTATGCTACAGTCATATTTTAGGTTGCTAGGCAAGTTTTGAAGGATTGTCTTGATGTTATTAAAGTTACAAAGTGTGGTCATCAGTGCAAATGTGATTATAAGCCTTTGAAATTATCATTTCTCAATGTTGATCAGTCATTTATGACTATTATAAAGAGCACAATCATGTTTTGAAATTGAAAATCATATGCTATAGACCTAGGGGATTGTCATCATGGGGGTTTTAGTATCTTCATGGGACTGATTATTGACCTCATGTTTTCCTAGATTATTATCATTTATTGTTTGGGATTGTTCATACACCTAACTTATGGTCCTCTCATCACAAGAACAGTCTTGATAGCCGAATTAGTATGCAAAATACCATGTAGAGTGCGCTAGAAGACTGTCACAAATAAATTTTTGGGATGTTATAAGGTATGTGAAGGTGGTTTGAAGCTTAAAAATAGTCATCAAAACATCTACCATGGTCCAAGAAGGTAAACTCTATAGACACCCAAAATTGACCCACTTCACCACTTAGGCATTTAGGGCATTTTCACCTTGCATACATCATTTTGTCTAACACACTTGTAATAAAAAATCCCATTTTCTTCCCCATCTTCGTAATTAATTAAATAAATTTTATTTATTTAATTAATCTTTTTCATTCCTCTATCTTCCATCGATAATTAAATAATTTTAAATAATTTAGTTATTCCATTCTTCTTCTAAAAGATAAATAAAATTGATATTTTATTTATTCCCTCATTAAACATAAAAATTAAATAAATTTATTTTATTTAATTTATGTTATTTCTTCCTACCAATATTTTCTTTTACATAATAAATTAAATAAGGATATTCATTTAATTTATTATGCATTTCTCTCAAATTCCTCCATCGATCTCCCCTTTCATCCTACGTCGTTGATCACTCACCTTCCAAGAATGAATGCCCTAATTTCCCTCATTTGGAGGAGCTAATTTCTCTCATTTGAAAGAGCTAATAATATATATATATTTTAACTGTGTATTTAATTAACTTCTCTAGTATAATACCAGCTTACCAAAGAAGTTAATTAAATACACATTTAAAATATATACATATTTATTTATTTATTTAAAAAAAAAGGGTTTTCTTTTTTTAAAAATGTGTATATACAATGTATATACCTTTTCTTGAGTGGTGGCCATGGCTGCCCTCCCATTTGACCTACAACACCAAACAAGAGAGAAACAAGAAATGAGAGGAGAAAAATAGAGAAAAGAAAATATGAGAACAAAAATAGGGTTATGGTATTTTTTCTTTCCATAAGGAAAGTATTTTTTTATTTAGGAGCCTTTAGGGCTTGGAATTTAAAATTAGTTGCTTTTTTTTTCTCTCCTCTTGTCTTTGTAATTTTATTATTATTGACTTATTTAAGGAATAGGAAATTAATTCTTATTTATTTAGTGTGCTTTAGTCAACTAGAATTTATTCAATTGTGTATGTAGGGGTTCTTTTTAATTCTTAGGGGAATTATTAGAAATTTGTATTAGTGTGATTAGGGTATTTAATTATTAGTTGTATTGGTTTATTTAGGGATTATTTAGATGAACATGTGGGAAATTATGATATTTTAATGTATTTACATTTGGGGTTTAATTTTATTTATGTGTTAACCCTTGCATTTAATTAAAACATCTTTATTATCTTTATAAGATCGATTTAATTTATTTAATCATATGTTGGAATTTAATCGAAGGAGGTGACATAATTAATTTAATTTTTCATTCTAGTTAATTCGACTAGAAAACCTAGTGTGGTAGTTTATTTGCCCTAGCGTAAATATTTTAATTTATTGACATTAGTAATTTAGTGAACTCTTAAGCTTGAAGTCCTTATTAGAATAATTCCTATACACGCCCAAGAGGCATTATGTTGCCGAATTTTTCTGGAAATTAGGGTTGCTTTTCTTAGGCGATTTAACCCTTACGATGAGTAATATTTTAATTTTTCTGCAAATTAGATGTTTTTCAATTAGTAGTTATTTGTTTATTTTATGCAATAGAAAGAGGGTTTAGGATTTCAACTCGGGTTGAGATCCCTTCACTCACATAGGACAACTTAGGGTTTTAATCAATCGATCCTAACCCTAATGGCGATGCTCCTCGCATCACATTAACCCCCTTAGTCAGATATCATTACGTAGGGGATTGTGCATGTGATCGCATTACCCTGAATTTGATTGACATGTTTACACCTTATGTGTATTACCACTGAGCACACTGACGCATGCGAGGGGGTTTCTAAGGATGCATGGAAATTTTTTGATATTTCATGTCATGACCACATGACAAATGTGAACATGACATGGGTGTTACGTGTCGTGACCGCATGGGAAATGTGGGCATGACATTTGATATCAGAGCCAAAGTTTAAACACTGGGCTTGTTTGGGCGCATTACTTATTCTGCATTTTCGATTGATTCGTGATTACCTTGTTCTTGTATGATGCCTCCCCAAACTGGGCAAGCACACTCACGTGCCACATCGTCCATAGAGATATGAAATGAGTCTTTGGCAGAGGGTCAGGGACCATCAGCCTCACTAGAGCAGTAGGCACCACAGCACCATCAGCACCTGATATAAGGCCATAGATCTTATAGGCATTACATCCAGTGTTCGAGAGGTTACCACCAGTTGTAGTAGAGTCGCATGTCAAGCCTCGCATTGATCCACGAGAGGAGCCACATGAGGATCCGCGTGTTGAGTCACGTGCAGAGCCACGTGTCAAGCCCCGTGTCGAGCTGTGAATGGCGCCACGTGTAGAGCCTTATGTTGAGATACCTGACACCACAGTGGAGGAGGTTGGTTCATCATTTAGAGCACGTAGTAGGAGCCCTCTGCATCATGCGAGGCAAGAGGAGGTTGTGAGGGTAGAGCAGGTTTATCATGGACCTTATGATTATGGTGTGGATGAGCCTATAAGAGGACATAGAGATTGAGGAGACACCATTAGAGACTTAGGCTAAATCCACCCACCTTCGTAGGGACCACAGAGGGAGCTAAGGCTGAGGCTTGGCTTATCAATTTAGACAGGTGCTTTGCGTTGCTTCCTTATAGGAGCAGCACAAAGGCACGCATGGCAGTCCACCTTTTGAGAGACACAGCGGTGACATGGTAGCGCACTAAGGAGTGCAAGTGCTACCTATCTTTAGACGCTCTTACATGGTACACCTTCATAGAGCACTTTAACATGTGTTATCTGTCAGATCACTATAGGCAGCGTTAGATTGACGAGTTCCATGACTTGCAGCAGCGAGGTTCTACTATAGCACAGTATGAGAGCAGGTTCATTGAGCTATCACGGTACGCAGAGTACCTCCATGATGAAAAACTTCTGATTCAAAAATTTATCAGGGGTTTGAATCATGGGATATCAAGACCTGTGTGCATGGCAGAACCCCAGACCTTGAGTGAGGCTACCGAGAAGGCATACATTGTAGAGGAGATAAAAGGACGAGGTCAAAGTTCACGTCCCTAGTTTCAAGATCGTAGCCAGTAGCAGCAACAGAATTTCTATCGACCACCACCACCACCACAGAGAGGAGGATTTAGTTATGCGCCTTTACCTCCTAGGCCTCCATAGCAGTAGTATCAGCAGAGGTCCAGGCCCCAGCAGAGGGCACAAGGAGGATAGAATCACGGTTGGTAGCGGTAGAGCCCACGTAGGCATCAGCGACAGTAGGAACCACTTGCAGGACCTGCTAGGTCACAACAGTCATACAGAGGTTCTCAGGTGTCCACTGTTCAGACTGGACAATAGCAGAGTAGTAGGACATAGACTGGACAGGTAGAGGCTCGAGGCCCATGCTATGTTTGTGGTGGGGCAGGACATTTAGCTAGAGAGTGCCCATAAGGCTTTACAGTAGGGGGATAGCCTCGTGTAGGAGGATCAGAGCAGACAATTGGAGATGTGGGTAGATCTCACCGTATGTTTGCGGTGGTTGATAACCGCCAAGCTGACTTCTAGGCCTTAGTGATTGAGACAATAGGTATGATTGGGGATGTCCCCATTGCTATTTTATTTGACTCTGGCACTACTGATTCATTTATATCTCCATCATTAGTGGAGCGTTGCGGGCTGGTGGCCTCTAGGCAGGGCGATAGGTGGGAGGTTGAGTTGGCCACTAGGGCCAAGATGTTAGTAGATGCTTTGGTTTAGGGTTGTGAGATATCTTTGGGGGCCTTCATGACGCAGAGCATCTAGGACAAGAGTCAACTTATCACTGAGAAAGACTATGTCCACCTCCTATGCAATGGCTTCAAGGTTACTATTTTTCTTAGACAGGAATCAAACTACCCATGAAGGGCTTCAACTCAATAACAACTTGTTTTTGACATACACAATGAAGGAGGACTCCAAGACACCTTCCAAGATGCCAACTCCTCTATATAGGACTGCAGGACAGCAATCTCATAGACTGTCATGGCATTGCTGCTCCATTGGAATAATAGTCATACCAACCACCTTGGGATGGTCTCCCTCAACACAAACACATTCTCATTGCCACTTACCAATCCTATAACATGCATTCAACCTAATGTCTTCCTTTGCAAAGTAATAACATGTCAAACATACCTAGTTACTGCTGTCCTCCTCCAAGCTTCCAACATAAGACTTCTGCAAAGTCATTTACTTGACAAACTCACTCTCAAACGTCCTCCTACCTCTCAACACTTCACAAGACTTAGTATTAACTATGACACAACCCATTCCATTGATCAGTAACTAAAAGGATCAATGGAATGGGGAGAATACCATTAGACTGTAAAAAAAAGAGCCTAAACTAGGTTTTCAAACCCTCTTTCACAAAACAGTGATTCTCTCACACCAAGAGTACTATCAAGAGCCCAAAATAGGTTTCAATCAAGGATAATTCAGCCTCCTAGAATTCCACTACAAACTTGTGCTATGGCTATTCCGTACAGGTATGGATTTCTCAGAGAAACAGCGAATTTGGACTGTAACAGCAGTTTTTAGATAGACCAAAGCAAATCAGTGGTTTCTCCCTTCTAGATCAATGTTAAGATTCCAAATAAGATTCAACACAAAGATATTTTGATCTACTTTCCATCCAACATGCTCATGTACTATGGAAATTCCGTACAGGCACGGGTACGGCCTGCAAAACAGAGAAAAAATAGAAAAAAACACAGAAAGGCAGAAAAAATAGTTCTTGTTATCTTTCTCAAATCTATTCAATGTTCTTTTCACAATAAAGCTTGGCAGAGATATATCAAACCTCCACATTGCATGCATCGAGTGGGAGTCCAAAAAAACTGCCCAAAACCATCGTGCCTTTCTTGTTTTCAACTGTAACACTAAAATAGAAACTGTCTTTTTTTGAAACTATTTTTGAAAGTGACTGTCCACCGACTGTTTTCTGTTTAACATGCTTTTTAACACTTGGATTAACCTTTGGCAAGGTTCTAAACAACTATCAAACCCATGACATGCCTTTAAAGGCTTACAACATGAAGACTTAAAATGACTGCCTATTACAAACATTAAAACATAAATGACTAACCTATAACTGCCTTTTGACACAAGACTGTCCTCTACAACATGGAATAGATTCTTTTAGACATTTGGACATAGTCCAATTACAAACATGGCATTAGCCTTATTATAACATGTAAATGGTCTCCAAGACGTCATTAAACAAAACAAAACAACTTGAACTTTAACCAAAATTTAGACATCTAGGTGCTCCTGCACCATACTCCCCGGCATGATGAAAACTCTTGTCCCAAGAGTTAGGGGATCTGCTCCAACCATTCTTCCATCGTGTTGGGATGTTCCTCTGACTAGTGATAGGGAACATGAACTCTCCAAGAGTTAGCTTCCTCCTCCAACCTGCATGGCTCCTGTAAACAGTGTTAGAAACATAAAACCTGTTGTGGTGTCCTTGCCTAGGACCTTGCTGCTACAATGCTTCAGCTCTTCTCAACTGGAGGTTCTTATTCATTCCTCCTTGGACTCTTTTCTGTTTGTTTTCCTTCTTCTGGCTCCTTATAGGACACTCAATGTCCCCTACCTTAACATAACTCAAGTCCCAAGCCTGCTGCTGTCTAGGACTGTCATCCACCTTACTCTGTTGCAACTATTGCTGCTGTGTGCAATCACCCTGAACCTGGACATTCAACTTCAATTTCTCCCCAAAACAAATAGTAACTTGTTCCTTCTTCTCCTCACAAGGTAAAGGAATCAATTTGAACTGCTTACCATCTTTGTGCACTACATAGGTATTAGTATACCCATCATGAATAGTCCTTCTCAAATACTGCCATGGTCTACCCAAGATTACATGCCCACATGTCATAGGAATAACATCACACAAAACATAGTCCTGATATGGACCAATTCTGAAATCAACATAAGCCTTCTTAGTGACCATTACCTACTGCTCTTGACTCACCCAAGTGACATGGTAAGGACTAGGATGATCAAAAGTTTTCAATCCCAACTTATTCACCATTTCCCAAGAAACTAGGTTATCATGAGAACCTGAATCTACAATCAACTTGCATATCTTGCCATGGCTTAAACAATTAGTTCTGAAAATAGATACCTGTGGTGGTTGCTGCATCTTGCCTCTTTCCACCATGAGCATTTCTCCATCCACCATTGGAGAGGCTAACGACATCTCTAGTTCTTCTGGCTTCTCCTCCTCTTGTGCCAAGTGAACTCTTGTATCCTTTCTCTTATCAATACCATCCTTCTTAGGACAGTTGAAAGATGTGTGTCCCACCTCATTGCAGTGATAACATCTACCTGTGAACACTCCTCTACCTGATCCAAATCTACCTCCACCTCTATATCCACCTCTCTGTTCTGTAGACAACTCCTTACCCTTCTCATTGCTGTTCTAAACTTCATTAGTAGGTCTACCCCTACCTCTGTTTCCTCTTCCATAACCTCCTTGCCTTTCTTGCTTCCTCTTCACTCTCTCTTCAGCCCTGATGGCTAACAGAAAACAATCTCCAAGTGTTTTTGGTACTACTAACCCAATCTCATCCTGCAAGTTATATCTAAGCCCATTGAGGTATCTTGCCACTTTCTCTTCTTCATCTTCCAATCCACCTTTGATACTAAGCTTATGAAATTGCTCAGTATAGGACAGAACATCCATGTCCTTCTGTTTCAGATTCTGTCTCATCCTCTTTGTCTGAATGGAGTAATCAGATGGAAGGAATTGATCCTTCATCATATCCTTCATCCTACCCCAAGAAGTGATTTTTGATGCACCTCTAGCCACTCTTTCTGTCTGTACACTACTCCACCAGGTAAGTGATTGTCCTCTCAGTTTTGTTTTTGTAAACTTGATCTTCTTCTCATCATTCATCTCCTCATATTCAAAAAAAATTTCTAGGGCATCTATCCACCCTAATACCTCTTCACTATCCATCTTCCCCTAATAGATAGGTAGCTCTATGTTTGCCTTTGTTCCACTTCCTTGGACTATCTTCAGTAATCTCACAAACTTCTTCTCTTCAGCATCTAACTCATCCTTAGGAGGATTCTCATCAGCATCCTCATCTCCTTCTGACTTATTTTGTTCATCCCCTCTAGGTTTCTTCTCTAATGCTTCCAATCTAGCCAGGATTGTTGCATTTTCTCTTCTCACTTGCCTCAATTCCCTTTCTCTGGTAGCATCTTGTTCTCTTCTATCCCTCAACTTCTTCTCTCTAGCCTCTAAGGCTTCCCTCAACTCAAAATTCTCTCTTGCCATCTGGTTCTTTGGAGGCATCTTCACAACTTTCACAAACTCTCTATCTTCTTTACAAGATCCACTACACTCTCAAGGATCTACTAGTGGCTCTGATACCACAAATGATGCAGAGCATCTAAGACAACAGTCAACTAATCACTGAGAAAGACTATGTCCACCTCCTATGCAATGGCTTCCAAGGTTACTATTTTTCTTGGACAGGAATCAAACTACCCATGAAGGGCTTTAACTCAATAACAACTTATTTTTGACATACACAATGAAGGAGGACTCCAAGATGCCAACTCCATCTAACATCCCTTCAACTCCTCTATATAGGACTGCAGGACAACAATCTCATAAACTGTCATGGCATTACTGCTCCATTGGAATAACAGTCACACCAACCACCTTGGGATGGTCTCCCTCAACACAAACACATTCTCATTGCCACTTACCAATCCTATAACATGCATTCAACCTAATGTCTTCCTTTGCAAAGTAATAACATTTCAAACATACCTAGTTGTTGTTGTCCTCCTTCAAGCTTCCAACATAAGACTTTTGCAGAGTCATTTACTTGACAAACTCACTCTCAAACATCCTCCTACCTCTCAACACTTCACAAGACTTAGTATTAACTATGACACAACCCATTCCATTGATCAGTAACTGAAAGGATCAATGGAATGGGGAGAATACCATTGGACTGTCAAAAAAAGAGCCTAAACTAGGTTTTCAAACCCTCTTTCACAAAACAGTGATTCTCTCACACCAAGAGTACTGCCAATAGCCCAAAATAGGTTTAAATCAAGGCTAATTCAGCCTCCTAGCATTCCACTACAAACTTGTGCTATGGCTATTCCATACAGATACGTATTTCTCAGAGAAACAGCGAATTTGGACTGTAACAGCAGTTTTTAGATAGACCAAAGCAAATCAGTGGTTTCTCCCTTCTAGATCAATGTTAAGATTCTAAATAAGATTCAACACAAAGGTATTTTGATCTACTTTCCATCCAACATGCCCATGTACTATGGAAATTCCATACAGGTGTGGGTACGGCCTGCAAAACAGAGAAAAAATAGAAAAAAACACAGAAAGGCAGAAAAAATAGTTCTTCTTGTTATCTTTCTCAAATCTATTCAATGTTCTTTTCACAATAAAGCTTGGCAGAGATATATCAAACCTCCACATTGCATGCATCAAGTGGGAGTCCAAAAAAACTACCCAAAACCATCGTGCCTTTCTTGTTTTCAACTGCAACACTAAAATAGAAACTATCTTTTTTTGAAACTATTTTTGAAAGTGACTGTCCACCGACTGTTTTTTGTTTAACATGCTTTTTAACACTTGGATTAACCTTTGACAAGGTTCTAAACAACTATCAAATCCATGACATGCCTTTAAAGGCTTACAACATGAAGACTTAAAATGACTACCTATTACAAACATTAAAACATAAATGACTAACCTATAACTGCCTTTTGACACAAGACTGCCCTCTACAACATGGAATAGATTCTTTTAGACATTTGGACATAGTCCAATTACAAACATGGCATTAGCCTTATTATAACATGTAAATGGTCTCCAAGACCTCATTAAACAAAACTAAACAACTTGAACTTTAACCAAAATTTAGACATCTAGGTGCTCCTGGGTAAGTGCAAGAAGTTGGGTCCACTTTTTGGCCAAAAAGTGGAAGTGTTTTCCCTTATTTTCAGAATTTGTCACATTTGACCTTAAAATTTGAAGCACTTAGAAATGGAATCTTTAAAAAAGTCACTAAATATAAAATATAGTACTCGGAGTCTAGTTTTCAAATATGTAATTTTTTTCAATACCCAGATGACACAAATTGATTTTCAATAGGCATTTCTAAAAACCACTATTTAAAAGTCACTTTTTTTTAACCATACCATGCACGTGTGCGGCCAACATTATTTGCCCTAAATAAAATTATTTTTTAAAATCCTTTTGGGAAAAGATGTGTAGTACAGTGAAGTTTGATGAGGATATTTTTTTATAATTTTTTTCCAAATAATTTTTTTTTATTAATTTTTTATTAGGCCTAATTGATACTTTTGAAAACCCCTCGTGTACGGCCAACATAATTTGAGCAAAAAAAATCATAAAATTAATTTTTTTTTTCATTGTGTAAAGAATGATGTGTAGATTGATGGCATATATTTTTTTTTTTAAATTTAAAAATTAAAAGTTATTAAAAAATACAAACACTTGTCATTTCAAGTTTTTGGACCAGTTTACTCATAAATTAAATAATAAATAGGAAAACTAGTCCAATCCAAAAAAAAATTACATATTTGAAAACTAGACACTATGATCTGTAATGGGTTTTAATTTCATAAAAAAATTAAGAAAAAAATGTCATCAACCATATAGGTCCAAGGCTCAAGGTCGACTACCCATGCCTTTCCCGAGCCTAAAATGAAACCAAAAGCGTGGGTATGAAATTCAAAATTTTAGAAACGGGTACCTGTTTTAAAACAAGTACCCGTTATAGAAAACAATAGAAAACAAAATGGGTACCCGTTTCTAAAATAGTAAAAAAAAAAACGGGTACCCGTTTCTAAAATAGTAAAAAAAAAAATGGGTACCCGTTTCTAAAAATAAAAATGGGTAGCCGTTTTTGTTTTTTACTATTTTTAGAAAGTTTCCAAAAATAGTAAAAAATAAAAATGGGTACCCGTTTTTATTTTTTACTATTTTTAGAAATGGGTACCCGTTTTAAAACGGGTACCCGTTCTAGGCTCGGGTGCCTGATCCTAAACGGGTACCCGTTTTCTTTAAAATGGGTACCCGTTCCTGTCGGGATTTTTTTTTTGCACGACACTTCCCCTATATGTGGACCCAACTTCTTGCTTTTACCCTCCTGCACCACTTCACTACATTATGCAACCTTAGGGTTATGCCTTTAGGATCTTATGGTGTAGTTTTAGGCATGGATTGGTTTGCAACTCATAGAGCCAAGCTAGACTATCACTGAAAGGCGATTACCTATGTAGACGATCATGGCATGTCAGTCGAGGTAGTGAGAATTCAGAACCCACAAGAATTCATGTGATATCCGCTCAGTAGCTTAAGCGCTACATGTGGAAGGGATGTCAGTTGTTTGCCATCATGATTAGTGATAGATCAGAGGATGAGTTAGAGGCGTCATTAGATGACCATCCTATCTTGAGGGAGTTTGCCGATGTCTTTCCACCAGAGTTACTAGGTATGCCACCTCGTAGAGAGGTAGACTTCCACATCGATCTAGTGCCAGGTACCGAGCTAGTGTCTCATGCACCCTACAGGATGACCACACATGAGCTAATGGAGCTCAAGTTGCAGTTAGAGGAGTTGCTTGAGAAGGGGCACATCTAACCTAGCATTTCACCTTGGGGCACACCGGTCATCTTCGTGAAGAAGAAGGATGGGTCTCTTCATCTGTGCATGGATTATAGGAAGCTTAATAAGGTGACCGTGAAGAACTAATATCCTCTGCCTAGGATTGATGATCTTTCCAACCAGATGCAGGGATCCAGAGTGTTCTCTAAGATAGACCTGAAGTCCATTTACCACTAGTTATGCATCACAGAGGTGGACATCCATAAGACCTCCTTCCGAGCTCGTTATGGTCACTATGATTTCATTGTGGTATCCTTCGGCTTGATGAACGCCCCTGCAGTGTTCATGAGTCTCATGAACGGGGTGTTCCGTACTTACTTGGATCGGTTCATGATCATTTTCCTTGATGATATTTTGATCTACTCATGGACCGAGGAGGAGCATGAGGAGCACTTACGTTAGGTTTTGCAGTGCTTGAGAGAGCAGCAGCTTTTTGGCAACTTGGCGAAGTGTGCCTTTTTCAGAACTAAGGTGCAGTATTTGGGGCACATCTAGTCTAGAAATGGTATCTTTGTAGATCTATCAAAGATCAGGGCTATCAGGGATTGGCCAACACCTACCAGTGTGACAGAGGTCAGGAGTTTCATGGGGTTATCTGGGTATTACCGCAGATTTATTGAAGGCTTTTCCAGGATAGCACACCCCATCACTTCCATTCAGCAGAAAGGGAAGAGCTTCACTTGGACTGAGCAGTGCGAGAGGGCCTTTGGGATCCTCAAGGAGCATCTTATCAGCGCTCCCATCTTAACGGTTCCTAATCCTGTAGAGGATTTTATGGTTTCTATTGATGCATCACTTGAGGGTTTGGGAGTCATTCTTATCCAGGGTGGTAGAGTGATCGCGTATGAGTCGCGAAAGCTCAAGACCCATGAGCTGAACTACCCCAGTCATGATTTAAAGCTTGCAGTAGTGGTTCATGCCCTTGTTCGTTGGAGACATTTTCTACTAGGTCGTTGCTTTGAGCTTCATTCAGATCACCACAGTCTTCAGTACATATTCACGCAGCTGAATTTGAACGCTCGCCAGTGGTGTTGGATGGAGTTTCTTTGCGAGTATGACTTTGATGTCCACTACATCAAAGGGAAGGAGAACATGGTTGTCAACGCATTTAGTCAGAGGCACCATGAGATCCTGATCTTGACCTTAAGCATGGAGTTGAGAGGACGCACCATTCAGCATCTACCCGAGGATGAGTGGTTTCTTGAGGTACAGCAAGAGATCCAGTCACAGAGGGCCCTTGTGGGCAAGTTTGCAAGATATTCCCTTGAGGCAGATGGGTTACTTAGACATCGACAACACATCTATGTATCCTGTGCAGGCGACCTATGTGCAGTAGTTCTTTCAAAGGCTCACAGATCACCCTATGTAGCACACTTGGGGGTGAAGAAGATGCATGCGTACTTGCATCAGCTGTACCATTAGGCGGGTATGAGACGAGATATTACAGAGTATGTAGCTCGTTTCCTTGAGTACCAGAGGGTCAAGGCCGAGCATCAGCATCTAGCAGGTCTTTTATACCCTCATGAGATACCTGAGTGGAAATGGGACACCATTTCCATAGATTTCATTGTTGGTCTTCCTATGTCATCTCGTCACCATGATGCCATCATGGTGACGGTTGACAAGTTGACCAAGGTGACGCATTTCTCACCTATATGCATGACGTACAATGCACCATCAGTGGCAAGAGTATTATTGGATGAGATTGTTAGATTAAATGGAGTACCTCACCATATCATTTCTGACAGACTCAATGTTCACATCAGCCTTTTGGAGGGCATTACAATAGGTGTTGGGCACGCAGCTCAACTTCAGTTCAGCTCATCACCCCGAGACAGATGGTTAGACGGAGAGGGTGAATCACGTTCTAGAGGATATTCTCCACATGTACGTTATGGATCACCAGTCTATATAGGAGGAGTATTTGTATCTAGTTGAGTTTGCCTACAATAATAGGCATCACAGCTCATTGGGTATGCCTCCTTTTTAGGCCTTGTACGATAGAGCTTGCAGGACACCGTTGAGTTGGGATCATATAGAGGACAAGGTTGCTATTGAGCCAGAGTTGGTGTAGGATATGGAGCACTAGGTGACCTTGATTAGACAGAGACTTCAGGGGGCACAAGATCAACAGAAGAAGTATGCCAATGCTAAGAGATTAGATCAGAGCTTCTCAGTCGGGGACAAAGTATTCTTGAGAGTATGACCGCACAAGAGTCCAATCTGTTATGGAAAGGGCTCTAAGCTCGTACCACAGTTTGTTGGGCCTTTTGAAATCTTGGAGCGGATAGGACCCGTAGCCTACCATCTAGCCTTACCACCTAGCCTGTCGCGCATACATGATGTATTTCATGTATCTATTTTGCGGCGTTACATAGTTATTTATCTCATGTATTGGATTGGAGTGCTCTACAGGTAGAGGCAGACGGATAGCTGACTTTGGAGCCAATTCACATATTGGCTCATCAGACGCTAGGCCTTCGAGGTCAAGAGCTAGACTAGGTTAGGGTTCAGTGGGACAGGTACGATAAGATCACGGCAACATGGGAGGATCCAGCTAGATTGAGGACACTCTATCCTCACCTCTTTGACAACTTCCAAAAGGAAGTTTAGTCTTAGGGGGGGAGGATGTGAGGCCTACTATTTCACTTCCTTATTTTTGCTCATGTCGTATTACTATTGGAGACACATGATAGACTTTTGGGGACTGTTGATCCTGATATGCAGAACTATTAGACTATATGCTTTTATTTTGGTTAGTTATGTTTAGTATGTTGTGATGAGACTAGATTCTAAATTTTATTCATTGATGATGATTTGACATGTGATATGCATTATGATATTATTCAAGATACTAGTTGTGAGATTATGTTATGGATTTATTATGCGATTTTATCTTGAGATGGATTATATAAATGCAAATTATGAATCTAATTATGATGTGGTTTTTATGATGATTTAAATGATTATGCGATGGTGTGAGTGTATGTTTTTCCCTTTCTTCGGCTATGATATATATGTTGGATTAATCTTTTGTTTAAGTGTGCAGGTGTTTTTTTTAACCAAGCCATGGATAATCGGAGATGATCCCACACATTCTGTGAAATCCCGTGTTAAGCTGATCTAGTTCCAAGAGGAACCAAGATCAACTGTGTGAATGCATGATGAATTTTCGTAATGTTAGCTTATGGTGTCTTTTGGGCTAGGTCTAACTATTTTTAGTGATTTTATATTGGTGTTGTAAAGGTGTAATGTTTAATTGTTTGCATTTTTTGAGTTTTTTATTTTTTTTGTGACCCTTTTCATGTGATTTTACTCACCCTATGGTGCTCAAAATGGGTTAAAAATGACCCTGGGTTGTACCCCTAGGGTCTAGGGACCATTTGAGCTTGTCTAACCCTAAGATAACTCCCATTTGGTCACTTAAACTTCACTCTGAAGTAAAGTGACGAAAATGAAAGTTTGGAAAGGAGTGGAAGGTTGGGTCAGACACTCAACCTTATCCACGACTCATTCCAAGGCTTGGGGAGTCTTCGAGACCTCTAATTATGGAGGACCCAACTCCAAGGCTCTCTCACATTGGTGAGAGTACCTTGGGGTTTTGTGGGCTTTCATGGGAGGTTAGGATTGGGGCACTTGTTGCACCCACATAATTTTTGGGCTCCACCTTTCTCTCCCACATGTGTGAGAGAGAACAAGTGGAGGGGGAAAGACTTGGTGGAATGGGAGGGTGACATGTGTCACCCCCACATCCCATGAAGCTTGCAAGTGGTTGTGAGGAGGAAGGAGAAGGTGACATATGTCACCTTCTCATTCCTCAAGGCTCATGAGGAAAGCCTATTTTAATCCCTCTTGAAGAGAGGGAGAGGCTTGTTGACTTCATTACATTTTCTATTTTGTTTAAAATTGGGGAGAGAGTTAGAGGGATTTTTGGAGGCACATTTGGAGGACTTGGAGGTGGAGTTGGAAGGGATCTACTTCAAATATCTTCCTTGTTGGGCTATTTAAGGTAGGATTCAAGGCTTGAGGCCTTTCCTTATGTATTTACTTTACTTGTGTGTGTTTGCATTGTGTTTGTTCTATGTTTTGTTGTTGTGGGGTTTTGAGTGTGTATGTAAGAGCCTCTCCATTTGGAGAAAATACTGAACATGTGTGGGGTGGGGGAGGAGTGAACCTCCTCGAGGTCACCTCCTAGTTTTGGTATTTTGGCCTTGAGGGCAAGTTTATGAGTATGAGCATTTTGAATGGCTTGAGAGCAATGGAGAAGTATGTGTAATTTTGGTATAAATAATTAGGCTTGAGGCCTTCTTAGTGTTGAGTTTTGAAATATTTGGAGTGGCACTCTTGAGTTGAGTGATGTCCACTCCCCTACCCCTTCAAACTCATTTCTATGAGTTTTATTTTGTGTAAACCATGGGTGTTCTTCATGTCTATTTGTTCTGTGTTTTGTTGTGTTGTGGAGTGAAGGATCTTTGTGTGTGGATGACCTCCAAGCTCGGGGGTGACTCATGAGTGAGTCTATGGTAGGGAGGAGAGTGGTACTTCGTGGCTTGTTTCCCCTCCCTTGTATTTTTTCTTGCAGGTATTGTTGTTGGCTTGGAAGCGTGGAGGAAGAGCATTTTAAGTTTTGTCCATTGTTGCTACTTTGGCTATTGTGAGCCTTGGCCAAGTTTGGCCTTTGTGTAGTTTGTTTCTAGAAAAGAGAAGATTTTCCCTCTCTTCTTTTGTAAATTTAAATGATTATATTTTGGGTTGTATTTAGTTTATTTTGAAGTTGAAAATAAAATATAGTTGTTGGTTTTATTTTTATGAGATTGAGAAAATGTTCAAATAAAGGAAAATGTATGTGTGTTGTTTTTATCCTTTAAAAGTTGTACACAAAAACATATATATATATATATATATATATATATATATATATATATATATATATATATATATATATATATATATATATATATATATATATATATATATATATATATATACAATTAAATGAATTAAAAAAAAATAGAGTATAGTTAGTTGCTGATTTTATTTCAAAAAAAAAATATAGTTTGGTTAGAAAGAGACAAAAGAAATTATATTTGTTTAGATCTGAAATATATTCCATAATTTTGTGGAAGAGAAATACATCCATGGTTAATGTTTGTGTGTGTGTGTGTGTGTGTATATATATATATTCCACTAAATATTAATTTGTATTTATATTTAGAGAGAAATTGTATTCTTTAGTGCAGAGGGATATATATATATGATTATGTTTTTTTTATATATTATTTTTTTATTGTTGGAAATTATAGCAAAACTGTGTAAACAGAGTATATCCTACTATATATATATAATTCTTTATTATAAACTGTGTTAAATAAATTATATATATATAATATTTTAACTGTGTACTTGTTGGTCGAATGGACCGAAATGTTTCATTCTAATAGTTGAGAGTTTTAATTAAAAAAAAGATAAAGATAAGCATCTTAGGGCCACCACAGGGTATCAAACCCTAGTGCATTGTGAAGGCCGAAGTATGAGTGAGGGCAGCGGCTTTTGGATTGCCGCCCCCAGAGACTATTTCCTTTGCAGAGAAAGGCAGGGACGAACCCCCCCATCTTCGCACCATACGGTGGGAAGGTGGGGGGTGTCCGCCACCCCCCCAAAAAAAAAAAAATCCTTGATGTCTGCATATTAAAACCTGTATAAAACCCTGTGTTGGAACTAATATGATAGCGGTCACTCCTCCTTGACTTCGGTTGTTCGGCCTGCAATACATATGCCTCCTGTGAATCGAGATCTGTGGAATTTTATTATATTAAAACAATATATATATATTGTTTTAATATAATAAAAATTCCACAGATCTCGATACACAAGAGGCGTATATATATATATATATATATATATATATATATGCTTTTAAAAAAAGGGGTTTTTCTTTTAAAATGTGTATATACAATGTATATACCTTTTCTTGAGTGGTGGCCATGGCTGCCCTCCCATTTGACCTGCAACACAAAACAAGAGAGAAACAAGAAATTAGAGGAGAAAAATAGAAAAAAGAAAATATGAGAACAAAAATAGGATTAGGGTATTTTTCTTTCTATAAGGAAAGTATTTTTTTATTTAGGAGCCTTTAGGGCTTGGGTTTTAAAATTAGTTTCTTTCTTTTTTTTTCCTCTCCTCTTGTCTTGGTAATTTTATTATTATTGGCTTATTTAAGGAATAGGAAATTAATTCTTATTTATTTAGTGGGCTTTAGTCAACTAGAATTTATTCAATTGTGTATGTAGGTGTTCTTTTTAATTCTTAGGGGAATTACTAGAAATTTGTGTTAGTGGGATTAGGGTATTTAATTATTAGTTGTATTGGTTCATTTAGGGATTATTTAGATGTGGGAAATTATGATATTTTAATGTATTTACATTTGGGGTTTAATTTTATTTATGTGTTAACCCTTGCATTTAATTAAAACATCTTTATTATCTTTATAAGATCGATTTAATTTATTTAATCATATGTTGGAATTTAATCGAAGGAGGTCACATAATTAATTTAATTTTTCATTCTAGTTAATTCGACTAGAAAACCTAGTGTGGTAGTTTATTTGCCCTAGCGTAAATATTTTAATTTATTGACATTAGTAATTTAGTGAACTCTTGAGCTTGAAGTCCTTATTAGAATAATTCCTATACACATCCAAGAGGTGTTATGCTACTAGATTTTTTCAGAAATTAGGGTTGCTTTCCTTAGGTGATCTAACCCTTACGATGAGTAATATTTTAATGTTTTCACAAATTAGATGATTTTTAGTTAGTAGTTATTTATTTATTTTATGCAATAGAAATAGGGTTTAGGATTTCGACTCGAGTCGAGATTCCTTCACTCACATAGGACAACTTAGGGTTTTGATCAATCGATCCTAACCTTAATGGTGACACTCCTCGCATCTCATTAACCCCCTTAGTCGGCTATCATTACACAGGGGATTGCACATCTGATCGCATTACCCCGAATTTGATTGACATGTTTACGTTTTATGTGTATTGCCACCGAGCACGCTAATGCTTGCAAGGCAGTTTCTAGGGATGCATGGAATTTTTTTGATATTTCATATCATGACCACATAACAAATGTGGACATGACACAAGTGTTGCATGTCATGACCGCATGGTAAATGTGGGTATGAAACAAAGGGACAAGATAAAATAAGATGTCTTCTAAACTCTTCATCTTGAAGACAAAGGATACATCTATTCAGACAAAACACCCCTCATTTCTAAAGATTATCATGATGAAGATATTTATTTAAAGTTATAAGACAATAAAATAATTAGTCTTAGGCCAACATTTAGGATGTTAGACCCTCTTCCAAATCTTAGAATTCTTGACTTCTACTTTTTTCTACCAAAAGAGTTTTATAACCACTTCGCACCATGTAGCTCTTAGAACCTTTCAAAACCCATCCAAGGAAATATGAATGTCTATCTAAAGAGACCTTCTAGGTCACTAAAATATGAGCTTTAACCTATTAATGAGAAAAAGGAAATATTGACCTAGCTAAAGATTTTTTGGTCTCCATTTCCAAATCCTCAACCCATCTTGCATGATCGCATATTGAAAATTAGAAATATAACTCCAACCAAATTCAACACATTTATATTTTAATTCTAAGAGATTAGGGAATTCCACAGAAAGAGGGATATTTTGGTCCCACACATCATCTTAGAAAAGAGAAAGGTCACCCTTCCTTACAATCTACAAAATTCCAACTTGATTAGACTAATACCCGACTTCATTATTTTCCATTTATGAGATTCCCTATTGATGTAGAGGCACCTTGAATAGGAGGAAGATAGACAAGTTGACAAGGTTCTTACTACACCCAAAAGTCTAAATTCAAAGGTCAATTTGCAAAAGTGGGAATAGAAGTTAGGGGCTTTGATTTCTTCATGGAAAAGGTGTTTAGACATGTATTGGGACCCATCTCATCCATTGGAAAAGGCAAGTCAAACTCTGAAATGGCACTTCCTTCACAAACCCAAGAAATGGCTTGTAGCCCTAAAAAAGGAGAACAGTCCTAATAAATTTTTCTACAGGTCTTCAAATGTAGGTTTTACACAATTATAAGATACCCATTAGGACCCCCTATCACATATCCAAGAATGGGTATTGGTTGTTTTAGATGATATGGCTCAACCTATAACTCCTCCTCATGCCTTAGAGCCCCAATTAGGCCAAAAATACAAAGAGACTACTATGAAATGCAAGCACAAAACTCAACTAGTAATCTAAGCACTTAGGATACATGCCAAAACTATGGATTTTGTGGGTTTTATCCTCCTTCAGTCTGTTGTTCCAAGAAATGTCTCTATGGTTCCTTCAATAGGCCTAATACATGGTCATATTAAGCCTTTTCTAACAAAACTTGAAACCACCAATTCTCCCTCTCCTTCAATCATCCAAAACACTTGAAATACAAATATATACATCCATCCCACTAGCCTTATGGTCTTGAAAGATAGTGGGATGGTTATTCTTCCATCGTTGGAGCAAAACCCTTGTTTAGGTTTTTATGAGACTATTTTTAAACAAAACCTTATAACTCCCTACAATGCTACTTTCAAGACACCAAACTACTTTCAAATGCAAGGTAACTCAATACACTATCCAATCAAAACATGAGGAGATGTGAACAATTATGTACCTTCACTATGTATAGCTTGTAGTAGCGAATTCCTCAAGGAAAACAGAAATGTCAATGAACTAGTCTAATGTCAAATGCTTATAACTCGCCTCCTGTCCTATGTCATAGTCTCAAATCACATTTTAATGAAGGATAATTCACCACTCTTCACTTATCAATAGCCTAAGAGCCATGACAGTTCCATACAACAGAATGGTACAGACTGTTCTTTCAGCAAATACAGAAAAAACACATAAAACAAGGCAAAACAGTAGAGAATCGGTGTTTGATTGCTTTGAAATTTCTCCTCCTTCATACATTGATCATGTCCAAGGGTATATAGACTTGTATACCACTTGAAAACTTCCTTGAAGATAGTTTTGGTTGATCATTGAAGCCATAACTACTTCGAACTTCCTTGAACTATCTTGTGCAGTTTGAAACTTCAACTAATTACTAGTTTGTTTGCATAGATATCGGTGTTTATGAATCTTCAAACACCTCTACAATGTAATTATGCCTTGAACAAGGAATTAGGCTCCTTGACATCACCTTAGACTCCTTGACATGCCTTAACAAGGCTTACAAACATGAAGATTGTCTTTACATGCCTTAGGACAGCAATATGTAGATATTTGGACATAGTCCTTATTACATGGATGGTCTTCTAGGACCTTATTGAAACAAGACAACATGATCCACAAAACATGAAAACAAGTATGAAAACAAACATAGATGATCTCCTTGGTGCTCATGTACCATACTCCCCCGGTGGAAAGAGAACTCAAGTCTCTTGAGGAAGTAGATTAGCAATTGTGACACCATGCTTCAAGATATCTTCTTCACTCATCCAAGTGGCATCTTCAATGGGTAATCCACTCCATTTGACAAGGAACTATTTGTATGTCTTCTTTCTTGTCTTCTTCAAGACATTGGTGTCAAGAATTCATTCCAACTTCAATGGTTGATTGGGTGGAAGACCCTTAACCCAATCTTCATCTCCTGCTGCTATCATATCTGCCTCTGAATCTGCATTAGAATCACCTTTGAAAGGAAACAAGTCTGAAACATTGAAGATAGGAGATATGGCCAAGATTTGAGGAAGTTCAATCTCATAGGCATTGGGCCCAAACTTGTGCAGAATCTGGCATGGTTCTATCTTCTTCATGAGGAGTTTGGTTAGCTATCCCTTAGGAAGTCTTTCCTTCTTCAAATGTGCCATGACCAAATCCCCAACCTTGTATTGTACATCTCTCCTTCTCTCATTGGCTTTCTCCTTGTACTTGTCATTGTTCTTTTGAAGAGTTTCTTTGACATTATCATGGATGTCCTTCATGGCCAATGCAAAGTCTTCACCTTGAGCACTTTTCCTCTCCAATCCATGGAGATCTCTCAATTCAAGAATACCCCTTGGGTGAATACCATAAATAATCTCAAATGGACTCCTTCTTGTGCTCCTATTAGTGGAATCACTGTAGGCAAACTCAGCTTGAGGGATGATCATATCCCATACCTCTAGATGTTGTTTGGTAAGACACCTGAGAAGATTTCCCAAGGACCTATTCACCACCTTAGTTTGGCCATCATTCTGAGAGTGATAGGCTGAAGTGAATGACAATTGAGTGCCAAACATTTTCCACAAAGTGTGCCAAAAATGGCCTACAAACTTTGGATCCCTGTCAGTCACAATGCTAAGAGGCAAACCATGGATTCTAACAATTTCTTTGAAGAACAAACCAGCAATGTGTGAAGCATCATTAGTGCATTTACATGGCAAGAAATGAGCCATCTACTGAATCTATCCACCACAGCAAATATACTATCAAAGCCTCTTTGAGTCCTAGGAAGACCCAAAACAAAATCCATGCTAATACTTTCCCATGGCATATTAGGAATAGGAAGTGACTGATATAGACCAGCATTAGATGAAGTACCCTTTGCCCTTTGACAAATACTACAACATTCAACAAATTTTCTGATATCTGATTGCATTTTAGGCCAAAAATAAAACCTCTTCACCTGATCCAATGTTTTATCCAACCCAAAATGACCTCCTAGTCCACCACAATCTTTTTCCTTATAATGTTCTCCCTCATGGAATACCTAGGAACACATAGTTGGCTGCCTTTGAACAACAACCCCTGCTGCAACAAAAACTCAGAAAAATCAGAATGATAAGAGTCTAAAAATTGTGAACAAACTTCATATACCTCCTTGGAATCTTCATCATCCTGAATCATACACACCCTTCTACTCAATGCATCTGCCACTTTGTTAGCCTGCCCCTTCTTGTGCTTGATTGAAAAAGTATAGGCTTGGTGTTGCTTAACCCATTTCATATGCCTATGATTGAGTTTCTCCTGTGAATTCAGAAAACTAAGTGCATGGTTGTCAGTATAAACAATAAATTCTTTAGGCAAAAGATAGTGCCTCCATTTTTTCAAAGCTTGTACCATTGCATACAATTCCAAGTCATAAGTAGAGTACTTTCTCTTAACACCATTCAATTTTTCACTAAAGAAAGCAACAGGCCTGCCTTCTTGACTTAGGATAGCCCCTATAGCAAGGTTACTAGCATCACATTCCACCACAAATAACTTGTTAAAGTCGGGCAAAACGAGAATGGACTGTTGTGCTACCTTTTGTTTTAGAATTTCAAAAGAATCATTGGCTACCTTTGTCCATAAAAACTTACATTTCTGCCCCCCTTTGATGGTATCCAAAATTGGTGCACAAATATGACTAAAACCCCTTATGAATTTCCTATAAAATGTTGCCAAACCATGAAAATGTTTCACATCACCTGCTGTTTTTGGAGTTGGCCATGACAAAATGGCTTCTACCTTTGTTGGATCTATCTTCAAATTACCCTGTGAAATCACAAAACCAAGATAGGTGAGTTCTTCCTTCACGAAGACACTCTTTTCCATGTTGATCATCAATTGTTCATCATGCAACTTCCTCAAAACCTGATCCAAATGGTGCAAATGCTCTTCCTTAGTCCTGTTGAAAACAAGAATGTCATCCAAATATACCACAACAAATTTGCCAATGAAATCCTTCAACACTTCATTCATGAGATGCATAAAAGTACTTGGGGCATTAGATAGACCAAATGTCATCACCAACCACTCATAAAGACCCTCATTTGTTTTGAATTTTGTCTTCCATTCATCCCCTTGATTGATCCTAAGTTGATGATACCCACTCTTAAGATCAATCTTAGAAAAGTATCTAGCCCCACCCAAACAGTCCATTAGGTCCTCAATTCCTTGCATAGGGAACATATATCTTATGGTAATCTTGTTAATGGATCTAGAATCCATGCACAACCTCCATTTACCATCCTTTTTAGGGGCTAGGACTATTGGGATAGCACATGGGCTAAGGCTCTTTCTTACCAATCCCTTATCCAACAATTCTTGTACTTGCTTGGCAATCTCTTCATTTTGTGAAGGTGTCGTCTTGTAGGCTACTTTGTTTGGCAAAGTAGATCCTGGTATGAAGTCAATTTGATGGCTTATGTCCTTAATAGGTGGCAACTCATTAGGCATTTCTTCTACCATAATCCCCTTATACTTCTCTAGCAATTGATGCACCTCATTAGGAACTTCTTCCTTACTAGGATCATGCAAACTAGGACTATTTTTAGGCTTCAAAATCAGAGCATACCCTTGGGTTCCTTCCTCCTTAAGGGCATCTAGAAACTCTTTACCACTCACAATCATGACACTTGACCCAACATTCTTCTCTACATTCTCATCAGGCAATGGATCCATTCTATATTTTCTACCATTCTTAGTTATGATGAAAGAATTAATTTTACCATCATGTTGTGATTGAACATCATATTGCCATGGGCATCCTAATAGAAAATGACAAGCATCCATGGGAATTATATCACACAAAATCTTGTTCTTATATTCTCCTATTTCAAATTCAACCCATGATTGTTCATCTACCAAAACTTGTTGCCCCTTATTCAACCATGATACTTTATAAGGACTAACATGAGGAAGTCTTTTCAATTTCAATTTGTCTACCATTTCAATGGAAACCAAATTTTTAGTTGAGCCTAAATCAACAATTACCTTGCAAATCTTACCATAGGCCTTGCATGTTGTCCTGAACAATGTCTTCCTTTGAGGGGGTTCTTGTGTTTGAGGCACCTTCAACATGGTTCTTCTCATCATCAAACTTTCTCCTTCATGGACCAGGGCTGCACTTCCAATTGGAGAGTTGACACTTTGGCAATATTCCTCTTGGATCAATTGGTTCCTTCTCTCTCCTCCATGAGAGCTTGAGGCTTGCTTTTCAAGACACTTGAAGGCTAGATGTCCCACTTGGTTGCAATTGTAGCACCTTCTTGTGAAGACATTAGGACCTCTCCCTTGTCCACCAAATCTACCTCTTCCATTAGGCCTTCTTCCTCTAAAGCCTCCTCTAGAACCTAATTCTCCACTTTGCTCTTGGGAACTAGATTCCCCTTGACTTCTTTGGGACTAATTTCTACCTCCAAAACTGCCCCTACCTCTGAAATTTCTGCCACCTCTTCCTCTATTTTGCTACTCACCTTTCCTCTTCAACTTCTCTTCAGCCCTTAATGCCACTTGAAAGCATTTTTCCATGGTTTCAGGGGTTAATAAACTTATCTCATCTTGAATATTAAACCTCAAACCATTTAGATACCTTGCCACTTTAGCTTTTTCATCCTCCATGTACCCACAATGAAGAGTGTATTTGTGAAACTCCTCGGTGTAAGTAGTCACATCCAAATCTCTTTGCTTGAGATTTTGCATCTTCTTGTAGATCTGTGCCTCATAGTCTGATGGAAGGAATTGGGACTTGATCCTCTCCAACATTTTGCTCCATGAAGAGATCATACTCTTCCCATTCTTTACCCTCTCACCTTGGGTGTAATTCCACCATGTAAGGGTAGCACCTTTGAGTTTAGTTTTTGCAACCTATTATTTTCAGGAACTCCTTTGTATTCAAAGTAGTTGTTTAGAGCCTCAATCCACTCCATGACTTCATTAGCATTCATCTTCCCACTGAACATGGGAATTCCATCCGAGCCTCTGAAGAATCTTTGCCAATTGCCTTGATGGCTTCAAGGAATTGCCTTTGATCAGTTGGTACCTCTACCTCTTCTTACTCTTCTTCTTCCTCCTCTTTCTCTTCCTCTTCATCTAAACCTTCATCTATCCTCTTCCCTATCCTCAATGCCTTCAACTCTACTTGGAGTGCTTCCTTGACTCCACTTTTGATCTTCTCTTCCATCTCCTTGAACTTCTTGACCACTTTAGTGGTCATCCCCTTTGGAGGCATATTGCTAGCCTCTCCTTCACTCTCCTCTGCTGACATATACCAAGCCTTATCAAACCAACAACAGAACCTTTTATGGCTCTGATACCACTATGATGTAGAGGCACCTTGGATAGGAGGAAGATAGACAAGTTGACAAGGTTCTTACTACACCCAAAAGCCCAAATTCAAAGGTCAGTTTGCAAAAGTGGGAACAAAAGTTAGGGGCTTTGATTTCTTCATGGAAAAGGTGTTTAGACATGTATTGGGACCCATCCCATCCATTGGCAAAGGCAGATCAAATTCTGAAATGGCACTTCCTTCACAAACCCAAGAAATGGCTTGTAGCCCTAAAAAAGGAGAACATTCCTAATAACTTTTGCTACAGGTCTTACACAATTATAAGATACCCATTAAGACCCCCTATCACATATCCAAGAATGGGTCTTGGTTGTTTTGGATGATATGACTCAACCTATAACTCCTCCTCATGCCTTAGAGCCCCAATTAGGCCAAAAATATGAAGAGACTACTATGAAATGCAAGCACATAACTCAACCAATGATCTAAGCACTTAGGATACATGCCGAAACAATGGATTTTGTGAGTTTTATCCTCCTTCTGTCTGCTGTTCCAAGAAATGTCTCTAAGGTTCCTTCAATAGGCCTAATACATGGTCATATTAAGCCTTTTCTAACAAAACTTGCAACCACCAATTCTCCCTCTCTTGCAATCATCCAAAACACTTGAAATACAAATAGATACATCCATCCCACTAGCCTTATGGTCTTGAAAGACAGTGGGATGGTTATTCTTCCATCGTTGGAGCAAAACCCTTGTTTAGGTTTTTATGAGACTATTTTTAAACAAAACCTTATAACTCCCTACAATGCTACTTCCAAGACACCAAACTACTTTCAAATGCAAGATAACTCAATACACTATCCAATCAAAACATGAGGAGATGTGAACAAGTCTGTACCTTCACTGTGTATGGCCTGTAGCAACGGATTCCTTAAGGAAAACAAAAATATCAATGAAACAATCTAATGTCAAATGCTTATAACTCTTCTCCTGTCCTACGTCATAGTCTCAAATCACATTTGAATGAATGCTACTTCACCACTCTTCACTTCCCAATAGCCTAAGAGCCATGACAGTTCCTTACAATAGAATGGTATGGACTGTTCTTTCAGCAAATACAGAAAAAACACAAAAACAAGGCAAAATAGCAGAGAAATGGTGTTTGATTAATTTGAAACTTCTCCTCCTTCATACATTGATCATGTCCAAGGGTATATATACTTGTATACCACTTGACAACTTCCTTGAAGATAGTTTTGGCCGATCATGGAAGCCATAACTACTTCAAACTTCCTTGAACTGTCTTGTGCAGTTTGAAACTTCAACTAATTACTAGTTTGTTTGCATAGATATCGGTGTTTATGAATCTTCAAACACCTATAAAATGTAATTAGGCCTTGAACAAGGCATTAGGCTCCTTGACATCACCTTAGACTCCTTGACATGCCTTAACAAGGCTTACAAACTTGAAGATTGTCTTTACATGCCTTAGGACAGTAATATGTAGATATTTGGACATAGTCCTTATTACATGGATGGTCTTCTAGGACCTTATTGAAACAAGACAACATGATCCACAAAACATGAAAACAAGTATGAAAACAAACATAGATGGTCTCCTTGGTGCTCCTGCACCACCTATCAAGGGTCGACATCCTAGGGATGAAGGAATGATTCTCCAAATTCAAGTACTTGAGATTAGGAATTCTCCCCCATAAAGGCCATTCCTCCACACACCATCTCTAATATAATTTGGTAGCAAGAGCTATATTATTAAGGAGTGAAGATCTCATACCTAAACCACATCTCTATTTAGGATGACAAATTTTATCCCAGTTAACCAAATGCCATTTCTTTTTCTCTAAATTTCCCTTCCAAAAAAAAATCTCATCTTACAGTCCAAATCATGAAGGAAGCCTTTTGGAGCCACAAGAGCCATAAATCTATAAATCAGAGAGTTTGAATCACAACTTTAAGGACTATATGACTAGCTAAAGAAAGGTATATGTGTGTCCAATGATTGATATGATGCTAAATAGAATCCAACATAACATTATAATTTTTTTTCCCAAGGCAAGTAGGAGAAATAGAGATACCCAAAAATTTGAAAGGAGGAGAAGCAACCTAAAAATGAAGAATATTATCAATTTGTTCCTAGAGATGAGGGTCAGTATGGAAGAAGAAAACCTAAGATTTATGTTCATTCAAGAGTGGACTAGATGCATTGATATAAATGTCAAGAGCTCGCCTAAGAGTTATAGCTTCCTCAAGAGTGGCATTTCTCATTAACAAAGTGTCGTCCACAAATTGAAGATGGGAAAGTGGATCCATACCTTGCACAATGTGAAAGCCAAAAATAAAACCATAACACTTGAGGTGCTTTAAAAAGCTACCAACTCCTTCTACCATAATGAGAAAGAGAAAAGGAGAGAGAGGATCACCGTAACACAAACCTCTTTCAAAATGAAAAATAGTAGATAAAGAACCATTTATAATCATAGAAAAAGGAGAGGTACAAAAATCCATGATGCATTGAATTTAACTCTCATAAAAAACAAAGGTGCATAAAATATCTTCCAAAAATTTCTAGCAGACCCTATCATAAGCCTTAGAAAGGTCAAGCTTCATGAACATAGAATTTTTCATGCTAACATGGATAGAGTGAATATCTTCCTATATAATAACAATATCATCAATGATTTGGTTACCTTGAACAAACTCCCCTTGTTCTAGATAAATGATAGAAGGAACTACTGGGTAAGTGTACAAAGATGAGGGACCAAAATGGGGTCTTAAGATGCCACTTTTTTTCTGAAATCAAGAAACATTGATGTTGAATGAGAAATTGAAGATAGCTACACTCAAAATTTGAAGATGCAACAAAAACAAAAGTCGTAGTTCTCTGAATCTAGTTTCTAAACTACTAATTTTTTTCCAAAAATGATTGAGATTAAAGGGTTCAAAAAGGGGGAGCACACAAATTGGTCCTGTTTTTCTCAAAAAAACACAACATAGCGTCTGGTGTGCTCCCCCTAAAATGTTGACTTTTTTCAGTATTTTAAAAATCACTTCAGTGAGAAATTAGCTAACACCATGTAGTTTATCCCTAATTTCTCTGATAATTTTTTCATGAATATTTGATTTTTTACTAATTTTCAAAGTGGACACATCCTGAAAAATAGAAAATTGAGCGTGCTCCCCCCTAAAATTTTTCAAAACTAATCAAAAATCAAAACAAAATTTGAATACATGTAGAATGGAGTCTAGTTTCTAAAAATGTAACTTATTTCAAATTTTTATGAACAGTAAAAAAAAGTCAGAAATACTAGACGCTGGTTTTTGACAAAAAAATAGATACACTGACAAAAGAAATTAAAGATGAAACCCTTAACGTACTCAAAATGTAAAAAAAATTATATGGTTAGATAGCTAACAGAGAGCTTAAGATTATGGTGGTATTTTTTTTACTTTTCATAGGAAAAAGTGCCATCCCGATGGGGAGCATGCTCTAGATTTTCTCAAAATTTTGCTAAAAACTAGAAAAAACATGTATAAGCATGCTCAGCATAATGCGAGCGCGTTATAATGTGCTCCTGTTATGTGAAATCCATAACACGATTGTGTTATAATGCACTCACATTATGTGAGTTCACATAACGTGAGCGTTTTATAACGTGCTCACGTTATGCTGAGCAAAATTAGCTTTACACATGCCAATTGCATTTTCTTGAAAGTTTCTAAAGCCTTTTCAATAAATCCATTTTTTGCATATCTTGCAATCATTGCATTCCATTACAGAACATCTCTTTGAGGTGTTATGCCAGTTAATTGACATGTCTTGTCTATGCTTCCACACTATACATAGATGTCTACAAGGGTAGCTACACTTCCTACCGTCTCTCACTCTGTACTTCCCTCCCCTATCTACCACCTACCCTATCTGTAAGTCTCTACTTTTCTCACATCTCTACCTTCTACCCTCTCTCTGAGTCTCTTCTTCCCTCCCCTCTCTACCTCCTACCTTCTCTCTCACTCTCTTCTTCCCTCCCCTCTCTACCTTCTACCCTCTCTCTCACTCTCTACTTCCCTCCCCTGTATACCTCCTACCCTCTTTCTGAGTCTTTGCTTCCCTTGCCTCTCTACCTCCTACCTTCTCTCTCACTTTCTTCTCCCCCCCTCTCTACCTCCTACCATCTCTCTCACTCTCTACTTCCCTCCCCTCTCTACCTCCTACCCTCTCTCTCAGTCTCTACTTCCCTCCCCTCTCTACCTCCTAATCCTAACCCCACAACATCTCCCATCATTGTCCATCAACTATATGCATATCCTAGTCCATAAACCCACAAAGCCATGAAGGATGTCACCCAAGGACTATTGGCAAGGAATCTTAGAAAAACATTATGTGTACTCAAATTTCTATCCCTGAGTAGGTAACAAAGAACCTCCTAATAGCATGTCTACCACTCCAACACCATCATCCACTCCTATGTCTATCCATTTCATTGAAGAGTCTCCTACCATAAATCCTAGTCAAACCCCATCATGTAGCCATGTTGTCAAACATCCAAATATTATTGATCCCATCGAAGAACCCATCACATCCATCTAAGAAACCCAATAGCCATGTTAAGAGCCTATTCCAAAGCATGTGGAAACACCAACCACCCATCCTAATCAAAATCCAAACATCACATCTAATCCCATGTCCTCGATCCCTTATCATCTCATGGTCAACCCATCTACATCGATCCCATCATTGATCCTCCAACATCTCCTAGTGAACCCCCATCACCACCTCTTACTCCCCAATCCAATGAATATCAATGCATCCCCACTTACTCTATCCATATCTAATATCACGCTATCCATGTTTATCCTCCCTATGATCAAGATATTATCTATGATCAAGATCTTATCCATGAGGAAGTAACCCACATTACTCCTATCCATCATCCCATTAACCCTATTCATCATCCCACTAGTCCTATTCATTATTCATCAATATCCCATGATGAGGCACATTGGTTCGAGTAAGAAAACATAGATAATCAAACAAATAACTTAGATAATATCAAATAGTTCATCCATTAGAGGATAATGATAATCAAGATCCAAGAATTCTACATCCATTTCCCATTGATCCTCCATCATCCCGTAGATTGAACTATATGTTTAGGGGTTTATCTTGGTTGCTCAAGTTTAGGGTTTAGGGTCAGGGGAATTATTTGAGGCTTATGAGTTTAGGGTTGCTCAAGTTTAGGGTTTAGGGTTTAGGGGTTAGGGTTTAGGGGAATTATTTAGGGTTTAGGGGTTATGGTTTTGAGGTTTAGGGTTGCTCGTATTTAGGATTTAGGGGTTAGGGTTTAGGGTTTAGGGGTTTAGGGTTTCTCTCTCTATCAATCCCCTCTCTCTAATTGTACCTTTCTATCTCTCCCACCCTCACATCTCACTCCCCCTCTCTATCACTCTCTCAATCCCTCTACCTCAAATCTATCTCTATATGTCTCTATCCACATCTCTTGATCTCTTTCCCTATCTCTATCTCTCCACATAGATCCCTATCTCTTAATCTATCCCTCTTTACCTCTCTCTCCCTCCCTCTTTATGTCTCTCCTCCTCTCTATCTCTCTCCCCATCCCTCTACCTCTTGAAATATCTCTCCCAGTATGTCTCTGGATATCTCTCCATCTCTTTCCCTATCTCTATCTCTCCCCATAACCCTATCTCTTAATATATCCCTCTCTACCTCTATCTATATTTCCCTATCCATATCTCCCTCACTCTCTATCTCCCTCTTTATCTATGATTCTCCTTCTATCACCCCTTTGTCTATCTCAATTCCCCTCTCTCCCTCTCTCCCTCTCTATCTCCACCTATCCCTCTCTATCTCTCTATTTGCCCCTCTTTCTATATTTTTTTCATTTCTCTAACTCTATCTCTATCTCTCCATATCTTTCCATGTCCCCCCTCTCTCTCTGTCCATGTCCATGTCCCTCTCTATCTCTCCACGTCTCCCTCTCTCTATGTATCTCTATTTATCCCTCTCCCCCTCCCCTTTCTATGTCGCCCTCCCTCTCTATATACATCCGTTTCTATCTATCTATTTTCTTCCTTTATTTCTTTATTTATCTATCCTCCCTCTATCTAAATATATGTACCATTCTATCTCTATATCTCTGTCCCTCATATTCCAAGGGGTCAATAGAGAGAGGGAGAGAGATATAGAGAAAGAGAGGAAGATAGAGTTGTAGAGAGGGAGGATAGAGAAATCTTAATCTTTTTATGCTTCCCTATCTATCTGTATCTCTATAACATTGAGAAGGTTATAATTTTAGGGTGCATGAAGCTTATTATTTTTATGCTTCCCAGAACATGCTTGCATTATGGGAAGCAAAAAAAATGGACAAAAAGCATGTGGGATCCGTGATTCAGACCCCAAATGCTTGTTATTCCTGCTTTTCATGCATTATATCATACAAAAAAATGCTTTTGCATGTTGTTTGACATATTAACAATCATTTTTGGATCAATCCACCACCTTGTTTGTTTTTTCAATATAGAATAACTGATTTTGTATTTTTTAGAGAATATATGATTATTTAAATGTAAAGTTTCATGTTTCATGTGTGATATTGTTTCAAAGCTAATTACCATTGATATATAGATTGAATTTGATGATATATGTTTGTTTTTGCATAAATTTCACTAATCCTATTCTAGAGTTATATAGAATTCATAATCAAACTTGCGAAAAAAAAGAATTTGAGGATTTTGAAGCCAAAATTTAGAGAATTGGTCAACTCCAATATCGAAGTCTAAGGTATGTTCTTTATATCCATTTTAATTCACTTATATATGTTCTTAAGTTCTTTATATCTTTATGTCTTTAACTCATGATAGTCCATTTAAGGTGCTTGACAATTCTAATATGTATATAAGATCAGTCTTTTTCATCATGTTGTCATCTCTTACCTTGTGAATAGGGTAGTGAGAACCTATTGCATATTTTGTTCATATATGACCCTAATAATCCTTATGCATAATGTCACAAAACACATGGGTATCATTATCATAATAGTTAAGAGAGGTTTTAGTATTGATTATTCTTTTGTTGATAAGACTGCCCTTTAACTATCCAAACATTTAGTGCCTATAACAGTCCTAAGTGTTCTCAAAAAATTCTATCCTTGTTTAAAGATCTCACATCAACTTTTCCAAATTTGACACTCATATTGCTCTTCATCTTTCTCTCCTAAGAGTAATCTCTTTATTTTTCATTTTGTTCCTCATAAGAGTAACCACCACCAATCTCCACCAACTTCATTCAATGTCATTAACTCTCCCTAATTTTGGTACAAGAAGTAGTTTGATAAGTAAATACTAATTCACTACCCAAACATTTAGTGCCTATAACAGTCCTAAGTTTGTCCCAAACAACATTTCATCCTACACAACTCCCTTTATGACAATGCCTCCAATGATTATGACAAGCGTAGCTCATAATTGACAACAAATCTCCTTCACCAACTTGGAATCCAAGGTTATAATGAGAGTCCAACATATTTAAGATGATCTCAACAAGATATATATGGTTATGCACTTAATATTCCTCTTGACATAACAGCACCACATCATCTTATATAAATAATCAATGACATCTACATGCACTGGATAGCACATCAATCCACTAAGTGTTTGTTCTAACACTCCATCCATGTCTAGAATATGGGTCCTTGAATGAGTCTCCAAAATATGTGATACTAACCCCTTATGTGGCAAGCAATGTGAATAAACAAAGATTTCTGAATCATACCTCATGCGATTGTTCCTTCATTACACAACTAATGCAACACCTACATGTTCCTCCTACATCTTACTTACCTCAAAACATTCTCTAGAAAATATATATATGTTCTCAATTATCATTACATGCACTCCAACACTGCCACATGTGCCCTTGCACTACCATACATGCTCTAGAAACTCACTTAGCTCATGATGCAATAGCAAGTTCTTCACCAAGCTTCTTGCAATTGCTACCATAGCAACTATTGATGTACAAGTCTAGGGCAGAAAGGTTTTAGTATGGAAACTTGATTAAAAATTCATTTTTTGTAACAAACATTCCATTCTCGCAAAAGGCTACACCCATTTTCCCAAAAGGCTTCTATTTATTCCATCACTCAAATATTTTTAAGGCCTTTCCATGGTTCCCTCTTACTGATCCAGCCAACTAGGACCTTGAAAATTTTGTAGCGGTAACATATAAGGCTAAGAAATCAGGTAAAAGATCCATGTGATCGTCTATTTTTTGTTTTAACATGTTTTTCCATCATCATTGACCATTGTATCCATGCATGTGTAGGTATATCAGTTAGTTCAGTCAAAGAGACTCCAAATTCATCATGTTTCCACCTTGTTTCGGCCCTTCATGCCTTCATTTCACCTATTTTCACCTATACAAGAGAAAAACAATATCAAATACTTCATAAAATAATTTTAGTGAACAATTGTTTGTCATACTCATATTCATGATCAATGGAGCCAAAATTGATTGCAAGACTCTTAATTTTTGTCCTAGGATGATATAGAAGGATTTATTCCTTAATTTACATAATGATTCATTCAATAGAACCATTCAATGGCTTGAATCTTAGACTTTCCTATGCCCCCTATTATGACAATCCTACTTGTCTCTCTTGATCATTTAGACATAATTTTTAGGTGTCCTTTTGATAACTTCTCCATGCATGTTTCATAGTATGAAATCTCTTGGAGAAGTTTGGAGGATGTGGAGACTCTTTAATGTCTTGGGCTAGGACATTCCTTATGCACCTATTCATGATGATTTGTATGCATGACACAATAATATTTCAAAATTTCCTAATTGTCCTTTGTTACTACATGATGGTGGTTACCTTGATCGACCTTTCAATACCCTAAATTATAGAGATTAGTTTAATGATTGTTATGACAGTCCTAGGTATGGCTATCCTAAAGAAGTCAAGGGTACTCTTTGACCTTCTTGGATTGTAATAATCCCTCTCACTACATATGTAGTTTCCTTAAGGGTTTTAGGGCCTTTAGTAATGTTGTACCTGTTATCACCCAGATTTGCACCCTTGCTACAGTTGTGAAACTTCAACAATCTAGAGTAACATGGGAATGATCTCTAAGTGTCGGACTTTGTTAAATGAGATCAAACCTCTAGAGAAGGCTGGCTTCCTTAACTGGTTATCACCTAAAACTACTAAATCTTAAGAGGAAAAGGGAGAAGGAATGCTTTAAAATGAAGGATGAAACAAAAAGCTTGAAACAAAGGGTGATTCACCAAGTTTAATAAAAGAACCCTCACAATACTGAGAAAATACACAGCATAACCAAATATAGCAAGTAGACATACACATATTCAACTAATCCTAGCAGAGGTGAGAAACAAGATGATTGAAAGGAACAATACGTTCACAGGTAATCATATACAAATTCACACTAAAATAAAACTCAGTCCAAAGAGGCAAAATAACTTGCATATATTTAATGGGAAGAAAAAGTTATAGTAGCAGAAAGCTCTGTTTGGAAATAGAAAAGCCTCAATGCTCAAAAAATTTCCAACCTTATTTACATCATTCGAATGCATATATATAGCAATTCAAGAATGCCCTAAGTCGGTTACAAAATTTGCTCAAAAAAGCTACAGTAGGAAAATATCTCCTTTGAATGACTGTCCACCTACAAGAAGTTATGGTGCCGAAGATCTGGAACTGGGGTAGATGGAAGATATTCTAGGCATTAAATGCGAGTAGCTTCAAAGGTTAACTTCAACAAGGAATATATGAAATATCTGAAACATGGCGGTTTAAGAGATATTTTTGGTCATTAATGCGAGCTGCTTCATCTTTGTGTAGCAATGAATGCAAGAAATATCTCTATCTACTGAAAATGGTCGCTGAAACGTCCACTCGCCCAAAACATGCAACATCAGATCCAAAATTGAAAAGTGAGAATATTCCCCTGAAAAGCCTGCCAAATGAAAGAGGAGGTAAAAACAAGCATTTTTGCCTCTTACAGCATGTCAAAATTTGTCAGAATGGAGGAGATATGGGCAGTCAAAGCTTCAGTCAACTGCCTGTATATATCACTTTGCATTTGTGTATATATCAAGCTCTGAAACTACCCCTGAAACTGCCTTTGCATATGCAAAGCGCTTTGTATACACCAACATGCAAGCACGGGCTTTGTCTTTTGAAAAGGCCTTTGTATATGTGCTTGTATCTTCAATTGTATGTCACCTTGTATCTACAATACAATGGCCACATATAAGAGCAGGCCCCTTTACTTTTATATCACCTTTTGCATGTATGCCCCTGCCACGTGGCACCGCCTGATCTGCTGCCGAGCTGAAACTGAGAAGCATCGCTGAAAAAACTACATCTTCTTCTTTGCATATCGCATTGTATGTACAAACATACAATCACAAATATACAAACCATATGGAACTCAAAAGATTATGAAGCAAATCTGAATTTGACATTGGGTCCATCCTTTGTATCCTCTTTTGCATATCGGCATATATAAGCAAAACATAGATACAAGTCACAGACCTGAACCATTTTATCAACCGGATTGGAGAAATTTGAAATCTGGCCCTTGTATCTTTAATTTCTTATATATCGGGATATACAATGCCATATGCATGCAAGCTGCGGACCTCAAACCATTATGAAGCATATTGCAATCGCCATCGGGTCCGAGCCATGCATGTATCTCTTTGTATATAACCAATGTATGTCGCATATACAAAGTGAACATACAAGCAAAATATACATACAAACTGCGGAATTCTGCCCTTTATCAACTGGAATGTATGTTCCTTTCAGATCTGGCTTGTATATTAGGAATGCATATTTGATTGTATGTGCAAACATACAATCGCAAATATACAAGTGGTGGGCCCCAGCTTAAAATCACTTTCCCTCGCATGTTGACTTTGCACATTTCCCCTTGTATATCTCTTTGCATCTGTTGCTTGTATGTAGGTCTTGTATGTCTCTCCTTTGTACCGCATATACAAACTGATTTGTATATGACCTCGTATGTTATCGATATACAAAGGCTTTTGTATGCATTTCTTTGTATGTGCTCGATGCATGTTTTGCTTGTATGTCCAAACATACAATCACAAATGTACATTTGGTGGACCCCACCTTTTGCATCTCCTCCTTGTATGTTTAGCGAAAGTCCCCTTTGTATATTCTGCTGATGTACATTGCAAATGTACATCGGCGTTTGTATGTGAACCCTGCCTACGACCTTCTTTGCATATCGGCAATGTACATTCACTCCTGCATGTGATCTTTTGTATGTTGACCTAGCACAAGACTCCTGCATCTTTGTCTTTGTATATGCGAACATACAATCACATATATACGAGCCACTGTTCTGATATACATTGGCCTTTGAATGTTCCGCCTTTGTATGTGGCAAATGTATCTTTGACTTGTATGTGCGAACATACAATCCTCTTTCACTATAGTGAATGCATGTAGGCCTCTTTGTATATGCGCCTTGTACATTCCCAATGTATGTCGGACATACATTCACCTTTGTATCTATGTGGCATACATTCCCTTGCATATTTCGCTTGTATGCCGCCAATGCATCTTTTCCTTTGCATGTTCCTCTTGTATGTAGTCATTGCATGTCTAAACATACAACACAAATATACATGCAAATCATCTCATACAAGCAGGGAATATTCTTAAAATCTGTGATAGATTCCTTAATGCATACACAAACTCGATATGCAAAGTGAAAAGCATACAACCAATTTTTTACTATTTTTGAATACCGACTAAGATTTTTGACCGCCAATGTACATCAGCACTTGTATGTCAACCTTGCATGTTTGCTGATTGCATCTTCTTACATTGTCTATTGCACTTGTACATATAAACATACAATGGTGAATGTATATCCAAATATACATTCAAAAATGCATTCAAAATACTTAAGCATGAAACTGAGAAATGTCTGCGATGGGGAATATTTGAAGACAAAAGATTTCTGGGTTTTTCTGGGTTTTTTGCAAGGAATCTTTAGGCAAGCTTTTAGGAAATTTTGACAAGGCATAGCATAAATATTTGAAGGATTTAAGTCTTGTATGGGTCATTTTCTAAAAGATTTTCAAGGAAAATACAAGGTGAACTATTTGGCTCTGGACAGAGGAAAATAGGTCAACAGTACCATTTTCATATAGTCCTCACATAGGAATTTGACAACTTGGGAGACCTTTGTATATGAGTGTCCTAATGGCTTGGGTAGTCTTTGATTAAATTTTGTTATGGCACCATTTGGATGACCTTATCATGACATTATCTTGACTAATAATAGCCCTTGTTATGGTTGTCATGTGATTAATCCTCCATGAAACCCTCATGTAGCTTGTTGAAATAGTGAAGACATATTGACCTAACTTGCAACCACAGGAAGAGCCATTAGACTTGTCATGAAACTATGTTAATCGAAGAAAATGCATATGAAATAAGGCTCTTAAATCCTTAGGAAGACAATGATCTTTAGGGGCATACTTAGTAATAGTCCTATGACACTTTGCAAGACAATCCTCATGGAAGAAGAGTTAAATTAGTGACTCTCCAACAATACAGTCATTAAAGTGACTCTCCAACAATACAGTCATTAAAGTGACTGTCCATATTATGCTAGGGTCATATTTTAGGTTGCTAGGCAAGTTTTGAAGGACTGTCTTGAAGTTATTAAAGTTACAAAGTGTGGTCATCAGTGCAAATGTGGTCATAAGCCTTTGAAATTGTCATTTCTTAATGCTGATCAGTCATTTATGACTATTATAAATAGCACAGTCATGTTTTGAAATTGAAAATCATATGCTATAGATCTAGGGGATTGTCATCATGGGGGTTTTAGTATCTTCATGGGAATGATTATTGACCTCATATTTTGCTAGATTATTATCATTTATTGTTTGGGATTGTTCATACACCTAACTCATGGTCCTCTCATCACAAGAATAGTCTTGATAATTGAATTAGTATGCAAAATACCATGTAGACTGCCCTAGAAGACTATCACAAATAAATTTTTGGGACGTTATAAGGTATGTGAAGGTAGTTTGAAGCTTAAAAACTATCATAAAAACATCTACCATGGTCCAAGAAGGTAAACTCTATAGACACCCAAAATTAACCCACTTTACCACTTAGGCATTTAGGGCATTTTCACCTTGTATACATCATTTTGTCTAACACACTTGTAATCAAAAATCCCATTTTCTTCCCCATCTTCGTAATTAATTAAATAAATTTTATTTAATTAATTAATCTTCTTCATTCCTCTATCTACCATCGATAATTAAATAATTTTAAATAATTTAGTTATTGCATTCTTCTTCTAAAAGATAAATAAAATCGATAATTTATTTATTCCCTCATTAAACATATAAATTAAAGAAATCTATTTTATTTAATTTATATTATTTCTTCCTACCAATATTTTCTCTCTTACATAATAAATTAAATAAGGATATTCATTTAATTTATTATGCATTTCTCTGAAATTCCTCCACCGTCGATCTCCCCTTTCATCCTATGCCGGTGATCACTCACCTTCCAAGAATGAATGCCCTAATTTCCCTCATTTGGAGGAGCTAATTTCTCTCATTTGAAAGAGTTAATAATATATATATATATATTATATTTTAATTGTTTATTTAATTAACTTCTTTGGTATAATACCAGCATACCAGAGAAGTTAATTAAATACACAGTTTATATATATATCTTTAAAAAAGGGGTTTTTCTTTAAAAAATTACGTGTATATACAATGTATATACCTTTTCTTGAGTGGCAGCTACCCTCCCATTTGACCTGCAACACAAAACCTTATGTCATACCAATGAATGTCTCCCTCAATACCTTATGGTGCATGAAACCCTGTAGAGCGTAACCCCTGTAGGATGGGAGGCCTCCTAATCAGAGCGAATCGCCGCATGTATGGCCACTTGAACGGAAGTCCTTACTAGAAACCTAGTGTAGTACCCAAAAACCTTCTATCTGCTGGCACAGGAGGTCAGAAGATAGACCTCTGGAGCCATCCTACACTCTCGTAGTTCATTAGTAGAGATAGCAAATTCCTAGAGATCTTCGGGTCTTTAGGAATTCGAAGTCTGGTATGCCCAAGAAGTGAGTGCCAAGCAAGGGGGAGCCAATGCTACCATACTTCTAAGCTATCCACTGTGAATAAGTGTGGTTGGAGAAATCCAAGTGGGAACCCAGTAGATATTGTCCTTGCCTAGCCTAAGTTGTACAAATTTATCATTGTATTTAGTCTGCGTGCATTTACATGTGAGATCTTGTGTTTGATATTGCCACATCATCCTTAACCTACTTGTCACAACACACATATCCTAGTCATTACATATCATCCCATTATTCCAAGCCAAATCATCCTGGTCATCCAATCAACCACATCCTAATCAGTCCAAGTCACCTAACCTCATCATTACACATCATCCTCTTTCTAATCCAATCAACATCATTTTCCACCATGTCAACATGATAGGACCTAGCACAAGACCTCATTGACCTACTTCATCAAATGCCAAAACCTCTAGACCAATGGACCATTTAGAGGGTCCATGACATGATCCCAAAATTGCAAACAAGCCAATCACCGCACATGCAACACCTCTTGGCCACTTGTCAAATCCAACAGCCACATCCTCAACCAATGCTAAATCAATCCTATGTACCACCTATCCCATCATTTCAACCTTATCCATCCACATATCCCACTTCTTCTAATATCAACCCATATCCATATCAATCCTCGGGTGCTGCCACAATAATGGGTTACACTTTTTCCAGGACATCCTGATTTTTGTCGAAATCACATATTTTTAGAATATATAATGATTTAAGCCTTGAAAGGTTCCATTTAAAGGATTTTAATTGAAGAGGGTTTGATCAAACCCCCTTAGATTCAAACCCCCTTGGATATAACCCCGCTAGTTTTAAACCATACTTATAATGGAGTCTCCTCTAAACCTATCAAAATGCTAATAAAAAACCACTTTTGATTTACCTTTTGGGGGATCAAATGAATTCATTTAAAATTTATGTTTTGTAAGTATGTAGTCCTTATTATAAGCTTCCCAAAAAGTATATTTTTAAATATATTTAATTTGATTATTATATATATTTTTATTTCTTGTGAATGTAGGTTTTTCACCGAGCATCAAGTTCTTTGTTCTACACAAATGGAAAATTAGTAAATTAGTGAAAAAAAATTCTGAAAAATATCTATGCCCTAGCTATTGATGTCCTTGTTTCAACAAAAGAAAAAAAATTGAATTTTGATACATACAGAAAAATTTATGTTTTATCGAATACACCTATGTCTAAATTATAAGTGGTTTGACTTCAAAACTTAATTAAAAAAATCTATTCAACAAAACATTATGAAACCAAATGCATGCCCTATATATCAGTGTTACCAATCTAATTTCAAAAGAATCAGAATTTTATCCTTTGTAGAAAAAAGTTATGTGCTATAGAATACACATCACTTTAAAAAAATGTTGTTTACTATTAAAAACTAGTTATCAAAGGAGACACAATTTTTTTTACAATTTAACTCCAAATTTTTTTAAAAAAATATTTAGAATCTACAAACAAAATCTCACAAATCACTAGTTTGCATCATCTTCAAATTCCTAACAATTTAGCAGCTATAGGTGTTAGAAAGTGAAGATTTAGTTCAAAATGTTGATTTCAATGTCAAGTTTGGCCAAAAAGTGTAACCCATTATTGTGGGATGACCCCCTCTCAACAACTATTATCCTATGTGATTCCTCCACCAACACACCATCAACACCTTCAACAACAACATCAACCTATCCAACAATTCCAACAACAACCTATTCAAAAACCAATCACATCACAACACCATCCCAACCTCCAACACATTCAACCATAATCCTATGTGTCACCTTCACCATCATGCCAACCTAACCAATCTACACATCATGTCAATGCCATATCTACCCAACAATATTCACCTCAAGGTCATCCAATTCCTTCTTCCAACATACCACCACATCACCCAACCCATTCACAAGGCCAAAAGGTGTTCTCACAAGAGGTACATGCAAGCCCAAATAGCCCCTTGTACATAAGTCTTGAATGTCCTTAAGTCCACTTTTGGAGCAAGATCTAATATTCTTTGATGAGGGAGATACCTATGTGTCATCTAATCCTACTCCAAGTGGCCCCTTGTATATAAGTCAAGTGTCCTTAAGTCAATCTTTGGAACAAGATTTGATATCCTTTGACGAGGGAGATACCAACCTAGACTTCTCACCCTATGAGCATCCTCCATCACCATCCATTCCAATGCCAACACATGAGCCTACTAGTCCTATCTTGGCACCACCATGTGATCCTAATCCAAATCCTGATGTGTCCAATCCCGTTATCCCTCCATCCAATCCACATCCTAATCTATCCAACCCTAACATTCCTCCATCCAATCCTAGTACCAATCCATCCAAGAACATTATCCCTCCATCCAATCCAAATCCCAATCCATCCAATCACATTATCATTCCCTCCAATCCTATTCCTACGTCTAAGCCTCCAACACCATCCACCATTATCATCCATCCCCTATATTATCCATCTACCCATACACTTGCAAAGGATGTGATCCATTGGCTACTAGCAAGGAACAACTTATCCTCATGTCAAACACCTATCTTAGCACCTAGCAATGATCCTTCCAATGCCATGCTTATTCCTCCAATGCCACCATGTGGTCCAAAAACCATTGAGATTATTGAAAAGACTTCTCCCATAAGTCCTAGTCAAGACCCTTCAAACCCATAATGTAGCCATCGAGCCTATCAAAGAGTCTCTTACCTCCACTTCCATGAAACCACAAGAGCTATGTCAAGAGTATACTCCTAAGCACGCAGAAACATTCAACCCCCCATTCGAATCAAGGTCAAAGCATCTCTTCTAAGTTCAAACTATCCATGACCTGTATATTTTCTATGATAAAGATATTAGATATGATCATAACCCCATTCATGAGAAAAGTGATCCCATTCATAGCCAAACTAATCCTATTTATGCTCACATTTATGATCAAGATTCTATATATGATCATGAAAACCACTATGAGCCTCCTAGCCAAACTTTATGCAATTTACGGTCAAGAGGTTATTGCTCCACCTATCCTTCCTCCCAGGATTATCCATGAGCAAGATATCCAAATTGTTCCTACCCATCGTCCATCTAGCCCCATCCATGATCTACATATATCTACTTGTCATGATGAGCCATGTGCCTCCCAAGAACACATAAGCATAGAAGATCAAACAAATACCTTGGATCATAAAACACAAGAAAGATATTAATGATCCTCCATCACCCACTATTGACCCTATTTCAAATCCACCATCATATCCTATTGGTCTATCCACCTTTATCCATGAGTTTTCCTCCCTAGGAACACAACAGCCATTGTCTACCATCTCACCTTTTCCATCCAATAAGGAACTCATGTTTTCCACCTACACCTAATCCCACTGTCCATCACATGCTTCAAAACATGAACTATCAAGGTAAAGGCTTAGACCTTCTTGAAATAGGTATTTTGGAGCCAATCCATGTCAAAGTCCCTCCGTGCTCATTTGGCCTTGGATACACACCCCAAGGTAAACAATCTAAAGATATTGGTACTTCCTCCATGCCTCTTGAATCCACCACTTTCCACCATAAATCCCATCATACTCCTAAGACATATGTTGTCATTCCACCTCCATCCTCTTACAAATGTCAAAAGCATGTGACCATACACTTCCACCATCCACTTTGCCTCCACTTCTTCCAACTCCTAATATCCCTCCATCGAATCTACCTCCACTACTTCCAACACTTTATCCATCCATCCATAAATCCTCTAAAAATCCCATGACCAACAAATGTACGCATTGTCTAAACAAGGAGCTTCCACCAACCCCACTTCCACCATACCCATGGGATTCAACAGAAAAAATTTGGATGCCTCTACACATAAAGCAAAAAATCCTAAGGGTCCTCATGCCTTAGGACATAAAAGCAAAGAATCAAAGAAAAACCCATCGCCAAAGCTGCATACACCCACACACCTCAAAGCAAAAATGAAAAAGGTGTGCATCCCCAAGCAACAAGTAATTCCCTCAAAAGCTGCATATATCCAAACCCATACCTCCAGAAGCAAAGTCAAAAAATAAAATGGTATGGGTTCCTAAGCAAAAAGCAAGCAAATCAAATGAAGCATCCACCTCTCAAGATTCCCAATCATCCACTTTTATCCAAAAATCCCATTCCATCCAAAAGCAACAAATTCCTCCATCCCACAAGTCAAGCAAAAATCATAAAAATACTAAGTCTATGTGGGTCCCTAAAGCACTTCATCAACCATCTCCTAAACAAACATCACCATTGCTTCCTACACCATCATCCCATCAAAAGATTCAACATTTATCATGGTGTGTGCAACCTTTGGTCATGATTCCCTTCTATCTCACAACATTTCCACATACCTCCATCTCCCCATCCATCATCCACTATCCTACATATCTTCCTCATCACTTCCCTATGGTCCATGCTTTTGCATAAGCCCTCCATCCATAAGTCCTACATAATCCATATCATAATCCACTATCCTTCCATCCATAAGCCCTACATAATCCATGTCATAATCCACTATCCTTCCATCCTAATCCACTATTCCATCTACCTAATCCATCTTTTATGCAATCTCCCTTACCAACATCTTGAGCATAATGAGCACACTTGACATGGTCCATGCGATGGCATTCATCTCTAATGGGACTATCGCCTTTCATGGAACTAGACACTTGAGTCCCTCCTATCCATATCTCCCTATCCCATCCAAGTATTCAAAAAAAAAAGAGAAAAAAAGTAAAGAGAAATCCCTTTGTCCAATGGTGAAAACTTGGCAAACAAGCACCTTGGATAAGTACCATGATGAAAACCTAGCAAACAAGCATCATGTGTAAGTTGATATTCCTACACTTTGGGGCACCTTGTCTCATCTGCCTTATCATTTCAACCTATCTTATCATACCATTTCTTACCATGTCCTTATCCATTCCACATACATATACCTATCCTATTAAGTCCATTCATCCTTCCTCTTCTTGATCTTGATAAAGATTAAGGGCAAAAATGTTGAAACATGCTTGGGATATCTCTTGATATACCTCATCCTTTCCAAACCAAATCCTATCATTATAATCCTCTTGTCATTAGCCATCTTTCCATCATCCTATTGTCATGAGCCTTGTCATGAAAAATCCTAAGTATTACACCTAGAATGGAGCATGTTATTCCTACGTGACATAGTCTTTGAGATCACATCCTTGCTCTCTTATGTGTATATCCATTCCCTATCTCACATCTTTCTATCCATTCATCTAATTCCACCTACCTCCTTGCACCTAGACTTGGCCTTCCCTTGTCATTGGTATCTAGCACAAAGGTTGCCCAAAATTACAAATCCATTAACATCCCAAAACATTTAAAAATCCAAAAAAATCATAAAAAGTCCTGAAAAAATTCCAAAAAAATCATAAAAAGTTCTGAAAAAATTCCAAAAAAATCATAAAAAGCCCTAAAAAAATTCCAAAAAAAAATCATAAAAAGCCCTAAAAAAATTCCAAAAAAAATCATAAAAAGCCCTGAAAAAATCCCCCCAAAAAAATCATAAAAATTCCTGAAAAAAATCCAAAAAAATCATAAAAAGTCCTAAAAAAATTCCAAAAAATCATAAAAAGTCCTAAAAAAATTTCAAAAAAATCATAAAAAGTCCTGAAAAAATACCAAACAAATCATAAAATGTCCTGAAAAAATACAAAAAAATCATAAAATGTCCTGAAAAAGTCCAAAAAAATCAAAATATTTCTAAAAAAAAAACAAAAAAAATCATAAAATGTCCTGAAAAAAATACAAAAAAATTATAAAATCCCAACAATCATCGAAGTCAATTATCAAAATCAATCAAATCATTCAATCATCCAATCATCAAATCTAATCATCAAATTCTATCATCAAAAATCAATCCAGCAAATCAATGTCGAATCATTTCAATTAATCAAATCACTCCAAATCATCAAATCAATCATCAAACTCAAATCAATACATCATCAAATCAAATTAAATCCATCACATCATCAAAATCAAATCAAATCCCATCAATAACATCATCCAATCAATCCATAATCTGATCAATCCAATCCATATCATCCCATCAATAACATCATATATCATCAAACATCATACATCATCAAAAATCTAATTAATCCCATCAATCTGATCACTCCATCTGTCTTCATCATCACCATCAATAAAACAAATGAGAACTACATATCATCTCTATCATTAAGTGCCTTGATCCCATGGATATAGGGTATGTAGGCAGTCTGGTGTATGAAGGAAATACCCAGATTTAGGCACAAGGTGATACCTTTCTCTCATCTTCCGCCCTTCTTTTGATCATCCTCTTCTTCATTTATCTCATCTTCTTCTATCATCCATCTCTCACATCATCAGTAAACACCCAGAACTACATATCATCATGTCTCATCATCCTCATACGGTGCTTTGATCTCGTGGATACAGGGTATGTAGGCAGTCTGGAATATGAAGGAAGTATCCAGTATGCAAGCACCGATAATTCATTCTTCCATTCCTCATCCATCTCTCCTATCTTCCCTCTTCTTCTCTTTAACTAACTCAAGAAGAAACAAACTATGCATGTCTTGATAGCTCAAACACTTATCAAATTGGAGGTAAACTAAAGACATTTGTCTGCATGCCTTAAGCCAACATCTGCTAAATTAGTCCAACATCTTAGCCTTCAACAGGATATATCTTTCCTTTCAACAAGGTGCTATCAAATCTACCAAAGAGCACCCTACTTTGGCAAGAGAACATGATGGCTGTGTCTTTTTTTTTTCTTTTGATTTATCCTTTGTCCCTTTCTAATACCTAATCAAGACTGCCTGGATCTATCATATCTTGGTATGTTGCGATGAAGTATGGACTGGGGCATGGTCATTTGCTTTCGTATGTTGTGTTTGTGGGATGATCTTATTCTCCTACTATGTTTAGTGGAAATAAATTCAAACCTTTGTTTGCAGAGTCAGTCTGTCTCGAAACAGCTAATATTCATATCTTGTATCTTGACAAGGTTGTATTAGTCTGTTGCGCATTGGATACTCGACACCTTGGTCTTTATACCTTGGTGCATAATATCTAGTGCTATATAAAACATAAGGATTGCAAATCTCTAATTTTGTATGCAACCATCTGAAGCTACCTTTCACCATCGATTCTTCACTTGTCTGATCAATGGCTTCATCATCGTCTTTCTTCCAATCATCATCCTCATGATCTCCATCTTCCTCATGTCAAACAAGTGTGTTAGACATGCATAACCCTAGTCCTTTTCTTCAGCACCAAACCCTAATTCTTCTATTTCATCCCCTCTTTCACCCACCCAATCCCTGTTTTCTTCCCATCAACCTTTGCTTTTCATCCTTCTGTTATCTTATCGCGAGTCAACCCAGCCTTTTCTCGGTAGTCTGGTTTTCCTCTCAAGGGGGCATCATCTGCCAATTTCACTGGGGCATAGCTTGTTTATCCAATGTATCACATCTTCTTTGAAACAATGCCCTGACAAACATTGTCTCAAAGAGGGGCAAAATGTAGACACCCAAAATTGACCCACTTCACCACTTAGGCATTTAGGGCATTTTCACCTTGCATACATCATTTTGTCTAACACACTTGTAATAAAAAATCCCATTTTCTTCCCCATCTTCGTAATTAATTAAATAAATTTTATTTTTTTAATTAATCTTCTTCATTCCTCTATCTTCAATCGATAATTAAATAATTTTAAATTATTTAGTTATTCCATTCTTCTTCTAAAAGATAAATAAAATCGACATTTTATTTATTCGCTCATTAAACATATAAATTAAATAAATCTATTTTATTTAATTTATGTTATTTCTTCCTACCAATATTTTCTCTCTTACATAATAAATTAAATAAGGATATTTATTTAATTTATTATGTATTTCTCTCAAATTCCTCCACCGTTGATCTCCCCTTTCATCCTACGCCATTGATCACTCACCTTCCAAGAATGAATGCCCTAATTTCTCTCATTTGAATGGTGAATTTCTCTCACTTGGAACTCTAGTTTCTCATTTTGGGAACTCTTGTCTCATTTATTTTTAAAAAAATGACATTTTGGGGCCTCTCTCTCTCTCTCTCTCTCTCTCTCTCTCTCTCTCTCTCTCTCTCATGGGAAATGGCATTTTGAGAAGAAAAGCTTGAATCTCAATCATTTCAATGGATTTTCTCTTTGCATGCACGTAATCTTTTGAGCTTTTTATCAGCTTGCATGTCATCTTTTTTATCACAATCATGGAAGCTTCTTGCAATTTGGTTGCATACACAATGAAGCAACCACATGCACACCAAGGAATGAATTCATCTAGGTGATATTGTTTCATTTTGCATTTCTTTTTGTTATCTAGATTAGATTCCTTGAAGATTTGTAGGCTACATTATTTTATCTTCTTTGAAAATGGATTTTTCTTGCATACAAACTCCATGTCTAATTTGAAACAACTCACAAGCCTACAATAGCCATGAACATGAAGAACAAGTTGCTGATTTGGTTGAGAAAATAGGTATAAATCAAGCTAGTCTTTCACCACAAGGGGAGGTGCATGATATTTGTGCATTTGGATGAGTTCAAAAGTATTTTAGAGACCTCCATGATACTACCCTAGCCCAAGAAATGCTCATGCATGAACATAAGAAAGAATTAGGGGAGTTTTCTCATGATCTTGATGTTGTCAATTCAAGGAATTTGAGTGCTTTTTGGGACAGTTTTTTGGTCTATCATATCTTTTAATGATTTTTTTCCTATTTATGATGGCTTTGATCATATAGTTTAATGATTTTTGTCCTATTTATGATGACATCAATGAATTTCATGAAATTGGAGCTCCTAAAGTGATGCAAATCACCAAACATGATAACTTTTTTGTATTTTTTCATTGTGACCATTATTCATTGTCATTATAAAGGTTCTAATTATCACTATCTTATTCATCATTCTTGTATAAATCATCATCATGCCGAGGAAATGAGAAAAGACTCTAACACTAGAAGAGTGTGAAGTTGGAAATGAGAGGAAAAGAGAAAGAATGAGGCGAATTCGGGAAAGTAGGAAATTGTCAACCATAGAAGAAGACATTCCCCCATTGCCAATTGAAGAGGAACATGACACATCTAATGAAGCTAAGAGAGAGATGGAATTGGCGGCACAAAGGGAATGAATGCAAAACCTTTGTACAATGAGGAAAGTGAATCTCCAAGTTGGAGGCACTCCATCGTCCACAGGTCAAGTTGAAGGAACACCATCATTATCTTCTCGAATTGGAGACACTCCATCTTTCACAGGTGAAGTAGAAGGTACATCTTCATTTTCTTCTCAAGTTGGTGGCATGCCATCATTCACATGTCAAGTTGAAGGTACGCCATTTTTATCTTTTTCACCTCCAATTGAAGGTATGTCATCTATCCCATCTCAATTAAATATTGAATAAATTGCTAATGTTGAGTCAACTTTACCAATTAAAATGCCTCCTAGAATTTTTCTTAGGAAGCCTAAGTTTCTAATCGATATTGATGAGAATGTGTTGAAGCTCATGTAGGATGAGATTCCCATGTGCACTTGCTAAAGATATGTGAATAAGATATGGAAATTATTCTTTGAGAATTTAAATCAAATTGGAAGATGTCAACTATTTGTTGAATTGATAAGAAATCTAAAATTTAGGCCCACTATGAAGATTCTTGGCCTAAAAACATTGAATGCCTGAAGTGAAAAATTAATTGTCAAGAATCTAATGAGTGCATATGAGAGTGTGGGTTCCACCTCATGCACCAAGGATAGTAATGTCATACAACATGTCATTATATCGACAATAGTAAGCCAACAACCAAAGAAAGTTTGCCTCATTAAAAAGACAAGTTAAGCATTGAAAATAAGTAGAAAAACTCTAATGATAGTCATTGGAAGACATGAAAGAGTCGAAGACCCAAACACCAATGAATTGTGAGAATTCTCTAGGAGACTCCCACGGAAAGACAAAGTTGTTATTGAAGCTTTGAGATCCATCATTGAATAATTTTAGAAAAATAACACAAGGGTATCTCCTAATGCAAGAGATGTTGTGAGAAGGAGAATCGGTAGTCGAAACCGTGAGCCACATCCAAAGCATTTTTTGGATATGACTCAAACATGGTTTTTTGGTAAGTTTCTAGAGATGTATACTCAAATTAAAATTTGTCAAAGATATTTTGAAATGTTAAAACCTTTCTATGTCAAAATAAATCACACACACACTACTTGTTGTAGATTACATATTGAATTTTCTAACCATTTTGATGTTTATTGGTCTATATGTTTAGATTTGCATACTAACAATGTTTTGTAGGATTGTGGCATACGTGCCCCACCAACTACTTCAAGAGACTTCATATCAACAATTTTTTGTGAAAGAAAGGAAGGTCAAATATTCTATAGGAAATTATGCTTGGATGGCACATGTCGGCATTAGGGTGGCTTGGAACGTATGCCAATATGTCAACCTATGGAAAGCATACATGTGGTTGGAAACAAACTAGTAGAGTTTGACAAGTATAAAACAGTGGCCTACAATACAAAAGATGGTAAAGAAGCAAAGAGGTGTGATTTGGTTATTCAGAAGATTCTAGTGTATCAGTTTATGTCTACATTTTGTGACAGTATAGTGTATGAGTATGCAAGGCATACCCATAGAACTCCATGGTTGGACTTGCAATTCAAGTTATGCAAGGACACGTTTCCACTTGGTACTATCATTTTAGTTGTTGACTTTGCAGAGAACTACACACTACAGCCACAGAATGAGGTGCAATCACAGTATTACAACTCTACGCAAGTTGCTATATTTGTGCAAATAGCATTCATTTATGTAGAATATAGTATAGAGGATGACAAGAAGATCTTGAGGGAATATCATTTTTATATTAGTGATGATCGCACACATTCTACGGAGTTTGTGCAATGTTGCTTTCAGATGTTCTACTGTAATTTGGCCAGCAAGAACATATCATTTCGTCAGCATATCATATGGTCATATAATTATGCATCACAATTTGAGAACACGCAGATGTTCCTTTGGTTGAGCAGGATGCAAAAGGTGAGTGGTGTTCAACATATGTGGAATTTTTGTGAGGCTAGGCATGGAAAGGGGGAGCATGATGGTGCAGGAGCATGTATCAAAGGAGCATTGGCACGAGAAGAGTTGAAGTACAAAGATAATGTAAAGTTGACAGATGCGAGATCTATTGTTGAATGGTGTAACACTACAATGGGCCCAGGTAATGAAGGTAAGTCTAAAGTTCATAGATATTTTTGGTTGGTTGATGATACTAACATTGCAAAATATGAGGATTGTTGTACATTGACATGATCAAGTGAGCTACACTCTTTTAGAAGCTCTAATGTAGGTTCATGGACTATTCATATGCGACATATGGCATGCTTTTGTTCTTCACGTACAAATGAAGCTTGGTATGACTGTGAGTCAAAGGAGTGGGTTGATGATTGGTGTACAAGAGGCATATGCCCGATTGACCATTATCGACCACCAACAACACTACAAATGATAAAGATTGAATCATCAGTTGATTTTGACCATGTTTCAGATCTAGTTCAACCAGGTATTATCAGCATTCTAGTTTAATAAAATTGAATATACCATCTTATTTTGTATTTTTTCTTGTATTGTTGACTATATTTATCAAATTGAATGCACGTATTGTTGTTATATGGAGCTTAATCAGACTCAGAGGTTAAATTTACCCCACGTTTATTGGTGCGGTTTCCCCCCAAATTCCTACGGGGTCAAGGGGTAGCACCCCTTGTGGGGGTTTTGGGGCAGCACCCCCAAGACGAGGTGAAGGGACAACGCCCCTTGCGTGGTCGAGGGGCAGCGCCCTAGCGCTCTCCCTATCATGATACAGGGCAGGGTCGAGGGGCAGTACCCTTGCGAGAGCTCGGGCGTAGCGCCCCTAAAACCTCACACGATTGTTTATTATTTTATTAAGGCGTCAGGAGTTATTTTTCATTGGCTGACATAAAAAACCGTATTTTGTAACCGACAAAAGCCATGATAAAAATGGCTAAGGGTTAGCATTTCCGTTGATCTATTGTAGCATTTTGTAGTGGTATTGAGTTGCAAGGATTGCTAGTTGTAATTAGTTTTGATTTACTGGATAATAATATTGGACTCTCTGTTGGTGGATGTAGCCTGAGTTTGGGTGAACCACGTTAAAAACTTATCTCTCGCTGTTATTATTTCTATGTATTTTCATTCCTCTGTTTAATATTTATTTGTATTTAATTGATATCTTATGTCGGCTAAACCTAACACGTATCAATGCAAGGCATGTTTATGCAGTTATTGCAGCTGAAGATAATGAAGAAGGAATGGAAGCATTTTGCAAGAATGAGTTTGATTTCGGCATGGTCAAACGAACTAGAGTTGATCGAAACTGAGAGAGGTTACTGTGGATGGACCCCACATGCACTTGTAGGTCCAAATGGAATGTTCCCAGCTACCACAAATTCTGAGAACTGCTCCATCAAAGTTTGGCAATTTTTACGTCTTACGGATCTTATGGGACTTTGTTGGTAGCCTACTGCCCCGAATGACTGGGACACTTGGGACACAAAACAAGACCTCCCTTGGCATTTACCCACCCACCCTGATGTGTTGGCATAGTCAGTTTGACCCCATGATGAGCAAAACAAAAATTATAGTACCTGACAACCTTTCTACAGCATGAAACTGAAGCATTTAGCAAGAATGCGTTTGATTTCGGCACGGTCAAACAAAATGGAGTTGACCAAAACCAAGAGAGGTCATTGTGGATGGACCCCACATGCACCTGTAGGTCCAAATGAAACATTCCCAGCTATCATGAATTTTGAGAACTGCTCTGTCAAAGTTTGGCAGTTTTTGCATCTTAGGGATCTTAAGGGACTTTACTGGTAGCCTGCTGCCCTGAATGACTGGGGTGCTTGGAACATGAAATGAGACCTCCCTTGGCATTTGTCCACCCACCCCAATGTGTTGGCAAAGTTCGTTTGGCCCCATGATCTATGGAAGGCAAAATATCACTCCTAGCACCTTTCCACTGCATCAAACTGAAGCATTTTGCAAGAATGCATTTGATTTCGAGACAGTCAAATGAACTGGAGTTGACAGAAACTGAGAGATGATATTGTGGATGGACCCCACATGCACCTGTAGGTCCAAACAAAACATTCCCAGCTGCCACGAATTCTGAGAACTGCTCTGTTAAAGTTTGATAGTTCTTGCATCTTAGGGATCTTAAGGGACTTTGCCGGTAGCCTGCTGCCTCGAACCACTGGTGTGCTTGGCACATGAAATGAGACGTCCCTTGGCATTTACCCACCCACTCCAATGCATTGGTGAAGTCCGTTTGGCCCCACGAGCTATGGAATGCAAAATGTCACTCATAGCTTTGAGGATTCAATCAAGTAGTCCTTAGGTTGATATGACCATTCTAAGCTTGACATATGACTGCTACCATTTGCATATAACTATACATTTATAAAATGAGTGTTCTAAGATCTTTATAACAGCCTTCTCTATTTTGTTGGGACAACACTATCCTAATATGTGTTGACAGTGCTAAAATATGAATAATGGTATGATGATTAGTAAATACTCGTGGGACCTTGATGGTTGTTCATGATTGTAATGGTCCTAAAAAAAGATCATAGAAAAATCCTTTCTTTTAGTGTTTGATCTTCCTTGAAATCCCTTTGATTACCCCTCACACCCTAAGAAAACTCCTCAACCTCATTTCCACGGTGATTTCTTGAGTCATAGGGTCTCTAAGATGGCATAATGATAGTATTTCATGACTGTGACAGCAACAGATACTCTTTTGAAACCTTCTTTGAAACTGACTTCTCACATTCACCCAGTAACTTCACCTTTTTGACACATCATGGCCTTGATAAGGAACAATTTAGTATGGTCATACATCTTTCAAGGCAATCCCCCTATGGATAACAACCTTATGATTTCATTCAATAGTCCCTTAACTGTCCATGCTTTTGATTGTTTTGTGCCTTCTTGACTGTGTACGATGGTAGGGTTTAGAAAGATGCAATTTTTTTGTTGAAATTCACAACATCTTGATGGTATTGCGACCATGATCTTCTCATATGACACGAGAAGAGCTATTCCATAACCTTGCTATCTCATAACCTTGATTATTATTATTAGAAGCATGGAAACAAACCTTACAAGAAACAAAGCAATGATTAGATCCCAATATGATCATGAGATACCCAAGCATCTGTATTAGTCTAAATCATAAAATCTCTTCAAATAAAGATTGATCCAAGGGTTTGGTGAGTTGCCATTGGCACCCAACCCCTAGGTATTCATTAGAAATCCTTGAATGCTAATTATTACCATTATGCTTCTTTTTTATTAATTCTTACTAATTAGGGTAATCATATAGAAATATATAGTATCTCATGTATTCTTACAAAATTCGTATGGGAATTTTATCAAATGTTGTAGTTGCATTTAATGATGCCTCAAAAAAATGTGGTCTATTGGAATTTTGAAAAATGTTGTAGTTACAACTACCCTAGAAGACATGTATGCAAAATGCAGAAGCATAGAGAAGGTGAGTGAACTATTTGACATGATGCCTCAAAGAAATGTGGTCTCATGGAATGGTATGGTTGCAGGATATGCAAATAATAGATTTGTCAATAAGGCTTTAGAAACTTTCAAGCAAAACCAATTGGTGGGTGTAAAGCTAAAATCCACAACCTTTGACTACATCCTCTTTGCTAGTGCCAAACTAAGATCTTTGGAACACAGTACATGGACATCCATCAAATCATAAAGGATATGGGAATTTTGTAAGATGTTGTAGTTGCAACTATTGTAGGAGACATGTATGCAAAATGTGGAAGCATAGAGAAGGCAAGTGGATTGTTTGACATGATGCCTTAAAGAAATGGAATCTCATGGAATGCCATGATTGTAGGATATGCACAAAATGGTTTTGTTGATAATGCTTTAGAAACTTTCAAGAAAAAGAAATCAATGGGTGTAAAGCCTAATTCCACACTATATCCTCTCTACCTATACCAAAGTGGGATCTTTGGAACATGGTACATGGACATCCATCAAAGCATAAAGAATATGGGAATTTTGATAGTTGTTATAGTTACAACTTCCCTAGAAGACATGTATGCAAAATGTGGAAGCACAGACAAGGAAAGTGAACTATTTGATAGGATACAAAAAGAGTCTAGTACAACAACTATGTATGCAAAATGTGGAAGCATATGGGAATTTTATCAAATATTGTACTTGCATGGAATGATGACTCAAAGAAATGCGGTCTCATGGAACATGCCATTATTGTAGGATATGTACAAAATGGATTTGTTGATATGGCTTTAGAAACTTTCAAGCAAAAGCAATAGGCGGGTGTAAATCCAAATTTCACAACCTTTGACTGCATCCTCTTTGCTTATGCCAAACTGAGATCTTTGGAACATGGTACGTGGACATCCATCAAAGCATAAAGGATATGGGAATTTTGATAGATGTAGTTGCAATTGCCCTAGAAGACATATATGTAAAATGTTGAAGCATAGATAAGACAAGTGAATTATTTGACATGACGCCTCAAATAAATGCAGTCTCATGGAAGCCATGATTGCAGGATATGCATAAAATGGATTTTTTGATAAGGCTTTAGAAACATACAAGAAAAAGCAATTGATAGGTGTAAATGCCAAAATGGGATCTTTGGAATAGGGTATCCAGACATCCACCAAAATAGAATATTTGGAACAACGTATGGATAGACATCAAAGCATAAAGGATATAGGAAATTTGTCACATGTTGTAATTGCAGCTGCCTTTGTAAACATGTATGCAACATGTGGAAGCATAGACAAGGCACGTGAACTATTTGGCATGATGCCCCAAAGAAATGTCACCTCATTGAATGCAATGATTGCAAGATATGAACAAAATGGATTTTTTGATAAGGCATTAGAAACTTTCAAGCAAATGCGATTGGCGGGTGTAAAGAAAAATTCCACAACCTTAGCCAGTATCCTCCTTGCCTATGCCAAAATGGACATCCATCAAAGGATAAAACATATGGGAATTTTGTTAGATGTTGTAGTTGCAACTACCATCAGAGACATGTATGCAAAGTGTGGAAGCATAGACAAGGAATGTGAATTGTTTGGCATGATGCCTCAAAGAAATGTCACCTCATGGAATGCAATGATTGCAATATATGAACAAAATGGATTTTATGATAAGCCTTTAGAATGTTTCAAGAAAATGCAATTGGCGAGTGTAAAGCCAAATTCCAAAACCTTAGAAATGGTATGTTTGGAGCACGACATAGACATCCATCAAAGCATAAACGATATAGGAATTTTGTCAAATGTTGTAGTTGTAAGTACCCTGCAAGACATGTATGCAAAGTGTGGAAGCATATACAATGAACGTGAACTGTTTGACATGATGCCTCAAAGAAATGTTGTCTCATGGAATGTAATGATTGCAAGATATGCACAAAATGGATTTTTCATAAGGCTTTAAAAACTCTCAAGCAAATGCATAAAGCCTTTAGAAAGTTTCAAGAAAATGCAATTGGCAAGTGTAAAGCCAAATTCCAAAACCTTAGAAATGGTATGTTTGGAGCACGACATAGACATCCATCAAAGCATAAAGGATATAGGAATTTTGTCAAATGTTGTAGTTGTAAGTACCCTACAAGACATGTATGCAAAGTGTGGAAGTATATACAACGAACATGAACTGTTTGACATGATGCCTCAAAGAAATGTTGTCTCATGGAATGTAATGATTGCAAGAGATGCACGAAATGGATTTTTCATAAGGCTTTAAAAACTCTCAAGCAAATGCACAAAAGTAAATTTCAACCATTTACGCAAATTTTGGCACATCTAAAACCAAATTGCATAACCTTATCCAACTTCCTCCTTGCCTATGCCAGAATGAGATCTAGGGAACATGGTGTGGACAACCATCAAAGCATAAATGATATAGGAATTTTGTCACATGTATTGTATTTGCAGCTGCCCTTGTAGACATGTATGGAAAGTATGGAAACATAGACAAGGCGCATGAACTGTTTGAAATGATGCCTCAAAGAAATGCATAGTCCCACATAATGCAATGATTGCAAGATATGCACAAAATGGATTATTTGAAAATGATTTATAAACTTTCAAGCAAATACAATTGGCATGTGTAAAACCAAATTCCTGTAACGATAATTGATCATCATATTAAATATTTAATATAAACTGTCATTTATATAATGTCATGAACATAAGATCTGGTTTATATACAAAGCCATATAGGCATGTCCAAAGAAAGACATACATGCATATATAAAAAAAATATACATCGGTAACATACAAAAGTATGTATACAAAGCCATCTAGGCATACAAAAAATTTCCCAAAAACTAGTTTCCTATGGACTTTTATGAAATAATTGGCAGCCCTTGCTTGACCGTGAAGATGGATAGCCAATCCATGACTCATCCTCTCTCTGTCATCGAGTAGACCTCTTCGACAAAAGTTCATCTAGCTCCACCTGTTAATACAATCAAATAATATGCACATTAATATAGAAAATGTACATGAAATATATAACATCACATATGTAATCGATCACTTACCGCCATCCGATGATCACTCTCCATCATCTTGTCTCTCTCTTCATCTATAGTTGGATGGGCTGGAGTTGTGACCTCCTGTGAGAAGCATCAAGAAGCAAAATTGACTAAACATAAATATCATTTATGTACATCAAATGACATGAGATAAAACAAGAAATACAAAATTATGACATTTTCATGTTATTGGCTCATACCTCAGTCAAAGGATTTGAAGACATCATGGCTGCAACAATGCTTACCTGCACTGACTCACGAAGATGAGGAGGAGTCTCCACATTCAACATCTGAAAATCAAGTTCAAGATTATTCAACCAAAATAAATACATAACATTATTTTTAAAATGCATAATGATTAGAAATGGTTAAAATTACCTCTGTAAAAGTGGTGGATTTGTGTCCAGGGGACCAAGGAAACCATGGAGGTGTCGGTGACTATTGAAATCATCAAATTGTCACATAATAATATTACCATTGACATATCTACAATAATTATGATCATGTGATAAATTACATACCTGCTGACTTGACCTCCTCTCATAACCCGCCAATGGATGGCTAACGGAGGATGGATGAAGACTCTGACCCTGGAATTTCATTGCACAGATAATTACATACATTTGACTTATAATATAGATAATCATATAAAATTAATTACAAATTTCAAATAACAATATATTAAATCAAGATGAAACTTGTAACAAATTACCTGAGAGTCAATACCAAATGTATGTTGTAAGATATCATCACTGAGAACAAGATCATTCAATATGGATGCCTCCATCAATGGATGCTACCCCTGCATCGCAGCATCCTGTCGAGAGTCCTGACGTGCATCCTACATCCCATAATCACACAGGTTCCCACATGAACTGCACAAATGTGGGGACACATGATGCCTATTGCTATCACCCTCATCAGCCTAGGTAAGATCATTAGCATACTGTGATAGAGATTGGGTGAGAGTAGTCAATGAATGTAATGTCTCCACCTCAACACTCTCCTTCAAAGTCGAAGGGACTGACCTACATTCTAGCCTCAACAGGGGTACAGGCACACAATTTTCATCTCACTGAGCCCCGACTCTATCTTGGGCAGAGCCACCACCTCTACCCTGGAACTCATGAATATCAAAATAATTGAGAATCTTCTTAAGGACAAACTCGCAATGGAGTTTCCTCAAGAAATATTGTGGTACCTCATCATTGTTGCATGGGTGCTCATCGAAGACCATGTACCATTTATCCCAAACGTTTTGGGATATTTCTTCATTCCTACACTAATGAATAGGAAACCGTTTGCAAGTTTCTTCTAAGCTTTGGCCAGTTTTGGGATTAATAAAGTGTGCACATAATTGAGATTTTGTAATTTTTTCATTCTTCACTTATTCATATGACAACTTGTCAGCATAGGCTGACACCTCTCCCTATAGTCTTAGAATTCAATGATTTGTTTTGTCACCAAATCGGTGTGGGAAACAATCTCCTCTAGTGACTTTGCAAGCGCTCTCCTATGATTGGTGCTTGCACTTGGATTATTTAGTGCTTGAATAAGAGTTTGAAGATGTTTCTTGTATTCTTTTATTATCCGTATGTAGTTTTCTTGAGTATCCCTTACATTGTGAGGACGTGAAGGTGGGTTTTGAGGGTTTGGAGGGTTTTGGGGATTGTTTTCACTCTCATCAGCTGGATTTGGGTTTTCTCTTGCCTCAATAACTATAAATGCAATATAAAAACTTTAATCAAACATTGAAAAACTCAAAAATTCTTCTCAAACTAACAAAAATTGATCAAACCCTATTTTCTTCAGCTGCTAGACCCTCCAAATTTGTTGCACGATGTCTTTGCCAATGAGGTGGCATCATGAAAATGATGTTTTCTCTCTTGCATGTGCTTGGAGAGGCTTTCCTTGAATGCACTCGCAGTTTCTTCTCTATTTTTTTGGCACACAAACTCCTTTGGTCACGGTGAAATGGTAGAAATGAGGTTATTTTGCACTTTTATGTCAAAGAAAAATGTGAGTACATTATAACGCGCTCATATTTTGCCTTTTTTTGGACCAAAAAGTCCCATGGTGGCAACTTTTTGGTCACCCATCTTTGTGTATACACCCTCTTCATCTTCTTAGCAATAGTTTTGGAAAAAATCTTATAGACAGTATTGCACAAAGCTATGGGTCATACATCAGAAAAATTCAAAATATGATCTTAGGAATTAGAGCTAGAAAATACTTATTAAGATCTCTTAACATTTGTTTTGAGGTGAAAAGTTCCTTAGAAGCCTTCAAAATGTCATCTTTGATAATATCACAGAAAGCTTGAAAGAACTCAATAGGAAATCCATCCACACCTAGAGTTTTATCTTTTTCATCATAAAAACAACTAGCTCTAGCTCATCCATGGAAATCAGGTTATTGAGGAAGTAACATTACAAGCCATAGTTAACAAAGCATGTGCAGTTGTTTATGGATAGTGATTTACACTTTCTTATCAACATATTGTAACCTATAAAAATAAATTTTATATTTATATTGTTCAATATAAAAATATATACTTTAATTAAATGAAATGACATTGCTTTGTGGCTTTCACATAGGGGAGAGGGCTTGGCACCCACACTCCCTAAATTCATGCACCCTAAGCTCCTAAATGGTACATCAAATTTTTATGATTTTTTTGGGTTTCTTCATACGTGACTTAAGAGCTTAAAGATTTTGTTTGGGATTCTGGGTAGTAATAAGGACCATGGGATGAGTTGTTATGTGAATGTAGGTCCTTAAGTGGTCATTTCAGAGTGTTGATTGTAATGTGTACATCTATATCCCCAATAAATGTGTGCTACACCACCAATAAACTTTCATAAATCCTTTAATTGATAGTTACAAATCCACATAAATGGACTCCTACATGAACATCCCTTGTTTTTTTTGCTCTATGAATGCTTTTCATTAGAGCTATGGACTAGTGTGGCCACAACACGAAGGACCTCATCCCCTAGCATTAACACCTGGCATGAATTCTTGCATCAAAGTTGGAGGTTCAAACCTGCAAGCTCATTGGCCTAATGAAGGCCCATAGCCTGTGAACACAACAACACAGCAAAGGCACAAGACTTGCGAGTAGGTTAGCCCAGTGAAGACACAAGCCTGCGAGCTCTTTGGCCCAGCGTGGGTTTGAACCCTGGTAGCTACCACTACAACCGAGTGACTTGACCACCGAACCACACCCTAAATGGCTGAACATCCCTTATTTATCAATGACAAAATATATTTTAAATACCCTTATTAGAAGTTTAATGTGTCACATTATACAAAACTTCAAGTCATGTTTTATATATATTTCAGTCCACTAAATTAATGTCACCACACCATTTGAAAGTCTACATTTACCCTAAACCTAATCATCTTTATGCAATTTCATTCTCCTATGACAAAAATCCTCTCTTTGTTAATGCCTTCAAGTAGAGGCATCTCATTCAATGCCTTCACAATGTCCTCCATGTAGGGGCAATTTACCTATTATTTCTAATGCCTTTGGTCATCGCTCAAGATTGGATATATAGTATCCTTCATCACAAATGTGGGAAAATTTTCATGGCCGTTGTTTACAAATACATGATTAAAACTAGCCTAGATGGTCACATTGCTTGTGTTTTGTTTACTTTCGTTTTGGGTTTTTATTTTTGTTATGGACAATGGTGCTGAAAAGTTCTACTTCTCATTTTATTTTTGTTCTTTCAAAATTTATGAAAAGAACATTGAATATGAGGATTTCTTTAGAGTCATGGTTGTTGTAGATATTTTAGGTAACAGAGGAGTAGGTTGACCACCTATTGACTGGGAAACAAGATCTCGCATTACCCTTGGTGCCACTAGAGGCATTGGATATCTCCATGGTAGTGGTAGCCAAATTTCTCATGGAAACATTATGTCTTCCAATATTGTTCTTACCAAGGACTACAATGCCTATGTTTTAGATTTTGGTCTTGCTTAGTTAGTGAGTACAACTCATCTACTAGCCGAGTTGTGGGATATAGAGATCCAAAAGTTACTGATGCTCAGAAAACATAATAGAAGGTTGATGTTTACAGTTTTAGTCCCTCATTTTCCTCACATACATGCAAGTGATAGTGTTAATCTTTCTTATGATAGTGGCTATTGATTTCTCCTATAAGAATTTTATGCAACATGTTTTCTCCTTAGATTTTCCCCATTCAAAATTTCATTAGATTCTATAGTGTAATTGTTCTATTCAATAAATAGAATAATTTTAATTATTTGAATGGTTTTTTTCTTGCATCAAATATTTTTTGGGAGGAAAATACAACTTTGTACATCATAGGAAAACTTGTTTGCATGTACTATTTAGAGGTATTGTAATAGATGGTTAGATGAGCCTTCCCTATGGGGACACATTGTATAGATGGGTTTCTTTGTTGAACTGGCTACTTGGCTTGATGTTCTCTTTAATCTCGTTTAAGGTCTTTGCACTCCCAACTAGTAAATACATGCTTATACATTATGGAAGCAAGTGAGGAATTTAATACACTACCTATCTACATTCATGGTGGGTTTAGTGGTTGGAGTTATTCTAAGTGTTGCAATTCTCCAAGCATTGCATTTGCTAGAGGTTTATATGCTTACACACTTATAGGGCAGCCATCCAAGAGCCATAAAGCATATGTAGATGCATGCAACATTGCAGAACATGAGTTAGAAGAATTTTAAATTCATCCATGGAATGGATTCTCGCATATGCATTATGGTAACATATTGATTTGTTTTCTAGTTAAAAAAAATGGTTCCAAGTCCTATTCTAATTCTTTTTAATGTTTAACAGGTTCATGTACAAATCAAAACTATCTACTATTTTGTGGGAGAAAACAAACCATTAAATTCCTATTTAGAAGCATTACAAACCACATAAAGGTTAGGGTACAAAGGAGGGATGACCAAGGGATTGGGCATAGTATGCATGTATAGAATATCATTTGGTCTTGGGCATTAGCTTTTTGGTATGTGGGAGTGTTTATTAGAAATGACCAAACTAATGGAGGCAAACATTCACTACCATTTTCTTTGCTATAGTTAGTGGAATATATGCAATCTCTATCTTAGTAGAAAAGATGCAAGAAATGAAATACAAGATAATCTTTGCAATTTGGTTGCAATGTTTTAGCTGATAAATAATGTCTATTTGGATAGGAGTTTAGGGCAATTATTCTCTAATATTACAACACTTGGAAATGAAAAATTGGCTAGATACAAGTTGATGGAGATCATCAAACAACAAACTACTAAGAAAAATTTTGAAGAAAAAATAGTTTAGCTCTTCCTTATATGCGGGCACAACTTTCTTGGTTAAAAGGGCCACATATATACCCATTCACCAATACTAAAACCTAAACAATGCACAACCAAGGGTTCTACTAAAGGTAAAATTTCTCAAATAGTAAAACCATTCTATATACCTCACTGCCATTCCAATCCAATCTATCCCATGGGAAATTACATTTGCTTGTGTGGCTTGTTTTCTTGAGTGGTTCTTCAAACCTTCAAGATTTTCCTACAAACATTGATGACTACTCTTCATTGGAAAGAATGAATTTGAGTGATTGTCATAATTTTATGTGAATTCTAGACAACTCCTATCTTTTTAATTCACAATCACTTGCATTGATCTAGGGGTCTTGCATATTTTGTGGCTATATAAACCATTTAAATTGTGTTATTACTCATTATAGGCATTAAAAGTTGTATGCAATACACTAGCATCCAGTCCTATTTTATATTAGTGATGATGCACTTGGATGCTACTCTACACTCAAAATAAGTTTTAAATAATGAATTTGAACCAACACAATCTATCTCTCAAGATTAAATTTTCAAAAAATTGTAGCAATTGTTATGATCATAAATATATCAGGCTTAGCACAACTTGATATTTTAAGAAAATCTTGACATATTTTGTGCACACACAGATTTCAAGGAAAGAGGGGTAGTTATCTGGAGGTCAAAAGCAATGAGTAGCAATAGCTAGGGTAGTGTTAAAAACCATAAAATTCTTCTCTTAGATGAAACAACCAATGCTCTTGATGTAGGATTTGAAAAGAATTCTACAAGAAGTTCTTGGCCATTTGATAATAGGAAGAACTATTGTTGTTGCTCATCGTCTACCAACCATTAGAAATGTAGACATTATTGTTGTTTTGCAACAAGGTTAGATTGTTGAATTAGGAAATCATAATAATAAAAATAAAAAATTTAACAATTTAATAATAAGAATTACAATCAAAGGCATAGTGACATGGTTGCATTGTGGAGCTACAAGTTTTCAGGTCTGAGGCATTTTATCTTGTTGAGAGGGTGGGTATGTATTGATAAAAAAAGGTGTAAAATGACTAATCATGTTGTTGACAACCATGCCATAATGGAAATTGAGCAAGGAAACAATGGGGTTCATGTGATGGTAGGGGGGTTGAGTCTACTTAGTGAGACATTGGGGAAGAAGAAAACTCATACAAAGGCATCGATGTTTTAGCTAGGCTAATATGGTAAGATTTGAATGTAACAAAATGTGTTGGTAGTGATGAAAATCACATATACTATTAACATCCATAAATTTTACACTTTAAAAATAATAATTATAATTTTTATATCTTGATAATAATAAAAATCTATGAAGAGTATGAATATGATCACTTAAATATAAAATTATGTTAAATGTTTGTGTAGTACTTATAGTAATTGGAAGATGTCATGTGGATGTGAGAGCAAGTATGGGAATATGTGCCCTTGAGAGCCCATTTAGTTGAGGAGGACTTGTATTTTGGTAGCTTAGGCACCAATGATGGATCATGGGGACATGTAATTGTAACTTATTGACTTTTGTCCATTCCACAAAAGGGTGGTTATTTTAAACATTATATCCTGTAATTAATTTAAAAAGTGTGTATTTTATTTTGAAAGAGTCCCCATTTGGACCAACTTGTCTTGTATTGCAGACACATATGTTGTCCACTTGAATGTGTAACTACACATGCAAAAGTGAACATGTATTGGTGCTTTCAGGATATTTCACTAGACTTTTAATTTACTTGTATTAATTAGTGTAATATATTTAATTGGAAGGTTTTTAATTTTCATATATTGATTATTGTAATATATTTAATTGGAAGGTTATGTGCACCACACCATAACAACTAAGACATGGACATATACTACCCCATAAAATTTTTACATTACTAAATAGGATAGTCTCTTACCTAAACTACCCATGTGGAGGTCGTTATGCCTCACCATGGGTTCATCATTATTACACAACATATTGTCGCATAAAGGCGGCCATGGGAGCTTCGTGGAAACCCCCACCAAACTAGAACTCGTCTTTGTGCCGACCCTGAAAATAGTGATACCTTTATACCCCACAGGCGGAATAAAGTCCAAATACACCTTGGATTGATTTTGACATCTAAAATTTAGTGGTTTTAAATATCGCGAGACAAAATCTGAGAAAGCGTTTGATAGCGTGAGCCCGGTCATCATATGGGCCTTCCTCGTTTTGACGTCCAAGGGAAAAGTAGAGGTTTGAAAGAATCCACGGACCCCTTGCTTGCAATATACGTCTTCACCAGGCTGGATTAAAGGCGGGAACTGTCTTGGCTTAAATTAGTTTAAGGGGCCTAAATTTCGCGGTCGATCCAGGCAAGACAATTATTTATTTAGAGTAAATGTGAAAATATATTTTATTTAAAAAATATATATCATAAATTAAAAATGTATTTTATTATGATAAATGTCAAATAAAATTTTCTCTTCTATAATATAATCTTCCCAAAATTTTCATGTCAAATTTAGGCCTATACAACTATCAAATTTAGGCCCAAAGTTTCGAATGACAAATATGAAAGGAGATGTTTCTTTTTCAATACTTAAAAAATGAACCAGATCTTTATCAATAAATAATTAATCTTGCCAACTGAAAACGGGATAGAACATTGATGCATTAATACAAACAAAAGCATTAGAAGAATATAGATTGAAATAATAGAAGAATATAGATTGAAATAATAGTTTATATTAAAGTGAAGTAAATCAAACCTTTTTTTTCAATTTTTAAAATAAGTGATTACTTACCTTTTTGTTTTTATGTACAACATTAAGGAAAGCTTAAGTAATCAATGGTCTTATCACACAATCATAGTTCATGCTAAAACCAATGGGAATTATTTAAGAAACCCCAAGTTCTATTATCAACCAACAAAATTAGTCTTTGCTTGAAATATATTCATAACTTTATTGTGAACAACTTTATGCCTTTACATATAAAGGAAAATAAAGTTTTCTTAAAGTTTAATTTAACTTAATTTAATAGAATGTATATATATATATATATATATAAATTATTTCATTTAGTGTAGTGTAAATAATAATAGTCAATATGTAGTGTATATAGTAACCACACAAATTTAAAAGAACAAATTTTTTATTTCTTTTTTAATGAACGTGCTATAAAAAGGTACACAACAAGGAGTTGAAGTGTGTTGTTGGCATTACAATCCCATAGATTGATTTGAAGAACCAATGAAATTTGATCTAGAGCACTATGTACCTAACACCAACCCCTTTCGACCTTAAGACTCGAGCTTCCTAACGGATGCAAGACTTCTTCCCAAGCTCCTTCAAAATAAATTCTAGGGCCATGGGTACCTCTGGATGTGCAACAAACTTGCCTCCATAAATTTGAGACTGCTTGTGAGACATGATATATATAGGAGCTTGATTTTGTCAAAAAACATGCAAGACATCACTAGATGAAAAAAGATTGATAAACTTCAATAATGTAAAGTCTGGGTTTATGAACATCTAAGCCTTCTAGACTTGAAACAAACTTTAAATAACTAAAATCTAGAAGGATTTTTGAATATGGTATTAACTTGTCTTGTTTCTTGCAAATCTGAGTTGCCCTATATAATCAAGTTGAACAGATGTTTTAAGTATGAAATATTAATTTGAAGTCTATCAAGCCTAGGGTTGGAAATCCCTAGGGTTTTATTAATCAGATTCTAGAGGGTGGTGTCATGTTTTAAGTTCACTTTGATTCATGTCTATTTTCTCGATGGACACAAAAAACCTTATGTAATCAAGCTTACTAAATATCCTTGAGTCACTGGTATTTGTACTTTGAAGTCCACAATTGTAAGTTGTTGCACATGTCATTAGAATTTTGCATGTGGCTTGGCAGTGACATGGGCTAGGGCCTAAGGGACTCGAGAGTGGACTAATAATAGAAACATGACAATCTCTATCAAGTGTTATTGGTCCTTTGACCAATGTGCAAGGTTCCTTGGACACAAGGAAGGAAATACAATCTGATTGATCAAATAAGTTTGGGTCTACTATTGTTGACAAATTCATGGCTTTAAGATCTTGGATGCGGACTTAATATAAAATTTGACCTAAGATGCTTGTAGGTTTGTCCAATAGTTTCCCCGAACCTTTAAATTCAACATTTAATCCTTTTAATTCATTTAGATTTCAAATTATTATTCATTGTGACTATACTTTATCATTGTCAACATAGTCAACCAAGATTTAAATATTTGTATTTGTCATTGCTTTTTTAACATATCAATATATTTTCACTAAAAGTTGAATATCATTATCAAAACATGTGCATTGAAGCCATCGAGCATTAGAGTATCATTCAAGAAATGAAGGCACTCTACAATCTTTAAACTTTTCATTTTATTTCTTTTTAATCTTTCATGAAATTCATCATCAAAAGCAATGAAGTCAACAATCAAAGAAAAAGATGATTATCCAAATATTATCGAATGTATGGAGTATTAAGAAATGAGATATATGACACATTAACATATATCCTTGCTCAATTTATCCTATTCACTTTCATCATCTTGAGTATCATTCAACACAGTTGTTAACATGCCATGCATCTTTTTCAATAAATGTTTGACATATCATGCATGTGACTGGTAAATCAAGATAGTCAAATGGATATCAACTCCCAAATATTTTTTTTCCAAAGCATTTATCAAATCATAAAGTAGTGCAAACAATATGAGACCTTTTACTTTGATATGTAAAAAGCTTGTTTGAACTATTCAAGATTATTTCAAAAATGGAGAAACCCCAAAACTTTGAACAAGATTATTTCAAAGTTATTTCGATATCATTCCAACTATGTGCCTCTATATTCGAATATCAAGTAGGTCAAAATATATGAGATACTCATGCCACATTTGACTATCAAGAAGTCATTATAGGAAAACCCATTATAACTTGAAGATAAAGGGAAGAAGTTTCATAAAACGGTAAGAACCTTAACAAAGCATATCAAATACATATGCATTTTTATCACTTGAGAAACCCATCAAACTCAAATATATGAGCTCAAAATCTCCTTATGTATTAGTAACTCTTTTCTTTAAACAAAAGTTACATTAACCAAGAGAAAATACATGTAGTAATGACATCTCAAGCATTTACCATGTTCATACCATCTCAAACCTTTTTACTCTTTGTTGCAAATATATAAGGATTTAAACATGATATGTGAACCCTCAGAGCTAACAATCTTTCTTTTCAAGCATTTACCATGTTCACAACATCTCAAACTTTTTTCTTTTTGTTGTAAGTGTATAAGGATTTTAAAATGATATATGAATCCTCAAAGCTAACAATCTTTCTTTACAAGTATATATCAAATGCAAAACAAATGATGTCCATGATGAAGAAAACACATAATATCATGCATGCAAATAGAAAAGATGTCTTCAACATATACCCAAATGAATGAAAGGATATTCAATACTTGATAGCACATGAAACAATAAAAAATTGCAAGGCACACAAAATGTGACAGAATGTCTCTAAGACATCCAACCCCATCAATTCAAATGATTGTAGAATATGCACAAAATGGATTTGTTGAAAACTCTTTACAAACTTTCAAGGAAATGTAATTGGTAAGGAGCATCCCCCACAATATTGTGTCCCACTTATGGGACATCCTGATTTGTATCTGAAATCACATATTTTTTAGAAAAATTAATGCTTTAAGCTTTGAGGGATTCCATCTAAAGGGGTTTAATTGAAGGGGGTTAGATAAAAACCCCCTTAGATCAAATCCCCTTAGAAATAACCCCCCTAGTCTTAAATCTAACCCTTGATGGAGTCTCCTCTGTACCTATCAAAATGCTGACAAAAACCAATTTTGCTTCACCTTTTGGGGGATCAAATGAAGTCATAAATTCTATTTTGTAAGTATGTAGACCTTAGTATAAGCTTTCCAAAAAGTATGATTTTGAATATATTTCATTTGATTATTATATTTATTTTCTATTTTCTAGTGAACATAGGTTTTCATTGAACATCAAAGTCTATATTCAACACATGCAGAAAAATAAAAAAAATATAGAAAAAAAATTCTAAAAAATATCTACACACTAATTATTGATGTCCTTGTTTCTACAAAAAAAAAAAGTTAATTTGGATACATACAAAAAAAGTTATGTTGTATGGTATAAACCTATGTCTGAATTATAATTAATCTCACTTCAAAAATTAATTAAAAAAATATGCAACAAAAAATTATGAAAAAATATTTGTGCACTAAATATTGGTATTACAAATCTATATTTAAAAATTTATAATTTTATTCTTTCTATAAAAAAAGTTATGTTATACGATATAAACATCACTTTTAAAAATACAATTAACTATAAAAAATAAGTTATTAAAAGTTACGTAAAAAAACTCACAAATTATGTCTAATTAAAAATAAATATATTTAGAATCTACACACAAAATCTCAAAAATCATTAGTTCACATCATCTTCAAATTCTTAACGGATTAGTTGCTATAAGTGTCAGAAAGTGAAAATTTTGTTAAAAATGTTGATTTCAATGTCTCACTTTGACCAAAATGCGGGACACAATATTGTGGGCAACGGTAAAGCCAAACTTGACAACCTTTGTCAGTATTCTCCTTGCCTGTGCCAAAATAGGAGCTTCAAAACAATGTATGGACATCCATGTAAGCATAATGGAAGGGGAATTTTTATCACATGTTATAGTTGTAGTTGCACTACATGTATGCAAAATGTGGAACCAAAGACAAGGCACGTTAACTATTTGACATAATTCCTCTACTATAACAAAAAAATCAAGTCCAAGCAAAATACAAAAAACATTCTAGCAAACATTATACCTGGGTAATGTAAATGACCATCCAGTCCAAAATTGTTCAAACCTCATATCCAAATAATCTTAAATCCTACAAATCTACAAACTCATTTTGACAAAAGATCTGGGTATTCTTAAACATCATCCAATTCAATAGTCAAAAGTCAAATTTGGCTCGTAAAAATAAGACAAATATTTACCCTTTTTTGGTGTGGGTGAGGTGTAAAATTGTCATTGGATGTTTGACCATTAAACTGGATGATATTTAAGTAGAATAAGAAAATTCAAAAACACACCCTTTGCAAATCTAAAAAGTCGCTAGCAGCAACTACCCATAACAAAATAAATGCATGCAAATGACAAAAACAAACTACACATAGCAACCGTAGCAAACTCATGAACATAATCATAAAAAAATCATCACATCAACAAATGCTGCTGGGACAGAGGCCTCCAAGCTGATGTCCAATTAACAAAGCAATTCTTTATCACTTTCACCCACTTGTTATCTTAGTGGCCATTCTCCAAGTCGTATAATTTTCTCTGCCTTGAATTGAATTACTTCCAAATTCAATCCTACTTCTTGTTCGATTGGGATTGAGTATGAAAACGAGAAAAATCTCGGAAACCAACAAACTAGAAAGAGATGACCCCGTCCTTTGCAAAAAAAATTGGTAAATACATAGAAATCTAAGATAACAAATTCCATTAATTTTGTTGAACCTATAATCATCCCGAATGCCCATTACATCTTCTTCGTTACAACAGAAGAGAATGATTTGACAAGGAAAAACACAAACAAAATTCCAATTCCATGTATTTGAAAGTGGAGATAATTGGCCTTGTAGCTTAACTTTTTAGAAGTCGACACGTGGCGGCGCCCTATTATTGTTAGTTTTTTTATTATGATTGTTCTTCACAAAATCACAACAGCAGAAGAAAAAATGCTTTTCAGTGTGGAGGGCCACAAAGATTCATCCAGCCTGTTTGATTTACACAGAAGTTCTGTAGTGAATGTGGTGGGACCAAACACATTATCACAACATCAGCAAATACCCCATTCTCACCAGTCTCTTTGACAAATATTCCTCTCACATCTGTCAAATGTTTGGCATATATTAGATCTTTAACCTTTTACCACATATCATAGGTTGGAAGTAAGTGGTCGGCAAACTTGTTTTGTTGTCGGAAGACTTCTTATATAAGGTTGAAAGTAAGTAGATGGCACAAAGTAAATAGATAGCTAAACAATGCTAGTTATACAGTTAGAAATGCTTTTGAATTAAAATATACATAGTTTAATCTAAAAGTATTTCTAATTGTATTATATGGACTGTGGAAAATTTATACCTACTAATGTTAGTTATTTAGAAATTTTGTTGTTTCGAATAACAAATAAGTTTTTACTGAGAATTTTAGCATTTCAAATAATAAACAAATTTTTATTACTTCTTATCCTTTTCATGGTTGGAAGTAAATAGTTATTTGAAATGTAAGATGTTTCAAACAGTAAATAAGTTTTTGTTACATTTTATTGTTTTTATCTTTTCAAATATTAAAAACAATTTTCACCTTTAAAATATGTCAAATTTGGGTGAATTTAATACAAATATTCAATGGGCACGTCGATAGGCATCTACAATAAGTGTTGTTTTCTTAGGTGCAAAAGAACGATAAGAGAAAATGAATATTGTATTGGTGTTACAAAAACAATGCAATTACACAATTTGGAATTGAGTGCTTTAGAGTGCATCAACATATGCAAGCACTGTGAAATTGAGGATACAATAGCCACAAGACGGGCCTCCTCCCTTTTCTTGAAAGAGACGAATACATTGTCTTGCATGTGAGCATATCATTGGAAGGAAAGGTTGATGAGTTGCACACATCTACCAAGCACCAAACACGGAAGATTGCAATGAAGACCAAACCCTGACGTTCGATAGGGCCAATGTCTATCATGACCTTGTCAAATGCAAGAACCTAGGCTTTATGGATGGTCAAAGCCCATGCCATCTTAAGGGTGAGTTGTTGGTGAGAACCACGAGTCACAAAAGCAACTAGCACCAAACATAGGTCACATGAATCCCAAGGGATCCATGCATAGTTATTGAACTTAACCATGACGAAGCTCGGTAGCCCAGGAGGTTTTCTACCATTTGTGTAGGCAATAGCTACAATAATTCCCAATGCCCCATTAACAAGTCCAGTGGAAACCCACATATTTCAAGTGAGCATCACCTTCTAGCCAATGAACAAAAGAATTGTGGAAGGTAACCATGTATACAGAAAATGGAAATCAAATAAGGAGCAAATGCATCTATGAACCTACTCCATATTCAACATCACATCAAGAGCAAGTAACTAGCGAAAGGAAATGAAACAATATTACCGAAGTAGTCCTTGTTGCCCTTGATATTTGATAATGATATTTGATGTATAAATGTTGATTGCTCACACTAGCAGCATAACATTATTGATAGAAATAACAAAGGATCAAATCAAACTACTAATCAATCATGTGAATGAAATAAATAAATAAATTACCAGCATGCACAACAATGGAGACAAGAGATTTTGAAGGGGGAAAAAAAAAAAAGAAAAAACCCTCATAAATTATGAAAGATGGCATGAAGCCATGAAATAAAATATTACAGAAAAAGAGGGAGGAGCTCCTCAAGAAATGCACGAGAAGAGAAAATAAGAGAGGAATTAATGAATGAAGAGGAGAGGGCGCCTCATAAATAGAGGTGAGAGGGGGAGTTGCATGCAACTCCCATATGCAACCTTTCATGTGAGTGAGTGCAAAGTGTCAACCTCTTAAGGGGGTGGCTAAATAAATCAAATATTCATCCAAGAGGAATATTGACATGAGTTATCCTCACACATGTGTGAGGATACTCACATTAAATAAATAACTTTATATTTATGAATACAAGTATTTAATAGGAAATAAATACAACCTTTACCTAAGTACCAAGTAAAGATTATTTTTTCTAACATCTCCCCTTAAGCTTTACTTGGGGAAGATTACATCAAATCCAACAATGAGATTATTACAACATTTACAAGAATGGCATAAAAGCCTTGATTTTACAATGAAGAAGAATAGATTTTGAGAAAGAAGCTTGAAGAAGAGGCTAGATGCAGTTTGAGGTAGAACCAAGTCTTCAAATAGATGAGTGAACCAAAGTGCTTGTATAGATGTCTTTGAACAAACTGAATATTGAGCTCCTTTAGAGCCAAGAGAAGTGGATTGATAGTTCTTGTGTTGCCAAGATATGGAACATGTTTCATGAAAGAAACCATAACCACAAATGGATTTCCCATCATTGGGATCATCTTCTAAATCTAAATTAGTATAATCATATAAAGAGATACAAATTGCATAACAAAAGTTTGTGGATCAAATGAATCCAAGCAAAAGTTATCATAGCTAATATAAGAGTAATTCAATGTAGATAAAATAACATTAAGTCTTGAATAAGAGTTCTAGTAAAAATTGTAGCACAAATCATGGCTTATAGCCCAAATTATAAAATGTCAATATATAGATAAAGCAATAATAGTTCTAGGTTTCTTCTCACTACATCATTTGTTGAATTGTAAAGGGAACTTATATCAAGATTAATAATAATGGACTTTGAAAATTAGCCCTAAAGATCATAGTGCCATCATTTTAAGTTTCAATATCAAGGACTTTGAAAAACAGTCCTATAGATGGTTTTAAAAACCATAGTGCCTTCATAAAAAAATTTTAATATCAAAGGACTTTGAAAATAGTCCTAAAAGTAGTTTTGTTAAGAAATCAAATTGCCTTAATTTTAAATATCAAAGGACTTTGAAAATAGTCCTAAAAATGGTATAAAAACCATATTGCCTTCATAAAAAATTTTAAGAACTTGATCCCAATGATCAATTCATCATAAAAATGTAAGTGCATACCATCAATGTGGATGGAAATATTTTCCATGGGGCCCAAAAAAAACTCCAATGAGACTTGATAAAATAGCTAATTCATTATAGATAGGGCTCCCTATGCAACATTACTACAAATGTATCTTGCGCATAAAATATTTAAAGGCTCCATTGAGACTAGATAAATCGTTTACTTTCCAAAATATATATAGATGGAATAAATCCATCAAGAAGGCATATGCTCTAATGAGCTTTTAATTTTCAAAAATATATAGATGGAATAAATCCATGAAGAAGGCAAATACTCCAATGAGCCTAGATAAAACATATAATTTTCAAAATAAAATATATGGATTAAATCCATAAGAAGGCAAATTTACCAATATGGCACAATTATCAAATTAATGAGGCATAATAAAATATCAGATTCCATTTATCAAAACAACATAATTGTACGTGAGAAGGAAACTCTAGATTTGTTGTAAATATTGTGATAAATCAAGACTTAGGTAGAAAAGTCAGAATGATAATTTGACACAAATTGTGTTGAATGAGAAGGGGCACAAATGAAGCCACCTAAATATGTCATTCTAAAAATTTGTGATTGTATAATCTCACAAGGATTGTCAAAAAAAAATGATTAAGTCATAAATAATAAATATAATATATTCATTTAACATATTTCAAGACGATATTCATGCATTTCGAACTACATGAATATCCTTTTTTCAAATACAATTGAATTATAGCATGTACTAAATTATTGGGTTGATCAAGTTCAATAATAAAGTACAAGATTATTTTAAAATACCTAGTTTAAGTTAGCTAAAGAAAGGCAATTTGTTTTTTTTTTTAAATGCTTGATTCAAAAAAATGCCTACAAAAATTGTCTTTTTTTTTTAAAGTCTCCATTTAAAAACAAGTAATAATGCCTTTAAAAAAAGTAATTTTTTGTAAAAAAATTGCCTAATTAAAAGGCAAAAATAAAAAACTTAATAAATATAATGCCTCAAAGGGTGATTTTTTTTTAAAATGCCTAATGACAAGGCAAAATAAAAGGCAAGATTTTAAAAAAAAAAAAAAATTCCTATTTAGGTCTCATTGAGCATTTCAAATATTGCAACTAAGAATTAAAAATAATAACATCTAAGAGATAAAAGAATTACCATGACATAAGGATTCTCAAAATTTCATCTAAAGGCAAATTTTTTTTTTAAAAAACTTATTAGATGAATAAAATGCCTTATAAAAGGCAATTTTTAAAAAAAAAGCTTAATTTTTTTTATTTTATTTTAAAAAATGCCTAATAAAAGGCAAAATTGTTGAAAACGAAACTTATTTAGGTGTCCATTGAAGAATTAAAAAATTATTTTAAAAAAGTCTAAAAATGACTTAAAAAATTAATTTAAAAGGCAATTTTTATTGGTAAAAGGCCTAATTTTTTTAAGAAAATGCCTTATTTTTTTTAAATGCCTAAAATTATTTCCATTTTTTTAACTAATAAAACAAAATGTAATTAATGGAATACCAAATAGAAAGAGCTCCATGATAACTTTAGGCAGTGTATACCTACTTTTCCAAAGATGGGCACTCATCAGCAGATTTGTCTGAAGGTTCTATACACCCACTTTTTCAAAGATAGGAACATTTAAAAAAACAAATAATAATAGCAATTGATACAGAATATTCATATGCAGTCATTAAGAGTAATTTCCTAGGCAGCCAAAGGCAGAAATTCAAGATGAAAGGCAGAGATTTGCTATTTTTAAGACCACTTGAGTGAGAAGTAGCTGGAGCAATTCAAGAACAGAAACTTCTTCAAAGTAACTACTATTGATGATCCCGTGACAAGGTGCCTTACAAGTGAGGACAAGGCTGTTCTATCAAAACTCTACAGGTTTTGGCTCCTGTCATCATCTGTAGCAGAGTCCACATTGATCTCGTCCGTAGGCAGACATACTAGAGAAACAAGTAAGCAACAAATGTGGGCCTTTTAATTTCTAGTTTTCTCAGGCTGGTTCTTTCTCTACCTGACAAAAATTATAGCCTAGCCTTTTCAGACAGTCATTGGAAGCAAGATTGTTTGAGTTGAACTAAAGGGCCTTTGTAATAACAAAGAGGGAAAAACAAAGGATGGCGGTCGACGGGAGCAGCGTCGGGGTCAAAGGATGGTGGGCGGTGAGCAACCCACCCTTAGGGCTAGTGGAGATGGGGCGGGGGGTGGCTTTATGCCTCCCCATAGGCTCGACAAGTCTTAATGGCTGTGGGGCTGAGGCTCAGTTGAGGCTGAGGCCGATGAGGCCCCAAAAAAAATTTATATATATTTTTAAAAACTTTAAGTTTGATTTTAAAAAAATTATTTAAAATATTTTTAATATAGTTTGTAAACAAAATTATGAATGATTTAAAAAAAAATTATTTAAACTTGCAAAATTAATACAAATTTTTGTGTTAAAAAAAAATAAAAATAAAAATTATTTTTTAATAGAAACCCCTAGAAAAATAAAAACCAGAAACAACTAATTAAGATTGTGAGTTAAATAATAAAAAAAATTTATCAGTATTTGGAAACAAATCTACAAGCATGCATCCGAAGAATAAATTTGAATTTGCATATAAAGCTAAAGCCCTAAAATTTTTGTAAAACAAAACTTAGATTAAAACAGAGTTTTTTTAATTTTATTATTTAAAATTCAGATGCATGCACTTTTTTTAAAAAAAAAAGATTTTTTTTGTTTGCAGGTTTTTAAATAAAACCAAAAAGTTGCAACATAATTTTTGTTAAAAGAAGCAGGGCTTAGGGCCCTAAAATAAATTTATAAAAAAAATTGAATGTGAAGATCTAAAAAAATTGAATGTGCATGCAAAAGGGTTAGAAAAAAATTAAAAAAAACTTGATTCTGCACAAAAAAAAAGATTCATTCTCTCTCTCAATCTGCACAAAAAAACTCTTTTCTCCTTGGCTCCACATCTGAATGCATCATAGAAAATATACATTCACAGAAAGATTAGTAGAACCTGCTCTGATACCATGATAGAAATAATAAAGGATCAAATCAAACTACTAATCAAACATGTGAATGAAATAAATAAATAAATTACCATCATGCACAACAATGGAGACAAGAGATTTTGAAGGGGGGAAAAAACAAAGAAAAAAACCCCATAAATTATGAAAGATGGCATGAAGCCATGAAATAAAATATTACATAAAAAGAGGGAGGAGCTCCTCAAGAAATGCACGAGAAGAGAAAATAAGAGAGGAATTAATGAATGAAGAGGAGAGGGCACCTCATAAATAGAGGTGAGAGGGGGAGTTGCATGCAACTCCCATATGCCACCTTTCATGTGAGTGAGTGCAAAGTGTCAACCTCTTAAGGAGGTGGCTAAATAAATCAAATATTCCTCCAAGAGGAATATTGACGCGAGTTATCATCACACATGTGTGAAGATACTCACATTAAATAAAAATACTTTATATTTATGAATACAAGTATTTAATAGGAAATAAATATAACCTTTACCTAAGTACTAAGTAAAGATTAATTTTTGTAACAATTACTCCTGTTGTACGATTTGGCATGAATCCACTGATTTCATGGTTGATCTTGTATGAGTAATGCTATCTTAGCATGTGTTGTGTTAATTCTGTCTCCAGTATTGCATGTATTCTTCTTCTGGATCTGGATATTTGGGTAATGTTTAGATTCTAGAGCATAGAATTCCTATGTTGAATGTCTGACCTTTTAACTTCTGCTCAAGGGGTAGATTAAACTGTTTTCAGGTTGAACATTGGGAAGGGTATACTGCAGTAGGGATGCCATAAGTAGAGATAACTCAACACTCTTCATTGGGAGATATCTGTAAGGCAGATATCATGTGTATCCCCCTGAAATCCAGTTTTAGCTATTCATGCTGATCATTCACAGGTGTATGTCTACCGACTCCAAGCCCTGGATAGGCACCAATCATGCTGTGTTCTTGTGTTATACACCATGTCCAGCTTTGCATCCAAACTTCAAACTAAAACATTTCATACTTCCACCTGTTAGTTGTAGGAGTAGGATTAGGAACCCCCTGCATGCTCTCATACCCAACCAGACATCATGTCCAAGAATGTTGCCAGCCTTGTGATCTATCATGCAGATCTTGGTCCATACATGAGAGTATTCTGCCTGTTGTTGTCAAGTTAGATCTTTCTATCTTTGAACTAGTCAAGGGTACATCTTGAGTTATAGGGATACCCCCCTTGGTGCGGCAGAACCAGAAGTGAAGGGGAGGAGCTCACGCAACCTCCTGTATTCAGTTGGCTGAATCTGCCTGTGCATTAGAAGTGGCAAATCCTAATGCTGATTCAAAGAATGTCAACAGAATGGCGACTCTGCTGGGGAAGGACTGAAAAATGATATACTTGTGGCCCATCCGAGTCACTAACAAAATGATGCTCTGCTGGTGGAATGAACCTGGAAAAGTAGCTTTCAGCTATTAAAAATTTTGTCCTCTCTGGAGAGGTGGCGACTCTGCAAAAAAGATCCCAATGCACATGAAAGATGGATGTATGTGATGTGACAAAAATGTGTTGTACATATTTCTGCATCTGTATGAGAAAAGGTACTTTGTTACTTCCTTTATATTTGCTGTTTTACTGCATAAGTTAGATGCCAGGGGAAGCCTTGGGTCTTAGACAGACAGAGGATGTCTAAGAGTAAGATTTTTATGAATCCAAGTATGAATTATCCCATACTCAGTGGTGAAATGTTGGATAAAGGAATAGAAGAGATAAGAAATAGGTTGATATTCTTAGAGGCTGAGCAGGCCCAGTTAAAGAGCAGTAACCCTGTTGTGTCTGCTAGTCAGAAAGCTAAACCTCCTGTCAGCCCTTTTGATCCTTTGTATGACCAACTGGATTTGTCATGGGTGGATTATAAAGTAGAAACTATGCCTGCTAGGATATACTGTCAGATGCCTAGATTTAGTGGTCACAATGTATGTGATGGGAATGCACATATCCAAAATTTTCACAGTTTTATGGGAAAACATTCATTCAGAGATGAGGATATGTGGATGAGGTTTTTTGTTAGGTCCTTTGATGCAAAAGCAAAAGACTGGTATTTGAGCTTTCCAAAGAAATTTTTTGCCTGTTGGGATGAGCTTGCTGACTGCTTCAAGGAAGAATTTGCAAAAGAACCAGCTGATCTTGTTGCAGAATTGATGAGAATCAGAAAACAAGATAAAGAGCCATGTGTTGATTTCAGTCATAGGTTTGCAGTAGCCCTTTCACATGTCCCTGAAAGTTTCAGACCTGATATTTCAGCCTGTGTTGGCATATTCTTTGAAGCTTTTGAGGAGGGCTCTAGTGCATTACTGAGGGATTTCAAGGTGACAAGTATGCAGATGGCATACAAATTTTTAGAAAATGTAGAAGAAATGAGAAATGTGCACCTGCTGAAACCCCTGTCCCCAGGCTTTGGTGTGAGAAATGGTTATGAAGCTGCAAATGACCAAATGATTATGGCATCATGTGCAGATAAAAATGAAAATAAAAGCATAGAGGTTAAGACTGCTGTGTTTGAACATAATGCTGACAGTACTGCTCAACTGGATTGTTTACCAGTTGAGGATGCCAGTGAAAGGACTAATGAGGATTCCCATTGCAATGATGAGGCATCTGACCATGAAAACAATAACGAGGTTGTGGACAGCAATGAGCAATTTTTGGAATGGACCTGTGGAGAAAATTGTGAGTATTGTACTCAAGACAGAGAAGATATAAGCAAACAGAGAAGCAGTCCTATGTGTGACCCATTGCCTACCTTTCAAACACATGGAGATCATGAAGAGCAGTCAGAAATTGAAATAAGTGCTAGTTCAGAGCATGATTGTTTTTCATTTGATGGCTGTTTTGCTTATGACACACAGGCTGATACTCCTCCACAGAGTCAATCCATTGGTGATGAAGATGTGTGCTCTGCTGCCCATGAACAAATGGCATACTATGATGAAACTGATGCACCTGGGTCACCCATTTATGACACATATGGTGATGAGGATCTGTCTGAGTATGGTGAGGATCTTGACACTATTTTTGACTTGGATTCTGTTTCTCATCCTGATGAAAGAGGAAACAACATACATCAGGTAAGTGACTGTGAAAATGTGCCTGATTGTAAAGAGGTGCCAGAGCCTGATCTTTTCCAGCTTGGTGCTGCTGATTGTTGGGTACATGATGTGCACAATTGTGATTTTGAAAGCTTTCCTTTTGATGTGCCAGCATATAATACAATGAGCCCTGATTTTCCTAGTTGTGTGGTGGACTCTGAGTGTTTCCTATTTGCAGTCCAGCTAGGAGATCATGTTGCAATGCATGATGATGATACAGATGATAACCTGTGTTCTATACCATTTGAGTATGCATTGCTTGATAAATTCTACACCCACATGGCACATGATGTTGAAGGTTATCTGCACAGGGGTGATAATGACAAGCCAAACCAGAGGATTGAATATGCAGATGACAAGATTTGTTTGTGGGTGGATCCTGACAATATCTCCAAGCTTGACCCAGTGCATGCAGATGAAAACAAGATATTTGACAAAGGGAGATACATGTTTTTCTTTTCTTGGTGGCCTTAGGCCATCAAGTGTGTTTGGTGATGCAGGTCAGTGCAGTATTTGACTCTGTGCCCAATGGATAAGGGACTGGTCTGCATCCCAGAGATCTGGGGTTCTCGCTGCAGGTTTTCACCTGCACGTCCCCAGACAGAGCCACTGTTAGTGCCTGAATTGACTGGTAGTTTTTTGAGCAATTTTCATTCAGGCACTTTCCCTAAGAATCCAAAAAATACTCCAAGTGTTGGACCTCCTCAGCATTTTTCAGCTGCATCATCATATTTTCCTGAGGAGGAGGTCATCATCATCATGTTTGTTTTGATGAAGGTCAGCATCATTATGTTCTCCGTCGACCGGTTTCTCATCGTCATCATCATATTGAAATATCGGGTGATGTTTGGTTTTTATCCTGATGATGCTGATGAGCTACAGTGCGCCCTGATTTGCTTGCGGGGGTGATTTCTCAAGTATCCGGTGATCTTTCATTTATCACCTTGCCCAGACATGATGATGATGTTGCCCCGATTTTCTGAAGGGGTTATTCTCTAAGTTGTTCGACCTGACTTGTTTTTTCTTAAGGGTCGTCGTCATCATCATCATATTTCCAATTATCACCGTGTTGCTTGCGAGGGTCATCATATTTTCTGCCTTCATGATATTTCGCCGGGGTGATATTTTTATCATCGGGTGATCTTGGTTATGATCATCCTGATGATGTTGCTGAAGAGTTCTAAGTGTGACCCGATATTCACCGGGGTCATCATATTTGAACGTCAGGATGATCTTAGTCAATATCATCCTGATGATGTTGTATCACTTCATGTTCGTTGTTTCTTCATCTTGATGATGCTGACGTCATTCTTATGTCAGGGTGATATCCGGTTCTCTGCCTATCTGCATCATGATATTTCCGAAGGAGGGGGTGATATTTTCATATCACCCGGATATGTTTGTTCCAGCGTCATGATGATGCTGATATCAAGGAGATATCCGCCTGCTGGCTTCGCGCATTATCTAGTGGGGGTGATCTTTTCGAGCATCATCATATTCAGTTATCGCCCCGATCTTATAGAGGAGCTACAGTGCAACCTGATATTTGAACATCAGGAGGATATTTCCAAATATCTGGTTGTCTTCCGAATATCATGATGATGTTAATATGATGATGACATCATCAAGGTCCGGGGGGGGGTCATATTTCTAACACTGATCATCTTATGGAGATCCCCTGATATTTGTAAACATGATGATGACGTCATCCGGATATGAGGAGGTGCGCAGTGGGCGGATATGATGATGACGTCAGCAGGATATGATGATGATGTCATCAGAATATTCATCGGCCAGACTTTTGGTATAGGCTCAGCAGGAGGATGTTCCTCCGATGGATCAGGTTGTGCCGATTATCATGCAGGTTATATTTCAAATATCATGATGACGTCAGGGTGATATTTCGAACAACAGGATATCATGCTGCTGGAGGATGATGATGATGAGGTCTTATACTAGTGTCGTCAGGAGCAAAAGCATCGACATGATATATGCTCATGACCTAGTATATAAAGTGTTAATGAGGTTGCTGCGGGGTGCATGTGGGATAATTGATATCCTGCATTTTCAAATATCATGATGATGAGTCTCGGCGGGAAATGCTTGCGAATGCAGAATTGATGTTCTTCCCGAGGCCGCGGGTTGGTGCGCCATCAATGGCGATTGTTGCAGAGGTATGGGCGATGGCGTGGGCGGATCTGGTGCCCGATTGAAGATGTACATCAGCAGACAGTGGCGCAGGGCTCGAGAAATCTTCCTGTCTCCTCCCCTACCTGCTGCATTCAAGTTTGGGCGCCAATCTGGTTGTGTTTGAGCGCCATTTTCCTGGTACTGTGTATCTGGCGGGATTTTTGGTCAACCTGGTAGTTAATGCTGAATACACCCTCCTGCTATATAATGCTGACGGTGTCATTCATTCTAGGTTGTTGAAAGTTGAAGATTTTGGCTCTGTAATGCATAACAAGCTGATCTGGTTGCTCTGTACAGTCTAACCTGTGAGTTTATGTATCTCCTGTTGTACGATTTGGCATGAATCCATTGATTTCATGGTTGATCTTGTATGAGTAATGCTATCTTAGCATGTGTTGTGTTAATTCTGTCTCCAGTATTGCATGTATTCTTCTTCTGGATCTGGATATTTGGGTAATGTTTAGATTCTAGAGCATAGAATTCCTATGTTGAATGTCTGACCTTTTAACTTCTGCTCAAGGGGTAGATTAAACTGTTTTCAGGTTGAACATTGGGAAGGGTATACTGCAGTAGGGATGCCATAAGTAGAGATAACTCAACACTCTTCATTGGGAGATATCTGTAAGGCAGATATCATGTGTATCCCCCTGAAATCCAGTTTTAGCTATTCATGCTGATCATTCACAGGTGTATGTCTACCGACTCCAAGCCCTGGATAGGCACCAATCATGCTGTGTTCTTGTGTTATACACCATGTCCAGCTTTGCATCCAAACTTCAAACTAAAACATTTCATACTTCCACCTGTTAGTTGTAGGAGTAGGATTAGGAACCCCCTGCATGCTCTCATACCCAACCAGACATTATGTCCAAGAATGTTGCCAGCCTTGTGATCTATCATGCAGATCTTGGTCCATACATGAGAGTATTCTGCCTGTTGTTGTCAAGTTAGATCTTTCTATCTTTGAACTAGTCAAGGGTACATCTTGAGTTATAGGGATACCCCCCTTGGTGCGGCAGAACCAGAAGTGAAGGGGAGGAGTTCACGCAACCTCCTGTATTCAGTTGGCTGAATCTGCCTGTGCATTAGAAGTGGCAAATCCTAATGCTGATTCAAAGAATGTCAACAAGGTGAAATTGATAACAGAAAGTTTGATCTGCCTATAAGAATTAGATGACAAATTAATTGTTTTGGATCTGACTTTACCCTGGGAAACAATATTCTGATCCATTGCTAGTTTTGTGTTGAGTGGTGGGAAGCAACTAATCGCTAGGCCGAGTGGCAGTGAAAGCAACTCTAGACAATCCCTCGGTAGACAACAAATTTAATAGAATTATAGAAATGCTTAATCACTCTTTTACATTTGGTGGTGAAATAGAATCCGTTAACATTATTAGCATTAGGTTACATGGTTTCTTTTCATAGGCTAGTGAGAGATTACTCTTGTGCAACTTTATTTTTAGCCACCCTGTGCTTGCCATTAGTTATTATGTGTGTTGTGCATTCACACTTTATGCACTGGCATTTCCTTATAGTCTTAAGTCTTTTTTTATATAAATCTATATGTGGTTGGTAGTCACCTACCAAACTAATTTTATCGTGTTGTTCCTCTTTTTTGTCATTATGTGCTTACAATTAATTTAGCACTCTTCTCAACACTACTTGTTGATGTAATTTGAAAGGAGCATTTTGTGAACCACTATGCCAATGCCTACAAAAGGAATAAATTAATGCATTGTGTCATATGTGCAAATAGGTTTCTCTCTTAAAGCATCCTTGAGCTTGTTTGCATTATCTAATCCTTGTCTTTATGCCCTAGTTTTCAAAGCATTGACACCTACAAAATCTCATGAGCCTTTGGAGAAAATTGAACGTGTTTTTCTAGGTACGTGTAATGTTTTTGTGTATTCCCTTTTGCATTTAAAAAATTTGGGATCTTTGTGCATTTGTGTTTTTCTTTAAAGCTAGTCTAGGGAGAGGACCCAATAGCTGCCCATATATCAATAGTCGCCCACCTACGGTGCACTTTACCCCCAATTAAATATATGAAAAGAACCAATACATGTGTACAAATATTACAAAAAATTAACTAAGGAACCTATACATGTGTAATAATAAATTTCAAATGTTACATCAAAGAAACAACCAATCAAATGGTGACACATAAGGCAATAGTAAGGCGATCGGTAATAGGTGCCTTGGTGCACATGTTTTGGTCCAACTATTTTTTGAGTGTTTTTGGACAACACAATGAAAATTTAGTTGATTGAGCTAAACCATTGATACCTAGAACCCCAAATAATAGCTTTAAGCTCTTAAGTCGCATATGAAGAAACCCAAAAATTTTCATTGAAATCTGATGTACCGTTTAGGAGCTTAAGATGCTCAAAGTTAGGGTGAGTGGCTAATGGGTCCTCTACCCTAGCTTTTATTTAGAAGTTATGTTCAAGTTGTTAAGGGTTGGTGATACTTCTGTGAGAGTGGGAGCTTTTTCTTTTAAACTATTGTTAGACCCTGGGTTTAAAATTTTACATCTCTATAAACCCTTGAATTGTGTAAAATGTCAAAATGGCACCCAAAATGGCTACTAGTGAAGATATTGATTTACTTTCATGGGTATCCATTAAAAATGACTATCCATTCATCCATGGTGTATATTCATTATTCATACAACATGACTAACATTCATAGACAAATATTTTACTTTTTGAATCTTGTTTCAGTTTTATGCAACCACGATTGCTTGATATATGCTTGAGGTAGTCAAACAAGGGGTTGAAGAAAAGAGAAATCATAGGTTGAGAATGCCAAATAAATTCACTAAGAAGGTAAGACAAATACACCTCTAGGTTTAAGAGAGACTAAAAGAGTCTTAGCTCAAGTATAGAAGAATACACATTCACATAGGGTGGAGCACAAGTTCCATGTTGGTAATACATTGTAAGTCTACTTGGGCAGAAAAGACAACATGAGCCTTCACAAAAGCTTAAACCATTGATGTATGGTCCTTTTGAGATCATAGAAAATGTAGGATATGTTGGTGTGAAAAATGTTATTCCCTAACCGATTCTCTTCTAGAAGCTATTCACACTTAGTTGTTAAACTTACTTAGGGCACTTTGAGGGTACACATAAGATACTTATCTCTTTGTGTCTCATGTCATATGATTATGACACTTGTCGTAATCATATGTAGTCCTAGGTATGTCCTAGGCTTCTCTTGTACATTATGTATCTTGTATCATCATATTGGATCTTGCATCCTCTTGTATGTTTGTATTATTGTTTGGGATAATAGCATTCTTTGTTGCTTCTCTATTATGTGTAGAAGGTTATTTAGTGTTGCAGATGTATTGATCTTGGTTGATGAGTTCAACATGGTATTTGAGCTTTGATCTTGCAAGCCCTTTCTTAATTTGGAGAGTTTCTACCATTAAATTTTAGTGGGAGCACCTTGCTCAATAGGGATGATGAGTGTCAAGTTGTACCCATGGAATACATCTTTTTACCTCTCCTTTTCTTCTTCTTGATTCCATCTTTCCTAATGTCTGCACCCAAATAAGCTAGCAAGATCGTTCTAGTTAATGATTAATTGAGATAGATTATTTAAGATCATAATTTCTGATTGAGTGACTAATGTGCATGGAATTGATGGAAAAATACAAAAAATTCTCTCTTTTTGAATCAACAGGTGTAGATGCCAGGAACAACAATTTTGTGCATCTCCGGAGATAGTCTTCAATGATCTCTAGAGACAATACTAGAGTACCATGACACCTGAAGTTTTGAAGTAATGAGGAAAGCCTCTCCAAAGTTTTGCGGGAGTTTGGAGTATCTTCGAAGCTGAACAAAAAAAGATACAGACATATCTCTGGAGCTGCAGACAGGGATAGATATCTCCAATGCATCTCGAAGAGCAGAGCATATTTCCAGAATAAGCTGTCAATCAGGCACTCTCAGCAGTGATCTTATCACCCCTCATTTCACTCAAATCATCACCTGAGTGGTGAAGGGTCATCTTTAGTTAAACTACTAGAGTTTTTATCTTTATAAAGTTTTGCATGAGTTACAAATGGAACTAATTCAATACCCATATTTTCAGGGCCTCGCTGCCCAAATGTATTAAGACTCAAACTTAGAATTCTGAGTGGACTTCTGTTCCACTCAGTCTTCTTTTATTGCATGATTATTTTCCATAGCTAGAACAACTAGTGTAATAAAGAGATGGATGTCATCTCATAGAAGAACTAGTAGATAAGATAAGTGATATGTCATCACTCATTTTGATATATACTGATAGAAATAGTAGAAGAAATATACAATGATTTGATTATTCTGATTGCCAGTAATCTCAGTTCTGTGATATCAATATTTTTCATGAATGCAAAGCAAATGGAATTGGATTGAGCTTAGTTGTGATCTTCTTCTTTTGTGCTGATTTTTTACTGTAGCCTTTAGCCCCAAGGGTGTCGAGCAAGGGCCCACTCTCACCACCAAGGCGGAAGGCTAGTAGCATTGCTTTATTACTTCAGATTTTGCTGTGAAAAGTATTTACTGGTTTTAATAGATAGATACATGTTACTATTTTTAAGATTACTTTAAGTAACTTCCTGTTTAATTCTATTTCAACATTCCTTAAATTCATTTAGTAAGTAGACAGATTAATCTTTTCAAATTGGTAGAAGCTATTAAGATTAGTTAGGAAAACTGGTAACTGTAGAATCCCTAGTTGCAAATAGCCGAGGACACAGCCCCTAGATTATTGACATCTGAAAATAGATTAAATGATGAGGTATAATGACACCATGTCATTTTTGGTGCCGTTGTCGGGGATATATTGTGTTAATTAGGGAAACTTGGTTAAAATAGTTTTTAGGATAGATCTGTATGGTTAGAGCTAGAGATTTGAAAGGAAGATATATAAAGCAGACACCCCAACAACAAGCCATAGGGGAAAGCGGTGGGGTGGCACAAGATCTTATTAAAGAAAGAAACCTAGAACCTACTCTGGAAACTACACCTCAAATCAATAATCCCTTAGATCCTCCAAATCTTCCACTTGCCGATTATATCCAGGAATTACAATAAAAGTTTTAGGCAGATCCTTTGATAGAACCTAATTTCCTAGAACCTCAGGGAGAAGAACCAGTACTAAACATGGACAATGATAATCATGAGGAAGAGGAAAATCAGGCTCTGAGAACTTTCTCATATCCTATTGTTTGGGCTACTGGAGACAATGCTCCTATGAAGAATATCTCACCAACACACCTGTCAAATTTTAGAGGACTTTCTTCTGAGGATCTAGATCAGTTTTTGTTTGAATTCAATGTAGTTTGCCAAACTTATGATTATGGATTAGATAACCAAAAACTCAAACTGTTCCCTTCATCTCTGAAAGATTCTACGATGAGATGGTTTATGGGTTTACCATAGAATTCTATCCATTCTTGGGATCAGATGGAAACAAAGTTTTTGGAAAAATACCAGGATTACTGTAGATCCAGTAATAAAAATGAAGACTTGTTTAAAATTAGGCAGGGGGAGGAAGAAACCTTAGAGGACTATGTGGATAGGTTTAATTTTTCCTTGAGAAGGTATGGTAACCCAGTAGATCACTCCTTGGCTAGAACCCTGTTTGTAAAAGGATTGGATAAAGAATCAAAATAGGCACTAGATCTAATGGGAAAAGGAAATATCAACAAAATGGATATACCTATTATAGAAGAACTTTGCAGGAACTATTCTAGAACCCAAAATGGAGTAGGTCATCCAAAACTTTTAAAGGGAAGAATGAAATAGGACAGTTAATGGAAGAGATTGCAAATCTAAAAACAGACATTTTGGTCCAATTAAATACCACATTGGATGGGATTCAAGAAAAAACTAGAACAGCTGATCAAAATAGAACAACTGAACCACTCTCCATCTATTGTCCTAGGTGTAGAAACGAACATCTATTGAGAGAATTTCCTTTGGACAAATCAGAGATTTGTTAGATCTGTGATAGGGAACATCCTACCCGTCAATGTAGTCAACTTCCAGCCTTGAAAAGATTGAGTAAGAAGAATGTTGTAATAGAAGAGGAATTGAACTATGTGGGACAAAAACAAGCTGGGAATTTCCCTTACAATCAGTATCCAAACCAGCCTTCTTACAGGGGTCCTTCTAATTAGGGAAATAATTAGTGGAATCCAACTTGGCATGGGCCTCAAAATAATCCTCCTTGGGGACAGCAAGATTGGCCAAGTCAACATTGGCAAAACCAGAATTGGCAAAATTAGCCTTGGGGAAATCAACAGTGGCCACCACAGTTTGGATCACAAAACATGCAACCTCAATGGGGTTCTCAATAGGGATATAATCAACAATACCAGGGACAACCTAGACGTTTCCAACCTCAACAACAAGATTTACTAACTGGACCCTCCAACACACAAGGTCAATCACCAAATAAACCAATTAGCCAACCACCTTTACCAAGTTAGCTTATACCAAACCCATGTTATAAACAAGGAGCAGCTATTTACATGATAGAGCAAGAAAATCTGGCTGGAATTAATGCTATATATTCAAATAATCTCCAGCTACATTCTGCGAAAGCATTCCCAAGACCATCTCCTCCAACTATAGTTGAAGTAACCAATGATGAGGAACTTGAAAATTTGTCCACTCAACCCCCGGAGGAGATTACTAACAAAAAAGTGATAAAAGAATCATCCTTGAACAACTCCGGAGTTGCCCCTAAAAGACTAACTCCGGAGAACATTCCTAAACATAATTCTGAAAAGAGCTCCGGAGATGCTCCTGAGATGGAAAAACTAGCACCATACCTAGAACGGCTTAAATAGTATGTTCCCTAGAAAAAGATGTTACAAAAAAAAGTCCAAACCAACCTGGAATCAAAACTTTTACAAGAAATAAAGCAACTAAACATTGAAATTTCTCTTCTCCAAGCAATCAGAGATGTACCAAAATTAAATGAGTTCATTAAACAATATTGTATCAAAACGCATGGCAGGAAGAAAAACTTTCCCTCCACAATATAGGTGGAAGGAAAAGTAGTAGATCTATTGATGGGAGAAATTCTCCTCCCAAAATATGGAGACCCTGGAAATCCTGTCATAATTGTTTTCATCTCAGGGTAGAAATTTCAAATGTTCTGGTTGATTTGGGAGCAGCAATTAATGTGATGACAGTTCACACAATGGACAAATTAGCTCTATCAAGTATCCAATCCACAACTACAATTCATCAACTTGATGACCAGTCAGTAGCTGTTCCAAAAGGAGTAATCACTGATGTACCAGTTGTGATAGATTCATGGGAATTTCCAATGGATTTCCTGATATTAGAACCTAGAAACCAAAGAAATGCTTATCCATTGATCTTAGGAAGACCATGGCTGGCTACAACAACAACATCTATTGATTGTCAAACTAGGGACATTGTCATTTCTAATGGGATAGATTTGAAGAAAATATCTCTGTATCCTCTAGCTAAACCATCAATGCATTATACAGGAAGAGTATGGGTGGATGAACTAGAGAACAATGATAACAGTGCCTCAGTAGCTATGGTAACCATCAAGGAACATCTAGGAGAGTTAGAAGAAGAAATATACTATGATACAACAAAAGACATTACTCACATCCTAATCAATAAGGATGTGATGGAACTCGCCCAAGACTCTAAGAGAGAACTCCTTACTTCTTCTCATTGTACCCTCGCCAACATCATTCATTGTGGGGAAACCTTTTACAGAGACTTAGCCACTTTCCACATGTTGCTTCCACATTCTTGTCCTCTCAATACCATGACTCCAATGTGTGGATTAACTACATCTATGGAACAAATCACAAAATAGGTCATGATTTTACCAGGGAAAACACTTAATATCAATACTCAGTTAACAGCCAATCAGGAAGAAAAACTCATCCAACTTCTAATTTCCCATTCAACAACTTTTGCTTGGAAATACCAAGATATGAAAGGCATACTCTTGAGATCTGTACCCATCATATATACACTGAGGATGTTAAACCTGTCAAATAGCCCCAAAGAAGATTGAATCCTGCTTTAAAGGACATTGTCAAAACTAAAATAGAAAAATTACTTCAAGCAGGGTTTATATATCCAATCTTAGATAGTCAATGGGTCTCACCCCTTGTCATAGTGCCTAAAAAGAATGGGAAATGGAGGGTGTGTATTGATTATAGAGAACTCAACAAGGCCACAAAAAGGGACTACTTTCCCTTACCATTCATTGACCAAGTACTGGACAACCTTGCTGGGAGAAAGTATTTTTCTTTTCTAGATGGATTCAGTGGGTATAATCAAATTCAAGTAACACCTGAAGATTAGGACAAAACCACCTTCACCTACTCTTGGGGAACTTTTGCTTACAAAGTTCTTCCCTTTGGACTATGCAATGCCCCAGCTACATTTCAGAGACTTGTTTTAGCTATTTTTGCTAAACTAGCTAATGAATGCATGGAGTTCTATATGGATGACTTTATTTTGTATGGGGATAATTTTGAAGAAGCTCTCACAAACCTTGAGAAAGTACTGAAATGCTGTGAGAAAAATCAATTATCCCTTAGCCATGAAAAGTGTTTTATGATGGTAGAAGAAGGAATTATTTTAGGACACCACATTTCAGAAAAGGGGATCAAAGTGGATCAAAACAAGATAGAAGTGATTAAGCAGTTGACTTCACCTAAAAATCAGACAGATGTTAGAAGTTTTCTGGGTCATGCAGTCTACTATAGAAAATTCATAGAAAATTTCAGCAGAATAGATGCCCCCCTGTTTACCCTGCTTAACAAAGACATAGAATTTCTATGGACAGAAGAATGTCAATCAACATTTGAAACCTTGAAGGAGAAGCTTACTGTCACACCAATTTTAAGAGGACCAAATTAGACTTTGCCATTTCACATATAGACTGATGCTTCAAATGAGTCCATTGGGGTAGTTTTAGGACAAAAGGAGGAAGGAGAAAGTATGCATGCCATTTATTACATCAGCAAAAACCTTACCTCTGCAGAAAGAAATTACACCACAACTGAAAAAGAATTCTTGGCAGTCATCTATTCTATAAACAAATTAGGCATTATATCATTGGATATAAGATATTTGTACACACTGATCATGCAGCCATCAAGTACCTAATGAATAAACCAGTAGTGGGTGCAAGGATCATCAGGTGGTTATTGTTATTGCAGGAATTTGATATTACCATAGTTGATAATCCAAGAAAGTTTAATTTGGTTGCTAATTTTTTGTCAAGATTGCATATAGAAGGAGAAAACCAGCTAGTGGAGGACAAGTTCCTGGATGAACATCTTTTTGCTATCTCCTCTACTGCACCTTGGTTTGCTAATATAGATAATCTTTTAGCTACAGGCTTGTATCCATCCCATTTTACCTCAAAACAAAAAAAATGTTTAATCAAAGAAAGTTTATCTTACAAATGGTTGAATGGTTTACTATTTAAATGTGGTCCTGATTTCATTATACGCAGGTGTTTAAAAGATGATGGGATTTTTTATGTGTTGAGAGCATGTCATGATGAACCATCTGGTGCCCATTACTCCTTCCACAGGACAGTCCACAAGATCCTCAGAGCTGGTTACTACTGGCCCTCCCTTCATAAGGATACAAAGAAGTATGTGCAGCACTCTGACCAGTGCCAAAGGATGGGACAGCCAACCTTTACCCAGGAGATGCTACTGTATCCTCAAGTCATGATGGAACCATTTGAGTAGTGGGGTTTAGACTTTGTGGGACCAATTTCCCCACCATCATCAGGCAAGGAGTACATTCTAGTATGCACAGACTATGTTACTAAGTGGGCTGAGGTTCAAGCATTACAATTTGCAAGGGAAGAAAAAGTTGTTGATTTCCTTTATAATAAGATTTTCTTAAGGTTTGGAGCCCCAAGATCAATAGTTTTAGACAGAGGACCTTAGTTTACTTCACAGGGAATCCAAACATTCACATATTTATATCAAGTCAAACATAGAAAAATCTTCACCTTACCATCCTCAAGCGAATGGGCAAGTAGAGGTAACTAATAGGGAACTTGAAAATATTCTGACAAGGATAGTAGTGATGAACAAAAACGATTGGGCTAGCAGATTACCTGAAGCAGTTTGGGCTTACAATACCACTTGGAAGTCTACAACAAAGTTCTCACCATATGAATTAGTTTATGGGGAAAAGCCTATTTTGTCTATAGAATTTGAACTCCAGACACTTAAAACTGCATTGGATATTGGTCTACCATTTTCTATAGCTCAATAGAATAGAATTCTTCAGCTCAATGAGTTGGATGAAATTCAGACAGAGGCCATTCTGCAAATAGAATTGGTTCAATATCAGAGGAAGCAATGGCATGACCAACACATCAAAAGAAGGACATTTCAACAAGGTGATTGGGTTCTTCTTTATGATTCTAAATTCAAGGAGTTCAAAGGGAAATTACAAACTCACTGGATGAGTTCTTATCAAGTAAAGGAAGTTTTTGAAAATGGAACAATATTATTGGAACCTATTGATGGAAGCACAGACACATTCCTAGTAAATGGTCACCAAATCAGACTCTATAAAAGACCATCTACTAAAGAAGAGTTTCTTAGTGATTTGAGTTTTGATATAGGGGATACCTCCTCTATCCCACTGTTGGATTGGAAAAAAAAGGAAGATTGAAAACCAGCAAATGGTGGCCTTGTAAAAAAAAGAGAAAAAAAAAGAAGAAAAAAAAAAGAGAAAGATAGAAAACTAGTAAATGGTTGTCTCTCTCGACCAAGAGAGTTGAAAACTGGCAAATGGCAATTCCCTTCTTCAGGACAGTTGAAACAATTGAGCTCCGAAGGTGATCAGGTGCCGAAGTTAGTCAAATGCACCTCCGACGCTTCTCAAACTAGGAGCACCTCCGGCGCTTCCCAAACTAGGAGCACCTCCGGCACTTTATCAATAAAGAAGTCAATTTCAATAATAAGGGAGGGGACCCACCTCTCCAGGCAATAAAGTGGACACATCACATGATGAGGTCATCATGACCCATCCTCTACTTTATCACAAGAATAAATTAAATTAGCACGCATATCATTCGTAGGGATATCATTTGCTGACATCAACCAAGGAACGTGGATTCTTGAACCACTCAGCGAAATAATTGTAGGTCGCGTGCCAACGGAGTAGTGGACGTCATCTCCAGCCACCAAAAGCTGCTCATGTGCCACGACGTGTGTAGTCTCAAACAATGATGCAACATCTCTACCATGTACATTGCCCTCATCATTAAAACTGATCCAGGTAATTCTATCTTTAATTAAGCATTAATAGAAACTATCTTGTCTTTCTGTTTTTGGGTGCCGTCATGATGACACATCCTCCAGCCATCATTTTCTTTCGTAAATTCACACATGCCGCAATTTGTGTTGTACTGCCACCTTACCTCCGGAGTGTCTTGTCATTCTGTCGCATTTATAACTTCCTAGCTACTCTAATTAATTTGTAAATCTTCCATAAGCCTAAGCTGAGAAACATGACAATCCTCATTTGAACCTCCGAAGTACCCTAAAGAACAGAGCAAATTGAATGGTCCTCCAGAGCCTACAGAGTTAAGAGGAAAGGATAAACTGCAGAGAGAGGAGGGTAAGGAATTAAGCACAGAAGGTAGAACTAATTTAGCAATGGGGGTAAAGAAGAAGTCTGAGCCAGAAAGTGTTGTGGGTCTTCTACAGGATGAAGCTGTAGCAAACATTTTAAGAGTTGCAGGATGGCTGGACTTTCTAGAAAATTTTGAAGGGTTTTAGGAAGATGTTGTGGATGAATTCCTCAAAAATTTAAGGGACAATCAGACAGTTGTTAGAGGGGTCTGAATAAATCTCTCCTCAGCCACCATCAGTCACATTTTTGGGCTGCCTGAACAAGGTGAGAGGTTTTATCACTTGAAAACCTTATACACTGATTTAATTAAGAATTTCTCTATTCAAGGTGAACCTGCCATACAGCTGCATTCAAATAAAAATGAAGTAAAAGGAATTCTTAGGTCCACACTCCCAAACCCTTGGCAATCTGTTGCCACCTAGCTGATGAAATATTTTACTTGTGATGGTCAATTCTCTCTAGTTTTAGGGCCAATCATGAAAATGCTAATTTTTCTAAGGCATGTGAATAGACACCCTGAGTTTAGCATAAACATCCCCAATTTCCTGTATTCTACCATAAAGGCAACTGTAGAAAAATATCAGCAAAATAAGGGTCCCATGAAACATCATGGTCTCATCTTTTTAGTAGTTAAACACCACTTCCTGTCTCAGGCCAATGGAGAGGAATTATGGCAAGACTTTCTTGAATAGACTTCCCAGAACAGAGGACTAGAAATGGCACATCCAAGAGGTGAGAGTTCTCCTACTCACCAAGAAGAAGAAACTGAGCCTTCAGTCTCCTCCATAGTTGTTCAAAGAGGAAAGAAACCCTCACAGGAGGCATCTTCATCTGTAGCCCCTATTCCTGATAAAAGGAGGAAAGGCAAAGAAATTACAGAGTCTGCTCCTAGACAAACCCCATACATGACTCGATCAGTTAGGAGAAAGATGACTCTAACTAAGGAATCTTTCCCTAAGGAATTAACAAAGGGAAGGACAAGATAGAGAACAGAGGGAACCTGGTGGGCTGAAGAACCATCTCATGATTCAGATGAGATCCCTCTAGTTAGAAAGAGAAAACAAAGAGAAGTTTCTCCAGCAACATATGTTCATCTAGAGTCAAGTCCAATTTCAGAACCATCATGTGCTCTGGAGACATAACATACAAACTTTTACTATTTCCTCAAACTCTGAGGATGAGAGACCTGCTCCGAAGGCACCTACCCCACCTCTGCTATGGAGAAGCAGAAGGAAAAGATAGCTCTCACAGGCTGAGGAAGATACTGCTCTCCTAGCTGAGGTACTCCTGGGTTTTAGAACATATGAAGATAAAGTTGGACCTTCATCGGTACCAACGGAAGTAGAGGAACCCCAAGAAGACCCTCAAGACAGGCAGTCTAAAGAAAAAGATGAAATAGGGCAAATGGGTACAATTGACAGTGCATGGCAGATAGCCATGGAAAACCTTGATGATCAGCCAATAGCCACAGAAGCAGCAACAAAAGCAGAAGCAGAAACCTTCTCTCATCCCTCTAATCAAGAGGATGTGGAAATTTCAAAAGAACAACAAATGATGGAAGAAATTGAAAACTTAAAGAGACTACTCTGGGGGAAGAATCTAATTATTACTGACCTCAAGAAGGTTGGAGTAGAGGTAGAAAAGGAGCAAAAATAAATCATTAAAAATCTACAAATAGAACTCCAAAGCAAAAATAAGATCATCCTTGGGAAAGAGGCAGAATTAGAGGCCCGAAGAATTGAGAAAGAGGCAGAATTAGAGGCCCAGAGAATTGAGAAGAAAGCAGAATTGGAGGCCCAGAAAATTGAGGCAGTCAAATTGTTGGAAGAGAAAGAGAAAGAGGCAGCACAGAGTGTTTTTGAGCTCACCATGGCTAGAGACAATAGCCTCACAATAATGGCAGCATTGATTGAGAAAATACAAAGCCAGGATAGACAGTTAACTTGTGCCAACAACAGACTAGATGACCAGAAGGAATATATTCAAGAGTTGGCTAGCCCAAGGGCAACCAATGAGTAGGAAATCCAAACAGATGCATATGTGGGTCCAATCCCTATTGACATTCCTAAAGTCATGTTCCATTGGGAGAAGAAGTGTAGAGAATATGAGGCTTCCAAGCCTATGTTGCAATTACAAAGGGCAGTCACTGCCAAAACAAAAAGAATAGAAACTCTGGAAAGAAAAATCCTTGAAATGGCCTTCCTTTCTTTAGAAATTCTATCCTGTAGACCTCCAAGTGCCAGCTATTCTATGTTCTTACAAGAAAGAGTATTGCAAAGGAAATTCTCTTTAGTCCTATCTGACCTGGTTGAGGATACAGAGCTAGCAGAAGGATTCATGACAGCATATACAAGGAGTAATGATGACGACAATAATTTCCTATGTGAATTATACTTACATGGGTTTTGTGTTAATGATATAACCTTCATTATTAATCATTTTGTGGGGGAATGCTAGCTTAAAGCATTTATGTCCCTAATGAGGAATCATCAGATCTGGAATGAAAGGATGGAAGATCATCTCAAGAAAGATTTAAAAATAGATCTCTTCATCAGGAAGGAATGTCCTAATCCCAATGCTTTTAAGGTCCAATACAGGTCCCTTATCTATCATCCTAAGAATAAGAATAGAATTTTTCCATTATACCTAAAAAGTTTGCAAGAGTGCTCCATCGATTTTGGTCTTTTCATGATCAGTTCAAGAAACCCAGTACTTGCCATAGCAAAGAAGAGATGGAATATTTTGACCCTGGAGAAAAAAATGAGAGAGGTGGTCACCCCTGCAAACTTAAGATCATTTATGAGAAAAACAAAGTTGATATCCAAACTGATGGATAACCATAAGCAAGAATGGATACATGGATGGTTCAGGCCCCCTCTAATAATTGAACCACTCCCTGTCTGGGTGGAATAGATGGAGGATGAGAAATTGCAGGACTGGATGAAGTAGGTTGATCAATACAGAGGCAATGGTAATACCAACCGCACAACCTGGACCACCTATGCATAGGATTATAGCTTGACTGACAAGCTACTTCACCAAAATAAATTCAGATTGTGAGAAGCAGGAGGACCTGCCAAACCTTAGGTATGGGGGGATGATGAGTGCCAAGTTGCACCCATGGAATACATCCTTTTACCTCTCTTTTTCTCCTTCTTGATTCCATCTTTCCTAATGTCTGCACCCAAATAAGCTAGCAAGATCATTCTAGTTAATGATTAATTGAGATAGATTATTTAAGATCATAATTTCTGATTGAGTGACTAATGTGCATGGAATTGATGGAAAAATGTAAAAACTTCTCTCTTTTTGAATCAACAGGTGTAGATGCCAAGAACAACAATTTTGTGCATCTCTAGAGATAGTCTTCAATGATCTCTGGAGACAATACCAGAGTACCATGACACCTGAAGTTTTGAAGTAATGAGGAAAGCCTCTTCGAAGCTTTGCGGGAGTCTGGAGTATCTTCGGAGCTGAACAAAGAAAGCTACAGACATATCTTCAGAGTTGCAGATAGGGACAAATATCTCTGGTGCATCCTAAAGAGTAGGGCATATTTCCAACATAAGTTGTCGATCAGGCACTCTCAGTAGTGATCTTAACACCCCTCATTTCACTCAAATCATCACCTGAGTGGTGAAGGGTCATCTTTAGTTAAACTGTTGGAGTTTTTATCTTTATAAAGTTTTGCATGAGTTACAGATAGAACTGATTCAATACCCATATTTTTAGGGCCTCGCTGCCCAAATGTATTAAGACTCAAACTTAGAATTCTGAGTGGACTTCTGTTCCACTCAGTCTTCTTTTATTGCATGATTATTTTCCATAGTTAAGACAGCCAATGTAATAAAGAGATGGATGTCATCTCATAGAAGAATTGGTAGATAAGATAAGTGATATGTCATCACTCATTTTGATATATACTGATAGAAATAGTAGAAGAAATATACAATGATTTGATTATTCTGATTGCCAGTAATCTCAGTACTGTGATATCAATATTTTTCATGAATGCAAAGCGAATGGAATTGGATTGAGCTTAGTTGTGATCTTCTTCTTTTGTGATGTTTTTCTACTGTAGCCTTTAGCCACAAGGGTGTGGAGCAAGGGCCCACTCTCACCACCAAGGTGGAAGGCTAGTACCATTGCTTTATTACTTCAGATTTTGCTGTGAAAAGTATTTACTGGTTTTAATAGATAGATGCATGTTACTATTTTTAAGATTGCTTTAAGTAACTTCCTATTTAATTCTGTTTTAGTATTCCTTAAATTCATTTAGTAAGTAGACAGATTAATATTTTCAAATTGGTAGAAGCTGTTAAGATTAGTTAGGAAAACTGGTAACTATAGAATCCCTAGTTGCAAACAACCGAGGACACAACCCCTGGATTATTGACATCTAAAAATAGATTAAATGATGAGGTACAACGACACCTTGTCAAGGGTCACCACCACCCCTCAACAGCCCATTCATCACCTACAACATCTCTACCACTAGAAGTGACCCCACCGGTGGTTCCAATGTCCTCCACTTGCCCTTCATCCACACACTACCTAGATTAGGTTTCTCTACCATCATGTTGCGCAAATTGGGCCACCTCTATTGCTCAATTCCACCCATGTGTAGCTTAGCCTAATGGTGCCACCCATGGGCCACCTCTGCAAAGGCCCTAGGCCATTTTTGAGCTTTCAAGGACCACTTTTATTCAAGAGGCATAACTTTGCACCACGATGTTAGATTTTTTTCAAATAAATAAGTGTTGGAAAGTTGGTTCCATGTACTTTGTTATGGTGTAGGTGATTTTTTAGATTTTATTATTTTTGCTAGATTTTTTAGCGTGAAGATATAACTTGCTTACTTTTTTGCAATTGACATAATTTTGCATATGGAGTCAAAATTTGGAAAAAAAATTGAAATTGCTCAAAAAGTTGCAAGGAATCTAATTGTAACCTTTATTTTCTTCTTTGAAAAGCAATATTTTCTAAAAATTGTAAAAATCATAGTGTGCTATAAAGTGTAAGGACCACAATTCACACACATACTAAAATGAACCTTTGAATACACAATTAGATACCCAATGCATAAATTAGATCAAATTACTTATGTTAGATAAAATTAACTAGCTTTCATTAATATATATCCAAGTAGGATTACAATACATCAAGAGTCAAACAAGGCTATGCTTTTACAAGTTCTTGCCACGTAGGCTTTTACATGAATAGCATAATGGAAATTAACTTCTTCTGGATGAGCACCTTGGAACCTGAAAGAGAGAATATCATCGGGGCAATATCCAACCTGCCACAGAGCATAAAGATCCCTGTGCTTTCCAACTGGAAAGCCCGACCCATCACAAGGGGTCTAGTAGACATGAACCGACGTAGGTGAAAGAAATTGGTGCTCTACTGAACTCATTACTTATTATAAGCATAGAACCTACATCACAACTCATACTTACTTATCTGGTAAGGTAAAATACACATAATGAACATAATCATTCTCCAAGAATAGTCAGTCATTCTAGATCACATACCTTAGACATAATTGAATTCATTTACCTAGCAATGTCATAATAGGACTCTCTTCCCAGAATGCATAACAAGGAGTTTTTACTTAAACCCAAATCTGAAGACACCATTTCATAAAACATAACACTCTTTTAAGTGATTATAAACAATCTTTATATAATTACCATCATGTAGGATCTTATTCTGGAGTATGCGCAATCTATTCTTAGATCTAACTTTATGCCCCAAAGGTTGTTATATTAAATTTAGTTATGTTTCCAATCGGTCAAGTTGTGCTAAGTCTATTGAGTCCACATTAATATCATGCAAAGGTCATACAAGAAAAACATTCAAGATGGAAACCTTAAATTCTTCCCTATAAACTTAGAAATCCAAATACTTATCTTAGAAATTCTTCCCTATACTTATCTTATCAATACCAAAAAACAATGAAAGACATTTTAACCTTAAAATTTCTTTTTACTTTACAAGGTTATATTATCAATTGCCTTATTTAATGACTTAACCAAATGACACATTCAACCTTACATCTCTACATCATGAAATGTTCCTTTTCTTCAGAGCAATGTGTTGCCTTTATTCCAATAAATTGTCAATATCAATCTACATTTATTTACCTAAGTAGAGGTAAGCATATGGTAATCACCATAATGGATTAGTCTATTAAGGAATGCTTATTACCTTTTCATAATTATGATGGTTCTAATGCACTCAATCAGTCTTGATTTCTTCATTCAATTGAATTCTCTAGTTTGCCTATTGAATAAATTTGCACTTTTCCAATGGTTTATGTCGATTTCTCAAGGCAAGATATTTTCTAGATAAAATGGGTAATTCCAGTTTGGTAATCAAAATAAAATTTCAAAAGAACACTTATTTTCATACAAGAAACTCATATTCAATAAATCTAAATAATAATTCCATTTTTCTTCAAAATATTTTCTATGGAAAAATAATATAGTTTACTTCAATCCATTTGTTTCTATTTTTGGGTTTGCAGTTTGTTCAAAATAAAATGATTTTCAATGGATTATATAATCTATCCAATAATTTTTATACCATTTAATTCATATTTCAAATATTTGACAAATAAAGCAATTATTTCACAGAATTTCATCTATTTTGCGTATTAATTGTAAAGGCTACAATTTTTCTTCTAAACTAGAAATTTATTATAAACTAGAAATACTTCTCCAAAAACATTTATATTATATTATATATATTGATTCAATATAAATAAACTATTTGGAAGTAAAAATCATTATATAGAAAATTATACTCGAATCATAAAAATGTAGAATATAGATTAATTGTCTAACAAATATATAGAAATGTACATATAAATATATGTGTGTGTGATTAACACATTTTTATCAATAGTGGTTTATATGTATATCACTAACAGAAACAACGAATAAATTTCATAACAAACAGCTGATAAAATTTATTAGATAGCGCAGACTGCACTTAGGGACACTGACAGCCTAACTGCATATGTCATATATAATATATAATAACAGTTGCAATTGTGGGGATGGCATCGGCCATCCCCATAGGCTTTAAGCTTGTGGGGAGGGTCGGCGCCCTCCCCACACCCTTCTAAGGTGTGTGGATGACCTTAGGCCGTGATCCCTATTGCCAAAAATAATACTTCCTAAATGATATCTGCATACATTGATTTCCCTTTTCAACTATTCAAACATGCATAAATTTATGTGATAGATTCAAATGTTTTCTATACTGCTACAGCATAAGGCAATTATTGTATATTTTCAACATTGAATATATATATTTATATATAAATGTATATATATACAGATCACCTGTGTATATATATATAATTTTAGGGTTCTACTACTGCTATTCACCGGTAGTTAATTTATAATTTATTTTTTTATATATCTTCATACTTCAAATATGTATATGAGTTTATATATATAGATACATATACAATTACTGTATATGTATTTATATATATATAAATATCAATAATCACAGAAGTATTATAATTTTTCCAAGAATGATATAGCTATCAAATTTAAAACAACTAATGACATAAAAGAAGCAATTTTTCTTGCAGATACAAATCAGCCATACACAAAATTCAAGCATAAACATATTAGTTAGATATAAAAACCTACAAATTTTGTTTTTCAATAGCTGATCTCTTCAATCCTATGTTCCTTGAGATCTACCTCTTCACTCTAGACCTTCAAAGCTTCTTGTGCCAAGCCTCTTTTCCAATACTCCTAAAACTAGTGTTTTTGTTTTCAGATTCCAGATTTTGAGAGTCAAAAATTGTGTAATAATCCTTCCCTTTCATTATTTTCTTTTATTTTCTTGTTTTCTTTTTCTATTTTTATTTTTCTTTGTTTTGTGCTTTATTTTCTAAATTTAAGTCCTTTTTCTATTTTTCTATTGTTTTCTTTCTCATTGCTTTGTTTTCTAAATATTTCTTTCTTTTCTAAGTTTATCTCTCAAATATGATTTATTAACTTGCATCACCATTATCTTTAAAACAATAAATATTAATTCTAATTTCAAATAGAATCAATAAATGATTTAAAATTATTTTTATTTCCTGTAAGAGAAATCAATATTAACTAACATTTAATTAAATAAGCAACTATAGCAATAATCTTCCTTATTAAATAAGATAAGACGCGATCATAACTAATTTATGTAAATGCAACATATGATTTTCTAAGTGTGTGTCTGTAGATTATTTCACCACGGTCGCTTACAGATGGCTAGACACCCCTCCTCGATGATACACTCTTTTTGCTGAAAGTATTTTCCTGTCACACAAATGAAACAAGGTTTGGTCAATGAACTTTTAAATAGTAATATTTAATTATAAATTAATTATTAAAAATAGGGGTCGTGACATCCTTCCCCCCTTAAAGAGTCATCGTCTCAATGATCAACTTAACTAAAGATAAAAATTTCATACCTCTTTAATTCTATTTTGCCTCAATGTTAAGATCAGCCCACCTGACAATTGTGTTGCTATTCCACGTGGTGCAGGAGCACCTAATGGACTTTATGCCTACATGAGGCCATTTTATAAATATTTGCTTTATGTTGTGTTTGAGTCATTTCATAAGGTCTTAAAGACCATTTCTAAGGTGTGTAAGGTGTCTTAAGTCATTTTGGAGTCATTTAAATCCATTATGTAATGTTTTAGAGTCAAAAGTTGCAAAAAATGTAAAAGTTGTCAACAAGTTGCAAAGTTAGTTTGGGAAGTTAGGAAGTAGTTGTGGGTGATGGAAATTAATGTAATAGCATAAATATGTCATGTACACATGAACACAATGGGGGGAGAAGGTTGGAGGAGGTTGGAGAAGGTGGGTGGTTACATTTTGAAGTAATATCAATAAAATACATCCTTGTTTCTACGTTTCTGAATGTTAAATTGTTGTTTCAGAGTTTGGTATGGATTTGTACAGCCTGTATATGACCTAAATGTGGTATGATACAAAAGTGTATTGAGTCTACTTTCTATTTATTTATTTTTCATCAATTTTAATTAAGATTTGAATAATTTATGGCATTTTTATTGAGGGTAGGTATGCAGAGTTTAATTTTCTAAAAATGCAATCTGAAAACATGCATGGTATGGCCTGGTATGACCTCACGTTGATGCATATAATAAATTTATAGAAATATATATGTTTCTAGTTTACAGTGATTTTGGTTGCATATAATTTCATTATGCTTTGAGTGAGTTATGTCATTTTTGGTGAAAGCGGTTCTGTAACAATCCTAGGGTTTGCATAAGAACAGTCAAGTTTAGAACATTTCCTTCCAAAGTAACCATATCCCATTTCAAGATATGTTCTAGAAGAGCTTAATGGGTATCCAAATCAGTTTTTAGATAGTGGGTTTGAGTTGTATTCTAAAAATTATGTCTTATTTGTTGTTCTCATCAAACCATAGTGGAAGTTTGTAAGAAAAAGTCATTTGTTGAAGTGTGTTTATTTGGGTGAATCCTCCATGCACTGCATCACTTGGTATCAGAGCCCAAAAAGATCTTGGAAAGGATGTTTTTAGATTTTGTATGTTGTCTTTTTTCAGGTTGAAGGAAGAACCTGGGATGCCAATAGACTAGGCCAAGAGAGAAAAGAGAAGAGGGCCTGAGGTGAGGTGTCAAAGACAAAGGAAGCAAGGTGAAAGAGACTTGCTTGAGAAAGAAAATGGATTGGTTAAGGAAAGTAGTGAATGGTAGTTTTCAAGGTAAGGAGGTACAAAATATGAAGCAAGAGAAGAAAAGGGAAAGTGAGAAGATGAAAAGAGAGGAAAAAGAGATAAGAAAGAAGGAAAAGGAAAGGGCAAGACAAATGGAGTTTGAACAAGAGATAAGAGAGATAAGGCAAGCCTTGGAAGGAATGAACAATAGTATGGAACTTGACATGCAAAGAATAATGGAACTTGAGGAGAGAGCACAACAAGAGCAAAGTTGGCATTTTTTACCAAGAAAGAAGGTTAGGTGGCCTATTAAGAGGATTGTTCAAAGAAGAAAAAGACAAGCAAGGATAGCAATAATAGAAGAGGTAAGCAATGAAATGGTAAGTACACCTATGATTGTTTTGACATCTAGCATTGAGAAAGTTCAAGAGGAAAAGGTAGGCATAGTTGTGGATGAGTCTTTATACCATATACAATGGTTTGAATCAAATGAGAAAAATGAACAAGTAAAGAAGGTTGTTGAGGTTGCTGATAAATTTGATATTTATACTCAAGTGGCTGATGATAAGGTTGTTGATAACGTTGGTGTTGATATTCATGATCAATTTGTTATTGATAATGAAATTGCTAATAAGGATGTTTCAGATTTGTTTGCTAATGAGGTATATGAAGGTTTGCAAGAGTATGATGCACATTACACTAATGTTGAATATGTTGTCATGTGGTGTTCCAATGATGAAGATGAAGACAAAGATAAAGCTACTGAGGTATATGCACAAGAAATGGAATTTTGGAACCTAAAAATTGAGAGGATGCTGAATAGGAGATGGTATAAGCAAAAGAAGAGGAAGGACTCATGGACAGTTGCAAAGAAGAAGGACAAATTGTAGAAGAATTGGAAGACCATGAAGAAAGAGCAGACTAGCATTCAATGGGACTTGAATTTTCTTTCCTCCGGGAGTATGGTGCAGGAGCACCTAATGGACTTTATGCCTCCATGAGGCCATTTTCTAAATATTTGCTTTATGTTGTGTTTGAGTCATTTCATAAGGTCTTAAAGACCATTTCTAAGGTGTGTAAGGTGTCTTAAGTCATTTTTGAGTCATTTAAATCCATTATGTAATGTTTTGGAGTCAAAAGTTACAAAAAATGTAAAAGTCGTCAAAGTTGTCAAAAAGTTGCAAAGTTGGTTTGAGAAGTTAGGAAGTAGTTGTGGGTGATGGAAATGAATGTAATAGCATAAATATGTCATGTACACATGAACACAATGGGGGGAGAAGGTTGGAGGAGATTGGAGAAGGTGGGTGGTTACATTTTGAAGTAATATCAATAAAAGACATCCTTGTTTCTACGTTTCTAAATGTTAAATTGTTGTTTCAGAGTTTGGTATGGATTTACACAGCCTGTATATGACCTAAATGTGGTATGACAGAAAAGAGTATTGAGTCTACTTTTGATTTCTTTTTGTTACATCAATTTTCATTAATATTTGAATAAGTTATGGCATTTTTATTGAGGGTAGGTCTGCAAAGTTTAATTTTCTAAAAATGTAGTCTAAAAACATGCATGGTATTACCTGGTATGACATCACATTGATTCATATAATAAATGGATGGAAAGATATATGTTTCTAGTTTACAATGATTTTGGTTACATATAATTTCATTATATTTTGAGTGAGTTATGCCATTTTTGGTGAAAGCGGTTCCTCCATGCACTGCATCACCACGCACCTATTTGTTCATAACTACAAAAATTCCTTTGTCTGATATGCATTCACTTATAGTCATTGTTAGTAGAACATTGTTTATCAAAACAACTTAGTTTTATACTTTACGATGAATAAAAACATGCAAGCTAATTTCTTTTCTTCATAGAATTTTTGTTCATATTCCAGACATTCACATAAAATAATTCACTCATGTTCCTTTTTGTCATCATGCCTACTCGCACGAGACTCAGAACAATTGCCCTCATGATGAAAAACAAGCATCCCATACTACTTGTTATCACCATTGGAAATCAAAATTACATCAACAAAAACATCTCAATTTACAATAAGGCCTTCATAAAAAGATCATTTCATGATTAGAAGATCAAAAATAAGAAGTTCATCAAATTTCCTTTTTGATACATCCATTCATCCACAATGTAAATATTAATCTATATTGGAGAGAAGGAACTTTCAATTGATAGACATATTCATAATGCACAATTCCTACCATAGATCAAATGCAATCAAAATCCACATAGAAAGAAGTACAGATTCATGTACATCCATTTTCTAAATAATATAAAGAGATTCAAATGTATATCCTATTTGCAACTACTATAACCCACCAGTTATTCCCAAGTTAACAATTAAAATCAAAAACATGGTTAAGGTGCTTTTCCACCCAACCATGAACACAACACTTCCCTAACTCAAAGAATACCCAGTCCTGCATGAGGCACCTAGAAACCTATAACAAAAGGGCAAGAGGGAAACTCTCGATGCATGCCTGATGCCTTATATGCATTCTCCACTAGAATGGACATATTTCTTGCATATAGGATGTGGCAGAGAAATATATAACATATAAACTACGCATTCATTACCCATCTATTTCAATGGTACAATATCCATCTATTTCAATGGTACAACATAGCTTTGGCCAAAGCATAAATACAAAAGTGGTTGATCTCAAAAAAGAAGATCACCTTCTCTATTTACCCACATTAGGCATCCTGTCCCAGAATGTAAGCTTAAATCTTATCACATACAACACATTCAACAAAAGTAATCTATTTCAACTTCATAAAATACAAATAAGATATCATGATAGTGCTTTCACGCACAAGTGCACATAGAATGTACAATAGGAATGCATGATTCCCTGGTGCATAACTTGCACATGGTATGAATACATAACTTACATGTAGTGCCTCTCTCGTACAATATAAGATATACACATCACATATAATGAGCATTACTTGCCCAAGCTTATATTCTATAACATGGTAAGTGCATCTCTTGCACATGTGCATCACTCGCACAAAATATGAAATATGTGTAAGTTTGTAGTAGTGTGATTATAATGATCATTACTCGATCCATTAAACACAATGAGTATCAAATATATATATATATATATATATATATATATATATATCACACACAATTTTAAGAATGAATTTATTATACAAAGGAGTCATTGACTAACCTTAGTGTTTCACTCACACCAGAACAACTATAATATGAATATGCATCATGCACGTTAGTTTATTATTATTTCACAAGTGTGTTGGTCCTACTCAACCCTGCATTGCTGATGCTTTAGTTAATAAACACTTTACGAATATTTTTAATTCAAGCAGCTTTTCCATACTTTAGCTTCAGAGTTCTATATCATTATCAGTATAGTCACACACATGGCCTAAGGCCAATATAAATCATATATCTCACATATTGTATTTTCCATTAGATTAAGTTGAAAACATAAATCTCATACACTACTACCTCTCAGGATACATTTTTTTATTATTCCATTCAAAAGAATTTTCCACCATCCAAGCATACTATCAAATTTACTCTCACAACAACTTGATTCAAGATTGTCATCACTATGCTACCATCTTTTTCAGCATTACACATTTATTTCAATTACAAATCTATCATCTCATTATCTCGTATCATCCAAAAATTTCTTTCCACTATCCCTAGAACTCAATTACCCAATTCACACCCTGAACCTTGTGTATTCTCCATGTTCTACTCCCATACACATTCCATTAAATCCTTCATGGCATAATGGAGAACATAACATATTACAGAACTAGAAACCAAATGTTTAAGTGTAGCCATCAACAAATAAGAAAAGAAAATTAACAAGCAGAATGAAAATCATCAAAATATAAAATAATCTTAGCGATCATAAGAATTGCAAGGAAAAAATATCTTGATGGCTATACTTAGGTATAAATAAAATAGAAAAGTTTCATACCAACCCACAACATTCATTCAAATAAATAAAGTTAAATTAAATATTAACATCCATGGTTCACAATGCACAATGGAAGTTCAACGCCACAGCTCACCTTGATTAGAGGTGAGTTGGAGAATACACATGGTCACTTGACAACCAAACATTCTCATAGAAAGATTATTTCCAACAATTGTTGTCCTTATACTTCCATCTTTGAATCATATACTTTGAATCCTAACATCTCCCATTGAATTTGAAAACATTTACATATTCAAAATAATATCTCTTTTTATTTATTAGATCATTTTTACATCCTTATTCTATATAGATGTTCTTAAAAATCAAATAAGTTTACGTATCACTTTCAGACAAAGGGAACTCTTCTGGTTCCTCTTCCTCTTCGCTCGAGACAATTTCTATTATGTCAAGAATTCTAGGGTCCCTATCCACCATTACAGGAGGAATCACACTATTTTTGAAGGCAATTCCATTTTGAGAGGTAAGGGTGTTGGTTTGACAACTGCCTTCATTTCTCTCCTCACTTGACTAACGCGAGCAATTGCATGACTCAGGGTTTCTTCATATTCAAGCCATATGTCTTTATTGTCATTAACTCTTTGGATTGTTCACACTATGGCTCTTCTTGGCTTTGTGGTGACTCTCGCTTCTCACTGACTTCCTCACAGTCGTCAAGAGACACACCATCCTAGCATAAGAATTTCCAACATTAGACCTAAATTTTGATTAAGCATCAATACGCATAGGTCCAAGAGTTGAACCTAGTGCTCTGATACCAAATGTAAGGACCACAATTCCCACACATACTAAAATTAACCTTTGAATACACAATTATATACCCAATGCATAAATTAGATCAAATTACTTATGTTAGATAAAATTAACTAACTTTCATTAATATACATCCAAGTAGGATTACAATACATCAAGAGTCAAACAAGGTTGTGCCTTTACAAGTTCTTGCCACATAGGCTTTTACATGAATAGCATAATGGAAATTAACTTCTTCTGCACGAGCACCTTGGAACTCGAGAGAGAGAATATCATTGGAGTGATATCCACCCTACCACGAAGCATAAAGCTTCCCTGTGCTTTCCAACTAGAAAACCTGACCCATCATAATGGGTCTAGAAGACATGAACCGATGTAGGTGAAAGAAACTGGTGCTCTACTGAACTCATTACATATTATAAGCATAGAAACTACATCACAACTCATACTTACTTATCTGGTAAGATAAAATACACACGTAATGAACATAATCATTCTCCAAGAACAATCAGTCGTCCTGGATCACATACCTTGGACATAATTGAATTCATTTATCTAGCAATGTCATAATAGGACTCTCTTCCTAGAATGCATAATAAGACTCTCTTCCTAGAATGCATAATAAGGATTTTTTACTTAAACCCAAATCATAAGACACCATTTCATAAAACATAACACTCTTTTAAGTGATTAAGAACAATCTTTATATAATTACCATCATGTAGGATCTTATTCTGGAGTATGCTCAATCTATTCTTAGATCTAACTTTGTGCCCCAAAGGTTGTTATAATAAATTTAGTTCTGTTTCCAATCATTCAAGTTGTGCTAAGTCTATTGAGTCCACATTAATATTGTGGAAAGGTCATACAAGAAAAACATTCAAGATGGAAACCTTAAATTCTTCCCTATAAACTTAGAAATCCGAATACTTATATTAGAAATTCTTCCCTATACTTATCTTATCAATACCAACAAACAATGAAAGACATTTTAACCTTAATTTCTTTTTACTTTACAAGGTTATATTATCAATTGCCTTATTTGATGACTTAACCAAATGACACATTCAACCTTACATCTCTACATGATGAAAGGTTCCTTTTCTTTAGAGCAATGTGTTGCCTTTATTCCAATAAATTGTCAATATCAATCTACATTTATTTACCTAAGTAGAGGTAAGCATATGGTAATCATCGTAATGGATTAGTCTATTAACGAATGTTTATTATCTTTTCATAATTATGATGGTTCTAATGCACTAAATCAGTCTTGATTTCTTCATTCAATTGAATTCTCTAGTTTGCCTGTTGAATAAGTTTGCACTTTTCCAATGGTTTATGTCGATTTCTCAAGGCCAGACATTTTCTAGATAAAATGGGTAATTCCAGTTTGGTAATCAAAATAAAATTTCAAAAGAACACTTATTTTCATACAAGAAATTCATATTCAATAAATCTAAATAATAATTCCATTTTTCTTCAAAATATTTTCAATAGAAAAATAATATAATTTACTTCAATCCATTTGTTTCTATTTCTAGGTTTGCAATTTGTTCAAAATAAAATGATTTTCAATGGATTATTTAATCTATCCAATAATTTTTATATCATTTCATTCATATTTCAAATATTTGACAAATAAGGCAATTATTTCACGGAATTTCATCTATTTTGCCTATTAATTGTAAAGGCTACAATTTTTCTTCTAAACCAGAAATATATTATAAACTGGAAATACTTCTCCAAAAACATATATATATATATATATATATATATATAGATTCAATATATTTAAACTGTCTGGAAGTAAAAATCATTATACAGAAAAATATATTCGAATTATAAAAATGCAGAATATAGATTAATTATTTGACGAATATACAGAATTGTGTGTGTGTGATTAACACATTTTTATCAATAGCAGTTTATATGTATATCACTGATAGAAACAATGAATAAATTTCATAACAAACAGCTGATAAAATTTATTAGATAGTACAAATTGCGCTTAGGGAGGCCGGCGACCTAACTGCATATGTCATATGTAATATATAATAATAGTTGTAATTGTGGGGATGGCATTGACCATCCCCACAGGCTTTAAGCCTTTGGGGAGGTCTGCGCCCTCCCCACACCCTTCTAAGGTGTGGCAATGGCCTTAGGCCACGATCACTATTGCCAAAAACAATACTTCCTAAATGATATCTACATACATTGGTTTCCCTTTTCGACTATTCAAACATGCATAAATTTATGTGATAGATTCAGACGTTTTCTATACTACTACAGCGTAAGGTAGTTATTGTATATTTCTAACATTGAATATATATATATAAATGTATATATAAAAAATTGCCTGTGTATATGTATTTATATATATAAATTATTTTAGAGTTCCACTGCTGCTATTCACAGGTAGTTAATTTACAATTTATTTTTTTATATATCTTCATACTTCAAATATGTATATGAGTTTATATATATAGATACATATACAGTTATTGTATATCTATTTATATATATAATATCAATAATGACAAAAGTATTCTAATTTTTCCAAGAATGATATAGCTATCAAATTTAAAACAACTAATGACATGAAAGAAGCAAGTTCGATCTGTATTGAAAATGGTTCTAATGGATCTTGCACAACCTCTATAGAAAATTTAATAGTAGGTGTAGGCCTAGTCCTAATCATTATAGGAAGCTTGTCATTTGTTTGAATATTTTTTGTACTCCCGGTATCCGATCGAAGTTCGGATTTGTTCATCTTTACTTTCATCTTTTCTAAGCAAAGCAATTCTATCCATTGGCAGATAGGTTTCATCCATTCTATAATAGGGTTTATCCATTCGATAATAGCTTTTGCCTGATGGGACGTATAATTCCAAATACATTTGCTAATAGGTTTCCAAAAAGAAGGCACTTTTACTAGATTTCCAAAAGGTAATTCATTTTTCGTTCCATAAATAGATAAGAAACTAGTTGTTTTATTGTCAGTGTCAGTAGATTGGGGATTAGATTCATACCGAGGTCTCAAGCATAAGGGATATACAATCTTGATTTGAATACCTTCCTTTACATAATCTTTTACCCAATCTTTAGGGACATCTACGTCTGTTAACTAATACAAATCAACCATACACAAAATTCAAGCATAAACATATTAGTTCGGTATAAAAACCTGTAAATTTTGTTTTTCAACAATTGATCTCTTCAATCCTATGTTCCTCGAGTTCTATCTATTCGCTCGAGACCTTCAAAGATTCTTGTGCCAAGCCTCTTTTCCAATACTCCTAAAACTAGTGTTTTTGTTTTCAGATTCCAGATTTTGAGAGTCAAAAATTGTGTAATAATCCTTCCCTTTTATTCTTTTCTTTTCTTTTCTTTTTTTCTTTTTCTATTTTTATTTTGCTTTGTTTTATGCTTTATTTTCTAAATTTAAGTCCTTTTTCTATTTTTCTATTGTTTTCTTTCTCATTGCTTTGTTTTCTAAATCTTTCTTTCTTTTCTAAGTTTATCTCTCAAATATGATTTATTAACTTGCATCACCATTATCTTTAAAACAATAAATATTAATTCTAATTTCGAATAGAATCAATAAATGAATTAAAATTATTTTTATTTCCTCTAAGAGAAATCAATATTAACTAACATTTAATTAAATAAGCAACTATAGCAATAATCTTCCTTATTAAATAAGATAAGACACGATCATAACTAATTTATGCAAATGCAACTATATGATTTTTTAAGTGTGTGTGTGTAGATTCTTTCACTACGATCGCTTACAGACAGCTAGACACCCCCTCCTTGATGATACTCTCTCTCTGTCGAGAGTATTTTCCTGTCACACACATGAAACAAGGTTTGCTCAATGAACTTTTAAATAGTAATATTTAATTATAAATTAATTATTGAAAATAGGGGTCGTGACATAAAGGGTTGATTTAAGCTTATCGATTGTACAAATTGCAAAAATTGATCATTGTAATTTGGTAGGGGGTTACAATTAAATAGTTAATACATTTTTGGGGGTGTAAGGCATGATTTAAGTGCCCTTTTGTGTTTTCTCTCTTGGTGTTTTTTCTACTAGTCATGGTAGAAACTAGGTCTATTCAACCTCTCACTCCACACAACTATCACACATGGAAATTAGAAATGAGATAATCCACTTGGTTTCATTAAGTGTGTTTCATATTGTAGGATTGTAAAACACCTAAGCAAGTATGGGATAAACTTGAAGAATTATATGGTATAATCAATAAATTTTGAATCTTGCAACTAGAGGTGATCTGAAATCACTCTATCTAGATAAATTTTCTTCTATTCAATATTTTCTAGCACAATTCAAATTGCTTTTGTCACAATTGAAAGGATGTGGACATGATAAAATTGATAAGGAATGTGATCTTCTTGATTCTGTCAAAATTGAAGGGTCTATTTTAGGTGTTTTTATCTACTTTCTATTCTACCATGAATGCCTTGGATAAAGACTTTAAGATGCCTAGCTTTGAGTTGTTTTGTGAGCATATTACTAAGGAGCATGCCAAGTTAATTCAAATGGATGTACTTCCTAGTTCTAAGAGTCAAGCTTTGATGGCGTCATCTTCCAAGGGTAAAGGAAAGAATAATAAGAAACCTAATATATAATCTCCTTTTGGTAGTGAGTCTCCCTCCTAACCAAAATAAAAGAACAATTATAAGCCCAATCTGAAGATGAAGAAGAAGAAAGGAGACACTTGCTCTTTTTGTGGTAAAACTAGTCATGATGAATTTAATTAATTTAAGAGGTTAGAGGCTTTGGAGAAAGCCATGCCATGACATAATATTTCTATCTCCAAGCCCTTTTCTATAGGAAAAGTAAAAGTTCTTATTGCACATGGTTTGCATTCATCTACAAATCATTGGATACTTGATTCAAGAGCTTCACATCACATGAACGATTCACCCAATCTCTTTTTGATAATAGAACTTATCAAATTGTACTAATGGGTAATTCTTTACAAATTCTAGTTTTGGGGATAGGAACCATTCAATTGCAATATGGTTGCATTGAGGATAGTCTTCATGTTCCTAATATTTCTATAAATCTTCTTTCCACATATCAAAATTTTTCATTCTGGGGATGGGAAGACAACTAAGTTCACTCCTCATGTTGTGGTTATTTGATAGCTAAAGATCTTGAGAGAGTTGTTGCTATAGTGGAAGGGAATCATGAGTCTCGCTTATATAAATTTGATGGATTTGAGTCTTCATTAGGATCATCTCTTATAGCACATGCCAATTCTTTGAGAAAGCTTTGGCATGAATGGTTTGATCAGTTGAACTATAGGTATCTTTAGCAATTAAGCACATAGGATTTGATTTTTGGTCTTCATAGTTTTTTGCAGAGAGGGAGTTTGTTAAGGTTGTGATCTTGGAAAACATCATTAGGATCCCTTTCCTAAGAGTAAGGCTACATGATTTTTGACACCCATGGAGTTGGTCCATAGTGATTTTAATGTCCTTTCTAACTCCTTTATTTTAGGGGCCAAGTATGTGCTCACTTTTATTAATGACTTCTCATGGTGCACATGGGTGTACTTTCTTAAGTACAAAAGTGAGTTTTTTTCCACCTTTAAGACTTTCAAGGCATTTGTGGAGAAGTAGTTAGGTATTTCTCTTTGATGGATACACATAGATAATAGGGGGAGTATGTGAATTAGGATTTTCAAGATTTTTGCAATGAGCATGGTATTCAACATCAACATATGGTTCCTTACACTCCTTAGTAGAATGGTGTGGCCAAGATTAAGAATAAGACTATGGGAGATGGAAAATTATATGATTCATTCCAGGTCTATGGTTCCAACTTTTTGGGCTAAAGTAGTCATTTATACATTTAGAACCATATGCCTCACAAGTTAGTGCAGAATATGACTCCTAAGGAGGCTGGGTCCCATGTCAAGTTAGATGTTTCCTTCTTCAAAGTATTTAGTAGTGAGGCTTGGGCATTCATTTTGGATGGTCGACATAAGACAATGGAAAAGAAGATCCAACCTTTGATTTTTGTTGGCTATAGTGAGATGCGAAGGCTTATAGGTTATTTGATCCTATCATTTGAGATGTCTACTTTTGTAGAGATGGCTAGTTTGATGAGATCTTCACATAGGTGGATCCCCCTCCACTTCTTCTTCATCACTTGAGGATATTTTTCTTCTTCAATATGATACAAATGATGGTCCTACTCCACCACCTCTTACTACACTATTTCTAATTTCTAGGTTCCAATATTAGGAAGTCAACTAGAAATTCCCATGACTCCACTATGACAGGTAAATCCATTAAAAATCCTTTTGGGATTGGAACAGACTAGTCAGCTAACTGTAGGATTGTAGAAGTAGACTAGATACCTATGAGGATAATTTATCTAAGGTATGGACTATCATAACATTGATTGTTTCACCCAAATCAATCGATATGTTTGGTATTTCAACCCCTAAAATGTAAGTTGTGATTACTAGATTACCAGGATCACCATACTTAGGAAGAAGCATTTCTCCAACTAGTAAATTGACTAGTTTACCTTCCACCTCGATTGTCTTGGGAAAATTATTCTTTTGACCCCAAGTTTTGACACAAGTTTGTTTGATAAACTGGTTGAGCTCTAAAATGTCTCTAATGGCCTAAAGGAGAGGGATATCAATACTTAATTGTTGAATTTCTTTGAGTAACTTAGACTCAGTAATAGGTTGGATCTCTGTAGTTGGTACCTACTTTTGAGGAGCAGTATGTCTGAGTCAATCAAGAAATGGTGTCAGATTCGTAGTCTCTAGAGAAGCTCTAGAGTGCACCTCTAGAGTAGTTCTGGAGTGAATCTCTAGTGAAGCTCTAGAGGTTTTTGAAATTTATTTTTGAGGCACTTTGGTGGTACTAATCTTCTCCTGAGGTTATTGTTTAAAAGAGTCAAAAGATTCTGGTTCATCAATGATTTCAACAATCATGGGAGGAGATGATCTTGGTAACTTAGTTTTTCTTGATCTTAACTGGAGATTGATTAAATGAATGACATTTATTCCATCCTATGTTCTTGAGTAATTTCTATAGTGTTCCTCAATTTCTACCATGCCTAGCTTGTTTATGTTTCCCTTTCCATCAGGTCCAATGTTTGTTTTGACTCTTTTTCTAACCCTCTTAGAAATAGGGCCTTAGCCAAGTTTGCTTTTAAAGGATTACCATATTTTTTGAGGGAAAAAAAAAATCTATCCAAATAATCCTCTAAACTCTCTTCTTCCTTTTGTTTGGTTCTAAAAATTTCTTCCTTCTGGTTACTTATTCTACAATAGTCCTAATATTTGTCAAGGAATTCAATCTCCATTTGGTCCCATGAATGTATGGAATCAGGGGTCAACCCCATAAACCATATCATAGAAGAATCTTTAAGTGTGGAAGGAAATAATTTTAGTTTCTAATTATCTGAACCATAGTCATATGTTTGGCACAACACCTTGAATTCAAAGAGGAATTGATCCTGATCTTCTAAGGGAATTCCCCTAAAAATTGGAAGTACTGGTGGGGAAATATTTTTCATGGGTGTGTTCCCCTTTGGATCAAGCACCATGTGGTAGGAGAATGTTCTCCTTGGAGCTCTATCTCTAAGAGGATCTTCATTTTTGTTATTATTATCCCCCATGGCAAGTGGATCAGGTTGGATTTCCTCATAAGTGAATCCTTATAAGATATCTATTTGAATTTTCTTGTGTTTTTCTTGCAAGTGTTGGATGTATCCTAAAATTATGTGATACTTGGGGGATGTAGGAACATCCGGGTTTTGTGATATTTCCAAGGTTTCAGGTGGGTGATTTTCCTTAACAACTAGATTTTGATCTACCTCACTACTTTTTCCTACAAAATGTGTTTGGGGTTTTTTTTAATAAACCTACCTTGTGAATCTCTTTTCCTAACCATGCAAAAAAAATCTATTCCTAACTCTAAGAATTGTTAACTAGAGTATCTACTAATAGTAGTTCCTTGAAAATGGTGCCAAAAATGACAAGGGTCATTGTACACCTTGCATTTAAATAGAATAGTTTTCTAGGTTGTCAAATTTGGGCCATGTCCATGGCTATTTGTAGCAAAGGATATTAATTAGGAGTCCTCCTAAAACTACCCCTAAAAACTAAAGTTTCAACTATGCTACTCTACCCATCTATACCTAGCTTGAAAGGACTTTAATCTAAGAACTTGAAAGATTGTAGTTGCTGAAATAAATCTACTTTAATAGAGATTTGAAGAAAATAGTTACTAAATAAAGCAATAAATATATCTTAACAAACTCAGAGATTAGCAAAGCAATGAATCTAATTAAGCAATTTAGGAATTAATAAAATAGTAAATTCTAGAATTAACAAAATAGTAAATCTAATTACTAAATACCCGTCCTTGCTCCTTGGATGAGAGTGGGCCCTTGCTCCACATCTCCATAGAAAAGACCAAGACAACTTTAATATCACACAAATATAGAATTGCCTTCTTTTATTTATGATTCTCATAAAGTATATGCTAACAAAGATAACAAAGTATTACTTGATTTCCAATATATATATATATATATATATATATATATATATATATATATATATATATATAGCTCCCATATATATCAGTTGTTCATTTGCTGACAGATATTTTTGGAGTCTTATTCTTCTAACTACTAGTTTTGTAAAAGATACAAACTCATTTATTCAGTTCACTAAACATGTAACTGCTAACTCTAAGAAAAGTCATGCAATACTAAAAGAAACTATAGAGTGGCAATGATTGTGCCATATTAAACAAAGAGTTCAACTTATGTTTCAAAGGCTGTGAAAATTGGTCATCAAAAGAAATAACATAAAAATAATGGTTGGAAATATATTTTATAACTCCTGCATGATCAATCTGCTAACGCTTCCTCCACTTCAAATTGGATCAATTAAATTAGGAAAGAGCAAGGGTCAATCTATTCTACAACATTTTAGTAGTATGTGCTATCAAATATTTACTACAGTCTTCCTCAACAATCCTTAGAGTCCCTTGTATAACTTTGGAGTGCTGAAAGCATCTCCGGAGCTTCTTCAAAAATCTTTGTTGCCGATCTCTAGAGTTCAAAGAAACTTCTCCGGAGCCTCATAAAAACCATGTTGTTTATAATTTAGGGATCCCTACAACAAAAATGTATTTCTACATATCTTTTGTCAGCTAAAACCTTCAATATGAAACCATCTAATTTCATAAGTTACTTTCAATATTGCATCTACAATTAACATAATTAAATGAGGTTTTTAAAAATTTCATGTACAAATCAAAGGATGTAGTGGATTTAAGGCAGAAAAGGGAGATAAATTTGTAGATTTTGGTGAGCTCTCTCTAGAGCTCATCACTTTCAAGGTGGAAATCCTTTTCAGTATTTGGAAAGACAAAAATGTAGCTATCTTCTCTAATTACGCTACAAATACTCATTTCTTTATACACTAAAGCCATGATTTTCTCTAATGTGCTTATGTAGATCTAGGTGCAAGCTAGTAAAGTTGTACTTGAGGTTTCCCATCTCTAGGAATTGTTGGATCACTAGGGAAATGTCTCCTACACTCTTTCTAGGGTCCCACCTGATCTATAACATACCATCTCTTATTACTTGGAATTACTCACAAAATTTACTAAGAAAGTAAATGAACATGTTAAAACATGAGAGAATTTTTTTTATCATTTACATATTCTCAAGAAATAAATGCATATATTTTTTGATAAAAATCATGGTAATCTTCTTATGACACTATCCTTTCCATATTTGTCCCACTGGACCTTGCATTGAGTAACCTCTCTATTACGCAAGTAGAGCTTGCAAACTTTGATCACTTTGAGAGGCTCGATCATGACCACTCCTAAGTCCTATACCTGTAAAGAATTCCAATCAAGAATATGATTATCACCTATTATATACTTTTTTCAAATATGAAACATGAAAAATATTATGCATCCTAGCAAGAGCTAGTGGTAGAGCAATTATGTAGGCAACCAAATTGATCACTTCGAGAACTTCAAAGGGTCCTACATATCAAGGAGCTAGTTTGGAAGACTTTCCAAACTTTATGGAACTCTTCTAAGGTTTAACTCTCAAAAGAAATTTTTCTCCAACTAACAATTGCCTTGGTGTATGCTTGGCATCAACATAACTTTTTTTTCTATCATTTGCTTTCGCCAATCTATTTCTGATTAGCTTGATCTATTCTTCCATTTCTAATAAAATTTTTGGACCAATGCTAATCCTATCTTCTAGCTTATCCCAGCTTATAGGAGTTTGGCATCTTCTTCCATATAATTCTTCAAATGGAGTCATCTTAATAGTAGAATGATGGGAGTTATTATAAGAGAGCTCCATAAGTGGTAAGTAATCTTCCTACTTGTATTGCTAATCCATGCAATGCATCCATAACAAATCTTCTAGAACTTGATTTACCTTCTCAGTCTGACCATCTATCTTAGGATGATAAGCTGAGCTTATATTAAGTTGAGTTCCTAGCATTGAGAACAAAGTTTTCCAAAATCTTGATGTCATGCATACATCTCTGTCTGAGATAATCTTCTCAAGAACTCCATACAATCTAAACACTTCTTGCACAAACTTGTGAGCTAAAGTTGGTGCTCCATCCATTAAATTCCTAGTTATAAAGTGAGCTACCTTGGTGAGTCTATCCACCACCACTAAAATAGCATCATGTCTATTTCAAGACATTCAAAGACCTTGCATAAAGTCCATACTAATGATCTACCACTTCCACTCTAGAATATCATGTGGATACAGAAGTCCTGCTGGATGTTGATGCTCAGCCTTGACTCTCTGGCACTCTAGGCAACTTGCTACAAATCTTGTAGTGTCATTCTTCAAATTCCTTTCTAAAAATAAAGAGACTTCACATAGGCTAGGAGTTTGGTTACTCCATGATGACTTGAATATGGTCCAGAATGAACTTCCTTCCACACAAAGTTTCTTAATTCTACATAATCTTGAATATACATCCTTCCTTTGTATCTTAAAAGCCCATCTGGTTAAAAAACCCATCATACGTCGAGTCTTGAGAATTTACTGAGAGAGCCTGCTTAACTTTCTCATAATACTCATCACCTACAGAATTTTGTGTCACTAAATCCTTAAATTTGAGTGGATACAGACAATTGAAGAGATATGCCTCCATCAAATCAAAGCATCTGCTACTCGATTCTCTTTGCCTTTGATATGAATTATCTCAAAGTCATAGTCAGATATCAATTCCAACCATCTTCTTTGTTGAGCATTCAGGTGAGATTGGGAAAATATATACTTAATTCCCTGATGGTCTGACTTTAGCTCAAAAGGCTTTCCTAGCAAGTAGTGTTGCCACACTTGTAAAGCATGCACAATTGCTACTAACTCTAAGTCATGAGGAGCATAATTCTGCTCATATGCTCTCATCTTCCTAGATTCATAGGCTACCACTCCCCTGTTCTACCTAAACACTTCTCCTAAGGCATTAGTGATTACCACAAATTGACTTTTCGAGTCAGGAACTTTCAATATTGGTGTAGTTGTCAATCTCGCTTTTAACTGATTAAATGCCTCATGACATTTTTCTAACCAGTCAATTTTTTTTCCTTTTCTCTAAAGTGAAGTGATTAGGTTTTCAATCTTAGAAAAGTTCAAAACAAACTTCCTATAATATCCAGCTAACCCATTAAACTACTCACTTCATGCACATTCTTTGGCATAGGCCACTCAAGTATAGATTTGATTTTTGTAGGATCTACTGAAATCACTTCAATTGATATTATATGTCCCAGATATTGGATCTCTTTCTAAAAGAAAGTACACTTAGAATGTTTCCCATACAACTTATGTTCCCTTAGCCACTACAGAATTAATCATAGATGTTGAAAGTGCTCTTCCTCATTCTTAGAATAAATAAGAATCTCATCTAGAAACATTAGAACAAATTTATCCAAGTGATCTTGGAAAACATTGTTCATCAAATTCATGAATGTTGTAGAGGCATTCATAAGTCCAAAAGGTAAGATGTGAACTCATAATGTACATACCTTGTTCTAAAAGTTGTTTTATGAATATCTTTATCTTTTATTCTTAGTTGATGATATCCAGATTATAAATCATTCTTAGAGAACACTATTGCACCCTACATTTGATAAAAAAAGATCATCAATTCATAGTAGAGGATACTTATTCTTTATCGTTTCTTTGTTGATCATACGATAATCTAAACACAAACATGAGGTTCCATCCTTCTTTTTCACAAAGATCATAGGTGCTCCCCAAGGGGAAACACTAGGCCTAATCAACCCTTTAGCCAACATATCCTGAAGCTGGGCTTTCAACTCCGTAGTAGTCATATAGTATGGTGCCTTTGAAATCAGCTCAGACCCAGGTATAATATCAATAGAGAAATCAAAAGCTCTCTTTAGAGGTAACCCCGGAAGTTCATCTGGAAAAAAACATCCCAAAATTTTTGAAGGAAATGATAGTTCTCCAAGGTTACATTTTGTTTACTAGGATCCTCTTCTACTTGTTTCATTTTGACTGCAAAAAGTTGACATCATTTTTGCCTAGTCCTCTTCAATTTCATAGCAAAGATTGGTCTGATCTTGACTTCTCTTTTTGTGCCTTGCAGAAAGACATTGTTTCCTACATGTCACCTAGACACTCAACTATTTTTTGTAAAACAATCGACATTGGCCCTATGCCTCCATAACCAATTTATTCGTATGATAACATCATAGGAACCTAGAGGGGCTACAAACAAATTCACCTCAGTTGAAAAACTAGGAAGATCAATCTTGGCTTCAAATAGACATTGATCTACCTATGTAACATCCACATTCTAAAATCATAGTAAAACCAGAAATTTACCATAGAGTAATTCAACAAGGTAAAAATGAGAGAATTTTTTTTTTTTTATTTAACTTATAATCAAGTAACAACAAATTGTAAGATTCTCTTACATAATACAATATATCATATTGTCTTTCTCAATTACAATATCAGCAAAAGTAAATCAATTACATAAACAATTTTGGTATAATTACTGCTTCTGAATATCTAACATCTTTATCACAAGCCCTGGCATGTTTTCTGCTAGAGAGAGAGAGTATCTTCCCAATGATTTACCTCCATCCATAGACCAGTGGTCTCCCACACATCTTCCACATAGGAAGTGGCCCTACCCTTCACAAGGAATATAGACCAAAGGTGACCAGTGGTAATTTGCCTTCTTGAGTACATAGTGTTGTATCCTACACAACTCTATCAACCATACAACCCTGGATACCCTCTAGCTAAGTATGATTTCTGATAGGCTATGCAATCTAGATATAGTGAATTGACAATGCATGCAAAAAATGAATGCATTACTTTGGCCAAAGTTTTTATATGAATAGACATTCGCAATGAACGTAGTCATAATGTTCACCCACCCCAACTCGACTTGGATACTATCACATTCCTACGGTTTGACTTGGTCAACTATGTTTAACTATATAGTCTTGACAACTTCAATATTTTAGTCTTCTCAACTTAGACAAGTTTACGAACATTGTCAATGTTCCATAGGTCTCATGGATTAACTCTTTATACGAGGATACTCATTGTATCTTTGCAAAACCTGAGATCCCAAAACTTAATGACACATAAAGAACTTTAAGTCAATTTATAAACAATCTGATAGGTTATCAAACCAATGATAAATGTTATCGATAAGGATATGTCATCCTTTCGACAAGTAAATAAAATGAACATTATTATTTAGGGTACTCGACCTTCTTTGTCGACCCATATAGAAATAGCTAAAACAAGTTGTAACCTAAAAAGGTACATTTAAAAACTTAACCCTACTGGGTCAATCTAAGGTTTGCTTTTCCTTTTCCATGATAATGGAATATCGAACAAAGAATTCTAGAAAGAAAAGTGCTTGAGTAAATGATTTTCCTTTAGTCTTCTTTCGACTTAAAGGTCGGTTCAAACTTTCTAAACAAGACTATTCCACTTTTATAAGAAAACCTTAGAGTCAACCAAAAGGTTCCAATCAAGTTTAAACATCGACTATGATCAATTTAAATCCAAAAGATGTAAATACTTATTTCAATTTGCAATCACTTAAGTTCAAAGTTGAAAAGTTACTTCTTCTAAGAAAAATATCTAATAATGTCATTGAGCAATGTTTATCCAACTCTTCTTGAGTCTCTAGAAGACTTTAGTGAAGTTCTACAAGCTTGATAACTTTAATCCTTAATATGCTTACATTAAGTGACATGATAACTATATCACAACATGAGTATATTAATCTCGCAGTCCAATAAGAACATAATATTACAGTATCATAGTACCCTATGGTTTAACTAAATCATGATTAAGCATAATATGGTTCTGAGATAGTAATATCCTCCTACAAGAAGGATTATGAGAACCTTTTACTTTCCTTAACGTGATGTCATTAAAAATCATGATATATATACTTATATATGATACCATACAAGGTCATTTCTAATTAGACTTAGTCTATTCCATCATAATAGTTTACTACAATGTTATACTCATCAAGATTAATAGAATAGGTAATAAAGATGGTTCTAAGGACCTTACTTCTCCTATCATAATATTCCTAGTGTTCTATCACTTGATTGGATAAAAGATGGTTTTCAACAAATTTACTAAGAACCTAAGTTCTTTTGAAAGGAAATCATTTTTGACACACAAATATATATATATATATATATATATATATATATATATATATATATATATATATATTATAAACCAAGAATGGTTTTAAAATGATAATAATACAACTTAATGACCAAACTGAATGATTCATAGCTATTGAGTATTCCTATCAAGTTTTATTTACACTAATTTCATCGAGAGTCAAACATAACTAACTTCTGACTAAATCATCAACTTGCTTCATAATGAAAACTCATTCAATAAAGTGACTAGTTTTCTAGGCACTTGATAACTACGATAACCTTCTTCTATGATGATCGTTTTATCCACCAAACCACGATTTGATATGTTTATTGGTTTAAAATTAATAAGTATATAGTTGATTCAAAATACTATGATAAAGTATTCACTTGTATCACCAAGCATCGGCCATATAGGTTTATTTCATGCCATTTTGATTACAGAAAAAGATCTAAATAGTTTACTAGCAATGCTATCAGCATTCTCTATAATCAACACAATTAGTTCTTAATAGATACACATTGAATTTGAGAGGATAAACCTCACTAGCATATTCGTTTAACTACCCATGACACAACGATGGATATCCAAAAAGAATAGTCAATTTTCTCATTATTATAAAAGCACATGTAACTAGAGGAATACCTAATAGTCGATGGCTTAGAGTATGTAAAAGTTGTAGATAAGACACTACAGTCAATCCTAAATGTTGATTATCTCTTCTCAGCTGCTAACAATGACTCCTTCTATGTGTAATCGATACCCTCCAACAAGCATCTCCTTCCATCCCCCCATCGACTTAGCTGAGTCATGGTTTTAAAGACTCAAGCATGACTCATAATGAGTCACCCAATCATCGTACATCCACTCTTCATAGTTGGAGACTAATTGAATGCATAAACAGTCCACAACTGATTCGATTTCAACTAAAACCAAATATTATGCAAAGTTTCCCACATGTCAATGGAAAACAAACGACCCATGGAGCTCATCAAATGTGGTAGTTAATACCACAAAATCCTCTTTGGAAAAGGCCAACATGATAATTAAACCACAATTGATCATTTATTAATCACATAGAGTGATTCAATCCACCACTTATTACAATGAAGGTACTCCTAATAGTAAGCCTACAGCTGCTCAAGTGAGTAAGTATTAATATCAATCATGAGGTATTATCCTCAATTTGATGATTACATATATATTTGTTTATATAAATAAATATGGTTCAACATGGCATCTATCCTATGTTATAGTTTATGACTTGATCAAAATTTGATAATAACAATAAATTGAAAGACTTACGAATACTATGGAAGGGTTGAGTTTGTCTCCCCTACATAGTCTCTCATTAAATCACATCAACTTGTCTTGATGAGATTGTCATTTGACGTTGAATGTCGACAATAAAACCTCAAATGACTCAAAGATAATAACACAACCATTTTACGACAATGACATCGTAATATTTACGTTAATCGTAAATGGTCACAGTTCTACTTAGATGACATCATTTATTTTACAAATGACTATGTCGACACACAAATGACTTGACTAGAAAAGAATCAAAAGATATCTACTACCTGTCGACTAGATTCAAAAGTATACCGATAAATATGACTCACCTCTATCGACACTGGTCCACGTTTTCGTTAAACACTTATACTCATTTTGGCAAATAATCACTTGTAACCCGAGGTCTATATCTCACTCCTCGAAAGATAATCTCTCTCTTTTCTCTGAGAGTCATCCGAAACCTATAATCCTGTGTAACACTTGCAATCAACATATTACGATCAGTGCATCATTATTCAAATAATAAACCAAATTCTCATAATGCAATTATTAAATTGATAATAATATATTCATTTCCATAATTCCATAAATGACATTCAATAGAATCTATGTCTTTCCTTGACATTAATCTAAACATCAAAATAGATTTACTTATATCCAAGTAAAAGTAAAAAGTATTAGAAAGACAAAAATTAGGGATGTAACAACCTGAGCTTTAGTTTGGTTAGCATATTCAACTGACTAGGGTTTAGCCATATATCTATCTCTTCTAGGAAATTTATTCAATACTCTTGGAGAAATAAAACTTTTAGTTACTCTAGTATCAATCAAAATAGAAATAGGAACTCCAAACAAAGTACCTGTCATCTCTATAGGAGTAATCCAGTACTCTGCCTAGCGATTGTCCAAAGCTACATGGATACTCTGTTGAAAATCTACTTGTTGGCTAGGTAATGTTACCATGCTGTTGAACTCCTTGGTTCTTAGTTGGAGATCAATTTGTGATGCAGTCGAGATCGAGGAGCCTTATCAGGATTGTCAATCTTGTAGCAAAAACTCAACAGACAATAGGAGAAACACAACTTCTTTATTGAAATAAAAATGCAGAGGACATTATAGCTTATGGTCTAACATGTTCTCTTATAAAGAATACATTACAGTTCAAAACATTACAATAGAGATCACAACACAATAGGGACCAGATTCCCCTTCCCTGGGCTCTCTCTCTATCAACTCTATTTCACCTTTTAACCTTCCATCTCCCCAGCAATTCCATAATAGTCCCACTAACTTGAATCATTTCATCAAGGGCATAGGCTGTGGACTCATCAATGACTAAGCCATGATCTCGATTGAATCCAATATGCATTACAGGGCGAAATTCACAGTCCACGTTTCTACATAAATTCCACTACTCAAACCCTAAATAGTCTGCATTACCAGTGCTAGGTCTTCTTTAGTCGAGCCAATAAATGCTCTCCAAATGTTTCATACGACCCACAAAGAGGTCAACCAAAAAGAATAGAAAAATCAAATATCGCAGGATTAGGGGAACACTGAATGAAGTCCCACCAAAAGGCATTTTTCCCACCAATAAGCCAAGTCAATAATGGACCCACTGTCAAACTCTATCGCTGTGTCGGTAGGACCCGCAAGGAATTCTAGCCAAAGAAGTCATGTCCCGCCGATAATGGTATCAGAGTATCATTGGGACAGGGACCAGAGTCAGGCTGATGAAGCAATCTCCCGCCGATAAAGGGACATCGAAGTATCGTTGGGACTCCAAGAAGACTCCCACCAAAGTTGCTCACTCCCGTCGACGTGCACTTCTCGCCTTGGAATGTATGAACTCCTTCCCTCCTGTAGGAAATATGAAATATTTCTTGCCAATGGAGTATATGAGATACAACCAGAAAAATGAACTCCCAGACTGGAAATCAACCACAGACCAAACAGAACTGTATGTCTCTGCAACACACACCAAAATTAGAAAAACTAAACTAAGCATTTCTTTTTTGGGCGATGTGGGATAGCTTGTCCACCCAGATGCTCCTACATCAGACACACCAGGTAAGTGAAATGTTCCTTGAGGCTGAGACTCAAGAACATTTTGACCAGTCTGGCAGTGTGATACCAAAATTTGGCCAATTCTGAAGCTGTCATCCAAGTTGAATCTTCAATCAGTTTATCCTTCCATCTAATAAGATACTCTAGATATTCTTTGCCACTAGTTTTCTTTGCTACATGGGAATCAATCACTTGATCAACCTATTGAGACTTCTTTTCAGGCATTTGATCAATCCAATCACTTGCATCCTATACATCTGAAACAATTTCTCCTTGCATACTTGACTCTCCTTCATAATATTTTACCAGATTTGCCACATTGAAGATGTGTGAAATATCTATGTCAGGTAGTAGTTCTATTTCATATGCATTAGATGAAAACTTCCTTAAGATCTTACAAGGTCCAATCTTCTTCCACTTTAGTTTATTATATGTTCCCTATGGGAACCTTTCTCTCCTCAAGTGTGTCAAGACTAGATCTCCTACTTCAAATTCCAACTCTCTTCTGTGCAAATCAGCTTGTTGTTTATACTTGGCCACACTTTTTGCTAATTCCTCCTATACTTCCTTATGTAGATCATGAATGTATTCGACAAAATCTTTTGCTACAACACTCTTCCTTCCCAAATTAGCACTATCTCAAAGTTCATCAACTCCTCTAGGACTGAAACCATACAATATGCAAAAAGGACTCTTTCCTGTACTTCTATTCACAAAGTTATTGTAAGCAAATTCTGCCTAGGCCAATACCATATCCCACTGGTTTGGCTTCTTCCCAACAAGACATCTTAACAAATTTCCCAAACTTCTATTCACTACTTTAGTTTGATAATCACTCTGTGGATAGTATACTGAACTAAAACCCAAATTGGTACCCAACTTCTTCCATAGAGTACACAAAAAATGACCAACAAACTTAACATCTCTATCAGACACAATGCTCTTAGGTAAACCATGCAATCTCACAACTTCTTTGAAAAATAAAGTAGCAATATGGGAAGCATCATTACTTTTCTGACATGGAATAAAAGGTACTGTTGTGCCTTGCACACACACACCCCATTTTGCCAAATGGAGACCCCCTCTTTTGCTTTGGCTTGGAGTCCCAACATTTTTGCCTTATGATGATGAGAAAGTGAATTTGTGCTTAGAGTGCAGGATTTGTTCCAGATTTGAGTATTTTGCATGTTTGGGAGTCATTTGATGTTGTGCATGATTGATTTGGAAGTGTCTTGAGTGGTCTTATGCTTAAAAAATAACCATTTGTTGCCTTCTGCATTGGAATTGGGTGTTATTGCATTTTGCTCAAAAATCCTGTCACTGAATATTTCCCTTGAGATTGCTTTTGCAGGATGTGTCATGTTGAAATTCTAGTTTCCAGATCTTGCAGTTGCAAAATTGTGTCAAATTCCATTAGATTTCACTAAGGGGTTCATGTGCCTTCACCCCGATGCATGGTCCTGAAGCCCTGATTTGGCTAAGTTTGAAACCCTGAAGATCCTGAAAAATGGCTAAGTCTGAAATCTGATGGAACCACAAAATTCTAGAATCTGCATATGAAATCCTATGGATCTGGAACCTATCTCAAACATCCTGAAAGTATATTTAAAAATATTTAAAGTATAAGAAATTCTTTCACCCTGACCAATTCAAAATCTAGCGCCAAAAATGACCCCAACTGCAAAAAGCGCTAAAAATGGCCTCTACCGACCTTAGCGCTAAAAATTGAATCCACTGACTTTGCGCTAAAAACAGTCGCTACCGACTTTTGGTGCTAAAAACCTCGCTCATGGACTTCTGCGCAAAAATTATCGTCCTCCGACCTTAGCGCTAAATTTGCCTCCGCCGACCTCCCTCCAAGCCACCACTAAGTCAGTCGGATGAACCAAAAATCCCTGCCGAGACAATTTTGAATAAAAGTGCTAAAACTGCCCTCTACCAACTTGCACTGAAATGGTCTTCCACCGACTTAAATCGCGCAGGTCAGTGGGTGTTAAAACTCGCGCAGGTCGATTGCATTGAAAATCCCCGCCAATGAACTTTGTGTTAAAAATAGCCCTCACGGACCTACGCTGAAAACTGCCTTCACTGACTTTAGTCAGTCGGACCTAAAATCCCTGCTAAGGTCAGATGAACCTAAAATCTCCGTTGAGGTCGGACAACCCCAAAATCCCCGCTAAGTCAGTGACCCCCCAAATCAGTGTTTTTTGGTATTTTGGGCCAAAAATTAGGTTTTTCAAGGTGCAAATGGGATTTTCTTGATGGGTTTGAATTGCACAACTAGTTGTCACATCATGATGAACATTTTACCAACTTTGTGTTGATTTTTGGCACATTTTAGGACAATTAATGCTACTACACATGAAAGGTTGGACACCCCCAAAAATCTCGCTTTTTGCAAAAAAGGCTTGAAAAACATGAAATTAAAGTCTGCAAATGGATCCTAATGACTGCAAAAACTTCCTAGATCAATATATTGGCCAAATGGGTACTCAAAAATGGTAAAAAATGTAGAAAATCATGCAAAAATCACTAGATTTAAAAGGTTGTTTATAAGAAGGTGACATTGACAATGAGCTATTTTTGACTGATCCATGACTACAAATAGACATGTTTTGATTTAAAATGATGGAAAATAACTTGTTAAGATGAAATTGATGCTTTGCATTGTGAATTGTAGGTCTAAAAGTACAAAGGAGCTAACTGGAGCCGTCTGGGAAGGATGAACATACAGAGGTACTCTGTTGATCCAGAGATGCAGAATCACCATTCTATCAACCAAATTGCTACTGTACATGCAAAAGGAAGTCAGTATAATGTCCAAGATGATAAAGATGAGTCTCAAGAGCTAAAAGACATAGAAGATCATGCCAAATCACTGTTGTTCCTGCAGATCTAGTCTAATGTCCTAGTGATCCAGTCCAGGGGTCATAACTCCTAGCTATTTTATCAGAATTTAAACTTCTTAGACTCGTTGGAAAGATAAACTAATTATCTAGTTTAAGCTATCTGGTTGCTTAGGCTTAATGCCAAGCTACCAACAGGTTTTGAGCCCCCATTCCGCTCCAAAGGCCTCCGAAAATGCAATTTACTATGATGTAGAAAATACCAAAAATTATATTTTTGATATTTTCCCAAAAATACCACTCAAGTGACCATGGATTGGATCATCAAGGCATGCATACAGCTGTCCCATCGGTCCAGTCATTGAGAATCAGTCCAGTAAGTATCTAGTGGCATATACCTTCACCAAAATACTCCTTTTGATCCAGTCAGCACTTGGAATCCCGTGGATCCACATCAGCTCAAGTTTTCAAGTGTCATGTGACTATTTTGGCTTTATTAGGCCTTGAAAGTTGACTTTTCATCATGTACAACCAAATGGATATCCATTTTGTCCAGATTCAATGTATTTGCAAGCTGTATTTTGTCTTTTTCCTAAAGGACAAATGCAAATCCAAAAATGTAACTAACTGATGAATCTCATTAAATGTCATGTAATCTAGACCGTTGGTGTTGAGTTAATCTCCACAGTCCATTGAAAAACTCGGTATGGTGCCTTACCTATAAAAGGGCCATCCTTTGTGCTATTTGTAAGAGAGATTTTTTATGCCAAATTGTTGACTCTATGCTATTTGAAGTAATACAAAGTAAGTTTCTGCAGTAATTCTGAGAATTTGTACCTTGTGTTGGTTCATTGTGGTTTTCATGGTTTGCTTCTTGCTCTCCCATAGTTAGATTAGTTGTGCTTTCATAATATTCATGGTTTGCTGAAGTATTTGATGAACATTCCAAGTCCATACTTTTAGTTGTTTGCTGATGGTAAATAGTTGTGTAAAGTTAATCTGGGCTGTTTATTTGTGCTAAAGTTTAATTGCATCTCACAAGTTAAGTTGCGCCGTTCATTAGGTATTTAATGAATGAATGTAATCTGAAAATCTGTTGACCTCCATTGAAGATAGCACCATTTTCTGCAGCACTGTAACACCCATTTAAGTTTGGTAACTCAGGAAGCTGGTTCAAAGTTTTGGAATGTTTGTCTACTGAAGATAACCTTAGCATTGTGAATGTCACTTAGGACCCCTCTCAAACCCTAACCTTATACCTTTTTGCATTTAAAAAAAAAATCACTGTAGTTATTAGATCAAAAGTTTCAGCAGCATCTTACCTTGTCAATCAGCTGAAAATCATAATAGGGTTTATGTGTATTTGCTGCTCCAAACCTGAAGATTTGTAGATTGCATGTAAGACCCTTTGTAGGTACAACTAGAACATAACCGTTGAGAGATTCCAAGCAAGCTAAGACCTAGCTGTATTATCCTTGGAGTAGTCTTACTTAGGGTAAGATACTTTTCAGGAGAGGTGTGAAACCAGCAATCACACCTGCGTTGATGTGTGCTAAAACCACCATCAATAGAATTAGCGCTAGAAGGAGGGCTGGACAAAGATGTTATGTAGGTTTTCAGTTTACTAGTTCACTGCACATGCTGAAATGAAATGAATGTGTAGAAAATTCTAATCCAATGGGTACACATAAGGGTTTCAGTCATGAAATCCCTTCATTCTTTAGAGGACCATCTCAGCTGTCATATCATGAAGAGAACTTTAAAGTTGATATCCCACTTTTCAAAGAAGTGCTTGATAGGCAAATCAGGGCGAAGTATCATTCATTCACATTGCTTGATTTTAATTCACCACAGGTCTGCAGTGTACATCTTGGAGAGCTACATGACAAGATTGATTGTTTGACTTTCCTCCAAAGATTGGATTTGCATTTGAAGGGATTGCTTCCTATGTCTGAAGTTTACAAGCCTGAAGCAGGATATGGATATGACAGACATGTACAGAGCAACACCTTGCAAGGAGCTGCAAATCTTCCATTCATAAATAATCACGGTCAACAGGGCAATCTGCACATTGGAGAAATTGAAGTCCCTCAGGTTGTTAATCAAAATACATGTCGAGATGATGAGAACGAGCAATGCATGTGGTCTGCAGGTCACCCAACCAATGAAGATGAGGTCCCTACCTGGATAAGGCTTGGTTTTCAACCACTGGATCCCGACTATTCAGTCACAAAGTATGCTGTCCCAGCATGGCAAAAATCTAATTTTCAGTCACAAGACAATGAACAGAACAATGTACAGGGTCCATTTTCTGCTGCTAAGGAAGTGGATGAGGTAGATGATAAATCAGATTTGATATGCAGACATATTAAAGATGTAGATCAGCAATCAAATACTTCCCAGATAACAAATTATGAACTCGAATTTGCTGCAACAGAGATGCAGAACAACAGTTTATTTCAGACTGCTGATAATTCTAAGTTGGAACAACAGTTAAATCAGTTTGAACAACAGCAACAACAAAAAGAAATCTGTCATTCTGATGAAGAACAGTCATGGACAACAACACGGGAATTCGTTCCAGTTGACATATTTGAGCCACAATCATGTTATCCAAAGAAAAGTGATCAAGTTCTTGATTGTATCAGCCCAGTAAATCATCATGATCAGCCATATCAGGTTGATATAATTGTTGCAGAAGGGTCTTTAGCTGAGTTAGATGAACAAAATCAGGATAGTACACCACTTCAAAGCAACATTGACATAAAGAATCTACCTATAGAGGAAAAAGGAGACCATGTTGCTATTGCAGACAATGAATTTTTAATTTCATGTCAGCCAACGACTGAAATACAAGGATTGATGATCATTGCAGAGGGAGTTGTTTCAGAGCATATGAATGATTTTGGCGAAATGGATTCAAGTATATCATATGTTCATCAGACTGATTCTACTCATACTTGCATAAAGGAAGAGCTCCACATGGTTGATGCTAACGTATTAATGACAACTGAAAGTAAAATCTACAATCTAAGAATAAAAATCAAACTGTCCTACAAAGTGATGGCTTGGAAGCTTTCTCATGTCAATCACTTGATCACATCATTGAGTTGGTGTCAACAATGAGCAAGGATATGCTATTGCATGGAAATTCACCACACATGTTAGACTTTGCTTCGACTGATTCATGCAAATTTCATCCAGATGATCCGCATTCTGAAGGAGGTTGTCTAGACTTCTTGTTTTCTTGGGAGATTGCTGCAACATTCAATGATCCAGAACTATCCGATGCACATGATATGACCCTGCATGAGATGAAACCTCCTGAAGGTGCACAAGCCAGTAGTACAATGCAGTAAGGTGAAGAACTTGCATCTCTAACTGATGGTACTACAAATTAGGTTGTATCTTCCCTCTTCTCACTTAGTTTCAGTAGTTATGAATTTGATTATGGTGATTTAGGTAAGACAACTTGCATTTGGATTGATCATGGCCCTAATGAACTCCCCCAATTGCTGATCCTACATAATTGGTACTCTGAACATGAACCTAACATGCCTCTACCTCACTTTTTAGAGTACAAGGATGAATTTGCCAGACTTAGGACACTGACCCGCACCCTGTTACTCCTGCATGTCCTGAGAAATAAGTCACGAGGTAGTGTAAATACCTATTGTCCAGGGTCTTTGTACATAGTCTTGCTTATTTTTAATTAGGGGTCGGTAGTTTCTTATTGTTCTAGTTTAGTTTCCGCTTTGTCTTTTCTTTAGTTTTTAGTTGTTAGTCATTGCTTTCTGCATGTTTGCTTTGGTTAGAGTAGTTTGCTTTGCTTTTTGCTTCTGCGCTTGCTTTGCTCGGATTCTCCATTTCTTGAATGTGGTAGCAGTTGTGCAGACCTGCAAGTGCTTCTTTGTTGGGTAAGTAATTTGGAATATTTCTTTGAGAAGCAAAGGTTTCCGCTTAGGTCTTCCTGTGGGTTCCACTGTTATACCAAGGAGTATGATGTTTGTTCATTGGAAATGATTTATTAGTTGGTGCACCTGAAGTATTTTCTAACCATATGCCTTTTACACTCTAAATGATCCTAAGGTATCTAGGCAAGTCTGATGATCCTGTATCAAGTGAAGGGTTGACTTCTTCTTCTACCACATGCACTATCAATCAAGAAAGAAGGTAGGTGACACTAAGTGTTTCTGGCCTACATTGGGTAAAAACAAAAGGTGTTTTTCAACACCAGACCCATTACAAGTGCAAATAAAGAGACTACCAAATTGCAAATACTTACAAAAGGTACTGTCCATAAATGATTAACATCAAATGTCATCATACCAGAAAACATTACTAGTCATTAATCCATTTCAAGGCTCAGCATATTCCAAAAATTTGAGCATTTCCTGGTGGTAGAATGATCTCAGCTTTCTAGCTTGTCTCAGGGGATCTTGGGTAAACTTAGTTGTTGGAGGATGGGAATGAATACAATTGCACACACTCAGATTGTCAAGATGTGGATGGTTGCACTGGTTAGTGATCTTAGATTCTTTGATAAGATATCATGCTTTCTCATCTAACGTGTGGGAAACACAGAGATTCTGGGTTCGAAACTTAAGTTTATCTCAGAAATGCTCCAGAGCATTTCCTAGTAGACTTGCCATTTGTTGTGCCTTGCACACACACGCCCCATTTTGCCAAATGGAGACCCCCTCTTTTGCTTTGGCTTGGAGTCCCAACCTTTTTGCCTTATGATGATGAGAAAGTGAATTTGTGCTTAGAGTGCAGGATTTGTTCCAGATTTGAGTATTCTGCATGTTTGGGAGTCATTTAATGTTGTGCATGATTGATTTGGAAGTGTCTTGAGTAGTCTTGTGCTTAAAAAATAGCCATTTGTTGCCTTCTGCATTGGAATTGGGTGTTATTGCATTTTGCTCAAAAATCCTATGTCACTGAATATTTCCCTTGAGATTGCTTTTGCAGGATGTGTCATGTTGAAATTCTAGTTTCCAGATCTTGCAGTTGCAAAATTGTGTCAAATTCCATTAGATTTCACTAAGGGGTTCATGTGCCTTCACCCCGATGCATGTTCCTGAAGCCCTGATTTGGCTAAGTCTGAAACCCTGAAGATCTTGAAAAATGGCTAAGTTTGAAATCTGATGGAACCACAAAATTCTAGAATTTGCATATGAAATCCTATGGATCTGGAACCTATCTCAAACATCCTGAAAGTATATTTAAAAATATTTAAAGTATTAAACTTATACTTAAATATATTTTTAAATATACTTTCACCCTGACCAATTCAAAATCTAGCGCAAAAATGACCCCAACTGCAAAAAGAGCTAAAAACAGCCTCTACCAACCTTAGCGCTAAAAATTGAATCCACTGACTTTGCGCTAAAAATAGTCGCTACCGACTTTCGGTGCTAAAAACCTCGCTCGCGGACTTCTCACAAAAATCATCGTCCTCCGACCTTAGCGCTAAATTTGCCTCTGACTGACCTCCCTCCAAGCCACCGCTAAGTCAGTCAGATGAACCAAAAATCCCCGCCGAGACAATTTTGAATAAAAGCGCTAAAATTGCCCTCTACCGACTTGCGCTAAAATGGTCTTCCACCGACTTAAATCGCACAGGTCGGTGGGTGTTAAAACTCGCGCAGGTCGGTTGCATTGAAAATCCCTGCCAATGAACTTTGCGTTAAAAATAGCCCTCACGGACCTATGCTGAAAACTGCCTTCACTGACTTTAGTCAGTCGGACCTAAAATCCCCGCTAAGGTTGGATGAACCTAAAATCCCCGCTAAGGTCGGGCAACCCCAAAATCCCCGCTAAGTCAATGACCCCCCAAATCAGCGCTTTTTGGTATTTTGGGCCAAAAATTAGGTTTTTCAAGGTGCAAATGGGATTTTCTTGATGGGTTTGAATTGTACAACTAGTTGTCACATCATGATGAACATTTTACCAAGTTTGTGTTGATTTTTGGCACGTTTTAGGACAATTAATGCTACTGCACATGAAAGGTCGGACACCCCCAAAAATCTCACTTTTTGCAAAAAAGGCTCGAAAAACATAAAATTAAAGTCTGTAAATAGATCCTAATGATTGCAAAAACTTCCTAGATCAATATATTGGCCAAATGGGTACTCAAAAATGGTAAAAAATGTAGAAAATCATGCAAAAATCACTAGATTTAAGAAGTTGTTTATAAGAAGGTGACATTGACAATGAGCTATTTTTGACTGATCCATGACTACAAATGGACATGTTTTGATTTAAAATGATGGAAAATAACTTGTTAAGATGAAATTGATGCTTTACATTGTGAATTGTAGGTCTAAAAGTACAAAGGAGCTAACTGGAGCCGTCTGGGAAGGATGAACATACAAAGGTACCCTGTTGATCCAGAGATGCAGAATCGACATTCTATCAACCAAATTGTTGTTGTACATGCAAAAGGAAGTTAGTATAATGTCCAAGATGATAAAGATGAGCCTCAGGAGCTAAAAGACATAGGAGATCATGCCAAATCACTGTTGTTCCTACAGATCTAGTCCAATGTCCTAGTGATCCAGTCCGGGGGTCATAACTCCTACCTATTTTATTAGAATTTAAACTTCTTGGACTCGTTGGAAAGATAAACTGATTATCTAGTTTGAGCTATTTGGTTGCTTAGGCTTAACACCAAGCTACCAACAGGTTTCGAGCCCCCATTCCACTCCGAAGGCCTCCGAAAATGCAATTTACTACGATGTAGAAAATACCAAAAATTATATTTTTGATATTTTCCCAAAAATACCACTCAAGTGACCATGGATTGGATCATCAAGGCATGCATACAGCTGTCCCATCGGTCCAGTCATCAAGAATCAGTCTAGCAAGCATCTAGTTGCATATACCTTCACTAAAATACTCCTTTTGATCCAATCAGCACTTGGAATCCCATGGATCCACATCAGCTCAAGTTTTCAAGTGTCATGTGACTCTATTGTGGCTTTATTAGGCCTTGAAAGTTGACTTTTCATCATGTACAACCAAATGGGTATCCATTTTATCCAGATTCAATGTATTTGCAAGCTGTATTTTGTCTTTTTCCTAAAAGACAAATGCAAATCTGAAAATGTAACTAACTGATGAATCTCATTAAATGTCATGTAATCTGGACCGTTGGTGTTGAGTTAATCTCCATCGTCCATTAAAAAACTTGGTATGGTGCCTTACCTATAAAAGGGCCATCCTTTGTGCTATTTGTAAGAGAGGTTTTTGATGCCAAATTGTTGACTCTATGCCATTTGAAGTAATACAAAGCAAGTTTCTGCAGTAATTCTAAGAATTTGTACTTTGTGTTGGTTCATTGTGGTTTTCATGGTTTGCTTCTTGCTCTCCCATAGTTAGATTAGTTGTGCTTTCATAATAATCATGGTTTGCTGAAGTATTTGATGAACATTCCAAGTCCATACTTTTAGTTGTTTGCTGATGGTAAATAGTTGTGTAAAGTTAATCTGGGCTGTTTATTTGTGCTAAAGTTCAATTGCATCTCACAAGTTAAGTTGCGCCATTCATTGGGTATTTAACGAATGAATGTAATCTAAAAATCTGTTGACCTCCATTGAAGATAGCACCGTTTTCTGCAGCACTGTAACACCCATTTAAGTTTGGTAACTCAAGAAGTTGGTTCAAAGTTTTGGAATGTTTGTCTACTGAAGATAACCTTAGCATTGTGAATGTCACTTAGGACCCCTCTCAAACCCTAACCTTATACCTTTTTGCATTTTTTTTAAAAATCACTGTAGTTATTAGATCGAAAGTTTTAGCAGCATCTTATCTTGTCAATCAGCTAAAAATTATAATAGGGTTTATGTGTATTTACTGCTCCAAACCTGAAGATTTGTAGATTGCATGTAAGACCCCTTGTAGGTACAGCTAGAACATAACCGTTGAGAGATTCCAAGCAAGCTAAGACCTAGCTATATTATCCTTGGAGTAGTCTTACTTAGGGTAAGATACTTTTCAAGAGAGGTGTGAAACCAGCAATCACACCTGCATTGTTGTGTGCTAAAACCACCATCAACAAGTACCATCTTGGAAAATCTATCCACAACAACAAAAATAGAATCATTACCTCTTTGTGTACGAGGCAATCCTAAAACAAAAGCCATGCTGATGTGTTCCCATGGTCTTTTTGGAATATGTAATGGGTGATACAACCCAGTGTTCTGCCTCGCACCTTTGGCATATTAACATACTCTGCATCTTTGCACCGTCTTCTTCACATCTGCAGTCATTCCTAGCCAAAAGTATACTTCACTCAGCAATGCTAGTGTTTTGTCCACACCAAAATGTCCACTCAAACCTCCACTGTGCTTCTCCTTCAACAAATTATCCCTCATGGAACCTTAAGGTATGCATAATCTCCTTCCTTTGAACAACAAACCTTCTTAAACAAAATAATCCAACCAAGGTGTTCTATCTTTCTCAAGAGAATTGTTCCAAGCATTCCAAGCTTCCTTGAAATCAATATCACCTTTGTACAATTCTTTCATGGCATCAAAACCAACCACATTTACTTGCATTTCATTTGTCACGAGACATTTTCTACTTAATGCATCAGCTACCTTATTCAATTTCCCACTCCTATGTTTCAATACAAAAGAATAACTCTGCAAGAATTCAACCCACTTCATATGTCTTTGATTTATCTTATCTTGACTGTTAATGAACTACAAAACATGATGATCTGTGTATAAAACAAACTCCTTGGGCAGCAAATAATGTCTCCATTTCTTCAATGCTTGGACTATAGCATAAAATTCCTGATCATATACTAAATATTTTCTTTTTGCCTCATTCAGCTTCTCACTAAAGTATGCAATTGTTCTTCCTTCTTGGCTGAGAACTCCTCCTATTGCTATTCCACTCACATCACAATCAACTTGGAAAACCTTTCCAAAGTCTGGCAGCACTAACACCGGCTACTCTGTCACCTTAGTCTTCAAAAATTGAAACCTTTTCTCTACTACAACTGTCCACTTGAAATCTTTTCTTACTCCCTTCATTGTCTCAGTTATGCTACCACAAATCCCATTGAAATTTTGTATGAACTTCCTATAGAAGCTCGCTAACCCATGAAAACTACAGGCCTCAAAAGTACTCGTTGATGGCCATTCAACTATAGCCTTTACTTTCTCCGAGTCCATTTTCAACCCTTCTTCTGAGATTACAAATCCCAAGTACAGTAACTCCTTCATGAAAGTACACTTTTTTAGATTCACCATCAGCTTTTCTTCCTTCAACCTTTACAAGACAGCCCTAATATGTTCTAGATGTTCCTCTTTTGTTTTACTAAAAATTAAAATATCACCCAAATAAACTATCACAAACTTACCAAGCTAGGGCTTCAACACTTGATTCATCAGCCTCACGAATGTACTGGGTGCATTTGTCAATCCAAATGGCATGACCAGCCACTCATACAATCCATCCTTCATCTTGAATGTTGTTTTCCACTCATCCCTTTCATGGATTTTGATTTGATGATATCCACTCTTCAAGTCAATCTTTGTGAAGTACCTTGCTCCACTTAAACAATCCATTAAATCATCCATTCTTGGCAATGGGAATCTATATTTGATGGTGATCTTATTTATTACATGGGAGTCTATACACATCCTCTATTCACCTTCTTTCTTAGGCACCAATACTACAGGTACATCGCATGGACTGAGACTTTCTCTGATCAGCCCCTTATCCAACAACTCTTGAACTTGTCTATTTATCTCCTCATTCTCTTGGGATGTCATTCTATATGGTGCCTTGTTTGGCAAACTTGCACCTAGAATCAAATCCATGCAATGACTAATTTGTCTTACTGGTGGTAGTCCATCTCGGTAATTCCTTCATCATGATATCAGCACACTCATCAATCAGTTCTTGAACTTTTGTTGGAAACTCCTCCTTTTCAGCTATCAAGTTTTGTGATGGTTGAGCCACAAATGCATAAAAAACACCGTCTCTTTTCAGATCCTTCAGGAACTTCTTTCCCAAGACAAGACACACTCTGGAAGTGCCTTCAGTTTCTTCATCCTTGTCTTTCATAGGATTCAATGTGAATTCCTGTCCATCCTTCTTAATAGTATATGTATTATTCTTACCATCATGAACAACTTGTCTATCAAACTACCATGGTCTTCCCAACAAGAGATGACAGGCATCCATTGGCATTATATCATAGAGTATTTCATCCTTATAATTACCAAGTTGAAAATTAACTAAACATTGTTCTCTTACTACTAATTGGTGCTCCTTTTGCAACCACGAAACCTTGTATAGATTGGGATGTTTCATCCTCTTTAGCTTCAACTTCTTCACCATTTCTTCAGACACAATATTGTTTGTGCTACCACTATCTACAATCACCTTGCAACATTTGCCACTGGACTTGCATTTGGTTCTAAACAAATTCCTTCTTTGTACTGGTTCAGTCTCTACCTTCTCAAGACTTAACAAAATCTTTCTTATCATTATGGATTCTCTGTTCTCTGAATCTTCTCCATTCTATGAAGATTCTGTAACTTTCTCTTCTACTTGGGCCGCATGAACTCTAGCCTCCTTTCCTTTAGCTTTGCCTTGAACTTGTGGACATTCAAAAGAACTATGCCCAATCTCTCCACATTGATAGCATGTACCAGTGAAGCCTCTACCTCTTCCTCTTCCAAAGTTTCCTCTTCCTCGAAAGGATTCTCCTCTTCCTCTGAAGTTTCCTCTACCTCCAGCTTCTTGAGTCTAAGAGGTACCATCTACATTATATTTTGCATCATATCCTCTTCCACCACTATTCTATCCCCTACCACAATCATTTTTGCCCTTGCCCCGGTTGTTGTTTTGTTATTTCTGGTTAAGCTTCTCCTGGGCCTTCAAAGCACATTGATAAGTCTCCTCCACACTCTGCAATCTAAGCAAACTAATTTCATCTTGTATGGACATCCGCAAGCCATTTAGGTACCTTGAAACTTGCTCTACCTCATCCTCTGTGTGCTCTACTCGAATACTCAATCTATAAAATTCTTCTATGTATTCCTTGACACTGGAGTCTTTCTGCTTCAAGTTCTACAATTTTTTAAACAAACTTATCTGATAGTCTGCAGGCATGAATTTCACCTTCAATTTATTCACCATTCGATCCCACAATCTTATCTTCTCCTTACCTTTTCTTTGTCTATCAGTTTGCAAATGATCCCACCAAAGGGATGCATGCCCTTTCAGCTTGGTACAGGCATATTTTACCTTCTTGTCTTCTTCAGTACCTTCAAAATCAAATTACTTCTCCATCTCAGTGATCCAATCTAGTAGTTCATCTGAATTCAAATTACCACCATAGTTTGGAGGATCAAAATGGGGTCTAGTATTTATTCTAGTTAGGGCTCTAATGAACCTCTCTTCACCTTGATCAAGCCCAAGTTGGCCTTATTCTCTTCCAGCTTCAACTTGCTCTTCTTCAGCATCACTCACATCTTCAAGAGGGTGGCATCTTCATTGTACAGTCTCAACAGCTTCCAATCTACCTATAATTCCTCTTAGCATTTCCACTAGTATGGGGTCTATATCTCTCTGTGCCCCTCTTCCTCTGCCTCATCCTCTTTGTGCCATTTTACGCAAGTCCTCTACAGTTGCAGGTCTTCTTTCTCTTACCCACTCACCCACAACAAAATCTTTTCTCAAGACTTCGTAACTTTCTTGAGACCTTCTTCAGGAGCAAACTTGGCTCTAATACCACTTGACACAGTTGAGATTGAGGAGCCTTATCAAGCTTGTCAATCTCGCAGCAAAAACTCAACAGACAACAAGAGAAACACAACTTCTTTATTGAAATCAAAACGTAGAGGACATTACAGCTTATGGTCTAATATGTTCTCTTACAGAGAATACATTATGATTCAAAACATTACAACAGAGATCACAACACAACAGGGACTAGATTCCCCTTTCCTAGGCTCTCTCTCTCTCAACTTTGTTTTGCCTTTTAACCTTCCATCTCCCTAGTAATTCTATAACAGTCCCACTAACTTGAATCATTACATCAAGGGCATAGGCTGTAGACTCATCAATGAGTATACCCATAATAGCAGGCATGACTAAGCCACGATCTCATTTGAATCCATTATGCATTACAGGGTGAAAGTCAGTCCACATTTCTGCATAAATTCCACTATTCAAACCCTAAATAGTCTTCATTGTTGGTGCCAGGTCTTCTTTAGTCGAGCCAATAAATGCACTCCAAATGTTTCATATGGTCCACGAAGAGGTCAACTAAAAAGAATAGAAAAATCAAATATCACAAGATTGAGGGAACGCTGAATGAAGTCCCACTGAAAGGTATTTTTCTCATTGATAAGCCAAGTCAGTAATGGACCCACCATTGAACTCTATCATTGTGTCAGCAGGACCCGCAAGGAAGTCTAGCCAAAGAAGTCATGTCCCGCCGATAATGGCATCGGAGTATCATTGGGATAGGGACTGGAGTTGGGATGATGAAGCAATCTCTCGCTGATAAAGGGACATCAGAGTATCGTTGGGACTCCAAGAAGACTCCCACCAAAGTCGCTCACTCCTGTTGACATGCATTTCCTGCCTTGGAATGTATGAACTCCTTCCTGCCTGTAAGAAATATGAAATATTTCCCGCCAATGGAGTATATGAGATACAACCAGAAAAATGAACTCCCAGACTGGAAATCAACCATGGACCAAACAGAACTGTATGTCTCTACAACACACACCAGAATTAGAAAAATTAAACTAAGCATTTCTTGTTTTTGGGCGATGCGAGATAGCTTGTCCACCTAGATGCTCCTACATCAATTTGTGTAATGATCACCACCACATGAGAAACATCCTCCAGGAGGTCCTTGCTTTTCAACAAGTTTGCTAGAATCATTCTTCTAGAAATTGTCATTGTTTTTCTTCTCATTTCTAGATCCATTCCTGATATTTCTAGAGCCCTTGTCACTTTTCTTATTCACATTTTGTTTTCCATTCCTTTTCTTGAAAGGTTGAGAAGTTGGTGACTTATTAAACCTCTTGTGATTCTTCTCGCGATAATTGACTTCAGTTTTTGCTCTTATTTGATTGCCTTCTCAAAAATATGGTCCATAGTGGTAGGACCATGCACATCCACTTCTCCACCTATCTAGGCATTCAAACCCATGATGAATTTCGTAATTCAGAACCTTTCATCCTTCTGATATTGTTTCACATACTTCAAGAGATGGGTGAACTTTTCCTAATATTCAACCACTGACATATCTCCTTGTTGCAGATTCTAAAAATCTCTTAGCTTTTGGTAGAAGAAAAGATGAGGTAACCACCTCTATCAAGATATGACCACAAACTGATCCCAGTTTAAGCTCAGATAACTTAACCCTAGTTCCACTTTCTTGTTCATCCACCACGTGGATCATGCTTCTCCTGCCAACTGATAGGCACCCCATACTACCTTGGTTATCTCAGAGTAATTTCTTATCTCAAAATTCTTTTCCATCTCTATAAACCAAGCTTCTGCAACATCACCACTTACAATTCCATTGAACTTGGATGGGGTCATTTTCTTCATGTCTCTAGATAGTTCTAAATAAAGTCTACTTCTCTTTTCTTCTTGAGACTTAGTCTTATCAAAGTCCTCCCTTCATTCACTATGAATACTGGATTCATGGACATAATCATCATCTCCTTGATGTGAATTCTCTTTTCCTCCTTCGAGTATGCCTTGGCCTCTCACTTCCTATTCCAGGTTTCCAAGCCTCTCCTTGGTTTCATTCAGCATGGTCAATATCTGATCCAACTTAGCCATTGGGTTTTCGGAGGGATTTGACTCTCCTTCACTATCTTCAAGATTTGCTCAAGTTCAAACCATGATGATACTCTATATCACACCTAATATTCGTATTAGGTTATAGATTAGAATTCAGATATAATACATCTCGTTGATTCAAAATTCATCAATAAATTTATTCACAAAACTTAGATTTGTGCAAATAATCCCATCTTTGTAGTGCACCTCCATTCTCACTTTGGATAAGTAGGTGGTTGGATTAAGGAGCATGAAGAAGAAGGTAAAATACTCAGAATGCTTAGGGTATGATAGACATGTTGATGGTAGGCTTACTGTTATGATGTAGTTGACACTCATTGATGTTTACTATGATGACACTATTGATACTTTATGATTAGTACATTATGCTTATGTTGTGATCAGTTATAGGTTAATTGATTATGTAGATTAGTTTTACTATGTGATTAATGTGATTATCTATCTATGTGTTATCTGTTTGTTTAGTTACTAATGAATTTGTTTAATGTTGATACTTGTGATGTGTTTTGTGAAGGGACAATGTAGTATTACTCATAATGAGTATCCTACTACACTGTGATTCCCTATCACTATGTGTCTGCTTGGATGATTATATGTATGTATTTGACACTTTTGTTTTCTACAGGTTGCTGGTACAAGGCATTAACTCCACCTGAATTGGCAAGTCTGAGCGTGCCTTCATACCAATGGAAGTGGTTGAATGGAGATAACATATGGTCCCCTAGCCTAGCCATCATTCCTAAAGAGGATGACTATCTGGTTGTGTACCCTGTCAGTGTTGTCAGTTTGGTCATAATAGTCAGTCATTGTTGTGGTGGTCTTGCTTTCCGATCTTGCATAGTAGTCAGGTATGGTTTGACAGTTGGGTTATTTTGTTGGTATTATTGATGAAGGGGGTAAATCATAAAACACACATTAATAGAAATTGAACACAGAGAATAGAACTTTCTTTTATTGATCTGGGCAACTCATTACATTACAGAAACTTAATTACAATAAGAGGAATCAGTCCTCCACAGGCTGCAACACACTATAGCTACCATCACCAGGCTCTGGAATCTTTCGCCTTCTGTAACCCCCAAATCAGCTAGGGTTTCTATTTTCCTGCCTATTCTTGACTCTACACTTGCCCCCTTAACTCTACTACTGCCTAGGGTCCCCAAAATAGCCATAAATAACACTTTTTGGTGGCCTCCAGCTAAATTTCAAAATTTACAACTCCCTATAAAAGTAGGTAAACTTCCGGGAAGCATAACTTTTGATCCGGGTGTCCGATTGATGAACCGTTTTAGGTGTCGGAAATCTCGCGATGTGAACTATCACTCTGAAAATCATAAATGGATTTCTGTCAACTTTTTAGGATGTTTAGGGAAGTTTTAGTGCCTCATATCTTGTTTCAGAAATTTTTAGGGGCTTTTCAGAAAACAAAAACTTTAATATCTTTCAGCTCACAAATGATCTTTGCCTGATTCCTTCGCCAAAGGTCTTATATTTCCATTTAGTAACTTTCTACAAGTTTTCACTTCAATCCATGCCCAACTGCAAACTTTCCAAAAATAGCAGGTAGACTTTCCAAAACAGGCAGGTTGCCATTTTTAGCAGTTTTGGAAAAACTGAAAGTCCTACATCATTATTCTGGATATTATGGAACCAGAAACACTAATTATGGAAAGAAATGAAAACAGCTACAATGATTTTGAATTAACTTCTTTTTGGGTGATGCAAGATTGCCCTTACACCACTGGATGCTCCTGCATTAGACACCCAGGGTAATTTGAGAAGTGACCCTGTCACGTCTCAGATGTTTATGTGAGGGAAACCCAAATGGTCAACCTCTACCTTAGATAACCAAGAGGAATCTTCAATAGGCCTTCCTTTCCATTTTACCAGATATTCTTCATATTGCTTGTTCCGAGTACTTCTTCCCACACGGCTATCCAAGATCTCTTCTATCTCAACCATTGAAGTAGATGCTAGAATACTCCACTGCGCTTCTGTTGGTCCATCCTCTGCTCCACCTTCATGATATTCTGATAAATCAGCAATGTTGAAAATAGGGGAAATATTGATCCCATTCGGCAGCTCTACCTCATATGCATTGCCTGAATCATGCTTCTTCAAGATTCTGCATGGTCCAAATTTCTTCATTTTCAACATATTGTATGTTCCAATTGGGAACCTTTCTTTTCTCAAGTGAACCATGACTTCATCTTCTACCTGGAACTCCTTACACCTCCTCTTATGATCTGCCTTAGCCTTGTACTGAGTATTCATCTTATTAATGTGATTTCTCACCTCTTCATGCAAATTCTTTAGATGTTCTACAAAGTCTTCAGCCTCGGCACTTGTCTTTTCTCCCTTATCTAGATTCCTTAACTCTGAAGCATTTCTTGGACTATTTCCATATACAATCTGGAAGGGTGTTTTACCAGTACTCCTATTGACAGAATTGTTGTAAGCAAATTCTGCCTGTAGTAAAATCAAATCCCATCCCTTGGGCTTATCTCCTACTAAGCACTATAGTAGGTTACCCAAACTCCTATTCACCACTTCAGTCTGTCCATCAGTTTGTGGATGGTGTGCAGAACTAAACTTTAAATCTATCTTCAACTTCTTCCATAATGTCCTCCAGAAATAACCAACGAACTTAGTATCTCGATCTGAAACTATGCTCTTTGGTAGACCATGTAGTCTCACCACCTCTCTGAAAAATAATTCAGCAATATGAACAGCATCATTAGTCTTCTTGCAAGGAATAAAATGCGCCATCTTTGAGAATCTATCCACCACCGCAAAAATGGAATCATGTCCTCTCTGTGTCCTTGGTAAACCAAGAACAAAATCCATACTGATATCATCCCATGGCTTCTCTGGTACAGGTAATGGTTGATACAACCCTGTATTCTGACTTGTTCCTTTTGCCATCTGACATACTCTGCAACTTTGCACAAACTTCCTCACATCCTGCTGCAACTGTGGCCAATAATAATTTTCACCAACAATAGCAATGGTCTTATCTCGACCAAAGTGTCCAGCCAATCCTCCACTATGCTTCTCCTTAATCAGGTTCTTTCTCATGGAACTCCTTAGAATGCACAATTGGCTTCCTCTAAATAACATGCCATCTTAGATTATGAAATCCAACCATCTTGTCCTGTCCAAAGTAACAGGTTCCAAACAAGCTTTCTAGGCCTCTGCAAAATCTGGATCCTCAGGATACAAACTTTTGAGCTCATCAAACCCAACAACCTCCATCTTCATTTCTGTCCACAAATTTTGCCTTCTGCTCAAGGCATCTGCAACTCTGTTGGACTTCCCACTCCTGTGCTTCAAAACAAAAGTATAGCTCTACAAAAACTCAACCCATTTTAAGTGCCTTTGGTTCAACTTTCCTTGACTATTAAGGTACTGCAAAGCCTGATGATCAATATATAAAACAAACTCCTTTGGCAACAAATAATGTCTCCATTTCTTCAAAGCCTGAACTATTGCATAAAACTCCTAATCATAAACAGAATATTTTTTCTTGGCATCATTAAGCTTCTCACTAACATAAGCAATGGGCTTACCTTCTTAGCTCAAAATAGCTCCTATACCACTACCACTAGCATCACAATCTATTTGAAATACCTTATTGAAATCTGGAAGTGCCAAAACAGGTTGCTCTACAACTTTCTGCTTCAATGTATCAAAGCTCTTGTCTGCTCCCTTAGTCCATCGAAACTCTTTTCTATCCCCTCTCATTGTCTCAATTAGAGGTGCACAAATGCTACTAAAATTCTTGATAAACTTTCTGTAAAAACTTGCCAAACCATGAAAGGATCTTACCTCTGTTGTACTCCTTGGCGTAGGCCATTCAATGCTAGCCCTTACTTTTTCTGGGTCCATTTTAAGACCTTCTTCTGAGAATACAAATCCCAGGTATACCAACTCCTTTGCAAAACTACATTTCTTTAGATTAATCAACAACTTCTCCTCCCTAAGCTTCTCTAGAACTCTTCTGATATGCATCAGATGCTCATCCCAAGTCTTACTAAAAATTAAAATATCATTCAAATAAACAATAACAAAACTTCCCAAAAATTCTTTCAATACCTCGTTCATGAGCCACATGAATGTGCTCGGTGCATTGGTTAGCCCAAATGGCATGACTAACCACTCATACAAACCTTCCTTCGTCTTGAAGGCTGTCTTCCATTCATCTCCTTCTCTGATACGGATCTGGTGATACCCACTCTTTAGGTCAATTTTCGTGAAGTACTTGGCTCCACTCAAACAATCCATAATGTCATCCATTCTTGGCAATGGAAATCTATACTTGATAGTTATCTTATTGATGGCTCGAGAGTCTGTACACATCCTCCATTCTCCATCCTTCTTTGGTGCTAGTACTGTAGGTACTGCACATGGACTTAGGCTCTCCCTTATCAGTCCCTTCCTTAACAACTCCTGAACTTGTCTGTTCAGCTCTTCATTCTCTACAGGGGTCATTCTGTGGGCTGCCTTGTTTGGAAAACTGGCTCCTGGTATCAAATCCATTTGATGACTTATCTTCCTTATTGGTGGAAAACCCTCTGGTACATTATCAGAGATAATGTCTTGGAACTCTTCCAACATATCTAAAACTTCTACTGGTACATCTTCATAGTTCTCTTGACTAATCTTAGGAATCAATGCAAAGCAATGACGCTCATGCTTCATACCCTCCAAAAATTTCCTGCCATCTACTAGGCAAATTCTGGCAGTACTACATACCTTTTCTTCCACCTCCTTCAAGGGCTTCAACTTATGATGAACTCCATCCTTTGTTAGGGAATATGTGTTTGCATAGCCATCATGGACAGCACTCCTATCATAATGCCACGGCCTCCCCAATAGCATATGACATGCATCCATTGGGATGATATCACAGAACACCTCATCATGGTAATCACCAATCTTGAACTTCACTCTACTCATTGACCAAAGCTCTGTGGTCCTTCTGCAACCATGCAATCCGATATGGATGCGAATGCTTTCTTCTTGTCAACTTCAACTTGTCAACCATTTCCTTTGAAACAAGATTATCAGTGCTTCCACTATCAATAATAATATCACAACACTTACCTTCACATTTGCACCTTGTGCGGAATAAACTCTTCCTCTGATTGGGTTCTTTCTCCTCATTCAGCAAGGTTCTTCTAACAACTAGGGTTTCTCCCCTTTCAGCATCTTTAGAATGCTCAGAATGTGCATCTTCATCTACATGTGTAACTCATGCATTGCCTTCAGATCTTCTATTTGTCCTTCCTTGATGTTGCGGACACTCGTATGCTCGATGCCCTTCTTCCCCACATTGGAAACATGTTCCTCTGAAACCTCCTCTTCCGGGTCCTTGCCCAGGTCTACCTCTTCCTCTTCCTCTTTGCTCACCATTGTTCTGGTCACGAGGGCGGTAGGCGTTATCCCCTCTCTGATTTCGACTGGTTCTAGCTTCTTCACTTTTCTTTTGATCTTCATTACGGCCTCCATAGGGCCTCCCACCAATCCTTCTGCCTTGACCTCTTCCCCTTTGCTTGCTGTCAAATCTTTTATTCAACTTCTCTTCCACCTTCAAGGAAAACTAGTATGCATCTTCTATGGTGGTCATTCTGACTAGGCTCAGCTCCTCTTGAATACTCAGCCTCAACCCATTAATGTAACGGGCCACCTTCTCTTTGTTGGCCTCTCCATGGCCTATCCTGATAGTGATCTTATAAAAATCTTCTGTATACTCCTTAACAGACTTGTTACCTTGCTTCAGTCCTTGCAACTTCTTCAGTAACTCCATCTCATAATCCACAGGAATGAACTGCTTCTTTAGTTTCTCCACCATCTGATCCCATCTGGTGATCTTTCCTTTTCCTCTTCTATTCCTCTCTAGTTGGACCTCCTTCCACCAAATATTGGCATGGCCCTTCAACTTTATTTTTGCAAACTTGACCCGATCTGGGTCGTCCACATCTTCATACTCGAAATACTCCTCCATGTCATTGATAAAATCAATAAGCTGTTCTGGGTTCAAATCCCCAGAATATGTAGAAACCTCAATCCTGGGCCTCTTTCCAATCTTCGAAATAGCCCTCAACAACCTAACTTCTGCAGGATCTCCTACAGCTTCTTGTTCTTCCTCAGATAGCTCTTCTTCAGCTTCATCTTCGCTTTCGTCTCTTATCCTCGGCTCAAACCCTCTTCGTAGCTCCTCTTGTAATGCATCGATTTGCCTTTGTAGGGCTCTAAAACCCTCTTCTGTCAAAGCATTCCTCCCAACACGATTTCTTCGTGGAGGCATCCTGGTCTCCGCAGCAAACCCACAACCTTAGGTCCTGGTACAAACTGCCTCACGATCGGCGATCTGTCTACACACTCAAGAACCCTTGCTCTGATACCACTTGATGAAGGGGTAAATCATAAAACACACATTAACAGAAATTGAACACAGAGAATAGAACTTTCTTTGATTGATCTGGGCAACTCATTACATTACAGAAACTTAATTACAATAAGAGGAATTAGTCCTCCACAGGCTGCAACACACTACAGCTACCATCACCAGGCTCTAGAATCTTTCACCTTCTGTAACCCCCAAATCAGCTAGGGTTTCTGTTTTCCTGCCTATTCTTGACTCTACACTTGTCCCCTTAACTCTACTACTGTCCAAGGTCCCCAAAAGAGCCATAAATAACACTTTTTGGTGGCCTCCAGCTAAATTTCAAAATTTACAACTCCCTATAAAAGTAGGTAAACTTCCAGGAAGCATAACTTTTGATCTGGGTGTCCGATTGACGAACCGTTTTAGGCGTCGGAAAGCTCGCGATGTGAACTATCACGCTAAAAATTGTAAATGGATTTCTGTCAACTTTTTAGGATGTTTAGGGAAGTTTTAGTGCCTTATATCTCGTTTCAAAAATTTTTAGGGGCTTTTCAGAAAACAAAAATTTTAATATCTTTCAGCTCACAAATGATCTTTGCCTGATTCCTTCGCCAAAGGTCTTATATTTCTATTTAGTAACTTTCTACAAGTTTTCGCTTCAATCCGTGCCCAACTGCAAACTTTCCAAAAATAGCAGGTAGACTTTCCAAAACAGGCAAGTTGCTATTTTTAGCAGTTTTGGAAAAACTGAAAGTCCTACATCATTATTCTGGATATTATGGAACCAGAAACACTAATTATGGAAAGAAATGAAAACAACTACAATGATTTTGAATTAACTTCTTTTTGGGTGATGCAAGATTGCCCTTACACCACTGGATGCTCCTGCATCAATTATTTTGGTTATTGTTGCCTTAAAATAAAATAATTAGTTATGAAGCATTTTTATTAAATAAATAAATATATAAATGTCCTTATGTAAATTTAGTTTAAGAAAAATATATTATTCTAGAAGTTAAGTTAATAAATAATAATAATAGTAATAAATCTAATTGAAACTAGAGATAAATAAATAAATAATATTTATGTGTTGCCATAAAATATATTTATTTTGGTCTGGTTGTAAAATGTTAAAAATAGCAAACTGTAAGATATTGTTCATGCAGGAGTTATTGCCTCTTGGGGGGAATCTTCTAGAATATTTTAGGGGATTTCTTTCTCTAAAAATAGGGAGTTTTTAGGCTATATTTATCAGGGTGATTTCTCTCTCATAATAATCTTCAACAGATGGAACTTTTGGGGAGAGACTAGTTTGTGGCTGCAGTAGTTGAACCTGGCATTGAATCTTCAGCCCAGTCAAGCAAGCGAAATCAGGTTCCTTAAGTTCTATTTTATGTCTCAATTTTTTGTTGAAGCAAATGTTTGATTTATTATTTTTCCTATTGATTGTAATTTTCTTGAGAGATTAGAAGCCTTGTTATCAGATCCAATTGTGCATGTCTGTATCATTGCATTTCTGGGAATCACCGATTGAAGTGACTGTCTATCTCTCAGCCATTTCGTCTCTATTTTAGCAGTCTATTGTGTTAGCCATAACTTTATTTTTATGAACTAGATTCCTCTAAATTTTTGATATATGGTGCATGACCTAGTTACCTAAACCACATCCAAAAATTGTCCATACCCAATTTGTCATTTTGGAGATATGAATGTTTTGTGACTATCTACTGTTCAATCATTTCGTCTATGTTTTAGCAGTCTGTTGTGTTATCCATAACCTTATTTTTACAAACTAGGTGCCTCTAAATGTTTGATATATGGTGCACAACCTGGTTACCTAAATTATATCCAAACATTGTCCATACCCAGTTTGTCATTTTGGAGATATGAATGTTTTGTGACTGTCTAACGCTCAACCATTTTATCTCTGTCTTAGTAGTCTATTGTGTTAGCCATAACTTTAGTTTTACGAACTGGGTTCCTCTAAATTTTTGATATATGGTGGATGACCTAGTTACCTAAATCATATCCAAACCTCGTTCATACCCAATTTTTCGTTTTGGAGATATGAATGTTTTTTCACTGTCTACTGCTCAGCCATTTCATCTTTGTTTTAGTAGTCTGTTGTGTTAACCATAACTTTAGTTTTACGAATTCAGTTCCACTAAATTTTTGATATATAGTGCAAGACCTAGTTATCTAAATCATATCCAAAAATCGTTCATACCCAGTTTGTCATTTTGGAGATATGAATGTTTTATGATTGTCTACCGCTCAGCCATTTCATCTCTGTTTTAGTAGTCCATTGTGTTAGCCATAACTTTAGTTTTACAAACTGGATTCCTTTAAATTTTTTATATATAGTGTACGACCTAGTTATCTAAATCATATCAAAAAATCATCCATACCCAGTTTGTCTTTTTTGAGATATGAATATTTTGTGATTGTCTACATTTCACCTATTTCATCTCTGTTAAAATAGTTAGTTGTGTCACCAATAAATCTATATTTTTGAATTGGGTTCCTTTGAAATTTTAATATAAGATTCATATCTTACTTATGAAAACTATATCTAAAAAAGTTAGCATTACCCAGTTTGCCAATTCAGAGATACGTATCAATTAGTGACAGACATTCCTATGCCATCTTGATTGTTGTTGTTAAATCTACAAATCCATTTTGTGCATATCCTTTAATCATTGCATTCCACAATTTGACATCTCTTTGAGGCAATTTGTTGAACAGTTAATGCACTTTGTCTGTGCTCTCACTTTTGCATACATGTGTACTAGACCATTTCCTTTTCGAAGTCTCTTATCATTATCAAAACATTCTATATTTATATTCTTTCTGATATAGTATCTATTCTTGCATATCTTAATTGATCATATTAGTATGTTTCTTTCTTAGTGGTTTATTTTAGTGCTTTTGAACATGATATTTGGTTATCTGAAGACCGATTCTTGTTTTTAAGTTCTTTTCTTAGGATTTAAAATTAGCAATATAGTCTAATCTAGATTTAATAATAGAAACATAACTTAAAAGATTTTAGAAATCATACATGGGGTAGTTATTATGAAAATATTTATGTTGGAATTGAATTATATTCTCTTAAATGCATTAGAAATAACATAGTGTTTATCAAGTTATATCTTTTATCTAAAACTTAGATAATGGTAGAAGGAAAATGAATTAAATTAGATGATAATTTTGAGACTTATTGTGTTTGAAGGGAATAGAATCAACCTAGTTCTAATTTAAGGTAGAAGTATCAATTTTGGGTTTTAATTAGAAATCATTTAATGATGAGTCGTTGATAATAGCCCATGACTTTCAACTACTAAATGTTAACCTTGTAATTAGTCTAAGTATGACTCTTAATATTATCTATTACCAATAGCATAGGAATGGATTGAATATTGTTACTTAAAGCACTTATATCATTTGATCATATTTGTAACTGCTGCTAGTAGTTAGAATAATATTGTTCTGCATTGTTGAGATAGATTCACTTTATGTTTGTTGGATGATTGACCATGATTGGAATTAGTGTTGCATTCTTCAAGACCCATTATTAGTGCATAGATCATATGTTGCATTTGAGGGATCTTAGTGTATGATGTGCATTGGTAAGTGTATGTGATGAGTGACCTTTGAGTTTTAATGGTCTCAAGTATTTGTGTCATTTAGGGAAATGGTTTCCAGAGGCCTAGGAGGGTGTGATTGTGTGGGGCTTGGCTATGTGTGCATCTTGTGAGTTGAATGAAATGTATTCTTAAAATATGGTTTCTTATTCATGTTGGAATATTACATGTGCAAGATGGTCGTGTCTTGCTCAGTGTACCTATACATTTGATTATATTGGTTATGCAAGAAGGTAAATGCCTTGCATTTTATTTGAGCACTTGTTGTTAGGATAGTAATGTTTTGCTTGATAGATAGGGTTTACTAGATGCAGAGAGGGGAGTGGCTTTCAATGTGGAGTCGGTGCCCAAAGTGGCCACCAGGATAACCCATTGGAAGTTTTTAATCCAGTGATAACTTAATAATAAATTTAGAGGGTTGGGTAGTTAATCACATTAAACAAGATAATGTATGCCTCACTCATGGCTCAAGTGCTTGTTCAGGCTTGAGATGAGATGAGATGAGAAGGCTTGGAATGGCAAATCAACCGCCTTGTCCTCACGAAAGGTATGTTAGTTCCGCATGAGTTTGTATGGGGGTTGGTGGTCAGGAGAGGCTGCCAGGATAACCCAAGATGGGGGTAGTGCCTAGGAAGACTTGCCAGGATAACCCATGACAAACTATGTGATGACACTCCTCCTTATTGCAGCCTGGCACTCCCTAATTGTATTTCCTCTTTCAGTTGTGTGTGTGTGCCTCTGGAAGTTCAATTAAGTGTATTAGTGTTACTTGTGTTGTTCTTATTGATCTGTATTGTATTGGAGTCATGTGTAGTCCTTGCACTCATTAGCCTACTATCTTCTTGACTGTTGTCATTGTGGGACCTCATTGTTATCTCCTAGCACGGGGGGTGGACCTTAGGGTTCCACATGGTCAGGTGGTTGTGCTTTATTCCATTGGTTTTCTGGCATCGTGGCTCATGTGTAAAGAAGATGTATCTCTCTTGATTCTAGTTTTGCACCTGTATTGATGACAAACATTTGTACTATTTGTATTTAGATCTTTTGTATTAGAAGAAATCCTTATGTAATTGATGTATCCAAAAAGAGAGCTTTTGTATCATTGAAATTATGTAATTATTCTTATAAGATAAACTATTCTGCACTTATAATCTTGGTTGCAAAAATGTTGATATATTCATATGATGTTGTAACCTAAAATGTTAGTTTGATTCATTTGATCGATCAAATCATGTATGTTGTTGATTATTGTTAAGTTGTAATAATGCAGCTATGTAATCCTTAGAGATGATAGTTTAACTTGTTGATATTAGACTATGTTATGTTTTGTTATCATTATTCTATTTAAAAAAAAAATCTTCCCTTTTATTGCTTTAGTCAAACTTATCTCTAAGGTTGCATGGTGGGGCATTCCAATCTTTATTATAGTTAATTCTGGGTATAAATACATCCTTATTTAGATAGATAACACAACAAGACTACATGTCACCATCGATTAAAGGATATTCCTCATCTTCCTCTTCCCCATTGGAATCCAGTAAAATAAACTTAGACAGTGGATATACATGCAAGTACTCATCCATAACCTCTTTTCCTAAAATAGGAGCATCACAACCACACCCAAATGGCATGTCATGATTGGTAGACGGTTTACTTGGTTTAACTACACAAGTAGGAACAATGGGTTTCTTAGCCAGTTTGTTGCATTATTTCTTTTCTAGTCAAATATGCTTAAGGAGTTAGCCAAAGTTTTAGTTTCTTCCAACCATGCACCCTCATCATAATTTATATGCTCTTGGAGTTTTACCTCCTTAGTTGGTTCTTTCTTAATCACTATCTTGGGTAAATTCTGGGGGATAGACTTCCTGGCAATTTTCTTGGTTCTTCTCCATGTCATTCTATCATAAAACCAATTCAAACAATAGCCAATCTGCTGAATGTTGACAAGTTTTCTCGTAGTGAGCTCCTAGGTCCATGTGTTGAACCCAGTAGTCCTAATACCATATGTAACATACCATCTCTTATTACTTGGAATTACTCACAAAATTTACTAAGAAAAATGAACATGTTAAAACATGAGAGAAATTTTTTTTATCATTTGCATATTCTCAAGAAATAAATGCATATCTTTTCTAAATCTTTTTCAACATTGAAATTACAATATATTCAAAGATAATAATACTGTGAAAACATTTCACTTTACAGTTACAAATAATTTGCACTTGGCAATATGAATAATTTTTCATAAATTTTGACAATCATAAGTCATAACATAAAGTGTATTGCATCTGGAATCTGATATATATCTCACAAGTCTCGGTAAATCTTCTGCTACAGAGGGAAAACACCATCCAAGTGTTTTACCTCCAACCAAAGACCGACGGTGCCCCGCACTTCTTCCATCTAGAAGTGGCCCTACCCTTCATGAAGAGTATAGACATAAAGAACAAATAGGTTTCCATATGAGTCCTAGTGTTGTATCATACATAACTCAGTTGACCATACAACTCTAGACAATCTTCTAGCTAAGTATGATCATTTTGACGGGTCACACAATCTAGAACCGACTAATGCATGCAAAGACAAATGCATCACTTTGGCCAAAGTTTCTATATGAATAGACGTTTGCAATAAACGTAATCATGTGTTCACACACCTCTAACTTAACTTGGAAACTATCTCATCCTATAGTTTGACTTACTTGGCTAGTATCTCTAGACATAAATTGTCTTGACTAAATTCAAATCCTATTTAATCTAACTTAAATTTAATCCTTAAACTAGGATAAACATAATATATGGGTTTAGGTGACATTAACCCTTCAAAGAGTCCCTCTTTGCATACTTGCAAATATTAGGGTCTATGACTTCCTGACATTCTACTCAATGACCAAAAAATTGATCACTTTTATGTAATATATCAAGTTTCTGACGAGAAATCATTTATTTAACATAATTGCTTTCATAGACTCTTCCTAAATCATACATGTCTTCACCTATGGTTTCTCGACTATTCACTATCGACCATAATGCACAATAGACTAAAATAATATCATAACCGACTTAAAAGTTATGGTTTTTTTAACCCTTCTGGGTTGATTCTAGGGTTTAACTTCTCTAACCCAATATGTTGAAATATCAAATACCCCTATTTTCCAAAGATAATAAGTTATAATAATATAACGTGAATATAATAACCCCTAGTCTACTCTTGACCTCTTGGGCTTTGTTTGAATTTACATTTCTCATAACATGTAAAAACATAAAACATGAGGTATATCCTCATTCATATAAGATCTTCAATGAATACTATCATCATCAAAAGTACTCTTGACTAAGTTCAATTTTTCAACCTAATAAGTTTGAGTCTATAATAGAAATAAAATGATAGTTTCGACCTCTTGGTCTTCTTAAGTCCACCGACTTTTCGATATTGAAAAGGTTATGAACTCAAATATATCATCTTTTGAATATAATAATACCTAACATTGTTGTAGAATGCATATGTGATATAATATCACTACACTAGGTATTTTTTAACAATACCAATATCATTTCTACATATTCTAAAATAAGTGATTAAATATCACAAAATCTCTGATAGTACATAGTAACACTTATACATATAAATCTTGGAAAATAAAAACCTATCTTTGTCTAAATTTTCAAACTAACTTCTAGGTTAATATTAGAGTTCTCAACAAGTTAGTCACAACTTTTATATATAACTTGTCTTGTTATACCATTGTAACAGTAAAAGATAAAGACAACTATACTTAGTATTCTAAAACTCCTCCATAATCATCTTAGATAAATTAACATATGATACAAGGTCATCTGAAAAATGGAGAAAATCACAACAATGCCAGGGCGATCGTTGAGATGGAGATAAAACATAATATATACGTACATATTGGATTGAGAAGAAGGTATATAACACTAGACCATTTCCCAAATTGCCTCATGATAATGCAAATATAGTCTACTTATATAGATTGTCTAACAAACCTAGACTTAAGTCTACCAAACAACAAAGTTTAATTATAAATATTCTCCTTGGTTCGATGATACTATGTTGGCATGACAATGAATTCACTTCATAGTGTTTATGTGTTTTAACAAAGTATCAAATTTTTCTATGTGTTCAAGGATATCGAACAATGATAAGAAAAATATCCTTCATAGTATTCCCTTTGGAAACTACAGTATTCCAATGTTTAAACTATACGGTTCTAACAACTATAGCAATGTTATTACTCTAACCACAATTGGATTCTATATCTTTTGTTTTCTAATTGCTAAAATAAAGATAGACAAATAGTTGTTTTATTTTGCATAACTCTAATGCTTGGCTCTACAAAAATACAACTCTGTAGAAAAATACAAAAAACAAAAATCACTGATAAAGATTAATATAATCATTTAAAAGAGATACTCTTACCTCTACTACCCATGCTTTGATTATCCTTCTTCTACATTTATCATTGCTTCCTCACCATGGATCACCTATAAAGCCAAAATCTCTCTCTACAGTAAAAGATAACTGAGCTCTATTTAGTCTCACTAATTCTTGCCCCACAGATTCTTGCACAATATCTCTTTGTGTTAAACACAGTCTTAAGTTTATCTCTGGAATTGGAGTCACTATCCAACAGTCCATATCCCACGCCCCTCATTCCATTGATGATATAACCTTTTAAAAGGCTTCACTCCCATAATACCGTGGATTGCTCCTACATATAAGCCTATTAATATTCAACAAAGGCATGCAGACCGATAGTGGAGTAACTAGTCTTTAATACCACTCCTTATCTAGTCAAAAGCTCCTCCATAACCTTCATAACTAACATGGAGAAAAAAAGAGTTAAGTTCCATAAGAGCACTTAGTGGGTTGCAATTAATTTGGAACTTAACCATGTACCAAAAGGAAGCTTATCGACAATCAAAACAATACTAATAACTTCATACTAAATAAATATCTATCTCAACATAATATTGGTGCATACAACATATTCTTACATTGTTTCCAACACTTGACAAGATATGAGAATGGGGTCAAGGTATTCTCCCCCTCTATCTTGCGTAAATGCCAAAAAAGATAGGTTATCATAATAGAATTCCAATAATGACTATCAATCATTCCTTGTCAATGGTCATACTATCCTAACTTGATTTTTTGACAAAACCTATGCTTAATGGATCTTGTTGACAAATCGATGATTGTCGAGTCAAAACCAAACTTAGACCAATTTGGTCAAACACGACTTACTAAACTTCACAAAAGGTTCACTAACCATAAAATCATGAAACTTAGATGGCAACAATCTATTCTTACCCATACGTCTATTCTCTTCTCTCTGATGATGCTTTCCCCCTCTTTCTTGGAGGGTGGAAAAATCTATTTCCTGGTTACAACTTACAACCACCAAACTGGGATTATTGCATCGTTAGTCAATTTCATAAACCTTATGAATAAATAATTATGACATCATATATTCATATCTAAATTCTAATCATAAACATTAACTCATGATGGCATTGATTTATCCTGACATTTTCACACAACGTCAAATCATTAATTCATGCAAAATTATCTACTAATTACATACAAGTAAAAAGTAAAACATAGTCAAAATTTGGGGTGTGACATGATCCCTCTCCTCTAAGAGAATGTCAACATGGTCGCAACCAGTCTACCAGAAGAGATAGAGGCTCCCACTCCTATGGTCCCCAACCCCTAGATCTTAGAGACAATGTGGCCCATGGTGGGTGGTCCTAGCCTTCTAGGCCACCCTATGTCTCCTCTCGTGGGCATGGTGGTTCTGGTTGGCTTGACTCAAGAAAGGTTCCTCACCTATACCTTGCCATCTCTCTGATCTATGTTCATTGGCCCTCGAAGGACATTCCTGCAAAAAAAGGCACTCTCATTGGTTGGGAGTTGATTAATGATGTTGTCCCTAGAGATGTGTGTAGAAAACCTTATGATCAGGATCTGCCACTTGTTGGTGTTGTTTTAGCTACTTAATGTTTGCTAAGCTTGACTCCTTTGTTTTGTCATCTTTTTTTTGGATATTATCTTGTTAGACTTTGTGGGTATGCCATCTTATCACCCTAACCTTTTTTGTGAATATTATATTATTATTTCTTTAATATAAAGTTAATGGAGAATATCCATAAAAAAAATTATCCTTTATTCCTATACCATTTTTTTTTTAAATCATTAAATCACCTCTTGCCTGTCGTGGTAGCATGGCTCCTTCCTTAAATTAGCTCCAATGTGAATAAAATGTGCTTGCACAATACTATGATGATGTTTTGGGTGAAATGGGGGAATGAGGCCACATGTTTTCTTTTTTCTTTTTTTTTCATTTTAATAGTCCAAAATGTGTTTGGGTTATAACACAAGCACATTTTGAATTGTTAGTGATTGAGCCTAAGACTAGTCACTACTTCACATTATTTGTAACACAATCACGTTATGACTTATTTAGACCAAAAAGGCATTTTTCGCCACTTTTTGGTCCCCCATTTTGTGCACATACCCTCCACTCCATACATTTGTTTCTAACAAATGCCTTGGTTTCTCAACATAAAAAACATATGCTTAGGTCATTGGGGGTGCCCATTGCACAATTTAATGTTGAACAAACAAGAATAGATATCTTGAGGATGAGTAGTTTCCTTCCACAGTTCTTTTGTGCATTGGCCAAAAGGTGATGCTCATTTCAAATATGTGGGTTGTCACTAGACTTGTCAATGGGGCATTGGGAATTTTTGTATCTATCGTCTACCTAAATGGTGGTAAAGCTCCTAGACTACCAAGCTTTGTCATGGGTAAATTTGATAACTATGCAGGTTTGCCTTGGGATTCATGTGTTCTGTACCTAGCACCAGGTGCTCCTATGACTTGTGGTTCTCACTAATAGCTCTCCCTCAAGATGGCATTGGCTTTGACCATCCATAAATCCCAAAGTATTACACTTGACAAGGTCATGATATACATTGGCCCTATTGAACATCATCCTTAGGGTTTGGTCTTCACTACGGTCTCCCATGTCCAGTGCTTGGTAGATGTGTGCATCTCACTTGCCTTTACCTTCCAACAATATACTTGTATGGAAGACATTGCATTCATCTCTCTTAGGAAAAGGGAGGAGGCTTGTCTCATGGCTATTGCAACCTCACTTTCATAGTGCTTGCATCCATTGATGCACTCTAAAGCACTCAACTCCAAATTGTGTAAATTGTATTTTTTTATAATGCCAATACAATATCCCTTTTCTCTTATTGTTCTTTTGCACCTAAAAAAACAACACTTATTGCAAATGCCTATCAGTGTGAACATTGCACATTATGTGCTAAATTCATCCAAATTTGAAATATTTTAAAGGTGAAAATTCTTTTTAACATTAGAAAGATTAAAAACTTCAAAAGCCTTAAATAACAAAATAGTGTTTTGAACTATTTACTTCCAATCATAAAAATTAGTAAAAACTTTTTATTATTTGAAACACTAAATTTTTTAATAATAGATAGTATATGTATTTCCTTTCAATCTTAAAAACAATAAAATGTAGTAAAGGTTTCTTTATTATTCAAAACATAAAAAAAATTAATAGCTAACATGTTGGCTATTTAATTTCAGCCCTATAAATAGTGAAAAGTAGTAAAAGCTTATTTATTATTTAAAACAACAACATAAATGACAATAAGAAACAATAAGAAATCTTCAAATAACAGACAGTGTGTAAACAACCTACTTTCAACCTATGAGATGTGGTAAAAGGTTCAAGATGTAATAAATGTCAAACATGTGATAGGTGTGAGAAGACTACTTGTCAAAGAGATTGGCAAGAATTGGATACTTGTTCTTCGTTGGTGAGAAGAAAAAGTAACGGGAATGATCATAATTTCAACAATTAATGGAATTTATTATCTTAGATTTCTATGTATGTACCATTACTTGCAAAGGAGGGGGTCATCTCTTTCTAGTTTGTTGGGGTCATCTCTTTCTCGTTTTCATATTTAATCCCAATCAAAGAAGAAGTAAGATTGAATTGGGAATTTATTCAAATTCAAGGCAAGGAAATTGTATGAATTGGACAATGGATACTGAAATTGGAGCGAGTGGGTGAAAGCGATGAAGAATTGCTTGATCAATATGGGCATCCAACTTGGAGGCCTCTATCCCAACAACAATTGTTGATGTGATGAGGTTTGAACAATTTTGGACTAGATGGTCATTTTACTTTACCCCCTATAATATTTGCTAGAATGCTTTTTGTATTTTGCTTGGACTTGATTTTTTGCTTATACTAGAGACATTATGTCAAATAGTTAGCATATCTTGTCTATGGTTCCACATTTTGCATACATGTAGGGTAACTACAACTATAACATGTGACAAAATTCCCCTTTCATTGTGCTTACATGGATGTCCATACGCTATTTTGAAAATCCTATTTTGGCACTATTAGTTCTAAGGGTCCACATATCATTTTTAAACCCTTATACTCTTTCAACAAAGAGTAAAAAGGTTCGAGATGCCGTGAACATGGTAAATGCTTGAATTGTCATTACTACATGCATTTTCTCTTGGTTCATGTAGCTTTTGTTTAAAGAAATGAGTTGCACATACATAAGGAGATTTTGAGCCCATATATTTGAGTTTGATGGGTTTCTCAAGTGATTAAAATGCCTATGTATTTGATATGCTTTGTTAAGGTTCTCGCTGTCTTATGAAACTTCTTCCCTTTATCTTCAAGTTATAATGGGTATTTCTATAATGACTTTCTTGATAGTCAAATGTGACATGGGTATCTCATATATTTTGACCTACTTGGTATTAAAATATAGAGGTAGATAGCTAGAATGAGATCAAAATTACTTTGAAATAATTTTCTTCAAAGTAAAATGTCTCATATTGTTTGCACTACTTTGTTATTTGATAAATGTTTTTCAAAACATTTATTTGGGAGTTGATATCCATTTGATTGTCTTGATTTACCATTCATATGCATAATATGTCAAACATTTACTGAAAAGGATGTATGGCATGTTAACAATTGTGTTGAATGACATTCAAAATGATGATAGTGAATGGGATAAAGTGAGCCAGGATATATGTTAATGTGTCATATATGTCATTTCTTAGTATTCCATAAATCAATGATATTTAGATAATCCTCTTTTTCTTTGATTGTTAACTTCATTGCTTTTGATGATGATTTTCATGAAAGATTAAAGGGAATAAGATGAAAAGTTTAAAGATTGTAGGGTGCCTTCATTCCTTAACTGACACTCTAATGCTCGATGGCTTTGATGCACATGTTTTAATAATGATACTTAACTTTTAGCGAAAATATATCAATGTGTTAAAAAAGGCAGTGACAAATGCAAATATTCAAATCTTGGTTGACTATGTTGATAATGAAAAAATATAGTCATGATGAATAATAATTTGATATCTAAATGAATTCAAAGGATTAGATGTTGAATTTGAAGGTTCGGGGAGATTGTTGGACAAACCTAGAAGCATCTTAGGTCAAATTTTATATTAAGTCTACATCTGAGATCTTCAAGCCATGAATTCATAGATAAAAGTAGACCCAAACTTATTTGATCAATCAGATTATATCTGCTTCCTTGTGTCCAGGGAACCTTGCACATTGGCCAAAGGACCAATAACACTTGATAGAGACTGTCATGTGTTTGCTCTTAGTCTACTCTTGAATCCCTTGGGGCCTAGTCCATGTCACTACCAATCCAAATGCCAAATCCTAATTGACCTAAGCAACAACTTACAATTGTGGACTTGAGAGTACAAATACCAGTGACTAAAGGATACTCGTTGAGCTCTATTACATAAGGTTTTTTGTGTCCATCGAGAAAATGGACATGAAGTAAAGTAAACTTCAAATGTGATGCCCACTCTAGAATCTAATTAATAGAACTCTTTGGATCACCAACCTTGGGCTTGATGAACTTCAAATTAACATTTTAGACTTATAACATCTACTCAACTTGATTATATAGGGTAGCTCGGATTTGCAAGAAATAAGACAAGTTACCAGATACACAAATCCTTCTAGATTTTAGTTATTAAAAGTTTGCTTGAAGTCTTGAAGGTTTAGATGTTTGCGAACCAAGACTTTAGATTATTGAATTTTATCGAGCCTTTTTCATCTAGTGAGGTCTTCCATGTTCTTTGACAAAATCGGGCTCCTGCATATATCATGGCTCACAAGCAATCTCAAGTTTGTGGTGGCAAGTTTGTTTCACGTCCAAAGGTACCCATGGGCCTAAAATTTTATTTTCAAGGAGCTTGGTGAGAAGTCTCATAACCGATAGGGAAATCAAGTCTTAAGGTCAAAAGGAGTTGATGTTAGACATGTGGTTCTTTAGATCAAATTTCATTGGTCCTTCAAACTAATCTATGGGATTGTAATGCCAACAATATACTTCAACTTTTTATTTTTTGCCTTTTCTTTAATGCATTGAATTCAAAAAAAAAATTACTTTTCTTTAAATTTATTTAAGGGAAAGGGGCCAGTAGCCGCCCACGCCCCAATAACCTCTATGTTTTTGTGCACCCTACCCCCCAATAAATTTTTTAAAAAGAACCATTACATGTAAAAAGAATACCTAGTAAATTAGCACACATGCACCAATACATGTTCACAATTGCATGAGTAATTTACCATTGCAAAAAACTAATACACATGCTCTTCGACTTGCATTTTCAAGCCAACTTGATGCAAATAGGAGAACTTCCAATTTAAATATACACTTTATTGTTTTTGTTACAATATGTCATGTTTATAAAAAACCACCCATTTGGACATCAAATAAAGTCAAACTGGTCATATTGACATACTTTTATGCATAGCTATTGGTACCTAAGCTACCATAAACACACACCACCCCAATCCCAAAGGGCTGTTAATCACACATTCTCCCATACTTGCTATCACATCCCCCCCACTTGCTGTCACATTCTCCCATACTTGCTATCACATCCACTTGCACCTGCACAAACACATAATGGTATCAGGCTCCCCATCCAAACAATTATTTAATAAAAAAATTAAATTAAACCAATTTACATAGAAAAAGTGAGATTATTTAATAAAAAAAAAAAAATTAAACCAGTTTACATAAAAAAATGAGATTTGTAAATCACATCAATCGAATACAATAGCTCATATGCATTTAATCAAATTCAATTCTCAACAACTGAGTTCAATTCTGTATATCATAACATCGAATACAATAGCTTCTACGCACTTATTTAAATTCAAACTCACCAACCAAATTCAATGCATTTCTTTTTTCAAATAGCAATCCATTATAAGACGAACATTATGCAGCGTATACATTGTTTTAAGCATAAATTTCCTGAAGGAGCGCTGCAAACCCTGTCTGCAAGGAGCACTACAAACCCTGTCTACTGCCAAAAGGAATTTTGCAGACTTGCACATTAAGGTTCAGGTTGGTACTTCACCTTCTTTTATGAATGTTTCGAATGTTTTGAATCCCACAGCTTTTCTTATTTACAATTGCTTTCCTATGTTGTAATATAATATATTGAGGGTTTCATTTTATATAATCTATCCAGGGTTTATATAAAAAGCTTCTATATATATTCACATTAGACTATTAATGTACTATATATATATATACATGTCTATCTATATAGATATGTATATCTATAGACATATGTATATAAATAGACATATGTATATCTATATACATATCTATAATAAAGACTATACTTGTATACAATCGTTTATCTTCGTTTTTCTCTCATGCTACCCATGATTTGGGTACTGCTGTGTAATTTACTTTCAATTTTTGATTATTTTGTCTGAGGCAACCCTTGTCTTGTGATAATTTCACTGTACAGAAGAATATACTGTTATATAATGATGGTTTTTTGTTATACATACAAATGGGGTCGTATATTTTTATGGGTATATATTTTTTAGTGCTCATTGTCAACGGTTAAGGGTTTCATTATTTTGTCTTGTGATAATTTAGACTGTTACATAATGAGGGTTTTTTTTTATACATACAAATGGGTTCGTATATTTTAATGGGTATATATTTTTGAGGGTTCATTGTAAACATATCAGTATATTTGTATACATATCTGTATATCTATAGACATATGTAGATCTATAGACATATGTATATTGATATACATATGTATATGTATAGACATATGTATACTGATATACATATGTATATGTATAGACATATGCAGCGTAGACATTTCAAGCTGGTACTTAACATTTCAACATTTTACAATTATAGATATACATGTTTGAAAGATTACTCCAATTTGTTTGCTATATTTTACATCAACTTTTTCCAGTTGGTCACTGCATGGGAGATATACATTTTCAAAAGATTACTCGAATTTGTTTGCTAAATTTTACTACAACTTTTTCCAATTGTTTGCTGCATGGGAGATATACATGTTCGAAAGATTACTCCAATTTGTTTGCTAAATTTTACTACATCTTTTTCCAGTTGTTTGCTGCATGGGAGATTTACATGTTCGAAAGATTACTGCAATTTGTTTGCTAAAATTTACATCTTTTTTCAGTTGTTTGTTGCATGGGAGATATACATGTTCGAAAGATTACTCCAATTTGTTTGCGAAATTTTACTACATCTTTTTCCAGTTGTTTGCTGCATGGGAGATATACATGTTCGAAAGATTACTGCAATTTGTTTGCTAAAATTTACATCTTTTTCCAGTTGTTTGCTGCATGGGAGATATACATGTTCGAAGGATTACTCCATTTTGTTTGCTAAATTTTGCTACATCTTTTCCAGTTGTTTGCTGCCTGGGTAACTTCATTGAATGGATTAAATCGCGTCTGTTACTGTAGTGATTATATATTGGAAACACATATAGATGAAACCCTCAACCGTTGATAACAATTCTAAAATGGAACAACACAATGATACACTAGAAAATGGAACAACACAATGAAACACTAGAAAATGGAACACGTGATGGTTGTTGTCCATGCCACTGCAATAATGATGCCTCAATCTATTTCCATTCATTGCACTAAGGATGCCATTTTGTCTACAAATCACTTCTGGTACTGATTATACATATGTATACATATCTGTATACATGTATACATACCTGTATACATATCTACATATCTATATACATATCTAGAAATACTTTCCATCGCACCGTTGAGAACAGGGAAAGCAGTCGGTAATATGATTAACTTTTTGATGGAAAGTGGAATATGTATTCGGACCCCAACGAACATTGAATGGATTTAATGTTGTTTTCCGTCTGCGCCAAAGCAAACACGTTACCATGCATGTTGTTTGTTAAATCATTCAATAGATTAAATCATGTCTCTTATATATGTGTGTGTAGATATACACATATGTACATAGATAGACAAATGTATATCTGTATACACATGTGTATATCTATACATATCTACATATATGTATACATATCTATATACATATCTGTATATCTATACAGAGTCTAAAATGGAACAACACAATGAAACACTACAAAATGGAACACATGATGGTTGTTGTCCATGCCATTGCAATAATGATGCCTCAATCTATTTTCAGTCATTGCACTAAGGATGCCATTTTTTCTACAAATCACTTATGGTATTGATGTTGTTTGCATTTCTTGCAGGTGTATAGATACCTATGGCTCGAGGTAAAAAGGGAGGAGAACTTCTGGAAGGAGGACAATCAGAAAACTTGGGGGGTGCAAGTTTCCTAATGTGGTGTCGGGGGATGAAGATACACATACCACAGAACCAGATCATGTTGCAGTGGAATGTATATTTCCCTCCGCACATATAGAGGATTTGGAAACCAATACAGATTGCCTTCATCAAGTGCTTGCCTTGCAAGGTGCTCTACAAACCTCTCACATGCCTGCAATCATAGAAATCAAAAGCTGGGTAGTCATCCGGGTAGTAACGAACAAACATCAAATCATCTAAATAATCTCAGGCATTTGCAAAAGAAAATATGAACTGCATTCAGGCATATTATTTTAAATAATCACATACAATTGCAAAAGAAGACTATAATATTGTATGTCTAGCAAAATATTCCATCAGAGCCATCAGGGAAAAATATTCCATGAGTAGTGGTGTGTTAACAAATACAAATGCATAGTACAATTCGTCAACCAGTGATGTAAGTAAAGCCTTATAAGACTTTACCTTCATCGAGTGTTTGTAATGCAAGGTGCTCTGCAAACCTCTCACATACCTACAATCATAGATATTATATGCCGGGTAGTCATCCGGGTAGTAACGAACAAACATTAAATCATCCAAATAAATTCAAGCAGTGCAATGATACAACTATATATTGCAGACATTTATAGTGATACATATACATATATCTATACATAATAAAAATTTACATGTATCCATATATGTGTATATATCATTTAAATTCCCAAGTTCACTAAAAAGGCAACACACTTGATCACCTTTATAGTTAGAGTAGGTTAAAAATATGTTTATTAACACCCCACCATAAATCAAGTTGGTGGAGCCTTCAAACTTACCCACCCATTTCTTAAACATATGGACTACAAACATAACATGTTCGAATTTATATAATTTATGCACACATATATAAATACATGTATAATATATGCATGTATTCATATATTTGTATATATATATATATATATATATTAAATATTAAATATTATGACGTGTTTATTTTTGAGGGTGCATTATAAATGTTTGAGGGTTTCAACAATTCTACCATATAGATGTGATGCAATTGTTCAATTCTTCATTGTTAAGTACCAGACAGGTTTTGCAGTGATCCTTCAGAAAATTTATGCTAAAAACAATGTCTACGTTGCATAATGTTCCTCTTATAATGGATCCAAATTTCAAAAAGGAATGCACTGAAATTGGTTGTTGAGTTTGAATTTGATTAAATGCGTAGAAGCTATTGTATTTGATGATATGATAACCAGAATTGAATTTGATTGTTCAGTTTGAATGTTGAAATCTTAACTACCAGACTAAAATGTTAACACTATCTAGGCTGCATATGTCTATAGATATACATATGTCTATCGATATACATATGTCTATCTATAGATATACAAATGTATATAAATATGTCTATCAATATACATATGTCTATAGATATACAGATATGTAAATAGATATGTATACAGATATGTATATATGTATACAGATATGTATAATCAGTGCCAGAAGTGATTTGTAGAAAAAATGGCATCCTTAGTGCAATGACTGAAAATAGATTGAGACATTATATGCTAAGTGCCAATCTAAGAATGCCACTGCAAAATATATAGCCTTAAAAATATACGAACCCATCTGTATGTGTCAAATAAAAACCATCATTATATAATAGTAAATTATTCTGTAAAGTGAAATTATCACAAGACAAGGGTTGCGTCAAACAAAATAATGACTACAGTAATAGACACGATTTAATCCATTCAATGAAGTTACCCATGCAGCAAATAGATATGTATACATGTATACATATGTATAATCAGTACGAGAAGTGATTTCTAGAAAAAATGGCATCCTTAGTGCAATCACTGGAAATAGATTGAGGCATCATTATTGCAGTAGCATGGACAACAACCATCACGTGTTCCATTTTCTAGTGTTTCATTGTGTTGTTCCATTTTAGACTTGTTATCAACGGTTGAGGGTTTCAGCAATATGTGTTTCCAATATATATCACTATAGTAACATATGCGATTTAATCCATTCAAATTGCAATAATCTTTCGAACATGTATATCTCCCATGTAGCAAACAACTGGAAAAGATGTAGTAAAATTTAGCAAACAAATTGGAGTAATCTTTCGAACATGTATATCTACAATTGTAAAATGTTGAAATGTTAAGTACCAGCTTGAAATGTTTCCATTGTCTACGCTGCATATGTCGATACATATACATATGTATATCAATATACGTATGTATATCAATATACATATGTCTATAGATTTAGAGATATGTATATAGATATGTAGATATGTATACAGAAATGTATAGAGATATACATATGTCTATCTATAAACACATGTCTATAGATATACATATGTATATAGATAGACATGTATATATAGATAGACTTGTATATATATATAGTACATTAACAGACTAATCCGGATATATGTAGAAGGTTTTTATATAAACCCTGGATAGATTATATAAAATGAAACCCTCAATGTATTATATTACAACATAGTAAAACAATTGTAAATTTTTAATGTATCAATAATTAATAAATAGATACTAATGTTTGTATCCCCATGTTTCTAGCAGCTTTAGCCATCCATTCTGGTTGGCTAACTTGACTTGGCAAACTGAGACCTTCCGTATTACAAATTGTATAAACAACATTAGACACTGTATCAACAGCATTGGCAAACTAAGACCTTCCATATTACAAATTGTATCAACAGCATTAGACAATGTATTAGCAGCATTGGAAACAACATCACCAGCATTGGAAACAACATGACAGTAGCATTAGAAATAGTTTCAGCAGCATTAGGAACTGTAACAGCAGCATTATTTAGTGGCCAAATGCCTGTCCTTCTGAACCAACTATATATATATATATTACATTAACAGACATGAGTTAATATATTGAATGATTGAACAGACATGATTTACGGGACAACATGCGTCTTAACGTGTTTTCTTAGGCGCAGACGGGAAACAACATTAAATCCATTTAATGTTCATTTGGGTCCGAATACATATTCCACTTTCCACCGAAAAGTTAATCATTTTACCGACTACTTTCCATGTTCTCAACGGTGTGATGGAAAGTATTTCTAGATATGTATACAGATATGTATACATATGTATAATCAGTACCAGATATGTTGACAATGAACCCTCAAAAATAATGACAACCTTAATCATTCACAATGAACCCTCAAAAATACATATCCATGCAAATATATGAACCCATTTGTATGTATAAAAAAAACCCTCATTATTTAACAGTCTAAATTATCACAAGACAAAATAATGAAACCCTTAACCGTTGACAATGAACACTAAAAAGTATATACCCATAAAAATATACAACCCCATTTGTATGTATAACAAAAAACCATCATTATATAACAGTATATTCTTCTGTAAAGTGAAATTATCACAAGACAAAATAATGAAACCTTTAACCATTGACAATTAACACTAAAAAGTATATAACCATAAAAATATATGACCCCATTTGTATGTATACCAAAAAACCATCATTATATAACAGTATATTCTTCTGTATAGTGAAATTATCACAAGACAAGGGTTGCCTTAGACAAAATAATGAAAAATCGAAAGTAAATTACACAGTAGTACCCAAATCACAGGTAGCATGAGAGAAAAATGAAGATAAACGATTGTATACAAGTATAGTATTCTGTACAGTAAAATTATCACAAGACAAAATAATGAAACCCTTAACCGTAGACAATGAACCCTAAAAAATATATACCCATAAAAATATCAGAACCCATTTGTATGTATAACAAAAAAACCCTCATTATATAATAGTATATTCTTCTGTACAGTGAAATTATCACAAGACAAAATAATGAAACCCTTAACCATGGACAATGAACCCTAAAAAATATATACCCATAAAAATATAAGAACCCATTTGTATGTATAACAAAAAAACCCTCATTATATAACAGTATAGTCTTCTGTACAGTGAAATTATCACAAGACAAAATAATGAAACCCTTAACCGTTCACAATGAACACTAAACAGTATATACCCATAAAAATATACGACCCCATTTGTATGTATAACAAAAAACCATCATTATACAATAGTATATTCTTCTGTAAAGTGAAATTATCATAAAACAAAATAATAAAATCCTTAACCGTTGACATTGAACACTAAAAAGTATATACCCATAAAAATATACGACCCCATTTGTATGTATAACATAAAAACCATCATTTTACAACAGTATATTCTTCTGTACAATGAAATTATCACAAGACAAGGGTTGCCTCAGACAAAATAATGAAAAATTGAAAGTAAATTACATAGCAGTACCCAAATCACGGGTAGCATGACAGAAAAATGAAGATAAATGATTGTATAAACACCGCAAGGCTGAAATCACATGGAGAGTCTAACGTTTGCTCGTTACCTGCACGGAGAGGAGATGTATTTGCATGGAGAGAGACAGCCAGCAAACCCTCGTTTGTCAATCGCACCGTGGAGAATAGGGAAAGCAGTCGGTAAAATGATTAACTTTTCGGTGGAAAGTGGAATATGTATTCGGACCCGAATGAATATTGAATGGATTTAATGTTGTTTCCCGTTTGCGCCTAAGCAAACACGTTAAGACGCATGTTGCACTTAGTTGGGTGCCCAGATGTGTAGAAAGGGGGCGGGTAAGTTTGAAGGCCCCACCAACGTGATTAATGGTGGGGTGTTAATAAACATATTTATAACCTACCCTAATTATAAAAATGATCAAGTGTGTTGCCTTTTTAGTGAACTTGGGAATTTTTGGGGGGACCATGGCGAGCGGTTACCGGCACATCGGTGCGCATGTATGGGGCGACATGTTGAAATGACACTTTTTCGACCCATGTGCACATAACACGTCCTACAGGGAAATGTATAAATGCCCAGAAGCTGAAAGAATAGCTTTAAGCTCTTCACTCGCATATGGAGAAACCTAAAAAAAATCGTCGAAATTCGACATGTCTAGCTATGTGCTTGACGTGCGCAAAGTTAGGGTGTGCGGCTACTGGCCCCTCTCCCTTAGTTGCTATTTACACTGCACTGAATAAAAGTACCTATCAACATTCACATTGCTATTTACACCCACTAAATGAAATTATATCTCACCTTTTATCCCTCGTGTTGAAGACGTACATTGCAAGCAAGGGGTCCCTGGATTATATCAAACCTCTCCTTTTCCGTTGAACCTCAAAACAAGAGATTCTGTGTCGCGATATTTAAAACCAATAATTTTTGGACGTCAAAATCACTCCATCGTGCATTTTTACGAAGCTCCCGTTGTCTTAATAATGATGGCACCCGTGCAAAAGCATAACAACTTCCACATGGGGCAGTTTAGGTAAGAGACTTTCCTACTTAGTAATGTACGATCTTAAAATATTATGTGTTATGCGAAAGCCACAAAACAATGTCATTTCATTTAACTAAAGTACTTTTTTTTTAATTGAACAATTAAGATATAAAATTTGTTTTTATACGTTAGGTACAATTCATTGATAAGAAAGCTTAAATCACTATCCACAACTAATCACACATGTTTTGTTAATTATGGTTTATAATATTCTTTTCTTAATAGCCACATTTTTATGGATGAGGTAGAGCAGGTTGTTTTTATTTTTATGATGAAAAAGATAGAACCCCAAGTTTAGATGGATTTTCTTTTGCTTTTTCAATATTTTTGGGATATCGTTAAAGATGACATTTTGAAGGCTTTTGAGGAACTACACACCTCAAATCAAATGTTAAAATCTCTTAATAAGTCTTTTCTAGCTCTAATTCCTAAGAAAGATCATATTTTGAAATTTTTGGATATCTGACCCGTAGCTCTTTCCAATACTATCTATAAAACTTTTTCCAAAACTATTGCTAAGAGGTTGAAGCAGTTCCTTCCTTCTATCATTTCTCCAAAACAAGAAGAGTTTGTTCAAGGTCGCCAAATCATCGATGGTATTGTTATTATACAAGAAGCTATTCACTCTATCCACGTTAACATGAAAAATTCTATGTTCATGAAGCTTGATCTTTCTAAGGCATATGACAAGGTCTATTAGAGATTTCTCAAAGATAACATATGCACCTTTGTTTTTTATGACAGTTAAATTCAATGGGTCATGGCTTATTGTACGTCTTTTTCTATGATTATAAATGGTTCTCCATCTGCTATTTTTCTTTCTGAAAGAAGTTTGTTTTAGGGTGATCCTCTCTCTCCTTATCTTTTTCTTATTATGGCATAAGGACTTGTCGGGTTTTAAAGCATGTGCCTCAAGTGTTATGGCTTTATTTCTATCTTTCACATCATGCAAGGTATGGATCCACTTTCCCATCTTTATTTTGTGGATGATACTTGTTTTATGGGCAATGCAACTCTTGAGGAAGCTATGGCTCTTAGGGAGCTCTTGACATTTATATCAATGCATCTAGTCAACTTTTGAATGAACATAAATCTTAGGTTTTATTCTTCCATACTGATCCTCATCCCCAAGAACAAATTGATCTAATATTCTTTATTTTCAGGTTGCTTCTCCTCCTTTCAAATATGTGGGTATCACTATTTCTCCTACTTGCTTTGGGAAAAGGATTGGAATGTTGTGTTGGATTATCTTTAGCATCATATCAGTCATTGGACATGCATATACCTTTCTTTTGTTGGTTATAGAGTCCCTCTTAAAGTTGTGATTCAAGCTCTTTGGTTTATAGATTTATGGCTCTTGCGGCTCCAAAGGACATCCTTCATGATTTGGATAGTAAGATGAGAAAGTTTCTTTGAGAAAGAAATTTAGAGAAAATAAAGGACATTTGGTTAATTGGGATAAAAAAATTCAGCCTAAATAGAGAGGTGGTTTAGGTATGAGATCTTGACTCCTTAATTATATAGCTCTTGCTACCAAATTATATTGGAGATGATGTGTGGATGAATAGGCTTTATGGGGGAGAATTATTAAGCTCAAGTACTTGAATCTAGAGAATCATTCCTTCATCCCTAGGATGTCGACCCTTGATTAGGATTCTCATCTATAGAAAATAATGAAGTCAAGGGTATTAGTCTGATTAAGATAGCCTTTTCTAGATTGTGGGGAAGGGTGATCTTTCTCTTTTCTAAGATGATGTGTGGGACTAAAAAATCCCTCTTTGTCTAGAATTTTATGATCTCCTAGAATTAAAACATAAATGTGTTGTTGTTGGAGTTATGTTTCTGATTTTTAATATGCAATCATGTAGGATGGGTTAAGGATTTGGAAATGGAGACCTAAAGATCTTTGGCCATGTCAATAATTCCCTCTTCTCATTTACAAGTTAGCTCATATTTTAGCAACCTATAAGGTCTCTTTAGATAACCAATCAGATTTCCTTTGATGGGGTTTGAAAGGTTTTAGGATTTAAATGGGGTAAACTAGTTATAAAACTCTTTTGGTAGAAAACTTAGAAGTTAATAACTCTAAGGTTTGGAAGTGGGTTTGACATCATAAATGTTAGCATAAGGCTAATTTTTTCATGTGCTTACAACTTTAAATAAATATCTTCATCATGATAATCTTTAGAAATGAGGGGTGTTTGGTCTAAATAGATGTATCCTTTGCCTTCAAGATGAAGAGTTTGGAAGGCATCTTATTTTAGCTTATCCTTTTGCCACTTTCCTTCCTTGTTTATGGTGTGATTTATTGGTATTTTCATGGAATAGTTATGAGTATATCCAAGACTTTCGTGTGAATCAACCACGACCTTCTTTGAAGCTAAAATCCCTTAATCTATTGCATGATATTGGTCCTAGTCTAATCTGCTAGAATATTTAGTGGGAATGCAATCAGATGATTTTCAATGGTACATATAGGAAAATTGGTTAGGTTTGGGGTAGAATAATAGCCAATCTAAAAGAAACTTATCAAGTTTGGATTCAAGATTATCAAGCGAGTTCTTGGTGAGAATTCAAAGTTTTGATGAGACTTGGTATTCTTGTGGCTTCTCCCTCTTCTGTCTCTTCCAATAATAACCCCCACAATTATCAACTTACTAAATGGGAACATCCTCCTCTAGGCTTGGTAAAAATTAATGTTGATGGAGCTTCAAAAGATAATTCTAGAAATGTTGGCATGGGAGGTGTTTATCACAACCATAATGTCAAGGTTAAGTTCTAGTTTGTCGGTAGTCTTGGTGTTGGTTCTAATAACTTTGGTGAGGCTATGGCCATTTGCTAAGCTCTTTTAGAAGCTAAGCTAAAGAATTTTATTGATAGTATTTTGGAATCTAACTCTAAATTCTTGGTTGATCATTTCAAAACTAAGTCTTCCTCTCACTTCTAGTAGTGGCGATTGAATGAATGTAAGAAAAACATCAACATCCTCAGTCATGGTTTCAATATTGTTAAGTGGAACTATACTAGAGAGGAAGGGAATAAGATTGCTAATTTTTTGGCTAAGTTAGCTTCTAATTGGAATGACATCAAGTTTGATAGTGGAAATAATCAAGATTGCCTTTTTTAGGACTTGAGAAAAACCTTTAGTGATTTTTTGAATGTTGACTACAATGCCTCTCTAGATTCTTAATTCCTACTAGTGTGCTTCTTGTTGGTGTACATGTTCTTGTGGTGTTCTTTTAGTTTAGTCCCCTATGACTAGCATTAAATTATTACAAATTTTAAATGGTTTTCCCGTTGATCTAGTTTAATTTAATTTCCTAAGTTATCACTATAACATTTATCCAAATCAATAATTGTAAATATTTACTTTATATTTCTTGACATTGCTATAGTCCTTATGTTTACATATTTAGAAAACATGACACCAATATTCATCTATAATCATTTTAAGATTGGCTTGTAACTTGCATTTATAGCCAACAATGCCAAAAAAAGTTGAGTAAATTTTGTCCTTTAAACTTATTATTCCCCTGTCTCTTTGCAATAACTAACACATATAAAGAGAAGTCAATTTTTGCTTAGCTCATTGTTACAAGATACAAAGACTATATTCCAATTGTATAAGAGTTTTACATTTGCTAAACTAGGTTATAATGATCCCATTCAACAATAATCCCTACTCATTATTACAAGTTAAGTATGTATCTTCAAATAATATGTCTAGTGTTATGACTCAACAACTTCTAGGATCCACTTATTAATATCCCATTCATATATTAGTCAAACCTAGATAATAATAAAAGATATCACCTATTTAATGTATATAAGTGATGCAGGAGCATCCTCATGGAAAAAGAGAAATCTTGCATCACTCATTTAATATTTTCTTTCACTTTGTTTGTCTATTTGTAGGTTTTTATTTACTAGTCAATTGTAGAAGAAGTCACTGAACTTTGCGACAATTTGCATTTTGTTCTTTAGTTTTGAGATAATGTTTTACAAGCATATTTGGATGTCATATCCACATTTGGGGATAACTGGATGCATAGAGTGACATAACTTGGTTGGAAGACTTACACCAAATAGGTAGACTGTCATAGTTATGAATTTACCATTGATGAGAGAGCATTTAAAGTTTGTAACAATCAAGAAACACGTGCAAATTCATTAGACCCGAGGGAATGAATAATGAGAACTACACAAATTTATTTTATATTACCATTGTTTTGTTCAAAGGATTAGCTTCTACCAGTCAACTACACGTTTCATGGAGTATAGAACTTTTTCCCACCTTCTAGATGACCCAGATTATTTTGGAGCTTTAAGATTGATATATATTTGGCACTCACAATCATTTGAGATCATCAAGAAGGGTTAGGAGAAATTTAGCAAGGAGTGGAGACTAAATGTGAACATAAGGATGAAGGTTCAAGATGAAATTTGATGATGAGGATGCATATGTCACCTAATGTATTGAGTTTTATTTGTATGTAGTAATTTCCATATTAATAAGAAAATGGTTGCAACCAAGCATGTAAGAAGCCCCATTATAGCAAATTGTAATCATTCTAATATACATTAAAATCAATAAGTGTCATGTTTTATTGAGTTGTTATTTTTGTTTGTTTTGTTTAGCTTCATGGTTGGATTGTCCTTCATTGGATCCTTCATCCATGACTACATCAAGTGGTATCAAAGCATAAGGTTAGAATCTTAAGGAGGGTAAGTTGTGTTCTAAAGGTTCTACTTGTAAACAATTTGTAAAATTGAGATATCTTGTAAGAATCTTGTCAATAGATCACTGATTGGAAGGTATTACAAGGAGTGATTGTAGGTAGACCACCAAACTGAGGCAATTTACACCAAGTCCTAGGAAAGATGTTGTTGTGAAGAGAACAAGGTGTTGCTAACATTGTTGGAAAGTTGGATGAGGTATTGAAATAGGTAAGGGAGAACAAAATCCAATTGGAAGATTTAGAGGAAGATAGAAAAAGAGGTTGAATCCCAATGGATGATGATGAAAGCAATATGGAGGAAGATGCCAAAGAAGATGTGTAAGATGTGGAAGAGCAAGGATAAGAATCAAAATAGGTGAAAGTATCAAATGCCATTTCTAAGCTTGGTAAGAAACCTAGGATGGGGATTTCTAACTACTACAATGATTTTAACCCTGAAGAGTTGATTGATTGGATAAATGAGCTAGATGAGTATTTTGAATATGAGGAAATTGAAAACCCCAAGAGGGTTAGTTTTGTGAAGACCAAACTAAAGGGACATGTTTGGTGGAAGAAACTATAACTAGAAAGAAATAGGAGGGGAAAGGAAAGAATATTAAAATAGGATAAGATGGTTGCAAAACTAAAAAAGTAATTCATACCAATGGACTATGAATTGGAACTGCTAAAGAAGTTACAAAGCCTGAAGTAAAGGGATAGGACTGTGAAGGAATACACCAAATAATTTTATAAGTTGATTATTAGGACAAAGTATAGTGAGACAAACAAAGAAAATGATGCAAGATACATCAATGGATTGAGAGAAAGTATCCAAGAAGACTTAAGTCTTGTCCAATTAACAACCATAGAGGAAACATACCAATTTGTGATCAAGGTAGAAGAAAAGTTGAACAAGAAGTTGCAGAGTTGGAAGAATTGACAAAGAGGAAGATGGGAGAAACCCTAGAGGGAGAGATCACAGTGTTGAAATGGAAAACCATACTAGGAAGATAGGAGTACTGGTAATTTCCACTGTAGGGACAATGGCCTTACTACAATGAAGAAAGGGGTCGTGACATTTACCCCAAGGGCCAGGAAGATATCAACTATTATTGCAAAGACAAAAGAGAAGGTGCTACATACCATGAAGATGGATACTAGAAAGGAAGAGGAGGATATGGGAGGAATAAGAAAAGACCTTTTAGGGGAACATGTTTCAAGTGTGGAGAAGAAGGGCATAGAGTGTTCAAGTGTTTTCAAAGTCAAGGAAAGCAGGTGAAAGGTAGTGGACCATAATTGTGTTTGGGGAGGAGGAGCCACAAAGGTCATATGAGTCAAATGATGACCTTGAACATGGAGAATCACTAATGATGACAAAGGCTTTGTTGAAGAATCATGAGGAAGAAGGATCAGTACAAAGAAAGAACTTGTTCATAACTCAATGCAAAGATAGAGGAAAGTGTTGTAAATTTATTATTGATAGTGGAAGCACATATAACCTAGTATTAGAAGAAATGGTTGAAAAGTTAAACTTGAAGAGGCAAAACACCCAAACCCTTATGCAATTACCTGGCTACAAAAGGAACATAAGATCATGGTCAATGCACAATATTGGGTAAGATTCAAGATAGGAGGTTACCATGATGAAGTCTTCTGTGATATAATTCCAATGGATGCATGTCACCTACTATTGGGGAGACTATGGTAGTTTGACTGACATGTTATACATGATGGAAGGGTAAATATATATATTGTAACTAGGTATGACTGAAGACATAGGTTGATGCCACTGAAGGATAGGGAAGATCAAATTTGTAGTAATGCTAGGATATGCTTGGTAGATGAAATGAAGTTTTGGATGATGAGAATGATTATTTTGCACTGATTCCTAAGGCACACAATACTACAGAGGTAGAAAACACCATCACAAGTAATGGGGAAGAATCACAAGATATTTTAGAGTTGCTAACAAAATACAAGGACATCATATCAAACATGTCGAAAGGGTCACTGCTAGTATGGAGTAGTAGTCATCACAAGTACCTAATTTAGGAAGCCAAATTTACAAATAAAGAATTATATAGGATGATGCCAATTAAAAATAAGGAACTAAATAGGTAGGTACATGAATTATTGAAGAAGGGCTTGATCAAGAAGAGTTTTAGCCCATATGCACTACCAATAGTATTAGCACCCAAGGACAATGAGTGGAGAATGTGTATTTGACTCTATAGATATCAATAAGATCATTGTAAGATATAGATTCCCATTGCTGAGGATGGATGATATAATGGATTGTCTGAGCATAGAAAAATATTTTACCAAGATTGACTTGAAGAGAAACTGTTGGCAGAAGACAGAGCAAGCAAAAAATTCTACCACAGGTAGTATGCGGAGGGCAGAGCTGACATACAAAGAGGTATTTTGGGAAAGCACACACCTCTATATATATATATATATATATATATGAATAGAAGAATAATAAGAATATGTAAGAGAGTAGTAGAAGAGTGAGATAAGAACTTAAGGATATGTAAAGGGCTGAGACTAAGACTTATAGGTATGAATGTGTAATTAACCATTGATCATTGTATACACCTAAAATTGGCTCATGTCGAATTAAGTAAATATTTTAATATTTATCTTAATTCTTATTCTTCTATCAATTAAATAAATATTCTAAATTTATTTAATTGGTTCCTTATCCCATAATTAAATAAAAATTAATTTATTTAATTGAGTACCATGATTCTTCTAATGTCTCATATAATTAAATAATTCCACATTATTTAATTAATCTTAAATTCCTCTAATCCAAAGTCCTAATTTCATAAATCCACCTCACCTTTCCACCTCACCTTTCTACCTCACCATGTTGCACACATAATTAAATATTTTAATATTTAATTAGCTAAATATTCCCTCACTCACATGTCCTATTTATCCTCTAGTCAAATTAGTTAACTTATCAATTAAATTAGTTAACTAATTAATCATTTGAGATCACTACTCAATCAATTCAATCAACTCCCCAATCAATTCACTTAACTGATTAGTCCATTCAGTTAACCCCCCAATCAATTCACTTAACTGATTAGTCCATTCAGTTAACTCCCCAATCTATTTTGTTAACTCCCCTAATGCATGAAGGAGCTTAGACACTTGTCCTCTTCTGATTCGTGCACATTCCCTCAAACTTTCTCAACCATACACATCTTAGGAAATTCCTCCAATTATGGATTTGTTGACACTTGGATTTGGTCTTCCCTCAGCCTATATAAAAAAGGTCCTCGTACCCATTTCATATCAATCTAAGCTTTTGCAACCTTACTCTGCAGGAATCATACCAGCGTGCCTTTGGCAAAGTTACCATCCATTTACATTCACACAACCTCATTATCACAATCCTCATCCAACCATGTCTCCATCAATCCATATCCATTAGTATTGCATTTGTAGTGTCATCTCCATTGCATAATCCACCTATAGCCGTTCTACTCTTGTCATCTTCAACAGCAAGGAAGTGTACACTTCTGAGACCTCCATTATCATCAAGATTGAGAGGAGATAGGTGAACAATGGAAGCATAGAGGTAAAACGGTCTTCGAAGGTATATTCTTGGTTTGCTTGTGTTTACATCAATTTCCATTGAGTTATTGGATACTTATTTTCTTTAAATTGTTATTCATATTTTCCACTAACAATCATAAATATATAAGGAGATATAAGGGTTTTGATATGTTTATGTGTAACTTATGAATGCTTGTATATGACTTATGCTTACCACATATTCTATACACCTAAAATTGGCTTGAGTTGAATTAAATAAATATTTTATTCTTATTCTTCTATCAAATAAATAAATATCCTAATTTATTTAAATGGTTCACATCTCTCTTATTCTTCTAAAAAATTAAATAAAATTCAATTTATTTAATTAAATACCCTAATTTCTCTAATGTCTTATCTAATTAAATAATCCAAAATGATTTAATTAATCATAAATTCCTCTATTCCAAAGTCCTAAATTCCATAATTCCACATCATTGCATCCATGTCATTCTTCCACCTCACCATGTTGCACACATAATTAAATATAATTAGCTAATTTCCCCTCACCCACATATCCTATTTATCCTCCAATCAAATCATCTATCTAATCAATCAATTGAGTTCACTAGTCAATCAGCTTAGTCAACAAAGCAATCAAATTAGTTATCTAATCAATCAATTCACTTAACTAGTCAGTCTATTCAGTTAAATCCTCAATCTATTCTGTTAACTCCCATAACTCATGAAAGAGGCCTAGACACTTGTCCTCTTCTGATTTGCACACATTCTCTCAAGCTCTCTCAACTGTACACATCACAGGTAAATTCCTTCAGTCATGGATCTATTGACACTTGGACTTGGCCTCTCTTAAGCCTATATAAGCAAGGTTCTCACACCCATTTTGCATCCACTCAAGCTTTTGCAATCTTACTCTGCAGAAATCCTACCAGCGTGCCTTTGGCAAAGTATCCTCATTGCATTTGTATAATCCCATTATCATCACAATCATCTAACCATGTCTCCATTATCAATCATCCATCTTCATTAGAGTTGCATTTGTAGTTTAACCTTCATTGCATTATCCATCTACAACCATTCTCCTATTGTCATCTTCAATAGCAAGGAAGTACAACTTCTGAGAGCTCAATTCATTCATAAGATCGATACGAGATAGGCAACAATGGAAGCTACGAGGTGAATAGGATCTACAAAGGTAATATCTTTTTTTATTGTATTTGCATCAATTTCATTGTGTTATTGGATATTTAGTTGTTTAATGCTATCGTTCATATTTCCTCTAACACATATCACATTTCCTATTGTTTATCTAGAATTCTCTCACTATATGATAGGTATAAACTAACTTTAGAGATTTGACTAAAGATCAGATCTTTAGAGCGGTTCCTTCCTATTTCTTGCCAACATTTGATTCTGTTGCCAAGACCCTAGAAAAGGACAATGAAGAATAGAGAGGATAAAATAGTAAAAAGGAAAAGTGTAGAGTAGTGCAAAGAAAGAAAACTAAAGTGACAGAAAAATTTTATGATCTGCAGAGAAGACTGTGAATTCTCTTAAATTCCTACCCTTGTGAGAGGGGGCAAACACTTAAGGAAATGACAAATGGAAAAGGGCGAGGATTTGAAAAGATCCTTGAAAGGATGTAACTCTTCAAAATGAGCCAACCATGGGATACATAAGGATTAATGTAATACAAAATTAAATATACCCATGGCAAAAGGGGATTGTAGATTAGGTAAATAAAATGAGGAGGAAACACAAACTAATATGCATAAGAACACAAAAAGCTATACCTCACATGAAAACCCAATCTCATCAAGGGAGTAAGAAGCATTTGCACCCAAAACAACTCCTAAGACATGATGATCCCTAGACCAGTGATTCAAATGTGAAATGCTAACTAAATTTGAAACTCATTAAAACTAGCTCAATTGATATTTTGGCATAATAACTTTGCATAAAACTTGGATCCTCAAATGGATGGAGAGAGGTTCTATTTATAAATTTTTGGAAGGGATTTTGATCCAAGGGTGGAGATTGATTTGGAAGATCAATGGCGGAGGATAAAAGTGATGTGGAGGGCCTAGATTTGATCTTGGAGGAATGGAGGGCTAGGAATAAAAGTGAATCTTTTATTCATTTTAGGAAAAGGAGTTATTAAATGAGCATAGGTGGTGAAGGATTATTTTTGAATTAAAGATTCATATGGGGGAATGTAAATGAATTAAAAATTTATTTGGGGATAAGTGGAAATAAATGAGTATGGGTGAGGTAAGGGGTTGTAAAGAAAATTAAATGTGATGTGGGATGTTTTAAAATAAAAAATTGACTTAGGTGGAATTATTTCAATTTTTTATTTCGAAGATGTGGGGAAGGGTGTTAAACTAGGTTTGACCACCCAAATGAGAGGTTATAATTAATTAAACATAGGTTTTATTTAACTAATCCTAGGGCTAGGATGAGGTAGGTTAGGGTAGGCAATTAAATAATAGCTATTTAATTGTCTAGGGTAGGGATATGTCAATTAATAGGCTGAAGTAATTAGTTAACATGGTTTTAACTAATAAATTAGATTTAGTGAAAAGGGGGAAATTGATTTAATAAATATTGCATATTTATTAAATCAATTGGCTAAGGTTGGGACTATTGAATTAATGAAATGAATTCATTTTTGAGGATAAAATGATGGAAAAAATGGGTGATGAAGGGATAATCAATTAAATAAAAATTTAATTAATTGACTAGAAGGGAAAATGATAGTTTAGGGATGTCGGGAGTCGGCTTGATTGTAAGAGATATTTTTAGGTGTCTACAGGGATAACAAAAAATAAAGAGAGATTAGAAAGATTATACTAACCAGAATGGAGATGACCAGGGAAGAGAAGAAAAAATAGATTCAAGAACATCAAGAAAGGTACTAGAGTAGGATGGAAAAGGTAGGAGAGAGAAGTAGAAAGTGCACAAGATAAAATGCGGAGGAAAAGAAATAGTTGGATGAGCATGCCAATAAGAGTGCTCTTGATCAGGGTCGTATGAGCCAACAGCTAGGAAGGAGTCAGAGCTGTGGACCAACAACAAGAACCTAGTCAACTGCTAATTTGGGAATTTTATTGTCCCCATTAGTAGCTACTCCAAGAAGAAGAGTAAATCAACTAGAAAGAGCACCAGGAATAGCTATGGTAGCACCTGCTCCTCCCCCTCCACCATGAAACTTTAAAAATTGGAATGATAGTAGCCCCCTTGTTCTCCCAACACCACTAGATACCTGGGATCCAATTCCTACTAATGTGTTGAAATCACTGCCCAAGTTTAGTGGAGAAGAGTCCAAGACTCCAGGAGAACACCTCCAAGATGTGTCGGATGTGTGTGCTGTGCATGTCATCATAGAAAAAAATGTTGCCATCAGATTGTTGGTTGCTTCTTTCAAAGGACAAGCTCTAGATTGGTATATGTCTTTGTCCTCAAATTTAATATCTACTTGGGATCAGCTCAGAGATGCTTTCTTTGTAAGATTCAGTGAGAAGGGTGATAGATCATCTCTGTTACATCAACTGATCACCATAAAGAGGGTGCCTCAAGAAGCCATAATAGATTTCAACACTAGATTTTAAAAGACTTGGGATAGAATACCTGCTATAGCTAGGCCATCAGCAGGTATGGCAATTGTATTTTATCTTAAGGCTTTTAATTCTGATATCTCAGTGATGATTCAGTCCCTAGGAGGATAGACCCTACCAGAAGCATATGAATTAGCTGTAAGAGTTGAGAATAGCCTAATAGATGCTGGTAAATTGCCTCTGAGGCCTCCCATGCCTATGTTCCTAGAGATTTCTATTCCCCTGCCACAAGAAGCTCCTAATCCACCATCTGTCCATGTGTCCATGTAGACTTTTCTAACACCTCAACAACCCACTACATCAACACCTTCTGCCCCTCCATCTAAAATGAATGATGTCATGAATATTCTTAGGACCTTTTCAAATGAAATTATTAACCTCAAAAGGCAACAGACTTCTTATCCAAAACCTCCTTACCAGGGATTCCAAGGTAATAGGCCTCCATACCAGCCAAACCAGTATCAAGGGGCATAGAGACCAAACAATCCTCAACCTTCAAACCAATTAGTTGCAGTACCCACGCCATTACAAGCTATCCCAGCTAACCCAGGCAGAGAAATGGTCCCTAGACAAAACAACCCAACAGGAGATGCCAATGCTTGGTGTTTCCCTTGCAACAATGCCCATATGCCCAAAGATTGTCCTAGGGGCAATTTACAGTAGAAGATAGCATAGCAAAGAAGAATGGAAAATCAAGTTGTTGTGTCTGATGCTCCTCCATATCAATCACCTAGTGTTTAGAATGTAGTAATGGTGGCCCAAATACAAGGAATGTCCATTGAACAAGAAGAAGAAATTACCCCAAAACATGCCTTATTTTCATGGATTGAAGAAGAGGACTCAGTGTTTGTAAATGAAGCATCTACCTCCAAGAAGCCCTTGGTATAGTCTGACTATTTCACTAGGTCAAAGAGGAGGATGGTTGAACAGCCTGAAGCCATCAATAACGAGGTGGCTAGAGTTCCTTCATTCCAAACTCACTATAACCCCACTCCAAGACAGAGGTACCTATGGCAGCTCAAAATCAAGGAGTCTCCAATCAAGTGGTGGAAAGAGCAAGATACCCCTACTATCCTAAGACACAAATGCTTGGGCCTATGAATTTGGTTGAGAAATTAAAGAAGACCCCTACAAATGTATCAATATGGGATATGTTGGCTATTCCTAAACAGAAGTCATTATTGCAAGAAGCCTTGCAGTTTCAAACATATTCCAAAGTTATTAACCCAAAAGAAGGAGACAAAGGAAAGGCTCAAAATAAAGATGCTCCACCTTAGCAAACTATCGCTCTAGTAAATACCACACTAGAGGTAAGTAAGCCTAAGCCAAACCCATTTTATTTAACCCTAACAGTAGGTAAGAAAATGTTACATAACTCCATGATAGACTCAGGAGCTAGTACCACAGTTATGCCTAAACAAGTAGTTGATGCTTTGAAAATATAGTACCAACCATTAGCTAAAGGAGTCATGCAGTTAGATGGGAAGTCTATCCAAACTATATCAATCATCAAACAACTCCCATTGCAGCTATATACTTGCTTAGATATTACTGTCTTGCAAGATGTAGTGATCATTGATATTCCCTCAGTCTTTGGACTATGCATATGTAGAGATTTCACTACTAAAATAGGAGGGTACATGTCACTAGATTGGTCACACTTGATTTTGAGAACCAAGTATGGGACAAAGATGAAGGTGCTGTCTGAGCCTCTATCTAAAGAACATATCACTGAAGAAACACCACCAAAGTTTGAAGCATCTCATGCTATGATGAATAGAGAGGACAGATCCCTTATTGAAGATATAGGGGAATGGACTGAATATGATCAAAAGGAAGAAGAGAACAATCAGCTGATGTCTATGATGCAGAGTGACCCTTATGGCAATTATGATTCTACTGGTTTAGGAACATATGTAATCTTTGAGGAACGTTAATAAATACCAAACATTATGAGTCAAGAGATAGCTGAAAAGGAGGATTCTAATAAAGACTATGAGATCTGGACCTTAAACTTTGATGTAGCTAGGAGCAAGAATGGTGCAGGAGTAGGTATCTGTCTCACCTCTCCAAAACAAGAAAATTTTCTCAGAGCCATACTCTTCTAGTTTGTTTGCACAAATAATGATTCTGAATATGAATCTTTGGTACATGGTCTTATGGTAGCCAAGAAGAAAGGAATAAAGAACCTAATAGTCAAATGTGATTCAGAGCTGGTTGTGAAACAAATCAGAGAGAAGGCTATAGTAAAGAATGTGAGAATGAGATCTTATCGCCATAGGATTTGGGACCTGATTGATGGCTTTGATGCTTTCAATATAGAGGTTGTACCTAGAACTCAAAATACTAAAGCAGACACGATGGCATAAGTTAGCTCTTAGTTTCACTTGACAAGTGATCTGCTTATCAATAATGAAGTAGTAAAAGTCATCATTAGACTCGCAATCCCTGACAATGTTCAAAACTGATAGGTTTTTGACAACGACCTTCAAGTACTTCTATTTTTACAGCAATCTGGAGAATTTGCTGACCAGCTACAACCTAAGATTGAGGAAGCATATGGTGACCAGATCATTCAATTGAAATCTAATAAGCTTCTGAGAGGGCTAATAACATTGGAGAACCTATTTGATCTAGATGATGCAAGCCCAGATAAGAGGAAGTTCATAGCAAGCAAAGAGGATTATTCTAAAATTTAGGTTAGTGAAGGAAGGAAGTTGAAAGTAGGCAATGCCACTACTCAAGAGGAAAGAGATAAGTTGATTTCCTTATGCAATAAATATGATAGGGTGATTGCATGGACCTATGATGACCTCCATGGTTATAACAGGGAGATTATCCAACATACCATAGAACTTGTTGAAGGATCAAAGCCTGTCCACCAAAAAATGAGACCAATGAATCCTAGGATTGAACCTTTAATGGTGGATGAGTTACAAAAGCTTCTTGAATCCAAAATTATTTTCTCAATCAAGCACTCAACCTGGGTGTCAAATTTAGTGCCATTATGTAAGAAGAATGGGGATATTAGGCTATGTGTAGACTTTAGAGACTTAAATAAAGCTTCATTAAAGGATCATTATCCTCTGCCATCCATGGAGCATATCTTACAAACAGTGGCTGGATCAAAAAGATTTTCTCTGCTTGATGGTTTTTTAGGATACAATCAAATTTGGCTGGCAGATGAGGACCAACATAAAACAACGTTCACAACCAAATGGGGAACCTTTGCATATGCCAAGATGCCCTTTGGTCTCTCAATTACTGGTGCCACTTTCTAGTGCGCTATGGATATATCGTTTAAGGAACTCATAAATAGGATCATTCTGATTTATTTAGATGATCTCATTGTATTTACAAAAAATGCCAAAGATCGCTTTGAGCATTTAGAAGCTATTTTTCAGAGGTGCCAAGAGTTTGGGATTTCTTTAAATCCTAAGAAGTGTGTTTTTGTTGTACCTCAAGGGAAACTTTTAGGACATATTGTTTCAAAAGATGGAATCTCTATTGATCTAGAGAGAGTTAAGGCCATACTGGACTTGTCCTTACTAGTCAATAAGAAGGTAGTCCAATCTTTCCTAGGGAAGATCAATTTTGTTAGTAGATTCATAAATGATTTTGCAGGGTTAGTCAAACCTATTACACTAATGTTGAAGGACTTAGCCTTTAAATGGACAACTGAAGGGAGGTAGGCTTTTGAAGAAATTAAGAAGGCTATCTCTATTGCCCCAGTACTATGGAATCCTGATTTCTCCAAACACTTCATAATGTATGTGTACAGAGGTGAGTACAGTATCGCAACTGTCCTAAATCAAAAGGATGACAAAGAAGAAGGAGAACATCCAGTTGCATTCTTCTCCAGGACATTGAGAGAATATGAATCTAGGTACAATTTTTTTGAAAAGAAGGCTTATGCCATAGTTAAAGCACTTAATAAATTCAGACACTTGGTAATACGGAACAAAATCTTGATACTAGTAGCTCATTCAAGTGATAGAGAATACATTATGGAGGGTGAAATTACAGAAAAAAGAGCTAACTGGATAACCAAGATTTTTGAATATGATGTAGAAGTAAGGCCTACTAAATTGGTGAGAGGAAGAGGGCTCTGCTAGTATATTGTTCAAGACATAAAAGCATCAATGTCGAAAGAAGAGGATGAAACAGTGTTAAAACTCCAGGAGCTTGATCAAGACTCTTGGGTATCCGACAGGATACAGTTCATGAGAACTGGTATTTTCCCTAGGGTGCTCTCTCTTGACAAAAGAAGATACTATAGCCAGCAAGGAATTAATTTTGTATTGATTGATCACATGCTTTTTAGAAAGAATTTTGGTGGAATTTTACTAAGGTGTGTTGAAAGGGATGAAGCTCAAAAGATACTACATGAGTTACATTATGGAAAATCAGGTGGAGACTTTTCAGCGAAGACCATTACTATCAAAATTACATAGGTCAGGTATTATTGGCCTACATTATTCTCAGATTGTCATCAAATGGTCAAAGAATGTCAAGCCTGTCAATTTTATGTTGGTAAAAGGAGAAATGCAGCTTTGCCTTTGAATCATATAATTATAGAAGAGCCTTTTATGCAATGGGGATTGGATTTCATACGTATGATTAATCCAATCTCTAGTTCAGGACACAAGTGGATTCTCACTGCCACTAATTATTTTACCAGATGGAGTGAAGCTATCCCACTTGAAGAAGCCATTGAGAAGGTTATTCTGGATTTTCTGGAAGAGATAACTACTCGTTTTGGCCCTCTCCACACCATTATATCTGATAATGCAAAGGCATTTCTAGGCTCAAAATTATCCAAGTTTGCTTTGAAGAATGGTATATACTTGAAGACTTCGTCCAACTATTACCCACAGGGAAATGGTTTAGTAGAGTCAACCAATAATAATTTAATTAGACTCATAAAGAGGATGGGAATTGATCACCAAATATGGGCTAACAGAATCACACCGAAGCAAGTGATCAAGATAACTCCTTATGAATTAGTCTATGACAAGAGCATAGTTATGCCATTAACTGTAGAAATCCCTGCTCTACAAATGGTTAAATGAATGGAAATTGAAGAAAATGGTCCGATGTAGGTTAGACTTGCATAGTTATTAGAAATTCAAGAAAAGAGAGAATAAACACATGAATCCTTCATGAACTGTCAGCAGACTGTAAAGAGTTGGTTTGACCAAAAGACTTCTAAACCAAATTTTGACGTTGGGTCTTTGGTTTTAAAATGGGATGAGAGGGCTTCTAAGCCGGGGCATCACAGCAAGTTTGATTCATTATGGACTGGTCCTTTTAGAATCCATACCTACAAGCAACATAATGCATATGAACTCGAGACTATGGAAGGAGAGCTTGAAGAAAAATCCGTCAATGGGATCTTTTTGAAACATTTCACATAGTTTTGAATTCTGCCCCTGTACTATAGTTAGTTAGTAGTTTGATGTTTGTTTCCTTTTTTGTTTGCTTTTGCCGCTTTCCTAATAAGTGTTCTTGTAACACGTGTCCTTAGCACATTGGCCTCTATGCCTCATATTTTCCCTTCCCTCATAGCCGTTAAAGTACACGTACTTGAAGGGTGATAGCCAATCATTCTTAAAAGATCATTGTCATTAAAGAGAAGTATCACGAAATCTTGTTAGATTTAAAATATTTGCTAACTGTCACTTTGGTGTTTATCTTGAGTCATTTTATCATGATTGCCCATTGAATGTTGCATTAATTCCTCTGACAGGGTCGAGAAGTTAAAATGCCTCTTCGCCATTTCATTTGTTATTTCATTACTTTTGAAGTCTTTCTGAAATTCCTTCTGTCCTTTCCTTTTTAAGCCTTTACCGTGAATTCCAGTCATAGCAAAGAATCAAGTTAGGTTTCTAGAGTCCTGAGTCTTGTGCAGAGATAACCAAGCAAAGAATCATGGAAAAAGAACCACCCGCCAAAGGGGTTGAACATGAGGGTCTCTTTGATTTATCAGAGAAGTGGAAGAAAAGTAAAGCATATGCATCAGCCAAACAGCAGCCAAGAATCAATTGGCCTAGGACCAGGCCCTTAGAGAAGAGAAACATAGTCGACCCTTCGCATGTGGAGGACTACGCAGATTAAATTTTTGACCCTCATGTTGCCAAGATTCCAAAGAATTTGAGGGAGGGAGCACACCAGAGGTTTCTCCTACGATCAAAGAAGGGTGAGTCTGAGACTTTTAGCATGAGAATTTGGACTTCTCAATTGGCCCAATTCATGGTTCCTGTTGTTCATCCTTATCCTAAGTTAATTCGGTTGTGCACAAATTTGTTTGACTCTAGAACTTAAACAATTGAGAAGAATAGCCTTATGCTCCAGATTACTCCTAAGGCAATTCGGGATATGTTAGGTCTATATCACGACTGAGAGGCTCATTTTTATGATATACCCAAAATGCAGAACATATGGCAGGGCGTCCACACAAAGGTTGGTTTTTTGAATGCAGAGTTGCACCTAGATGAAGAAAATACTTAGTTGCCTCCATTGCCTCTAGCCCAACTCTATTTCACCGCAAACGTGCAGGATGCTTGTTCCATGCTGGCCTTCATTTTCAGACAGGATGATGATGCCACTATGCATGATTGGTAGTTGGCAGCTATTTTTAGACTCAAGACAGTTGATAAAGCCAAGCAATACAAATTTTATTTTGCAGAGCATATTTCACAGGCCTTGGTTCAACAACTCTCTAATTTCTCATCCATGCAGACTTTTAGGTACTCTGCATATCTCTTCCATTTAATTTTATGTTAGAATCACCAATTTTTTCAATGGTATTTTTGGCTAGATATGTATGACCCGGAGGTAGATAGTAGGAGAACAACTCCTGTGTCTTCATGGACTCCTATTCTTTTAGAAACCTCAAACCCATATGATTTTGCAGAGTATTTTATATCACCCATCTTTGAGCAATGGTACACTGAGGGTATTGAGAGTAGAATGACCAACAAGACAAGGGGTTTTTTGACGAATTCCAAGGTTCCTTGTGACTATTTCTTTGGGACTTACTTTACTATAGTAAGGCTTCATGGTTTTTCTGGTGAACTAGTCATGCTTCTAAAGGTTTTAACTCCTAGGGTCGTCATCTTGGAGGTTGCCCGCCAGCTGTCAATAATTGATAATAATTTTGGAAGCAAGAAAAGGAAAAAGAAAATTTATGATACCCCTTGGACTAAATCAAGAATCATGATAAATAAAAGGGAAACAGAGTATCTATTACTAAATAAGGTAGCAAGTTATGGGTTTGTAATGATACAAGATCAATGGAATTATGATCCAGACAAATTCTTGGCCTCCTAGATTCAGAAGAATAATGTTCACATAGTTTTCCTTCATGGGAGTTGGTCATTTTGGGAGCAACAGAGATCACCAAAGATGGATACTCTGGATGTCTACGTGGATTTGATAGATGTGCCTGTTGAAGCTCCTAATCCATGGGAGACATTTTACACTGTTATTCAAGATTATGACCCTAAGAAGCACATGAATCATGGCTTGAGGCTAACTTTGAAGAATAAATATTGGTTAGCCAAAAAAATAGCAGCCTTTTGGAAATATAGGCAAGAAATATCAGAGCTTACTAGAACCTTTGGGCAAGTTGCAACAGATGAGGAGTAGGAAAGATTATGGGATAAAGACCACATGACTCTTGTTTCTATCCCTGATACAAGCAATTTACCGAGCCATGAAAAGGAGACAGAAGAAAATGAAGAAATTGTTGAATAAATTCCAAAAACCACTTGGCCACCATCTCTTAGTGTCCTTGCATAACAAAAAGTTACACAACAGCCGTCTCATGAGACCCAAATAACTTTGGCATCGGGGGGTCTTGGAGCGGCTACTTCAAAACAATGACCCATTTTTATACAAGAAGCAACACAGGAGGAAGATCCTAAAGACACAATTGAGAAGCCTTTGAGGAAGAGGCGGAAGCTGAAGAAACATGTAGTAGATGATGAAGAAGATATTATGGAGGGTTCACAACAACAAACCCTTTCTACAAAGGTACTACCATAGGTAAGTATCTCTCCTCCCTTTTCTCCTTCGTAGTCTTCTTCTTCTTTAGGGGTGGCAACCCAAATGCCTCATATTTCCACATCTCCCGCCACTTCTGTTGTGCCTTCACAATCTATTTCCTCCCCTGTTAGCTCATCAATTTTATCAGTATCTTAGGCTTTTAGTTTACCTATGCTTTCTGCAACCATGCCAAGAAGAACCTTTGTCCAGCTAGACCCCAATCAACAAGTTACCATTATACCATATGGTCTCCCATAAGGTTATCCTTTTGTCAGAGGGCTAATTGCTTCTCCTCCTACTTTTCAAAGTCAACCAGAAGTAGCCAAGAAAGCAAGGGAATCCAGAAGAGAAAAGAAAAGAATGAAGGAGAGTAAAAACCCTGTTACTCCACATATGAAAACATTCTTTGATCCAAGTCAGCAATCTCTCACCATTACTCATATGAGCCCCAATGTGGTCAAGCCTTTGGAAGAGATGAAGCTAGAGGATTATACTATGAATGAAGTGGCCATGGATTTGACTCAGTTTAGGCCTCAGGATAAGGTGGAGCTGATGAATGAAACTTCTACTGCTGTAACAATAGACTATTTGAAGGTGACTAAGAAGTTACAAAAGGCAGAGTCAAATCTCACTAAAACAAAGGCCACCATTAGTCGTCTTACTGCTGAGATAAAGGCAAAAGACTTGGAAATTGATAACTTGAATAAAGATATCCAATCTACTGTATCGCTGCAGGTGTATAAAGCATCTCAAGCGAATGTTATAGTCTTGCAAGCTGAATTGACACAAATAAAGGGTACTACCAGTGCACTTGAGCAAGAAAAAGATTCTTGCAGAAAAGAAGGTCCAAGACAAGGTCCAGGAGGTGTTATATTTACAGGAAAGTCTAAAAAAGGAACAAGACCAGAGTAGTGCTTATCAAGCACAATATACAGCCGAGCAAGAGAAGCTCAAACAATTGACCATTGAATTGCATCAGAGGCCTCAAAGCACTGGATTCTTAGCAATGGTTAAGAACTTTATGTATCTTCATGGTGGAGGATCTCAAAGGAGGTCACACGACTAAACTCTATTCTTAGTTTACTCTTGAATGTCCAGTGGCTATGTGAAAAGGTTGAGTCTTTGGTAGAAGCTACCTTGTCCTATGTTTCTGTGAGAGTTTTAGATTCTCAACTTTTATTGCAGAAATTGTATGATGCCTCAAATGAAGCCTTGCTAGCAGCAGGGATAGCAAACATAATGAATGCAGTAGAAAGAGTCAATGAAGTGTTGAGCTGCAATGAATCTGCAACATGTAAAGACCTACTAAATGTTGTGAAGAAGGGTGTTAAAGGCATGAAGGAACATATAGAAATGTTAGTGTAGATGGGACTCCCGTCCCCTTTCCTTGATAATAGCATAGTTTTGATGATAGATGAAATAAAGACATTGCTTCTCTCAAAGCAAAATGATCAGACTGTTTTCCAGAGTCTAAGTGATTCATCGAGTGTTCAGGAGGTGGAGTCAGTCTTGCTTTCAATGGCTCAGTTAGAATTCTAATTACATACAGTGGTGTAGATTCTACAGACCTTTTCTCATAAGGATATCATTGGCTTGGACTTAGCATTCCAAGCATTGTAGAAGAAAATGAGTTTATCTGATTCTAAGTGGTCTGGGTATTAGGTTGCTTTGCAAAAGCTCTAGATCTCTGTTTCAATCATGGTGGCACAATTTTAGTTTTTGTGTATTTTTTTGCATTTTTTTGGGTTCTCTCTAAGCAGGCACAAAGTCCCAAGTAAGTTGCCAAGAACTATAGAGTTTTAAAACCCTACATTTTACTATGTTTTGTTTCCAAGTATTTTGGTCAATATGAGACCTTGAATCAGCTAAGTTTCAGTATTTTATCAAGTTATGCCTATGTGAATGACTTGTGTCAAAGCGGCGGGGTTTTGAAGATGCATAGTGATAAAGAAATTCAGAGGTAGCTCAGAGTTGCCATGTGGTATGTGTGGAATAAGCTAGGTGTCATCTTTCAGTCTGCAGCACTAGATGCGTTCCTCACATGATTCTTTTAAAGAGTCTTGAGTCTTGGCAGATGGTGCCACGTGTCAGCACAGCGGGGATTCAAGGGAAACTTTTCGTGGAGGTATCTAAAATGCTCGCCAGCTTACCGCGTGTCTTTTTATGCATATGGTAGAGCTTGCCACATGTTCCTGTGTTCGAGCCTCTTTATTACTCTTTACGCATCTTAGGGTGACGTATAGTCATGGTGGGACCCAAGCTTCAAAATTAGTAAAAGCAGCAGACGATGATATGTGTCAAAAGGGAAGTTTGGGTAATATTTTGAAAGCAACGCGAAGCCGCCATGTATCCCAATTTTTGACACCAGTGGCCCCCCTATGTTTCACAAAGAGGTTAAGTCTTTTGAAAAGTTGGAAGCTATGAGGGATACCACATGTCAGTATGGCATGTGTTTAAGGAGGCATTTGAAAAGGGCTTCGTAGGGAGAGCGCCATGATGCCACGTATATTATTTTTGGAGTCTTTTGAAGCCTGCAGCTAGTGACACATTTTTCATCGGTATTTGATGTGCCTGTTGACCAATAAGGATGCAGAGAATGGGCGGGAAGATCTACTATATCTAAAGACTCAGAGTGTTGGTTATAAGGAGAAGAGTCGAAGCAGGCATTCAAAATCCAAAGAAAATCTTCAAGGCATGGGTTTTCAACAGAATCTCCAGTTAAATGCCAGTTCTATTTTTGCAGGCAATTGGAATCACAACTGTCATCTGGGTTCAGAGTTTCATTTTTATGCTATAAATAAGAGGGTTTGTAACACAGAAGATATAGAGAAGTATTTAGGAGAAATATTTGTAATAGAGTATTTTGTGTTGTTGACTAAGGATAAATCATTTTTCCTTTGCATTTGCTTCCAAGAAATAGAAACATTGCGTATCTATGCATAATCTTTGCCTTGTATACTTTGTTGGAAATATTAATGAAAAGAGACCTTTGTTTTGTGCATTCTATGATGTTTTCTAAGTCATTTTGCAAGATCTTTAAATTCAGCCTTTGGATGAAATCTATTATACATTCTATTTCTGTTAATCATGCTTGTAGCTCTTTAACTTAGCAGAAATCTTTATGATTTAATCATTTTTCTTATTGTGGAATTAAGATATATCATTAGCGCATCGCCTTAGGACATTAGTTTTATATTGTATTTATAATCTTGTTTTTTCTACCCTTTCCTAAAAATCCCATTGAAAAAGGAAGAACCAGCTTCTCTAAAATCTGGAGGTCACTTCAAGGATCAATCCCACAATCTTGAAGTTTCCCATGTTGGTGCTAAAACTCACGTAATTTTATACATCAACAGGTGCTACTGAGCGCACCAAGGTGTGTGCTACCGGAGAGGGAAATATAAAGGGAAAAGAGAGAATGGATGAGAAATCCATAGAGGCTACCACAATTTTAATACAAAGGGATATAGATAACCCTGAGCCAATAACAATGTACATCGACAGGGCTATAGAACTTCTCAAAAGTATAGGTGGAAGTATTGATGTCTATGACTAGTTAAGAAGTATGTGGAGGGAAGAACATAATCAAACCCTAGCCCTATCGCAAATAAGTAAAACTCCTAAGTTTCAACCTAATTTTTCTAATATTCAAATTAGAGTTGATAAACAATGGGACGAATTATTAAACCCTATACATAACCTCCAATCCTTGAATTTGGATGTGGATTACCTTGACCATCTGGTAAATCAAAGTGTAATGACTATTAGAGGAAGAGAAGAAGATGCAATATATGATGAGATTAATACCGAAAGTATAAGACAACTAAGTGAAATGTCACCTGCAAACGACATTCAATGTCGTTAACAAATAAAAAGGTATCCCCAAAAATAAAGAGGCAATTTGAAGAGACACACCCCCTCAACCAGGAATCACCCCAGGTGCCTTATAAAACAAGAATAATTTTAGTAGAGAGTCAAGTTGACAATAAGGAAGACATAGAAGAAGAAATTAAGAAAGTTTTCAAGGAAATATTGGGAAAGGATTACTTTGAGATCAACATATAAAGAGATAAGGGAAGGGAACACAAAACCCTAGGACAAAGGTGAAAACCTAAGTAGAAAGGTAAGGAAGAAATCTTCCTAGAAAGCACTTGGGGACATGAAACCAATATATAAATAATATTATATAGTAATATTGTTGTGAATTATTGTATCCTATTTAGCTATGAAAGTTGTTTCTCTCTTCATCATCCATCTACCTTTTAACATGTTAGTTGTTATGGTTGTAGCTACTCTTCTGCTCTGTCATTTGCTAACAAAAAAAATATGATTTCCACCCACAAATATATCTTTTGAAGTTTAATTGATCTACAAAAGAATGCTCCAACAATTATTTCAAAGTTTTTTTCCTTCATATGTAAATGACATTGGTGTTTTGATATAACCTATCATTTCAAAAGAATGGTAACAAGAAGTGTCAAAACTTGATTGCATGTGTGCATGATGGCCACAAACAGCATGAGAAATAATCTACAATCAAGGAAACAACTTGTGATGTTGTCATTTGCTCTTTATGTACAAAGATATTGAAACTTATCACAATGGAGTGATTAAATGCCCCCAAAATACAACTACAAGATGGGACAAGATGCACTAGAATGCCCTATGAGGGTAGGGTGATCAAGTTCCCTTTATTAAATTTGTATCATTCATAAATATGGAAAACTACCAATTGATTAAGAATTGGAGACTATAGAAGAGTAAACAAATTTGATCTGTTAGTGTTAGATTTGGCTGAAGAAGGTGAAGAAGACATCTAGGATTTTAGGAAGGAAAACTTCATCAAATTGAAGAAAAAATTAATCCAATGGAAGTTCGATATTCCCAACATTCAAATAGCATTAGAAGATTACAATACCATACTTCACAATAAGTAAATGTATCTTAAGAGGTTAACATATCATGTAATAGGACGAGGTTCAAAGCCCCCATTGCAATAAGAGGACCCATAATTCCAACATACATGTGGTGAGGTTAGTTATGAAATTCACTCCACCAATATCCTAATCTATACATACCTTATTAATGTGATCAGAATGCTTAATTTTGCAGGGGAGGAGGTCCCCCTTGTGAACTCCACTGGTATGGGGTCAACCTAAATAATCTCAACTTCATCAACTTAAAAAAATAATGTGATTAGAATGTAACCAATAACCTCACCAAAGATCTATGAAAAACACTCATCTGATACAAAAAGTTGTTGGCCAAATCCCCCATTTTAGTAAGATGGCCCATAACTATAGTAGGCATGTGTTGAGGTTGTGGTTATGTGGTACATTCTAGGATAACTCTATCTTCACAACTCTTAATAACACCTATGGCCCACACATTCACCATGATAAACTGCGAGGAATGAAATGTTCCAATATTATCCTTAAAGAATTTGGAGATGTCTAAGGAAGCATCAACAACATTGGAAGATAGAGTTTATGTCACAAAATGCTTATTGAGTTCCATTTTTTCTTTTCATTGCATTATTTTGTCTTAACTAACCCTTCAATTACATTTTCTATAAATAGATTATTTGTTTTTTATTAGATAAGCGGCAAAAGAGGGTGTCGATCCCATAACAGTAAAGCCAAAAAGGTGCACCAAAAACTATAACAGTTTAACAACCATCAGAGTTTAAGCTAAAAACTAGTAGAACAAAACAAACAGAAACAATAGAACCAACAGTTTGACAGCAGACTAACAGAAGACACAAACAAGCCACCAGTGGCTAATTAAACATTTTGTCCCAATCATCAACCAGAAACTGGAAAATGTCCCAGTAGTCCTTCAACTTCTTGCCTTTTTTGCCTTTGTCATCCAACTCCGCCCCCTGAAGAATAGTCAAGGTCATGACTGATCTATGCATCACCTTAGCAAAGAATTTTACTAGAGCACTAAATTTCTATTCCAAATTGCTAACCCTCACTGTCAAGTCTTCAATCTCTTTGTTCTTACTAATTTTGGCACCTTTTTCTGGTTACCTTTACCTTTACCTTTCTTCCCTTTCTCGGAACTGACTGAGTTCGAACCATGAACATTAAGTTCTGGGAAGTTGTTGGGTCCCTCATCTTCCACCACTATCTTATTTCTTTGTTAACAGAAAATTCAGTCTCGGCCACCTTAGTGTCAACCTTGTTATTTCCTTCAGAACTAGTGCCATGCTGCTCAGTTGACATCCCTTGGTTTTTCTCCTTCGACTCTTCCTCACCCTACTGACCCCTTGAGTCTTCCTTATTCACTTCCTTAGTCCATTCTTCCCCCTGCAACTCACCATACTCGATCTTCTACATGTCCTCTGTCATCAACGCTTCAATGGATTCCTTTTTCAAAGCTGACAACTGTTGGGGCATGGGGGCCGGCTTAGTAGCAAGCCTAGAGGATCTTCTAGCTGACGGAATCCTAGGTTTGTTGTCAGTAATGGTGGTCTTCATCCACACTATCAGTATTCTCACTTTCCTCCTCTGAACTCACTTCCTACATCATCATGGGCTTAGAAACCCTAGTACCACTACCAGTGCCCCTTTCATCAACCATGCCACTACGAAATTTCTTAAGGGGGTAACCTGAGCAGGAGAAGCATGCAAAGTTTTCCTCTTTGCAGGGGTAGCCGCTGGGGATTTAGGGGTAAGGTCCTTAGTGGAGGGATCAGGGCTAGTAATCACTGAGGGTTTCTTTTTACCAATTTTGACATAGGAATCTAGGGTAATTTCAGTAATGATCACCAGATTGTAAATTTCCTTGGCAGCTTTGGGCAATGGGGATGGATCAAGTCTGGCAAGGGTGAGGGTTTTGGGAGGATAGAGAGTAAGGTTGAATTTATACAACCTCATTATGAGCCCCTAGTGAAGAGGGAGTTCAGGCTTACTAGGGTCCAGAGCGTGTTGTTCCTTAGCAGTGATAATAGATAACTCAATGGAGGAGAGGAGGTAAAATGGGAAACTGATAATCTTAATGCATCTAAAATGATTTAAGAGCATGAAATGATAGTGAAAAAACCTTCTAAACCTTCCTTCTAGAGTAAAGTATTTCATAATCATGAAACATACCTCATCCCAAGGTTGAGGAAGCTTCTACCTGTTGAAACCCCCTTGAAGGATGTACAGGACTTCATCCTTCTTAAGGAAAGTCTTCATACCCTCATTATCAAAGACTTTGTTTTTCCTTGGGTACTTGATGCCATCAAAGGGCATGCTGGTAGCCATACCAATCCCCTCCTAAGATATGTTGATAGTCACATTGCTCACCTTAGCCTTTCTGTTATCATACGAACGTAGGAACTGAATAGATAGGTTCTTGTCGTAGCCTTGAAGGCACTCCAGATAGGAAGCAACACCCCCTTCTTGACATATATGCTAGACAGTCTCATTTTGTTTAAACTCTTTGCACGACTCTAGCTCTGTGCGTGTTCTATCCCCCCCATCACACAGTAGGCAATCTTAAGCCAAAAAACCCTAGAGATAACAGACTGAGCAGAGCAAGAAGTGAGAAAAAACTTAGCAATTAAGCCTCTACAATTCCCATTCTCAACAATGCCAATAAAAATGGTAGTAATGATTTTCACAGCCTTCCCATCAGCCAAGGTGGCATACTTGCTATAATTCATCTTAAGCAGACTATCAAAACCTTTCTTCTCATAATGAAGGAACAATAAATGGTCATCATTATTGTTCGTGCTGCACGGTGTTGAGCAGTCCTGGGACTTCACGTGCCTAGACAGGTGGACTGTCTCCTTGGGCCTCCAACTCAGCATGACTTTAGTGCAATCTTCAATCTATAGGCGATAGCAAGTACAAAAAAGAAGACACATCAGTGCCTTTGTGGTTCTAGTAATAGTATCCAACTGGCAGGGGATTCTAGCTCTCCGCTGAATACTCAAGTTAACCTTAGTTCAGTGAGGGTTTAGGTCAATGGGTAACTAGGGGTAGGACCAAAGTCTTTGACATTAAGATTTTGAATTTGCTGCGGGAGGTTTTTCGTGCTTCTCCAGCAACGCCAAGTATCCAAACTCTGACCCAAGTTGGCCAGCGCATCAGCCGCTTTATTTCCCTCCCTGTAAACATGTCCAACCTCCTTGTGAGTGAACCCAGATAGAAGGCAGATGATATCTTCCATTATGCTTTTAATTTTCCATCCACTGGTAGACCTCCCCTGAGCCGTGTCAATGATAATTTTGGAGTCTCCTTCGACTTGAAGCTTATCCATACCCATTGCATGCGTTATTTCCAGACCTTTTAACAGTGCTAAACCCTCAGCAACATTAGTAGATTGGATATTGATCACACCAGCATAGGTAGCTAAGTAGGTACCCTCACTATCTCTAAATATTCCACCACCACTAGCCAGACCTGTATTCTTTTTCTCCACCCCATCGAAATTGAGCTTGGACCACTCTCTGGGGGGCTTCCAACGAGTTTGAAGTCTGGACATCTTTTTAGAATTATCAACCTTGTTCATATCAGCTTTCAGCCACCAGTTCTTGGCAATCTGAGTTTCCACTAGGGTAGGAGGATTCTCTACCACCTGTAAGGTGCAAGAGGACATGTTCTCAGCAACAGCTCTGCAAAAGGAGAAAAACACTTCGTTAGCAGGTCAGGTTTTATCCCGAAAAGCATAGTTATTTCTTTCCTTCCACACACTCCACCCAAGGTGGGGAGGTATCTGTCTCCAAAGTTCCCTTATCCTAGGGTGAGAAAAGGGGGAGACCCATCTTAGGGCAAAGTCCATAAAGTTTTTCAGAAAAACCTAATTAAGCTCAAGTTTTTGGAGGGTTTTTTCCCAAATCTTCTTGGAGAACTCGCAATGGAAAAGAAGATGTTGCACAAACTCTTGATCCTTGAGGCACAGGACACGTCTATTAACCATTTGGAACCCCCTTTTGTTGAGATTATCAGTGGTCAGAACCTTATTGTGTGCCACAGCCCACCAATAAAAGTTGATTTTGGGAATAAGTTTGCTATTCCAATCTTTCTTCCAAAATTGGTTATCCTATCCACTGTTGGTCAGCAAATGGTAAGCCGACTTAATCAAGAAGTTACCTTTCTGATCCTGGCCCCAAAGCATTTCATCTTCTCTTTGAAAGACTGAGATTTTGTGAATGTCTAGTTCCTTTTGAAGTCTCTGGCACTCTAGCCTCTTGTAATGTCGAAAAATTTCCCCTTGGGGGCTTTTCCCTCATAAGGTTTAGCTCTCAGGTCTTTAGCATGCATTTAGAATATTTTAGTTCATATTTTAACACCCCAATAGAATGAGACCTAGGTTCCTTGGCAAATAGGGCCTAGGTGGACCCCACACCCTAGTCCTACCCTATTTTGGGGCAGCCCCAATTTTTGAGTGTCAGTTAGTGACCGTTATGAGGTCCCTTTGCTGACATGGTAAGTTTGAATTTCAAATATCTTTGCAGGAGTGCTTGTAGATGCATATATAAGCATATCTAGGCATTCATTTGTAAACTAGATTATGTTCATGTGATTTTGGCATCCTAAGGTGATTTAAGGCTTTCCATTGTGTTACAAGAGCAGACCTGTATGTTTTGTGTGTTGATATTTGTAGATTTGAGCATCAATCTCCTCGTGGCATGAAGATCATCTTCCTCCATGAGAGCTTCACTACAAGGTGACATATCATTGTGTTTTTATCATTGATTCCTTTATTTTTTGGCCTCTACCTCACAAAGACACGCCCTCTTTATTTGACAACGATGTTAAGAGACTTAAGTGTCCTCCAGGGTTTGACTGAGGCAAGCCTCTAAATACCACAACCCCCAAACCAAGTCTTGTGATTGCAGGTTACAGGTGTTGCATCTAGAAAAAGTGGAGTTGCAAGAAAGCTGGGAAGGCATCAAGGATTTAGGATCTGAAGAAAAGTCAGACAAAAGAGCACTTCTAGGACTAGAGTGCTCACTCCAGTGTCCTCCGTAGACAGATTCCAGAAAACATAAGTTACAGGGTTGATCAGTGTCCGAAGGAGGTCTAGGTTCTCTAAAAAAATAGGTACCTTGGACTTGGGCTCCTACTCCAGTGTCCCCAACTGTTCTGCTTCAGAACCCTGAAAATAGGTATTCTGTAATTTGGTATTTTACACCCGTCTATAAGAACTTTTTCTGTAATTCATTAATTTGTTGTCGTATTTGCATAATTAGGGTTTAAATGGTCAATTGGGAATAGGAGAAGGAAAAATTGATAATTAATTACTTAATCCAAGTTTCCCTACATCTAAAAGTGACTCTATGGTATGATAGTGCTCGCCACTCGACCCTCGATCCTTCAATGTTTAGTGGAGAGGCAGATTTTAATATCTAAACAACAAAAGATTAACAAATCCAATTCTACCCTAAACATTTTGGTGAACTTGTGTTTTTGGACTTAAATTACAACTTTCTGAGTGTTTGTCTTCATATTTGGTGTGATTTCATTCATTCATATAGTCATTTATTTTATTGCATTGAGAAAATTTCAATAAAATTGAAAAATTAGAAATATACAAAAAAAATTGTATTGTTGGGCTTACTAAATTGTATCAATTCTTCCTAAATTTTCCTAATTCATGATTTTTGCATCATATCTAATATAAACTATAGAAAAATACAAAAATTCAAAATCTTGCTTTGCATTTTCATCATTTAATTACTAGGGTTTTGTGGAAATTTTGACAATTTTTAGATAACCTAGTAATTCCAAAATCTAGAATTCGTAGGCAAAATCTTTTATCATATTTTTGTACTGATTTTAGAGGCTCATTCAAATTTTAATTTTTCTGTAGTCTTGCATTATGGTGTGAATTTGCGTTTATATTTAAATTATTTACAATTTTGCATGGAAAATTTCAACAAAAACTAGCAATTTTGGTGCATTTTCATTAAATTTGCATGGGCATTTTGCATGTTTAAAATTAAAAATTATTTTAAGATCTAAGAGTATTTAATTTCCATCAAAAATCAGACTTCAAAACATTTGCATAGCATTTTGTCTCAAGACCTCAAACCTAGGGATTCGAAAACAACAATTTTCACTAATTTTGGCCTTATCGACTTCATAAACTTACACTATAGGTGTGTTGTGAAAGATATTTTGGTGTTATTTTTCTGTTATTAGGGTAATAATTTTTTTCCACTCATAAAAATCTTCACAACGCCCTTTTAACGGGCTCTTGTAGTGAAAATTTGGCGAAAAACTAGACATTTCGACTATTTTTGCCCTAGGGTTTGACCTAGTTGGCACTCCAAGTGTGTTGTGATCAATTTTATGGATTGAGGTGACTGATATTATTGATATTAATTTGTGTCCCTCCTAAAATTCCTTACAACACCTCGTTTGCTAGGTCTTGGAGTTAAAAAACCGTGAAAATAGCCTATTTTTGCTATATTTTCACTAGGGTTTTACCTTAAGTGGCACTAAAAACGTGTTGTGTTGGATATTTTGGCTCTAAGTGGCTGTTATTGCTGATATTATTTTCTTTCCATCATCATTTTCCTCACAACACCCTTTGTTATGCTCTCTTACATTGAATTTTGGTGAAAAAAGTGCCTATTTTGACATATTTTCACTATACTTCGACTTGGCATTACCTTGAAATTGCATCAAGACTGTGTTGAGAGTGATCCTATTGTTGTTTTGGATAGATATCAGACATATAAATTTCCACCCTTGATCAAAATCCTTACAACATCCTTTGTTCCATTCATTTGCATTAGAAAAAGCACAAAAAATCAAGCATTTGAGGCTATTTTTGCATATAGTTTGGCACTTGTCTTTGCATATCTTTTGAAAAATGATTAAAATCTGATTTTAAATTGATTCAGCAACATAAATTTGATAACTTTTCATCAGACATTAATAATGACATCCTTATGTTATTCATCTCTGAAATCTTTGCATGAGTATATCCTAGATTTTGAAAATTTCTCTAATTTCACTAATGAGAATCCTCATGTTCTAGAGCACATAGCTTCTACAAGTGGTATTGATGCTTCTATATGTTCTACATATGAGCTGAAATTACTTTTTTATACACATGATTTTAATAGCTTCACACTGTTCATAAGAGCATACCCTTTGATATTAGAAGATTTAAGTAAATACATCTCTAGGAATACCCATGAGAAAGATGAGAGCAAAAAGCCTTTGTCTGCCACAGAGTTTGATGATGATGATGTACCTCCCTCTCATCCCATTGCTCTTCCTGGCCAATATGTAGCATTAGTGGATGAGAAAATGTTTCTAACATTAAATCCTTCAGGGATGGATATTGGGCACAATCAAGAGGAAAACAATGTTAATTCAATAATCGTTAACAGACTTCATAGCAATATTCCTAAAATGATTGTTTGAGGGGCACTTAGTGCACCCTCTCACTTAAAACTGGTGATTACGGTTCAAGGTGTTCCAAATGTGCTACAACAACCATACTACAATGTGATTGCTCACACATACAACACCTGTAATAACAAGCAACGTAACCAAGCACCGCATGCACCTATCTCTCTTCCATGTTCTCAACCTATGCTCCCTCCACCACCTTGTCTTACTCATAAAAGTGGTCAAAAGTATGATCTTGTCAAACAGCTTCGTGCCACTCCGGCTAAGATCTCTCTTTGGGATTTGATACAAACATCACCTACAGACCATAGAATGCTCTAAGAAGCCTTGCAAAAGGTGATTGTCCCACCTACTGCTAAACCTAATGATGTAGTAGTTGTATTAGATAGTATGCATGCGACAAAAACGGATATACTTTTTCAACGACATGAATTACCATCAATCGAAGTTCAAAACCAATATGATCCTCTTGTAATCTTTGTCACAATAAATAAAACATTGGTTAAATGAGTTATGATTGACAATGGATCGGCTCTTAATGTTTGTAGCATTGACCTACTACACCAAATAAACGCTGACACATCACAAATCAAACCAAATGGCATTAGCATTCGTGGCTTTGATAATGTTGGACGACAATATGTAGGCACTATAACTCTACCTATATGAGTAGGATCTATGCTTGTGCCCACCCTGGTTCATGTCATGCTTTGTTCTTTATCTTACAACATGATTCTGGGAAGACCTTGGATTCATGCATTGGGGGCACTCTCTTCCACCTTGCATTGTTCAATCAAATTTATATTCAACGGTAAACTTCATACTATTCACGCTGATCCTGAACCAGATAATTGCTTACACATTGAAAAGCAAAAACCAACTTACAATCATATGAGGTTAAACAGTTCATGAGATGATTCATCAATAGATAATGATATACAAGATTCTAGAACATCGAATGCACTCTTTAGTGATGATTGGGGCCCATTAGATTTTAATCCTTGCAGTATGGGGGAATATAAAATTAACAGCCTTGACAAGTCAAAAGTGACATCAATACCACCTAAGCAATCTTTTCAAGCACCTAAGAAACATAAAGTCCCCTTGATAGAAAATAAAAACAATATTCCCAATTATACCACAAATTATGACACTTATGAGGCTTCACCCTCTTCTAAGGAAATGACATCCCTTTATGGTCAAGGATTTAAAATTCTTTATAACAATTGTGAATATGAAGGTAAGGGATGTGGTGTAAATCAATAAGGGATTCGAGAACCTATAGAATCCGCTTCAACACATTACTCAAGCGGCATTGGATATAATCCTTTTAGAGAAAAGAAAGCTTCCCATCATCCCACACTGAATGTTAATTGAACAAGATCAAAACAACATGACAGCGATCCTAGATATGTATGTTCTTAATGATGGTGCTACCAGGTAAGTATCTCTAACCATTTATCTCTCTCGTGATGTGCTTCCCCCATGATGTGTTGTGTTGTTTAGGCCTCCTGGGATGACCTCGGATTCTCCCATAAGGTTTGGGATATCAGGAGACTGCCTCTGTTGTGACCTTCTATTTGTATCATCATTCTTCTAAATTGCCTCTCTCTGATTTCATCGTTGTGTGTGGTGTCTTACGGACATAGCATCGTGGTTGGTGACCTGGGGGCACTCTCCTACGTGGCTGTCCCTAAGACACTTTTTTCTCCTCTCTTATTTATTGTTTCCCTTCTTCTAGTGTTTCCACCTAGCGGGCAGATGACGACAAAAATTTACACTGATGCGGACCTAGTGTCCCTTTCGAGAGCAATCAAAAAATGGACTATAGTTCCTAATATGACAATGGGTTTGTATATCTTATCCGATGCTTGGTTAGTGGAAGCACTCGTGCTTTCTGCATAGTGATGATTTTGATGGTGTTCCATCTCATGTACAAATCATAAACAATATTGCTGCTCCATACACTTTGTCTACCTTGAATCTTGCATACCTCAGATTTCATATGCATTGATGTTGTTGTTTATCATGATGTTGTAGACACTAACATGTTTCTTGCAGGGATGTGTTTGTGGGAACATTTGGCGATCGTGAAGTACAGGTCACCTCTGGGGGGCATGGGCCTTGTGAAAGTCAATGTTCCCTTGTGTGTTTTCTTCCTACCTTAACGTGCTTGATATCAATAACTGATATCAACCACCTTAAGGTGGGGGCATATATAAGGTAAGTTGTCTGTTATAGATGTTAACAATGTGCTTGTCCTTAGGTGTAGGCTAGTACGATGAGTACTTCCTGCATCCTGAGTTTGTTTGCAATCAATCAATCTATCTATTGCATATACCTCCTTTTCATCGTAAGGCATCTCCGTGATGCAGGTGGGGTTGTATACTTTTGAGCTCATACCTCCTTTTCACTGTAAGGAATCTCTGTGATGCAGGTGGGGTGGTATGCCATGCTTCCTTTTCAATATAAGGCGTCTCTGTGATGCGGGTGGGGTTGCATTTTCAAAAGTCCTCTGTGGAGGCAGGGAGCGGTTCTATGACTAACTCAACCCTTAAGCGTGTCTTAGGCGATTGTTGTGGCGAAGCCCAATTGTCGGTGTGTGCCTATAATGTGCCTGAGATGGTGTTGGATCTAGAAATAGGTACACATCATCGCTTGTCTGCCATGTTTTCTCCGTGTCTTCAAAAGTGTGTGTTTTGGCGTGCTTGTTTTGTATGGCATGTTTGTTGCCCCATATGCAGAGACCAGCGACTTCAAGTAGTGCTTCCTGCATTTTGGGAGGTTTGTTTACTTTCCAGTACTTGCATTTGCATTTCATATATATGAGAAAAATAAAAGAGAAGATATCATTTATGTCTTCCATGCATTAATGTGTCTTCCATGCATTAACTGTCTACGCTGTGTTCTGCGTGACTGTAACTGTTTTCTCCGTGTTTTACGTGCCTGTTACTATTTTCTATGTGATTGGCATGTCTTCTCCATGTTTGATGTGTTTGATGTGTTTGTGACCTTACTTTAATACATGTATGGGCCTTGCGTTTATACATACATTAAAGTGGGGGCTAAATGTAATGTCGAAAAATGTCCCCTTGGGGGCTTTTCCCTCATAAGGTTTAGCTCCCGAGTCTTTAGCATGCATTTAGGACATTTTAGTTCATATTTTAACACCCCGATGGAATAAGACCTAGTTCCTTGGCAAATAGGGCCTAGGTGGACCCCTTGAGCTATACTCTGCCCAAAAGAAGGGGGAGGACTTGGGCACCCGCACCATAGTCCTGTCCTATTTTGGGGCAGCCCCAATTTCTAGGTGTCGGTTAGTGACCGTTATTAGGTCCCTTTGCCGACACAGTAAGTTTGAATTTCAAATATCTTGGTGGGAGTGCTTGTAAATGCATATATATAAGCATATGTAGGCACTCATTTGTAAACTAGATTATGTTCATGTGATTTTGGCATCTTAAGGTGATTCAAGGCTTTCTATTGTGTTACAAGAGAAGACTTGTATGTTTTGTGTGTTGATATTTGCAAATTTGAGCATCAATCTCCTCATGGCATCAAGAGCATCTTCCTCCATGAGAACTTCACTACAAGGTGACATATTATTGTGTTTTTATCATTGATTCTTTTGGTTTTTAGCCTCTGCCTCACCAGGGCACGCCCTCTTTATCTAACAACGATGCTCGGAGACTTAAGTGTCCTCTAGGGTTTGACTGAGGCAAGCCTCTAAACACCACAACCCCAAAACCAAGTCTTGTGATTCCAAGTTACAGGTGTCACATCCAAAAAAAGTGGAGTTGCAGGAAAACTGGGAAGGCATCAGGGATTCAGGATCTGAAGAAAAGTCAGACAAAAGAGCACTTCCAAGACTAGAGCACTCGCTCTAGTGTCCTCCGCAGACAGATTCCAGAAAATAAAAGTTACAGGGTTGATCAGTGTCCGAAGGAGATCCAGATTCCCTGAAAAACAGGTACCTTGGACTTGGGCACCCGCTCCAGTGTCCCTAACTGTTCTGCTTCAGAACCCCGAAAACATGTATTCTGTAATTTGGTATTTTACTCCCGTCTGTAAGAGCTTTTTCTGTAATTCATTAATTTGCTGTCGTATTTGCATAATTAGGGTTTTAATGGTCAACTGGGCATAGGAGAAAGAAAAATTGATAATTAATTCCCTAATCCAAGTTTCCCTACATCTGAAAGTGACTCTAGGGTATGATAGTGCTCACCACTCGACCCTAGATCCTTCAATGTTTAGTGGAGAGGCGGATTTTAATATCTAAACAACAAAAGATTAACAAATCCAATTTTACCCTAAACACCTCTCAATCAAGTTAAAGCCGCAATCAGAAATGGTCTTCCAAGTCCTCTGATTTTGGGGGTGACTCGTAATGTAGTTGCAGACCGAGTTACCAAAATGACTAACAACTCTTTCTTTGATGCTACTGTATCTTCTGTCAGACAGGAGACCCTCCCTTAACCAATTATCCTCCTAGAACCTAATTTTATCTCCTTTTCCCAGCCTCCACTTGATGCCTTGCGATAACATGTTTCTGGTTTTAGTTGAATTTTGTTCCAAATGATAAAGCCTTTGGGAAGGGATTCTCTTTCAAGGATACTGATATTGGGATCATTCTTAAGGTACTTGGCTTTCATTATTTGGATCCAATCTTTCTCCTCTTTAAGAAATGTCCATCCAACTTTGGCCAGTAAGGCCTTGTTCATTCCCTGAATTCTTCTGATACCCAAACCCCTGTGCAACTTGGGCAGGCATACCCTGTCCCAACCAATTAGGGAGATTCTTTTCCTTTCCTCCATTCCAGTCCATAAAAAAGTTCTTTGAATCCTTTCTAACTTATCCGCCATGTACTTAGGAATTTTAAACAGGGATAGAAAGTATGTGGGAATACCTTGTAGCGAAGCTTTAAGAAGCTGGGGTTTACCTGCTTGACTTAACAATTTACCTTTCCAACCCTCCATCTTCTTCTGCATTCGTTCCAGAATTGTATTCTAGAAAGTCGAGGTCACATCCTTCACAATGAGAGGCAGCCCAAGATAGGTGGTCAGGAGAACAGCCTGATTGCATTGAAGAATGTTTCTAATCTTGATTTGGATGTCCTCCTTCGTATTGAAGAAAAACACATTACTCTTCTTGTAATTAATGCTTTGACCAAACACCTCCGCATACATGTTAAGCAGGTTCTTCCACCTATTGGCCTCCACCACTGAAGCCGCTCCAAAAAGCATAGTATCGTCGACAAACTGTTGGATTGCCAACGGTCTCAGGGTGGACACTGCTCTGACACCAATGAGGGAATGCCTCTCTAGGTGGGAAAGGATGTTTCTTCCCAGCACTTCTGCCATCATTATGAATAAGTAAGGAGAGAGGGGGTCACCCTGGCAGATCCCTCTACCTGCTTCGAAGAAACCCCTAGGGGTACCATTAACCAAGACTGAGTACTTGACCATGGTGATGCAAACCTTCATCAAGTTAATCATCTTGTCATTGAAGCCAAACTTTGTAAGGACTTTGAACAGGAAATCCCATGAGATTCTGTCATAGGCTTTAGAAATATCCAGTTTGAGGGCCATGCTCGGGTTAGTGCTTTTTTCCATAGAATGAAAGATCTCATGGCTCAAGATAGTAGCATCCAGAATCTGTCTCCCAGGGACAAAACATTTCTGACAATCCAAGATGAGGCTGTCCAGCAGCGGTTGGAGTCTAAGGACCAGAGTTTTCATGATAATTTTATAAATGGTGTTGCAGAGACTAATGGGACGGAAATCCGTCATACATTCAGTGTTGTTTTTCTTCAGGATCAGAGCAATAAAAGTTGCATTAATCTGTTTAAGGAACTTACCTATCTTGAAGAAGTCTTTAATAGTAGAGGTAACATCAAATCCCACAATATCCCAAAAATCTTGGAAGAAGGCCGGGGGAAACCCATCCAACCCGGGATCTTTGAAGGCCCCCATAGAGAACACCACTGCCCTAACTTCCTCGTCTGTTACAGGTTTAAGGAGCCCCTCATTATCTTCCTCCAAAAGGATTGAAGGAATACAATCCAGGAGAATGTTGTCATTGCCACTATCAACTCTGCTATTTTGTTCCACTAGGAAGTTGTTAAAGTAATTAGTGACAATTCTTCCCAGTTCCCTATCATCCTCAACTTATCTATTCTGTTCATCCAACAATTTGGTGATTTTATTTCTTTTTCTGTGTTTCATAGTCGATTGATGGAAGAAAGCCGAGTTCTTGTCTCCCTCCTTCAACCATTGAATCCTAGACTTCTGTTTCCAGAAGATTTCTTCTCTTCTGATTATGTCCTTCAGGTTTTTGACGAGATCTTCAATTTTATAGTTATCTTCAGAACCATCCCCCTTATCCATCTTATCTTGAACTTCCATGAGTCTTTCCGAGATGTGTTTTTTCTGATTCATCACATTCCCAAAGTAGTATCTGTTCCAGTATATGTTCCATCCCTTGACCTTATTTTTGACAAATATGAGTTTTTATGTGAGTCTAGACATAGGAGATCCGTGAACAGGCACTCTCCACCATTTCGCAATGCAATTTTTGAAGTCTGGGTGAGTAGCCCACATCATTTCGTATCTAAACGAGAAAGGGCCCTTAGGACTTCCCTCAGCCCAATCAAGGATGAGGGCATTATGATCAGAGATAGTGCGAGAAAGAGCATATAGGTTAGAGTTTTGAATCACAATCCAGTTGGAAGAGACCAAGAATCTATCAAGCTTGACCTGGATCAGCTGATCCCCACGTCTTCTGTTACACCAGGAAAAAATTGGTTTTTGACTTCCAGGGCCATAAGCCCAGTCCGACTCAGAAAGTCCGCTAGGTACACCATGCTATCAGAGTAGTCCATAATTCCCCCAGTTTTTTTTGAGTAAAGAGGGGTGTTGAAATCTCCCCCCACCATCCATTAAGTTCTTCTCTCATCATTGATTTTAATGCTTAGCTCTTCCCAAAGTTCTTTTTTGTCATTTTTGGTGTTGGGGGCATAGATATTGATCAACTTCTAGGTTTTTTTATTCATCGTGCATATGACTTCCAGGCTATTCTTACTATGAGAACAATAGTTCCCCACTGCATTATGTATGTTCCACACGGTAACAAGCCCCCCAGATGCTCCCATAGCAGGACTGATAACATAGTCCACCAAGGGCCAGATATTGCTAGCTATCTTCTTGAAATTTTCCTCAAGACATTTTAACTTCCTGAAGTAGTATAAAATCCACCTTATTGTCATAAATACAACTCCTTATCATGAGCTGTTTCTAGGGGCTATTAATACCCCACATTCCAAGTGATAATATTCATTTACGTGTTTTTCTAGAGAGAGCCTCTAGGGTGCTTTGCCTTCCACTAGCGATTTCTTTGGTTGCTTCCCTTGATTTGGTTTCCCTCTGGGAGGGTCGTCCTGCTCTACCTTCAGTACCCACATCAGTCGATTTCTTGTCGGTTCCTTTCCCTTTCCTCTTGGGTGTGATCCACCCTCCCTGGTTACTAGTACTGGCTCCCGGTGAAAGAACTTTGATGGGAGATATAATGGCTTTCTCTAAACTTCCTTGGACCACAGGTTGTGGATCCACCGACTTCTGTGCCCCAAAATCTACAGACTGGTTCCCGACCAAACTGTCATCCCTAGTGGCCAAATTCCTAAGGGACACTTCTTCCGGAGTTAGTAACTCTCCTTCTTCTGTTTCATCTGAGTCTAGGGGGGATCTTTCTTTACTTCCTGGACCTCTTCCAGATCTGACTGCAGCTCATGATGGGGGGCCTCAACCAGACCTTCTTGAGCCAGGTTTTCAGTTTAGGCAGAAGTTTTGTTTGGGGTTTTGATAATTTCCAGCAAGTCCTCTTTGAATGGATATTCTTCTTCCATTTTTTCCTCTACCGAGCCTTGTTTGTCAGGAGGCCTTGGTTTCTTGCATTCCGTGATCAGGTGTCCCTTTTTAGAGCAATTTTGGCAGAAGGAAGTAGAGTTTTCATGCATGAGTTGTTGCTCCCAACAGCCATATTTTGATTTCAGCTTAATAGTATTTGGAAGAGTCTTGAGAATATCTACACTTACACAAAACCTAGCAAAAACCAACCTGGTTTTATTTTTGGTGGTGCTATCCAGTGCAATGAATCTGCCGAAGGAGTTGTCGATCTAGGTGAAAATCTCCTCATCCCAATATTCCAACGGGAGTCCAGGGAGCCGAACCCAGACAGGAGCCAATCTGCTGAGTTCCATAGCCGCATCGAAACCCGGCTTCCAGCGTCCAAGACAAAGATGGTGTTTGTTGTACATCCAAGGCCCTCTCACTAATACCGCAACCAAATCTTCTTTGGCCGTGAACTTAAAGAGGAAGAGGCTTACTGACATTGCACTAGTCAACACACTGCCTTTGAGGTGCCATCTAGTGGAAATCCAACGGCACACCATGTCAATGCTAGGCCTAAAGGCTTGGAACTTGCCAACTAGGGAGAGTTCCAAGGATGAAGTTATTTTGTCCATCATCCGATCGGGGATCAAGAAATCCGTTTTGTTCTCAAGTTTTGGCTGCACAGGGGCTTCAGAATCTTCTACAGACCTACTAGGCTCCCCTAGCAAGGCATGTTTCCAAGCCTTATGGTCTAAACCCGAGGCTGGGGAAATGGGTTTGACAGTACTGACTGAGTCAGTACCGACATCAATAGGGATCACTGACGGGCCCAGAGATGGGGCAGGGGGCCCCCCTGGGCTGACGACCTCCATGACCGAAGCGCGTTCAAACACTGTTTCGAGCGGGAAAGTTGCAGAGCGATATTTTTTATTCAACAAAGTCATAAATAGATTATTTGTTGCATGTAAAGATAAACAATAATATTTGAATGATAAAAAAATTAAGTTTTGGAGGACACAAAGATGTGTTATATTTCTATTTTTTTAACAACTAAAAAAAAGTTGATTTTTATCAAATGAAGGACTACCAAATTTTTTGCAGTTACAAGATGTGTTCATATATAATGGCCTATCAGCCAAATAAAATAAAATTAACATTTAACAATTACTTATGGCAATGCAATCACATATTATACATAAAATGCATTAAATCAATATTTACACTCAACATGGAACAAGATAGCACATCTAGTTTACCATATAATTGGAACAAATTATAAACTCACAAATGGACAAAAAATAAGGGATATTCCATTTGTGTGATGTGTTGCTAGATCCTTATATTTAGAAGTATTAAATGTATTCCTTATAATGTATAAAAAATCAATCAAACATAAAGGAATCAAAGAATCAATTTAGATTTACACACTTTAATTGGTACTTTAAAATAAATTACCCCAAATCCATACAAATATAATGTTTACAAGCAACATTACAAGACTAACAATTAACTTATCAAACATCAAAATTCAACAATATCGTATCGGTGCATAGACCAACAAAACTATAGACATTACATAAAAACTATGAATGATAAAACAACACCTACCAAAAAGACCATATATTGTGAAAGGATTACCATCCAAATACCAATAATCTCAAGTATTAAACAACATCCCACTTCTCCTTGGTAGACGAATCCTCTACTAACACATCCACCACCTCTTCCACAACCCCTTCAACACATGTCGGTGCCCCTTGACCATGCCAAAAGCTAGCAGGCCACACCGAGGAAGGGAAGCGGATGCCCTTACAGAGCTCCCTATGACACCTAGAGTGATGAATCAAACCACCGCAAAACATTGAGATGTAGTCACTTAACACCTCTAACCTTCCGTGATCATGAGATGCATAAAGCCCTGTCAGCACTTTACCAACATCACAGCAATATGCCTAAGTACAAGATCTATTTCCCGCTCCGAAGCTTCATTCTCCTCCTTGCAAGAAACCTACTGCGTTATAGGAGACGAGGAGGCCTCTCCTTCCAGCTTTTCCTTCCTTCTGCTTAAGCACCTACACCTCGTTCAAATCCCTAGCTTGTTCCATATGCTTGAAATCTTCCAACAAATTACAACTTCAACAACCATAGATAGAGAGAAGCATCCGGCACCACAATGCCCAAGTTGGCAACCAAATCTCCCTTTATTGCAAACTTTGGCTTGTTACTAAATTCAAGCCCTCATTCTCCCAATACGTCATGGACTAACCTTAGGGAGGCCATGGAATCGTAGGCAAAGATTTGTCTAATACAACAATCTATCAATGAGCTCCTCCCGTCCTCCTCCTTACTCTTGCCCACTCTGTTGGAGCTTGCCGTAAACGTCCTCCTCAATGTTTCCCACGCTATTATAAGGAGCACAGTTTGTGAAGCTCCCACACCACTCCACACCGTCCATACCAATAATGCCCAAACACTAGAAACAAAGACTTGAACATGTGTGGGAAAAATCCCCTTCAAGAAGTATGCTACCACCATAATCCTTCATACTATACATATCTTCCTTACATACATCAATACTTGCCTAGCCACTTTAAATAAATACCTTACATGCCTAACAACTTCACCAGATAAATAAGCTCTCCTTAACAATATAGCTACCTCATGTACTTAGGAATTAAAACACCACCATCTACTCATGGCAGGTGGAAACTTACATGGTTCACCAAATCTTGCCATGAGTTTGGATCATGACATTGTCTTTATGGGCTCTTGACCTACATCTACATTTACTAAAAGATCTATAGCTACATTTATCCCCCTCTTGCAATGGACAAAACAGATCACTTCAAATCTAGCTTTAAATCTTTTCACTTCTTTTATATATCTATTTAACCTCCAATCGGGACACTTCTCAACTCTAGCCATATTAATAATTATTTGAAAATCACCTTCTACTTCCAACTTATTGCGACCACCAAACCAACTATAAGAGTTCCCCCCTTTTACTTCATTGTTCTTTTTAATCCCTAGAAAGAGAGATCTGCCATCAGAGAAATCCCCATCAACTTTCCAAAGCACAACACGTCCTACTACTACCCCAAGATTGCTTTTAGAGGCCCCATCAAAAATTAACTTGTACAACCCCACTTGAGGAGGCTTCCATTTGACATCGTCCTCTCCTTCCAATTAGTTCATATTATTTCTTCTTATAATAGCACTACCTCTTATCCCTTGAATGGAAATTGAAGATTGTTGTTTTTTTATTATTTGTGCACATTAGTGAGGGTTGGCCTTAAGAAATTCAGTATGTAAACATATGGCCTATCACATTCATTCATAGGATACTAAACAATACCCGTCTTTCCATTTTTACCTCCTAACATTCTATTATTAATATCCCCCAATGCACCTTGCCTATTTTAAAATACCCCTTGTTTAATAATGTATCTAAACTACCCATTTTTTCTACAATATTTTTTATACTCCTTTTTATTTATACCTTTTGTGTTGGAATCAATATCCAAAAAGTTTACATCTAATATGGTCTCCACCTAATACCCTAGTGAAATTAATCTTAGGAAAAAAATACAAGCCTTCAAAATACCTAGGTTTATACCTTCCTTTCTTTTTTGTTAACCATCAATGGTAAGAGGCATGATGGGGCAAGAGGTGGAAGTGAAGGTCTTACATGGATGAAGTCCTTGTAGACGTGGTTCCTCTTGAATGCTATTTTTAAACCCTTACATGTATCATAGAGATGCAATTTACAATAGAAGGGTAAGTAAAAGGATCATTTTCATGCATGTTAGCAAGCAAACTACTTACGACTTAACAAGTTCTATGTACCAAATCGTTAATAACTATGACATGCAGTTACACTCATAATGTAACAAATTAATATAGTGTAAAATAACTATGGAATGCAATTATATGTAATCAAAATATAAAAAAATAAAATATTAATTATATGATATAAAGAATAATGTTTGAAACAAAATATACATCCATTTTATGTTTTATTAGCTCTATTTGAGCTGCATAGTAAGTCAAAATTGAAATCAAGCATGAAATAATGTATATTTTATTATTTATTAGTTCTAATTGAACTGCAAGGGAAGTCAAATTTGAAATCAATCATAAAATAATAACCAATTCATGTAAAGTTAATGTTATTGATAAACAACAAGAAGAACTGCAAGGCAGATTAGTCCTACCTAAAATTGCATGGGGTTAAATAGTGAAAAATGTATCAGCAAGCATACAGAGTAATGTATCAATGCACCATAAGAATAGTATGGGAGGAAGTCAAAAACATTTCAATATTGAGTTTTGCCTTCTGCATTCCATGTAATTAAAGGACAACTAAGCACATCATTACCACAAAACTAGCATGAAAGAACATTGGAAAAGCATGTCTTGATCCCTGCATTGCCTGGATTAGCAGAAACATTCTTGAATATGACTCCTAAAACTAAAAACAATGGTATATCCTCCACCTCCACCAGACTCTGTTTCACCTAGGGGCTTTATTTAACAACCCAAATTTACATGATCTTAAAGAATATAGACTTCTTATCTTTGTTTTTCTATACCTTATTTCTTTTATGCCTTCAAAGAATAATCAGTCTTTCAAGTGCCTCCTGAACAATGCTTTCTGATTTTGATTCTATATATAATATTATGCACTAGCAGTTCCATCCAACAAAAGCAAACCAGGATTCTTCAGGACAGCTCTTGCAATTGCAATTCTTTGCTTCTGCCCTCCAGACAACTGAACACCTCTCTCACCTACCATGGTTTGGTGACCATCAGATAAGATATTGATGAAATTACGACCATTCATTCCGTAGCAGCTTCAATAACTTCAGTTTCATTAGCACTCTTTTTACCATAGATTAGATTTTCATATATCATGGCAGGGAAAAATGTGAGCTCTTGCTGCACAAGCCCAGTGTTTAACAGCAAAGATTTCAGATTTAGTTTTTAAATGTCTTTAGCATCTATGTTAACTTTACCTGTAATTGGATCAGGAAATCTTTCAATTAATATGATCGCGATCTTGCCACTTGCCCCAATCAAAGCTTGGCTATGAGCTGCTTTAGTTTTAGGTCCAGATCTTTGAAAAATTTCACATCAGGCCTAGATGGATAAGCAAATTCTATATGCTTTAAGTTCAATTCCACCTTTGGTTTCAACTTTTTCTGCATCTTCGACATCTCGTTTAATTTTTGTACCCCTGTCCGGGATTACATAAATGGTACTCAATGCTTCACCTCATAGAAAGTCAGGTGCAAGACTTAGAGTTTCAGCACCAGAATTTGTCATAAGCACTAGAACTAAAAAATATTTATTACTCTGGAAAAGATTGAGGTCCCATTTTGTACCAGTCTTAAGCCATACAAAAGTATTAAGGCTTGTGATCCATATAATGTGAGTTGTGAAATTCCAAAGAGGATTCCAGCTAACTCTCCCCTTTTAAGACTTTAGGTTTGAGGTAATTTTAGTTCCTTGCCACAAAGATTGAGGATTTTGTCCTCTGCATTTAAGGCAGCTACGTGTCTCCTGCAAATCCTTTTAGAGACAGGCTGCAACAAGCATTACCAACTATGAGATAAAATTATTGACAAATACTTTTATTTGATTTTTATGTTTTACAAATCTATAAGCACGTTGTGATGCACCGACTTGTTGAAACCAAATAAATTCACAAATTAGTTCAGTCATGTACTCCAATGCTTCAGAGCAGGCAGCGTCGGAGAGTTTGTGAAATTCTTCAACTTACTTTTAATTTCATTATCCAAAATTTTATGTACAAAGGCAGCTGAATTATTCAACCGTTACTATCAAATCCCCTAAAAATCCTTTATTTATATGACAAAAAGATCAGATTTAAGCTGTTATTTGAAAGACTGTTAAAAATACAAGAAATAATCGTTTGAAAATGAGCCTTTTAAATCTTCATGCAAAAGCTAGCAGCAATTTAATAATTCTACTGAGTGGACAGAATTATTGAGATTTTGTTTGCCAGTGTCAAATTTATAAAAGTCACTATAATTCATGCCTCGGATGGTTCGCACGACACATTTCAAACGCATAAAAGGAATCTCTTAATCGCTTGATCAAAAGTATCGAGTTTACCTTACTTGCACAAAATTTGCAAAGACGAGAAGAGGAAATGTGGCAAATACAAGTAGAGCCATTCGCCACCCCACAATGAAAGCAACAACAAATGAAGTCATTTTCTATAAAGTAACTGAGTTCTGCAATTGCAGATTTAACATTTGTTGCATCAACTGCCAAACGAGAAGCTTTTTGGCTTTAGTTATTATCCTCTTCTTCAAACAAGCTCACTTCATTGCAGAGTATTGCTGCAACACCAAAGATTGTTGCAAGGTTTTGGCCATGAAACATTTTGAAACCAAATGAATAGAGGGAGACTGATTATATCTCTTTGAGAGATAAAGTAAGTGGATAAAAATGTCTTAACAATTCTTACATTCTTTGGCATTTGATCGTATCAAGTTTCAACAAAGATGCCTACTAGTGCTGTTTGTTTTCTACCAATCCTTATAAATGGAAGGAGTGATCCTAAACTTACCAGAAAGCATCATCTACTAGACTCTTGTTGTAAGACTCTCACCCATAATACCAAAGAAGTAGTGCTGAGACAAGTGTACAACAATAGCATAAAGACCAGATCAAATATAAATAAACCCAGGTTTTTGTTTTTTTTCTCCGTTTCTTTATTATTGGTGTAGTAAAAGAGTTCAATCATGTTTCTCATCACAATGGCAAAAGCTGGACCAATTAGACCTGAGAAAATTGGATCACATGGCCCCTGTTAGAGCAAAGGGCCATTCAGGTGCATTCAATTTGAGAAGCCTAGAGAAAGAACCTCTGTGTGGTGGATTAATCTTGTTTGCATCAGCATTTGAGATCATATCTAATCTCCCATCTGGTCCTGTACTATATTGGTATGTAAGAGTTCTTAATCTACCCAACCGAAGGCTTAGAGATTTAGTTGATAATGAGTCGCTTGGATGTGTAGGCTTTGATTTCCTAGCAGGCAATTATTCATGATTTCCTGATTCAACAATCTGACCTTACTGCAAAACAGTAAAATTTCTGCATTTCTAATGGCTGGTAGACGATGAGCAACAACAACAGCAGTTCTTCCTATTATCAGATGGTCAAGGACTTCTTGTACGATTCTTTCATATCCTGCATCAAGAGCATTTGTTGCTTCATTCAGGAAAAGAATTTTATGGTTTTTAAACACTACCCTAACTAATGCTGCTCGTTGTTTTTGACCTCCAGAAAATTGAACACCTCTTTCCTCAGTCTGTGTGCACACAAAATGCATAGAGATTTTCTTAAAATATCAAGTTGTGCTAAGCCTAATATATTTATGGTTATATCAATTGCTACAATTTTTTGAAAATTTCATCTTGAGAGATGGATTGTACTGGTTCAAATTTCATTATTTGAAACTTATTTTGAGTGTGGAATAGCATCCAAGTGCATTAGCAGCAGTATAAAACAGGACTGGATACTAGTGTATTGCATACAAATGTTAATGCCTATGATGAGTACTACCACAGTTTTATTAGTTTATAGAGCCACAAAATATGCAAGACCTATGATGAGTAGTACCACATTTTAATTGGTTTATAAAGCCACAAAATATGCAAGACCTCTGGATCAATGCCAGTGATTGCGAGTTAAAAAACTGGAACCTATGATGAGTACTACCACAGTTTAATTGGTTTATAGAGCCACAAAATATGCAAGACCCCTGGATCAATGCCAGTGATTGTGAGTTAAAAAACTAGAAGTTGTCTAGATGTCTCATAAAATGATGATAATCACTCAAATTCGTTCCTTCCAATGAAGAGTAGTCATCAAAGTTTGAAGGAAAATTTTGAAGGTTTGGAGAAGCACTCAAGCACACAAGCCACAAAGGCAAATGTAATTTCCCATGGTATAGACTAGATTGGAATGGCAGTGAGGTATATGGAATAATTTTACCATTGGAGAAATTTACCTTTAGCAGAACCCTTGGCTATGCACCGTTCAGGTTGTAGTTTGGTGAATGTTTACATATGTGGCCTTTTTTAACCAAGAAAGTTGTGCCTGCATGAGGAAGAGCTAAACTGATTTTTCTTCAAATTTTTCCTTGGCAGGCTGTTGTTTGATGATCTGCCACTTTTCCATTTCCAAGTGCAGAGATATTGGAGAATAATTGCTCTAAACTCCTGTCCAAACATTCTTTATCAGCAAATACATTGCAACCAAATTGCAAAGATTATCTTATATTTCATTTCATGCATCTTTTCTACTAAGATAGAGATTGCATACATTCCACCAACTACAGCAGAGAAAATGGTAGAGAATGCTCTGCCTCCCATCAGTCTGGCCATTTCTAATAAATACTCCTACATACCAAAAAAACCAATGCCCAAGACTGAATGCTATTCCATACGTGCAAACTATGCCCAATCCCTTGGCCATCCGTCCTTCGTACCCTAACTTTTATGTGGTTTGTAAAGCTTCTGAATACAAATTTAATGCTCCGTTTTCTCCCACAAGATAGTAGATGGTTCTGATTTGTACATGAGCGTACTAAACATTAAAAAGAATTAGACCAGGACTTGGGACCAATTTCTTGTTTACTGGAAAACAAATTAAGACGTTACCATAATGCATATGCGACAATCCATTCCAAGGATAAATTTAAAATTCTCCTAACTCACATGTTCTGCAATGTTACCTGCATCTGCATATGCTTTATGGCTCTTGGATGTCTGCACTGTAAGTGTGTATGCATATAAACCTCTAACAAATGCAATCCTTGGGATACCTGCAACACTCAGAATAACTAGGCTGAATGCTGAAACAAATCCAACCACTAAACCTGCCACGAATGTACATAGGTAGTATATGAAATTCTTCCCCTGCTTCCATAATGTATAAACATGTATTTACCAGTTGCAGATGCAAAGACTTTAAACAAACAAGGTGAAGAGAACATCAAGCCAAGTAGTTGGCTCAACAGAGAAACCCATCTATGCAACAGGTGTCCCCATGGAGAAGGCTCAACAAACCATCTGTTAAAGTACCTATGAGTAATACTTGCAGACAAGTTGCCTATGATGTACAAAGTTGTATCTTTTTTCCTCCCCAAAAAATCAGCCACAGAAATAAAAACCCAATTGTTTTCAGTAATCACCTTGGAATTAAATGCTTGTAAACCCTGGCATGGGTTTAAAACACAGAGCCTCCTAGAATATAGTCTGAAACAATCCATCTTCAATATAAATAGATTTAGTGGTGAAAAGGGTACATTGGTGAAAGGGAGTGGATTGTGCTGTCTTGCCTGGACTATGGAATCCTTCTTACAATCCTACCTAGCTGGTGAAAAACAGTGGACCCTACTGCCTTGCCAGGGTTATGAAATCCCTCGTAGATCCTAACCCACTGGTGAAAGGGCCTTGCTACCTCGCTGGGATATCCTCTTATAAGCTTATCCTGCTGATGAAAGGCAATGGACCCTGCTTCACTAAGACCATAGAATCCCTCTTATTATCTTTCCACAAGTGGACCTTGCTGCCTCACCAGAACTATGTAAGTCCTCTGACAATCCCATCCTGTTGGTTAAAGGCAGTGGACCCCGCTGCCTCGCTAGAGCTATGGAATCCCTCTGCTTCAATAAACAATAGAATCCTTCTAACGATATTTCGACAAACTTATCTGAATGGTGGAGTTGTTCAATGATAACGGATCGATAGACTTTGGATGGTAGACTCGCTTAAATAATAATGGGATCCCTCTTTCGATTCAGCAACGAACTTAACTGAATGGGGGACTCGCTAAAATGATAAGGGGATCGCTGGATATAGCTGAAGTGTTTTAGATTTAGTGGTGAAATGGAATCTGCTATCATCATTCACACGTAGGGGAGAGGACCCAGTAGTGGTGCACCCTAACTTCACGCCTCTCAAAATTATATGTGGTAATTTCGAATCACTCCAAAAATTTTACAGTAGTTTATTTGGCATGCTTTTTGTTGAGGTGTCAAATAGTTCCCCCCAAAAAAAGGTTGGACCAATAGATGTGCATTAAGCCATGTTTTGTCGGTGTGCTGATGTGGCATCACATGATTGGTTGCTTTTTAAATTTAAAGGGCACATTTCATTCAATTATTAGTATTAAATGCACATATATTGTCTCGGACTCTCAGCCATTGGAACTATCACCTATTGGGTCTTTTCGCCTAACCGTGGTAAGTAATGATAGAGAACGTCCTCTTTAAGTTTTTCTTGTAAGGGCGAGAGGGTCCCACTTTTGTTTTTCCCTTCTAGGTAGGGCTTCTCTTTTTAATTAGCCGATAGGTTTATATGTGGGGAGGTTTTCCTCCCGGAAAATTATGGGAGGCATCCGAAAATCGCCATGTTTTTTCCACCCATTTTTTATAAGGAAATACACGATCCCTGCAAGAGGATTTTTATAAGGGCTCGAAAACAACCAGGCAATGGTGGGTCTTCACATTGGTGCCCATTTAATTATATTTTCTTCATTCCAACCACAGGAATAAATAGTTAATACCATTCAGAGGTTAGATTGGACAGAAATTAAAAAACATTCTTAGGAGGTTCCAATAACCGCTGTGTTTTTTATCACTTGACTCCTAATTAAATTTTTAAAAAGAATTAATACATGTAAAATATCAACCTAATAAATTAGCAATCACACAAAATATGTAATGTGCACGCCCATAGATATTTTGAATAAATGTTGCTATTTTGTAGCCAATTTTCCCATGCACAACAAAAATTTGAAAGAACAATTGATGGGAAAGTGTACTCACAACAAAATTTATACAAGGGTAAAGGAAAGATTCCTGTCTAAGTCTCCAGCCTTTGTAAAATACTTATGGCCCATGTGGCAATCGAACATGGCAATCTGTTTGACACATTATTCCGTATCTAATATGCAGCTTAAATGTAAAAAAGGTAAGCTGTTAAGTATCCATGAAATTGAGTGAACTATAAAATAATCAGCCCATTTATACAGAAATTCACAGCTATATTTGAAATGTGATTTAAGAAAATTGTACCTCACTAAAAGTGATTATAAGTTAAAAAATGTAAATTAAATCACGAGTTTCATCTCAAACAACATAGCAGTGAAATTTTGTCTGCATTATTAAATTTCATTAAAAATATGGCAAAGTTGGAACAATAATTCAACCTGTAATTACTGTGCAAAACAGTCCACAACTTAACCAACCCAGATAAAAGAAGAACCCTAAATCCATGAATTTGCACGAAAGACATCTCAAATTTCACATGGTACTCATTGCCTGCAAACTTACCGCAAACAATCTCGTCAGAGTAAATTTGACTCTCTAAAAATAGCCCCCATGAGTAAGTCTAGAACACATAAATAGAGATCATTAAGACATTTTTGCAATTTAGTCAGCAGCTGTAATGTAGTCAATAGCCTGCTTGCATATTCCAGTCATACTAGCTTCTCGTCCAGAAACCCGCAGATAAAAGGAAAAACACATTTTCTTCCCATGCTGAGGTGAGTATTGAAAAATGAAAAATAGGTGTTTATTTAAGAGGCACACTTGTAACAGTTCAAAACAGATTTATCTCTATGGGAAGGAAAAAATCCAATACAAAAATTCAAGCTTTGACCAAAGAACAAGTGGAAGCATAGACATTAACATACTAACACAAAACATAGTGGTGAGACTTGGACTATGTAAAACCTTGGTATTACTCACAAGTTAAAAACATAAATTTTGAACAGGTATCCTCTGAATTGAAATTTGAAGTAGCCGCTAAAAGATGAGTGCTGAAATTAAAACAGGAATTAGGGATAGCAGGGTTTTGTTTCAACAGTTTGTAGTTTTTGTAACATTTAACATTGCAGGTTTTTAATTTCTTTGTTTTCAAATATATATTATATATATTTTTTAAAACATACTAAAGCTAGCATGGCAAGTGTCAGAATGTGTATGAGCAAAATTGACTATGGTAAACTAACAAAATCAAAAAGCAATAACATAAAGCGAACTAATCTAAATAAAAGCCATTATCAATAAATCAATGAAACATGAAAGTTTTTACCGAGATTTGTATTGTTCCCTTTGGATGAATATAGATTGTTCAATAGTGTTGCGAAACCATATTTGCAATAAACAAGTAGAGTGCTCAAAGATCAATGTCAAAAGATCGTAAAGTTGTTCAATCGATGCGATTTCAATGTCAAAAGATCGTAAAGTTGCTCAATCGATGCGATATATGCTCAAAGCGCTGTTAAAAATACGTGAGAATAAGTGATCGAAGAGGATTTGTGAAGGAGATGAGGGGGGTTTATATAGGTTTCAACAGAGATCGATCAAAGCGCTGTTAAATATACCTGAAAATAAGTGATCGAAGAGGATTTGTGAAGGAGATGAAGGGGGTTTATATAGGTTTCAATAGAGATCAATCAACCGTCCAAATAATTCAAAAAAATCAACGGAGGAGAATAGCTGAAGAACGTGTAACACTTTCTTTTCTAAAGATAAGACATGTTTTTCACAAATTAGAAAGGTTTTTTTTCTAATTTAAGATAAATTGATAAAAACAAGGTTGAATAAAGAGATAACTCAACTTAAGATTTGTTTTTGCATGATTTGAGGGAAATTAAATAATTTGTATGCATGGAGAAGAAGACTTATTTTTAAAAGATTTGAAAGATATTTGAAGAATTTGAAGATAAAAAGACAAATTAAATTAAATAAATTTAATTATTTGATTGTATTTTATTTTTGAAAATTGAGAGTATTTAAATAAATTTGATTTGATTTATTTAAATTTGGAAAAATGAATTTGATTTAATTAAATAATAATTATAGATAAGAGGGAATTTGTGATGAATTAATTCAGTAATTGGATTTATTTAATTAATGTGGATTTGATTTTTGGAAAGAGGATAATCATTAAATTAAATAATTAAAATCATTTAATTGTGGAAGAATAATAAAGGAATTTAATTTAATTAATTTCACCAAAATCACCAAATTCTTCTAAATCACATAATTGCGACATTAATTTCACCAAAATCACCAAAATATATTATATATATTTTTTAAAACAAAGTGAAGCTAGCATGGCAAGTGACCAGAAGACTTGGCAAGCAAAGAAACACAAGCAAAAAAATACCAATCTTATCCAGTCACCTCCCGCTTACTTCTTTCTGAATTGAAAAGTTTGTTTGTTGCATATTACTATTCTTTTCATAACACAAGCAGCAAATAGAAGTTAGGAAGTGACGTACACCTTCACCTTGAATGGTGACAGCCTTTATGTGAACCTTTGGTTTACCTTAAATATCACTCTTCTTTGCAGGATATTAAAAATACCATCATTGGCCTCTATAAAAACAGTACATCCATACCAAAAAAACATATAAAAATCATAAATATTTGCAGTCCAAAACAGGAATTAAGTTCCACGCACAGATCAATGTAACTTGTGTTCAAGGGAATACTTAGATTAGAAAATTGACAATTTATCAATTTCCATTACAAATATAGTAAAATTGGGTGTTACATCTAGTGCCCTTTTTTTTAACTTAAGTAGAATTAGTGAAGCATGCCTAAGCCCTTCCACACCTGTAGAATTAATAGTTGTTTAATATACTGTAAGGCAGACTCCGCTTATTTTTGTATGTACTGTGATTTAAAAGTGCATGGCACAAGAGAGTTTGGATGTGCAAGGTGTGTGAGCAAACCCCCACAGCCATCGCTTGCAAGGCTGACACCGCTGTCCTGCGCCTTCCTGCAATACACACATTTATTGTGCAAACCCTCTCCACTGCCATTGGAATCACCATGGAAATGCCAAGTCCAATGAACGAGCTATTTTTATTGAGCCAATCAATAAAATTCAAATTGATGATTTACGAATATCAATACAGTACTTTTTAAAGGGTAAAAAGAAATGTAATAAACTCACTTCAAAATCTATGGAAGGTGAAGTATTTATAACTTTTTTAATGTTAAAGTAAAAAACAAAATGATAAAGGACCGAATATTAAGTAATCTAACAATGAAGCTTAACACTAATACACTCTCCATAATCTTCTTGGCAAGAGATCCATACTTATTTAAACAAACACTACAAAATAGAAACCCTGTGTAGTCAACTAAAACATCATCAAATAATCTTACATGAAGCTCAAAATAACACTGAAAGAAAAATAACCTAATCTAAAATTACTCTTGAAGCCTATTCTAACTAGTCTGACATTTGATGATAACAGAGAGGAGAGAAGGAGATAGTTCTTTCTACTACAAAACATCATCAAATAATCTTACATGAAGCTCAAAATAACATTGGAAGAAAAATAATCTAATCTAAAATTACTCTTGAAGCCTATTCTAACTAGTTGACAAGAAATTTTAAAGATAATAGAGAGGGGGAGAGATAGAGATAGAGATAGTCCTTTCTTATCCAAATGAGTATTTTCCAAGGTTGCACCAAGATTGGTACTGGTACTGGTACGGGAGACTGGTACGGGTACCGGTACCCAGACTGGTACGGGTACCGGTACGTCTGTTTTTGAAAAATATTTGAAAAATAAAAAATAGGAGACGGAGGTACTTGGAGACACCATTTTTTTTTTAAATATATTAGGAGGTACTTGGAGACACCATTTTTTTTTAAATATAATTTAATAATTTTATTAATTTATTAATATGCTAACATTAAAACTGAAAATATCATAACATTGAACTTTTAAAACAAAAGAACTGGTAAAGTTTAAGTTTATAGCTTACTTGTAACAAATTAATAGAGCCTACTGCGTATATATTACTTATAGGGTTATAGCTTACTTGTAACAATTTAATATAGTTTAATGTATATATATTACTGTAAACACTAATATTGAGGTTTGAAGTCCGTATGAAGTCCGTAGGAGTAAGAATCCACTGAGTTTGTGAGAAAATAGTAGAAAAAATGAAAGGTAGAGAAAGAAAAAAAAATGGAGACGCCTTTTTATTGACACAGGGTACTTGGAGACGTGTGGGAGACTCAACCAGAAGTCTCCCTTTGCAGGGAGACATACCCAAGAAGTCTCCGAGACGGGGAGACGAGTACCAGCCTCTGAGGCGAGTACCAGGGGGTCGAAGACGGGTCTCCGTGCACCATAGCTTATAGTACACTCATGATATATAATATTTTACAACTTAGAAAGCTAGTTTCTCAATGTGTAGAAAAAGGCTCATATCAACTTCAATCTGACAATGTTCACAAATTCAACAAAACCTAGATTATAGATAGGTATGAATAAACATGACCTTACTATTGAGTTTGGATAAAGAAATAATCAACTTTGGAATGCGTAACATTAAAAATAGTTTTTAATATATAAATATTAAGAGTGCCAAGATCACATTTTTTAGAGATGCAAGATCAAGAGAAAAAATATAAAATATATGATATATTTATGTAACAAGATAATTAACAAAAATAATTTCTAAAATAAATTTAAATAACAAATTACAACAAGGGCTGCCATGCAGCTGGAGTCCCTGCCAAGGACTGCCAGAACAAGTGCAAAGCAATTGTATCAAACAACATTTTTGCTATGTCTATTTGCTCTCTGGCTGGGTCACTTTCATTGTCAAGGGCTCTCACAGGGCGTTTATACCTAGGATTACAATTTTGTTCCAAGGTTCAAATGCTTTATCAAATTGCCCTTCAAAGAGCCATTAAAGTACCATAGTCATAAATGTTTGAATACAGTGTTTAAATGACTTTCTGAAACACTTTGATTAGGCTTGATGCCTGCTTTTTGCATCTGTTCAAAGAGTTCAAGGGCCTCCTTCACAGAAGCATGTTGTACATATCCTATAATCATTGCAGTCCATAAGGCTACATTTCGCTTCAGCATTTTGTCAAATACATTTCGTGCTTCTTCTATGCTTCCACACTTTGCATATATTGTAATAAGAGCATTACCAATAAGCACCTCAGACTAAAGTTTTCGATTAATTATTTGGCGATGGATCACTTTGCCCTGCTCTAAGGATGCTAATATTGCACATGCACTGAGGACACTAGTGAAATTGAACTCATTGGGCTTGAAGTTTGCCTGTTTTATTGTATCATATACTTTGAGGGCTTCTTCCCCATTTTCATTCTGGGCATAACCAACAATCAAGGCAGTCCATGACACTACATTAGGCTCTTTTATTCTATTAAACAACTTGTGTGCATCATCTACACTGTTGCATTTTGCATACATAGTAACCAGAGAATTTGCCACAAAAACCTCTGATTGTAGACTACTCTTAACAACTAATGCATGAATGCACTTACCCTGCTCCAGTGCATGTAGTGCATGTTGATTGGCACACAGAGAAGCAACACTAATAAATGTAAACTTGTTTGGCTCCAACCTTGTCAACTGCATCTGGTCAAAGATTTCAAGGGCCTTAATTCCCTGATCATTTTGAGCATATCCTGCAATTATTGCACTCCACAGCACAATATCCAAATCAATCACTCTGTCAAACACTTTGCAAAAAAAATTGGGATCCCCTTTTAGCATTTGAAAATTATAATTATACTAATTTATGATGCTCAGTAATGAATGTTCAGTGTAATCACTTCTACAACAAAATTAGCAGCAGCATGACTCTACAAGGAATAGCTTATTAGTTTTTTTTGGGGTCCTTAAGATACTACCTTGGGCCTGGCAATGTAGTGACTCAGGTTTATTTTGACCACTAAATATTAGTGTTAGTTGGGCCCGCACAGAGCCATTTACTCATTTCTTCCATTGATTAACAGGGAAAAACAAAAAACCCATATTCTAATTTCATCTGCCCATTAAATCACAAGACCCGCTTCTTTGATAAAAATCAAATGAGAAAAGCTATTCTCACCTTTGAAAACCCCAAAAAGGGATGGAATGAGAACAAAAGACAGACTAACCTAATTATTGAAAGGAAGAACATCTCACAGTAAAGTTAACTTTTTGGGTGCCTTTTTACTTAATCAAATCGCTCGCCACTCTAAAGTTGATTTCAGTCTCTCCACTACCACATCCACACTTGGGAATGGGCATTGTTGCATGTTAAAGAACATATTTGAAGTATAAATCACAACTAAGTGGAAATTCCTAAAGAATTACACAGAAAATTTATCAAATGGCCAGTTACCACTGATAGTATCAATTTAGACGTAATCTTTGAACTATAGAAGCTGAAGAGGAAGGAGGAAAACAGGATATACTTTCACCAAATGCCTTGACCCTTAAGATAACGGATATAGAACCAACAGTCTACATCTTTACCAGACTCTAGAATTCAAAATCAAATCGAATAAATTAAGTCTGATATTTGATAAAGAATGCATAAAAATAGCTCCCTGCAAATCAAAATCAATAAAAATAAATATTTCTGAGTATCTTGTGAAAATATTTGCTATTTATTTCAACAGAAGTACAATGGAATACCTCACAAAACATGAAATGCCTCATTTTCTGCATAAAACACACATCCGCAATTTGGGCACTGACAAAGAAGCTGTGTAGATTCTTTATATTTGCAAAACAATAGAGTTTTGCAAGATACATCAGGGCTAACAAAGCGCTCAAAAATAGGCTTCTTTCCTGGCTTGCTTTGACCAAAGATAGGTCTCAGCCATGGCAGCGCCAGTTCCAATCTGCTGTATTCCTGCTGCGGCTGCGGTCTCTGGTTGCACAGACCCATAGACAAATTTGGGTCATTTTGACTGTACTGCTGGTGGCACTCCCTGTAAGAATGCTGTTGCAGCGTAGCATTAGGGTTAGGATTAGCGTTACAATTGGCGGTAAAACCCACATCCTCAAAACTTGTGATGCTGAAAATACCCTTTTCTTTATTCTTTCATAGATCCCTGTTCCAAAGCTCCCATTTTGGCATGGGCAGATAAGATGCTGGCAAAGGTTGTAGAATTTGGCTGAACATTTTATTGTGTATCTAATGTGCAATCTAAAACCTAAAAATTTCCTTATGTCACAGGACTTAGCTCAATCTCAGCAAGACTTGTAACCTTGGTTTATCTTGACCCAAAATGAGCTTGGTTGGCTCATTTTTCATGGCTTGACCAACTTTAGCAAGGCTTTCTAGATTTTGTTTTTGATAAGCATTTCAATATGTCATACATTTTTTAATTCACCAAGTTCCCCACAGAGATCAGATGCTGATTTTAACCAATTGCAAGCCCACTTTGACTCTGCCCTGCCAAGTTGCTGCGAGTAATTCTAGTTGGCTATTCTTTTCCAAGCCAATGGGTTGTTTGCTTGAAGATTCATAGGAAATTTCCTCTTCACAAGGTTTCTATATCCAAGACTTTGGGCATTTGTTCTTGGCCTTAAACTCCAAAATGTTTTGGCAATCAGAATAGAACAAGCATTATTTTTATATTTGTAAGAGAAGGCATATGATATTCGGGTCTTTGCCATAGAAAGTGTCCTAGCTTGTTGATACACCATAACATGATGGACTATGCTCATACCATTTGGCAACAGAGAACCACATATAATAATTTTGGCCTCTGAAGTTGAAAGTTCTAAATCATAATTACCTTAAACTTTAGTATTTACAACCATCATATACATTTAGGATTCCATAGACAATGGAGGAAGAGAAGTGAGAAACCGCTTCCACTTTAGATTTTAAAATCTACCAATAGAAACATGTAAATCATTTAAGTGTAGGAATTACTTGTTTGATGAGCTCCTTTTGCAAAGCTAGTACCTTCTTACTCTATTGTACAGTAGCTTGCACAACTCCATCTGACATTTTAACTTCATTATTGGGATCTCCATTTTGTGCATTTACAACAACCCTCCCTCTATTTGTCAAACATTTTGCTGAAGAATATGAGAGTAGTGTATTCCTCTTAGAAGATGCCAAACACCTGTAAGGAGAACCTTTAACTAATGCAAATTAGTAATCTTTCTGCAAGTAGTCAACTTCTCTGCAATTGGAAAAGGTGAAGACAGTCCACAAATGGGAATAGTTTCCATGAAGATAAGTGAGAGAGCTGATCTGGCAGGCATCCGAGGCCATAGGCCATGGTTGAAGGCAGCCCGAGCTGCTTTCACAGCCAAATCAACATCTTCTTTGGTGGCTTCCGATACACTTGTTATTACTTCCTCTGTTCGTGGATCAAATGTTTCAAATGTTTTCCCTGCACAATCATCCACAAATAGTTAATTTAATTTGAAAGATAGAATTTTTAGGAAGTTGCTAAGCCCATAACAGCAAGATGCCAGCTACCCAAGGCTTAATCAATTGGTTTCATGTAATTTTTTAATAATTTAATATATACTTTAGAATTTGGGGGCATATGTAGTATCTACTCAACCAAAATTTGTCAGTTACTGTCATCCTGTCAGATGGGAACCAAATGGAACCACAAAATTATGGGACCACTAGTTCCTAAAAAATATGAACAGTGCCTGCTAAAATTTGACTGAACTGCTGCTGCATAGAATCCTGTTGTAAGGAAATGCCTTTCAAATTTGTTTTGTTTTAGTTTGCCATCTGTACTCTAGTGGTTCAGATTGGGCATCTTTCATATAAACCATAAACCATACTCCATTACATTATTTGAAGTTATGTGGACTTCAAATTCCCACATGATAAACAAAGAATCCTTCCAAGTTAGTTCTGCCACATCTTCATATTACACAAAATTAAGGGCATAATCACCCAAGAAAAAATTGTCAACATGAAAGCACAGAAACAGCCCATCAAACTCACTTCTGCCACATCTTTGTAAATCTAATAGTTTAATAAAATAAAAACATATTCCTAGTAAACTCATAAAAAAATTCTAATTTAAAGCTATAAAATATCAAATATTTACAGAAGCATTAGTTCAACAAGGAAAACAGGGAAAAGGTTTATGCATAAATAAACATTATTGTGGTGGAAACTGCAAAAACGTGTATCATAGATATAAAAAGTAATTTGTGCTTTTCCGTGTATATAAATCTTTTAGAAAAGTGAATGAAGAAAATAAGGAGTAGTCAAATAATTTCTGCTTTATTTGTAAAGTTAATGAATCACTGAAAAATTATCAAAAATTAAACAACAATCAATGTTGCAATCTGCCAAATCATAACAACAAATATCATTAGTAGAAGGCTTATTTAATGAAGATGAAAAACTAATGAGAAGTAATTGAAATCGATACAAATGTCCACTAGTAACCAGAAGAGTAATTGGATATCTGTCCCAACCCGATTCAAATTTACCGATGGACTTAAGCCTGCAAAGATAAAATATTATCTTAAAGATACTATCTATTGCCACAAGTGCAAGAACAGTTGTCATGAACGAAGAATCTTGTGGTCATCATTTGATGTTTTCAGTAAACAATATCGCCAGATTCCTATGCCATGTTGAGATCAGAGTGTCTCTGAAGACATTACCAGGCTCTAGCCACTACAAGCCAGTTTCACTGCAATTAAAAGACTAATTATGCATAATAGGAGTAGGAGTTAGTGAAAAGGGAGTGTTCATCACACATGGACCTATCCATATGTTGAAAAATGTTAAATTTTCTGACCATGATAAGCAGATACTGCACTCAGAAAATTAAACCCTAAACACCATGCTCAAACTGCTGAATCTGAATACAAGAATCTACAAACACATACTGCTGAATATATGTACACCGAATACACAGTACTACAACTGTCTTCTATTAAATCTGAAAAGAAATACATTGCACTAGCTCAAAAGTGGAAATAATTATTCACTTATACCCTGCATTTCCTTTATAGAAGAAGGCAGCTAGAAAAATAAAGAAAAAGAAAAATCTAAACTTACACTTCTAAAAATCTGAAACGACATTAGACTTCTAAATTTGGCACAGTAGTTAACTCTATGCTAAAATAGAACCTTCTTATACAAGGTGCCTTGTCCAAGAACAAAAACAGTACCTTCCTAACTTGGAACAGCATTTCTAACTAAGGAAGGTGTATGCATGTGCCTCTATCACAAGGACGCGTACTAAAGGCTGCTGTGCCTTCACACAGATCTCTCTGCTGCACAGAGGCCACTGCTGGGAATGCTTCTCTGCCGAAAGGAAACTGAAGTGTACTATTGCACTGCTGACATCCATTTTTCCCGTGAGAAAGAGGCCACTTTCGATGGAAGCTTTTATTCCTCCCGTTTCGCCAATTGCTATGGTAAGTGCGTTGGTGTTTCTTGCGCAGGAGATCTCCGGCTGTCTGAAACCCCAGAAATGTCAGAGGTGAAACGCGGCCCTCGTGATGAGACGAATAAAGGTCCTGTCGGTACTTTTGAAGTGGTAAAGGATTCAGGGCAGCCGTTGCCCCCTCGGCCATGCTATGATTATTAATATATTCTTTGAGAACTAAAAAAACATTTATCTTCAGTTACATAAATTGGCTCCAATTTTCTGTCAATCATATTGTTTGGGGTCTGTATGCACTCCACCCTGTAGAATGCACTCTGAAGCCCACTGGAATCCCTACAAAGTAATATTTCTCCAAACCTACTCTATAGCGGAGATGCCTCACAACACATCGGCCGGTACTTCAAATCCTAAATAATTGATCTCTTTCCAATATTTAAGAATCTAAACTACACCTGTCCGACATTTTCAACAGTGAAAAAGCTGAACAAGAAAGATGTAATGCATAAATCACACGAAACCGCGTGAGTTAAGACCTTAATCAGAAAACTCTCAAAAATGTTTTATCTCAGCCATCATATAAAAGCATAAAACAGTTTTCTCAAACCCTAAAGTACTGTGAAACGTTTAATTATTTATTTACCGGCTTTAAGAAAATTAAAAAATGCTGCTGGAACCGTCCAGCACGAGCAGCCAAGTTACCAATGAACAAAATGAAATTGCGCTCAATTTCTACTGCAACACACAGAATTTGTATCAATTCATTTACTTGTGCGTACAGACAAAATTAAAGTTTATAGGTGAAAACATAAATTTCGGCAAACACAGGATTCGGAGAATCGACCGCCTGGTAATGAAACGGACTATTTTTGTATATTACGCTGCAGAAGACCAAGGTTTTGCATATTACACTGCGGAATCCATGGCATATCAGTGTTACGAGCTCACGCACAATCTGCATTTACAAGCACCTGTCCAATGCAATGCACGTGTACACCTTAGAAAAAACATAACAAAACATTACAAACATTGAATCTCACTAGCTATATTCATCGGGCAAATATTATAGCTATATTCATCGGGCAAATATTAGAAGCAAAACCCTGAGTAGCTAGAAACAAATAAGCTTAGGTGACTTAGGTTTATTGTCATTGCACAGATATCAACGGCAAAATAATAGCAACGATAGACTAAAAAGCTTAGGATTATAACGTTTGCACAAAGTCCAAAGTCCAAAGAAATGCCAAAGCCCAGAGAAATGCTAATACGGTGAAAACAATAGTTACCCTGCCAAAGGCAGGGACTAACAACATATTTGAATAGTTAATATGGAGAGTCAAGTTTAAATTTAATATTAGCAAGGATAAAGTAAAGGTTTAAAAAAGACAAATGAAGTGGAAAAAGCCAAACCAAGCAATACAATTTGGAGGAGACTCATACCGTGCTATGCAAGGAACAGATGCAAGTGAGTGTATGAGAATTGACAAACATTAAAATCTATTATTTTAAAATGATTGCTATGGCCGTATTTGCTACCCCAAAACTAACTTTTTAGCCAGCCTAACTCTACAAGTAAAATGAACACCAAAACTACCCTTTTTAATGTAACACTAAATTTCTAAAAAAAATCAACACCAGCTTAACATATTTGTGTGCAGATACAAACATAATCCGTTATGCAGCAGTAGCCTTAAAACAATAAATCAAAATTATAGAAAAGCAAGCAGAGCAAATAAATAAAAAATATAGAAAAGCAAGCAACCCAGAAGGCTCAACTTAGAGGCCTTAATTTGATAGTTGACCTTCTCTGTAAAGCAATTTTTTTTTATGTATGACATACTTTAGTATAAGTAAATTATATAAAAATCAAATATATATATCATAATCCTATATAAATTTTGACCATTTGTCCAAAATCTCTCTTTTTTTAGTATTGAATCAATGCTAAATTACAGATAGAAAAGCAGCAGACAGCTGCCGAAAGAAATACACCATATGCTCTGACAAAACAGGGCAGCAACCCTGTAAACCCAGCAAAGAAGCTCCAAGAAACACTGTTCACGCAGAAAATATTTTCACAGCAGAGCTGGATCCGTAAACTAAAACAGGAAGCAATATGTGCCTTACAAGGAACATAAGCAGAGAGCATTACTGAAGAAATCTGCCCAAAATTCTGTAACCCCGGAGAAAACATTTCAAAGCAGCATACCCTTTTCTGAAATGGTCTGTACCATCTGAAGAAATTGTGCAAAACATAGCACAATATCTTATGTATATTTATCAGCATAACATACCCTCTCATAATTAGCAACATATGGCATAGGAGGAACAAAATAGAGTAAGCCTTCACACCTCAATGTAAATACTATAAATAAGCCATGAAACATGAAGTTATAATCCTCTTCCTTAAACATTCAATGTTCAGATGAACAAGCAAAACGGAGTGACAAAGCAAAACCACAGGAAAAAGAGCTTGCTTAATGAGCTAGGAAGTGGCTTGCTAATCACACACGAGGCATTTCCTATGGCAAAGGTCACTATAGCCATTAGGAAAAGGTCACTCTAGCCATCAGGTATGAGTGCAATCTCCCATTTCAAATTTTCAGCTATTCTTTAACCAAAATTTGAGGAATAGATAATTATTCTTTAACAGAGCATAAGTTCCAGTTCAAAAAATGCCAATAGAACTCAAATCACATATGTATCAGCAACATTTAATGAATACAAAAATTTCTTTACCAGGAGACCAAATTTAATTCAAAATTGCAAATAATAAAACTCAAAATGGCATCTATTAACCAAAATTTGAGAGGGGAAAATATTATTTAACAAAATACAAAATTCTGTTACAAACTATAAAACAATTTAGCTCAAATACTAACAAACACTTATTTAAACAAACTTTGAAGAAGTAATCTTTCTTTTACATAAAATAAAATTCACTTAAAACTTACCAAATAACCCAATTCAAATCACAACTATATGACAAAATTCATGTAAATTTGACAATAATCAAATTCAAAAATAACTTCTACTCAAACCAAAATTTAAGCAAAAGATTTAATTATTAAACCAAACGGAAAAGAAAAAAACCTTCAACGGAAAAGAATTCAGTTAAAACTTAATAATTGCCAGTTATGAAATTCAATATCATATATAATATATTCTACCAAAACCTATGAGTAAAACTTAAAGTCCAGAACCTTTGAATAGAATTAAGTTAAAAAGGCAAAATGCAATAAAAAGTTGCACAGTAATCAAACTGGAAAAAAATCAACGCAATCATGAAAAAATTAACCAAAAATATAGAAAAGCAGGCAGAAAGTGAGGCTCTAAATCTCCTAGTCTTTACCGCAAAACAATCTCTTCCTTTTTCACTATGTAAATAACTGCTCACAGCGAGAATATTGTTTATGCCCCCTAATGGGGCACATATTTCGTAACTTCTCCTAAATGTGTCAAAGTATTAATCTACTTAATACATGAAGTGTGCTAATTTTAATACATAAGGAAAATAAAGTATTTCAACTGCTTAGTTGAAAACTAACCCTAAAATCACACTTGCCCTAAATTCCTATGCCTCCCATCAACCCTAAATGCAAGAGAGAGAGGGGTGAGAAAAGTTGAGAGGCTTCTAGGCCTCATTTCTAGATTTAATAATCACTAATAGATTTAATAAACTTTTATTTATATAATTAATATTACTCTATTAAATTAAATTAATATTATTAATTAAAAACAGATTTAATAAATACTATAAAATTGAAATAATTCATCATTGACTTCAATTTACCCTCCATCCCCAAAGCTTCCTTATATTTCTTAAGCTTCCTTATATTTTATTTCTTTAACTATATTTAATTGTACCAGATTTTATTTATCAAACATTGTGTAATATTAATAATGTATGTCTAATAGATTTAATAAACTTTTATTTATATAATTAATATTACTCTATTAAATTAAATTAATATTATTAATTAAAAAATAGATTTAATAAATAATATAAAATTGAAGTTATTGATAACTATGAGAACAATTTATTAATAAAATGGTAAACATAGATTTAATAAGTATTATAAAATTAAAGTTATTAATAATTATGAGAACAATTTATTAATAAAACAGTAAATATAATTGATAATAAATGTTATTATCGTAATGATTTATTTATAGTTAACAAAATGTAATATTAGAATTTATAAAGTGTATGATTACAAACAATATAATAGAATGATAATTATTAATGAAATGGATTGAAAGGATAAGTAATAAGATGTTAGAGTTATAGGATTCTTATGGTTGTAAGCTCTATATTATTAGGATGAAGAATAATAAATTCATGTGGGTTGTGTCTTAATTATATGTGTCATTAATTAAAATGGTTTGAAATATGTGATGGCAAAATGACTTCAAAATCATTTAAAAACTTATATAAAAATCCAATCATTTAAAATTGTATTTTACAATAAGATTTCATTCAAATAAAAATGTATTATCTCATCAATAATTGCTTTTAATGTAGTTCCAAGAGAGTGAATATTCTTGAAATATTGTTTTTATACATAGAAAATATTTCCCAGTTAAATATGAGAAACAAATTTGTATAAACATTACAAATTATATATGAAGGCTAAAATATTAAGCGATCGAACTGACCGTGAATATTTTATTGAAATTAGTTTTAAATATAATCCACTTCAAGAGCAATTGGAAAAAAAAGTAAAATTTTAAAACTCCTCTCACATTTTATGTTTTAATTAGGGAAGTGAACTTGATGCCAAAAAAGTGTCCATGGATGCTAGGTCTCGATTTGTGGATTTGACTGATTGATTCCAAATGGACTTTGGAATTTCAATATGCCAAACATATGTAAAAATACTATGTAAGCTTAATTTGTTTTTTATTTATGCTCATAGATTTTTATTTATTTCCAATCATCAAGGGGATAGGTTATTAGTAGGTAATGATATATATCAGAGCACAAATGGATATGTTATTAGCTTCACATGCATCATTTTGGGGTAAACATATTATTTCTTTTTGTTTTTCCCCATTCATTTTCACCTTTATGTTTTTTTTAATTATTTGTGTTTAGGATGTAACTAAGCTAGGATGTATTGCAGTATCCATATTGAGGAAGCCTTAATGATATATTTTTTAAATGTAAATGTTATTTTGATTATGTTTAAATTTATTGACTTGGTTAAGTTTACTATATAAAATAATTAATATAATACATATTAAGAAATATAATGTTGTTGGTGTTACCAATTATATGGTATCCTCTTTTTATTCAAGTATTCTAATGGAAAGCTATTGGAAGTGTATGATTTATTTTAGTTGTGTAGTTAATCAAAATGTTCTGATTTTTTTTGTTTTAGTGTTTTTTTTAAATTTGGTGCAGAAAGAAACTCCCATTGACAAAACAAAACTTACACAAGCACATAATTATACCAGTTAAAATATTCTTCATTCAAATTAAAATTTCAACTTCAAAAAGATACATATTGTAATGAAAAACAACCATTATTACAATATTTACAAGGGTAAAAATACAAACTTGTGTCACACTTTGGGCTAACCAAATAATTTCGACCGAGTGGAATTAGGGCGAGTTTGTTTCGGCTGAGTAGTATTCATTTGAATCGACATGGCACGTTTTTGGTGTTGATGTGGCACCTATGTGGCCCCTAAATTTCTATCGAGCAGGAATCAACCGAGTTTGTTTTAGCTAAATCTATCTAATATAAAAGCAAAAAAAATCAGTGGAGGGAGGTATTTTGCATTTTTGGCCAAATTTCTTGCGTCTAGATAGTGCTCACCCGACAACCTAGCTTACAAATTCATTCAACCTTAAGTAAGAATTCATTGGACCCATTCTTGTTACTTTTATTTTGCATCAACTTTATCATTTGATAAGATTTGTTTTTGTTATGTGTAGAGGTTATGTTGTTTGTTTGCTTTTGTTCTTTGTTTCTGCATGTTACTGATAAGGTTGTTTGTATGATGCATTGTGGATCATGCTTGAATGCTTAAATTCTGTTGGGTGAAACAATTAAATTTTTTAAAACCCTAGCTAGGGCAAAAGAAATGGAACTGAAACCCTAGCCACTGTGATTAGGGAAAAAGAAATCAAATTGGGAAACCCTGGCCGCCATTATTATTGTTAGATTTTCTCTTTTTTAACTATTATAAATTACATCTCAACTCTAATTTCTACTTTTACATCTCACATGTACAAACCCAAATCTATACTTATCCCTTCTTGATCTCTTTATCATGTCTCAACTCATTAATATCCATATGTTTGAATGTCTAGATATCTACTTTTAAAGTCTACACATCATCTATATTTAATCAACTTTCAAACCATATTCAAACCATGATCAAACTTTCATGTTGATTAACACCATGGCAACTACCGTACAAAACTTGGAATCTCATATGAAGCAAAATAAAATTGAGATGAACAGAGTTGCATGTTTCAAGTCTTTGGAATGGCTGCGAAAATTGATGTGTTGATATTGTGTTAAATGCATGGATAGATTTCAAAATAAGACCCTAGTTGTAGTTCTTGGCTTATAATATGTTATAGCACACTCAAAGTGGTATCTTTTTTAAGTTTGTAGAAAATACCAATAAATTGATTTTGTTTTCTCTTTGTTCTATTGAGCATCTTACTTCAGATATAGCTAAGATGTGGTTAGCATGCTTCAACCATCCAGTCCAAACACACTAATGAGATCAGCCAACATGTGCTTAACCTTATGTGTTGTCTTGCCACTTTCTCAATCTTGTTTGCTTTATCATGAATAATTTTACTTGTAAAATTAGTCCTAAAAATGCTTCAATATACAGAATGGAGATTCATATCATATTTGCAGAAACCTATGATGCTTGATGTAATTAGCTTGAATGGGATATTTTCTTTTACCATGTAGAATAATGATCTAGTTGGATATTGCTCTATTAATCCTGTAAATACTTGTTTTGATATGCAAACATTCACTTTAGACTTTTAGCTTACAAATAGATCATCCTCATTTAGTACTGCAATGTTGTTTTTACAAACTGTTTTATCAGCATCTGGCAAAGACTTGAGCTGCAGCACAACTCTTGTTTTATTTTAAATGGTTGTATCTGGCTTTTAATAATTTAGATGACCATTGTTTATATTTCTCAAAAATAATCACTAGTGCGTAGGTACCAGGGTGATGCCATTATGATAGCTTGGGCAATATATTGGTACTGCTACAACATTCTGATTCTACTCACCAATATGTTCTAGACACTGCAATAATTTAGGCTACATTCTTGTGCAATCAACTCATTGAATTTTGGGAAACTTGGAAATGATCTAGATTGTTGATACTCAAGTATTTGATAGAGGGGGCCGCACAGTGGATTACATGACCTAGTTAGACTTTTGAATGTCATGTGTGTATGGTGCCAAATGTAAAACCTGTATGGTGTTGTTTCCTATAAAATGACACATAGCTCAATAAAAAAAATCAAAATCATGAAGCAACTAAAAATGAATGAAACAAAACCAATAAGATAGGAAAATCTAAGGATGCAATTCCTCATAACCCAAAGCTATGTCAAGTAGCCCCTCTCTAGTCATTCAAGGTCAAGAAGAAATTGGTACATGCTCATATTTGTTCAGAGCCACTGAGATAGACATTGCCTAGCTTATCAAATACATGTCATTTGATTACAACTTTATGATGTTTTGTTACGAGGTCTCTTGTGCTAGGTGCCAGCAATACACTGGGAGTTGATGTCATCTAGAAGTAAATAGAACTGAAAGTACTTATAGATGCACAACAAGCCCATAGAAGCACTCAATACTATTAGTGATTTATTTTGGCTTGCTAAGTTATTCCTTTGCTAAGGTCTAAGTAAGTCTTGCAAATCCTGTTACTCTGTTCAATATAATGCAGTCCTATTTACCTATTCTACTCACAATGTATACATTTTGATTCTAATTATATATATGGAATTCACTTTGACAGAACTAACCATATTCTATAGTGTTACATAGATAACTGTAACCTTCATGTTGAGGCCTACAAGTATCACAGATGTCAAAACAACAAAATCATTTCTAGTTCAGTCTTACTTTGAACCGTAAGCCATATAAGCACAAACATTTCTTAATGATGCCTAAGACACACCAATAGGTTGGTATAGATCATCACCTCCACCAAAAGTACATGTGGACACAATAGCTAAGAACTTGCAACTATTCATAATTCTTTTATCTTCAAAATCAATATCAAAACCTCCATGGTCGCTATAGAAACCATAGTGTACAGTCATTGTCTCTCTTACCTAATTACACCATCCAAAACCATTTGGAAACATTTACTTAGATTAGGCATTGCATGGAACTTAAACAAACATATGTTTTGGTTATGGACAGAGAAATATATGACACATGCTAGAACCTCAGAGTGTCATGATCCACAAAATGTGTCATGCCTATCTAAGCATATTGGACAAATTGCAATCATGTGACTTATTGTTATATCAAACGTTATATAATTTGGCCAAACATTTGGACTCCCACAAAAATCTCAATAATATTTGGTGTCTGGAGGCAGCTTATAACCTTAAAACTTTCTTGTTTTTTTGGAGTGTTTGATACCCTGTGTACATGTTGAAATTTTAGGTATTTAACTAAATTAACTATTAAGATTGGGTATTTATGCATACCTCTTTCGTATACTTATAACACACTTATATGATCTTGTTATTTGGAATTTAGATATCTACCTTGCATTTTTATATTTTTGTATACTTAAGAAAAATGCTTACATATTTTTTTTTTTTGTTTTAATTAAATGTAGATCTCTTTGTATTTATATATATGTGGCTGATGATGAGGAATCTCATCATTCCACATAGTCTCAACACGAAGCTGAGGCTAGGACTATTTTTTATAATGACAGCATTACTAGATAAGAGAATGCCTTGAAATGTTTGGACCAAACTATACACAACTCCCCAAATTTGGCTAATAGAGATAGATTAGTCAATATTCAATGTGAGATTAGACGTATGATTGAGACGATAAAACCATACAATCCATATGATGATGTTAGCACTGAGGAGTTTTATAGGTCCCTTTCTAGGACTGTTAATGGCACTGAGGATATCAAATCTGTTTCTTAGAGAGTTTCATTACATAATGTGCATAGTACGTTCCCTTTTTATACTGGGCGAGACAAAGTTAGAGGACATATTGTTACCAGGTGTGCAGATGTGCTTGTTGGTCCATTTATATATCCTAGATGGTTGGAAACCAATCATAGATGGCTGAGTCATAATGATGATTTGCCACTTTACTTTTGCAAACAATTATATGCTAAGTTCCATTTAGGATTAGATGTGGATTACACTTCTATGCCTGCACATGCTGGACAAGGCAAGGGGAGGTTTGCCCATAAACCTCAATTTAGACATCCAAATTTTCCACCACCCAAAAACAAGAGGGCATTAGTTCGTCCAAACCTTTTGGTTCTTCCAAAATGTTTGGAAATAGCAGTAGTAGGAGATGCAACAATTGCACCGACTAGATCCAAGCTTTTTGACAGTATGACCATGATTGCTACACAAGTCGATTAGATGCCATCTGATCGTGTAGGGAGATACTTATTACTTCCATGGATTAGCCTTCTCCCACTAAGGCTACATCCACGAATTATGACCCCTACATTCATGTGGATCTGCCATCCCCATTAGATGTGACCCATATAAGTGACACCATTGTACGTAATGTGAGTTCAGCTTCCATTGTTGATTTACTATCAGCATACCAGTATATCAGTGATGAGTATGGGATTCCTTTGGATGATGTACTAACTCATATTAGACGACATAATGGTAGACAGTCAGGTCGGGGTGAGGTAGCTTCAGAGGACCAGAATATTCTAGACCAGCCTACAGCCCCCACACAGCCTCAGGCTGCACCTCATGTACATGGCACATACAACACACTTCTCTTTGACACAGGTCCTTTACCTTCAGATATAGGTGTCCCTGATGTGACCATTCATTCTTGTGACATTAGTGGGATTGGTAGAGTGCTCCAGGGTGTGCATGTACTTGAATAATTTCTGTATTTTGCGTTCTAAAAATTCACATGTATATATTAAATAAACTTGACTTAAAAGTAGTTCTCACTATTCATTGAAATCCTGTTTTTGAAAATTTCTAGCAACACAAGGATAATTTGTCACGCTTTGGAGATTTGGAACATGTAGAGGATCCAATGCACAATACATTTGAGGTACATTTGTAATATATAAATTACTTGATAAATTCAGACATGTTGAAAGTACAAAACTTTAAGATGACTTTACATATATATACACATGTACATTAAATTAAATTATGTACTTTCTTGTGCAAGGAGGTGCATCAAGACAGGGATCGGGATCTAGAGAGACATCGAGACATGGATCCACACATGGATTGGGAGATAGATCTATACATATGTAGTCATATTAGACATCCTACTCTCTGACTTGTTATGGTTTCGCATGTTATGGCCTTTGACGTTATGGTTCGTGTCTTATTATGTTTTACAGTATATACATTTTACATTATGGTTTCACATTATATACATTTTATATTATGGTTTTGAACATTATGGTTCGTGTCTTATTATGTTTTACAGTATATACATTTTACATTATGGTTTCATATTATAGTTCTTAAATTGTGATTTGTCATGTATTATGGTTTGAATATGGTTTCTTCAATAATAATCTCTCTAGAATTAAAATCTAACATTTTTGGTCTCATTTTTTGATACAACTTAATATAGAAATATAGAAATTCTTGAAGCTAATTATATAGATCATGATCTTCACATTATTTACAAATTTAACATTATGGTTTCACATTATGGTTCATGTCTTATTATGTTTTACAGTAAATATACATTTTACATTATGGTTTCAAATTATATATATATATATATATATATATATATATATATATATATATATATATATATATATATATATATATATATATATATATAATGGTTTCACATTATGGTTCATGTCTTATTATGTTTTATAGTACATATACATTTTACATTATGGTTTGAATATGATTTCTTTAATAATCTCTCTAGAATTAAAATAGATAACATTTTTTGTCTTATTTTTTGATACAACTTAATATAGAAATATAGAAATTCTTGAAGTTAATTAGGGTTTTGAGTTGGGTTCATCTAAATAATATTCTTGCTCACTTTAAATCTATATAAAAAAATGAGTTAATTTAATCTTCACAATCAAATTTAAGAAAAACGTACAAAAAAGACAACACATATATAGTGCATTGCTAGTTGATGAAAGGAAATGCACGACTAGTTAATAGTTAATACTAATCTAGATAATATTCTCTAATGTCTAAATTTTGCTTACTCTATTTACATATAATAAATGAAACCCAAGGATAAAGATACGAGTCAATTTGTTTTATATAGATACATTTAGTTTTACTAGTGTAATAAAGTCTCCTTCATCAACCACTAAACATAGAGAATTACAATAAATGCAAATTAGGGAAATAGATTTGAAGGCTAGCAAATTATTAGATCAAGGCTCCTTCTCTAATAAATATTTCTTGAATCATACACCTTCAAAACAAGGGGAGATCATTTTCAATTACATACAACTAAATTCTCAACTATCACAAGAGCTAAATTGGTTTGATTTTAAAATTAATTCAAATCAAGTTTGAATAGGGGTCAGTGCAAGAAGTTGGGTCCACTTTTTGGCCAAAAAGTGGAAGTGTTTTTCCTAATTTTTAGAATTTGTCACATTTGACCTTAAAATTTGAAGCACTTAGAGATGGAATCTTTAAAAAAGTCACTAAATATAAAATGTAGTACTCGGAGTCTAGTTTCCAAATATGTAATTTTTTTCAATACCTAGATGATACAAATTGATTTTCAATAGGCATTTCTAAAAACTACTATTTAAAAGTCACTTTTTTTTAACCATACCATGCACGTGTACGACCAACATACTTTGACCTAAATAAAATTATTTTTCAAAATCCTTTTGAGAAAAGATGTGTAGTACAGTGAAGTTTGATGAGGATTTTTTTTATAATTTTTTTCCAAATAATTTTTTTTATTAATTTTTTATTAGGCCTAATTGCTACTTTTGAAAACCCCTCATGTATGGCCAACATAATTTGAGCAAAAAAAATTATAAAATTAATTTTTTTTTATTGTATAAAGAATGACGTGTAGATTGATGACATATAATTTTTTTAAAAAAAAATTAAAAATTAAAAGTTATTAAAAAAATACAAAATCCTGTCATTTCAAGTTTTTAGACCAGTTTGCTCATAAATTTAATAATAAATAGCAAAACAAGTCTAATAAAAAAAAATTACATATTTGAAAACTAGACACTATGATCTGTAATGGGTTTTAATTTCATAAAAAAATTCAAAAAAAAATATCGTCAGCCATATAGGTGAAGTCAGTCTTTCCTCTGGTTTTGTACTTAGAGAAATACTTGCAGGTCCAAGGATCAAGGTTGGCTACCCATGCCTTTCCTAAGCCTAAAACGAAACCAAAAGCGTGGGTGTGAAATTCAAAATTTTATAAACAGGTGCCCGTTTTAAAACGGGCACCCGTTCTAGAAAATAATAAAAACTAAAACGGGTACCCGTTTACCCGTTCTAAAAAATAATAAAAAACAAAACAGGTACCCGTTTTAAAATGGGTACGCGTTCTATAACGGGTACCTGTTTCTAAAAATAGTAAAAAATAAAATGGGTACCCATTTTTAAAATGGGTACCCGTTCTATAAAACAAAACAGGTACCCGTTTTAGGTTCGGGCACCCGTTCCTAAACGGGTACCAAACGAGTACCCATTGCTGTCGGCATTTTTTTCCTTGCACGACTTCCCCTGCATGTGGACCGAGTTTCTTGCACTTACCCATAGATATCATTGCATTAAAATAAACCAATAAATCTAACTTGGTCCTCCCTAGAAGATAGCCTCTAATTTCATCAAATCACTGTTAGTGTAGGTTTTTATTTCTTAGATGGGTTATTTATTTTTCCCTATATTCCTGGGTTTTTTCTACACTTTTTATTAATCTCGCTTAGGTTAATAAAGCATGTCTTATTAGGTGAGTGGTTGCGAGGTGTCACCTTCCTACATGTGAGTATCTATTAGCTATCTTGGAAAGATACTATCTTGGAAAGATACTTTGCTATCTTTAGTCCGATAGATGGTTGTTCCTCATTGGTCGGGGTTGCCACCTCCTCCCTCTTCCTAGTCTATATAAGCATGCTACCTGGCTTGTATTTGACATCTTTTGCTTTTTCATCCTTTTAATGCTATTTTGCTTCTAGCATTTGCATTACTCTCTTAGAGACTAACTCTATGTTGTTATTTTGATTTCGTATCATTTGCATTCATAGTTTAAATATCTATTCTTTGCACTAGTTTTCTGGGTTAATAATCTTTTCAGATTCTAACATGGTATCAAAGCTATTCTATGTGCAAGAGTACATTTTAGTTTCCATATTTGAGAGATTTAGGGGGGGTAATAAATCTTATTGCAGGTTTTCAAAAAACCCAGTATGCTCTTCTCTTGCATCTTCGGATGATCTTGAGAATCAAAAAAGTTTGACAGAATTTTTTTTAATCTCTAGGGTGCACATGTGTTTTATGAAATCTGGGTGATTGCAGCATTTCTGGTTATACTGGCAGCATTTATGGCTGTTCCAACGCGTCTAGGAGGCTTGAGAAAGTCAGATTTGGCTTTCATTTCACCGAAATCGGAGATCGTCATACACAGTTGCAGAACCGGGGTTTCGAGCTCAAATCTGACAACTAGCTTGCATATTTGGTCTTTTGAATCAATATTGCAGGTCCTAGCATCTGATTCAGCCTTTGCATGTCATTTTTTGATTGCTGGGGTCATTTTTTGTAGCTAAAGGCGTTCTATTTACACTAGAGCAACATCGTCTGTGTATTTGCAAGAAAAACACCTTCTGGGTTTTGTTCGCAGCACAGAAAAACCATCTAGGTATCTTTTTGTTTTTGCATGCAGTCTGTATATTTTACAGAAACACGCTCAGAAAGCTACAGCAGGACCCCTCTATGTTGGCAGCTATAGTTTTGAAGATAATTTTCAAATGCTCCGTTCTTGCTCATACGGACTCCTTTTCCCACGAATTGTTTTTTGATTTTGGCTATTTTTTCGTGCTATATGCACTAGTGCAGTCATTTTTTGATTTTGATGCCAAGAGTTTTTAAAAATTGTAGATTCTCAGTCGTGACATTGCACAGTTCTCGTTTTGAGAACTTCAGAGGATCATAACTTTTACATATGACCTCGTATCGAAGCGATTCTTTTTTTAAAAGTGCATGATTTTTCGAGTAGATCGCAATGGTGTTGTTTATTTCTCTGAGTATTGTGCCAAAGTTATATTTTTAACATATACTTTTCATGAGGGTTTTGTAATGCATTGAAATCAAGACCACTTAGTATTTATTGCTAGTGGTAGTTGTAAATGCACTAATATAAAGTGCCAAATCATATATTCTTGAGGGGTTCTTTGATTGAGTGAAAAGGGGGGTTGTCTTAGTTGGGTTCTCTTCTTTTCGGCACTTCTTCTCTGCATTTCTTCATCATGGATCAAACAAATCTACCCATCCTAACTCCATACAATTACTTTGAGTGGAAATCATGCATGATAATTCACTTAAGGAAAGCTGGATTAAATAGGATAACTATGGGACTTGAAACTGAACCTGCTAAAGATGAAGATAAGCCTAAGTGGTTTAACAAACGTGATGAGGCATATGGAACATTGTGTTTGTCTGTTTCTCCTGATTTGCTCTTTCACATTGAGTCTTTGAATACACCAAATGAAATCTAGACAAAGCTAGAAACACTATTTGGCACACAAGATTCAATGAGGGGTCATATGTTAGAAAATAAACTAATTAGTTTAAGTCCAGGCAATTTCAACACAATCCAGGATTTCTTCACCAAATTGAAATCACTAAGGCTACAGTTAAAACAATATGGAATTGAAAAGAAAGATGAACAACTGATTCTTAGTATTCTCTCTATGCTAAGTTCAAAATATTCTGTGTTTGTTTCTACTTTCTATGCTATTAAGGGTGCACTTGGTACTCAATTCACCATGCCATCTTTAGATGATTTTGCTGTCAATCTCACTCGAGAATAGGACAAGCTAATCCAAATGAGTACTCTTAAGTCCTCTAAGCCACATGCCTTGGCTGCCAACCAAGGCACAAAAGAACAAAAAGGACAAAGTAGTAACAACAATAGTAAGGATAAGAAATAGAAGAATAGCAAGGAGAAGAAGGATCAGATAATGGTTGCTTCAAAAGCAACTAATGAGACCCAATATTCCAAGGGCAACAAGCCTAAGAAAGAGAGAGTCCAATGTGCCTATTGTCAAAGACCCGGTCATGATGAACATATATGTCTGAAGAAACAAATTGATCACTTGACACACATTCTTGAGAAGAATAATATCAGTGTTCCTGAGTCTGTCAAACAGAATTCTAATGAGGGGTCTAACAAGGCAAAAGAAAACAGCAAGGGGAAAGGAAAGGGCAAGGCCCTTGTTGCAGTTGCTTCTTCACCATCCACTTGGGTTCTTGAGTCGGGTGCTTCGCACCACATGGCTTCATCTAAGGAAGAACTTGCATCCTTGGAGCCGTGTACTATGCCTTCTATTTTGATGGGTGATAACACTCCTGTTGAGGTATGTGGGAGAGGGTCTGTTGATGTGGGGGATGACACATTCTATGATGTTCTTTGTGTGCCCTCATTATCAACTAATCTCCTATTAGTATACCAGATCACTCACACAAATTTAGGCAAGTGGGTTGAGTTCACTCCTGATTCAGTGGAGATTCGTGAGTTGCACAGTGGTTCTAGAGTTGCAGTTCGGAGAGCAGATCATCAGTCACAACTCTATTTGTTTTCTCACTTTGTTCCTGATCCTCCTTCGACTGTTTTGCTCACTCATTCTAATGATGTGAGTAGATTATGGCATGAGCGGTTTGGCCATCTTAACTTCCGCTACTTGCAGCAACTCAACCAGCAGAGCATGGTCACAGGGTTGCCTTCAATTCAGTTTTTAGGTGGTGTTTGCCAAGGTTGCATTCTTGGTAAGAATCCTAAGGAAAAGTTTGACAAAGGTAAGGCATGGAGAGCTTCACAAATACTGGAGTTAGTTCACAGTGATTTGGCTGGTCCATTTCAGCATCCTTCTTTCAGCAGGGCTAGATATGTCCTCACATTCATTGATGACTTTTCTCGAAATACTTGGGTGTACTTTCTCAAACAGAAGTTAGAGGTATTTGATCATTTTCAAGACTTCAAATATTTTGTAGAGAAGCAATCTGGGAAAGCCATCAAAGTTTTGCGCACTGACAATGGTGGTGAGTATGTCAACCATCGGTTTGAGAGGTTTTGCACTTCAGAGGGGATTGATTTGCAGCATTCAGTTCCATACAATCCTTAGCAGAACGGTGTTGTAGAACGGAAGAATAGGTCCTTGAAGGAAATGGCGAACTGCATGATTCACTCCAGATCTCTTGCACCACAGTATTGAGCAAAGGCCATTAACTGTGCTTGTTATATCCAGAACTGTGTTCCTCATCGAGCCTTGAAGGGAGTCACTCCTTTTGAAGCTTGGAGCGGTTGGAAACCATCAGTTAAGCACTTTCAAGTTTTTGGTTCTCCTACATGGGCCCACATTCCTGCAGAGAAACGCAAGGCCTTGGATCCACAGAGTAGACCTTGCATATTTGTAGGTTATCCTGATGGTGTGAAGGGTTATCAGTTGCTCCACCCTACTACACATGAGTTGTTCATTGAGAGAAGTGTTCAGTTTGAGGAGGGCTCTTCGAGCTCACTTTCTATCACTTCTCCAACTCCTTCTACTTTGACATTGGAGTCACTTGGGATACATGACAGATCTTCTGATGAGTCAGATTCACCTGAGCAGTCTTCTACCTCCACTTCTGATGTAGAGAGTGATTCAGAGGACTCACCTCCTTCCTCTCCTAGTCATCATTCAGAGGCTGATGATTCTCCTCCAGATTCTCCATCTTCTGGTCCACTTTGGGCTAGACAGACCTTGCAGTCTGTAGGTGATTGGGTTGGGGATCCATCAGACACCAGGTGAACTCGTTCACAGTTCCAGGATGTTCCACATGTCTTCATTGCTATTGCCGCAGATCCACAGTCTTTTCATGAGGCTTCTGGTATTCCTGAGTGGGATACAGCTATGTAGGAGGAGTATAGTTCCTTGATGAGGAACCACATTTGGGATCTTGTCCCTCTTCCTAAGGGAAGAAAACTTGTTCGATGTAAGTGGATCTATCAGACAAAATTTGCAGCAGATGGGTCGGTTGACAAGTATAAGGCTCGCTTGGTCGCTAAAGGATTCTCCCAGGTTCCTAGGATTGACTACTCTGAGACTTTTGCGCCAGTTGCCTGAATGAATTCCATCCTACTTGTTCTTGCCATTGTTGCAGCTAATCATTGGGAAGTACACCAGATGGATGTGAAGAGTGCTTTTCTTCATGGTGACCTTCAGGAGGAGATATACATGGAGCAGCCACAGGGGTTCCTTCAGGATTCTTCACTTGTGTGCCGTCTTCGGAAGTCTCTCTATGGCCTCAAACAGGCTCCTCGGGCCTGGTATGCTAAGATGGACTCCTTCCTTCTATCAGTTGGGTTCACTCGGTGCTATTCTAATCCCAATGTCTACATTCTACAGCAGGATGATTCACTTCTATTTTTGGTTTTGTATGTTGATGACTTACTGATCACAGGGAGTTCTTCATCCACCATTGGGGCTGTCAAAATTGCCCTTCATGACAGGTTTTTGATGACTGACTTGGGCTTGTTGCATTACTTTCTCGGGATTGAGATCTACCAGTCTGCTTCCGGGATCACCATCAACCAGTCCAAGTATGCTCTAGAATTGCTCTCAAGGTTTCATATGGTTGACTGCAAGCCTGCTCTGACTCCCTTTCTTTTTGGAGTCAAACTTGAGGCTCAGTGTTCTTCTTTACTTGTTGATGGCACTTTGTACCGACAACTTGTTGGGAGTCTCATTTATCTGACTCATACGAGACCTGACATTTCATATGATGTAGGCATGGTCTCTCAATTTATGCAGGAGCCTCACGAGCTGCACTGGAAAGTAGCCAAGCGGATCCTTCACTACATTCAGGGTTCTCACAGTTTTGGGATTCACTATGCAGCGGGTATTGAACTTGACTTGGTGGGTTCTCAAGATCGCAAGTCTACTTCAAGTTATAGCTTCTCACTTGGTTCAGGTCCTGTTTGTTGGTCGAGCAAGAAGCAATCTGCTATTGCTCTATCTTCTACTGAGGCCGAGTATCGGGGGGCTGTGAATGCCGCTACTGAGGCCATTTGGCTTCAAAATCTTCTCACTAAGTTTGGTATCTAAATCAGATGGCCATCAGTCATATTTTGTGACAACCAGAGTGCCATTCAAATCTCACAGAATCCGGTCCATCATCAGCGGACCAAACACATAGAGGTCCACATGCACTACATTCGGGAGCTCATCCATGGCCACGTCATCGACCTTCGCTACTGTCTAACTTCCGAGCAGGTTGCTGATATCTTCACCAAACCCTTCACTGAGAGCAATTTCCTTCATTTGTGAGATTTGCTGGGGGTGTGGGATGCTTCATCTTTTGGGGGGGCTTCTTCCTCTCACTTGGAGTCCTGACTCTCTCTACTTTTGGGGGGGTCTCTTTTCTCTCTCTTTGGGGGGGAATTTTATGTACATGGGTACCTCATCAGGCTTGATTTGCTGGGACCCATTTCTACATCCACCTAAGCTTCGCTTATGGGGGGGTGTTAGTGTAGGTTTTTATTTCCTAGATGGGTTATTTATTTTTCCCTATATTCCTAGGTTTTTTCTACACTTCTATTAATCTCGCTTAGGTTAATAAAGCATGTCTTATTAGGTGAGTGGTTGCGAGGTGTCACCTTCCTACATGTGAGCATCCATTAGCTATCTTGGGAAGATACTTTGCTATCTTTAGTCCGATAGATGGTTGCTCCTCATTGGTCGGGGTTGCCACCTCCTCCCTCTTCCTAGTCTATATAAGCATGCTACCTGGCTTGTATTTGACATCTTTTGCTTTTGCATCCTCTTAATGCTATTTTGCTTCTAGCATTTGCATTACTCTCTTGGAGACTAACTCTGTGTTGCTATTTTGATTTCGTATCATTTGCATTCATAGTTTAGATATCTATTCTTTGCACTAGTTTTCTAGGTTAAATAATCTTTTCAGATTCTAACAATCACAATATCTTGAATTATGTACCAACAAATAAGATATAATAGGCCTCTTTTACTCAATAGCTGTACTAGTATTGTAGTAAAAAACATAACCCTTCAAGTTATCCCAAGAGGTGGTAAGAGTCTTGCACATAGTGAGGAAAAAAATTAGATTTTTGACAAATATATTAGTAAAAAAATCTAACATTGTATTTGTTAAACAAGCTCATGTAATCAAATTTAGTATATATTAGTGTTCATGAGAGATCCAATTCAAATAATATCCTTGAATTAAAATCTTGTGTTATCAATATATTCTTTGTCTTCCTACATGTGAAATAAGTTCTATCAAATTTGTAGTCAATTTAATCTTACATGACAAAATCAACAAGAGGATATGATAACATGACCTCATCAAGAATTAGAATTTAGACTCAAGTAGGACTATTGGTGTTCAAAACCATGGTTCCACTCCCCGAGCTCATTGACTATTCTAGATAAAGAGATAAGGGTTATAAATAGAAAATGGATCATTAAAGACCAAGTAATAAGAGAGGGCTCCTCCTCTTCTTTAGGCTTTTCTAAACTCAATTGGGTATTTCCCTAAGGTCTCAATAGGATAATTAAAAATAAATACAAATTAAATCTTAGGACTTGAGCTAACAATGCCCTATGGTAGTCATGAATAGACCCACATGATCTCATATTAAGTAGATAACAAAAAGAATACAAATTCAACAAATGATGATGACTAGGTTTATAATATCACCTAAGATAAATCCCCTTAGCGTAAACATGTCTAGATTGTATACCATAAAAACATGATTATGTTTACATATGGGCATGTGCATGGAATGAGGGTCTAAAAGAGTGTCAAAAATGTCCACTTTTTCTTGAAATTATAAAATTTTGAACTTCAACAAGTAACTTGGCATACATATGCTCAAAATTAGATGATGTGAAATTATCAAATTTTGAAAAGTTTGCAATTAATTAGGCTCCAAATGAAAAGTTGACCTTGATACTCTAAAACCATGTGCCCTCTTCAAAAAGAGTATAGTTCCCTCTTGAAAAATAGAAAATATGTCTAAATTCCTTGCTCTCCCTCAGGAACATTGGTATATATTATTCTTAAATATTTGAAATATAGTCAACTAATTAGTATATTATATGGACCTAGAATGTTTTTATATTAAATTTCACTTGTAAGGAACTCATATTAAGGGATGATTTTTATTATTATTTTGATTCTTCCTAGAAGATATCCCAAGGACTCAGGGCATTTATTTGACTCAATTAACTAGAATGTCTTGAATATTTTTTAGGATTTATGTTTTCAAGTAACAATGTTATTTGAATTTATCCACTTTCTAAGGCAAAAATATATAAATTGTGAAAGAAGGATTATAATTTCTTAAATATTTTATTCATAAATGTTATTTGTAATGATGAATAGATCCTATGATTCATATAAATGTTCTAGAATTAGAATAAAAATACATGTGTTAACATATAAATTGTGGAGCATGTGATGGAAGATCTTTAAAACACATGGGACTATATATTATTAATCGTTGTGCGATTTTATAAAGGTGGGATCCAATAAACAAATCTACTACCATTGTACCATTGTAAATAATTTAAGCATGACTTATTCATTAAACAAAATTACTATGTAAATTTAAGATCACCTTAAGAAAGCTTTATAGGCAAATAAGATCTCGCATATTAGATCATGGTCACATTGAATGAAATTATTTGAATTCAAACAACATATAAAATAAAAAGATTTTCAAATTTAGGTCCAAATGTTACATGTACATACATACATACATATTATCATAGAAAATATATATGTTAAGGGAAAAATGAATCTAAATGAATAATCAATATAATATATCAATAATATCCAAAACTCAATGAAATAATGAACAAAGAAGATCAATCAAACAAAGAACAATACAATGCAAACCTCCTTTAATTTGCAACTTCCATTGATCGCCTATCACAAATGATCTTATCTATGAATATGGCCCTCAGAAGGTGCACTTCATTGCTATGATTCCAAGATGTCAAATAGGAATGGCTATGATAGTTTCGCCATGAAGATAAGTTTCACAACAATATAACGATATGGTAACAAGTTGATCGCAAGCAATGAAGGAATTGGTGCCAAAGGTGCGCTGTAATTCCTGCAGAGTAAGTTTACTTAAAGCTTAGATGAATGAAATGGAGGAATAGGGTTCAATTTATAGACTTGGGAGAGAGAAGATCAATGGTATAGAAAGAATGAGAAGATCAACGGTATAGAACAGTTGAGGAATGTGTGTGAATAGAAAGAGAACATGTGTCTTCCTCTATTTTACATGAGAGGAATTAATAAAATAGAAGAATAAGTTAACTGAAGAGATTAATCAATTAAAAGAATAGATTAATCAGTTAAGAGAATAGAACTAGAGGATGGAAATTGCATGAGGATGAGAAGATATTTTTGACTCAATGAAATATTTGGAATATTCAATTGCATCTGCATATTTGATTGAATTATATTTAGAGATAACTCAATTTAGAAGAAACAAACAACTTAAATAAATAATTGATTTATTTAAATTTAGAGAAGATATTATTAGAAGAAACAATTAAATAATTGATATTATTTAATTTAGAATGATTTTGGAAGAACTAATTAAATTATTTAAATTATTTAATTTGTTGGAAGAATTAGAAGAATTTAGGAATTTAATTAAATAAATGATTTTATTTAATTGTTGGAAGAATGTGAATCAAATAAATAAAATTTGTTTGTTTATTTATTGATAGAGGAATTAGATGGAATAAATATTAAGAATATTTATTTAGACCAAGTCATGTCATTTTTAGGCGTATACATTTTGCCCCTCTTTGATGCAATGTGTTTTATCACGTTGTATCAAAGAATAGATTTTCTGATAATGATACATGCCCCAGTTTGCTCCTGGTACAGGTTATGACAATAGGATGCCCCCTCGGGAGATTAGACAGGAAGAAGGTAGAAGGCATGAGACAGACAATCTCACAATGAAGAAGGTGGAAAACAGGTTAGGAAATGGTTGGATGTAGAAGAAAATGAGATGAAGAAAGAGCTGAATGATACGCAATGCAAGATAGAATGATAACACACACAAACAAGCAAGAAAGTATGCACAAATGATACAAGAACAAACAAGGTATTGCCCCTGTCAAGCAGTAAACCAATGATATACTGATATGATATACGATAGTGTTGTCATGGCGGGGAATGATATATCCCTAGACCAACACAATAGGCATGTTGTCATGGCAGGGAACGATATATCCCTAGAGCAATATGAAGGATAGTGTCTGGTTTCAGAAAATGAAACATGTCATGTAAGATGTGTGTATTGGTCTGATTTCAACAATGTTACATCTTGTATAAGACAAATGTTTGATTACAACTGATCGAGTTGGTTTACGACTAGACAAGGATCAAGACCACTGATTGTGATTGGATCATTTGAGAAGATTGACTTTGACTTGATTGGTATGGATTAAACATGTACTTGCATTTGGATCTCTGCTCGGATTAACCAGATTGGGAAGAATGGATCACATGGAAGAATGACTCGACTGGACGAATCACAATCTTTTATTTGTAAACATTCATACTTTGCGGTTTGGATCTTTATTTGCATGGGATATGGTATGGATGCTTTATGGATGTGAGTGGATGTGAATGGTTTTTTTTTTCATCTTGATATTGCAAGTATTTTTTAAGTGTTTATTTCATCATTGGGTTTTTTTGTTTTTTGTGTGTTTTTGAAATGTTGTAAGAAAATACAAGCATCTAGGAATAATTAGACTGAGATGACTTGAGCATTGCTTACATGGATTTTGATATCACAAGTTAATACAAGCATCTAGGTATAATTGAACCGAGATGACCTAAGTATTTCTTGCGTATCAACTGACAAGGATTACCCCCTTTCATGTTAGACCTTTGAAGTCCTCGATGATCTTTTGTTGATCATGTCATTAGACAAGGCTTCACATTACTAAAGATTAATCCACAAACAACAGACAAAGAAAATAATTATGCCCCCATCATAGCATCTCTAGATTTTGGCATCCTCAAGTAGCATGGGAAGACATAATAACAAAAATCAAGACTTTGTAAGTTAACTTGATCAAACACAAAAATATTCTTGTAGTTAGAAGTGCTTTTCTTGCCATAATTTAGATAGAATCAGTTTGGGTGCTTAAGGTTTATGTTTGCTTTGGGTTGGATAGGTTGATGTCTTACGTCAAGATTTATGTTTGAAAGCGGGTTTTGCTTGTGCTTGCATGCATGCCTTGTAAAACGGACCCTAAGGGACTAACCTATTGCCTCGGGGGCACATTGTTAAATGGCCTTGCCTACGTGACAACACAGAGGTAACGTAGTTCGAGGACTTGGACCATGGATAAACTAGAGGAAAGATGACAAGATATGGGATGGACGGGGAAGGAGAGCCTCGGGGGCACATTGCAAAAATGGCCTTGCCTATGTGACGATGCAGAGGCAATGTAGTTCAAGGACTTGGACCATGGATGGACTAGAGGAAAGATGACAAGATATGGGATGGACAGGGAAGGAGAGCCTTGGGGGTGCATTGGAAAAATGTCCTTGCCTACGTGACGACGCAAAGGCAGTGTAGTTCAGCGTGAACCCTATGATACTAACAACAAACACTATGCCAGGCTAACACTATGGATAGGATATGGGATAAGACCTTAGTTGATAAGGTGACAAAAGAGATAGAGTATCAATCCACGATAAGATAAGATGACATTATGGATAGTCTTAATGCTAGATACCGATGACAAGGCAACACCATAGATAGGTAGATGGATGGGTGATAGTAGATATGGATGATTAGGTAGAATGAATCAAGGATGTGATCTCCAAGGACTATGTTGCATAGAAATAATGTGCCCCATTGTAGGTAAAACACTTAGGATTTTTCATGACAATGATTAAGATGAAGGATGATGAGAGGATAATGAAGGATTTGCATGGTGCACTAGGGATAAGGTATGTCAAGAGACATCTAAAACATTTGTCAACATTATACCCCCAATCTTTGTCAAGATAAAAAATAGAGGAATGGAGGATTAGGATGGATAGACTGATAGGATAGGTATGTAATGGATAGAAGGATAGGAAAGGAAATGGAATGGAAGGAAACTGATAGGAGAAGAGTGATATGTCGATGAGACAAGGTGCCCCCAAGTGTAGGTGACATAGAAGATCAACTTACACACGACACCTATTTGCGAAGTTTTCATCACGGTACTTATCCAAGGCGCCTATTTGCCAGATTTTCACTATTGGACAAAGGGATTTTTCTTTACTTTTATTTATTTATTTGGATAGGAGAAGGTGGAAGGGAGAGACTCATGTATCTGGGTTCCTAAAAGGTGATAGTCCCACTAGAAGGATGTCATCACATGGACCATGTCAAGTGTTATCATAGATGTTGGTAGGAGATTACATGAAAGTGATATGGAGTAGGTAGATAGTGGATTATGATGCAGAATATGGAGGGAAGGCTTATGCAAAAGCATGGACCATAGGGATAGGATGAGGAATATATGTAGGATAATAGTGGAAGGAAGGGGAGATGGAGGTATATGAAAATGTTGTGGAATGGAAGGGAATCATGACCAATGGTTGCACATACCATGATAAACATTAAAGCTGGTGATGGGAAAGTAGTGTAGGAAGCAAGGGATACTTTTGCTTGTGGATGAATAACTTAGACATGTAGGGATCCACATAGACTGTCACGTCTCAAACTTTCATAGACTTTTCAGATTTACCTCATTAGTTAATTACAAGTGAAATTATGGAACAATAGTAGATTTATTTTGGATATGATATGTTTTTCATTAAAGATTTTGTTGCCTTGGCTATATTTTTGGGCTAACTTATTGATAGTGCGATGAGTTTGAGTTTTATAGGTCTTGTCGAAGGACAAGAGCATGGCTCAGGTAGAAGAGATCTAGCATTTTGGCAAACATGTGATGGGTTTTATCTGGTTACTTCACACACTTCACATAGTTGCATATGCATAATAAAATAGATTTAAATGCATTGATGTGTGGTTAATTATTTTTGAATTATATTTAAATGATGTTTTATATTTAAATGAGGATATCTGTGTTTGTATTTTAAATTGAATAATAAATTATTATTAAGGGATGTATGGAAGACAATATGTTATTTGAAATTAAATAATATATAAAATGAGACATTTTCATGCAATATTGTATTCTATTTCTATTCTTGATTGATTAAAATAGTTGGTTTTAAATAAAATAGTCTAATAATATTAAAAATAGCTTTATTAAAATAAGAGTCTAAAATAAAGAATTAAATATTTGATCATGTCCCTCAAGCGACAGTAAGTTCAAAAGGATATTATTATTACTGTTATTTTTAAAAGGGTTTATTCTCAATTCGATGGAAAAGAGAGCATGCAAAACAAAGAGATAAGTGAAGTTTAGAACTGATCTGAACGTGAAAACAAGAAGGAAAAATTATTAAAACGGAGTGGATATCGATCAGATCAAACACCACAAATTGGAGAGAAAACTAGGAATTACAAAGGAAAAACCACATTTGACAGAGAGACTTGGTGCAACAGAGAGACTAAGAAAGTGCAGGTGACAGGAGAAAGGAGACAACAACGACGTCACCAGTTTATCTCTTCACCGTAGCCATCTTTTTCTAGGTTCTCCTCTAGTTTTTCTATTACTGCATTAAATGAATGGTTAGCATTTTAAATGGATCTTTTTTTGCCTAGTTTTGGCGTCTCTTTTATGTCAATTCAACCCATGTTTAAAGCTGACCCTTCATACCTTCTTTGCTGGCCGATCATTTTCACCCGGTCGTTACCTTCAACCTGCCTGAACAACTATGTTGTTGGGTTGATCCATGTTTTAAGCTAGCTGTCTCTTTAATTTTGGCCACTTACCTTATAACCAGACTGAGTCGTCCTTCTATCTAGTCGATGTATATAAAATACCTTGTTTGATTAATTTACTTTACGATTGGAGGCCGATCTCTACCCTCCCCAAATCTATGAATTCTTCCTCTTAGATAGGTTGCCATTTCCTTGTTCCTGGCCAGACTGGTCATTCTTTTTTGTTTAGGCCGCAAGAACCAAATGGGCCTTTCACCTCTATTAAGCTGATCCATGAATTCTAAACTATTATTTAAAATCTCTCAATCGTTGTTGCAGTATCTCTGGTAAAAGGTTATGACTATATTTTCATTATGGCTGGAACGATAGATCCCACAAATCAACCACTCTTTTGTTAAACAACAAATCTCTCACTTTAGCATAAATGTTATTCCTATAGCAGCTTTATTAAAATCTTTGAATCTGAGTAGAGGATCAATTATGTATCTATTAACTTTTGATAGTAAAATATGTATTTTACATAAACTGGAAACTACTATATACCTGTAGCAAACAGTAGATCCTATAGCTGCATTAAAACCATTAGAAACTTGCTAGAATGTTATCAAAGTTGAAATAAATGTTACTTAAAACGAATACACTGATTTAACAGCATACTCCAAAAATCTGAGACAATAAATTATCTTACTTCCTAATTGTTGTTAAATGAATGATTTTCTTGCTCTAAATCACTGTTTTCACTCCTGTTATAGTTCCTGTCGCCACAATTATAGGAAGTCTATCGTATATTTTAGTTGTGTTTAAATAGACCTGTTGCAGAAATGACAGGAAGACAGAACTAAGACTTAAATGAATTATCTGTGTATATTTATTGATTGAATTAATGGACTGCTTCATGGTATATTTGGTGTATTTGATTCTTGGAAAGAAGAAAGAATGGATTATTGTAAACTTGTTTATTTGAATTATAGAAAGCAAATAGATGCTTGCATGTGCTATATTTGTTCTTCTTGATTATGTATTTTGGAATGATTGCATTCTGGGACAAATGTCGAGTATGGAATAATAGGGAAGTAGGTTTTTTTTTTCAAAACCTATATGTCATTTTACGAATTAATGCTTTGGCCAAAGCTAACGAGAATGTTGAAATAGACATGATTACCATTATAGAATGAATGGTTGATAGCCTAGTTTTATATATTTCCTTGCCATATCCTATTGATGAGATGTTGCATTCATGATAGTAATGCATGTAGATTGATAGGCACACACCAGATTCCACCCTGCATATGTTTATAGATTGCTAGGCTCTTCGAGCAGGGTTGGGCATCCTTCAGTTTGAAGGATACCAAGGAAGCGCAAGCTTTGTGGTTGGGCAAAAAAAGTGTCTTTACCATGTTCTTGTCCTTTGATTCAGTAGATGGCCGGATGGTCAATGGTAAACAAGGACTTTTTGTCATTATTTTATGATTTTGGATCATTTTATACTTCTATTATTTCAAAGATTTAAAGGCTTAATGCCAATATTGAACACTTGTAATATTATTGATTATTACATACTCTATAAATGACTTTAGATGTATACATATGATTTGTAATCTTGATTGTACTTAAACTTATGAAATGAAAAGTTATTTTGGTCTCTTGAAATATCTTAATTTCCTTATTTATGAAAGATGAATAGAAGTTGTTTTACTTTATTCTAAATTACTTGCAGTAATTCTATGTTTCTCTTAAGTTTTGTGTGTTGTGAAAATTGGGTACTTTACATTTGGTATTAGAGCGATGGTTCTACTTTAAGACTTTATGGAACTGTTATGCTAAAGTTGTAAACTCTTTTCTAGATAGTTCATCATGAACACTAGAAACTCTAGATATAGGGGAGCAACCCTAGGATCTAGCTATAACCCCGTTACTGGAAATAATGAAGAAGCCAATGTTGGGACTGATGCAGGAGGGGCTAATGCTGGAAACAATGAGGGGAACAATAATGACAATGCTGGACAGAATAACCAATTGACTCAAATCCTAGCTCTCTTGAATCAATAGGGAACCAGAATGAATACTATGGAACATGAAATCATAGGAATAAGAGGAAATAATAATGAGGAAAGGAGAGAAGAAGCTGGAGGTCCTAAGGGTGAAGTGAATGGAAACAACAGAAACAAGATTGTTAAATAATTAGGAAAGGATCTCAAAAAGGTTACACCCCCTAAGTTTGATGGTAAGACTATAGGTGATGGAGCGGAAGCATGGATCATCGATATGGAAAAATACTTTGATCTTCGTGATTTGTCTGCTGAAATTAAAGCTATATGGGGATCCTATCAGCTTACTGGGGAAGCAACTACTTTGTGGGACAATGAGAAAGCTGAAAAGAAACTGCTACCAGGAGAAGTCACATGGGATCATTTTCTTGAACTCTTCAGGAAGAGGTGGTTGCCACAACTCTACTTTGACAGGAAAATGACAGAATTCCAAAACCTCACTTAGGGATGTATGACTGTGACTCAGTATTGGGAGAAATTCTCACTTGTTGAAATATGTTCCATAGTATCAGCTTGATGAAAGGTTCATAATACATAAGTTCATATTGGGCTTAAGGCCACAGATTGGATCAGATGTTGATATGCATAATCTATTAACCATGGATGAAGTGTTCGAAAAGGCTACCAAATAGGAACATAAGCTGCAACAGATTTCTAAGTATCGTAAGAGTTGGGATATGAAGAATGGTAATAAAAGGTATCAGAATGATAGTAGTAATAAAGGAAATAGTAAGCACCAGATAAGGAATCTTAAGAAAGGCAATAACTACCAAGAAAAGAACAATGGGAACCAAGGTGGAAATAGCAATAAGAGAGGTAGTTATGGCAACAATGGTAACAATAACCAGAGAGATAATCCAGCTAGACACAGAGGACCCAGGGATGGATGTTATAATTGTGGAGGAGAGCACTATGCTAGTGCATGTCCCCGTCGAACAAAGAATCAGATAGATGGAAATCGACAGGGAATTCCTCAACACCAGATACATGTGGTTGTAGATCATCGACAAGCAAATTTCCAAGCTACACCTATACAGATGTCTAGTAAGCTCTTTGGCCTTCCAATTTCTATTTTAATTGATACAGGAGCTACAGAATGTTTTGTTGATCCAAAAGTTGTAGCTAAGTTAACTGTTAAACCTGGACACATGGAAAATTTATGGATGGTGCAGTATGGTAACAATGCTGAGAAAAGAGTAGATTCATGTCTTGTATGCAGTGAATTAGATCTTCCTACTTTCTAAACACAAGTCAATCTTTATGTTGCACCTCTAGGATCTTATGATGTGATTCTTGGAATCAATTGGTTTTCAGAACATAAGTCTTTAGTGGATTGCGAAGAGAAAGTAGTAAAATGCCTTGATGACTTTGGGAATCAGGTAGAGTTACATGCAACTAGAACACCCCTTAAACTAAGACAGCTATTAGCTATGCAATTGAAAAAGGCTAAAAGGAAGGGTTGTTCTATCTATGCAGTGAAGATAACAGATCTAGATAATTAGGAACCCTCTTTTAACAAGTATCCTATCCTTAGGGAATTTAAAGATGTCTTTCCTGATGAATTAACAGAACTATCACCTAAAAGAGAATTTGATTTCTCTATAGATCTAATTCCAAGGACTAAACCACAGTATAAAGCACCTTATCGAATGACCACAACAGAACCGTATGAACTCAAGGCATAGTTAGAAGAATTGTTAAAGCAAGGGTTTATCAGACCTAGTGTGTCACCTTGGGGAGCACCATTCATCTTTGTTAAGAAGAAGGATGGAACGTTGCGGTTGTGCATTGACTACAGAATGCTCAACAAGGCAACTATTAAGAATAAATATCTGCTTCCAAGGATTGATGAATTGTTCAACCAGATGAAATGTGCAAAGGTATTCTCTAAAATAGACCTTAGATCTAGTTACCATTAGTTACAGATCAAGGATGAGGATATTTCTAAAACAACATTCAGAACACGATATGGTCACTATGAATTCATAGTAGTACCATTCAGGTTAACTAATGCACCAGCAACATTCATGAACTTAATTAACAGTGTGTTCAAATATTGTCTTGATGAGTTTGTGTTGGTCTTCTTAGATGACATTATGATTTATTCAAAATCTGTAGAGGAGCATGAAAGAACTTGAGAATAGTCTTGCAGTGTTTAAGAGAAAGAAATTTTTATGGCAAGTTGTCTAAATGCACATTCTATCAGAGTAAAGTGCACTATCTTGGCCACGTAATTTCAGCAGATGGGATAGCAATAGATCCTAAAAAGATAAAGGCAATAATGGAATGGCCCGCACCGTAGACTGTAATTGAGGTTAGAAGTTTTATGGGGCTTGCAAGCTATTACGGGAAATTTGTAGAAGGATTCTCGATAATTGCAGCACCCATAACCTCGTTGTAGAAGAAGGGTAAGAAGTTCGATTGGACAGATAAATGTGAATAAGCTTTTCAGTTGTTGAAAGAAAAACTCACATCAACACCTATTCTGACCATACCTGATCCTAATGGACATTTCACAATGATTACATATGCTTCTGGTGAAGGTGTGGGAGGAGTGTTGATGCAAAATGAAAAAGTAGTGGCATATGAATCGAGAAAACTAAAAAAGCACAAGTCAAATTATGCACCTCATGATCTCAAGTTGTCTGCCATTGTTCATGCACTGCAAATGTGAAGGCACTGTCTCTTGGGTAAGTCATTTGAGCTTAAGACAGATCATTTGGGGCTCAAATATATCTTCACCCAACCTAATCTCAATGCTCGACAGAGAAGATGGCTTGAATTCCTTAGTGAATATGATTTTAGAATTGAGTACATAAAAGGTAAACAGAATAGAGTAGCAGACGCTCTCAACAGGAGACAACATTTGAATGCTATAGTGACTTCTAGAACCAATTTGAGGCAACAAGTAATCCAAAAGTTGCAAGGAGATGAGCACTATGAAAGGGTTAAGCAAGAATTAGTAGCAGACCCCACAGATCATCGATTTGATGGGTATGTCATAGAATCAAATGGGCTTTTGAGATATCTAGGGAGAATGTATATCCTAGATTCAGGTGAATTAAGGAAGTTAGTTCTCGAGGAGATTCACAGTGCTCCATATTCTGGGCACTGAGGTATGACCAAGACAATGGAAGGATTTAGGCCATTGTACGTTTGGCCTAAGCTTAAGAAGGATATGACAGAGTTTGTCACTCAATGTTTAGAGTGTTAACATGTTAAGGAAGAACATGTCCATCCTAAAGGATTGCTTTATCCACATAGTGTACCTGAGTACAAGTGGCAGGTGATTAGCATGGACTTTATTCAGGGATTGTCCATGTCAAAGAACAAGCATGATGTTATCTTAGTGGTGGTTGATAAATTGACGAAAGTGGCCATTTCATTCTAGGGAATCTTTTGGATGGGTCATTGACTTTAGCAAAGAAGTTTGTCCAAGAGATCTTTTGACTACATGGAGTGCCAAAGACGATCATTTCAGATCGTGACACTCACATGACCTCTAGGTTTTGGACCACACTTAATGCAGCTTTGGGGACTAAGTTGAACTTTAGTACAGCTTACCACCCTGAAATAGATGGTCAGACGAAGAGAGTCAACCAGGTAGTAGAGGATCTTCTAAGGATGTACTGTATGGATCAACAATACAAATGGGAGGAATATCTACCATTGGTAGAGTTTGCTTATAATAATTCCTACCATGCATCCTTAGGAATGGCACCTTTTGAGACTCTTTATGGTCATAGGTACAGAACTCCAATCACTTGGGATAGGGTTGAAGATTGAATAGTAGTTGGACCTAATATGTTGAAGGAGATGGAAGATCAGATGAGGCTAATCAAAGAGAAATTGAAACAAGCCTCGGATAGATAGAAAAGTTATGCAGACAAGAATAGGACTTTTCGATAGTTTTTAGTAGGTGACAAGGTGTTTCTAAAGGTCAAGCCTCATAAGAGTTCGATTTTATTTGGCAAGGCATCCAAACTAGCTCCAAGATTCGTAGGACCTTTCAATGTTCTCAAAGTGATCAATCTAGTTGCATACAGACTTGCACTACTATCATCTCTCACCAAGATCCATAATGTTTTTCATGTATCTTTGCTCAAACCTTTTCATCCTGATGTTTTGCATATTCTTGATTGGCGTGCTCTGTAGGTACATGATCTAGGAGTGGTGCTAGTGGAGCCCATTTGAGCCTTGGAGAAGTGCAACGTTAAGTTGCGTAATCAAGACATAGTGTAGTATAAGGTCCAATGGGACCAATATTCAGTGGACAGTGCCACTTGGGAGGATGCTTCTGATATTGACCGATCTTTTTCGCTTTTAGAAAAATAGAGTAGATGTTTTATTTTATGCATATTTAGATACTTGATACTCAGATGATGATACATTATTGATTTGATACTTTATTGTTGCTTGATGTAATAAGACATCGAGATGATGTATCTTCCAACTAGGGAAGGATGTCACATCTCAAACTTTCATAGACTTTACAGATTTACCTCATTAGTTAATTGAAAGTGAAATTATGGAACAATAGTAGATTTATTTTGGATATGATATGTTATTCATTAATATTTTGTTGCCTCGACTATATTTTTGGGCTAACTTAATGATAGTGCGATGAGTTTGAGTTTTACAGGTCTTGTCGAAGGACAAGAGCATGGCTCAAGTAGAAGAGATCTAGCTTTTTGGCAAACATGTGATGGGTTTTATTTGGTTACTTCACACACTTCACATAGTTGCATATGGATAATAAAATAGATTTAAATGCATTGATGTGTGGTTAATTGTTTTTGAATTATATTTAAATGATGTTTATATTTAAATGAGGATATCTATGTTTGTATTTTAAATTGAATAATAAAGTATTATTAAGGGATGTATGGAAGACAATATGTTATTTGAAATTAAATAATATATAAAATGAGATATTTTCATGCAATGTTGTATTCTATTTCTATTCTTGATTAATTAAAATAGTTTGTTTTAAATAAAATAGTCTAATAATATTAAAAATAGATTTATTAAAATTAGAGTCTGAAATAAAGAATTAAATATTTGATCATGTCCCTCAAGCAACAGTAAGTTCAAAAAGATATTATTATTACTGTTATTTTTAAAAGGGTTTATTCTCAATTCAATGGAAAAGAGAGCATGCAAAACAAAGAGTTAACTGAAGTTTAGAATCGATCTGAACATGAAAACAAGAAGGAAAAACTGTTAAAAGGGATTGGAGATTGATTAGATCAAACACCACGAATTGGAGAGAAAAGCAAGAATTGCAGAGGAAAAACTACGTTTGACAGAGAGACTTGCTGTGACAGAGAGATTGAGAAAGTGTAGGCGACAGGAGAAAGGAGACAGCAACGACGTCACTAGTTTATCTCTTCACCGTCGCCATCTTTTTCTAGGTTCTCCTCTGGTTTTTCTATTACTGCATTTAACAAATGGTTAGCATTTTAAATGGATCTTTTTCTGCCTGGTTTTGGCATCTCTTTTATTTCAATTCAACCCATGTTTAAAGCTGACCCTTGATACCTTCTTTGCTGGCCGATCATTTTCCCCTGGCCATTACCTTCAACCTACCTCAATGACAGTGTTGTTGGGTCGATCCATGTTTTAAGCTAGCTGTCTCTTTAATTCTGGCCATGTACCTTATAACTAGACTAAGTTGTCCTTCTATCTAGTCGATGTATATAAAATACCTTGTTTGATTAATTTACTTTACGATTGGAGCTGATATGTACCCTCCCCAAATCTATGAATTCTTCCTCTTAGACAGGTTGCCATTTCCTTGTTCCTATCCAGACTAGTCATTCTTTTTTGTTTAGGCCGTAAGATCCAGATGGGCCTTTTGCCTCTGTTAATCCAATCCACAAATTCTAAACTATTATTTAAAACCTCTCGATCGTTGTTGTAGTATCTCTGGTAAAAGGTTATGACTACATTTTCATTCTAGCTGGAACGATAGATCCCACAAATCAACCACTCTTTTGTTAAACAAAAAATCTCTGACTTTAGGTTAAATGTTATTCTTGTAGCATCTTTATTAAAATATTTGAATTTGAGTAGAGGATCAGTTATGTATCTATTAACTTTCGATAGTAAAATGTGTATTTTACATAAATTGGAAACTACTATATTCCTGTAGCAAACAGTAGATCCTGTAGCTGCATTAAAACCATTAGAAACTTACTAGAATGTTATCAAAGTTGAAATAAATGTTACTCAAAATGAATACACTGATTTAACATCATACTCCAAAAATCTGAGACAATTAATTATTTTACTTCCTGACTATTGTTAAATGAATGATTTTCTTTCTCTAAATCACTGTTTTCACTCCTGTTATAGTTCTTGTCACCACAACGACAAGAAGTCTGTAGCATATTTTAGTTGTGTTTAAATAGACCTCCTATCACAGAAATGATAGGAAGGCAGAACTAAGACTTAAATGAATTATCTGTGTATATTTATTGATTGAATTAGTGGACTGCTTCATGGTATATTTGGTGTATTTGATGCTTGGAAAGAAGAAAGAATGGATTATTGTAAACTTGTTTATCTAAATTATAGAAAGCAAATAGATGCTTGCATGTGCTATATTTGTTGTTCTTTATTGTGTATTTTGGAAAGATTGCATTTCGGGACAGGTGTCGAGTATGGAATAACAGGGAAGTAGGTTTTCTTTTTCAAAATCTATATGTCATTTTACGGATTAATGCTTTGGCCAAAGCTAATGAGAATGTTGAAATAGACATGATTACCATTATAGAATGAATGGTTGATAGCCTAGTTTTATATATTTCCTTGCCATATCCTATTGATGAGATGCTGCATTCATGATAGTAATGCATGTAGATTGATAGGCACACACTAGATTCCACCCTGCATATGTTTACAGATTGCTAGGCTCTTCGAGTAGGGTCAGGCATCCTTCAGTTTGAAGGATACCAAGGAAGTGCAAGCTTTGTGGTTTGGTGGAAAAAGTGCCTGAACCATGTTCTTATCCTTTGATTCAGCAGATGGCCGAATGGTCGATGGCGAATAAGGACTTTTTGTCATTATTTTATGATTTTAGATCATTTTATACTTCTATTATTTCAAAGATTTGTAAGGTTTAATGCCAATATTTGACACTTGTAATATTATTGATTATTACATACTCTGTAAATGACTTCAAATGTATACATATGATTTGTAATCTTGATTGTACTTAAACTTATGAAATGAAAAGTTATTTTGGTCTCTTGAAATATCTTGATTTCCTTATTTATGAAAGATGAATAGAAGTTGTTTTACTTTATTCTAAATTACTTGCAGTAATTCTATATTTCTCTTAAGTTTTGTGTGTTGTGAAAATTGGATACTTTACATAGACTGAGTATTGTCCTGATTTTTGGTCGTCATGTGGGATGGAAGAATTTGAAACCGTTGGATGGAATGGGAGAAAGTAGATGGTTGAGATTCTTGAGAGGTGGATGCCTTATGTAACTTGAGGGCTTTTTTCTTAGGTACCCAAACCATTTTACTTTTAGATAGTACCTGTGGAGGTATGGGCTTGGGTGTATGCAGCTTTTGTGCAGCTTCAAAGGTAATTATTTGTTGGATTTAGACCCACACCTTTTTCAGTTTGGCATATAGGTGTGTGGGTGCATGCAGCTCTGGAGAAGGATGTTTCTTTGATTCTTGGCTTTTGTATCCTAGGTCATGAGGACTCTTAGGATTTTTGATTTGAGAGGTAGAGGCATCCAGATTTTTGTTGTCAAATTCACTTAAGATGGTGGAAGTGGGGTTGGTGGAAGCTCTTTGTTTAGACAACATGTGCAATTGTTGGTCATGATTGGGATTGTTAGAGGATTTATAGATGGATGAATAAGGTGTTGGAAGAAGTGGTGGTAAAATGCATGGATGGATATTAGGAGTTGGAAGTAGCAGAGGTAGATCAGATGGTGGAAAGTGTATGTTCACATGCTTTTGATAATTATAGGATGATGGAGGTGGAATGGTGACACACGTTTTGGGGATATGATAGGATGTACGATGCAAAGTGGTAGACTTAGGAGGAGTGGAGGAAGTACGAACATCTTGAGATTGTTCACCTTGGGGTGTGTATCCAAGGTCGTATGAACGAGGAGGAACATTGACATGGATGGTCTCCAAAATACCTTGCTCATGAAGGCCTAAGCCTTTACCTTGATAGTTTATATGTTGGAGTATGCGACGAAAAGCAGGATTATGTGTAGGTGGAACACTAGACACAAGTTCCTTATTGGATGGAGAAGGTTAGATAGAGGATAATGGTTGCTAGTGTTCTAAGGAGGAACACTCATGAATGAAGGCAGTAAGATCAAGGATATATGGTGGGGGATTTGCAGCATGGTCAATAATGGATGACGGAGGATTATTACTGGTTTGATCTTCTACGCTTGCTTGGGAGGCAAGTGTCTCATCAAGGGAAATGGAAGTGGTTAGATCTTGGATGGGACTAGATGGGGTTATAAGCTCTAAACCATGGAATGCATAAAGTGGGCTAAGAGAATCATCATGGTCTGCTTGATCATAGATAGGTTCTTGATAATAGATGGGATCTTGATCATAGATAGGTTTTATCATGATTGGATTAATGTGCTCTTGTATAAGTTCTTCATCAACGATAATGTCCTAATCATAGAAAAGAGAGGAGTTATGGAGAGGTTGAAATTGTCTCTCATGCTCATGTATAGGATCAATTTGCTCATGGATAGTTTCCTCATCAAAGGTAGTATTTTGATCATGGAAAAGATATAGGTTATACATGGTCTGAAATTGGATTTCTTTCTCAGGTATAGGTATAGGATCATCGAAAAAATAAAGGTTATGCATGGGTCAGATGGGGGTGCTTTGATCTTGATTTAGACAAAGGTTGAATGTTTCCATATGTTCTAACATGTGCTCTTGACATAACTCTTGGTATGCTTGAATTGAAGTGGAGATAGAGGACTCTTGGATAGGATCTTGGTCAACAATATGAAGGTGCGACGAACCTTGACTTTGGTTCATGGTAGGAGGTTTTTCAACATGTTTCAGGAGTTGCTAATTACACGATGAGGTTGGTGCAATGGACATGTTTGAAGGCTCTTTGATAAGGTCAAGGACCGGAATTTGGGGACATGGTTGACTCTCTGCTAGTAGCCCTTGGATCACATCATTGGTAGGTGTATGGGTAGAGGAGTGAGGTAATGGATGAGTGGATGTGATTTGTTACACATCTTTTCTTTCTCTTTTAGGTTTGTAGAATAGTCTTTGGAGCCAATCATTGTGGGATTCATTGGGCAGTTTTGAGCTTGAAGTAGGATTAGTATGCTTTGGGCTATGGGTTCTAGGAGTAGTGTTTCCCTTATCAAGAGTATTATTAAGATGGGACAAGAATGTATTATTTTGCAATGAGGTGTAGCTAGTACTAGTCTGTTCAACTCACATGATTGCAAATTATTGTTGTATGGCTTGAAGTTCTTGAGCAATCACTACATGACCTTGGGGTGAGGTGTCTAAGGTTAACTACAATTTTAGGTATTAGAGTTCTTGAGCAAGTTCTTCTAATTCAGTTGTCATCTCCCTAGAAACTAACACAAGACAAAAATCGGTACCCAGAAAGGTTGAAATTTTTCTCTCAAAAGAAGTGGAAAAGCTCACTATCATGGATGCATAGTAACAGATGCACATAAACAGAGGACAAATGCACAACAAATCGATATAAATGCACAATTTTGGTGAAAGGTAAATATGCAGGAACATATAGCAAATACGTAGAAAGTTGAAGTAAATGCACAAAAGGCCGAAACAAATATGCAGCTTCATAAGATAAATGCGCAGCTCTGGTTTTTTGAATATTTTTGCAAAGTTTGACACATTTTTCAATACTTTTTTTTTGGTTTCTTAGTTGCAAGATGATCTTTTTGGTATGATTTTATCAATTACGGCAAGAAGACACAGCAAACACAAAGAATGATTTCATGGTTTTTTTTTATTATAAAATTTTGACTCTTTTTGACAAGAAAGCAAGTACAAATCCTAGGCTGGTTGTGACAATATAAATTGAATTCTCCCTATTTCTAGGTGAGGCATCTTCAAGAGGTAGTAATTGCCCTTCCCTACACTAGCTTATAGGGGTTTTTGGCTACTAAAAATAATGGATGATTAATAAGTGCAACTGTTTGAGTGGTTATACATGTGGCAGCACTACTCTCCATTATGGAGTCTCCTAGCCTGCAAGGGTTATGCCTTGGAGGGTTTTGGGGGAGGTTGCCTGTCAGTTTAACTCAAGTTCACTCATTGTTTGAAGCTTTCATCCTAAAAATAATTTACTTATAGTGTCTTGGCAGAGCTTAGCTTTAGCTTGTTACCAAAGGTCGTTCCCCAAGGACGGACGAGTATCCAAGGGTAGGCCTCTCTAAAGGAAAAACACATGCGAAAATGATATGTCTGGCATTTTGGCCACCCAAGATAAGGGAGAGCATAGGCCTGGTATCATTCCCAAAAACACAAAAGATAGTTCTTTTCCACTAGTAAAAATGAAAAAGACTATATGAGCTATCTACTTGGGCACACATGCAAGTTTGTTAACTTTTAACTGATAACAAGATAGCAAATGGTTCAATTTTAGCTAGATAGCAATGTGCTTAACTTTGAAAGATAAAAATATAGCAATGATTTAGTTACCACCCTCCTAGTTAGAACTATGTGAGATTTGTATGAACTATACGACTAAACCAGTACCTAGCCTGCAAGTGGATCCAAGACTATTCCTACGAAAAGGTGTTAGCGTTAGCAAAAACCACATAAAACCCTAAAAATCACTATTTAGAACAGATGCGCAACTTTGGAGCCTGGATGCATAGAAACATAGCTCAGAAGCACAAGAGTACAAATGCACTAAGACAGAGGTCAAAAGTGTAGGAAGATAGGATATATGCGCCGAATGAGTGCATGCGCAGTATTAGAGGTTAAATGCACCGAAACAGAGACTGTATGCACCGAATGAGTATATGCATCGTATCAGAGGGTAAATGCACGAAAATAGAGACTGTATGCGCCAAAAGATTGGATGCATGGAAACAGATCTCAAATGCACGTTAGGATAAGTCAAATGCATAGAATCTCCCTGTGTACGAAACCTAAACTCACAAAAACTTAGTTTTTGGGGTAGATAGAGGCAAGAGCCCCACTGTGGGTGCCAAAAATGTTAAGGAAAAATTGGATAGAAATGAATAATCAATATAATATATCAATAATACCCAAAACTCAATGAAATAATGAACAAAGAAGATCAATCAAACAAAGAACAATACAATGCAAACCTCCTTTAATTCACAGCTTCCATTGATCGCCTATCACAAATGATCTTGTCTATGAATATGGCCCTCAGAAGGTGCACTTCCTTGCTATGATTCTAAGATGTCAAATGGGAACGGCTATGATAGTTTTGCCATGAAGATGAGCTTCACAACAATGATAATGATATGGTAACGAGTTGATCGCAAGCAGTGAAGGAATTGGTGCCAAAGGCACATTGTAATTCATGCAGAGTAAGTTTACTTAAAGCTTGGATGAATGAAATGGAGGAATAGGGTTCAATTTATAGAATTGGGAGAGAGAAGATCAATGGTATAGAAAGAATGAGAAGATCAACAGTATAGAACGGTTGAGGAATGTGTGTGAATAGAAAGAGGACATGTGTCTTCCTCTATTTTGCATGAGAGGAATTAATAAAATAGAAGAAGAGTTAACTGAAGAGATTAATCAATTAAATAATAGATTAATTAGTTAAGAGAATAGATTTAGAGGATGGAAATTGCATGAGGATGAGAAGATATTTTGACTCAATTAAATATTTAGAATATTCAATTACATGTGCATATTTGATTGAATTATATTTAGAGATAACTCAATTTAGAAGAAATAGACAACTTAAATAAATAATTGATTTATTTAAATTTAGAGAAGATATTATTAGAAGAAACAATTAAATAATTGGTATTATTTAATTTAGAATGATTTTGGAAGAACTAAATAAATAATTTAGATTATTTAATTTGTTGGAAGAATTAGAAGAATTTAGGAATTTAATTAAAAAAATAATTTTATTTAATTGTTGGAAGAATGTGAATCAAATAAATAAAATTTGTTTGTTTATTTATTGATAGAGGAATTAGATGGAATAAATATTAAGAATATTGATTTAGACCAAGTCGTGTCATTTTTAGGCGTATACAATAAATATGTACAAAAATAACTTAAAGTTCTTGGTACATATAATCTAGATCCTCTCTATCTTTTATTATCTCTAAAATATTTTCATGATCTTCAATAGACAACCTCCACCTTTGTTTGCCATGTCCTCTTTTTGGTAAAGTTTCAAGATTTATTCTTGTTGCTATAACTGACTATAATGTAAAACCTTTTGAGTTGGCATATAATCAATAAATAAAATACCATTTGTATCTATCTTTTTTTGTTGATAGTATGTGCCTTCAACAACCGTTGATCCAGTCGGATACTCTTGTCCATCACCATCTATCATTGATTGTGACAATTTACATTTTGGTTGCATGCATCTTAGTAGATAGTAATCTACAGCTTCTGTATTGTCAGGATCTGCAAGAATAACAAAAATATCTCATGTACACACCATCTAGTAAAACATGCTCAACTTAGTACCTAGAATATCAATCAATTGTTACAAGTTAAAATTCAATTTAAAACTTTAAAATTTCCCTGTAACAACTAAATTTGATACATGTTCGTAATCAGCTGAATACAAAGGATCATAGACATCTACAATGTCATTATCTTTAAAAGGGTTTGATGTGGCCACTAATTGTTTTATTTCCCACTGTAAAACATACCCATCTATAATATTCTCACAGTGTAGACTATTTGCATTGTTCCCAATGCAATCAACACAAAAAGATGATTTTTCTCTCACTAGAATTACATGAGGCCTGATATGTCCTACTGACATGATTTGATGTAAACTTCTAATACCACTAATTGTTTGATAATTAGTAAGAGTTGATCAATAAATATTTGTAAATTTCAAACATCTAATTAAAAAGTGTATAAAATTGAAAATTCAATTCATGTACACACATTGAAATTAAAAACAAAATCATTTATGTACCTTTAACTTCCCAAAACTAGCATGTGTTGTATATTGAGTCATGGACGACAAAATGACTTTTGCACCATTCAATGTTCAATACCATTTACATTCCTTTTGGTATTACCTGTAAGTTCATGTTGGTGAAATGTCAAGTTAAGAGGTTTTGTAGTTGAAAGGAAAAGATGATCTCAAAAAACATATTAATTAGATTTTTCTAAAAATCCAACACGAGCAATGTTGAAGATCTGTAACATTGGATATATCAAAACCACTATTGCATAATGGTAAACTTCCACTTCATAACACATGCAATATACTGAGTCACCTTTTTCTTAACAAGTTTAATAATTTAAAATATAAGAATTTAAATTTCTAGTCCATATGGTGTTACTTGCAAGTTCATGTTGGCAAAGTGCACGCTTCACACATGCTCCAACTCCATCATGCTCTCCTTTTCCATGTCCACTCTCATATAAATTCCACATAATTTTTATGTTACATCTAATATGTTGTTGGCTTAACTAATTAAAAGCTTTTACAGACTTAAATTGTCCTTTGAAGCTACAAACAATTTCATTTAAAACCAAAATAGTAAAAATAAACTATATACATACATACAACATATAAGTAATTGAACAATTCAAGTCTTCTAGTTAAATAAATAAATATATATATATATATATATAAATTTATTATAAAAAATTAAATCAATACTTACCGGCACATCCATCAAACCATATCCAGTGTTGTGAAGCATCTATTTGACGTCATCTCAGGTCTTCAAAAAGTATTGCAAAACAATGGGCTACATAGCTTCTATCATGATCTATATCACCATTGATATAAAAGTGAACCTCTTTGATGATAATCTGTTCATCTTTGCTACTTTGTACACCATCAACATGTTCTTTGGCATGCCTATAACAAACTTGTACAAATATTGCAACTTGCTCTAAATGATAATATTGACTTTGAATCTCAGTATGATGACTAAATGTATAGTGTAATGCCCCTCGCTTTTAGCTTGTGATAGATGTTATTTTCATATTTCCTATAACAGTTCTGGTATAGTTGATAGTCTTATATTGCATATTTATAGTTTCGAGACATTTGGACTAGTATGTTATGGTTTATGTTCTCCTTGATCTTGATGGACATATTTGATGATTATAGATTAATGTTATTTTGAGTTTAATATGTTATTCGATCATGATTATGATGCATACTAGTAATGGATATAGTTATTTAATGATGTGTTTACATGAACGGAACAGTGTCGCATTACTCATGTCTGAGTACCCTGCCACACTACGACTTCCGTTCATTGTGTCTATGACTACATGTTTATAAATATATGTACAACCTTGTTGTTGGTTGCATGATGCAATTATCGAGCATCGACTCCACCTGAACTACCAGGTCTGAGCATGCCCTAGCCAATGGAGTTGTTGATTGGAGTTAGCATAAGGTTCCCTACTCAGTCAACATCCTCAAAGAGGATGAGTTCTCAGTATTGTATCCTGTCGTCACCGTCAGTTGGACTGTTTGTCATTATTTTGTCGTCATGTCTTGTGGCTTTACATGGGGTCAGGTATCATCCAGTAAGTTGGGTTTATCCAATTTAAAGTGTGGATTTAAGCCTGGTTAGTACTTCATTAAAATAAGGTTAAATTTAAGCTAAAGTTAAGTAAACATTTGCTAGGGAAATTATGTGTTGTTTATTAATTATAAATGATTTAATTGTTTGATAATTGGTAAAATTAATATGAACATAGTAAATAAATAAATAAATTTGATAAATGATTAAATGAAATAATAAATTGCAAGTTGTAAGCAGATAAAATTAAAAAGAAAATGAAATACAAAAGTAAAGATGAATAAACAATATTAATTTTGATAAAATAAATTGATAGTAATAAAGATAATATTTTAAGGTTAAAAAATAGGGTTGTCACCTTGTATCATGTATTCAGTATTTTGGGGATGTGCAAATTTAATGTCATGTGCCATCAATTGCAAATTGGAGGTTTGGGAATCCCTTGGTATAGTGAATTTTTGAATCTCACGAGAATGTGGGTTGTTGGGAAGAGAGGCAGGTCTTCTGCATGCATTCGAGGAGTTGAATCCTTGTTTTTGGAGAAAGTGGGTCATTGGGAAGAGAGGATGTCTCCTGCATTTATCCGAGGAGTTGAGTCCTGGTTTGCGGAAAAGAAAAAGATTTCTGGAAGAGAAGGGGAAAAGACGGACAAAAATTTGGGGGAAATTGATAATGGGAGAGATTTCTGAAGTAAAGGAAAAATAATTCGGTATGTTTTATTTACCTCTTGTGTGGAATTTTTGCATTTTCTATAGTCTTGCTTGTTCTGGAATTAAGAGAATTTTTCCTTGTAGCAATGAGGATTTTCTGCATTCTGGGTGTGTTGCAGATGTATTTTCGCTTCCCGACCATTTTATCATCTTCTCATGGTTGGCCATCTCTACCAGTGTATCATTAGAACCCCATAAACTTGTTTGATCATTGTTTTAAATCAATTAATTTAATTGAATCCCCTCCATTGGCACATCCTGCAACTCATTACTTTTCCTGTGATGACATCTCTTTGTCGCACCCTATCAAATGGTTTATGAACCTTGTCTGTGCTCCCAAATCTTGCATGCAAGCCAACCAGTTCCTCTCCAATGCTGACTTTGCCCCTGTCATTTGCATCTCCTCATAAGCTTCAAAATCCATTTTGTGCATATCCTGCAACCATTGGATTCCACGAGATGATATCTCTTTGACGCATCTGACTATAGTTTCATGACTCGTCTAAAGTTCCCCACTTTTACATGTATGGCAACCGGAGCATTCCCAACCTTATTATTGGAGAAAATTTGCCATTCTTTATGCTATGTTGGATGTCCTTATCCTCCTCCAAATGTTGAGCCTACGAATAGCTAGTGAGGAGACCTAGTAAGGTCACGGGGCCTTGTTTACGCCTAATATTTGTTTTTCTTGTTTACTTCAAAGTTTCTGAAAACCCACTCAACAATTTGTCTCTTGCTTTTAATTGGCACCTTTATGGATTCCTCTTTTCACATAATAGCTATCTCTTTAACAGAATCAATGATTAGTGGCGTCTACACACTTGCTTTCTATAGAATTGGATTTCGCTTAAACCAGAGAGAAAAGTGGATTTTACAACGATGTGAATTTCTTCATCTACCACCACCACTGAGATCATTAGAAATCTGCATTGTGCAATCGTTTAGCCAACCTACTGTAAAAGTTGTCGAGGTTCCTCACCCATAACTTTTTATCTGATATTTGTTTGTTTTAACTTCCTTTTTATAGCAGACACTAATGCTTATAGTTGTAGTAGAAATGCTTATAATTAAGTATTATCATCTGTTAACAATTTTACTTGGGATCTTATCATTCGACCTTTCCTTTGAATAGACTAATGGACGTCATGTCAACTTTGAAGTTTTGAATATACTATGGCATTTTTTAGAAAATTTCTACTTTATAGTAGTTTGTTCACTATGGGACACTAAACACGTATTCATATTAGTAATTTTCTATTCTTTAGCTCTTGTCAGTAACCTTTGCATGGAAATTTCTAAGCCTTTCGCTGGTAGCTTGCTCTTCTACAGCTTTTATTATTCTTCTTCAACCAACTAAATATGTTCATTAAGTAATAGTTTTCAACTCTTCTGTGGCGGCTCTTATGGCATCGCTGCTGATGTTTAGGGTTTCCTCTAGTTGTGCATGCTATCTTAGTGCATGTTTTCAAAGCTATATTTATATCTTGGATCTGGTCTATCTCCTGCTACCTCTTTGAGATCTTATTTATATTGTTTCGGGGCATTATGTAATGACTTTAGTTCTATGATTGCCCTTTACTTGTCTTATGCATGGAAATTATTTGTTCTGTGAGTTGTCTTCTTTAGGGGCATTCTGTCAAGCAGTTTGCGTGCCCTGTAGAAACCTTTCACTGTTTTCTTAGCCTTTCACTTAGAATTTGTTTCTTTTATATACATATACATATATAATATCTTCCAGTAGCCACTACTAGTGCTGCACGTTCTTGTATTACTTTCTTGCATAATTCTTTGGAAACCTTCCACATTTGTCTGCAGCACACCCTAAAGTTTTATGGAGCTTGGGGGTTCGATCGTTGTCAGAAATCTTTATTGCTCCATAATTAGTGGAAGCCTATTCCAAACGTTTTCTTTTTTTCATCTTCAATACTCCCTGCAAGGAAATATCTCTGACTTTTAATATTTTGCCAACCCGAATGTGTTTCTTTGACACTTTTATGATGCCTACCTTTGCTCGTAACCTTGTGGTGCCAAGTGCTAAGAGAACATTTTCACGTTCAGTGCACCATCATGTGTAATCTATCCTCCTTGCCTATAACAAACTGATCAGTTGGCAGAATTTTCATAGATTTCCCTTTTAGTTAGAAGATTTTGCAACACCGTCTTAAGCCCACCTTCTATTTTGAGAAATTGTTTTAATTGAGCTTTCCATTATTTTAGACGTGTATAGAGATGTTAAGGAAAGATTTAGTTATGATAGGCTTTAGTGTATCGGTGTCCCAATTGTTATTTTATGGTAATAATAACTATCGGCCTCATTTAGTAAATTAACATTATTCATTATTTTTTTTATTATTAATAATACCGTTGCATGGTTATTGATGTTATTACGATCATTGTTATTATCATTACTATTAAATATATGATTTTATAGAATAGAAATGTTTTTTCTATCTAATTGAATTGTTCATTAGCTAAATAATCCTGGGAGTCTAGAATTATGAAGGACCCTATGAGTTGGTTTTGATCATTATCATGAGCATAGTATCTCTTACTATTAGTTTCAAATTGTAGGATAAATGATAGTAATATGTTAGGTGAAAATTGTGTTATTGAGTCCAAATTGTTTATTAAATGAATTACTTCTAGTCAATAAATAAATTATTTATTGCTAGTTTCAAGTTGATTTTCAGTTTAAAAGGTATTTGAAATGATTTCAAGTAGAAGACATTATAGTCTTTAGGAAACCAAGGTGTGTATCATATCTTTTGAATGTTTATAAAGAAAATATGGGTAGATAATTTGCCTATGGAATAAGACTATTGTTGTGAGCTATTTAAATTTGTCTATCAAATTAAATGAATGACCTTATTGTTGGCTTCAAGATTAAACCTTGGATGATGTGTGAATAATGGTTTTTATATCTGTAAGGTATTGTTTATTGATGTGAAACCACTGTGCTCAGTGGTGTCTAGTTTTTGTGTCATCGAGGAAGTTATTCCAGAGGCCAAGAAGGGTAGCGATGTATATTACTTTTGTGATTATGTGTTTTGTGAAGTAATATTCTCTGGATAGGATATCAAACCATTTGTGATTACCTTGTATCCGTTTTGTCATAATTGTCTTATGGAGAGACTTGGAATCTGTAAAAGAGTAAATTGTTGTAATGTTATAAGCGATGGATAACAATTGGTGTTATGATTCTGTTTGTAATGCAAGAGGGTTTATGCCTTGTAGTGAACATGTATGTGTATTGTTATAATGCCTTGTATGTTGGTTAAGGTTTACTAGGTGTTAGGAAGGAGAGTGGCTTTCAATGTGGGGCCGGCACCCAAAGTGGTCACCAGGGTAACCCATTGAAAGTAGATTAATCAAGTGATAACCTAAAATGAACTAGGGGGTTAAGGGTAGATTTCACATTAAATAAGATAAATGGATTCCTCTCCCATGGCCTGTAGTGCTTGTTTAGACTAAGGATGGGTAGAGAAGGCCTGGTCGGTAAGATTGACTTCCTTGTCCTCATGAAAGGAAGGTCAATTCCACATGTGTCACCCTATGGGGCTGAAGTCTAGTGAGAGACTACCAGGGAAACCCATGCTAGGACCGTGCGATGACACTCTCCCTACTACAACCTAGCATTCCTTGTATGGTCTCTCCATATATGTTGTATGTCACCTCTGGAAGTCGTGTTGTGTTGTTTATGTTATTTGTCAAGTGTTGTATTGGAGTTTGGTTATTCTTCGTCCATGTTATTCTTTTGTCTGCCTGACTGTTATTGTTTGGGACCTTATGTTAACTCCTAGCTCAGGGGGTGGACCTCAGGGTTCCACATGGTCTGGTGGAAGAGCTTTATCCATTGGTTTTCCCTTGCCGTTGTTCGTGAACGAGGAGGATATATCTTGCGTATCAGACATCAAATCTTGTACTTGTTTATGAAGGTAGTTATTATGCTCATGCACTAGCCTATGTATCAGTTGATTCATAATGTATGTATTCCGATGTAATCAAGATAGTGATAATGTAACCTACATAATGATGTACTTATATGTATAAAGTTTTGAATATGTACATGTAATCTTGATCATGAACGGAGATGTATATGTATAATCATTAGTGCAATAGATTAGAATGATCTGTTGATGTTAGTTAATAATGTATGTTAAATTAAGTTGATTAATTTGTCAAGTAATGCAACCATGGAACCTTAGAAGACAAGTTGTTAGTTTAATGATGTGTAATGATTTGTTAAACATTACTTGTTATCTTATAGAAAAAAAAAATATTCCGCATTGCATAGCATAGATGTGTTGTCCTCTAAGGTGTTCATTACAGGGCATTACATTTGGTATCAAAGCCAAGTTTAAACACTGGGTACCCTGGTTATATTTGAGCCCATTATGTAACCTAGTACTTAAACTTTGTAGAATGATTTAACTCCTGTTGCGACCCTTTTCTTAATATAATAATTTGCCTTTTTGTGTGTAGGGTAGATGCCTAGAGGTAGGGGCCGAGGTTGAGGCAGATGTAGGGGTCATGGGAGAGGTGGTGGCGGTATTCCTCCTCCCAGTTCTCCTCATGCGAGTGGCCATGAAGGCAGGGGTCAGAACATGGAGGGTTAGGGTCAGCCTGATGGAGCCCAGTTGAGACAGATTCTTGAGGAGGCCCTTGCCCGTTTAGGCCCTAGACAGGAGGGTGAGTAGCCTAGAGGAGGTCAGGAGGTAGACCAGTCAGGTCCTAGAGAGAGAGAGGTCTCCCAGGCGTAGGGAGTTGACAGCTGAGTGGGAGGCATTTTCTATTAGGGCATCAGTTTGAGTTGCACAGTGATCATTGTAGTTTGTAGTATATTTTCACGTAGCCAAACTTGAATGCAAGGCAAAGGCATTGGATGGAGTTCTTGTGTGAGTATGACTTCAAGTTCAAATATATTTAGGGCAAGGAGAATGTGGTAGTAGATGATCTTAGTCATCGGAGGCATGAGATCTCAGTAGTTTCTCTTACAATTGATTTGAGAGGTCAGATTCTCGTTGCTCTTCCTACTGGCAGTTGGTGCCAAGCGGTGAGGTCTGAGGTTGAGTCTGGTAGACCTCTAGAAGGTAGGTTCTCTGGTTACTCCTTTGAGTCAGATGGTCTTTTGCGACATTTGGGTCGTATCTATGTTCCTAATTCTGAGGGTCTTCGTACACTAGTTTGTCTGAGGCACATCGGGCTCCCTATTCTGCTCATCCGGGTATCAAGAAGATGCATGCAGATTTGTGTCAACTATACTTTTGGAGTGGTATGAAGCGGGATATTGCTGATTTTGTGTCGAGATGTCTTGAGTGTCAGAGGGTGAAGGCAAAGCACCAGCACCCTGTAGGTCTTTTGCAGCCTCATTTGATTCCAGAGTGGAAGTGGGATATCATTTCAATAGACTTCATTATTGGTTTGTCGATGTCCTCTCGATGACACGATGCTATTATGGTCACTATGGATAGGTTGACGAAGGTAGCTCACTTTTCTCCTATCCGTGCTTCTTATAATGCCTCTACGGTGGCTAGAGTGTTCATGGAGGACATCATCAGACTTCATGGGATTCCTCATAGGATCATCTCTAACAGGGATCCCATGTTCACTTCTGCCTTTTGGATGTCCTTGCAGCATGCCTTGGGGACACGGCTGAACTTTAGTTCAGCTTATCATCCTGAGACTGATGGTCAGACTGAGAGGGTTAATCAGGTTCTCGAGGATATGTTGAGGATGTATGTTATGGATCAACAGAGCCATTAGGAGGACTACCTTTACCTAGAGGAGTTTGCCTATAATAATGGTTAACATAGTTCTATTGGCATGTCTCCCTTTCAGGCCTTGTATGGTCGTCCGTGTAGGACCCCTTTGAGTTGGGATCATTTGGAGGATAGAGTTCTTTTGGGTCTGGATATGCTTAGAGATATGGAACAGCAGGTTGGGAGGATAAGAGAGCATTTGGTGGTAGCTCAGTATAGGCAGAAGAAGTATGTAGATGCTCATAGGATCGATCGTCAGTTCTCTATTGGGGATCAGGTGTTCTTGCATGTACGACTACGGAAGAGTCCAATCTGCTATGGAAAGGGCTCTAAGCTAGCACCATGCTTTGTTGGACCTTTTGAGGTGTTGGAGAGGATCGGTCTAGTTGCTTATCGTCTTGCTTTGCCGCCTAGCCTTTCATGCATCCATGATGTGTTTCATGTTTCTATACTTAGACCTTACTATCCGGATATTGCTCATGTTCTTGATTGGACTGCTCTATAGGTAGAGGGCGAGCAGCTGGCTTTGGAGCCCGAAGGCATACTTCAGCACAGGAGACTCGCTCTCAGCGGCAGAGATGTGGAGCAGGTCAGGGTCCAGTGGGACCCTAATGATGAGACCTCCGCTACCTGGGAGGATGCTACCAGGATGATGGAATTATATCCTCACTTATTTGCAGGCTTCCAGGAGTAAGCCTAGTTCCAGGAGGGGAGGATGTAATGCCCCTCACTTTTGGCTTGTGATAAATGTTATTTTCATATTTCCTATAACAGTTCTGGTATAGTTGATAGTCTTATATTGCATATTTATAGTTTCGAGACATTTGGACTAGTATGTTATGGTTTACGTTCTCTTTGATCTTGATGGACATATTTGATGATTATAGATTAATGTTATTCTGAGTTTAATGTGTTATTCGATCATTATTATGATGCATTACTGGTAATGGATGTAGTTATTTAATGATGTGTTTACATGAACAGAACAGTGTCGCATTACTCGTGTCCGAGTACCCTACCACACTGCGACTTCTGTTCATTGTGTCTATGACTACATGTTTATATATATGTACAACCTTGTTGTTGGTTGCAGGATGCAGGTACTGGGCATCGACTCCACCTGAACTACCAGGTCTAAGCGTGCCCTAGCCAATGGAGTTGTTGATTGGAGTTAGCATAAGGTTCCCTACTCAGTCAACATCCTCAAAGAGGATGAGTTCTCAGTATTATATCCTGTCGTCACCGTCAGTTGGACTGTTTGTCGTTATTTCATCATGTCTTGTGGCTTTACATGGGGTCAGGTATCATCCAGTAAGTTGGGTTTATCCAATTTAAAGTGTGGATTTAAGCCTGGTTAGTACTTCATTAAAATAAGGTTAAATTTAAGCTAAAGTTAAATAAACATTTGATAGGGAAAGTATGTGTTGTTTATTAATTATAAATGATTTAATTGTTTGATAATTGGTAAAATTAACATGAAAATAGTAAATAAATAAATAAATTTGATAAATGATTAAATGAAATAATAAATTGCAAGTTGTAAGCGGATAAAATTAAAAAGAAAATGAAATACATAAGTAAAGATGAATAAACAATTATAATTTTGATAAAATAAATTGATAGTAATAAAGATAATATTTTAAGGTTAAAAAATAGGGTTGTCATCTTGTATCATGTATTCAATATTTTGGGGATGTGCAAATTTAATGCCGTGTGCCGTCAATTGCAAATTGGAGGTTTGGGAATCCCTTGGTATAATGAATTTTTGAATCTCACAAGAATGTGGGTTGTTGGGAAGAGAGGCAGGTCTTCTGCATGCATTCGAGGAGTTGAATCCTTATTTTTGGAGAAAGTGGATCGTTGGGAAGAGAGGATGTCTCCTGCATTTATCTGAGGAGTTGAGTCCTGGTTTGGGGAAAAGAAAAAGATTTCTGGAAGAGAAGGGGAAAAGACGAACAGAAATTTGGTGGAAATTGATAACGAGAGAGATTTCTGAAGTAAAGGAAAAATAATTCGGTATGTTTTATTTACCTCTTGTGTGGAATTTTTGCATTTTCTGTAGTCTTGCTTGTTCTGGAATTAAAAGAATTTTTCCTTGTAGCAATGAGCATTTTCTGCATTCTGGGTCTGTTGCGGATGTATTTTCACTTCCCGACCATTTTTTCATCTTCTCATGGTTGGCCATCTCTACCAATGTATCATTAGAACCCCATAAACTTGTTTGATCATTGTTTTAAATCAATTAATTCAATCGAATCCCCTCCATTGGCACATCCTGCAACTCATTACTTTTCCTATGATGACATCTCTTTGTCGCACCCTGTCAAACGGTTCATGAACCTTGTATGTGCTCCCAAATCTTGCATGCAAGCCAACCAGTTCCTCTCCAATGCTGACTTTGCCCCTGTCATTTGCATCTCCTCATAAGCTTCAAAATCCATTTTGTGCATATCCTGCAACCATTGGATTCCATGAGATGATACCTCTTTGACGCATCTGACTATAGTTTCATCACTCGTCTAAACTTCCCCATTTTTACATGTATGGCAACTAGAGCATTCCCAACCTTATTATTGGAGAAAATCTACCCTTCTTTATGCTATGTTGGATGTCCTTATCCTCCTCCAAATGTTGAGCCTGCGAATAGCTAGTGAGGAGACCTAGTAAGGTCGCGGGGCCTCGTTTACGCCTAATATTTATTTTTTTTGTTTACTTCAAAGTTTCTAAAAACCTACTAAACAATTTGTCTCTTGCTTTTAATTGGCACCTTTATGGATTCCTCTTTTCCACAGAATAGCTATCTCTTTAACATAATCAATGATTAGTGGCGTCTACACACTTGCTTTCTATAGAGCTGGATTTCACTTAAACCAGAGAGAAAAGTGGATTTTACAACGATGTGACATTCTTCATCTACCACCACCACTGAGATCATTAGAAATCTGCATTGTGCAATCGTTTAGCCAACCTGCTATAAAAGTTGTCGAGGTTCCTCACCCGTAACTTTTTATCTGATATTTGTTTGTTTTAACTTCCTTTTTATAGCAGACGCCGATGCTTATAGTTGTAGTAAAAATGCTTATAATTAAGTATTATCATCTGTTAACAATTTTACTTGGGATCTTATCATTCGACCTTTCCTTTGAATACCCTGATGGACGTCATGTCAACTTTGAAGTTTTGAATATAATATGGCATTTTTTAGAAAATTTCCAATTTATAGTAGTTTGTTCACTATGGGAGACTGATCGCGTATTCATATTAGTAATTTTCTATTCTTTAGCTCCTGTCAGCAACCTTTGCATGGAAATTTCTAAGCCTTTCGCTGGTAGCTTTCTCTTCTATAGCTTTTATTATTCTTCTTCAACCAACTAAATATGTTCATTAAGTAACAATTTCCAACTCTTCTGTGGCGGCTCTTATGGCATCGCTGCTGACGTTTAGGGTTTCCTCTAGTTGTGCACGCTATCTTAGTGCATGTTTTCAAAGCTATATTTATATCTTGGATCTGGTCTATCTCCTGCTACCTCTTTGAGATCTTATTTATATTGTTTCGGGGCATTATGTAATGACTTTAGTTCTATGATTGCCCTTTACTTGTCTTATGCATGGAAATTATTTGTTCTGTGAGTTGTCTTCTTTAGGGGCATTCTGTCAAGCAGTTTGTGTGCCCTGTAGAAACCTTTCACCATTTTCTTAGCCTTTCACTTAGAATTTGTTTCTTTTATATACATACACATATATAATATCTTCCAGTAGCCACTACTAGTGCTGCACGTTCTTGTATTACTTTCTTGCATAATTCTTTGGAAACCTTCCACATCCGTCTGTAGCACACCCTAAAGTTTTATGGAGCTTGGGGTCCGATCCTTGTCAGAAATCTTTATTGCTCCACAATTAGTGGAAGCCTATTCTGAACGTTTTCTTTTTTTTCATCTTCAATACTCCCTACAAGGAAATATCTCTGACTTTTAATATTCTGCCAACCCGAATGTGTTTCTTTGACACTTTTATGACGCCTACCTTTGCTCGTAACCTTGCGGTGCCAAGTGCTAAGAGAACATTTTCACGTTCAGTGCACCATCATGTGTAATCTATCCTCCTTGCCTATAACAAACTGATCAGTTGGCAGAATTTTCGTAGATTTCCCTTTTAGTTAGAAGATTCTGCAACACTGTCTTAAGCCCGCCTTCTATTTTGAGAAATTGTTTTAATTGAGCTTTCCATTAATTTAGACACGTATAGAGATGTTAAGGAAAGATTTAGTTATGATACGCTTTAGTGTATCGGTGTCCCAATTGTTATTTTATGGTAATGATAACTATCGGCCTCATTTAGTAAATTAACATTATTCATTATTATTTTTATTATTAATAATACTGTTGCATGGTTATTGATGTTATTACGATCATTGTTATTATCATTACCATTAAATATATGATTTTATAGAATGGAAATGTTTTTTCTATCTAATTGAATTGTTCATTAGCTAAATAATCCTGGGAGTCTAGAATTATGAAGGACCCTATGAGTTGGTTTTGATCATTATCATGAGCATAGTATCTCTTACTATTAGTTTCAAATTGTAGGATAAATGATAGTAATATGTTAGGTGAAAATTGTGTTATTGAGTCCAAATTGTTTATTAAATGAATTACTTCTAGTCAATAAATAAATTATTTATTGCTAGTTTCAAGTTGATTTTCAGTTTAAAAGGTATTTGAAATGATTTCAAGTAGAAGACATTATAGTCTTTAGGAAACCAAGGTGTGTATCATATCTTTTGAATGTTTATAAAGAAAATATGGGTAGATAATTTGCCTATGGAATAAGACTATTGTTGTGAGCTATTTAAATTTGTCTATTGAATTAAATGAATGATCTTATTGTTGGCTTCAAGATTAAACCTTGGATGATGTGTGAATAATTGCTTTTATATCTGTAAGATATTGTTTATTGATGTGAAACCATTGTGCTCAGTGGTGTCTAGTTTTTGCGTCATCGAGGAAGTTATTCTAGAGGCCAAGAAGGGTAGCCATGTATATGACTTTTGTGATTATGTGTTTTGTGAAGTAATATTCTCTGGATGGGATATCAAATGATTCGTGATTACCTTGTATCCATTTTGTCGTAATTGTCTTATGGAGAGACTTGGAATCTGTAAAAGAGTAAAGTGTTGTAATGTTATAAGAGATGGATAACAATTGGTGTTATGATTCTGTTTGTAATGCAAGAGGGTTTATGTCTTGCAGTGAACATGTATGTGTATTGTTATAATGCCTTATATGTTGGTTAAGGTTTACTAGGTGTTAGGAAGGAGAGTGGCTTTCAATGTGGGGCCGGCACCCAAAGTGGTCGCCAAGGTAACCCATTGAAAGTAGATTAATCAAGTGATAACCTAAAATGAACTAGGGGGTTAAGGATAGATTTCACATTAAACAAGATAAATGGATTCTTCTCCCATGGCCTGTAGTGCTCGTTTAGACTAAGGATGGGTAGAGAAGGCCTGGTCAGCAAGATTGACTTCCTTGTCCTCATGAATGGAAGGTCGATTCTGCATGTCTCACCCTATGGGGCCAGAGTCTAGTGAGAGACTGCTAGGGTAACCATAGATGGGGGTCGGAGTCTAGTGAGAGACTGTCAGGGTAACCATAGATGGGGGCCGGAGTCTAGTGAGAGACTGCCAGGCAGGATAGTGATAATGTAACCTACATAATGATGTACTTATATGTATAAACTTTTGAATATGTACATGTAATCTTGATCATGAACAGAGATGTATATGTATAATCATTAGTGTAATAGATTAGAATGATTTGCTGATGTTAGTTAATAATGTATGTTAAATTAAGTTGATTAATTTGTCAAGTAATGCAACCATGGAACCTTAGAAGACAAGTTGTTAGTTTAATGATGTGTAATGATTTGTTAAACATTACTTGTTATCTTATACAAAAAAAAAAATTCCGCATTGCATAGCATAGATATGTTGTCCTCTAAGCTGTTCATTGTGGGGCATTACATATAGTTCTCAGAGAAATTAACAATGGAGAGAATACAACCTAGTGGAAAACAATTCTTTGAGTCACGAAATTGCTTAGCTTGCCATCTAGCACCATGACAATGTTGAATATGTGGATATATGATACTGCAAAATTTATTCATAAACTCATTGTAAGATAATTCACTCTCTTTAAGAATAATTTTTCTTCTCTCAACTCCTAACATTGTTGAGTATTTCTCATATTCAAATCTCTTCCACATAACTTGCATTGGATGATCAATATTGTCAACCTATACAATATTCTTCAAATTTCCACAATCATTACATATTTTTTTTATACATTGCATTTTGAATTCATCTGAATCTTTTGATTTTTCACATAGAAGAGACTTGACAAATTGTGTTGTACTTCTAGGGATGATTATATTTGGATTAATTAACACCATAATTTTTTTATATGACTATAGGTGTAGATGAAATTCAACATGATTTTGACAACAAAAAGTCTCACATACCTTATTTATACGTACAAAACTTGGTCGTAGTCTCTCAAACATCCTTTGACAAATCTTCACATCTAAAAATTATTGCTTGGATGCTTCAAAACGTTTACTTTGTGTTGTATCTATAAAATGTTTTGGATGTGAAATTTTTGTACCATCTTCACCTTTTATTTGTATAGTGTCCCTTCTATTGGAAGAAACACAAGAGTGGCTGGTCCAATATTCAATCACCTACTCCTTTACATCTTCTGAGAATCTATCTTTTCAGGGAACCCTGCAAATATTTACCCAATTACTCTTAATATTTCCATCCAATCTATTTCTCTTTGCAATATATCTTTGAATAGTTCTCCTAGAAACATTAAGTAATTGGGAAATTGCTTGAACTTGTCTTCTATGTGATAATTTCTTATTATAAATTGGAGTCATCAATGCTCTATATGCAACACTTAAATCAACAGCTTGACTCTTGCTTTCAATAGAATTCAATGCTTCTTGCAGGTTTTCCACTATTGTTTGTTTTAATGAACCTGATGACTTTTTTTTATTATCAACCCCTAACAACTCCAAAATAGGGGTCATCTCTTTCCTTCTAAATAATTTTGCAAATAACTATGCTCTTCCAATTATAGACTTATTTTCAAAAAAAATGTCCCATATTCTTTTAGAGTGTAATTTTCCTATGCTTTCAGGTAACATATCTTCAGATGAAATTCTATTGAAAAGAGAATCCTCATCCATCTCCATCAAATTTTCCATACCACAGAAAATTTATCTATCACCAGCTTCAATTTGTTCTGGTACTTGTACTCCTTGGTCATCAACAATTTCCATGGGTTGTTCTTGAATAGATGTTCCTCCATCCACATGTGTAGTATCTCTTCTTCGATCATACAACCTTTTTATTGCCCATCACAAATTGCTCAAATTTGAATTCACCTAGATACAAAAATAACACATACAAATACTTTAACCTCTATTTTTAAAAATCTACCTTACATTCAATAAATCAATGATTTAATTAATTACATGTTTTAGATCATGGTACCTAAGAATACAACTCTGCTCCTGTCGAAATTGGTGTTCCTTTTTTCTCCAAATTTCTATAATTTAATAATTAAAAAAAGCCAAAAAAGCTAAAAAAAGCCAATTTTTTTAGTCTAAATTTGTTTCAGATCATGGTATCTAAGAATATGACTTTGCCCTTGTCAAAATTAGTATTTTTTTCTCCAATTTATTTGTAATTCAATAATTAAAAGTTTTGAAAAAAGCCAAAAAAACAAAAAAACCAAAAAAAAAAGCACAGATAGATTCGATTGAATTGGAGTCGGCTGAATGGGATTGGCCAAATTTGATTCAATTGAATCTGTCTAGTTGGCATCCCACATGGCAGCCTAGTCACCATTTTTCAAAATTTTCTTAAACTTCCAACTTCTACTAAATATTTCTACAATCACAATTAATTTAAAAAAAGAAAAGAAAAATACCCTTTTGTAGAGCTCGTAGTGTTGAATCCAAATATATATAATGCTGAATTAAAAATAATGCAAGTTGTTCAAGTTCAAAAAGAAGTTGATTTGAAATTTAAAAAATAGTAAAACATCACAAAAAAATTTGAAATTATATAATGCCCTAGAGGATAGAATCCTCTTCAAAAGGGTATAATTTATTTTTTGAAAATGAAAAAAAATTAAACAATAGTTGATGTCAACGGAAAACTATCAAATTCGGGTAAAGTCACTTTAAAACATTATTACGAGAAAAATATAGATCAAAAATTCAATTTTTTTTCCATACCCTAGATATTGAAGTCGCCTATTTGGGAAAAAAAAATGAGGAGAAAATAATTTTTTTTCTATTTGTTTCTTGATGTCAATTGAACGTCACTTTTTCTTGAAAGTTTTAGCATTACAAAATCTACTTTTAAATTGATAAATAAATATCAAAACAATTTTTTAAAAATCTCAAAATCTACAGGAATAAACTTCAACAAATGTTCTACATTTTCTTTGTTTACTTCATTTTGAAATTCAAAACATAAAGACCACTTTTATGTGGTTGAAGTTGAGATTTTTTCTCATGTTGGTTGATTCCTTTATAAAGTGTGACATAGGTTTGTACTTTTACCCACGAAACTTGGCTTTTTATTGTCATCCTCTCTACAAGGTCTTGTCTCTTCAACATCCGATCTACACTTTTCAACTTATCTCTCATACCACCTTCAGCATCCTCTTAATCTACAATACACTTGTATCACCTCACAAGACTTCTTATCCCTCCTTCTCTCTGTACCCTTTGTTGCATTAACTTGCATTCTCTGTAAAACTATCTCTTGCTCTCTGGCCGATCCTCTATTTTCTCTTAATGGCCAATAACTTCATTTTCAAGTAACAAGGTTTTTTTTTAACTGGCAAGAGATGTTCCATCTCCTTTGATACTATGGAACTGTAAGCACAAAAATCACACACAACCTCCACAAGGACCCCCATGATGATTCAAATCTTTGTCACATACATGTAAGCATAAAATAATGTCCTTTAAGCAACAAACCTCTTGATGACGTGTCATCTTTCTTGTCTTGTGATGTTTCCTCTTTGTTAATTTCTCTCTCCCCATTTGTGACACTTTTTGACACTTTTTGTGACACTTGTTGACTTGCATTTTTTGAGCTTTTGACCTTGTTCCTAAGCCTTGTGAGTGTCTTGTAGGTGATTTTTCACCTTTTCCCTATGTCTTTCATCATATGCACCTCTAGAAGTCTTCTAGAGGTCCCCCTATCCATCTCCCGCTTTTGGTATTCAGTTATGCTCAACCAATCCAAATCTCCCCCTATTATTTCTAGATCTCCCCGAAGAGATCCTGCAGACGCAAGTGGAGATTTGGATTCTTGCACATGACTGACCTATTTCTTGAGGCAAAACCCCTCTTTTTCTTCTCTTCTTGCATCTCCCAACCTGTTTTTCTACTTCTGACCCTGTCTAGCCCGAATCTCCCCTGGACGACCTTACTGATAAAAGAGGTGACCCTGCTGTTTTTACAACCGCAGAAAAACTTGAGTTTCTCACTCATTTTTGCTCTATTTTTACCTTCTTTTTTTTTCCAATTTGCATGATTTTTGATGCCTAATATAGAGTTAACTATTTCATGCACCCACACATGCATAATTAGCTCTATTTGATCTCAAATTAACTCTTCAACCAATCTCATGCATTCCCTCACGTCCATTTCCTCTCTAGTGATAAGCTTTAATTGATTTATCACTTCACAGTTAGCCGAGTTCACTGGGTAATCAACCTTGTTAACTCATCAATCAAATGAGTTAACTTCTCAATCAATCCCTTCTTCTAAACCTATAAATACCCCCTCCCTCAAGCACAAAGGGAGGCAAATTCATTGTGCACACAACTCTTGCCAGTTTTTTCTCTCCAACTTAGCATTCAAATTCTCTCACAGGACAAAGGTGACTTTTTCTTTATTTGTTCAACCAAGCAACATTACGCTGCTTCATTCTATGCCATTGTGCTCAACCATAGCTCTCATTGAGCTCATTCAAGCTTCATCAAAGCTTCTTTTTTGCTTCTTTGTGTCATTTTGTCTTCAAGAGGATCTCCTGCTACCACAAAAGGACTTGAGGATGCCATTATCAATTATTTCTAAGGGTAGTGGAGTCACACAAATCTTCATTTCTCTCAGGTTCCTTCATTGTTTTATTTAATTAATAGTAAATAAAAAATCAAATTTGCTTTTGGGAACAATAAAACATTGCTTTTTCCTTGATAATTAGATCTTACATGTTAGATTAGTTGCTTTCATATTTCTAGATCTAGATTATTAGAAGAAGAATTTTTCCCTTTCTTTAGATTAGATTACTTCAAAATCATTGAAAACCCAAAAAACATAGGTTAACTTTGCATTAGAAAAATTATATAAGATTTCATATATATTTTCCTTTCATAGATTAAAAGCACTTTTCATTTCCAAAATACTAAAAAAGCACAAAAAAATGTTTTGCATATCATTTATCTTACATGCATATAGAAACCCTAGAATAGACAAGATTGTAAACCCTCGATACCATCACGAGATAACCATAGTTAAACAATCCAATCAAACCCTTGATACCATCACGAGGTAAAAACAAAGTCAAACCCTAGGTCAACTAAACCCTAGGTCGAAACCCTAAATCTAGTTAAGGTTAGCAATCACACAACTTCCTCTATCTCGGCTCTCAAATGTGCCTAGGAGTGAGAGGAGAGTGGGTGAGGGTTATCCGTGATGAGATCGAATAGATCCATCCAAGACCACAATGAGAAACATTTGTTCTACCACAAGGAAACCCATTCATCCTCTTATTGTTAGAAGAAACTAGACAGCACCAGATACAACAAGAACTTGTTCAATGCATAGAAAGACAAGAGGACATAAATGACTAGAACCACCTACCCACATACAGGTGGAATTTAAGAAACCCTAATAGGAGAAGAGAAACGAGTGATCCTTCAGGTCATAGGGTTATCTTAATTACAACTTCAATTGAATGAAACATACAACTAAGCACACAACAAAAAATGCCACAGTACTTGTCGACCCCTCTCCGCGAAGTCCAGTTCTCTAAAGAGCCAGACCCCTGCTGTGTCTCACCTCCTCTTGACTGGCTACATCCACTTGAGTGAGAGTGACACATGGCGGATAACCCCATGGCAAGGAGGGAAAGGGTCCGTGTGCGTGCTGAAATCTGACCTGACAGCCCCAAGCAACCAGAGTCACGATTTTGAGTGTACATATTTTGGTGAACACAACGTGAACTATAAAGCCTTCTAGTTTGGTTGTTTGTGTCCCATTGTGTGGATCTCATCTCCTTCATCATATTCACATACAGCGTCAGCTTCACTACATATTTTGGTAAACCTGACGTGAAATTGCAAATCCTTCTAGGATGAGTAATTTTGCATTTTCATTTCAACGCTTCAAAGACTTAGCAAAAACTTCAAAGCATTTCACACCTTTCTTCATAGCCACTTTAGCTTCTATCACTTACACCATCATCCATTCCATTTATTCTGTAGTGTCTATGGCACCCCTGAATATGATGGAACCTGATCTAAACCAAGGGAACATCCACTCAAGAGAACCAGAAACTCCTTCCTTCGATAGGTATATGCCACTGCATCCTGATGTGCCAATCACCAATTGTTATGACTACGAAGATTCTAACTATGAACAAGATCAAAGAGAATCTAGGCATTCTCTATCTTTCAACAACCCAGCTTGGGAAAACAACTTGGCCATACCAAATGCGGCACATAAAGCTAGAAGGATAAGGTTGAAGGTACATCGACTTGAACAACCTTCCACAAGCACATCAAGTACTCATCTTGATGAGGAAGTTAAAAGGTTAGAAAAACATTTACAAGAAGCCAAAGATGCTCAAGAGGCATTAAGGATTACCTTATAAGAAGAACAATAAGAAATTACCACACACAAGGAAGCTTATCACCATGAAAATATTTGAAGAGAACATCCTAGAAATGAAGAAACACCTAGAGCTACCACTCCTACAGATCTAATCACAACTCTAGTGCAAAGAATCCAAATTTTGGAAGCAGAGCAAGCTACTCTAGAAAGAAGGCATAAGTCTCATGAATAGGACTAGGGGGCATCTAAAAAAAACCCCTACCTCAATTATTATTCGTGAAACACTAGCAATGATACATGTCTAAATGGGAATCTTCCTATTCAGAACATCCCAACAAATCTGACAATGGGTTATCAAAAGCCACCTACGGGGTTATTACTATCAACCCCGCAATCTCAAAGTGCTTTTTTAGGAACGTATCTCGAATATTTGAAAGAACCTTTGGACCAAAACATAAGAATCATGCAATTGCCTTAGCCATTGCTAGATCTCCCAAAGTTCAAAGGAGAAGGAGATCTGAATTCACACGTTAAAGCCTACACCATGGCCATAAGAGAACTCCTCCCTTGGGATGGGGTTGTAGTAAAAATCTTTCTGAAGACTTTTGAAGGCATTACTTTAGATTAGTATTATCATCTCCCAGAAGCTTGAATCCATTCATTCAAACAATTAATCAAAGAGTTTGTCATGGCTTTCGACATGAACAAACTCGTTAAAATAGGGATCAGGGAATTCCTCACAATGAAACAAGACCAAAGGAATCCATAGCACACTTTGTCACCTGATGGAGGCAAGTCCTCTATTCTTCAACTAGTGCTCCAAACATGGATCTTCGAGAACTGTGCTATCTTTTTTTGCATGCCCTTGACAAAGACATGAGAGGAGATGTTCATAAATTGCCATACAAATCCTATGAAGAAGCATTGGAAAGTACTTTAAGAATCGACCAAGCCGCCATTGACAGTGGTAAAAAAGTCTATGGTTCAAATAGAGAATTGATAAAGGAAGACATGGGAAACAATACCTCCACCATTAAAATCATTAAAAATAATAGGAGTGCAACCACATATGGGGTGACAGATCAACCCCCAATTAAGAAGATAAAAGATGATTACAACAAGAGAGATTACTATCCTCCTAACGTAAATGCCATAGATTGACCTAGAAACAACAGGTACTTCCCTTGAGACAACTACCAAAGTTGGCACTGCGACGGGAATAGAAATGACAGAAGATATGAGAGACCCCCATATGAATTCAATTAGTCTTGTTCTTTTCATAGAACAAGGGGGCACATCACAAAATCTTGTAGGGAATATAACAGATTCATAGCAAGATTACTAGAAGACCAACAACGTTTGTTCATAAAAATGTTCTTAAATCCACAGGAGGTCACACTGGATAACAAAGATACAAGACAAAATCAAGCTCCAATAGCACCACAAAATGCAAACATGAGAATTTATCAGGACCCATTCCCCACACACAAAGATACAAAAATGACAAACCAAAACAAAATAGCACAGAGTAGTAACCCTGAAATCCCACCACAACTGGGACAAAAAAGAGAAGCTAGGATGATGGGATTAGTCAAGATCATGCATAATGAAGAAGAAGAGGAAGACTGTGAGGATGAAAATGAGCAAATAAAAGCATACAAAAGTATTGTTTCAGTAGTAGATCCAATACTAGCTCCAATCGGACATTATGAGCTCTTACAAGACTTAAAGAAAACATATACACAAATTTCATTCATTGATTTACTCAGGAATTCCCCTTCACATCGTTTCACATTACTAAAAGCAATAGGTCTAAAATACCTCAACCAAATTACACCACCACCTAATGAACAAGTCAATCATATGGACTATGATCTTAGCCCAGTAAACTCAGAACTTAAATATCCAAGGTTTTCTTCAACTTACAACAGATGCCTTTTGAGGTGGAGATAACAAAAAATGGGGACTCAACTCTATATCTTCAAGTGTGGATCTATGATACGTGCATCAAATGAACATTAATCAATGATGGGGCCACTGTGAATATAGTTCCTTTCTCCCTTCTAGAGAGGATGGGCTATGGACACACCAATATCACCATCTCACAAGATATTCTAAGCAGATATGATAATCTAAAAGCGGCTACCATAGGTAAAATTACCCTTCTAGTAACTTTGGGAGCCAAAACCATTCCAACCACCTTTTATATCATTAATAAGGACACAAGATATAACTTGATCCTTGGAAGGCTATGGATACACAGAATGAAGTGTCATGCCCACATTTCACATGCGTTCACAACACACCAAACACGCATGTTATGTCCACATGTGACATGTAGACATGATATGAACTACCAAAAAAATTTCCTTTTCTACTTAAATTCTTCACCTCGCACGCGTAAGCTTGCTCAGTTGTGTATGCATAGGTTGTTGAGTTACTGTTGCTAACGGATTGTTCTACCTACGTGCACAAGTGGATTTCTATGATAGTGTCAGTTTAATTTGCAGCGCTTAGGGTTTCTCCAGTTAGGTGATTGGCATTTAAATGTTTTAATATTTTCTTGTCCGCTCGGTCATGCTATTCTTTATTTTTTTCTTATATAATTACTTTTAGTATAATTAAATTCAAAATGTTAATTTATTTTCACAACATTGTACTCACAACAAATCAAATGACACACACACCCCATGGTTGACACACATCACAAAGACTCAGCTTAGGTGAGTTCAAGGAGGGTAGGGAAGTAGACAATCTCTACCTCTAGGTGTAATCTTTCCAACAATGATTCACAATATATATCATGGCCTCAAGCCAACAACAATAACCTCCACATGGCCTCTAGCCAACAAATAACTTCCACATAGCTTCGAGCCATCCAAAAAACTTCCACATGGCCTTTAGCCATCCAATAAACTTCCACACAACTAACCTCTCAGGATATCCCAATTAGGCTCACATGGCCTTAAGCCCTCTAGGCTCAAAAGTACCAACATGCCCTCAAGGCTACAGTATATCAAGAACAAGATTACACCCGAGGAGGGTCACACCTTCCCTTCCCTAAACCTGATGAGCATTGCCTTCCAACTGGAAGGAGCTCTCTTAACACCCAACACATATCCCCAAACAACAGAGAGAACACATAGAAAAACAATTGAAATCTCATACATCAAGCAAGAACAAAACATCCATTACAAGCATTAGATCATACAAAAGAGAAGTCTGGTTCACCAACCTTCAAAAGCCCAATTATGGAAGAGATTTGATGAAGAGCTCCACTCTAGCCTCCTTCTCCCAAAATCTCCTTCTTTCCACCATAATCCAACCCCCTTACTCTCCTCCTACTCCTTCTTTTAAACTAATTCCCTCTATTTTCCTAATTTCCCAAGTGGCAATAAACAACTAGTCACCCAACTCACTCATTATCCTAGTGGTCATAAACAATTAACCCCCACTCAAGAGGTTCCCCATTAAAGCCCACATGTAGAACTAAAATAAAATAAGTAAAATATAAACAAAAAGGAAATGGAAGACACACCTCCCTTATTAAGGGAACCCCACCAAAAGAGAGGCACATGGAGACAAGCACTCCATTATTAGGGAATCATGGAGTTATTTTATTACTTACAAGTGGCTTGAGTGTGGATTCCACTCATCCCATTATCCCCATGCTTCCAAATTCGTCACTTAACTTCACTAGGAAGTTTAAGTGACCATATGGAAGTTAACCCATGGTTATCCTAGTCAAAAAGGTCCCTAGACCCATGAGGTATAACCCAGGGTTGATTTTCACCTAGTTAGAACTCTCAGAGTCAAATAAAAACACAAGAAAAGGGGTCTAAAAGAAATAAAGTTTAAACAAGATTTAAAACATCATTTCTTACAACACTTATCATAATAAAAGTAAAATAGAAGATAACCCTTATTCCCTTGACCTCATGCAACAATAACACATTACAACATTACAACATTTTCCAAACACGAGGTTGATCTTAGTTCCTCATAGAACTAGATCGGCTCACAAGGGATACAACATAGGTATGAGATGGTCTCTTGTATATGTGGTTTCGTTAGTAACACCTGTACACTCAAACTTGAAGTCAATAACACATAAAGATCTCATAACCGAAGCAAATTTTAAATACATGCACACCTAAGCATCCTAACATATAAACATACTAAATCATAATTAAGTTCCATAACCATTCATCATTTTCTTAAAGGAAACATCTAAATATCATTGCACAAAATTATTTCCTTAAAAATCAATTAGGTTTAATAAACAAGATTCAGGATCAATAGTCTCTCAACATAAAAATAATAGCAATAGCACTGCAAATAGTCTCATGAACAGTAGTGTAAAAAGTAGGCCTCACATCAAGGCCGTGCCATCCACGTTTCAGGAAGCTCGATTCTTACACTTAGGGAAAGTATATGTTGCAAACGAGATCTAGAACCTTTCAGTATGTTAAAATTGAACACACCAAACAAACGCATAGGTATCCCCATAGACTACGAACTCCCTACCAACAAGTTAATTATCCCTGACCCTACACCTCAGTCCATATGCGTCAAACGAATGGAAATCCCAGAAAAGACCATAAACACTGTAGAGATCAAGACTCCAAAGAATGAGCTACTACCAAAACAAAGGGAAATGGTTCCCAAGGATAAAATGATTGAGATCATGGAGTTGATCAAGTGAGATGGACCACTCCAATTCCCCTAGAGATACTCATGATCAATGTCCAAGAGGCCTACAAACTCTTCCCTTTCATAGGGGAGAAGCCTCATAGAACCAAAGGACCAATGTTTCAAACCACCACATTAGATCTAGGAAATGCAGACCCACATTCTTTCTAAGATGTAGAGGAAGACATGACAGAAGGTTACACACCATTGTCACCGCTAAGTGAATCACATCTCCCTGATACACCAGAAGAAATAGAATCATATGATCCTCTCACACCAACAGAGGATTCACATCAACCAATAATACCCATGGAAGAGGTGCATTCCATAGATAATGAATCAACTAATGCTATAGGGATGTTACCTAGGATGTTTATGGTATCCAAACCACAAGAAAAACCAACCACCTCTACCTTGGTTAAATCAAATAAACTAGGTAAATGGAAAGCACCTCAGGTACAAATAGAAATGGTTGAGAGACTTCCTGACAAAGATGAAGAAAGCAAATGTATCTTTCACAAGGAGTGGAAGATGAGAGTGAAAGTTGGTGTTGATGACCCTGTCATTTTCGAACTCCCAAAAATTTATATCAGATATGCCATGGACTTGAGACCAGAACCAAATGGGAGGACAAGCATAAGCTTTGTCCCTCCTGATGAGCAAGGGGAGCCACAAAATCCTCTTTAATTGTTCCAATTCTTGCAAAGAATCCAAGAGAGACTAGAGGTGAAGATATACATGCAAGAACAATTCGACCTATTAGTGGAACTACTAAATTGTGACAAAGTCTTATATTGGACTCCCTCTCATCAACATGCGTTTTGAGACTTACTTCGTCTCACAATGCCAAGAGAAGCCACCAAGTTGGTAGCAATATATTCAAATGACAAACCATACAGAGTAGGAGAACTTGTCCTAAGAAGAGGTACCACAAAAAACAGAAAAGTAGATGAAAAAGAGCTTTTTCGGAAGACTGGAAATGTCCTTACATGGTTAAAGAAGATGTCAGAAACAGTGCCTATCTCTTGTGCACAATGGAGGGAGAGGAATTTGGCAAAACAGTCAATGCCTTTCACCTCAAGAAATATTATGTCTAAAAAAATCATAAAACATAAAAATACAATTTTTTTTTATAAAAATCAAAAATATCAAAAATAATTTGTTTCTTGCATTTCTGTATCATTCTGTTCATCTTGCATTACTATTAGTGACTTGCTCTTATACTATTTTCTTTTCAGTAAGGAGTTTAATGTTACCTAGATATACATCATTCTTTCAGGACATAGAGATTCTTTATTTCCACAATTTCCATTATCCCCCTTCATCCCCAGTGATTCTAATCAAAACCTAGCTCTTAGCTTTACATTGATCCTAGACTTAATGAGTCAGGATGTTAGGTCTAAGAAAAGTTAGTATTCAAACCCACAGTGTTTAAAGGAAGCTTGCAAGTAGACCTTCCCAATTCTTCCCTAGTATTAGAGAAATCTGACCAGATTACAAAAACTTTAGGTGGCACTCAGCCCCTTATCTTTCCTGGCCAAAAACGTCAAGAAGATCAAAACTCTGAAGGAAGCAATCTAAGATCTGAGTGAATAAAAAAAATGAGTGATCAAAATAAAGAGCAGGGAAAAAGTGAGAATTGAGAGATCAAATTATTGCATAGCAAAAGTTCCAAAAAGCATTCATTTCTTGAAAAGTTAAAATCCAAAAAAAATGAGAAAATCAAGTGAGGATAATACAAAAAAAAGAAAGCAAAAAAAGAGAGATACAAAAAAAGAGTGAAAGAGTGAAGATTGTTGAATGTCTGTACTCTTGGGTGGAGATCAGTCTAAGCTCGAAGCCTCAAGGGTGACTTTCTAACAGAGAAAGAGAAGTACAAAGCACACACACACACTAGCTGAGAAAAACCAAAGAGTCTAGTAGTCTCTAGGATCATCTTCTATCTAGGGACCCTTGTTCTTTCCTATTTATCCTTTACTCTAGGTCTACTTCACTTGCCATCTATGATCTAAGTCTAGCGAACACCTATAAAATTTGTTACTTGTCTAAAGTTGAAAGCTTATCAATTTGTCTTACCTAGATGAGGATCAATATTTGGCCTTTAGCGAAGTCTAGAAATCAGAAACGCTCCATATTCATTCCCAATCCCCACTTGAGTTTTCCTAAGTCCTATTTCACAGTCTTGAAAAGATCTCTTATATCATGACAACTCGCAATCCCCTGAATTGAAAATCATATCTAAGAGCAGTCACATTATTTGTTCCACATTGCATTCATGCCAAAAATTAGAAAAGAGTCTCAAAGTAATAAAGTCAAATGTCATATCTCATGACATTCAATAGGACTAAAAGTTTCATTTACAACAATTTTTGTGTTCTTGCATTATTATATCATGAATTTCATCTCTTCTCTATGTCACAAAAAAATACAAAAATATGTCATTGTTATCATACTTGCATTGTTAAAAGAGTTGAAAAGGTCAAACATAATCAAAAAGTTCCTAAAACCTCCAAACATGCACAAGAGATGAGTACAAGTTCGATAGGAGAAAACCATAAGAAGATAAACTTTCATAGATACATCTGAAGTTTACATATACAAAGGTATCAAAGAGCTAGGACAAAATGCTCTCAAAATAAGTAGAGGCTCCCCATGCAAGGGGGCACAATTTCAAGAAAGGAAGTCAAGGGCGGTTCCCTCCAACGGAACCCTCAGGATGTTAGCTCCTCCATCTACGAATACCACTCGTCGCTCCATGAGATCTATGAGAGTGAGGTGCTCTACTATGAGAATGTGATTGTGAAGGCCCCACTATACTAGCATCATGTCAACCAAAATTATGGTGAGCCATCTCTGGGAGTACCTAATTCTCACCCTTCAGGGTGTCAACCTGGGTCTTCAACTCTGTATTTATCTGGCATCCATGATAGATAGGAGAAAAAATGTCAGTGTGTCGTTTCATAGTAGGGGGCACACAAGGATCATCTAAAAGATGATCACAAGTCATCCTAGTGAAGGGAGAGGCTAATCCAACATTAATCTCGTGAACAAAGTCCCTTCACTCTCTGACATTGCCTAAAATAGCAAATCGAAAAAACAAAGGCCGAGTTAGTTCCCCATGAAAAGAGAAAGGACAAGAGTACAAAAAGCAAATAGATTAAACTTACGTTGATCACCAGGCTATCAATCAAGGTTGAACTAACATCACCTCATCTGAATGAGGAGGTCAAGGAACAATAGGAGGACCCTCAGAGATATCAGGAGCATCATCTAAGTCATCAATGTCATCAAAATCCTCATCCTTAGGAAGGACCTTGTCTGATGAATCATCACCATCTGGAATGTAGTCCTCGTCAATGGACTCTGAGTCCATAGTCACAATCAGAGATCTAGAAGGAGCCCCCCTCCCTCCCCTCTGTGCTCGTCCCAAAATTCTAGTAATTAAGACTCCTGGAGTCAAAGGAGTCTAGTTGACTATCCTCTGCCCAATCTCACCCATCTCTTGGATAGTCTGATAGCAAGTAGACACTAGGGGGAAAGTCCTCAGGGATATCCTTGTCAAACTTCTATAAGACATGATCAACCTAATGGGCCTCAACCAGACCATTACGGTCTATAATCTCGGATACCTCACGACAATATTCTCTTACCTCACCATCTTGGGCCCAGGCTCCCTCCATATTGCGATAAGGATCAAAGATCATGTCATCATCAGTAAGAGCAGCAATAGTGGGTAAAGTAGCATCAAAGTGACCAACATGCATCCACCTCGTTGCTCTCAGTAAGTGTCTATCTAGAAGTGGAATGAGCTTCTAGGAGGGATTCGGATGCTCAAATATCCATGTCATGATCAAGGAGGAGTGGCTAAAAGCTAGAGCTCCTTGCCATGAAATCTAATAGAAGTCTCTGTAAACCATGGCCAAGTGTATGGTCCCCAAGCATAAACTGTGCCCTCCTCAATGTCCAACACCATCTCAGATGAGTCAAGGCCTTGTATCTTGATAGCCTCAAAGAAATCAACCCAATCAGGAACCTCCTCAAGAGCAGGATGCGAAGTCACGACACAGAAGTAAGATGAACACCTATCTGATCCCTAGGGTGATTAGCACCCATAAATGTAGCCCAAGAAGCCTTGTCCTTATAGGACTCACTAACTGGAAGAGCCAAGGGCTATCCTATCACAGGAACCCCAAGTATGCGATACACATCATAAAGAGTGATAGTCCACTCTCTAGAGATCTGCGGGAACCTGAATGTGTTTCTGTCTACATCCCAGTAAGTGAAAATGTCACAACATATATGAGAAACATGATGAATCACAGGCACATGGAAAACTCTAGCTAGACCTGCCCTCTCCAGAACAGCATGATCCTCGATACTCAACAAAGAAAACATCCTTGAGAGCCATCCCCACTCTCAACAGGCATTCTACCAGATACGCATGCCCTGCAAAATTAGAAGAGAACTTTAGATTAAATCTTGTAAACTCCAAAAATCCCTAAAAATTGTAAAACTATAGAAAACCTAACATAAAAAAAGCATATAAACCTTCAAAATTGCAATAAACAGGTGAATACAATAGCTAAAACATGTCAGATCAGAGTGAAACAAGTGTTAAACAACTTGAAATTTCAGTCAAATTTAGCCCAACAAGGTCACCCCTAGGTGACCTAGGTGTTTTTCAAGATCTCCCCCAAGAGACCCTGCTGTTAGACAAGATCTCCCCTGGGCAACCCTACCTAACAAAAGTGGCAACCCTAAAGGAGGATCCCTCAGCCAAAAAATGCTCTAAAAACCTCATTTTTCGACTGATTTCAGGAAATGAAAAACCAATATTGCTCTAAACGATGAGACAAATGCAATGCAACCAAGAAAATCATAAAAAATAGACAATTTTAAGAGATTTATTACAAAATTCAAGCTAGGGTTTAGAGAAGAGTTTTTCACTAATTGCATACCCAATTCTCTACAGCTGAAGAGGAGGTAGCTATCTTCACAAGCTCCTTGATGATACCTTTCTAATGACTATTCACATGAACAATTATGTCGTCGTTTTGCTCCAATCTCACAATTTGGCTTGCTTTGTTTGCCCTTAGCTTAGTTTCATTTATGTATCTTTACATTAATTCTTTGCTTTTATGCATCCATTACGTGCATTGTTTTGCATTCACTCATCCCTATAGGTCTAAACTGACAAAGGCAAGCAACTAGTCAAACTCGAACGATCCATTGTAAGTTCATCATTTTAATTTTTACTATTCATTTTGATATATTTAAATGCCAAACTAATACTAGTTATTGCAAGTACAAATTGTGGGAAAATCGACAACAGGTAAGGCCTAGTTTGGGAATGGTATCTACCTTTCATGTAGACTACCATCCCTAAGGGGGAAAATATGTAAGCACAAAAATCACGCACAACCTCCATGAGGACCCCTCTGATGATTCAAATCTTTGTCACGTACATGTATGCATGATATAATGTCCTTTAAGAAGCAAACCTCTTGATGATGTGTCCTCTTTCTTGTCTTCTGACCTTTCCTCTTTATCGATTTCTCTCTCTCTCTGTTTGTGATGCTTTTTGACACTTTTTGCGACACTTGTTAACTTACATTTTTTGAGCTTTCAACCTTGTTGCTAATCCTTGTGAGTGTCTTGTAGGTGAGTTTCCACCTTTCCCCTATGTCTTTCATCCTATGCACCTCTAGAAGCCTTCTAGAGGTCCCCCCCATCCATCTCTCGCTTTCGATTTTCAGTTTCGCTCAACCAATCCAAATCTCCCCCTATTATTTCTAGATCTCCCCCAAGAGATCCTATAGACTCAAGTGGAGATTTGGATTCTTACACATGACTGACTTATTTCTTGATTCAAAACCTCTCCTTTTCTTCTCTTCTTACATCTCCCAACCTATTTTTCTACTTCTAACCCTATCCAGCCCAAATCTCCCCCGGGCGACTTTTGACCCTGTCCAGCCCAGATCTCCCTCAACCAACCCATGGTCGCCCAAGGGTGACCCTACTGACAAAAGGGTGACCTTTCCATTTTCACTCATTTTTGCCCTTTTTCTTTCAGTGTGCATGATTTTTGATGCCTAATATAGAGTTAGCTATTTCAAACACCCATACATGCATAATTAGCTCTATTTGATCTCAAATTAACTCTTCAATCAATCTCATGCATTCCCTCATCTCTATTTCCTCTCCAGTGATAAGCTATAATTGATTTATCACTCCACAATTAGCTGAGTTCACTGGGTAATTAACCTTGTTAACTCCCCAATCATCCCTGTTAACTCATCAATCAAATAAGTTAATTTCTCAATCAATCCCTTCTTCTAAACCTATAAATACCCCCCTCCCTCAAGCACAAAGGGAGGCAAATTCATTGTGCACACAACTCTTGCTAGTTTTTGCTCTCCAACTTAGCATTCAAATGTTCTCACATGATGAAGGTGCCTTTTGCTTTATTTGTTCAACCAAGAAACATTACACTACCACATTCTATGCCATTATGCTCAACCATATCTCTCATTGAGCTCATTCAAGATTCATCAAAGCTTCTTTTTTGCTTCTTTGTGTCATTTTGTCATCAAGAGGATCTCCAGCTGCCACAAAAGGACTCAAGGTTTCCATTATCAAGGATTTCTAAGGGTAGTGGAGTCACACAAATTTTTGTTTCTCTCATGTTCCTTCATTGTTTTGTTCAATTAATAGTAATTAAAAAATCAAATTTGCTCTTGGGAACAGTAAAACATTGTTTTTTCCTTGATAATTAGATCTTGCATATTAGATTAGTTGCTTTCATATTTCTAGAACTAGAATATTAGAAGAAGCATTTTTCCCTTTCTTTAGATTAGATTACTTCAAAATCATTGAAAACCTAAAAAACATAGGTTAACTTTGCATTAGAAAAATCATATAAGATTGCATACATATTTCCCTGTCATAGATTAAAAGCACTTTTCATTTCTAAAATACTAAAAAAGCACAAAAAATGTTTTGCATATCATTTAGCTTGCATGCATATAGAAACTATAGAATAGACAAGATTGTAAACCCTTGATACCATCATGAGATAAAAATAAAGTCAAACCCTAGGTCGAAACCCTAAATCTAGTTAAGGTTAGCAATCACACAACTTCCTCTATCTCGGCTCTTGAATGTGCCTAGGAGTGAGAGGAGAGTGGGTGAGGGCTATCTATGATGAGATCAAAGAGATTCATCCAAGACCACAATGAGAAACATTTATTCTACCAGAAGGAAACCCATTCACCTCTTATTGTTAGAAGAAACTAGATGCCATATACAACAAGAACTTGTTCAATGCATAGAAAGACAAGAGGACATAAATGACCAGAACCACCTACCCACATAGAGGTGGAATTTAAGAAACCCTAACAGGAGAAGAGAAACCAGTGACCCTTCGTGTCATAGGGTTATCTCAACTACAACTTCAATCGAATGAAACATACAACTAAGCACATAACAACAAAGGCCACAGTACTTGCTGACCCCTCTCTGTGATGTCCAACTCTCCAACAAGCCAGACCTTCACCATGTCTCACCTCTTCTTGACTGGCTACTTCCACGTGAGCGAGAATGATGTGGCAGATCGTCCTGTGACAAGGATGGAAAGGGTCCGTGTGCATGCTGAAATACGACCTGACAACCCTAGGAAACCGGAGTCACAATTTTGAGAATACAAGAACATCAAGGAACTCAAAACAAAGATAAAGCAAAATGACTTTCATCCAAAACTGTCAGTAACCTCTTTTTATCCTCTTGGCATCAAGTTTATATATTGATGCCTTGACTTACCTTTGAATATGAGGTGTTTCTTTGATGTTCCGCCCTACATTGTTATTCTTCTATATTGGCATCACTGGTTTATTATGTTTCAAACACGTATGCACTCTAAGATTGGCATATTAATGTATTGTTGATACTGCCATAATGAGGAATTCAATACATCACCTAGTGAAGAGGTTTATTATTAAAACTTAACTGCACTATATGTGAACACATTTGTCAACCATCTCTTATTCTACTGATGTCTTCTTGGTGTAAATATGACTTGACATGTTCAACATCTTCCCAAAACCATTATTGATATGTCTTTGCTGAAGATTGAGGAATACAAACAATGCAAATTCATTTTCAAATATCTCCTATGTGGTTGGTGGCATGAAGACTTCGCTGCAACCCTCTTAACAAGATAATCTAACAAACACTTTGATATGACCAATGAGTTTCATTATTGCATAAATTGCCTTGTCACTTGGTTATAGAATTTGTCTATTAGTGCCTTTAATTTTTTCACATGTTGTGGCCTCTTTAAATTGTCATGTTTTCCTTATCTCTCCATGATGTTTCATTTTAGAAGGATGACTTATATGAGGTGTCTCCATATTAAAGTCAAGAGGCTTAAAATGTAACATATCTAAAAGTATTTATTTGTATTCAGATGTTCCTTTTCACACAAAGCTTGGAATATTCTTTGAAGGATTTCATTGCATCAGTAACCTTTACAAGTTCAGCAATTGGTTTTTCTTGATGGATTGCTAAGAACATACCCTATACTTGGGTCATAGTGGCCAGCTCCTTAGGACTAAAATCACCAATCTTGAACTTGCAAGCACTTCTTAGGAAGACAACCAAGTTCACTTTGTATGTCTTTAATCGCTAAACATTAGCTTGATGACCCTCCTGTGAACAATTTCTATGACGATGGTCCACTACAATGCCTATATAGTTGGAGCTAACTTCTTAGGAATTTTAGTTGACTTAAGTTCCTTGAGTGAGAATCCCCTGCTGGTGTGAACTTTGAGGGAAGGTCACATATACCACACCTTTGTACTTGTTCACAACAAAAGTCTCTACATGATTTATGGAAACTTTGCTTATCTCTTCCCAAGCTTGAGAGATGTTGATAAATCCACACACACCAAAACTTAGAAAAACAACTAAAAATCATTTTGGTTGATCTGGATTGTAGATTCACCTGGGATGCTCCTACATCAGACATGCTGGGTAGGAAAATTTTGTGAGTAGGACTCACAAAATGGAGTTGGGTAATAGAACTACCCTTTCAGGTTGTAAACAACCTGTAGTGAACTCCATCTCTGATCTAGGCGTAGAAAACTTCTTCCACCTCTTCCAACACTTAGTTGGGAAAAGTACCATCCTCGTCTACCCATTATATGCTGACTTCATTTTCCCACCATCATCTGTCCTCCTCCACCAAAAGTTCACTCTCCTCCTCCAAATCCTCACTCCTCTCTTCTCCTCCTTCACCTTCATGGGACTTAACCCACCATAGACAGACCACTTCCACCAAAACCCTATAGCATCTTTGACAAACTGTATGCACAAACTCATAGCATCAAAACACAAATCTTTCTCTACAGTAATCTCCATTTTTTCTATATACTTTTCCTCTTTTATAATCATATTTAAAAACAAAGTAATATCATCGTCATACATATTTACATTATCCTCCTTCATGGCTACAACATTAATTTTCTTGATGATATCTCTCACATCATTCTTAGCTGCAACATTTTGTTCTATATCCTTTGTTGCAATAGTGAACTTTGCATTCCATTCTTCTTCAATTGCCAACAACCTTATCAACAAATCACCCTCATCTTCATTATCTTCATGATATGCTTCAAACTCTTTGTATTTCATCACTACGATCATATCCTCTTCATCATCTTCAACCCCTACTGTTCCAGGTATATCCTATATTTCATCTTTCTTCTCTTTCACTACCATCTCATTACTTGCTCGTTGCATAGCCTCTATTCAATCCATCCTCGCATGTATATCTACCACCATTGCCAAAATTTTCCTCTCTTCATACTACCTCCATCCATCCCATAGGATGGGCTTCTTCCTCATCAATATCCCCATCTCATTCACTACTGCAATCTCATCTCAATTTGCTATTCTTCGTGGCTCTTTAGCTCCCAACTGCTTAGGACTTCACAAACCTGCAATAGCTCTCCACCGAGATGTTCATAACTGCCTTCTCTCCTGTTGGTCCTGGTGGATCCTCTCCATGCTCAAGACTACTAGCTTTGATACCATATGGTGCAGAAAGAAACTCCCATTGATAAAACAAAACTTACACAAGCACAAAATTGTACCAACCAAAATATTCTTCATTCAAATTAAAATTTCAACATCAACAAGATACATAATTGTAATGAAAAAACCATTATTACAAGATTTACTAAACTTGGCTTTTTACTGTGATCCTATCTACAAGGTCTCATCTCTTCAACCTTTGATCTGCACTCTGCAACTTATCTCTCATACCACCTTCAGCATTCTCTCCTCAATCTACAATACACTTGTATCACCTCACAAGGCTTCCTATCCCTCCTCTCTGTACCCTTAGTTGCATTGACTTGCATTCTTTGCAGAAGTTCTATCTCCTACTCTCTAGCTGATCCTCTATTTTCTCTTAATGGCTAATAACTTCATTTTTGAGCAACAAGGCTTTTTCTAACTAGCAAGATATGTTCCATCTCCTTTGATACTGTGGAACATCAAGGGACTCTGAACAAAGATAATACCAAATGAATTTCATCGAATTATTCCAATAGATTCTTTCTATCCTTGTGGCATCAAGTTTCTATTATTTTTCCTTGACTTACCTTCAAATATGAGGTGTTTCTTTAATGTTGCACCCAACACTGTTATTCTTCTCTATTGGCATCACTAGTTTATTCTATTTTAGACATGTATGGACTCTAATATTGGCATATTAATGTATTGTTGATACTACCACAATGAGAAATTTAATACATCACCCAATGAAGAGGTTTGTTATTAAAACTTAACTGCACTATCTGCAAACACCTTTGTCAACCATCTATTATTCTTCTATTGTCTTCTTGGTGTAAATATAACTCAACATGTTCAACGTCTTCCCAAAACCATTATTGATATGTCTGTGTTGAAGATTAAGGAATACAAACAATGTAGATTCATTTTCAAATACCTCCTACATGGTTGGTCATGTGAAGACTTTATTGCAATCCTCATAACAAGATAAGCTGACAAACACTTTGACATAACCAATGAGTTTCATCGTTGCATAAATTTCCTTATCACTTGTAATAGAATTTGTCTATGGATGCATTTAATTTATTCACATGTTGCAACTTATTTAAGTTGTCATGTTTGCCTTATATCTCCATGTTGTTTCATTTCAGAAGGATGATCTATATGAGGCATCACCATATTGAAGTCAAGAGGCTTAAAATGTAACTTATCTGAAAGTATTTGTCTATATTCAGATGTTCCTCTTTTCACACGAAGCTTGGAATATGCTTTGAAGGATTTCATTGTATCAGTAACCTTTACAAGTTCAGCGGTTGGTTTTTCTTGATGGATTGCTAAGAATGTACCCTATACTTGGGTCATAGTGGCCAACTCCTCAGGACTAAAATCACCAACCTTAAACTTGCGAGCACTTCTTAGGAAGGCAACCAAGTTTGCTTTGTATGTCTTCAATCGCTAAACATTATCTTAATGACCCTCCAGTGAACAGTTTCTGTAATGACGTTCCACTGCAATGCCTATAGTTAGAGCTAACTTCTAAGGAATTTTATCTGACTTAAGTTCCTCGAGCAAGAATCCCCTACTAGTGCGAACTTTTAGGGAAGGTCACATATACCACACCTTCGTACTTGTTCACAACAAAAGTCTCTACATGATTTATGGAAACTCTGCTTATCTCTTCCCAAGCCTGAGAGATGCCTGTAAAGCCGCACACACTAAAACTAAGAAAAACAATTAAAAATATTTTTAGTTGATGTGGATCGTTGATTTGCCCAGGATGGTCCTACATCAAAATTTTATTTTTCTTAGATTTTAAAATACAAAATCAAACACCTACTTTGCTTACACATTATGTGGAGAGTACTTGATTCTCTGGCTAAGTGAATATTATTTTCACATATGAACACACTTTTTACAGAAGGCTTTCTTCTTTAATTGACTATAAAGGCATGGTTTTCTTATTATTTTTTAAGGGCGGCGACATCTGGGAACCAACTGCCACTACTTCCCATTTGTACTTGCATTTGTTTTTTGCTTAAGCTTTCTTGTTGTTAAACTAGTCTCTTCAAACTTGAATTAGCTCTATAGTATTAAGTCTCCAAATATTTCATTAATAAGAAAACTCTCCTAGAAAATTAACATAGCAACCCTTCTAGACTACTAACACCTAGGATACAATGGGAGTATAAAATTATTGAAATAACTACATCGTTTGTCAAACTTTTGAAGCTTCTTTTTCTCATGCATTTTTATACTAAACAAGAATATATACAATTATATTAGAGACTATATATTATATATAAAATAAAAATAATTAAATAATAAATATTAAATATGTTTAGTTTATCCTTCTTAAGATAGAAGAAGTGATGAAAACATAAAATAAAGGCATATTTTATATAATGTAAATTATTTAATATATTTTAAAAATAATATTATAAATTATAAAATCATTTATTTATATTAAATATTTATTTATAATATAATCATATTTATTTTATATATAGTATTTAATAATTAATATAGTTATATTTGTTATTATTTAGCATATTTTATATATTGTAAATTACTTAGAAATGAGATAGAGAGACATAGAGGAGGATAGAGAAAGAGAAGATAGAGAGAGAATGAAAGAGAGGAAGAGAGAAAGAGAGGTAGAGGAAGAGAGAAGGGGAGAGATGGAGAGATAAAGGGATACACAAAGGGATATGAAAAGAGAAATGGAGAGAGATAGAGAGAAAGAAAGAGAGAGGAAGACAGAAATAGAGGTAGAGGAAGAGAGAAGGGAAGAGATAAAGAGATAGACATATTTAATATTTATAAATTAATTATATTTATTTTATATATAATATATAGTCTCTAGTATAATTGCATTTATTATTGTATAGTAAATTTTATATAATGTAAATTATTTAATATATTTTAAAAATACTATTATATTATAAATCATTTATTTATATTAAATATTTATTTATAATTTAATCTTATTTATTTTATATCTAATATAGTTATATTTGTTATTATATAGCATATTTTATATAATGTATATTATGTAAAAGTGAGATAGAGAGACATAGAAGAGGCTAGAGAAAGAGAGATATAGAAAGAGGGGGGAGAGAGGAAGTGAGATAAAAACATGGAGGAGGATAGAGGAAAAGATACATAGAAAGAGATGGAGATAGAGAGAATGAAAGAAAGAGGAAAAGAGAAAGAGAGGTAAAGGAAGAGAGAAGGGGAGAGACAGAGAGATAAAGAGATACATAGAGAGAGAGAGAGAGGAATAGAGAAGTGGAGAGAGACAGAGAGAATGAAATAGAGAGGTTGAGAGAAAGAGAGATAGAAGAAGAGAGAAGGGGATAGATAGAGAGATAGATGAATATACACACACACATAGAGGGGAAGGAGCTTGTAGAGAGGAATAGAGAAAGAGATTAGTCATGCTAACTAATTGGATGCATTTCGTCATTTAGAATAAAAATGAGTCAATATTGTTTGCATAAATGTTTTTCCTACACACTAAAATTACTTAGAGGCTACCAATTACATTTTAAGACACTCTCAAAACAATGGAGGCAACTAGACAAATACACTAGAAAACAAGCATGGTCAACCATATAATGCAATGTGGTCTCCACCTTCCTGACACTTTTCAATGGCACTATTTAGAGAAGAATAATGATTTCACTATATAATTAAAGTTTCAATAATGCTTTCCACTCTGACAAACATGGGGCTAAGAATCTACTCCAAAACATATGAATCCAAAGGAAATGTGTAAATGCCCTCTTAAATTATAGGTACAAAAGAATAATAGTAACAAAAAATTAAACAAAAGAACACAAATACTAAGAAACCATAGTGAAAAACCAACAATTATGTTTAAATTTGGTTAATTTCTATCGTAATTAATACTGCTAATATTTAGTATTTATAACTTAATTATATTTATTTTATATAATATATAGTCACTAATATACTTGTATTTATTGAACTTGTATAGTATATTTTTGAGTAATTGTGTTGTCGATCTCTTATTTATTATTATTTATGCAATTACGATTGCTTGGCTTAAGATGAGCTCTAGGAGATTGTATTAGCTATAGCATTTAGTATTGTAAGATGGTCAATATGTAATGTTAGCAGTTAAGCAATTGGTAATATTAAAAATGTATTTTTGAGGAAAACAACTAAATGATCCATATTCTTTGCATCCTTCTATGCTTGATGTGGTTACTAACACCAAGCATTGTGTTTCTTTTACTGATATAATTGCATGCTTTGTCACACCACCATGGAGAACTCACTACAACTTCAAATGGATTTTATTGCATTAAAAATATGAAAATATCTCTACCTTATGTAATCATCTACAACATCATACTAATGCTCTATCCTTCAATACACATGCATTGGATACTACCCTAAATACTATAATACAAGGAACACCTATGTTAGTGATGAAAACCCAAATTCTATAAACCTTGTATTACTCCTATTCATACAAGGAACATTTACTGTAAATACTATATATTTTAAATGTAAATTAAAAATGCTTATTATACATTACAAAAAACAAAACACAATTGTCATTGTCTCATCTTGAAATAATTATGAATTTTTGTTTCTATATTTTATTCCACAATTTATTGTTTCCATTACTAATAGCCTATCGACAAACCCATTGTGCAAAAACTCTGTGCAACTGCTAGTTTAATTCTTATGCCAAAGGAGTTCCCTCTTTGAGGTAAACCGACCTGGCGTGTGATATCAACAACAATGAATGAGATTCCTGCAGAAGGAATGCAAGATGATGAAAAAGATCTTGAGCATTCATTTTATTTCACCGTCTTTATTTTTTTCTCCCCTTTTTAAGTCATTTTCTTTTGCCATCTGTGTTTTCATTTGCTATTTTCTTTTCATTCACAATTCCCTCAGCCTAACACGAAGTACCTATATGATGCTCACTCCAAGTCCCATTCATCTCTCCTTTTAGTTGTAGGCATATTCTTGAGAAAGGGACCAAATGATATGATATAAATAAAACTACATCATAATCTTACAAATACTTTTCTAATTTTATAAATACTAGGCCTTGCATTTTAAGAAGCTCCATAATGAATTCTTCATAAGTCCTAACAATTTTTTTAAAGGTTCTCTAAATGGAGTTTGATAATTAATATTTAATTATTTATATATTTATATATGTTTCGTTTAATAAAATATTTATATATATTTATAATTCAATATTATATATTTTATGTATAGAATATATAATTATATTAAATTATTATTTTATGAAATTTTTATATAATATAAATTACTATATATTTCTAATACAATGTTATATTATAAAATATTTTATGAGTTGCATAAATGACATGAGTTATAATATATGTGATTGTGATGATAAGTACATATGTTCATGTACCAATTTGGCATAGAGATCTGCTATTAACATCATATGAATATGTTATATTTATTATTATATATTATATTATTATTTATAATATAATATAATAATAATATGCATTTTATTATTATTATTATACTATTTGATGCAGATTCATTATAGGGAGTTTGGAGTGTGTTACATCATCCTAGAGAACTGAAGGGAAATTTGAGTCTCTTTTAGTAGTTTGTGTGGTTGTTTGACCATTATATGTTCATTTAACATGAGATAATCACCATCCACTTGATAGTTTCTCACTAGTTATGGAGTCCATAGTGGGTCTTTAGAGATGTTGTGTATCATCAATATCCCTTTTTTTTTCACCATTGATCTACTCCCACTTGGTAAATTTTTATTGGTTTCAGTGATTTGCAAGACTCACAAGGTGAGGCTCACTTTCATTTTCAGATTTACTGCTTGTCATTGATTTTTTTTGGGGGGATCTTTAATTGTGCCACATGAGAAGGGTTTTGTTTTCCTTAGAAGATCATAAGATTGTAGGGGGGTGCATACATGGAGTTGTGGGACCCAAAAGTCACCACATGACTTTTTGGTCCCATGCAGACTATAATGCACTCATGTTATTACTTGCTAAAAGCAAAAAAAAGCATAAAACACAAGGTCCACAACCATTTCTATAGTCATAGGAGGAAAAAACTAGTGCAAAACCGTGAGCACATTGCAAGAAGGGGCAATCAACCAAGTGCTAAGGGTAATTGAAGTTTCTACCATGCCACCTTGCCAATCCCGCTCCTGAAGACATCGTGAAGGTAATGTAGAGGGTGTAGCACTTTGGGCAAGTAAAATAAAAAATAAAAAATAAAATAGTAAAGAGAAATAAATATGTTCAATGGTGAAAACCACTTATTGCAACTCTTTGGGAAAGTACCATGATGAAAACCTAGCAAATAGGCATCATGTGTAGAAGGGAATCACTTGTGTCTATGAGCATGCATCCTTATTCACCCACCATTAAAAATCCCCCTTCACCCAAAACCCTCCATTTCCCCCTAACCCTCAAATCATTTGCTCAAGCTCCCATCCACCAGTTCATTTTATCCCCTTTCATACTCCTTGCCCCTCCAATTCATATTCGCATTCCACTCCCCTCTCCCATCCTCTATCATTCCATCCTCTTTCATCAAATTGCTGTCATAATGATACTTCCCCTCATTTATTGTTTCATCCCATCCCACCATTTCTTCACAACTTGCATTTCATGTCCATCCTCATTATGTATGCCATCCTTTCCTTGATTTTTTACTCAACTGAGGGCATCTCATTGCTAACATTTCTTATGGAATAGTTAAATCAAATGTATCCCCATTGGGGCATGACCTACCTATTGCAAATATGTGCCTATGATGTGTTGTCCTTGATGTCAACATATCTTTTTGTTAGAAATAGAGGAAACAGTGCAGATCAGTGAAGTAGATTGCTCCGCATTTCTAGAGGAATGAAGATCAAAGTACGCGGACCATATGGTTGTGTAGAAGATTGTCTAAAGTAGCTCCAGTTAAGATTTGAAAGGTCCGCATGAATATTTGAAGAAGCTATGGCCATTTGAGTAGAACTGGGTTTTGTAGTGTTCAGAAGTGACAGAGTGACAGGAAATTGGTCCAGATTGCTCTGCAATGAAAACTTATGATTTACGGGTCTAGAGGCATGTTTGGGAAGTCAGTGTGTATCCTCAACTCAAGTGGTTCATGGTTTGGAGGTCTGCAAGCAATATTTCTAGGGTGACAGTCATGACAGATAGTGTTCTTGAGGTACTGAATGAAGATGCAAGTGATTCTAATGATTTGGAGTAGTACGGATGTTATTGTTGAATTCAATGTGCTTGTGGAGGTCTCTGGATCATGTGCCTACTGTGTTGGAGGTCCACAATGCAGATTGAGCTTGTTGTTGAAGATTCTTCCTTGATGTTGTTGTTCTTCCCAGTCTTGGCTGATCGGATGATTCAAGCATGTTGCGAATGATCTAAGAGCAATTATCTTGAGCATAGCGTGTTGATCAAAGAAGATTCAAGTCCCAGAAGATGTTTGGCCAACACTATAAGGATTCGCATAGTCGATGTCATATATAAATAAGCGAAGTGAGGTCGTCAATGGTGGGAGTGTGAGCGAAGATGTGGTAGAGCAGAGCAGAGTAGAGGAGTTATGCGCTTCAATAGGATTGAACCAGACATGAAGAAGATGTTATTTCTTAGTTCATTCTTTCTATGTTAAACATAAAATCATGTAGGCAATGAGCCTCCTGTAGGCAGTGAGCCTCCTGTAGGCAGTGAGCCTCCTATAGGTAGTGATCCTCCTTGAGAAGTGAGCTATGGGCAGTGCCCTAAGGTAAGTGCCTTCCATTTCTTTTAAGTACTTTTAATAGGGTACAAATCTTGTGGGTTAACCCCCACCGTGGTTTTCCCTTAACCGGGTTTCCATGTAAAAATTATGGTGTTATGTGTGTTCATCTTGTTTCTTCTCATGTGTTGTTAATTCATGCTTTAATGTTTACATCATTAATCTGTTTGTAAGTTGATAAAGAAGATTAAAAGTAGAAAATGTTAAAATTGTCAGACAACTGATTCACCCCCCCTCTGAGTTGTCTGACCTAATTCCAATAATTGGTATTAGAGTTAATTTCTCTAAAAGAAGCTTGACCGCTTGAGGAGATCCAAGATGTCAACTTACTAAAAGGAAAGTCTAAGATTTGATGGAACAAATTACTCCCTTTGGAAGGTGCGCATGTAGTGTCATTTGGAATGTATGGGTGATGCCTTTTGGTTAATAACTAAGAATGAATATAAGATTCCAAAGAATGGCCCTACAAGTCTGGATGAACTCAAGGAAGATGAATACAATATTCGATTAAAGAAGCATTATTGAGTGCCCTGACTAGTACAGAAATGACAAATGTTCTAGAATTTAAGACTGCTCATGAAATCTAGAAAAAGTTGGAAACTCTATATGAAGGTGATAAATATGTCAAATGTGCCAAACTATAGAGTCTAAAGGGTAAATATGAAAGGTTGATGATGAGTGAAGATGAAAACATTACTTCCTACATGCAGAAAGTGAATGAACTTGTGACCGGTATCAAGAGTGCTAGTGGAATATTGGAAGAATCAGAGATTGTTGCCAAAGCACTCGGATCCTTACCTACGGCATACAAGCATAAATTTGCTTCCATTGAAGAAATTAGGTCTGTGACAACTGTTACAAGAGATCAATTGGTTGGTAAGCTTTCAACATTTGAAATGAGTGAGTTTGTTGATTCTCTTCCTAAGTCTAAATCTGCATTTAAGGCCAGTGTTCATGGAAAACAAATATATGATCCAGGTGAAAGCTCTTCAGAAAGATCAAATAGATTTGAGAAGGCAAGGAAGGATCTTGAAGATGATGAAATTGAGACTATAGAACTTGAAGCCCTTATTACCAAAAGATTACCGAGGAACTAGTAAGTATGAAGGAAAGTTGCCTTTCAAATGTTTTACTTGTAATAAGATTGGTCATTTTGCCTCAAGGTGTCTGGAGAGGGTTTCAAAGATAAACCCTAATAGATCAAGGGCTCAAAAGAGATGTTACTATGTCCAAGAAGCTAAAGAAGGTGTCACTGATGATGAATCTGATAAGGGAAGTAACTCAAGAAATGAATGGGTGTTCATTGCCATTAAAGAAGAAGATCCGATGTCCACTGAATCTACCAGTTGTGTGAATGTGGAAAGTGCCTTGGCTGGTCAGATTGAAGAAAAGGATGAATGGGTGATTGACAGTGGATGCTCTCATCATATGACTGGTGATAAAAGTAAGTTCATAAGTTTAGAAAGATATGAAGGAGGACTTGTGAAGTTTGGAGACAACTCAGTTGGTAGAATTAGTGGTAGAGGATCCATCTCTTTTGAAGGTAAGAATAACACTAATGATGTTCTGTATGTAGAAGGATTGAAGCATAATCTTCTCAGTGTTGGATAGTTGGTTGACAAAGGGTATGATCTCTGATTCAAGGATGGAAAATACAAAATCTTAGCAAGCTCCAGAACTGTGATTGCATCAGGTACACAAATTAAAGGTGACATCTTTCATTTAAGTGGTACTGGAAAAAGTTGTTTGATTGCTCAGATTGATCAGAGTTGGTTATGGCATAGGAGAATGTGTCATGTGAATTTTGATAATATTATCAAGATAAGTTCTGCTCTGGTTGTGAGAGACCTTCCAAAGCTTGTGAAACCCACTGATAGCATGTGTAGAGAATGTCAATTGGGTAAACAGAACAGAACTTCAATCAAGAGTAAAGAACAATTCTCAAGTGGATTGTTGGAACTTGTGCATACTGATCTATGTGGCCCTGCTAGAATTAGAAGTGTGCAAGGAGATAGATATTTTATGTTGTTGATTGATGATTACTCCCAGATGATGTGTGTTACTTTCTTGAAAGAAAAATCATAAGCCCTTGAAAATTTAAAGCATTCAAGGTTATGGTGGAGAATGAGATTGGTGTGAAGATAAAGTCTCTAAGATCTGACAGAGGTGGAGAGTTTACCTCCTGTGAGTTTGTTTCATTCTGTGAAAAGCATGGAATAAAAAGACAGTCATCTGCTCCTAGGACTCCTCAACAGAATGGAGTTGTAGAAAGAAAGAATCAAACCATTAAAGAAGCTGCTAGGACCATGATGATGGAAGCAAATGTTCCACAAGTCTATTGGAGAGAAGTTGTGAGTACTATTGTCTACACTCTTAACTGGGTGCAAATCAAAGGCAATTCTGGTAAGACACCTTATGAACTATGGTTTGTTCATCCTCCTACTGTGAAATACTTCAGAGTTTTTGGTAGTAAATGCTATATCAAAAGAGATGAGGATCTAGGCAAGTTTGATGCAAGAAGTGATGAAGGAATATTTTTTGGATACTCTACTCAAAGCAAGGCATACCGGTACTTCAACAAGAGATTGAAAAAGATTATTGAAAGTGCTAATGTCAAGGTTGATGAGAGCAAAGAAAGACCTTCCAAGCCTTGTGGATATGATTTAAATGATCAAGATGAAAGTCTAAGTCAAGGAGAGCAAGTTCAAACCCGGACTCAAATCCAGATTGATCTAGAAAATCCAGTGATTCAAGAAGTTAATGTAAATATTGAGGAACAAGCTTAAGAATCAGAAATTCAAATAACTCCCAAAACCCCAGGTATGTAAGTTTGAATCATTCTGAAGATCAAATCATAGGAGACAAGAATAAAGGTGTTCAAACTAGAAGAAGGATTATTGAAGATAAAGTTGAGTTTTGTTTGATTTCAAAGATTGAACGAAAAATAGTGAATGGAGCTTGTAATGATGGAAACTAGGTAAAAGTAATGGAAGAAGAATTAATGCAAATTGAAAAGAATCATACTTGGGATCTTGTTCCTAGACTTGGAAACACAAAATGTAATTGGAACCAAATGGGTCTTCCAGAATAAACTAAATGAACATGGTGAAGTTGTGAGAAATAAAATAACATTCGTATGTAAAGGACATTATCAAGTAGAGGGAATTGATTTTGAAGAAACATTTTCTCTGGTGGCAAGAATTGATGCAGTTAGATTATTTCTTGTATTTGTTGCATTCAAAGTTTTCAAAGCTTACTAGATGGATGCCAAGTCAGCATTCTTGAATGGAGAATTAGAGGAAGAAGTCTACATTGAGCAACTGGAAGGATTCTAGTTGTTTGACCAACAAGATATGGTCTGCAGATTGAGGAAAGCCCTGTATGGACTTAAACAAGCTCCAAGAGCCTGTTATGCAATATTAGATAAGTATCTGCTAAAGCTAGGATTTAGCAAAGGCATTGCTGACAGTAATCTTTCCTTCAAGATTGATCATGAGCACATCTTAATTGTTGAGATATTTGTTGATGATATCATTTTTGGTGGAAATGGAAGCATGTGTAAGAAATTTGCTGATCAGATGTAAAGTGAATTTGAGATGTCCATGTTTGGTGAAATGAATTTCTTCTTGCAAATCACTCAGTCAGATAAATGTATCTTCATATCTCATTCTAAATATGTGAGGGAATTGTTGAAAAAGTTTGGAAGGGAGGACTTAAAACCGGTAAGTACTCCTATGGTGACTAGATGCAAGTTGAGTAAAGATGATGATTCACTTAAGGTAGATTAGAAAAGGTATAGATCAATGATTGGAGGATTGCTTTATTTGACTCAGACCATACCTGACATTATGAATGTAGTTGGACTTGTTGCCAGATTTCAAGCTAATCCCAGGGAATCCCATGTTGTAGCAGTCAAAAGAATGTTTAGATATCTAAAGGGAACATCTGATTATGGCTTATGGTATCCAAAGGATAATGACTTCACTCTTCATGCATATATAGATGCTGATTGGGTAGGAGATGTGGATGACAGGAAAAGAACTAATAGTGGTGCATTCTTCTTGGGAAGGAGATTAGTTTCTTGGTTGAGCATAAAGTAGGAGGCAATATCTCTGTCTACTACAGAGGCAGAGTATATAGCAGCAACAAGCAATTGTACTCAAGTCTTGTGGATGAACAAATGTTGAAGGATATTAGAATTATGTTTGAAGAGCCTATTACAATCTTCTCTGATAATTCAAGTGCAATAAACATCTTAAAGAATCTGGTGTTGCAATCAAAGACAAAGCACATATCCATCAAGTTTCACTTTTTGAGAGAGAAAGTAAGTGAGAATGAAGTCAAAATGGATTTTGTTTCTTCAAAGGATCAGATTGATGACATATTCACCAAGCCTCTACCTAAGGATACTTTTGAGTATCTCAGAGGGAAGCTAGGGGTTATTACCCCTCCTGTTCAGAACTAAGATGCACTAGTGTGCATCAGTCTAGAGGAATTCACAGTCATATCTTGATCCAGATTGATGCTAAGAAGATACTACTTAGGGGGAGTAGTCAGTATGCATTTTGGAGATCAATCTAACAAAAAGGGGAGAAAAGATTGCAAATATGTGTCCTTTTCTATTGATGTCAAAGGGGGAGAGAAGTCATGTGAAAAATTAGTTGCTGATGAAAGGGGGAGCAATGAAGAAAGTGGTTGCAGAAGTGATAAGAGAAAAGGGGAGAAATCCTTGTCTTGATGGTTGAATCAGTTTTTCACATCATATGTTGCCATCAATGAAAAAGGGGGAGATTGTTGCAAATATGTGCCTATGATGTCTTGTAATTGATGTCAACATATCTCTTTGTGAGAAACAGGGGAAATAGTGCAGATCAGTGAAGTAGATTGCTCCACATTTCCAGAGGAATGAAGATCAAAGGACACGGACCATATGGTTGTGTAGAAGATTGTCTGAAGTAGCTCCAGTTAAGATTTGAGAGGTCCGCATGAAGATTTGAAGAAGCTATGGCCATATGAGGAGAACCAGGTTTTGTAGTATACAGAAGTCATAGGAAATTGGTCTAGATTGCTCTGCAATGAAAACTTATGATTTGCGAATCTAGAGGCATGTTTGGGAAGTTAGTGTGTATCCTCAACTCAAGTGGTTCATGGTTTGGAGGTCCGCAAGTAATCTTTCTAGGGTGACAGTCATGACATACAATCTTCTTGAGGTACCAGATGAAGATACAAGTGATTCTGATGTTTTGGAGTAGTGCGGATGTTATTGTCAAATTTAATGTGCTTGTGGAGGTCTTTGGATTGTGTGCCTACTATGTTGGAGGTCCTCATTGCAGATTGATCTTGTTGTTGAATATTTCTTCCTTGGTGTTGTTGTTCTTCCCTGTCTTGGCCAACCGAATGATTCAAGTGTGTTTTAGAGGATCTAAGAGAAATTCTTTAGAGCATAGCATGTTGATCAAAGAAGATTCAAGTCCCAGAAGATTTTTGGTTGACACTATAAGGATTCGCATAGTCGATGTCATATATAAATAAGAAAAGTGAGATCGTCAAAGGTGGGAGTATGAGTGAAGATGAGGTAGAGCAGAGAAGAGTGTGAAAGCAGAGCAGAGGAGTTATGCGCTTCAATGGGACTGAACCATGCATGAAGAAGATGCTATTTCTCAGTTCATTCTAATGGTGATTGATTGTCATTGATGTCAAAAAAGGTGTTGAGTCTTCATATGGTAGGATGTGTTCTTGTGTTCTTGTGTTTGGTCTTCATATGACAAGATGTCATGTTTTAGGTGTTCATCATGATCTTCATATAGTTGAGGTGAATTCAGATGTGGCATTCAATCAGGATCATTATATTATGGATGTCTTCATCATAAATAGTTCATATGCTCTTGTAGAGTTGTTTATAGTTGGTGTTACAGGATGTGCTCATCATCATACATTACGCTTTCAAGATATGCCTCAAGACAAGGTTGTTGGTGATATATTGTTGTTGATGTGCCTCAAGGTTGACGCGGGTTGATAAGGTTGATAGTGTTTTATTCTTTATCTCTTGATGCTCTTTATAATGAGATTATATTAGGGTGTCAAAGTTTCTCATTTTCATGATGAGTTCATATTGATTCTTGAGTGTTGCTTCATGCTTCAAGTAAGTTGCTTGCTAAAGGAATGATGGTTATTCTTGTAGATCATATTTTTCATCATGTCATGGTGTTGGTATGGTCCTAATGTCAGATGCTCTTGAATGAATAGTGAGCTTCTTGTATCATGACATCCTCTGTATCATTTAGTGGCACTTTGACACTCTTTGTATCATGAGATAAAGCAGAGTTATTAATTCAAGGTTGAGATGTGTTTTCAGGACTCAGTATTGCATTAGTGAAGATGTAAGAGTGAAGAAATGAAGGTATGCAAAATGGAGGAGATGGAAATCCATTTGTGTATTTCAGGAGATTTTATGAGAAGTTTTGAAAATGAAATAGAAGATGAACAGTTTGATAAATTAAATTGTGAAGTTGATTCAAAGAAGAGAAGATACATGGTTGTGTTGTTTTACATGGAAGATGAGAATTGAAGAATATGAATGTGAAAGGTGAAGGGTTATTCAAGTTGCATATAATTGTTTTACAGGTACATTGATGGTGTGAGTATATAGATAAAAGTGCATTGAAGACATCTTTGAGAAAGTATTACAAATAATTTTTGTATGTATGAGATCATGTTTTTACAGATATGGAGAGTGACAAGATCATCATCAGATGTTTGTATGAGAGTTTGTGTAAGGATAAAAAATGTTGTGATGAAGATCTCCTTGTGCAACAAACTTTTAGATTGAATCACAAAGACAATATACAATTGACTGCATCAGGTGAATTGTTATGTAGAGATAATTAGGTGAATGAATTGTGAATTGATTGAACATAGATAATGAGACTAGTATGCAGATTGGTTTGAGTGTGCTCAGAGATGACAGGTCATGAATGGTGCAAATCAAATTGAGAAGCAATCATGTCTTGCACATTATTTTGATGAGAACAATTGAATTGGTTAGTGAAACCTTTCTATGCCAATGAGGCTTGTGGTTAGTGAGACCTCTGTATGTGCTAGTGAGGCATCTTGTAAAGCTAGTGAAGCTTCTTTGGTCAGTGAGACCTTAATGTAACCAGTGAGGTTTTGAATAAGCCAGTGAGGCAACTTTGAGTGGTTTTTCTACCTCAAGAGGGTTTTCCACTCTAGAAATTTCTGTCATAATTTGTCTTTATGAGTGTACTTTATAGTGCTTTACTCACATGTCCTAATTCATGTTTATACATTATCATATTTGTGCATATATGTTTAACAATTCATTGATGTCCTCCTCCTTCTTTGTCTTGTAAATTAAAAGTTTGCAAAAAGTTAAAAAATTTCACAACACTGATTCACCCCCCCTCTCAGTGTTGTCCTAGACTTCAACACATTCTTTCTATGTTAAACATAAAATCTTGTAGGCATTGAGCTCTAGGTAGTGCACCCTAAGGCAAGTATCTTCCATTTATTTTAAGTACTTTTAACAGGGTACAAATCTTGTGGGTTAACCCCCACCATGGTTTTCCCTTAACTGGGTCTCCACATAAAAATTCTGGTGTTATGTGTGTTCATCTTGTTTCTACTCATGTGTTGTTAATTCATGCATTAATGTTTACATCATTAATCTGTTTGTATGTTGATAAAGAAGATTAAAAGAAGAAAAGGTTAAAATTGTTAGACAACTGATTCACCCCCCCTTTCAGTTGTCCGACCTAATTCTAACACTACCCACCTTCATCTATAATCATATTGCATCCCTCTAGGTACTCACATTATGTTCACTCATTCACCCCGTGTTTGGAATCTTCCACCCATCTCTCCATCCCCTCCCAACTATCCCTCATAAGGTCCTACCCATACATCACCATTTCCTTCCATCCATCCACCTCATTATCATTTACCTCCATACATCCACCTCAAAATTACCTTTATCATTATCCATATTCTTCTAAGTCACAGGGGCAACTTTTTATTCTTCTTTAACACAATTCCACTTAGTCACAACATTGTATCGAAGAGGGGCAAAATGTAGACACTTGGAATTTGTCCTAGCACAACCTTATTCTAAATTAATAAAAGGATCGCATTATTTAGTTAATTTATCCCCACTAATGTATCTCACTTACTAATTAAATAATAAACTTATTATTTAATTAACCATGTTCCCTCTCACACATAATTAAATAATTTTATTATTTAATTATCGATGTTTCCACCTCACACGACAAATGACTATTTTCACTCCAATGTACCTCCACCTTTTCTTAAATTAAATGGGACACATGTTGCATGACTACAAAAAAATCTCCTTAATCCTAGGAAAAATCATCTCATGCATCCTCCACCATTGATCTTCTCATCTCATCTCCACTATTGATCTTCTTCCCTAAAAATATATAAATAAGAGATTCATGTTGTCACTTCATCATCCACTTTTTTGCTATCCATATGTTGTCATTTTATCATCCATATTTGTGCTAATTATATGCTATCAAAATAGTGACTATTTAAGCAAAGAGCATCCACATTTTCAAGACATCCCAAAGCAAATCTACTTTTGACAAAATAGATTTTGTGGTGTTGGATTTTATTGTTCATTTGCTAGTTTAAGTTTCCATTTTTATTTCTCTATCTGAGGTTTTCGTTCAATTTTTTAGAGTTAGCTTATGATTTTGTTAGATAAATGTTTTCTAATGATTATTTGAGTTTTGCATGAAAATAAATCCCTACCTTAGTTTTTTCTAACTTGAATTCATTTACATGAAGTGACAATGAATGCAATGTTCCAAAATGCTTCACTTTCATTTAGTGAAAAGGTGCTAGGAGTGAAATTTTGTATTTTGCATCTCGTGAAATTGAACCAATGATGCCAACAGATCTAGATGGGTGGATAAATGCTAGTGAAAGCCTCATTTCATTCCCTAGGTCTCCTGATCCTTTTAGGCTACATTGGACTGGGGGAGTCTCTTAAGAGCCTTAAGAGAAAAAAGCTGTCAAACTTTGACATAGTGATTCTCAAAATATGTGGTACCTAAGAATATTTAATTTGGACCTGCATGTAGATGTTAGGTCCATATACAATAGCCCATCTCATTTTCTATAAACTCTAAATTGTTTGACCATGCCAATAATGAATCTATTCTTACAAAATACCTCATTTTAGAGCAATGTAAAGTTGTCAATAGCCATATTTTTTCTTCTGATTTGGGACCAAACTGATAGTGCCAATATGTCATGGTGGATGATTTAAATCTAGTGGAGATCTTATTTTTTCTTAAGGTCTCCAGATCCTTCCAAGATACATAAGATTGAGAGAGTCTCTTAAGAGCCCTAAGAGCAAAAAGTTGTCAAACTTTGATACAGTGATTCTTGAAATTTGTGGCTCCTAGGAATGTTTCATTTGCACATATGGATTGATGTTAGGTCTATCTATAATAGCCTATCTCAATTTTTATCAACAGCAGACTATTTCATCATGCCAACAATGAATGCATTCTTGCAAAATGCCTCATTTGAGAGAAATGTAAAGTTGCTAATAGCCATATTTTTTCTTTCACACCTCATGGAACTAAACTAATAGTTCTAACATGTTGAGGTGAGTGGTTTAATGCTACTGGAGGCCTCATTTCATTTCCCAAGTCTCCCAATACTTCTAGGCTACACATGTCACATGAATAGGTCAAGAAGGAATGACTTCTTGGAGGAGGTAGAAACCAAGCAATACAACAAGAGGAGGCAAGGATCTCCCAATGCTACCTGAGGAGTGCCAACATGCACTATCATTACATCCTCTCCTTTAGCCCTATGGTGGAGACTATGTGTTAGCTCTTTAATATAAATTGGGCAAGGTACATTACCTTAGTTATCAAGAAACCCCTATAAATGTGCCACTTCATGTGCCACATTATTGGCTTAGACTTGAATCTATAATAAACCATTGGAAATTATAATTGACTTGGTATATAAATAGAAATGCTTATCAATATAAGCATTCAAGAAAATATGAGTTTCTATCTTCCAAATTGAAAACAAGATTTCCACTCAAAAATCATGTCAAATTTAGGTGAACTTGGTGAGTAATAGTAGCCAATCTCCCAATACTAAATTATGGCTGGAAAACAACTTAGGCCGAAAAGGTTTGAAAAATCATAAATTTAGAACAATGTAGATGGGATTCTTAAGAAAAACTAAAAAAAATGTTTGTAAGGTCCAAAATTGCAACCCTAAACTTTTAACACTATAAATTATCCTCATTTTAGTGGCCATTCTGATAGTTTATTTTAGGGACCGTTTTAACCCTCTTTCCTAGCCCAATTCCTACTCCAAATGCCAAACCTGTTTTGTGAATTTATTTTTTATATAATGTATTGTAATGCTTCTTGTGTTCAATGTGACCATTTTGTGATGTTTCCCATGTGTATCATATTAGACTCTAGAGCAAAGTCATGTGGAATTTTGCACATCCATGCTAACATCCCCCAATTGTATAGTTGTGCAAGCTCCATTTGGCACTAAAATTGACATTATTCATGCTTTCTATTTATAACAGATGCTTGGTCTAAACATGTACATTTCCAACAATCATATTTTTTATTCCCTTTCTAAGTTGAATGTTCTTGGCATGCAAGTTAGACTCTCTTGTCTCTCACATCCTCCATGATCGGTTCACATGTAAACTTCCTTTTCCTACAATTTCTAGCTTCTCCTCTAATATTTTAGAGCACCCTACAATAATTCTAGCATTCTACAATACGTCCTTGGTTTTGTGAAGCTTCCTACATGCCATTGAACTACATCTTTAGGACGTTTTTGTATTCTTTTCCTCTTTCTTTCTTATGTTTGTATTGTATTATTTCTTTGGCATCTTTGGATTACTCATCTCCTACTTTCCATTTTTTTTAAAGATAATGAGCCTGGTAAAGTTATTAACACGACCGTTGATGCTGGTACGACACGCCCTCCGGCTCCACACAATGCTTTTTCCCATAGCTATGAACTGGTGAGGCCACAACATGGGGGAGCTCATCCCTAAGAAAGAACACTTCAAACCCGCGAGCACATTGGCCCAGCGAAGGCGTAACACTTGCGAGCTGGTTGGCCCAGCGGGGGTTTGAGCTCTGGTGGCCGCCACTACAACCGAGCAACTTAACCATCGAACCACGCCCTTATCGACATCTCCTACTTTCCATTACCATGGACACTAGAGTATTAATATTTTATAAACCTAAATTTTAGTACTTTAGATTATTCTAGTATGTTGTTCTTAGTCTTAGATGCACATAGGCTAAGCACACACACTTAATCCATTTTTCCCCCATTCCATTGATTGCTAGTGGAGGTTAAAAGACCAAACTAAGGGCCTGACCATTTTGGAAAGATCCTTTGTAGTCACAAACATTTTTAGTCCTAGAAATAGGTTATTTTGAAGACGCAATTTGCAATGAAGGTTTGCATCACTTTCTTCTTTATCATTATTCCATTTAAATTGGTTGTCTTAGATTAGTTTTTGGTATTTTTAAAATTTTTCTATTAGTTTCCAAATTATTTTTCTATGTTATTTTTCCTTCTAGTGTGTAAGCATATAATATTTTGAGAAGATACATTTATTTTCTATGATCCCAAGACTAAAACTTGGAACTAGGATAACAACATGCATCTTAGACTGCAACACAAGCACACTAGCATCTATACCCAAGAGCTTCTATGTCCACTTTCCAAATTTCTTGTTATTTTAATTTCATTGTTCTCTAACTCATTTATACAATGTATTCTTCTATTTCCAACATTTCATATTTTCCATTTCTGTTGGGAATTAAGGCTTCTCAACCTTTGTAAATTCCTGATGTTGTATTTATTTATCCCATGTTGAGTTGCAATAGTCGGTACCTTGTGTTCATGCAGCAGGATAAATTTTGGTGACTTTGGCAGCCACAGTTTCCCCCTTGAATAATTAATGGGGGTTTGGGGGCAGTGCCCCCAAGACGGGGTTAAGGGGACGTAGCCCCTTGCGGGGTTCCAGGGGTAGCCCCTTGCTATCAAGGGAGGTTATGACACGTTGTAAGAGGAATACGATAGTTTTAGTCAGTGTATGATAGATTCTCTTATAGCTGTAAGTGCTATCAATTATGATGGATTCTATGACAACTGTAAGGTGCATAAGAGCATCTATCATAGTCTATCTTGGGACAAGGCGCCCACATTGGAATGAGATGTTGGACAAGTGTCTTTAGGCGTGGGTTTTGGGGCATGAGTCCAAGATGGATGCTCATCTCTAGAAGGTTCCATATTTGCCTTGTAAACTCTATAAATATAGGTGCTTGGATGGGAGATATATAGTTTTTGTACAAGTACTGTTATGCTTCCGAAATATCTCCATATTTGACATTTGAAGACTCCTGAAAGAGCATTGGCTCTGAAACTATATTATAATATGTTATTGTTTACTATAATACATTTGAGCTATGGTTTGGAGTGTGGGGTTTTCACCTGTAAGGGTTTTCCCCACGTATATCTTGTCTCTTTCTCTCTTCTGTCTACTTTTTGTGTGTATGTGTATTACTACAATATCTCTGTTATTGTGTAAATAATGTTGTAACTGGAAAGGTTAATTTGAATTTGCACTCTACTTCCCTCATTAGATTAGCATAGGAAGTGTGTTCCGCATACCTTGCTTCCTTTAAATTTCTAATTTTATGAATGTAGTATAAGTTTAAAGTAGGTTAAAATTTAAATTACATTCTGGTGAACTTGACACTTAAACACACAAACCATTTCTTTCTCCATCCATTTTTTGCCAAAAATAAAATAAAATAAAGTTCTTTCCTCATTTTTTTGGGACATTACCCCAAACCCCATTCTATAGCCCTAAAGGAGAAAAATATCAGTCTTTGTCTAGCTTTTCAACACCTTTTTTCAATAATTTTCTATCTCCCATATTTTCTCGTGGATCCTTCTAGTTCTTTCTCTTGGGATCCTTTACATGTGTATGCTATGAACTATAAACTTTATTATCTTTCTTTATTGGATCCTATCGATATGTTTTTTTGATATAACCTTCATCTATAATGTATATAAATATACATGATCCATACATGACATCCTTAACTAATTTTGTAATAATTTTTCCTTAATAAATCTCATGCATGTCTTCCCTTCTATTTTATATGTAGTGGCCCTTCTAGTTTTGATTCACTTAGTCAATGCTTTACCTTTTCAAATTTTTTTCCAAACATGAAAGTGCCAATTCTGATCTTGTTTTCTGAGTTTTATTTAATGACCTTTTCATGCTTTGTTTTCATGACAAAATACATAGGGAAGCATAGGGAATGAAGGAATTCTTTAACATAAACGAAAAGCAATGACTTAACACCAAAAGACAACTTTATTGCCACCTTTTGCAATTTTGATTACATTCATATTAGACTAATAAATAGTTATATCAAACCTTACCAAATGGTTTAGATTTCAAAATAAAGACTTGGAATCACATAGGAAGCATACCTGATTACTTGTCCTTGGTTAGAAGAAGAGATGAGAAGTGATTGATGGTATTAATGACGAAATATACACTTCTAGGTCTACAATACCAAGGTCTGATCAACAACTTGTCTTCTTGCAATGTCAACCTCTAACACTTTTAATAATGCTCTAATGCTTCTCCAAATAGAGGTGATTTGATCCTCAACCCAAGGTGCCTAAGATGAGTGGCAAATGATAATGAGCTAGGTTGTTGTGTGATGAACTGCAAGTCCGGTGCAAACTTCCTATGACTGGTATAAACTTGTAAATGTCAATATTACCTTCACTAATATGCTCCAAACCACCCTAAAACTCAAGCACTTCAACTGCATAGGCCTATCGATGGAGTTTGTGAACCAAGTGATGAACTTTCATCACTTTTCCATGTACAGGTACGACCTGGTATGGCTCCTACAAACTTTTGATTTTGACTATTTTATAACTTAAACATCCTCCAAATACTCATCAAATAAGGCGTTTTACCTTCCCATTGATCATCAATTAGAATGGACTATTTTTTGCATCACATGGAGTTGCAAACACCTCAAATGGTATACCTTAAACCCTAGCTATACAGCTTGTTGATGCTCAGATGGTATGGCCCAACAATGTTCTTTTAATAATTGCAACAATAATAAATGTCCTCAGATTTATCAGTGAAATCTCTTCAAACCCTAGCTCTGGAAAAAAGTCCAAACAATCTATCTCCAATAAGCACAAATTGGACCTCTGAATGAAGCCCACAAATAAGTAGTTCTTCAATGGATCTTTCACCACCTCAGAATTGCAAAACCATGAAGAGTTTACATTCTCCAAGGCTATACCAGCAAACCCTGGTTCACCATCTCCAAGAGAAGAGCTCAAGAGACAAAGCCAAAATCTTCCAAAGTAATGAGTGAATGCTGAAATTGCTTTTTGTTGATGACTTATATACTTTTCCAAGAAGAGGTTGATCCCTTTCATGAGCATTTAAAATCATTTAAAATGATATAACATGTTCTCATATTGACTTTATAAAAAAATTTAATATTTGGCCTCTAAAACATAATTAATTAATTACACTTTAAGTCACTTAATGAAGGGTCATGGCCCCATTGAATATAAAGTGAACTTAATAACTTTATATTATGCATTTATAATATTTTATTATCATTAAAATGACTTTAATGATAATAACTCCATAAATACTCATCCACTAGCCAAACCAACTGAACTAGGAGATCGACACTGTAAACCCATCACATCCAGGTGCCTTACTAAATATAGTAAGGGTCCCTCTCTAACATCCACTAACTTACTATAAATAGTAAGTATGAGAAACTAAGTCAAACGAAGGCCAAACCTGAACCCAATTGAGCTCTGACGAAGAAGTCAACCAGACAACTGCCAAACATGACCCTCTGAATAACTCCATTAGCCTACGAGGGTCAAAGGATAGGTTAATCCACCAAACTTTGATGCTCATGAAAATGGAGACATTACATTATATGACTTTATTACATTAATCTCCATGACCTATCATGATAGTACATATTATAAGATAAATGATATGGATACTCATTATATTTCCTTTTATTCCACTTCTCATCCGATTGAGAATTATTTTTCTACTTCCACTACCTTCTCTGTAGTTTGTGATTATAGCATGTCTTTTACCACTTCCTTGCCTCATTGGCTACATGTTCAAACTCTCTAGATCTCTTGCAAGATGTTGAGGCCTCCTTCTCTTCCCTCACCACCCATGATTATCCTATTCTTACAAGTGATGATATTCCTTCACCACATGACTCTCAAACTTCAATCAATAAATTTTCTTTCCATGCCTTTGATGACTCTTCTTCAAGTGATGATGAGATTCATGTTTATATTAATCCTTTCTCTTACCAAGATGGACTCTTCTCTTGTTCTTACCCTCCTTCTCTTCATTTTTCAAACTTCCTTCATTCATCATTTATGCTAACATCATTCATCACTTCCTTTGCATCACATTGGTAAAAATTCCTCCTATGATACATATTGAGCATCATTCTCATGATTATTTATCTACTATTTCCTCTCCTACATTTGAGCCATATCTTTTAGATCTAGACACTTAACATTATATTTGTACACCTTCTTTGCATACTACCTATTCTATACCACTTTCTCTTTTGGAGGCATCACCATTTATTTCTTGTGTGTTACCTCCTCATATCATTACTCTATTGCTCCCTCTACACCTACATAGATCACCTCTCCTTGCCTCCTAAATTTCTCATCTACCCATCTCTTGCTGGTATGGGGAATCTGCCTTTTGATAAAATACAATGGCCATGGTGATCCCTTGCTCCTTGTGAAATAGTTCTCCATACCATATGCTTGACTCATACATTAGATGTCTTGACCAAATTACTTCCTAGCACCTTGACAAATGTCACTTTAGATTGGTTTTGTACCTTACCTATAAGTTCCCTACACTCCTCCTCTAATGTTTCTCATGCCTTTGTCTCTCATTTTTTTGTATATAATGTGGAAGCCAAATTCTCTCTTACACACTTGGCTCAATGCAAACAAGATGTTCATGAGATTTTTCAAGGCTTTGCTTCTCACTTCTTTTCCTTGTTTTTTGATAGGGGTTTCAACCTATTGATGACTTCCTCCTACATCTTTTATGTGAGAACTTACTACCATATATCCAACATGCTATGCTTTTTTAGCAATTTTATTATCTTTATGATTTAGTTATTTTTTCATTAAAGTTGACCCAATCCTCTTAGAGCAACAACACATCAAATATGATGAACCCTCTTCTACCCCTCCACCCATGGATCCCCCTTGTGAATTTTTTCCACCTACCTAACCTTCTTTCTATCCATCAAAACTTGAACCCAGATCCTATCACCCTCTTATTGACCCTCCTAAGAATGTGTTACCCATTCTCTTAGAATCCAAACTTATAACCTTCCACCTATCTAATTTAGACATCCTCCTAAGAATGGTCCTTCCTTCCTTCTTTCATGTGAAAACCATAGGATGTTTGACCACTCTGCCAATTGTTGTCCTTTAAATTCTAAAATTCAAGATTTTCTTGATGAGAGTGTTGTCACTATTTATTATGATACAACCCTCTCATCTTCTCTTGATGCCACTACTCCATTGGTAGATGGGACTAATTCCACTACCACTTGTGAGGACTCTCCTATACCAACCATGTCCATATTTTTCTATAACTTCAATACACTTCTCCCTTCTAATAAGAATTTATTTTAGTCCATTTTTGATATTTCTTCTATAACATTTGTATTCACTTTTGCCACACCATGCTACTTGGAGAACTCTCTTCTCCACTCTCCTTGTGAAACACACTTTAGTGAGTTATAAGATGACTTCACCTCTATCATTGGTTGACGCCACTCACACATTTATTTCCCCAATAATGTTGGTACCTATTATGTGGTACACATAGCTTTCTTCTTTGCTTGTTTCCATTATATGGAAGAACAATTCAAGTGCAACCATATTTCCTTAACTTTGGTAACAACACAACCAACTTCATTTTTGTTTTTCCTCGCCTATACTTTGCTTGGGAAAGCACTATTTATTTTACCTATTATTGGCACAACATATCATTAACATTGGGGGAATACATCCTACATGCATCCTTCTTATTTTTCTATCATATTTCATCTACCTTAAAATCAATTGCATACACTTCATATATGAAATTATTTAAAGGGGGTATACATCTACCATTTACACATTTTGACATGCTTTCCTAGCATCTAAAATTTGTGGTCCCAAGTATATAATACACTTAGATATGGACAACCTTAGTAGGATTGCCTATAAAAGAGTATGCTAGTGCATGCAATCCCTTGTATTGTATTTATGCATGGTTCACCTACCAACAGAACATGCTAGTCCAAGTGATCCTAAATTCCATCAAAACATCTAGATCACCTAGAAATAAAGTACATTAGTACAATTGATTCATTTTTCCAAATCCTTTTCATGAATCCTAGTGATAGAGTAAGCTAGACCTTGAATCATGCATCTTAATCTTGTACTAATTACATTCCTTTATCTTCATATACATTAGTCTATTCTTCTTGAATCAAATGTTCTACTCATTGTATTCTTCTCACTATATAAGATTTTCTCTTTGGTAGTTTCATTATGTACACTATTTTTTATTTTCCATATATCTATTTGTGATGTTCAAACATAGTTGTTTTGTAGGTGTTATGTTTTTTGACATCTTTGTGTTACAACTTTTATATTTTTTGACACTTTTGTGTTACAAGTTTTTTTAATGTGTTTATTTTGCAAATCCTTGTTTGGGTTCACACATTCCTTGTTTGAAGACTATTGCATAACTTTTTGTGCAACCTTACAATGTTATTATTTTTATATTTTGATTTCTACACATTAGCATAACTAATATCACCTAGTGGCATCAACCCACTATTAAACTGGGGCAAAATGTAAGGTAGAAAATTGTATACACTATAATTTTGACACTGTAAATTATCCTCATTTTAGTGACCATTCTTATAGTATGTTTTAGGAACCATTTTAGCCCCCTTTCCTAGCCAAGTTCCAATCTAGATGCCATGTTTTGTGCATTTATGTTATGTATAGTGTATTTTAATGTTTCTTATGTTCAATGTGACCATTTTGTTATGTTTCCCATTTTCTTTTTCTTGGACTCTAGCAAAATTATGTGGATGTCTACACAAGCATGCTAGCATCCCCGATAGTACAGTCATATAGGCTCAATTTGACACTCAATAGAGGCATTTTTCATGCTTCTTGTTTGTAATTGATGCCCAGTCTAAACTTGTAGGCCTCCAAGAGTCATCTTTATGATTCCCTTTCTAAGTTGATCATTTGACATTCAAGTTGGAATATCTCTTGCTCTCACATCCTCCATGATTAGTTTATATACAATCTTCCTCTTCCTACAAGTTCCAACTTCTCCTCCAATCTTTTAGAGCACTCTACAACATTCTAGCTCTCTATTGTAGGTCCTTAGTTTTGTGAAGCTTCCTACATGCCATTGGATTGCATCTTTGGGATGGTTTTCTATTCTCATCCTCTTGCTTCATTATGTTTGTATTGTATTGTTTCCTTGGCATATTTGCACTCTTCACTAGGCTATTAATCTTTTGTAGACCTAAAGTTTAATACTTATAGAGAATTCCAATTTGTTGTTCTTAGTCCTAGATGCACATAAGCTAAGTGCATGCACAATTAAATTTATTTTTTCATCATTCCATTCACTACCTATGGATATCATAAGACCAAACCAAGGGTCTCACTATTTTGGTAGGCTCCTTTGCAATCAAACATTTTATGTCCTAGAAATAGGTCATTTTGAAGTCACAACTCCCAATGGAGATTTGCATCACTTTCTTCTTTATCATTATTCCATTTAAATTGGATTAGCTTAGATTAGTTTTTGGTATTTTGATTAGGCTCCTAAATATTTTTTTGTGTGCCTTTGCCTCACTAGTGTGTAGGCAAATCGAATTCTAGGAAGATACTTTTATTTTCTACCATCCCTAGACTACAATGCAGAACCATGATGACAACACCCATCTTGGACTATAGTACAGGCACACTAGTGCTCATGTTGGAGAGCTTCTAGGTTCACTTTCTAGGTTCCCTATTATTTTAGTTTTCCTATTTTGTAACTCATTTATACAATTTACTCTTCTATTTCCAACATTTCATAATTTTTATTTCTAATTTCATTAATGTAATATAAGTTTAAAGTGGCTTAAATTTTATATGACAATGTTTAAGGGTCTCCAAATACCACATAATAAACACTCGAGAATTAAAACTCCTAAATACACCAATAGAGATCCCAAAGATAAACCTTATTAAAGAATAGTTGAAGCAAAATGAGCCAATCTAGGCTCCAAAATGGCTTTCCAAACTATTTAAAACCTTCCAACTTTAAGGGATTACCTATAAGTTAACAATCCAAATTAAAAATCATCAAACCAAATTAATTTTAGTTCAAATTAGAAATTGGACAATTGCAAATTAAAAATCATCAAATAAAAATAATTACTAACCTTAAGGTATTTTTCCACAATATATTGCAATTTTTTGTGAGTTATTCATTCAAAATTACCCATTAGAGATATTTTATTTTACTATATGTAGGATCAGAATAATTTTATAAAAATATTATCAATTTTATCTTGAATATTCCCTTTCATATAATATAATTTTTTAAAATTAATTTTAAGTGTATGCGTGGACATATGAAACAATTCAACAACTTCTTCGTCCAGTCGCCCAGTTTTAAAAGTAAATTGTGTTTAATTGTGTTTTAAAAGTAAATATAAATGGGATATTGTGGTTGACAATTGTGCCATTTGCAGAAACCATATCATGGACCTCTGCATTGAGTGTCAGGCAAATCAAGCGAAGAATGTACTTGATTTCAAAGCGCTTGCAACCACGCCTTCCATTTTTTGATTTCAAAGCGCTTGGGCTTCTTCGAGGCGCTTGTGTCCGGAGAAGTGAAGAACAACGCGCTCATCTGCCAGAATTGGTGGGCGGCTTTCATTATTTCCCACAGTGTTGCTGAAGGGAAGAGCCTCACTCATGGACCATCCCCACTTTAGAATTGATTTTCTATTGTTAGAAGGGGTAGAGATTAACCAGGTTAAAGTATTGATTTCTCTGTTGTGAAGGTTAAGTTCAAATTGACTCGTGGTTATTTATTGCTGTTTTTGATCCGTTGTGGAAGGCAGATTTCTAAGTTGTGATCCTACATCTATTATAAGTTTTCAGTGTGGTGGTTAAAAAGGGGCTTGTATTGACTGTAAATCTGTATGTTAATGATCTCAAAGATTGTATTGGTCTCATGTTGTTCATATAAGCAGAATGTTTGTAAACAAATTGTAATATTTTGAAAAATATTTTCATGTTTTGGCTCATAAGGTCATATATCTGTAATGGTGAAATTTGTATACCCATGCCAATTCCCCTTTAGTTTTGGGTTTATTTTGATAGAATATCTTAATATAATTATATATCAACAAGTGGCATATTTTTGTATTAAGTTTTGTTTATGATCTAATATTTATTTTTTTTATCTATTTTACATTCATTAACCTATTTCCATATATTTGATCTTATCCCATTTTCTATTTACACAATTCCTATATATTTGTAACTTATATACCCTTCATTAACCTACATTTAAATTCATATCAATACTTTCATTCATTGCCTAAAACCTAAAACTTTTATATCCTAGTTTAATAGGAAGTAGAGGATTAACCTAAAATTTCAAATATAGGGGAATATAGGAGCTCTGCATAGAATGATTATTTTTGGAATTGAGAATCATTTAATGGGTAGAAGGGATTTGGGTGTTAGTTTTGAAGGCTACAAAATATTTGCAGGTGTTTTCTTTTCTCTAACCCATTTCCCCTGTTTTTTTTCTCAGTGTTATTCTATCATTATCCCTAAAATTGGAGATTATTACTAAATGTGCTCTGTTTATCCACTGGGTGGGACAAATCAATAATAAAAATCTTTCACTACACCTTTTTCAGTAATGGAGGTTGTTGTAACAGCTTCAGTTATATATATTTTGCAAGTTCTTGTTCATTTATTCCCAGCAGGGCATCCCTTCTTGTTGAAGCCTGGGGACAAATCGACAGTAAAATCCTCGGAAAATAATGAGGAGAGCAATTTTTATTTTGCCATCCTGAAACATGTCCTGTATCTCTCTGTCCTAGAAAGTAAAATCAATTCAAAAATCCTCTTTCCATTGTCCTTTACTGGACGTCCAGGACCATACCCTGTTACAAAGCTCTTGTATTGGTAAAGGCCGATTGTATGCTAACAATGGTTAACTGATCAAGTTGGACACCTATTTGATGAGTTAGGTGATGTCTCATAAGAATAGTCATGTCTTTGGCAAGCTGCAATTGTATCATTCCAGGAGATGCCAAAATTTAAGACCATCCACCACATTTTTGCACTTTGTATACATGTTGATAAGGCTATTATGAAGAACTGTGCATACAATACATACAAATTGCCTCTAGGTGAGGAATGGGCAGATTTGTATTCAGACTTTCAACGTAACCTATTAAAATTGCAATGCCAAGTGATTGCCATATTATTGTTTTGAAAATTACTCATTTCTGTAAGATTTCACATCAACTTAAACCACAACAAGTTTCATAGCTTTTCCACAATTTCTGTTAATATATGTTGAATCCAGCCAATTGATTGCAGATGGTCAAAGAGGGAGATTGAAGGAGCTTCCAGGTATCATATCCAAAACTTAAAAAAATCTCCACAAACAGTGAAAACCCAGACTAAAACAAAGCCTAATTTAACAGTTTCTAACAGATCTTATGCTTGTTCATGGAACGCTATCTTTTGTTTGAATTTCAAAGGCAAGGGTGAACGAATTCAATCTAGTTTCTTCACCTCATACAGAACAGTTCCTAATCTTTCTTCAGTAGAAACTTTTATGATGGCTAGTATCAATCATTATACAATGTCCTTTTCACTTCTTCTAGTTCTTTACATTGGCATCTTTAACCATACACATAAATTTGTAATTTGGTAAGGATCAGTATACATTCTTAGGAATTCTGGTTCGCATTTTTAAACTTTTTTTGGCCTCTGATTACAATTGTTTCCATGATTTGAGTAGCCTTTGTAGATTGGTTGTAACATAAGGACTCTGCTGATTTGAATGAGTAACTTTGAAATGCATTTGAAGCTATCCAGACTTTTTTTCCATTCTTAAAATTGAAAATCTAAGATGGTTTGCACTTGGAAAGCTATTGCTTGCATCGGTAAAGATGCTCTGTTTTAATAGGTTTTCTAACAAGAAAACCTTGCCTTCTAGTGAAAGCCTTCTACAGTCTCAAATATAGAATGTGGATAATCTGGAAATGGTTTCTTGTGTTTATTCATCATCTTCCTATTGGCAAGGATGGTGGCAAACAATTTAGTACATCAATCTACAACCCCTAATTCACCATTCCCCATTCTCCTTAAACAGACCAAGCTTTTGTTGTAAAGCAATTGATTTCAATCATTTACATACAATGCACCATGCAATTTTATTCAGGGACTGCAGCTCCTTAGCAGCTCTTGTATTGTGATTGTTGCGCAACAATGCTGTCTTGATTTCCAAACTAAAATCCTTAGCAATTTCTTTGAAACTTTTGATTTTGTACGATAATCTTTCAATTCATTAGAATCGTTTAAACCTGTTATATCACAAATGAAGGTTGTGGGTAAGAGAACGTAATCTTGTGACTTTTTTGATGACTGATAGCAACCAACAGAAACCGTTTAAAATTGGAAACATAAAACCTCTTACACGATATTTGCTTGTTTGGTCGCTAATTTTCTTCGTAACTCTAAAAATTTTGGCTGTTCAATTTTGGAGGTAAAAAAATAAAAATAATACAATTATCTTGACTTTCTTTGTAAAGGAAGAAAGTTTGTATAGTAAAAATTATATAATTCTCCATATTTTCGTCTAAAAAACACTTGGCAAGCTATTTTTGGATTGAGATGAAACTGTCATCTACACAAAACTGTTTTAATTTTTTTTGTTTGTCTTGATAACAAGTCATATATATCGAGTGTCTTTTTTGGGAGTACCATGGAGAAGAATTTAGGGTTTTGATTTGAGTAGTTTGCTGTGGATGCCTTTGTATATGGAGACATAAGTATCCTAGACTAGTTAGGGTTTGTTTGTATTTGAATATTTTTGCTTAATAGTTGGTTATATTGAAAGTAGACTTTTGACACATTCTTCTTGTTTTGAATACAAGTGTTGATGGGTGACAAAAGATTATGTTTATTTTTCTATTAAGGGTATCAGCCATTGTTTTGCTAACATCGTTACCAAAAGGTCAATGTTGACATGACCAAAAGTTTGGTTTTCTTTTGTACTTTTTGATCTCATATTCATTTAAGGGTTTCTAGTCTTACATAATTTTATAGGTAATGTTTTTGGATTTTCTTTATTCAATTTTTCGCAAAATGATAATGTGAGCCTTTGCAAGGTAAATAATTTCTTAAGAATTGTGGTGGGTGGGGTTATGTGGGTTTTTTCCTTATAGTTTGTGATGGGACATTTTCTAGGCTTTATCTCCTTTGAATGGTAAAGTTTCAAGATGTCTTTGGATTTGATAGGTTTGGATAGCTATCAACACAAGAATTGGAAAATTTAATGGTAATAATAGCGAATCCTAGATAATTCAAGATCCCCAACTAGTTTTTTAATAGAAAAAAGGATCACAAGGATAGATGTTTTTCTTAGATACTAATTCCCTCAATATGAAGCTTAGGGATGACTTGGAATGTTTCAAGAAGATCAGGTACTATTTTTTTATGGAGGAACAAATCTATAATTAATGGTGGAATATTTTTTAGATGTGTTTTGAGAGTTAATATTTATATGAATTTTAGAATATATATCACACAAATGAAATTCTAATCTATTCTACAATTCATATAAATTATAAAAGCTCATGCATTGAATTTTAGGATAGGTATGAATGTAACATTTTCTTTTGTTAATGGTGAAGTGTAAGAACCTCCACGGTTATGACATTTTTTTTGTTTTTCTTTACAAACAATTCTAGAATGTAAGTATTTCCACCCACATACAAGATTACTAATCAAGCACATGGATAAACTAGTTAACAAATTGATCATGGCTAGATTGTACACTACATCGACACCATATCAATAAAATAATTTCCTTCATTTAGCAAGATCAAGCACTATGCAAGAGTTCTTAATACACAACACATAGTAAATATTTATGATAGTAGCTGATTTCTTTCTAAAGTCTTCTCACAATGATCCATTCTAAGGTCTTCCTAGATCTGGGTTCGTAGCCCCACCTATGCATCTTAGTAAAATAGCCTAACAATGGAATTCATGTACCTCTAACCCCTAGGGAATCATTTTCAGCTCTATTACAGCCCTGGTTTGATTTACACAACATTAATGGTAAACATAGCATTGTACTTCCTATGAGCAGAGTCCACTAGAGCTTCTACTGCTAAGCTCCCAACCTAGCATTGCAGACATACCTAAAACAACATATTTCTAACATAGATCAATAGTCATAGTTTGTGTCATCATTGCTCATGGTTTCAAAGGTTAGCCCCCCTCATCATTCCCCATTATAACATCAAGTAAATATCATATTGCTCAATCATAACTATTAAAACATTAACAAGTAAACAAGAGTACTTGGTTGGGTATAAGAGGCTGGAGATTATAGCATTTGGCAACATTGTTGCATGGTTTCCAGTATCCAATAGTTCTTGAGGTAGAGGTGCAAAATATCCTAACTATGTGAATAAGATACCCTATCCACCCCAACCAAGGGGCTCGTATGTTCCATCCAAGAGAGTATTTCAATACCAAAGGTCCATGGTGCCTAGGTATATTAAGTTAGTGTAGTTGCCATTATTCACCCCTTAAGGGGCAACACATGAAGGTTGATTCATCCTACAACACTTTTACCTAGGATATCCACTTATACATACTAAAGAGAGAGAGATCTATCAATATGGTCAGACCAATTAGTTATACCTCCCATTGATTAATAGAATGAAACTCATTTTTTTAGCATATCTCATCCTAATACCAGACTTGCAAACACTCACCCATCCTTAAATACAACCCAACTAAAAGGAAAGGAGTACCATGCATTGCATACTCCATTGAGGGTCCATACTTTTCCTAGATTACTACTAGCTATGATGGCTAGCAAGCATCCCATAATACTTGTCACCATCAGTAGTTGGGGAAATTAGATAATCAAAACACCATTGGCAACAAAGAACTCCACAATGCATTGAACCTTTTGAGTCAATGGATCTAGACATCTTTCACCTCCATGCCACTAGCAAAGTCTGACCATCCTAGTATGAGTTAGCACCTAGAACTATCACCTGCATGGAAATAGTGAAGGTCAGCTAGACCTTATCATGCCAAGGGTAGCTCTTGCACCTATCAACTCCATGTTGTTGGTGACAACCAACTACTCCTGGCATCTGTCACATGTATAGTACTTGTGACAACCAGCTAATTCACTCTTGTGTCATGCTATGGATAGCTCCTGGCATCCTTCACCTTTGTGCTACTAGTGAAAATCAACTAATCCTTAATGTACAATGGCTAGTTCCTAGCATCTATCACCTACACGATAGTGGTGGCAGCCGACTAACCACCTATATTACACTTTGTTCTAACATGTGGTCTTATAACCAATCGGTGCATATTTGAGATCATCATACATCCTTCCCTCAAGGACTACTTGGCCATAATCTCAACCCTTATGCATTTGGATGATAAAAGCAAGTGACACTTGGCCTTTGGGTCTAGTTGGCATCAGGCTCCAAGAAGATTAAAACTATAGGCTCATAATTGAGTTGTGCTATCACCTCATATCATAAGTATAAGTTTTCCCTTTTTCACTTTTCTTGTTTAGGAGTGCTTTTGGACCATCTATATCCTTATCACCATGAAGTTAAGCATCATTCATAGGTATAATCTAATCTTGAATTATAGCAATGTAGCTAGTTTTAAGGCTTGAACATACTTCAAGCATGGTTTCTCAACCCATGCTAGAGAAACATAAGCCTTTCTTGGCCTAATGTGATAGCTAAAACTCTAGGGGAATTTTAGGTAAGACAGAGAACTCAATCCCAAAGTACACCTAATTAATTAGATACACACTTTTAATCCTATAGGTGTAATCTTTACCATTTTATAACAATAATGCTTTAGATCTTACTAGTATTATCTTTTAAGCTCTATTTACAATTAAAGGTGGTTGAAGAAGGTCATTCACTAAGTGATAGTTATTAACACTTGAACATGAAAAACTCATGGAGCGGAGCTTTGATACATACTTCATCTTATTCATGCATAACCATAGTTTAGGAGAGTAGGGTGTGGGCTAGGCGAATGTATCTTACTAGTATCGTCCTTTCATGAGCCCAAGACATAAGTCAATTAATTGTAGATAATTCTTCTGTATGATTGGTAACCATTTTAAATGAGCTTTAACTGTCATGTTGCTAGTACTTAGCAATTCAATACAATGAACTTATTAAGTATTTGGATTATCAAACTATACTTTGTATAAACTCATATTTTAATATTTCCTATCATCTGAATCTTTCCATGTATTTCTAGATCTCCTTGTAGTTTTACTTGGGTTTAAGCACATTTTACTTAGTAAAATCAAAGGTTTTAACAACCAACAAAATATTATGTAGAAAAGTGCATAAATTGGAGGAAAAACAAAAGTAGATTGTTTTGGCTCTTATCAAGATATGATGGATTATACTAGTTAGAAAGAAAACCCTTTCTCCTAGACAGGCTAGGCCAGAGAATGGTGAGAATTTCCTAAAGGTTTCTCTACCTACTTCAACTTTGTTTAAGAGTAAACCAATTGCAGGGCATTTGCTATGATCCATTTAAAAACTTCAATTATTTTGTCAAAATCTATACCCCATTTAAATATCCTTATTCAAACCATCTCCTAATATTCAAGGAGTGCATGTAAAAGAGGGAATGAATAATTTTTAGATTCTAAACCCTATAAGGTCCCATTTATTCAACCTTGGTGCATACAAAATAATGGATATTAACCCCAAGATGCCTACATACAATTATGGCATGTAACATAAAAAGATCTATTTTAGAAATAACTCGCTATACATCCTTAAAAACTCAAAATGTATTGCCTATAAACAAAGAGGAATGAATTTACCTATAAAAAGTTCTCCTCTCAGTAATATTTTTTTGTCCTTCCCCACTAATCTACCTTTGCCAGTCTAATTCATGCCTCGAGTTTTTTTTTAATGCTTCCTTACACCCGCATTCATTTTGTGATTCCTAAAAATAGGTCACCTCAAGCATTTAAGTGATCTAGTCTTGTCCCCCAATGAGCCATCCATCCTTCTAGTCATGAGGTAATTAAGGTAGGGAAGGGGGACAACATACCTTAGTAATGGCATGACCATTCCTATCTCCATAAATTGCCTACTCACCATTAAATTTTGTATTCTCTCCTCTAAATGCCCTACCTTCCATTTGTCTTTCAACATTTTAATTTTCTTTCTCAAGTTTATTCGATGGCTAATATTTTGATATAATGGCTTACACGTAATCTATAAACATTTCCAATTATAATTCTTTTTAATTCCTTATAGCTATATCAATATGTGTTTGGTAGTTCATTAAGCAGTAAAAGTTATATTAATTGTCATTAGACATACCAAAACTCTTCATCGATTCAAACATATCCCTCCCATGCTTGTGTGTATAGCCATGTAGGGCCCATCCAAGCATACATCTCCCATCCAAGCATACATTTAATCTGGTGAAAATACTCATCTTTCCATGTCTCCACCAATTTTTAGCTCCTTTCAGCCAAGGCATCATCTACAGAACACACCTCTTCACCATTTGCAGCTCTGTTCACCAATGTATCTGCAACCCTGTTAGCTTCTTTGAACATATGTTCAGCCACAACAAATCCAAAGACTTCTATGTGCTCCAATGCTTCCTCCAAAAGAGCTTTCAACTTCCAATTTGGCGTGTATCTTTTCCTTAATGTGTTAATTACTAAAGTTGAATCTCCTTCCACAACCACATTTTTTAAGCCCATCACCCTGCATTTCTTTACATCCATTATTAATGCCTTGAAATCTGCCTTGATTGTTTGGTAATTTATTATTCTTGAAGTAATGTTATATTATTATTATTATTGAAATAACGTTATTATTCCTCTCTAATTAGAGATACACCTAAACATAGAGGTAGATTAACTAGGCATAGGGTAATTGATACTCAGTTGGTGGCCAAGTAATGTCATTATTAAATTGACTCCTTGAAACATCAGGGGAATATATGCATTTTTTTAATTAAGCCCTGACTATCAAGATAAAGTCAATACTTTGTGATACTTATAGTTGTATATCTTCTAAATTGACTCAATATATAAGAACACATGAGCAGGGTTGGTTTGGCATTTGAATCCCTCCAATGATTTTTTTAGTGGAGAATATTCACCAATTGCTAATAGTTGAAATTGGGGATTTGTCATGTCCCCATTTTCGGAGTGATTCCATATGGAGTTGATGATTAGCCTATCATCCATTCTCGTAGGCTAATATATTGTTAAGGGAATGATTCATAGTTTGAGCCTGTTTCTAAACATGGAGAACCGGAATGTTGGCTCAACAAGTGTTTAATTAATAAGTAGGTGATGACAAATGAAATCTTTAATTACATTTGTCAAATATCTATTTGCTTTTGTAGTGGATTTTGCCAAGGTGGAGTTTTCTTAGTGTTATGCAAATCAATGGATCAAGGAAGCTCTCCATGACGTTTCCCCAAAGGAAAAATAGACCCCAGCTATCATATTATGTGCCACTGATTGGAATGGGATATTGGATCATGTGTCATCATTGGAAAATTTGCAATGAAGAAAGTGTCAACATCAAGGATAGGTTCGTCCAAGGATAAAAGTGTACACATCATTGGATCATGTGCCATAAAAATGTACACGGTGGAAGTTAGAGTAAAAGTGTACACAATGAAAGAAAATTGCATTGGATCTTGGGTCATCAATTCATGTTTAGAGGAGAAATTAGCATTGACAAGTGCCAATGGCTATATGAAGGATCGACCCAAATGAAGATGGAGTGTTTTAAAATACCAAATGCCTATGATATTGCATATGCCCATGATAAAAGAGGAATTTTACATACATGCTGATGTGTTCGCCCAGCTACAAAGAAGTATTTTTTATTGATTCTAAGTTGGCTGCTAGTCAGGGATAAAGGTTAGTTATCATTAAAATTATGCCAGCTAAATCAACGCCTGACTAGTAAGGAGAAAAAAATGACTCATTGGTGGAATTCAAATCAATAGCAAATTAGAGTTAATGGATCAACCCAGCTGAGGAAGATAAAAGAATATCTTCCACCAACAATAAGGCAATTGATTCTCTGGTATGTCTTATTCTTATTCATTCATTACTGGAAATATATGATTTCTAGTGATTTTTATGTAGGGAGATGACCCCTTGCTAATATGGTGATGGCCCCATATATTATTTAGAAGTGATATCCTTCAAATAATCACTATTGAGCTTCAATTTGCAGGTATTTAAGGAGTTTGGGGTGAAGAATATTTGACTAGGAACCCCCGGTTTCATTGAATTCAAGCCAAGGACAGTTTGTGAAGACCTTTGATGCATTGGATGACTCATCGATTGCATAAGGAGATGATAAATTAGAGTTTGGATGCAAACTAGGCATGCTACAATAGATAATATTTTGTCTCAGTCACCTACAGATCTGATAACAAGGAGCTTTTGGAAGTAATAGACACTCTGCAGCAATTAGAGACCTTCTTACACCCATTGTTCAAGCCTAGAGCCCCATCGCTTGGCCTAGAAGGAGACAATTGTGAAGTTGATATGTTACATCAATCAGCTGGGCAAACACAATGTGGACAGCAGTGACTGTGGTCTGATACATAGAGATTTTCATGCATAACAGAGCTCATGTCAAGTTGCTACCAGGTTCAATTAGATATAAATTTATTCTTCGTGTCTTGTTATTGATGGTATGGGGTTTGATTGACATTTCATCATGTTTACATCATTTGATATAAAACAGTGACAGTCTGATATATGAAACAACAACCATTACTTTGTATTATTCATCATTGGAAGATTCAATAAAGCTTTGATGTGTTGCATCTGATTGTTCATGGATTTTTAAAAGTTACATTGCTTTCATAGTTGATATTTTGAAGTAACACTGGCAAAAATTTTAAGTCAAAATGTAGTAGGGTCTTTATAGTGGTATCAAAGCCAAGATTTTGCCAGCCTTTGGGTTATGCATCCAAGAGAAGTTGGTCCACACATGTATTATACAAGAAGGACAGCTAGACAACAACACAATACAGGTACTCAATCAATCATGGTTGAAAAAGGTGGTAATGGCAGCCCTAGAGAACATGGCCAGATCAATGTTGAAGACTTTTTGGCTACATTTGCACAACAACAAGAGTTTTCTCAACAACAATAGTAGAATATGCAACAAATGCTTCAACAATTTCAGAACAACTTGAACACCTTTGTTGTCAGGGCACATTCTAGGAGGTCAAGGAGTGTGAGTAGTGGGAGAAGTATTGTGAATTTAGATAGAGGCAGAGATGCAAGGAGACATGATACACATAGAAATGCTACACATTCTCTTATAGGTAGAGCTACTACAACAGTTGATGATAGACCACTTCATCCTAAGTTTGAGCTAGTGATTGAAGAGCCTCAGGAGGAAGAGACTAATCTCACAGATGATATTATGATTGCACATTATGAGTATCGCATACTATCACCTGATGTGAGGAGAGACTTAAATTTCAATCAATACATGTCACAAAAGAAAAAAGAGCAAAAACCTAAAAAAGAATCTAATGAATACAAAGAGGCATTGAATAAGGTTCCTTTACCAAATTCTGATGGCAATGGCAAAATAAGTGCTAGAGCATGGATACATAAGTTGGATACTTTCATAACACTCAAGCCGATGAGTGAAGAAAAAACCATTCAGTTTGCTACTATGCATTTGGAGAGCTTCGCATATGATTGGTGGCATCATGGACTTGTGTCACAACGGCATGATATGATTACCTCTTATGATGAGTTTACACACAGGCTTATCAATAGATTTGATAGGAAGGACATAGAGGTCTATTATAGGGAATTGGCTCAACTGAAACAGGTTGGTAAGGTGGACTCCTACATTAATGAATTTTAGAAGATTGTTGTTATGGTTCTTGAAATGCCAAAAACAAGAGTAACAATGTTGTTTGTTGAGGGCTTAAATGATAGAGTGAGAGGATTGGTGAAGGTACATAAGCCTAAGATGTTGGATGAGGCTATAGAACTTGCACTTGATCTTGACACCTATACTACTTCATTTCAAGGCCAAAAGAAAAGCTTTGTGAGGGGCTCAGGTTCTAATTAGAGGAAGGCATTTCAGCCTTTCAAACCTAGTCCTAATTCAGTAGAGAGATGAATTGAGAAGGAAGAAGTTATTGTTTTCTTACAAACAACCATGGGAACCAGGACATAGGTGCCTTGGGAAAGGCAAAGCACATCTTATTGAGGTACTTTCTGAGGATGAAAGTGAAACACATGATGATACAGGTTCATGCCATGATGATGATTAGCCTACATTGGAGCTTGAGGTAGGAGACATAGGTGATCCGGTTACTATTGCTAATATTTTAGGAGTCCCTCGATACCATGCTTTCAGGATTAAGGGGTTCTTAATAGATAGTAGATCACATGTTTGGTGGATAGTGGAGCTACTCATAATTTCATTGATGAGGGTTTGGTTATGAGATGAGGACTACATGTAGAGGACTTTGAGTGTTTCACAGTAGTTGTGGCTGATGGTTTTACCATGAGTTGTCAGAAGAAGGTTCCACAACTTAGTATTCAGATGGGTGATTATGCATTGATAGATGATTTCTACATGGTTGGACTCTTAGGGATTGATGTTGTATTGGGAATGCAATGGTTGCATTCTCTTGGCAAGTATATTCAGGACTTGAAGAAGATGGAGATAGAATTCATTCACAATGGGAAGAAGGGTATTTTGAGAGCTATTTCAGATGGTACACCTAGAGTTGTTTCAGCAAGGCATATGGAGACTTTATTTCATCATAATGACATTGCATGGGCAGCTCAGGTTGAGATATCTTCTAAGTCTTCTTCCAATGGTGAGTATCATGTAGATATCCAATCTGTATTAGATAAGCACAATAAGGTGTTTGGAGACATTCCTCCAGGTAGGCTACCAGATCGTAGTTTTGAGCATGTGATTGAATTGGAGGATGGGTCCAAGCCCATCAATATTGCACCGTATCGACATCCTAGGCACTTCAAGGGTGAGATTGAAAAGACAATTAAGGAGTTGATCAATATGGGACACATTCGACCCTCATCTAGTCCATTTGCTTCTTCGGTGGTGTTGGTGAAGAAGAAAGATGGCACTACGCGAATGTGTATTGATTACAGGGTACTAAACAAGAGGACAATCAAAAATAGGTACCCCATACCCAAGATCGATGAGTTATTAGATGAACTACATGGGGCCATGTATTTTCTCTAAGATTGATCTTCATTCAGGCTATCATTAGATACATGTTCGTGAGGAGGACATCCCTAAGACAGCATTCAGATGCCACTATGGATATTATGAGTTTCTTGTTATGCCTTTCGGTCTTACTAATGCACCTGGTAAATTTTAGTCTTGCATGAATCATGTCTTCAATAAGCAGTTGCATAAGTTTTTATTGGTGTTCTTTGATGACATTTTGATATATAGTCAGACATAGGATGAGCATCTTCGACATCTTGATGAGGTACTTGGAGTCATGGAGGCACAGTCATTATATGCAAAGGCTTCCAAGTGTGATTTTGGGATGGAGGAGATTCTCTATTTAGGGCATATGATTCATGGAGTTAGAGTACAGGAGGAGAAGATCAAAGCAATACAGGAGTGGCCTATTCCCAGGAACATTTCTGAGTTGAGAGGCTTATTGGGTCTTTGTAGTTACTACAGGGAGTTTGTTAGATGATTTTCACAGTTGGCAGCACCATTAACAGACCTCACTAAGAGGGGGCATTCTTTTGGTCCTCTAAGGCACAGGCAACTTTTGATCAACTCAAGGAGGTGATGAGTACTACTCCAGTGTTAGCACTACTAGATTTTTCATAGCCCTTTATTCTTGAATGTGATGCATTAGGAGAGGGTATTGGGGTTATATTGATGCAGAATAGGCATTTCATTGCATATGAGAGTAGGAAATTGCAAGATGCAGAGCACCTATATTCCACCTATGACAAGGAGATGCTTGCCATTATGCATGCTTTGGCAAAGTTTCGTTAGTACTTGGTAGGTGTGAAGTTTGTGGTGAGGACCGACCACAATAGTTTGAAATACTTCTTGGAACAAAAGGATTTGAATGAGTGATAGCAGAAATGGGTCTCCAAGATACAGGCATATGATTTTGACATCTAGTTCATGAAAGGGAAAAAGAACATTGTTGTGGATGCACTTTCTAGGAGGCCTACAATTTGTTCCTTGAGTGAGATTTCAGCTGATTGGAAATCTCAACTTTAGTTGAGTATTCCAAATCTACTTTTTCATGTGAGATCATGGATGGTATCATACAGGATGACAAGTATAAGGTAGTGGATGATGTGATATATTATAAGGATAGAATATTCTTAGTACGTGAGTCTAAGCTTATGTAGTCAATTTTGTGAGCCATTCATGACACACCTCTAGCATGACATCCAGGTTTTTCAAAACCTATAGATAGATTCATGAGAGATTCTCTTGGAAGGGTCTCAAGGATGATGTCTTGCAACATGTTAGGGAGTGTTTGACTTGTCAACAGAACAAGTTCCAGCATACTTTTCCCGTCGGTCTACTTCAGCCATTGCCTATTCCTGAGCAGAAGTGGGAAAATATCTCGATGGATTTTATCATGGGTCTTCCAAAGGTACATGGTAAGGATTGCATATATGTGGTTGTTGATAGGTTAACCAAATATGCACATTTTTATCCTATTGCAATAGATTATATAACTTTATAGGTTGCAGAGCTATTCTTCGTAGAGGTATTCCATTTGCATGGTCTTCCAAAGACCATTGTGAGTGATCGGGATAGCAGGTTTGTTGGGATGTTTTGGAGAGAGCTATTCAGACTTATAGGTACAGAGTTGACACCTAGCACCAATTATCAACCTCAGACGGATGGACAGACAAAAATTGTTAATAAGTGGGTTGAGGGATATCTTCACAATTATGTTGCAAGACATCAGCGTGCTTGGGTGAGATGGTTGTACCTTGGTGAGTATTGTTATAATACCACCTACCACATGTCGATTGGCATGACTCCATTCATGGCACTATATGGGTATGATGCACTTTCTTTTGTTGACTTGGCTTTTGATGATAGTAGAGCTCATAGAGCTAAAGAGTTGATGCAGGACACACAGGATATCCTTAGAGTTCTTAAGGATAATATTTAGCATGCACAAAATCAATAGTAGATTTATGTAGATAGGCATAGGGTTGAGAGAACATTTGAAGTGGATGACTTGGCTTTATTGTGCCTACAACCATATAGACAGAGTTCTTTGAAGAAGAGTGGTGCAGAAAAGATCAATCCGAGGTTTTATGGGACATACAGAATCGTGAAGAGAGTTGGCGATGTTGCTTATGAGTTAGAGTTGCCAGTAGGAAGCCGCATACATAATGTATTTCATGTATCATGCCTCAAAAAGGCATTGGGATAGCATGTGGTTTCTTCTCTTGATCTCCCACCACTTGATGAAGAAGGCATGTTGATATTAGAGCTAGATGGTATTGTTGACATGAGGGAGCGTAAGTTGCTTAGCTGAGTTATTAGGGAATATTTGGTGTGATGGAGAGGTTTGTCATTGGTGGATGCTACATGGGAAGGAGAACAGATTTTAGAGCATCCTAATCTTTGATTACTTAAGGAAAAGCAATCCCAGGAAGGGAGTACTGTCATGTTCCCATTTCCGAAGTGATTCCATATGGAGTTGATGATTAGGCTATCATCCATTCCCATAGGCTAATATATTGTTAAGGGAATTATTCATAGTTTGAGCATGTTTCTAAACATGGAGAACCAAAATGTTGGCTTATTTCTAAACATGAAGAACCAGAATGTTGGCTCAATAAGTGTTTAATTAATAAGTAGTTGATGACAAATGAAATCTTTAATTACATTTGTCAAATATCTATTTTCTTTTGTAGTGGATTTTGCCAAGGTGGAGTTTTCTTAGTGTTATGCAAATTGATGGATCAAGGAAGCTTTCCATGACATTCACCCAAAGGAAAAATAGACCCCATCTATCATATTATGTGCCACCGATTGGAATGGGATATTGGATCATGTGCCATCATTGGAAAATTTGCAATGAAGAAAGTGTCAACATCAAGGATAGGTTCGTCAAAGAATAAAAGTGTACACGTCATTGGATCATGTGCCATAAAAATGTACAGGTGGAAGTTAGAGTAAAAGTGTACACTATGAAATCAAATTGCATTGGATCTTGGGTCATCGATTCATGTTTAGAGGAGAAATTAGCATTGACAAGTGCCAGTGGCTATGTGAAGGATTGACCCAAATGAAGATGAAGTGTTTTAAAATACCAAATGCCTATGAGATTGCATACACCCATGATAAAAGAGGAATTTTATATACATGCTAATGTGTTCACCTAGCTGCAAAGAATTGATTTTTATTGATTCAAAGTTGGTTTCCAGATAGGGATAAAGGTTAGTTATCATTAAAATTATGCTAGCTGAATCAATGCCCAGCTAGTAAGGAGAAAAAAAATGACTCATTGGTGGAATTCAAATCAATAGAAAATTAGAGTTAATGGATCAACCCAGCTGAGGAAGATAAAAGGAGATCTTCCAACAATAATAAGGCAATCGATTCTCTGGTATGTCTTATTCTTATTCATTCATTATTGGAAATATATGATTTCTAGTGATTTTTATGCAGGGAGATGACCACTTGCTAATATGGTGATGGCCCCATATATTATTTAGAAGTGATATCATTTAGATAATCACTATTGACCTTCAATTTGCAGGTTATTAAAGAGTTTGGAGTGAAGATTATTTGACTATGAACCCTTGGTTTCATTGAATTCAAGCCAAGGGTTTTAGGATCCACATCATACCATAAGACGGTTTGTGAAGACCTTTGATGCATTGGATGGCTCATCGATTTTATAAGGAGATGATAAATTGGAGTTTGGATGCAAACTAGGCATGCTATAGCAGATAATATTTTGTCTCAGTCACCTACAGGTCTGATAACAAGGAGCTTTTGGAAGTATTAGACACTTTGCAGCAATTAGAGACCTTCCACCCATTGTTCAAGCCTAGAGCCCCATCGCTTGGCCTAGAAGGAGACAATTGTGAAGTTGATATGTTACAACAATCAGCTGGGCAAATACAATGTGGACAGCAGTGACTGTGGTCTGATACATGGAGATTTTCATGCATAATAGAGCTCATGTCAAGCTGCTACCAGGTTCAATTAGATATAAATTCATTCTTCATGTATTGTTATTGATGGTGTAGGGTTTGCTTGACATTTCATCATGTTTACATGGTCTGATATAAAATAGTGACAGCCTGATATATGAAACAACAAGCATTACTTTGTATTATTCATCATTGGAAGATTCAATGAAGCTTTGATGTGTTGCATCTGATTGTTGATGGATTTTTTAAAGTTACATTGCTTTCATAGTTGATATTTTGAAGTAACATTGGCAAAAAATTTAAGTCAAATTGCAATAGGGTCTTTACAAGATTCAAATTCTAGATAATAGTACAATTTGTAAGGTGACTTGAATTGCCACATTTTTACAAAAAACATTTTAGTCCTTCTTGAATCACTAGAACATTTATTTTATTAAAATTTTAAACTAAAAAATTCTCCACAATATCCGATACCTAATTAGATTAGATTCACCTAAATTTTATAAGTTATAGTAGAAAATAAAATTAATTCACCAATAATATTATATAATTATTGGTTCCTTTACGGCCATATTGGTTACCATTTGATTTTATTTATAATCTAATAGTTGGTATTGTATTCCATGGATTAAAATGTACCCATGGAGCTCTATGCCAATTGGGTTTGGAATTGTATTTGGGCCATTGATCTCAATTTATAATGCAATGGCTAGGGTTAAATTTTGTAGGACAAAATGTACTTGTGGAGCTCAAATGCCCATAGGGCCCAAAATTGCATTTGGGCCATTGATCTCCATTGAGATCAATGACCCAGATGTAATTTCAAGCCCCATGGGCATTGGAGCTTCATGGGTACATTTTCATCTATGGAATAGGACCCAAACCGTTAGATTATAAATAAAATCAATGGTGGAGAAAAATAATTTAGGGCCAATTTAAAACATTCAATGTTTGATTTAAAATATTAATGAATTAAGGAATTATAAACACGAGCACTACACCTTAAACTAGCCAATCACTTCCACCCTCAAGCCCTTGCTTTTCCATAGGAATTTTTTTTAAAGGAAAGATTTGCCATGGTACTTAATGCATTTGCCTATCTTTCATCAAGATTTGCCAGGGTTTTCTACAAATTTCTAGTGATTTTTAAAAAATCGCAAATAAAATTAATATTTTTTCAAAAAAGGAAAGATTTTCCAATAGAAATTAATTTTTTTCCAAAAATATCAAAGATTCACCAAGATTTTATATCCTTTTTTAGGGGGGTTTTCTTAAAGTTATCACTATCTATCTCTTGACTGAACCATTGAGCCCACTTTGTTTTGCACCCCTATACCTGAAAGACCTAATCAAGTTCCCCATACACATTTCAACACAAAAGCATTATTATTTGGTTAGTCTCAAAACTTAATCACCAATTCCACTGCACTATGCAGTCATCTTGGAAATAAAGATATTTAAATTATAACATCCATAATTTAATCCACAAAAGAGACAAGTCATACATATGCCATTAATTAGCAAGACTATTAAAACCATGTCATTCCTAGTTAAATCATCACCACATTCAAGTCAACATAGTACATTTAGAGATCAAAACATAAAGGCTTTTGCCTTGGTCCAAATTACATTGGGACCTCAAGCATCTTAACAAAACATGGGGTTTGTAGGGATGTGGCATCCTCCCTCCCTTGGGATACAAATAAGTGGCGGTATTCTTGTTTAATTAGATCTTCCTCTTCCCATGTGGTCCCTTGCTAACCATACTAGTCCCAAAGGACCTTAACCTGTTGCATAATTCTATTGTGTAGTATGTTACATCTATCAATAATTGTGAGTGGATTTAGGTGGATTTCTTTGGCAAAGATTATACCTACAAGGCTTTCTAATTAACCACATGAGTGGGATCAACTACATATTTCTTAAGCAATGACACATGAAATACATTTTCATGCAAGAAAGAGATGGTGGAAGAGCAATTCGATAAGACACATGACTAATCTTCTCTATAATATCAAATGGACCAATAAATCGAGGAGATAACTTGGTATCCTTGCCAAATTTTATGGAACTCTTCTAAGGTTTAACACGAAGAAACACCTTATCCCCAATTGAAAACTCTCTCAAGGTTCTCTTTGTGTCTACATAACTCTTCTAGTTGTCTGCAAACTCCTTCAGGCTTCTCTAATAATCTTTACCTTTCAGTCATACTCATGAAGTAACTCAAGTCCAATGTTTACTCAGTTGACTAATTCATCCCAACCAATCAATGTTCAACACTTTCTACCATATAGTGCTTTGAAGGGTGTCATCTGAATAGCGAATTGGTAAGAGTTTTAGGAAAACTCTACCAATGGAAAATAGTCTTCCCACTTGGAAAGTTGGTCCATCACATACATTCAAATCATATCCTCCATAATTTGGTTAGCTCTTATGTTTGGCCATCTTTTTGTAGATGGTATGTCATTCTGAAGTTGAGTTTAGTACAAAGATATATCATTAGTCTACTCCAAAACTGAGAGGTAAATAGTTTATCCCTATCAGAGATGATTACCTCTGGTACCCTGTGCAAATTAACTATATCCTTAATGAATTTTATTGCTATATCCTAAGCATCATCTTGAACATTGCCAACTATAAAGTGAGCTACTTTAGTTAACCTATCCACTACCACTAAGATGCTATCATGAGTAAGGTAGGTTTTGGGCAAACCCATCACAAAATCTATCAAAACTATTGACCATTTGTGTCTAGGAATGTCATGTGGGTTTAACACCCTAGCTAGATGATAGTGCTCTACCTTGACTCATTCCTATCCAAAAGTACAAGGATCCCAAGCCTACATACATCTTGGTTATTCCAAGATGCACCTAATATGGTACAATATGGATCTCCTCCAGGATTGTTTTAGGCAAATCACCCTCTTTAGGAAAAAAATTTCCCTTGGAATTGATGTTCCATCACTTCCTAGGTGGTATTCTAACTTGTTCATCCCTTGTCTCACTTCTGACTTCCTTTGCAGATAGAAGGGGTCAACTTCCTACATTTTTTTGATGGCTTCTTGCAAGTTAAAGCTTACTTATGTAACTACCACCAAGCTAGCCCTATAACTTAGGGCATCAATGACCTGATTTTCCTTCCCTTTTACATAAGAGATATCAAACTCATAGTTTCTCAAGAATTCTAACCATCTTCTTTGATGATCATTTAAGTTAGGTTGAGAGAATAAATAATGAAGTCCTTTGTGGTCTGTGTACAACTTGAATGGTCTTCCCATGTGATAGTGTCTCCATATTTTTAATGCATGCACAATTGTTGCAAGTTCTAAATCATGTGTTGGACAATTGAATTCATGGTACTTTAGGTTACAAGACTCAAAGACAATTACATGTCCATCCTGTTGGATCTAGGGCATACAACTGAGAGGGGGGGTGAATCAATTGTATAAAACTTGCTCTGTTCTTCAAACACTTGATTCTTCTTTGTTAGTTAATAGCATATCAATTAATCATCTATGAAAGTAAAACGTACAAACATAAGAGCAGATAAACATCAACACATTGAACACCAAGATTTTGACGTGGAAAACCCGGTTAAGGGAAAAACCACGGGGTGATTAACCCAAGGATTATTCTCTGTTAAAAGAATAAGAAAAGAATGGCACTTGCCAATTAGGGCTCACTACCTGAGCACACTGCTCACAAAGAGGCCCACTGCCTACAAGGAGACACACTGTCTACAAAGTGATAAGAATCACAGTCTTGAACTGGAGAATGACATCTCTACCATGTCTGGATCAGTTCTATTTAAGCCCAAAAACCCCTACTCTGCCTTTCACACTTCTCTTCGCTACACCACACTCATCCACACCATCCACACCATCCACACTTCAAATGAACTCACAAACCTTTATTTATACAAGACATCGACTTAGGAACAATCATCTAAGTCAGCAATCAACCATAAGAATATCTGCAAGATGAATAACACATCCGATCGGCCACCACAAGAACATTCGTAGGATGAACAACTCATCCGGTCGGCTAGTCTGAACAAGAACTTCATCCAGAAGAATATCTTCAATTCCGAGCTCTACTATCAATGTGGACCAACAACACAACCTCAACATGATCCAAGAACCTTCACAAGCCTGCCTGAATGACCAGGTACATCCGCACTTTCTCTATGTACTGGAATCTCTTCTCTTCCTCATCTGAAACTTCAAGAACACTGTCTGTCGCCACTGTCACAATGCAAAAGGTACTTCTGGACCTCCAAATCATACACAACTCAAGATGACACATCACAAGGACATCCCAAACACTCCTTCCAATCCGTAGATTAGGATTATACAGTTCTGGACCTTTTTGTGATCCTCTGTCACCTCTGAACACTTGCCGGAACTGGTTCTACATCGACAGCCACAACTCCTTCAGATCTTCATGCGGACCTCTAAAATCTTAACTGAAGCATCTCAATACTCATATCTACAAACCCTTTAATCCGTATCCTCCGGTTCGCATCCTATACAATACATTTTCCTTCTTCTTATCACTGTTCTTCACTATTCCTGACTAAGGCTAATTTTCTCAATATCCTCAGCACACTACTCATCGAATCCTTCTTGTCAATGCAATATGAGTATGTTGACATCAATGACAACACTGGTTCACCTCATACTTGCAACAATCTCCCCCTTTGTCATTGATGGCAACATATGATGTGAAAAACCATCAAGACAAGAACTTCTCCTTTTTGTCACAGCTCCCCCTATCAGCAACATGTCTTCTCCTTATTTACTGCTCCTCCTTTGATCATCAGCTACTTGTTTTTCACATGTCTTCTCTCCCCCTTTGACATCAATGGCAAAGGGCTCATACTTGCAATTCTTAACACATCAGAATCATACCAGCTGCTCCCCCTTAGTAGCAGCTCCCCATCATCAATCCGGATCACAAGATATGACTGTGATATCCACCAGACTGATGCACATCAGTGCATCCTAGTTCATCACCGGAGGGGCCATGACCCCTAACTTCTCCCGGAGATATTCAAAAGAGTCCTTGGGAAGAGGTTTAGTAAAGATATCTGCAATCTGATCCTTGGAGGGAACATACTCCAACCTGACTTCTTCCTTGTTCACTTGTTCTCTCAAAAAGTGAAACTTGATAGATATGTGCTTAGTCTTAGAGTGTAATACCGGATTCTTGGAAATATTAATTGCACTTGAATTATCACAGAAAATTGTGATAGGCTCCTCATATTCAACTTTAATGTCTCTTAGCATCTGCTTCATCCATAAGATTTGAGTGCAACTTCCTGCTGCTGCAATGTATTCTGCTTCAGTTGTAGATAGAGATATTGCATCTTGTTTCTTGCTTAGCCAAGAAACCAATCTCTTCCCCAAAAAGAATGCTCCACCACTAGTGCTCTTCCGGTCATCCACATCTCCTGCCCAATCTGCATCTGTGTAATCATGAAGAGAGAAATCTGGATCTCTAGGGTACCATAGACCATACTCAACTGTTCCTTTCAATTACCTAAAAATTCTTTTGATTGCCATAACATGAGATTCTCTAGGATCAGCCTGGAATCTTGCCACAAGACCAACAACCTGCATTATATCTGGTCTAGTCTGAGTGAGATACAATAATCCACCAATCATTGATCTATACTTTGTTTGATCTGCCTTTGGAGAGTCATCATCTTTGCTCAACTTACATCCGGTTGCCATGGGAGTGTTCATTGGCTTTGAATCTTCCATACCAAATTTCCTCAACAATTCTTTCACATATTTGGTCTGAGAAATGAAGATCCCTTTTTTTGTTTGAGTAATTTGCAGACCCAAGAAGAAATTCATTTCACCAAGCATAGACATTTCAAACTCACTTTTCATCTGATTTGCAAAAGTTTTGCACATACTATCTCTTCCTCCAAAAATGATATCATCCACAAACACTTCAACAATCAAAATGTTTTCATGATCAATTTTGAAATATAAGTTACTGTCAGCAGTACCTTTGCTGAATCCAATCTGCACAAGATGCTTATCCAACCTTTCATACCATGCTCTTGGGGCTTGTTTTAATCCATACAATGCTTTCTTCAACTTGCAGACCATATCATCATTGTCAGACAATTGAAATCCATCCGGTTGTTCAATGTAAACTTCTTCTTCCAGATCACCATTTAGGAAGGCAAACTTGACATCCATCTGATATACCTTGAAGTCTTTAAAGGCAGTAAATGCAAGAAATAATCTGACTGCTTCAATTCTTGCCACCAGAGCAAAGGTCTTTTCAAAATCAATTCCTTCTATTTGAGAGTAGCCTTTGAAGACCAATCTAGCTTTGTTTCTGATTACTTCACCAGCTTCATTTAATTTGTTCTGGAAGACCCATTTGGTTCCAATCACATTCCTGTCTCTAGGTCTGGGAACAAGATCCCAAGTATGATTTTTCTCAATTTGCATTAATTCATCTTTCATTGCTTTGGTCCAGTTTTCATCATTGCAGGCTTCATTTACTGTTTTAGGTTCAATCTTTGAAATCAGACAACATTCATCCTGATATTGAGCAACATTCCTTCTAGTTTGCACACCTTTGCTTCTGTCACTTATGATTTGATCTTCAGAGTGGTTCAGTGTTACATACCTAGGAATTTTGGGAGTATCCTGCACTGCTGCTTCTTGATCAGGCTCATTCAAACCTATCTCTTCTTCCTGATTTACTGGATCAGGCTGACTCTGACTTACCGGAGAGGATTGAGTTCCTTGAACCTGAACATCGTCTTGGTCATCTTCATCAAACTCATAAAATCTTGAGGGCTTCTGAATTCCTTCATCAACTTTCACATTAGTGCTTTCTATCATCTTCCTCAGTCTCTTATTGTAACACCGGTATGCTTTGCTTTGAGTGGAGTAACCCAAGAAAATTCCTTCATCACTTCTAGCATCAAACTTTCCTAGATCTTCATCTCTTTTAATATAACACTTGCTACCAAATACTTTGAAGTATTTCACAGTAGGAGTGATGCCAAACCAAAGTTCATAGGGGGTCTTACCGGTATTGTTTCTGATTTGAACTCGATTTAGAGTGTAGACTGCAGTGCTGATAGCTTCTTTCCAGAACATCTGAGGAACATTTGCTTCCAACATCATTGTCCTGGCAGCTTCCTGGATGGTCCGGTTCTTTCTTTCAACTACTCCATTCTGCTGTGGAGTCCTAGGAGCAGACAATTGTCTCCTTATACCCTGCTTCTCACAAAAGTCAATGAACTCACCAGATGTAAATTCACCACCTCTATCAGACCTTAGACACTTCAGTTTCAATCCGGTTTGATTCTCTACCATAGCTTTGAAGATTTTGAACTTCTCAAATGCTTCTGATTTTTCTTTTAGGAAGGTAACCCACATCATCCGAGAATGGTCATCAATTAACAACATGAAATATCTATCACCTTGCAGACTCTTGATTCTTGTCGGACCACAGAGATTAGTATGTATCAATTCCAACAATCTGGTAGAGGACTAATCTTTGCTTTTGAAGGAGACTCTACTTTGTTTACCTAGCTGACATTCTTTGCACAAACTATTTGTAGGTTTCATCAATTTTGGAAGATCTCTTACAGCCTGAGTATTGCTTATCTTGATGATGTTATCAAAATTTACATGACACATTCTTCTATGCCATAACCAACTCTGATCAATTTGAACAAACAGACAACTTTTATTTGAACCAACCAGATGAAAGATATTACCTTTTGTCTGAGTACCGGATGCAATTTCAGTTCCGAAACTTGTAAAGATTCTGCATTTTCCATTCTTGAACCGGAGATCATAGCCTTTGTCTACTAACTGACCAACACTGAGAAGATTGTGCTTCAATCCTTTAACATATAGTACATTACTTGTTTTTCTCTTTCCATCAAAGGAAATAGTTCCCCTACCTCTGATTCTGCCAGCTGAATTGTCACCAAATTTTACCATTCCTCCTTCATACCTTTCCAAATCCAAGAACTTATCCTTGTCACCAGTCATATGGTGAGAACATCCATTATCAATAACCCAATCATCCTTTTCTTCTACTTGAGCAGCCAAAGCTTTTTCCACAACCTTGTGATTGACAGATTCAGAGAGTATTGAATCTTCTTCCTTGATGGCAATAAACACCCATTCATTTCTGGATTTGCTTCCTAGTTCTGATTCATCATCTGTTACTCCTTCATTGTCATCTTCTTCATGAACATAATAGCAGTTCTTTTGAAACCTTTGTCTGTTAGTATTAGTCCTTGCAGATCTTTCCGGACATCTTGAAGCAAAATGACCAATCTTATTGTAGCTAAAGCACTTAAAGGGTATTTTTCCTTCATACTTACCGGATCCTCTTGGCAGTCTCTTTGCAATGAGGGCTTCAAGTTGAGTTGTTTCTGCTTCTTCTTCTTCCATGTCTCTTCTTGCTTGATCATACCATGACATCTTCCTTGAAGAGTTTTCACCTGGATCAAATCTCTGTTTGCCTTTCACATAGGCACTGGCTTTGAAAGCAAATTCAGTCTTGGGAGGATCATCTCCAAACTCAGTCATTTCAAATGCAGCTAGTTTGCCAGCCAATTATTCTCTTGTGACAGTTGTGTGGGCTCTGAATTCATCAATTGCAGCAATCTTGATTTTGTAGGCAGCAGGAAGGGATCTGAGGATTTTGCAAACAATCTCATTTTCATCCAGAGTTCCACCAGCATTTCTAATTCCACACACCAGCTCATTCACTCTTGGCATAAAAGTAGTGATGTTTTCATCATCTCTCATCTTCAATCTTTCAAATTTCCCTTTCAGACTTTGTAACCTTGCACTCTTGACAAACTCATCTCCTTCATACAGAAGCTCTAGTTTAGTCAGGGTCTCATATGCAGTTGGTAGGTCAATAACATTTGAGAGATCTGAGTCATTCAATGCGCTTAGAAGAGCTTCCTTGGTCCGTAGATTGTTTTCAGCATCTGTGATTTCATTCAGAGTTGTCAGACCGCCTTGTGGAGGTACATATGGTTTTGAGACCATGGCCAAGTATGCTTTTCCCATACATTCCAAGTGACATTTCATGCGACCCTTCCAGAGAGTGAAGTTGGTTCCATCGAACTTCGGACTATCCTTCTTGTATGACGACATCCTGGATCTCCTCAAGCGGTTAAGCTCCTTTCAGAGGAACTTAGCTCTGATACCAATTGTTGGATCTAGGGCATACAACTGAGAGGGGGGGTGAATCAGTTGTATAAAACTTGCTCTGTTCTTCAAACACTTGATTCTTCTTTGTTAGTTAATAGCATATCAATTAATCATCCATGAAAGTAAAACGTACAAACACAAGAGCAGATAAACATCAACACATTGAACACCAAGATTTTGACGTGGAAAACCCGGTTAAGGGAAAAGCCACGGGGTGATTAACCCAAGGATTATTCTCTGTTAAAAGAATAAGAAAAGAATGGCACTTGCCAATTAGGGCTCACTGCCCGAACACACTGCTCACAAAGAGGCCCACTGCCTACAAGGAGACACACTGTCTACATAGTGATAAGAATCACAGTCTTGAACTGGAGAATGACATCTCTACCATGTCTGGATCAGTTCCATTTAAGCCCAAAAACCCCTGCTCTGCCTTTCGTACTTCTCTTCGCTACACCACACTCATCCACACCATCCACACCATCCACACTTCAAATGAACTCACAAACCTTTATTTATACAAGACATCAACTTAGGAACAATCATCTAAGTCAGCAATCAACCATAAGAATATCCGCAAGATGAATAACACATCCGATCAACCACCACAAGAACATTTGCAGGATGAACAACTCATCCGGTCGGCTAGTCTGAACAAGAACTTCATCCAGAAGAATATCTTCAATTCTGGGCTCTACTATCAATGCGGACCAACAACACAACCTCAACATGATCCAAGAACCTTCACAAGCCTGCCTGAATGACCAGGTACATCCGCACTTTCTCTACATACTGGAATCTCTTCTCTTCCTCATCCAGAACTTCAAGAACACTGTCTGTCGCCACTGTCACAATGCAAAAGGTACTACCGGACCTCCAAATCATACACAACTCGAGATGACACATCACAAGGACATCCCAAACACTCCTTCCAATCCGTAGATTAGGATTATACAGTTCCGGACCTTACTGGACCTTTCTGTGATCCTCTGTCACCTCTGAACACTTGCCGGAACCGGTTCTACACCGACAGCCACAACTCCTTCAGATCTTCATGCGGACCTCTGAAATCTTAACTGAAGCATCTCAAGACTCATATCTACAAACCCTTTAATCTGCATCCTCTGGTTCGCATCCTATACAATACATTTGCCTTCTTCTTATCACTGTTCTTCGTTGTTCCTAACTGAGGCTAATTTTCTCAATATCCTCAGCACATTGCTCATCGAATCCTTCTTGTCAATGCAATATGAGTATGTTGACATCAATGACAACACTGGTTCACCTCATACTTGCAACACATCCTGCATTAGAATTCCCCCCAAACCTTCTAAGGAGGCAATGATCCAAACTACAAATTCCTTCTTAGGGTTAGGTGAGAGCCTACTTTAATTGCTAAAAGGCCATTTCACACTTTTCTATGTAGTTGAACCTCTTTCCTTTTCACTAGAGAGAGGTTATAGGGTTGGCAACTTTGGAAAACTTCTTCACAAATCATTAGTAATAGCCAATCAATCCCATAAAACTTCTTACTTTTGACACATTTTTAGGGGTAGGTCACTCCATAATGGCTCAGATTTTTGGCAAGTCCATGAAAATTCCATTTGTTGATAGAATGTGCCCTAGATAAAGTATCTTAGGTTGGAAGAAAGAGCACTTGGTCAACTTCCCATAAAGTTTATTCTCTCTTAGTCTTTGTAGTACTCTTCTTAGATGTTCTTCATGCTCTTGTGGGTTCTTGGAATATATTAGAATATTGTCCAAGAATACTAACACAAATTTATCTAAGAAGTCATGAAAAACATAATTCATGAGGCTCATAAAAGCACGAGAATTTGTTAGCCCAAACGGTACCACCAAACAATCATAATGGCCATACCAAGTCTTGAATGCTATAATTGGAATATCATCCTTAATCCTTAATTGATGATACCTAGATTGTAGATCTATTTTGGAGAACATTATGGCTCCCTTCATTTGATCAAATAGATCATCTATTCTAGGGAAATGATACCTATTTCTAATGATTACCTTATTCAAGATTTGACAAACTATGCATAGTGGTAGTGTCCCATCCTTCTTTTTGATGAACACTAAAGCTGCCCATAGTGAGACATATGTCTAATCAAACCTTTTCCCATCAAATCTTGTAGTTGTGTTTTGATCCCTTGTAATTTAGCTATGTTCATCTAGTAGGGGGCTTTTGAAATAGGCTCAACCCCTGGGACCAAATCGATTGAGAAGTCAAAATGATGCTTAGGAGGTAAGCATGGTAATTCTATGGAAAAAATTTCTTGGAATTCTTACAAGTTCAAAGCATTTGATATATTAGGATTTGGACCTTCACCTCCCTCAATTTCAATCAATAAGAGTTTGCACCCCTTTCTCACCGTTCACTTCGCTTACATGGTAGTGATAGAAGAGGTTAATATTCACTATTCACCTTTGGATGCCCTAGAGAACTATGGGTTTCCCTTTATCATCAAGACACTCAATCCACTTGTTCTATCAATCCATTTTGGCTTGATGCTTGCAGAACTAGTCCATCCTTAGAATCATATCATAGGATCCTAACTTGGTGACCAATAGGTTCACCTTGATTTTAATGCTACTTAGGACAATGTAGTTCTTTTATACTAAAAGGGAAAGGTGATATACCAAGATTTAGTATGTTTAGTTGGAGTTAACATAATGTAGGAGTGATTTCAAAGGATGAATAAACTAACACAAACTCATCCAATCTTTAACCAAGGCCAAAATAGAATGCTGAAACTTATAGAGGGAGGATTTTATCCACAGAATAAATGAGCAACATTCAAACAGACACAGTGTTACAAAATAAAATGAGAGACAGAATCAATTGCTTGTATTAATCATAAAGTCTAAATACCCATTACAAAGATAAAAAAGCTAAATATAGACTGAGAAGACACATAATGATAACTTTCCCCTCATAGTTGAACTATAAATGAAGATAGAGAGGCCCAAAAGAGGAAACAGTCGATCAGATTCATTTGGTTCTAGGAAATATGATGAGGTCAAGATCAAGCATCAAGCGCTCCAATCTAAATAATGATCCAGCGATCAACCAATAGAAATGCATCTTTTTTACATGCATATATAGCTTTTACAAATCATTGTAGTAGCCATGGAAGAGAGAAAGAGTGGTCAATAAGAAAGAACCGCCACCCATATTGTAATACCTCCATCTGGTGTCCTTGGAGCTTGCCCATGTGGCTCTGCCCATGAAATCTGTTGAAAATGAGAGTCTGCCCATGCCTTGGGTATAAAGATTTAATGCAAATGAGGCTACAATAGCATGGGGAGGTGAGAAATTTATATTCTACAAGTAATCAAGCTCTAAAGAAGCATTAATGGTGACCAGGAGGGTTGCTAATTAGTCCCATCATGTCTTGAATAGTAGAAAATGCATCTAGAAGGCAAAAGGGTCAGGCCCCGATAGATCAGGCTTCCTCCAATCGGTCTTGGAAAGGTGAAAGAGGAAACTCTGACCTTTGAGGTTCGAGAGAAGAGAAATCTTCAAGCTTTAGGGGTCAAGTCTTCACCGTGCATTATTCTTTGGAAAGGAGAAATGCTTGACCTTTGCCTTTGCAACACTTAGCCAATTTGAGAAATCAGTGGAGATCAGGCCCCGCATCTTCCACTTGTCACCTTCAAAAGGAAGAAGAGGGAAAGAGGAACCTTAGATCTCCACTTTCTAAAGGATCTAGAAATATTTTGTGGCTCTGTGGACCTCAAGCATTAGACCTTAGATAATCACCAAGTTGCATCTCACCAACACGTGGTGCACTCCTCAATTTTGAGCACATAGATAATAACTCCTCACTAATCTTTACTGAGTGGAACGCGGTTGGGCACGTGATGAGCCAGCACAAGATTTGAAAGCATTGTTGCTATGCTACTTAGAACTTGCACTATACTGACACATGATGTACCTTGAAAGTCCCCCATCTATTGCCTGTCAAAAAGGAAAGGAAGAGGGAAGAAGAAACCCCCAAAGTTTGAAGCCCGCCACACTTAGAACTTTATAAGGAACAAAGCGGAGTTCAGAGCCAACAAGCTTAACATGACAAAGGGGAGAAGCATAAACCTATGAAACTTTGAAAATGCTTAAAACATAAGGAAAAATTAGGATTTTTGGGACTTAGCCATTGTGGGGGGATTTTTTCCTTGCACTTCAAAGGGAAAAACACCTAGAATTTCATGGATTGTTGGGCTATTTGGCCAGAAGGCAAAACAAAATAACATTTTGGCAACTATGCAGGGGTGTTTGCCTACTAAACACAAGGATCTAGGGGCCTTATACAATCCATTGGGCACATAGTCAAAAGGGCACAACAACAAGAACAAGGTTGGCCAGATCAACACAAAATTGAACACTGTCTCCAAAAAACAAGACTGAGCAAAACAAAGAAGGCAAGCATCCTCCTAATGAGAATGCAATAGAGTGCAACAACACTTATTGAAGGGAAACCTAAAACAAAAATGAAACTAACCTTCACCTAAACTAACCAACTAGAAAACTAACTTAAACAAATCCATTAACTATTTTTTTAAAATAACTACCCTTTCTCAACAATTTATAATGCTTTACATGCCTGTGGGCAGCCAACAGGAGGTGGGGAAGGGATGGGCATACAACAAATTGAAAAAACACTTCCCCAAGAGTGGGAATGAACTCACTTACCCACTTGAACTAATTGTTGATGCAACTACCTAAAAGTGGATAAATGGGTTGATCCTGCTCATTCTGATGCTCAACTTCATGCTCAGGGGTAAGCATGACAAGTGATGACTCTTCACGATCTATCTCTAGATGGGCTAGATGTCTTATGGGACATCCCCTTGAAATGACAAGCAAATAAATAGAGTTGATGTCATGCCTCTACTCTGTAACCTCCTAATGTTGGTCTGAATGCTCTGGCTCCCATATATCAATTGGAAGAATGATTGCCTCCTTAATCTACTCAAACTGCTCATGATTTGCCTCACTAAGAGGAGTTGATTTATTATCCAAGTTTGAGTAGAAAACATCAAACTCACCCTAGAAATGAGCCTCCTCCAAGTCCTCTACACTCTTCAATATGGGGCTACTATATGTTCATCTTCATGAGATGGAACCTCATTGTTATGCTTGGCCTCGATCTACAACAACCTGCCATCATTTTCAATGTTCTTATGTTGCTCCTGAACTGTTGGTAGTGTTGGCATTTGCATGCCTTCTTCATCTTCAATGTAGCTAGGTAGCTCCTAAAATAGAGTGGTATCACCAGCCTCAGTAGCGATTGGAGCATTCTCCTTCACCATGCCTTCATCACTTAGCTGCAACTCCACTACACTCTGTTTGAGTTGCTTCTACAACTGGACCTTTTCACCATGCTTTCTTTGCATTTTGGTTTCATTCATATTTTTTGAAACATGGGAAAACTCCCCAAATGAACTAAAATCCATAGGATTCAACCCCGCACTTGAATTAGCACTATCTTTATGCTTGATGCATTGTTGCTCCAACTGATTGGACTTAGTTTCCTCTTACAGCAAGTCTAAATTTTTAGTTTTAATAGTGCATGCGGGTTTATTATTTGCAAGTGACTCTTCCCTCATTACAGGTAATTCCTTCCTTAGCTCATCCCTCCAATTAGCCCTATAGACAACAGGTCCACCTTTGAAAAGTGAAATAGTGTCAAGAAAAGAGGGATAACATGGAATGGGAGCTGGAAAGGTTTCTTGAGAGGGTCATTCTTGAGGAATAATAAGCTAGATTTGCATAGGAATAGGCTCCCATGAAGGCTGAGGGCCTCTAAAACTTGAGATTTTGAAATTGGAAAGTGGTTTCAAAGGCTCAGAGGGTTTCCCCTGCCTGAAGCATGGAACCTTAAATTTGGGGGTTATTTCTGCTACAAGCTGGACTTGTGTAGAAGGGATGAGTTGCCTTAAACTGGGAATGGAGGGGACTGATTAGTATTCTAACCTCTATGTTACCTAGACCTCTAATTGCCTTAACTGTTCATTAGATAAGGCTACAAGCTGCATAGAAATGTGTTCTCAATAAGCATTTTCCTCTACCTCCATCTGTTGTTGTTAAAGATGAACCTGATAAGAAAGCTCCTCTTACTATCTGTTATACTCCATCACTCCTTGAACCTCATCCAACCTCTTTTCTAGGTCCATTATTATGTCCATGGAACTCATGTTATCAAATCATAGTCCACTTGAGGTGGGATAGGAGGGTAATCATATTGATTAGGGATAAAGTGGTTTTCTTGGGGTTGAAAATATGTATGATTAGGTTGCCAAGAAGACCGAGTAGGGGTGGGAGGGAGGCAAGCATCATGAGGATGTTGATATTTTGTTGTTGTAGGACTGTATGGCATAAAATCAAAGGCATTTTGGGCTTGATATTGCTAGTAATGAGGCTAATAATTTGTACTCTGGCTAGGAGGGGAGTAGCCATAACTCCCATAATAGTTTGACATTTTAAAGCATTGAAAAGTAGAGGTGTATCAAAATATTCTTGAAAATAAGGGTAATAAGTTTGCCTTTTAGAGAAATAAGTTCATACTAGAGAGATTCGCTAGGTGTTTTGGGATGCTTCTAAAAGCTAGAAAAGACTAAGAGCATCACCGAACTCTGATCTTTGATGAATCTTTAAGCACTTGGGCTACTTCACCAGTGGATTTGTTCAGAAGAGTCACCATGTTGTTGAAGAAGACTGCCCTAGACGGCAAGAAGCATTGAAGAACACACCAAATCCTTCAATGGATGATAAAGTTCATCAAACTGGTCCCACCAAGCATGCCAAAAAACTATTGTCACGTGAAATTAAACCCTACTTGAAGCATGTTCAAGCATTCCAATGACACAATGGGACTGATCTCAAGGTGTGGGACCTTACAACTAAGATCACCTTACAACTAAGATCATACCTCTAGAGAAGGTTGGTTCCTCTTTATGGCCTTAAGACTCAAAAAATAACAACTAAACCTAATTCTACTGATCACCATGGAAAAGGGAGAGAAGGAATACAAAAAGGGAAAGGTGATACACCAAGATTTAGTATGTTTAGTTAGAGCTAACATAATACAGTACAATAATTTCAAAGTCTGAATAAACTAACACAAACGCATCCAATATTTAACAAAGGCCAAAACATAATGCCGAAACTTATAGAGGGATTGTTTTATCCACAAAATAAATGAGCAACACTCAAACAAACACAGTGTAAAAGAAAATGAGAGAGGTAGAATCAATTGCTTGTATTAATCACAGAGGCTAAATAGCCATTACAAAGATAGAAAAGATAAATACAAATCGAGAAGACAAAATGCTAACTTTCCTGTCATAGTTGAACTAGAAATAAAGACAAAGATGCTTAGAAGAGGACACCGTCAATCAGATTCATTTGGTTTTGGGAAATATGATGCGGTCAAGATCAAGCATCAAGCACTCCAATTTGAATAATGACCTAGCAACCAACCAACAAAAATACATCTTTTTTACATGCATATATAGCTTTTACAAATTGCTATAGTACCCATGGAAGAGGGAAAGAGTGATCAACAAGAAAGAACCATCACCCATACTACAATAAGTCCATTTGTTGTCCTTAGAGTGCACCCACATGGCTCTGCCCATGAAATCCCCTAAAAAGGAGAGTCTTCCCATGCCCTGGGTACAAAGATTTAATGCAAGTGAGGCTATAGTAGCATGGGGAGGTGAGAAATTCATCTTCTACAAGAAATCAAGCTCTGAAGAAGTATTAATGGTGATCAAGAGGGTCACTGAGCAGTCTCGTCATGTCTTGAATAGTAGAAAATACATTTGGAAGGAAAAAGGGTCAGGCCTTGACAGATCAGGCTTCCTCTGATTGGTCTTGGAAAGGTGAATGAGGAAATCCCAACCTCCAAAAAGAGAAATCTTTAGGCTTCGATGGTCGGGCATTCACTGTACATTATTCTTTGGAAAGGAGAAATGCTCGACCTCTACCTCCTCAACACTTACACAATTTGAGAAATCTTCAAAGATCGGGCCCTGGGCCTTCCTCTTGTCACCTTTGAAAAAGAAGAAGGAAAGAGGAACATCCGACCTCCACTTTTTGAAAGGCCTAGAAATATTTTGTGGCTTAGTGGACCTCAGGCATCGAACCTTAGAGAATCATTAGCTTGTGTCTCATTGACACATGGCACACTCCACAATTATAGGCACATAGATAATAAATCCTCACTACTCTTTACTGAGCAGAATGTGACCAGGACACGTGGTGGTTTGGTGCAAGATTTGAAAGTAGTGTCACTGTATTGCTTAGAACTTGTGCCGCACTGACATGTGGCGCACCTTGAAAGTCACCTGTTTATTGCCTGTTGAAAAGGAAAGGAAGAGAGAAGAAGAAACCCCCAAAGTTCTAAGTGCACCACACATAGAACTTTATAAGGAATAAAGTAGAGTTTGGAGGCAACAAGATTAGCATGACGAAGGGGAGAAGCATGAACTCCAAAACTCTGAAAAGGCTGAAAACACAAGGAAAACTTAGGATTTTTGGGACTTATCCATTTTGGGGGGATTTTTTCCTTGCACTTCAAAGGGAAAATACTTATAATTTCATGGATTGTTGGGCTATTTGGCCAGAAGGTAAAATAGGATAATATCTACCAAGATAGAAATAGGTTGACCATGGAAGGTACCTTGAAGTTCAATGAGTGAATCTTGATTATCTACTTCACGCCTATCCATAGCTACATAAATTCTAGTTGGTTGCTTGGTATTTTGATCTAAACTCTTTGAACACTCACTATGATAATGGTCAACCCCATAAGTCCAAGATCCTACCACTGGATCTATCCTTTCTACATCCTTTCCCTTAGAAGGGTTTACCTAAACCTCTAACCTCAATGGTGTTTTCCATTTCAATTCATTGTTTCTATGGTGCAGACCTAGAGTTCCTTTTAAATTTTGACTCCTTAAATTTCTCATGTTCTTTTCCTACTCACAAATCCTTCCTAGTCTCCTTTTTAGTTTAAGAGGAGGAAAAGAGTCTTTGCTTTCTTTCTTGTTTGTTATTCATCTTCTGATCCACAATGGTGGATGCCTCTACTCCTTGACTTAAGCTCTTAGGCCAAGTAATCTTGGTTTCATACTTGAGGCCATTGTTCAACTTGAGAACAAACTTGTTCACATGATCCTACTCCTTCATATTGTTAGGAAAGTACAGGTTGATCAAACTAATTCCTACATAACCCTATGAGAGTTAATGATGCATACAAGCTTATAGAATTACCATAATGCAAGGATCAAATAGACAAGCCACAAGATAACACAATATATATCCTAGGAAAACCCTCAAGAGGGAAAAACCTAGCCTCTAAAAGAATCCACACTTAATGTATTATTCAGCAATAAAATATTACAATACACTTATAGAGTTTCCATGAATACTTCTAAAACATCAAGCTCCTCCAATGCATTCTTCATGTGTCCAATCATGTAACCACACATCCCATGCCATGCTTCATATATGCACTCACAAGAGAAACTCAATGCAATGACAGCCCACTCAACTAGCCAACCCAAACCACTAACCATGTGCTTACTTTTATAGACTCAAGTTCACACAAATACAACTTGTGGTATTGGGAAAACCACATGTCTCAAAACCATGAGTACACAAAACCATTGACTTCTCATTTAATTCTTGCAACTAAAATTTCACTTTATGCTCCAAATAATTGATTAATTAATTTATGTCTCCCACACATAAAATAACTAACCCAATGTTACATGTAACTTTACAAGTTGCCCCCAAATAAATATTTAATGTGGCTAAACACATCTCATAGATGCACCACAAATAAATATTTATTTTACATAATTTAAATAATTCATTTTTATGCAAGGTATACAAGACACTTTTTCCTAACATTCTCCCACTTGTATACATTGCATAAGGGTCAATCAATGAAATACATCATCATAGCCATACATGAAACTGCATGAATCTCCAACATGCTCTTGTGCTCCATCAAGATACCTACAATAAAACCAAGGTGACCACCATCTCAAACAAGAAATCCTCTCATCCTCCAACATGTCACCTATGGAAGAAAAGGAACATGCCAAGTTGAAGATGCACCAATCCAAAGAACACAACCATAAAATCCAAGTGATAACAAAGGCTCCAAGTTGTTGTCAAAGGTAAAAACCCACATGACTTAGCAAGCCAAAATTCTTGCAATCAAGACAACCTTCCACACAAAGATAATAGAGAAGAATATGCTAAAATAATGGAGGAAAGAATCTATACAAAGATCATATTAAATACAATGAGAGAGCCTTGCTTATAAAGGCAAGGATGACAACTAAGGAGTTGTATTCATGTGACAAGTGTCACATTCCTATCATATATGACAACTAGAGGATAGGATGCTAACTAGAGCACATGTGTAGGATAAGACAACTCACTACAACTATCAACAACTAGACACAACTAAAAATATCTAAAAGACTCACTAAGTCAACTTAACATGTGAATTATGCGTGATGTGTGAATATTATTTAACTAATAAATATTTAAACAATATGAATTATCCACACAAGGGGAAATTGACTAAACTAGTTAGGTAAAAACCCTATTCACACCAACACCCCCCATTAAATGTAACTTAGGGATTAGGTGACTAAAACAAAGATGAAATGATGGATGGGTCCCATCTTCTAGGCCATGTTAGGTACCCATGTACAACAAATCTCAAGTGGAGAAAAGGAGAAAACCTCATGGGACAAAACTCCTCTCCAAAAGTTAGAATGCAAAAAATAAATGAAATGAAAGATGTGATGGAAGGAGGACTCAAGACCCCCCAAGGACTACATCCAACACATATGTACAATCAAGTACCCCCATAGGAGAGCCAGTGTGAGACTATAGGTCCCCCCCATAATGAAGTATCTTCTGTGCCGATGGTGAATTCCTGAAGAAGAATGCTGAAGAGAATCCAAAGCGTACAAACAACATTCTTCCCCTTAGGAATAAATAGGTCCAAAATCTGATGTAGAAGAAACTCCATCTGAAGCTATGAGGTAAAAAGCCTCATGATGTATGATGTCTCTGAAAACTACTCAAGTGTCCACATGTCACAACCAAAAGATGTCACAAATTCAAGTGTTACATGCCTAATCAAAGAATGTGGCAGTCCAGGACAAGATGAAAACTCAAGATCATCAATCTCTAAAGACAAAGAAACCTTTGAATGATGCTCAAGATACTCCAAATCAATGCCAAACTGTGACAAGTGAAGAGGAGAAGATGGTTCCCGCACATCTGAAGTAGAAGAATCGACTCCTTCAAAGAGTAGATGAATGTCATCAATGATGTCCTCCAAGTCATCAAGATAGGACTCATGAAACAAGTCTGAATACTTGTCAAGTACTCATCCCACAAACCTGTATCTAGAAGACAAGGAATATCCTACTCAACTGAAGTGGATGAAGCCATGTCAATGCCAATATCTAAAGAAGCAGGAGAAGGATGAAGCTCAAAACTAGTCTCAGGAACCGTACTAGATGCCAAAACACCAAGGTTCAAGTGACCAAACTTCTCCTTACAAACATGATTCACACTTGATGCATGAGTGTGAATATGAATCAATGGATCTACATCATCATCATAAACAAAATGGGAAAAAGTATACAAGTGAGATGCATGATCAGCCATCCCAACAGCAATGATATCTCTACTCTCCAAGTCCTGAATGATCACAGAATCAAGAGTGAACTCAACTATCTTTCCTGTACCATAATGAGTAATCTAGTAGATGGAAAGGAGATTGGTTGTCAAGGAAGGTACGCACAACACATTGTTGAATGTACACTCACCAACATCAATAGTTCCTTTACCAGTTGTATGCATGTATGTATTATTACCCATCAAAATATGTGGTGAAGTACATGACTAAAATGAAGAGAACATCCCCTATGAACATGCCATATGATGAGAAGCTCCTAAATCAAGAAGCCATCTATTTGACTGTAGACATGTTGAAGCAAAGATTGCCTATCCTTTTCCTTTGTTTGTCCCATTAGCAATGCCTGTTGTTCCCATCATTGTAGATGATGATGATGATGGTGAAGAAGAAGAATTGGGTAAAACTGATGTTGATAAAGAATACTCAATGTTATGTTTTGAAGTTGTGACATCTCATCAATTTTCTTCTCATAACATTTAGTCTCATCATGATCCAATTTCTTGCAATAAGAACACTTTGGCTTCTTCTTTTTATTGGACTCCTCTTTGGAAGAAGAGTTGGGGGTTTTCTTTGATTCTTTCTCTTGCTCATTAGACTTTGAATCCTTTTGTCTCTTTCCCTTATTATGTGAAGCCTTAGTATCTTTTGTGCTTTGTGTTGTAACTAGAGTTGTTTTCTAGTAGACTTCAATGTGCCCATGTGTAGTAACTTGGCTTGTTCTCTAGTGAGTTGTGCAGAAAACTCCTCAAGTGAAGGCATAGTAAACTTACTATCAAAAGCATACATTGTACATAGCATAAAAGGTAGAAACATAAACTAAATATGCAGGACCTAATTTTGCATGAATAGATAGAATCAATTGTTCATCTTCTTTCTCAAGGCCACACTATTTGACTTGCAACCTGAGAGACTTAAACTTGGTGAAGAAATCTTTGATTTGATCAAAATCTTGAGGATTAAGTGTAATTAGCTCATTCTCCAATTTGAACCTTCTTATTTTATCTTGCTTGCCAAAGAGATTGTCTAGTGTTGTCCATATCTCATTTGTTGTTGTACAAGACTCAACATGAAATCTCAGATCTAGAGAAATAGCAAGACAAAGTGTGCCATAAGCTTCATCTCTTCTATCTAAGCATTTTCTTCTTTCAGTAGCACCTGTGGGTTAAGGATATGTGCCTAAAGTTATTCTATATAACTTTTGTTTATACAATACATGCTCCATGTTTTTCTTCCATTCAAGATAATTATATGGAGTTAAAAATGGAATTTGAGGCACATCCATGATGAAAAAGAAAGACAACAAGACAACAACACCCCTTTACTATGTAAGAGAGCCCCCCTAATTTGTTGTGGCACTTTATACTTAGTGTGTTTTACAATTGTCCTCAAGGGACCAAAATTGGGGAAAACAATCAAAATCTATTAAAAAAGAGATCTGAGTGAGATTACAGTCATTCACAATGATGTATTATAGCAAACAAGCCCTCTCAAAGCAAATTTCACCTCCTCAAGTATCCAAATGCCCAAGTTATCACTCAAAAGCCAAAAAATTGACAAATTGAATAAAATGAACCTAGAGAAGAATCTAAGAAATGTGCATGGATGGATTTGTAGAGCTCCTGAATACCTTTCTGATGCCACAAGAATCACAAAAATCAAAGATCGTGGCAAAAAATTATAAGCTCAAAAATCAAAAAAGAAGATCTATCTTCAACCTGCAATAAATGCTATCAAACAACAAAACCTATAAAAATGACTGATACCACTATGAAGTGCTCTCTTTCATCTTTCCAATGATATCTCGTTTGCCTAATTTCGACACCCTAGGGAAAATTTATACAAAAAACAAAAAAAGCCCTACTTTAGGGCTTTGAGGGGCAAAACAAGCCCCCTGTTGACGGAATATTCCTCCCTATGGTCGAACTATGCTCTGCAAGCCGCAAAACCACTAATAAAAAATGAAAACCACTATTTCTATTGCAAAACCACCTGTGACCATGGAAAACCACTATCTACAAGGAAAACAACTAGGGAGTTCTGAAAACCACCTAAGTTAAGGTTAAAACCGTTGATTGTGATGTACGGAAATCACTTGACTTGGTCAAAACCACCATCTAAATATGGAAACTGCCTTCTATTTGTAAGTCGTTGTTGGAACAAGGAATATGCGTATAGGACAAAACCAAGAGTTTAGAAAATTTTCCAGCATAAAAACCTGCAGACTAAAATATATACGTCATTGAATGAAATGGTCTGCTGACCGCTGAGATCATAGATCCACAAACTGCCAAGACAACTATTGAATAGTGACTATTGATTGATGTTTTTTTTTAAAACTACTACTAAATATATGGTTTGCTGTCAGACCATGCTCGTTGATAAAGACTTTTGACCGCTAGATATTTGGATGACCATCAAAAATAAAATTTGAATACCTGTGAAATATTTTAAAGATCTGCAAATTTTTTTGAAGGAAATTGTTTAAAAACAAAGGCTGAAGCCTTGTTTAATCACTTGGAGCCTTAACCAAAGCGTGCAGGGGTGTGGGGTGTATTACCCCCCACGCAGGCCACAGATCTTGGCTGTAGCAGTGGGCGGGGCCCAAGCCAAGTGGCTTCAGTTCCCTTGTTGTACCCTATAGGTACGAGGACGACAGAGCCCTGTGTAGGGTACCCTATTAGTACCCAAAACTATTATTTTAATTTTTCTAAAAAACTTTTACAATTGCCCGCTTTTAAAAATAATATCCGTAGAAACAAACCAGCAAAATATTTTTACCCGACGGATTTGATTGATGATGCAGTACAACATAGTCAAGGACACACACTGATGCAGACCTGCATAGGGTAGGATGATGTAGATGATGGTACATTACTGTACAAATTTTTCACCAAGGGACTAGGGGCAAAAAAAATTTGCTTTTTTTATGATGAAATTCAGCATTTGGATAGCCAATCTATACTAATTTGGGTCTCGTAATCTCATTTTCTAAAGGGCAATTAACAACTATGAGTATGAATCAAGTGTACCTCACTTGGATTGCTTTTGTTTACCCTACTTAGGAGGCCTTCTTGGAGACACACCACTCCAAGGGACGACCTCAACCGAGGTGTGAATCAAAAGACACCCTCCTTGGAAGATTGAAACCTTGTCACTTTTGGTTAAGCCCCAAAGAACTTTATACCATTGGGAAGTGAAGGCGAAGGGTGGGTTACCCCTTTCTCCTAGCTATGTGGTAGGATTTCACTTTCATTGCATTCCCTAGTCAACCTTGTGAAACCTAGAGTAAGTCAATGTGACTTAGCAAGCTAGGATCCCTGCAATCAAGACAACTTTCCACACAAAGATAACAAAGAAGAATATGCTAAAACAATGGAGCAAAGAATATATGCAAAGATCATATAATATACAATGAGAGAGCCTTGCTTATAAAGGCAAGGATGACAACTAAGGAGTTGCAGTCATGTGACAACTAGAGGATAGGATGCTAACTAGAGCACATGTGTAGTATAAGACAACTCACTACAACTATCAACAACTAGACACAACTAGAAATATCTAGAAGACTCAGGAAGTCAACTTAACATGTGAATTATGTGTGATGTGTGAATATTATTTAACTAATAAATAGTTAAATAATATGAATTATCCACACAAGGGGAAATTGACTAAACTAGTTAGGAAAAACCCCTATTCACACCAACAAATACATCCAATCATCCACACCTCCTAGGTATCAATAAAATCAGTAAACTCATGCCAAAAACATGTCCAACCCATAAACCGCAATCATAAACTCCCTGTATAAAACCTGTCAATGAAGAACATACAAATCCAGGAACTCCCAATGCATGGGTAATGTCAAATTTGAGAATAGATCAAGGGATACCAATTCTACCAATCAACACTCAAACCAAAGTGTGAGTAATGATAAAAAAACCATGTAGTATCGAGAACAATCATGATGATCCACATGCAACACAAAATGTTGCATAGTCCCTCACAACAAGTCACCATAACTCTTCTGAATCAAATGAATATGAAGCTCTAGGAAATAGCCATAGAACAAAGAGAGAAAACATGTAAACCATATCATAACATGTCCTACCACACCTCAAAGTGCTAAGCTATGTCAAGTATGATCTCCTTCTTAGCCCCAAATGAAAAGCCTTAACAACACCCAACCACTCAATCTCATAGATCAAATGAAATATATGTATCATGCATAACCAACATGGATGTAAGCCTCTCTAACCAAGGAAGATCAAATCAAATATCCATTCCCATAAATTAGGAATAATCCCAATCACATCTCCTAAATCCTCATAAATATCATCATAAATAAAACTCATATGCACAAGGAGATAACCATGCTAAACACCCCTCAAATGAACCCTCCATAACCAATAACTATAACTCAAGATCCATAACCATGAGAAGATAAAGCATAAACAAAATGCATTTAGATGGGAAATACCTCTTAGATGATAATTTGTTGAGTAGACCAAGAGTGGGGAATAAGAATGCTCCTCTAAGATACATCAAATCACAATGACTCTCTCCAAGAACAATCTCCTCTAAGGTCCATGAACTCGCATCCATATCCAGGTGAAAGGCTACATGGTCTTCCTACTAAAAACTCCAAACAGTAACCATCTCAACAAATGTCTCTAATCCCAAGAGAACTCTAGCCTCACCCAAGTCTTGAAGTATCCATGAGCACATCTAATCAATCAATCCATGCTAAGATCCAAATGTAACACCACACTGTCATGAAGCTCCCAATAACATGACCAATGTAATCAATACCAAGAGAACCAACATGATCACTGTCAAAGTTCCAATTGCAGAATTGGGAATCCAATCATGATCATGATCTAACATCTCCTCCTAGGAGATCACATGCACCAATGTACACATCCTGGTCTTAATAGAACATGTATCACGCCAAAACTCAAATCTAGAATCAAGAGTAAACCATGACACAATACCAACACCTCTAAACCAAGGATCAACATCTCCAATCACATGAAGGTAACCATCTCCTAACAATGGGACTAAGATGTCAAAGTACTCATATTACATACAAATCATGATCCAAGAGTTTGTCCATGACACCTAACCATTGTAGAAGATCACCCATCACTAGGTGATGAATACACATCACTACCAAAGCTCCTAAACTACGATATGATCTACACATGGCATTATGATAACCATCTCCTAAATCAAGATCACCATGGTCCACACACACAACTGTAATACCAATGAAACCAAAGTAGAACCAAGATTTCCAAGCTAAGAAGATAAACCATCACTATCAAAAGCTCACACTAAACCATGTAACTAAGCTATACATGGCATTGTGATAAACATGCTACAAGTCCCATAACTAACTATCCAGTCACTTTAATCATCCATCCTCTCATCCCAATGCAACATATCAATGCACAAATGACCATAGATAAGGACAACTAACAAAGTTTGCATCAACACTAAATCAATCTCATGGATATAGCTAATCCATATATGAGTCATCCCACTGCAACTAATAGGTGGTACCAAACCCACTGACTACATAACTTGAATATCCCAAAAAAATGCAATATGCAAACTCATCATCACATTAGTAACCTGCAAGTTGAGATATAAAAGAAGATAACTTGTAGACTTAAAGAATCAAACACCAAATCAACTCTAGATTTGATTTTTCAAAAAAGTCCACAAATGAGTAACCATATTCAAGGAGCCAGATAAGCATCCATGAGATAAGAACATGCTTCTAAAATTGAACCACACCACCACCTATAAACATGAATCAAACATCATAACCCATACCTGTCAACTGCATACATGATCATGTCATGCCAATGCTCAAATGTACCTACATATCCATGACAACAAAATCATTGTCATCATTGTACCTGTATTCAACTCCCAGTGATTCAAGACTCCTAGTCTCATATGTGTATCAACCATGTCCTCAAACTAGAAGACAAACTATGTACCTATCTTCATTAAAGTTCAAACTCTGAAAAAAATTGTAAACCTATAACTAGAAGTACCAAAATTGAAAACCTACTATACCATGATGTTTGTCACATAACAACATGCACTCCTGCAAGTTTGTGCCCAAATATTCTTCTGAATGCCTTCATAATCACACCTTGAATCTCAAGTTCCCACAAGTGCTCAAACAAGTACAAACCTAGCTCTGATACCACTTGTTAGGAATTTACCAGGTTGATCAAACCAATTTCAAGTCCATTGGAGAATCTCAAAATTGAAAAATTAAAACAAATCTAAATTTCATTTGAAGTCCATCGGTACACCAACTCAACTAATGACACCAGCTATACACCAATGACCTATTCAATGCCATGTCAACACTTATGTCACTTGCCACATCATGTTGACATCATCCATATGCATGATGAATTCATTGTTGATGTCGGTAGTATAGACAAGGTCCTATGAGGCCTCTTTTATCCCTCAAAGGGCATTTTTTTCCAAGGGCATAACTTTCACTCATAGTATCAAAATTTCAACTTCTTATAGGTGTTAGAAAGGTCTCTCTAAGAACTACATAGTGGTGTAGGTTTGTTCATTATATTTTTCTATTTGTGTTAGAATTTAGTTCGTAAATCCAGGCATTTCTTTAGGATAGTTTATTGGTCATAACTTTCACATACAAAATCATATTTTTAATTTCGAAGAGGCGCTGAAGAGATCTTGCAGTGTATTGGACATAGTGGAACCGATACCACTTGTTATAAAATTACAAGTTGATTATACCAATTCCTACATAACTCTATGAGAGATAATGATGCATATACAAGCTTACAAAATTACTGTAATGTAATAATCAAATAGAAAAGCCACAAGATAACACAAGATATATCCTAGGAAAACCATCAAGAGGGAAAACTTAGCCTCCAAAATCATACAAACTCAATGTATTATTCAACAATAAAATATTGGAATACACTTTTAGAGTTTCCATGAATACTTCTAAAACTTCAAGTTTCTCGAATGCATCATGTGTCCAAACATGTAACCACACATCCCATTCCATGCTTCACATATATACTCACAAGAGAAACTCAATAGAATGAAAACCCACTCAACCAACCAACCCAAACCACTAACCACGTGCTTGCTTTTATAGACTCAAGCTCACACAAATACAATTTGTAGTATTGTTAAAACAATGTGTCTCAAAACCATGAGTACACAAAACCATTGACCCCTCATTTAATTCTTGCATCTAAGTTTTTACTTTAAGCTCCAATTAATTGATTAATTATTATATGTATCCCACACATAAAATAACTAACACAATGTTACATACAACTTTACAAGTGGCCCCCAAAATAAATATTTAATGTGGATAAACACATCTCCTAGATGCACCATAAATAAGTATTTATTTTACATAATTACACTAAGAGGCATTCTACACTCACAACAAGGGTTGAAAGATTTAGATTCCCATAAACAATTAAGATTCAGATTCCCATGTAAACAAAATTCATAAAATGTGTAAATAAATAAATTTGTAGAAGCCAAATGGATAGAAAAATAGAAAAACTTGGGCAGTTATGGAGTGAAATCTTTATCACATTAAACAAAAAATTAATAAATTTGTGGAAGCCAAATGGATAGAAACATAGAAAAACTTTGACAGTTATGAAGTGAAATCTTTATTATATTTGAAAAATATGAAAGTCTCACAGCATAGTCTTTTTAAATTAACTCATGTTAGCATATCAAATATTCTAACTGCAAGTAATTTATAAATGCCAACAAATTGGAAGGTATCTCTCAGTGTACTGTAGATATATTTTTTAGATATAAATATACTAGTTTAAATAATTTATTTTTATGCAAGGTGTACAACACACCTTTTCCTAACACATATAATGTACATGGCGTAGCAAGCTTATAAACCTAGCCTTATACTCACTATCATTGTTCCTTTCTATAATGAATGGAATTCAATCATGTTTTGGTTGCAATGATGTGCAGATAAATATTCCTTGAGGAATTCATTTTCAAACTTATCCTAGGTTATCTCTTTCATGTCATATCTCTTGAGTTCCTAAAAATGATCCTACCATAAGTATGCTTCTCCTTCCATCTGATATATGGCTAATCAAGACTTAGTGTTACAATTCATGTTTGTCAATCCAAAATACTTGGTCATTCTAATCAACCATGCCTCTATTGCATTACCTCCACCAGTCCCATCATACATGGGTGGTTACATTTTCTTTAGTTCTTGGTGTTATCACCCAATTTTGCACCCTATGCTGAAGCTGTTAAGCTCTGCAAACTGGAGTAACATGGGAATGATCTTGAAGTGTGGGACCTTGCGAAATGAGATCAAACCTCCGGAGAAGGCTAGCTTCCTCTCTCTAAGCCTAATGCTCAGAGAAATTCATCTAAACCTAGTGCTAATGCTTGCTGGGAAAAGGGTTAGAAGGATTGCTGAAAAGAAATGCTGAAATAAACTAAGTGATATACTAGATTTAAATGTGTTTGGCTGCAACTGAATAGACACAGTAATAATCTCATAGCTGGAAAGACATTACATAGACCCATATTAATTTTAGAGAGGTCCAGAAGAGTAGACACAGGCTAAAAAATAATAAGAGAGAGGCAAAAATACCAGTTTATATTGATCATAGAGGCCAAATAGCCATTACAAAGAATAGCCTAGAAGAACAACCAACAACCATATACATTTGTTTTACATGTATATGTAGCATTTCATTTGATCTCAATCGGTTACAAAATTCGCCCATGGGCGCTATCAGAAAATATCTGCCTGAAGGGACGTCCACCTGCAGAAGTTATGGCGTCAAATATCTAGTAATGGGCAGATAGTAGATATTTCTGGTCTTTAATGCCAGCAGCTTCATCTTCAATCTGCACTAGAAAAAATGAAAAATATTTTGGAAGAGGAAGGTGGAAAGATATTTTTGATCATCAATGTGAGCTGCCTCAGCTTTGTGTAGCAATGAATGCCCCAAAAATATCTTCATTTGCTGAAAGTCATCGGTGAAATATGCATTTCCAAATCTAAAAATTGAAAGTGACAAAAGCTTCTAAAAATCTTGCCAAAAGAAAGAGGGGACAAAAACATGCATCTTTGCCTCTTACAGCATGTCGAAATTCACCAAAATGGAGGAGATACAGGCGGTCAAAGTTTTGGTCAACTGCCTGTATATATCGCTTTTGCATCTCTATGTATATCGCTGCATCTTGGCGCCTGAATCAGCATTCAAAAATTCATTATGCAACTCCTTCTGCACATACATGGCACTTTGCATATCGAGCCCTGTATATCTCTTTGAATTTTTGAAATTGTATATACATACAATTTCCCCTTGTATATGCAGGCCCCACCTCTTTGAAATCGCCTAGCATATAACTTTGTATCTGCTCCTTTGTATGTCAAAACATACAAGCCGCAGAGCCCATGCTTGAATTTGTGAGAATTAACTTTGGGTCAGGTCCGGGTTGTATGTATCTCATTGTACATTTGTTTGTATATCGCAATATACAAAACACCCATACATACAAGGTAGACCTGAAAGTTTTATGTGCCGAACTTGATCTTCGATTGAAATCCGCCTTGTATATTTCATTTGTATCTTTGACTTGTATATCGCTGATATACAAATCCAAATACATGCAAGCTATGGACTCCAACCCTTTATGAAACAAACTGGAAACACTTTTTGAAATCCGGCTTGCATGTTGCCATGGTATATTTGCTTTGTATATGCGATATACAAGTGCCATATACATACAAGTCAGACCTGAAAAGACCATTAAGCATATTTGATTGCCATGTCGGGTCCTCCTTGTATCACTTTCTTTTGTATATTTCTTTGTATATGCGTGATATACAAACCACTGTTCATGAGATCCTTTGTATGTTGAAACATACAATCCTCCTTGTATATGCACGGGCCCCACCTCTTGTATGTTGGTGATATACAAATGCCTTTGTATATTTTCCCTGCGGCACTGTAGCAAATATACATTTGCACCTTGTATATTGGCTGTTGCATATTTCCTTGCATCTTTTCTTTGTATATTTTGCTTGTATGTGCGAACATACAAGTGCAAATATACAAGCCACTATTCAACCTGCCGATATACATTCCACTGTTCCTGATGCATATAGATCGACCTTGTATATTTACTTTTGTATATTGGGTTGTATATGGGAATATACAAACCCGATATGCATTCCACTATAGCACATGTATTCCCTCCAGCCTTGTATATTTCTCATGCATATTTCTTTGTATCTTTCACTTGTACATGCGAATATACAAGCCAAATATACATTCCATCCTTGTATATTTCTATGCAACCAGATATACAAACTAGGAATATTTTGGGAATCTGCAAAAGATTCCCTCCTTGTATATGCATTTCTTTGGCTTGATATACATTCAAAAAATGTATAAAAATCACTTTTTTGAATATTTCCTAAAGCTGATACAGATTTGCAAGCCCACCAAATGTACATTTGAACTGTATGTTTGACCAAACTTTGACCATGGATAACTTCTTCATTTGGCCAAATTTCAGGGTGATGTAAAAAGCAAAACTGCCTATTTTTTCAAGCTCTTTCCAATGGTAAGGTTTTCTAGGCAAGGTTTATGGGAAATTTGGCACTTTAAGCTTTATAGGAACATTTTCCAAAGGATTTTCAAGGAAAATACTAGGTTGACTGTTTGGCTCTGGTCAGAGGAAAAAATGGGTCAACACTTGGATTGATGGATCTTTTCCCCTATCTCTCCATCTTACCCTTAGTGAGGGACTATGGGAAAGCATTATAGAATGGTTTTCATGGTCATTGTAGACACCTAAAATTGACTTGTTCCCAGGTTAGGCTTTCATCTGTCGTACCTCTTTAATTAAATAATTCTTAGTTCATCTATCAATCAAATCAACTTTATTCCTCTATGTTAATTAAATAATCCCTAATTGCTGATAAGGGCATGGTTGGGTGGTTAAGTCGCTCGGTTGTAGTGGCAGCCACCAGAGTTCAAACCCCCACTGGGCCAATGAGCTCACAGGCTTTACACCTTTGTTGGGCCAATGAGCTTGTGGGTTTGAAGTGTTCTTTCTAGGGGATGAGGTCCCCCGTGTTGTGGCCTCACCAGTTCATTGCTCTAGGCAAAAGCATTCGCGTGGAGCTGGAGGGCATGTCACACTAGCATTGCCAGTCATGTTAAAAAGTTTACTAGGTGCATTTAAAAAAAAATAAATAATCCCTGATTGTTTAATTAATCCAATTTATTCCTCTAAATTAATTAAATAATCCAAGTTATTTAATTAAATCATTATTTGTCCAATTTAAATAAATAAAATCAAAATTGTTTATTTAAATATTCAAATTTCTCTCCACTTTAAATAAATTGTAACATGCCATTTGTTCTACCAACTAAGATTTACCAAGTTTAACTTTGAAAGTAAATAGATCAAGATACTGATAGCGGAAGCAATAAAATTTTTCCTTAAATTCCTTTGATTAAATGCACATTTGAAACATATTCCAAACTCCCATTGCATAAATCAAATTTTATTTCCTCAATAAAAGAATTAAATTATCATCTTTACAACTTTTTCATAATATACATACAAGCTTCAAGAGCTTAACTGATAAATAGAGATACATGATTGTACACTTGTCTATCTTCAATATTCCTGGCCACCAACTGCATGAGGGGAAGTATCACTCAAGCGATTTACCTCCAACCACGGACTAACTGCAGTCCCCCGCACATTTACCAAACTGGTAAATGGCCCGACCCTTTGACGAAGGGATTGGTATGGTAACCCCAAATAAAATAGGCCTAATTTGAGCAAGGTGTTGTGTCCTACATTAACTAGTACTATCATACTATGGGTACAACCATCAAAATATGAAATCCCTACTAGAAATGCAAACTTGGATCACAGTGAACCTAGACAGTGTAAACGTTGGCAATTTACACCACTTTGGCCAAAGTTTTCTTGTCTCATATTCACCCACCCTTCCATCTCGACTGGGAAAGATAACAATCTCTATACAAAAGTTATTCCCTTACCCATGGATCAACAAATCCCAGGAATAACCCCACTTAACAAATGCATCATTCTCTACACATAGGATATTCCCTTTCCCATGGATCAACAAATCCTAGGAATATTCCCACTTAACAATTACATCAAACTCTATTCTAGGTTATTCCCCCTCTTCCATGGATCACATATCCCAAGGTTAACCTATCCCAAGTTTCATCATGACACCTATGTCGAAATAACTCTACTTGCAAATTACAGTTTATTGTCTTTCCCCTTATACAATCAACTAATCATACTCAAACTGATAAATATACATAAAGTCCCATTTAGACACAAATCTCTATTACTGAGATTAATTTTACTTTCACAACACAGTTTTCATTTACTTAGATATATAAATATAAATGCTATTATATAATCAAGTTGACAATCACATTGATAAATAACAATGCATTCAACACAAAATGCCTTCAAAATAGAAAAGCATAATAAAAGAGAAATCCCAATGCCTGTGATATAAGCTCCCAAATGAATCAACAAGATTCCCTTGCTTAAGCTCCTTCCACTGAACTAAAACCTCCTTCCAAGTAAAACAATTCTCCTTCTAAACTTCTAAAACCTTTCCTCACAACTTCAAAGCAAAAATGGTAAAAACTCTCAATGTTAATTCAAAAATGAAAATAGCAGAATAAGAATGCTCTTAGCAAAACTTGTATGTATTTGAATGAGAGAGAGCTCCTCTAAATAGAACAATTTACAAAAGAAAAATGACAAACTTTCGACACTAACACAAAACCCAAATTTGAAAAGAGAAGGCTCTTGATTAGAAAAAAGGTGCGAGTAAAAATGAAGGAGAGCACCCCCTATTTATACTAAAAACTTAAGGAACCAACTCAAAAATGTTGACACAATGGTGACATTCTTAACAAAATCTAAAATTAGTAAAAATGTCGACACAATGGTGACATTCTTAACAAAAATCTAAAATTAATTTCATAAAACTAAAACAAACTTTCTAAAAATAAAAGAATGTTTATTATAAATTCAAAAGTAAATATTAAAAAAAAACATATTCTAAGTGCTTCATGAATGTTTTATATGGCAAGAGGTAAGGCATTTTATTCTTACCTACTAACCTCCCCCAACGTCTTTCCCACATGTTGCTAGGGTGGTGCTTAGGTTTATACTCCTGTGCCTTAGGCCGTGTACTCTAAGGAGCGCTCCTCATGCCTTTAATAAATTACTTCACCTCTTTTAAGTCTTGCCTTTTAAACTTTATAATTAAATTTAAACCTAAATAAACTTCTTCCCTTTTTTTTAAGGAATACGTGCCTTTTTTACTTTTTATAAACTATATATATATATATATATATATAATGGATAATATTTAATAAAACAATATCATTTTTTTCCAAAAGTATTATAATTATATATTTTTAAAAACATAGGAGTATAATAATAATAATAATAATAATAATAATAATAATAATATTATTATTATTATTATTATAAATCGTAAATAAAATCACTTCAAACATATTGATCATGCATTCACGTATTGCAATAAAATTGTCATGAAATCCACATAGACATGATAATGTTCTCACCAATTCATCAATATCTTCACAAATCATAAATAACTGTGTGTATCTATATATATATATATATATATAATAGCAAAAGCTATCATATATATATGCATATATATGTTTATCGACTTCACTCAAAATCAAATAAACTCATAACCCACATACTAATGACACAAATGAATGGTAACCACACATACATTGGTGACATGAACGACAACAACATAAACACATGCATAACATAAAATCGTTTCACGATAAAACTTTGTCTATGCAATCGTAAACTTATCAACATGCAAATTAAATCACAGTTCTCACACAATCATCAAACATGCAATCAAGATTCACAACAAACATCACTTATCGCTACCCAACGAACTTGACACGACCTAGGTCAAGATAGGGTTGTGAGTGTGTGATTGCTTAATATAGGTTTTACTAAAGTTACCAGACCAAGCCCTTCTCCTGAGTGATACCTCCCCTCCCTTTCGGAGGGACAACCTATTCCTGCATCCACTTAGATCATCACCACAGTAGTTAGTTGATCAAAATATCATCATTAATTAACAATAACTACATTAAATACAAAACATTGCATTATTCTTTTTCTCATCATATTGCATTCAAGATAGATAACACACATAGATGCAAAGATTCATAAATACTTTAATTTTTACAAAATATCCAATCTATAGTAAATAGATAAAAACACATATATAGATGCAGAAATCCATAATCACTCACTTTCCAAACAAATTAACCAATCTAAGTAAATAGTAAGTAGATAGAAACACATGGGGTGTAACATAAATTTCAAAATATTTATTTAAATAATCTATTTCCTCCAAATTGAATTAAAAAATATATATATTTAATTCAATTACCACATGTGCACATGAAATTAAATAATTGTTTATTTAATTTCCCATTTATCCTCATCCACCATAAATTCCTCTAATTAGAATCAATTAACAAACAATCAAAAGAGTTAACTCATCAATCAAATCGGTTAACTAATTAGTCAATCTAGTTAACTAATCAATCAACTTAGTCAACAAAGCAATCAATTTAGTTCACTGATCAATCAATTCACTTAACTGATCAATCATCTCAATCAACTCTCCAATCAATTTTGTTAACTCCCTTGATGCATGAGAAGGCTTGGACACTTGTCCTCTTCTGATTCGTGTACATTCTCTCAACCTTCCTCAACCATTGATCTAATTTCTCACATGTCTATAAAAAGAAGACTCATTCTCCATTTTTGACATCTCTTGTTCAAGTAAAATTATGTTGTCCTAATCATTCTTGGGAGATCATAATTACATTATAATTTTAGAGCAATCCATATCTCAAAGTAGAAAAGAGTAATCAATTGGAATAGGGTGCATTTCAATTCGCTCGATCAGTGTAGGCATTTCGTTTATGCAAAGGAAGGTAAAATTGTATTGGTTTCAATTGTCTTTAGTTTATGTTTGCATATCTGATTTTCACCTACACATTTTGGCACGCCCGGTAATCTGACCCATCTTGTTTGTGAGTGTTTGTTGAGTTTATTTTATCACAGCTTTAGGTGTGTTTTTTTTACAAATTTGGAAAGTGACTTTCACAGACGACCTCCTACGCAAAAATTGAGCTCACCGTTGCATCTGGAAGGCCTCAGAGGTAAAAAATTAATATATAATACCCCCCTTTTCATTACTTGAAAATTTTTGACATTTTTTTAACTTACCTTTTTTTTGTAAAACAAAAAACATTTTGTTAGGTAGCATTTTAAATTAAATTTATTTTTTGTTATTTAAAGAAAAAAAAACTTTAAAAAAAAACAATTATAGTTAAACCAAAAAAAATAGTAGTTTTTTTTAGATTGCATTTTATTTTTAAACATAAATAAATAAATAAATAAATCAACAAAAAAAAACAAATTTTAAATTTTAAACAAAAAAAATTCTTAACAAATAGGGGCCGAAGCCCCTACCTGCACCTCGATTCCCCCCATCCCACCCATCTCCTTTCCCCCCATAGACATCCCTTCTCCACTCCCTGCCCAAAACCCACCCGATCCTCTATTCTGCACCTATCCTTGCAAACAAAAACAAAAATGCCCAGCATAAACCAAAAACAAAACAACTTAATAAAATAATCAAAAAAACAAAAAACAAAACAATTAAAAAAATTTACAGTATGTGATTTATTTCATTTTTTTTATTAATCAAACCAAAAAAAAAATTAAAGCAAAAATTAAAATAAAGAAAGCCACACATAGGGTTTGGCCCTATGTGGTCACCCGTCCCTAGCCTCTCCTCCCATCCCTCCCCCTATGACCTACCCTGCATCCCCAAATGGTCCCCTGTCCCCTCGCTACTCCATCCCCCTCTGCCTACCCTATCCCGTGCTCTGCTAACACCACAGTCGAAACCCCCAATGCCCTATTCGCTCCCCATCTCCCTTAAGCCCCGCCCAAATCCCCACGTTCTCCCCTCTCATCCCTCAGCCTAACCCTATGACGCTACCCCTCCAATCCCTGCTTCCCCTGTCCCCCACTACTTGACCCTTCGTCCTTCCCTTCCCCTCAGCCCCCAATCTCTGCTCACCCTTAAGCCTGCAACTCCCCACCGCTCAGCCCTTCCGCCTCACAGCCACTCCCCTGCCTACATCCTCCACCAATCTGCCACTCCTCCAAACACCCAACGTCACCACTCAACTCCGCCCAACTCCCTGCCTCTACCCACTCCTGCACACACAACACAAAAAACAAAAAAAATAACTATAAAATTCAAACAATATAATAAAAAAACAAAAAAAAAGAATAGAAACAAAGAAAACCCTGATGTTTAGATATTAGGTTTAGATTTTTAATTTTTAATTTTTTTAAGGCCCTCACCCCCTGATCATATGGAGGACCAGGGGCATGTTTAAACCCTCAACAACAAACGTGACTGCCAGCAATGAACCATCACATGTGACCACTTTTGCCCAAGTTTGTCTGGTGACTCTCAGGTTTACTTTCACTTGTCACAATAGGCTCTTTTTTTCTTTTTGGCATAACCTTTTGCAGGAAGGTCAGATTTTCAAAAATTTATAGTCATTGGAAATTTGATTCAACAAACTCCACAATGGCATAGGTATCTTCAGCCCACTTGGTCAAAATCATCATGTATTATCAATCAAAGTCAACCTTACCTTAGAAAATTCAAACGACTATAACTTTTGCATTTTTTAACGAATTTTCATGAATTTTTTTTAAACAGGATAGAATTTCATGTAGATTCTAATTTTAATATCTATTTTTTTTATCACAAATCATATTTCCATGAAATTGTCTAGATTATGCATTTTTCACCTAAGCAATTGGTTTGCAAGCTTCTTGATGCCTTTTTGTTTTCATGGAATATAGGTGAACATCAGGCCCCTTTGATACTATGTGACAAAGAAAACAATAAACCATTGAGACTACTAATCTAATTTTGGTGTAGAATGTCCATTGAAGATAATCTTTTTTTACAATAAGTCTTAGGAACACATTGCTTTCTTAAGGGACAATGGACATGAATGCAAACATTTCAATTTCTTAAGGGACAATGGACATGAATGCAAACATTTCAATTTCTTAAGGTACGATGGATGTGAATTCAAACACTTCAAATTCTTAAAGGACAATGGACAACTACAATCGTGTGTGTGCCTTGTCTAGTCGTACCTTCTTTTTCTTATAATGGGACAATCGAACACTTGTGTGACATGCTTGATTTTAATTTCATTTATCCTTTACAAGGGCCTACTTTTGGATTGCACTTCATCCAAAAGGGATGACCCTAAGCAGATCTTTCATTCAGACCGCTATATAAATTGGATAAGGCGAAAGCCAAGTCTTAACCAGTGTCAGCCTTGCCTTATAGTGCCAAATTGAAAATAGGCGTACCAACACTTTGTGAAAATGAATTTTTGCATTGTGGATGGTATATGAGACTCTTAGTAGGTTTGGTCAAAGATTTTAGTAGCTTGCTACATGCTCGCAAGGTGTTGGTCCCCCAAATTGACTAAAAACCTTTAGTTAGTGGTCACATGTTTCACCTCTGAATGTTGCGGTAACATTCAGTGCAAGGGGAATCGATACAAGCCCTCAAGATACTCACCATTGCCTCCCTTGAGAAGAGGTAGTAATCCCTCAGCTGGTATAAGCTACTCGTGGCCTACTTGTAGCTTTTTTAGGGGGAGGGTGAGATATCCCTACCTATCGTCTCTCACAAAGACACAAATGTATGTAACTTTTATGGAATGACATTTGGTCGATGGAGATCTAAGTTGTGAGCTGAACTACCGCAATGAAGCCATGTCTTTAGGGATAAATATTGCTTGATCTTATTTTGCAACTTATGTTTATACCTGTGAAAACTTGGGCTTTTTTTGAGCCTCGAACATACACACTTTTGTTGAAAATAGTCATTTGTGTCTATTGTCTATTGTGTTTTTCTTGCCAAAATCTCCACAAAATTCAAAAACATAGTATAGAACTTTACCTTTTAGCCTTTTCATTTTCCAAAAAATTGAAAATCCAAAAACATAGTATAGAACTTTACCTTTTAGCCTTTTCATTTTCAAAAACTCCAAAATCCAAAAACATAGTATAGAACTTTACCTTTTAGCCTTTTCATTTTCCAAAAATCCAAAATCCAAAAACATAGTATAGAACTTTACCTTTTAGCCTTTTTCATTTTCCAAAAATCCAAAATCCAAAAACATAGTATAGAACTTTACCATTTAGCCTTTTCATTTTCCAAAATATCACAAAATCCAAAAACATATTGTAAACTTTCCCCTTTCGCATCCTCAGTTTGGTCAAAAAATCCAAAATCCAAAGAAAATAAAAAAATCCAAAACCAAACACCCTCATTCCATCTTCATCCACAATCATTTTCAAACCCATCCCAAACTATCACATCATTCCTTTGACTTGGTTATTGCATCTCAAAATATAGATCATACAATCTCCTAATTTGTCTTCTTGACCAATTAGTGTCAAACCAACCAATGAACAAACCTACCTTCAAAGGAGATCTCCTTTTAAGAATAGCCAAATTCACTGTAGCCTTATCTTGTCTCCCTTCGAAGTCATTAGTCTATTTCAAGGTAGATAATCAAAAAGCCAACATCTGTTGATCTAGATTTTATAACTTTTAATCAAACCAATCATTCACCCAAATCACATGCCTACCACCTGATCAAAACAAAACCAAACCATGGAAAACATTCCAAATCCACTGCAAGGCAATCCTAAGGTACCTACCTCCAAAGTACTTATTGATGCATCAAATTTTACCACGGGCATGGACTCTAACGTCTTTGTTCCTACAGGGTATACAGTAGGTACCTCTTCATCCCAAAATCTTCAGCAACAAACACATGAAGAATCTCCCAAACTAGATGATGGCCTACAAGACCCCATAATCTTGGAGAAAATTGGTAAAATGTTGGAGGCAAATTACGATCATTACTTCCATCTACTTGCTCAAAAAGGAGCTCAATTGCCTTAGGATTTTGATACTTCTCAAATCTGGGAGAGGGATATCTTTAGCACCTCCATGACTATTTGGAGTGGAGGTCATCTATCTTCATTACCCACAACATCCACATTACCACCTTCTTTTCCAACTGACAATCTTCTTCAACAAACATGTTCCACAAAATACCAATTGAACCACTCATACAACCACCATACATAGGGGTCCAACACCAATCTCATACATCCAATCAACCCTCTTCTTCAAGACCATCCAACCCCTCTCCTAAATCACTAAAACGACCTTCTAGTCCAAGCAATCCCATTTTTAAATCACAAAATCCACCTTCCTCAAACATCACAACTTCTATCCCAAACAATCCCTCTACTTATCCATCACAACCATCATCTTCTTTTATCCCACACAACACCTCTACTAATCCACAACAAACATCTTCATATATTCCCAACAATACTTATACGAGTCCTCCACAAGTATCTCACACTCATACTTCCACAACCAACATACCCATTACTCCTTTCCAAAACTACCAACAACCACCATCCAACTTTCAACAACCACCATCTAACTACAACCAACCACCATCTAGCTATACACAACCTCCAAACCATACCTATCAACAACCACCATCTAATTACCAACAACCTCAAAATCAAAACTACCAACAACCCCCACCAAACTATCACCAACCTCCAAACCATAACTATCAACAACTACCAACAACCACTATCCAACTATCAACAACCATCTTCTTCCATCGATCAATATTAGACACAACCACCACCACAATATGGACTTGAGCTCACACTCCAAAACTTGCAAAAATAGGTTTACGACCTTACACTCGGAAACACCAAAAAGACTTTCTCATTTGAGGAAGTTTGTCCTTATCCGTTTGATCGTACTATCCCAATGCTCCCTTTTCCTAAAAACTTTGAGGTACCTAAATTCGACAAATACAAAGGAAAAGGCAATCCTCAAGAGCATTTATGGGAACTCTACATGGCTTGTTTAGAGGTCGCTCATGACAATACCTATCTCTTGTGCCTCTTCTCCTACAGTCTTGGAGGACAAGCCATGGATTGGTTTTTATGATTACCTCCAAGTATTAAATCCTTTATTGATCTTGCTGAGATGTTTGTTAACCATTTCTTGTTTAACATTGAGCAAGAAATCTCCATGATAGACTTATGTAATAAAAAACAAAGAAATGGAGAAACATTCACCTCGTTCTTGCAACGGTGGAGGAATTGGCTAGTAGATGCCCTTGGCAAATACCTAAAAAATAAAAGGTCAACATATTTGTCCAAAACTTGAACCAAGAACTTAGCTTTCAGCTACAAATGCACTATGCTAGCTCCTTTGAGGAAGTCATTTCAAAATGAGCCAACATAGAAAAGGCCCTTATCGCTAAATGACTGGTGAAATTTTTCAAAGAGACAAAAGACAATACTCTTGCATCAAATGACAAGCCCCACTTTTGGGCTAAAAACAAGAATGTTGTTGGAGATGGTGTTGTGGATGCCAAACATGTTCAAATAGTCCAAACACCTCTTACACTCCAAACACCGCAAAAGGACAATTCCACCCCTTTCAGAGACAATCCAAAACTAGACTTTGCAACCAAACATAGATTCACTCCCTTAGGGGAACCCATCAAAAATGTCATCACGAAATTGATACAAAATGGCTTAATCACATTACTAGAAGCAATACAATATGAAGAGCCAACATTTAAACCCACATGGTACAAGGACAACGAATACTATGAATTCCATCGCACGAAAGGACACAAAACACTGGGATATATGAAACTGAAAACCCTCATCCATAATCTCATTGATCACAGAGAAGTTGTCATCGATGGTGCTCCTCCACCAAAAACAAATAAAGACCTTGGTATTTATGATGATCCATTCCCTCCTCATGGAAAAGGAAACAATGCCAACAATAAAGGTAAAGACATAAATAACTTATCAGGAATATATGATTCAGTTGTTGGTTATTTTAGTGAAAGTATAGTATCCACTCTTACCATCAAAGGGAAAGCTCCTGACTATGTTGTAACCACTTGACGAGGTCATGTTACCCTTTGTGGGGAAACCTCAAACAATAAACCCGCTTTAGAGTATAATCTACTTGATCACTTGGGTAAAACTCCATCACTCATCTCCATTCTCAATCTTCTTCGCACTTTGCCTGAGCATAGGGACATCCTCGAAAAGGCCCTCAAAGAGTCAACTATTCCTGAAAACATTGACATTGTCCAATTCAAAGCCATGATAGGACATATCGCCTCTCCACATCACTTTGTCTTCATAGAGCAAGATATACCTTTTCAAAATTCATGTCAAAATGAAGCCTTACACATTGAAGTGTACATCCACCAATGTAGAGTCAAGAGAGTCCTTATAGATGGTGGTGCTAGTCTCAATATTTATTCTTTAAAGTTTTTAAAACAATTGGGATATTCAGTTGATGCTATTGATTCGTCTAAAACAATGACAATCAAGGATTATGCTGACGCCGAAAGGCAATCTTAGTAGAAAATTAGTGTCAGGTACTAGACCTTGACCTCCCATACAACATCATCCTTGGTCACCCATGGATTTACACCATGTAGGTCATACCCTCAACTTATCACCAATGTTTAAAATTCCCCTACCATGGTACAGAAGTTACCATTCTTGGAGATTTGAATCCTTTCAAATTCTATCACACCATGCAAGGTAGATACCTAAATTCCAACCAAGTACCCAAAAATGAAGTTTCTCATCCTTCATCCTCATATGTTGATCCCACCACCTTATCTACCACATCGCCTAATAAAGACATACCTAAGGTCAAGGTTCAGTACAAGAATGTAGGGTTTAAAGAGTATGACTTGTAGAACTCTTGTTGTATAGGGAACTTGACCTTATCACCGAAGTCTTATGGTTAACCTCCTGTGGAAAAAGTAAGCAAGAAGAAGGCCATCAAACCTATAACCCCAACTGTCTTCATCCATGAATGCAACCTAGAAGATGAGAACATTGAAGATATATCCTCTTGCCTTTTCCAAGATGAAAACGAACCAGTTATCCTACCTATGGACAAGTACAACAATGGCCATCGCATTGTAAAAAATATGGGCTATAAAGGACAAGGAGGACTCAGTCTTCATGAGCAAGGAACTATAGAACCCATATTTGTCATGAGGAAGCTTAATAAATATGGTTTGGGATTTAGAAAGGAGGTATCCAACTCCCCAGACATCCAATTTATACTCGACAAAGTGGCTAAGGCTTGGCCTACAGAAGAGACATCTATGGAGGATACCTTTGACAATTCCCATCTTCACCTCACTGATTTATTTCAGGAATCCTCTATCTTCATGATCTCATCTATATCCCTTACCTCTACAACCAAAACACAAACTATTTCTCTTGTGTATCCCAACCTAATTGGGACCAACAAAGGCCTCTTGTCCTAGACACTTTTCAAAATGATGAAGCGCTTACACAATTTATGGGACTTCGAGATGGTATACTCCAAGGTGACCACAAAGCAAGTTTTGTCATGGATCTCTCTCCTATCGCATATTTTGAGGAGAATGCCAAATCTTTCAGTTGCAAAAATATGAATAAAATAAATTGATCCTTAGGTGAAAACTTCTTTGAGGCACCTTCTGATCTCAAAATAGTAAAAAGAAAGGATGCATCCAACAGTGAAAACCTCTTTGAGGCACCTTCTGATCTCAAAATAGTAAAAAGAAAGGATGCATCCAACAGTGAAAACCTCTTTGAGGTGCCTGAGGATGAAAGATTTGACCTTCCCCCACCATCGAAATATTAGGAGAAATCTTCTTTATTGGTGGAGAAACCACAAGATATGAATTTGGGCACGGCCCAAAATCCAAAGATTACTTTCTTAGTAGCTTCTTTATCTCAATAGGTACATAAAGACTTCACAACATTCTTTTAGAAAAAGGCAATTAACTTTGCATGGACTTATGCTGACATGCCAGGGTTGGATCCTGCATTAGTAGTCCATCATTTATCAATTTTACCAAGAGCTAAACCAATCAAAAAGAAATTATGCAAGATGCATCCACAAATTGCTCTATTAGTCATAGTTGAGCTTGAGAAGCTACTTGATGCCAAATTCATACATCCTATGGATTATACAGAGTGGGTTTCAAATCCGGTACCTATTTCTAAGCCAAATGGGGGCATTCGCATTTGTGAAGACTTTAAAGACTTGAATAAAGCTTGTCCCAAGCACAATTTTCCATTACCCAACATCAACATCATCATGGACTTAACGGTAGGCCATGAAATGCTTTCCCTCATGGATGGTTTTTCTAGCTACAACCAAATCATGATTGCACCTGAAGACCAAGATAAAATGGCTTTCACATGTCTTTGGGGAAACTACTATTGGCAGGTTGTGCCTTTTGGCCTCAAAAATGCTGGCGCTACCTACCAAAGAGTGATGACGATAATCTTTCATGATTTATTCCATACCATTATGGAAGATTATGTCAATGACCTCCTAGGTAAGTCTACAAGGGCGGATCACTTGAAAGTGTTAAGAGTAGATATTTGATCAGCTAGAGAAATATCAACAGGCTAAATCCAAAGAAGTGTGTCTTCGGTGTAACATCAGGCAAGGTACTGGGATATATTGTATCAAGAGGAGACATTGAGGTTGACCCTACAAAAGTCAAAGCTATTGTTGAAATGTCTCCTTCAAGTAACCTTAATAGCTAAGAAGTCTTTAGGGAAAGCTATAGTCCATCAGGGGATTCGTCTCACAACTGGATGACAAATGTCAACCCTTCTCTCACTTACTCCACAAGGATGTCTCATTCAAATGAGATAGTAAGTGCCAAGATGCATTTGAACAGCTAAAAACTTATCTTGCTTCACCACTAGTGTTGATGCCTCCAGTAATAGGGAAACCTCTATTTCTTTACATCACCACTACATCAGCAGCCTTGGGGACACTTCTTGCACAAAATGATGACTTAGGTACAGAATAGGTCATTTACTACATCAGTTGCACTCTAGTAGGATATGAGCTCAACTATACCCCCATGGAAATAGCCTATTTAGCAATAGTGTTCGCTTCCCAAAAGTTGTGGCACTATATGTTAAACTAGCATACAAATCTTATGTCCAAGGTTGATCCTTTGAAATACTTGCTTTCCAAAGCAACTCTTACAGGCCGCCTCGTGAAATGGGTAATGATCCTAACAAAGTTTGACATTGAATATGTGGACCGAAAGGCTATCAAAGGGCAGGTAATCGCAAACCAACTAGCTGAGGCACCCCATGCTATCTGAGTTTCTAGATGAAGGGATCTTTAACCTTTCTACACCAGTCAAGTGGAAACTATACTTTGACAGATCATACACTCAACATGGTTCTGGCGTAGGGGTCCTCTTCACCCCACAAGGTGATTGTATCCCTAAATCATATCAGCTTGCTTTCCCATGTACCAACAACATAGCAAAGTATGAAGCATTGTTAACAGGTCTCCGAATGGCTATCTAGTGGAATATCAAATAGCTTCATGTCTACGAAGATTCTCAACTTGTCATTCGCCAAGTCACAGACGAATATCAAACAAAGGATGACAAGTTGATGCCCTACAAGAAAATGGTTGACAACTATAAACAACATTTTTGTAGTCTTTCCTTTGATCAAATCCCAAGAGTTAACAATAAGGCTGCTGATGTAATGGCGACTATTGGGTCTCTTCTAGACATGTCAACCAACATACAGAATTGTGAGTTCTTGGTAGAACAGCTACTGATACCATCTGTTGATATTTTGTAAACTAAAATCATCTGTGAGCTTGTTGGTCCCAACTCGACAAGGTATCAGGATATATACAACTACCTTCATAATCACCCTCCCATCTGATCTAACATCAACCCAAAAGAAAACCTTCATCCATTGAGCCTCCCTTTTCACCATGGTAGGAGATACACTATACCAATGGAGTCTTGATGGTAGCCTCCTAAGATGTTTAAACTCAGAAGAATCTAAAACTCCTTTAAGAGATATACTCGAGGGTATTTGTGGAGCATATTCCGCCAGTCCCAACCTAGCAAAGAAGTTGCTCAAAATAGGATATTTCTGGCCCACAATGGAACAAGATGCCAACCAGTTTGCCAAGAAATGTCTTCAGTGCCAACAACATGGTGATTTGATTCATGCACCTACTCATCGGCTGCAACCAATGACCACTATGTGGCCATTTTCACAACAGGGTTTCATCCTTGTAGGTAAGATACATTTCTCCTCTTCCAATGGCCATAAATTCAAAATTACCGTCACTAAGTATTTTACAAAGTGGGTGGAAGCTATTCCCATGACCTATATAACCGGCAAGCAAATTTCTCAATTTATCCTGAACTATATCATTTGCCGGTATGGTATCCCCATGGCTATAGTAATCGATAACGGTAAACCTTTTAAAAACCAAGATGTCCATGCATTATGCACACAGTACCATATCCAACATCAATTTCCTATGTCATACTATCCTCAAAGCAATAGCCAGGTTAAGGCTTCAAACAAAACAATCCTAAAAATAGTAAAAAAGATAGCCAATGAAGCCGATCGTGATTGGCATCTCTAGCTTAATCCCGCCTTCTGGGCCTATAGAACAAGTATCTGAACCCCAACTGGAGCCACACCCTATGCTTTGGTGTATGGAATAGAAGCCATTTTGCCTATAGAGGTCAAGATCCCATCACTTTGTATCTCCCTGCAACATCTGATAGATGAAGAAGAGTATAGAGTATCCAAGCTACATGAATTAGAGCTTTTAGATGAAAGATGCCTTGCAGCATTAAATCATCTTTAGGTCTACCAAAACTGACTACGCCATAGCTACAACAAGAAATTAAAAGAAAGGTGGTTCCAAGTAGATGATCTAGTCCTGAAGGAAAATCAGAGAAACATGCAAGATAGGGAAAAGAAGGGTAAATTTGACCCTGACTTGTTGGGCCCTTTCATCATTACAACAACATATGGATCGGGGGCATACTCCCTAGCAACACTTGAAGGAATTCCTCTTGATGAGCCCATCAATAGTGCTCATCTCAAGAAATTCTATGCCTGATCCTTGAGATTATCCTAGCAGTAAATGGAAAAAAATCAAAAAAATCAAAAAAATAGAAAAATAACAAAAAAATATTCATCCTCTGGTGAAAACCTAGTAAACAGGTGCCTTGGGCTGTGTAGGAGTCAGCACTACCATCTATTCATTCTCTTCCCATCCATCCATATCATTCCATAATAAAAACCCATCCATACATAATAAAACTTGTTGACCTTCACATTCCCAATTGTCCATCTATCATGGCTTAGGAATTGGTTAGTGTTAAATGTTCTATCCATGTCTCATCCATAGTCAGTCTCATCCATAGTCAGTCCTATCCATAGTCAGTTTCACTCATAGTTAGGCCATCCATGGTTAGTCATATTTCTCCATAATAAAACCCCTTACTAGAATGGAGGCAAGTTTCCTTAACCTAAGGCTAGGAATGGATCCTCGTTTACATCAAGGGCATTTTTCACACTTTTCCTCATCATTCAAAAAACCATCATCATTCATCAACACTATCCATCAACACTCTTATTACCCGTCCTTACTTTCATAACACCTCATCAATCGACACATTCATCACATCACCTAGAACTACATATCATCATCTCATCTCAGTCTTAATGTATCTTGATCCCGTGGATATAGGGTATGTAGGCAGTCTGGAATATGAAGGAAGTATCCAGTACTCATGTACATAAGATGTCATCATTTCACCTAACCATTCTCATCACATTTTCCCATCTCATCACATCACCTAGAACTACATATCATCATCTCATCTCAGTCTTAATGTATCTTGATCCCGTGGATACAAGGTATGTAGGCAGTCTAGAATATGAAGGAAGTATCCAGTACTCAGGTACATAAGATGTCATCATTTCACCTAACCATTCTCATCACATTTCCCCATCTCATCACATCATCCAAAACTACATATCATCATCATCACCATTGTAATGTACCTTGATCCTGTGGATACAGGGTATGTAGGTAGTCTGGAATATGAAGGAAGTATCTAGTACTCAGGCACATACAATTCACTCCAACCTCCATCTCAACCCATAACAAATTCATCTTTGTCACTTCATCCATTTACCACAATCCATCCTATCCATCTACCACCTAGACATGACTAACTCAAGCAAAAACGAACTATGCATCCTTGTGGAAGTTTAAAAGTGCTTATCCAAATATGAAACAAAAAGACTACTCCTAAAAAAGTAATACGTCACCGCATACCATTTGCCTATATCTAGGCATATCCATACATATTGGATCCAAAGCCTTTAACAGATACATCTTTCCTACGATAAGGCCTTAAATCTATCTGGAATACCCTCTTTGGCAAGAAAACATGTTGGTTGTCTATCGGTTTTATCATTTGTTTAATTTTTTTCTTTTGATTTATCTTTTGTCCCTTTTAAAATACACATTCAAAGCTACCTTGATCTTTCTATACCTTGGTATGTGGTGATACTGTATAAATTGGGGCATAGTCATTGCTTTCGTATGTTGTGTTTGAGGGATGATTTTATTCTCCTATTAGGTCTAATATCTATCTTATGTGTGATGGGATTAGCATCTTGCATATCAATATCTTTTACATCTAAGGCTTTGCAAAGACCTTCTTTGTATTAAGACTATTATATGCTAAGACTATTTTCCATTCAATTATCCGACAAGGTTCTATTATACCTAGTAGTAATAAACTCAAACCATTTGTTTGTAGAGTCAATTGTCTTATGCATTGGATACATGGTCACCCTGGTTCTTATACCTTGGTGCATAATATCCTTATGCTATATCAAAATAAAGGATTGCTCTATTATACATGTTAGTGTAACTTCTCCCATTCAATTATTTGTTCTATCCGCATCATTTGTTAATCATTTGTCCATCGTCTATCCTTTTATCTTCTCCATTTTTTATTTTCTATGTTCTCCATCTTCTATCTCCTTTTCTTCATATCCATTCATTTCAAGAGCACACTCGTATTCTTCCAATTCATCTGTCCTCTCAAGGGGGCATCATTTAACCTATAAATTAATCAACTGGGTACTTCTACCTGATTGGGGCATCATCATTTATAATCTAATCATATTATTCTTCTAGACCAATATCTTCTTCTATCCAACATAGCACTATGTTTTAAACTTCTTTGAAATGATGTTACTATTGACCTATTTTTCCTCTGTCTTGAGTCAAATGGTTCACCTTGAATATCCCCTGGATATCCTTTAGAAATTGACCTTGCAAGCCTAAATCCTTCAATTCCTCATGATATGCCTTGCAAAATTTCCCAAAAACTTGTCTAGATAATCCTTGCAAAAAACCTAGAAAATCCCAAAAACCCTTTGTCTTCAATTGCCTCCCATTGCAGAGATTTCTCAGTTTTCATACTTAGTCATTTTATGCATATGAGGGTGATGTCATTATCTGCTTGGGGGTTTTTTATTGTTTGGTTGAATTTGTATCTCATATACATTTTCGTTTGTATCGGGTTCCTTGTATGTGTCTTTGTATGCTTTTGTATGTATATTTGTTTGCATATTGCATATACAAGGGCATATACAAAAGTGGATACAAAGGCATATACAATTCCGAACCCAAAAGTAAAATGCAATTGGCTTGAAAAGGTGAAGGTGTTGTATGCACTTTTGTATGTTTGATTGCATGTATCTGCATATGCAAAAGAGGATACAAAAAACATATCGGTGACACTTTTGCATATCGATATGACTCTGTTTGAGGTCTCTTCGATAGCGCGATATACAAAAGCAAATGTAAGGTGATATACAAAGGCAAATACAAAAGAGGGAGATACAAAGACACATCAACGGGAGACTTGCACATCGGCATGACTCAGATCAAAGTCTCCTTGATAGCCTGATGTATTTGCATTTACAAGGCAGGATACAAAGTGATATCTAAAGGAGCAGGTTGCATTCCTGGACATGAACCCAGTTCCAATTTGCTTCATAACAACATTGAGATCCGCTTTTGTATGCACATATGATTGTATCGCATATATAAAAGCATATGCAAAAAGGGATATACAAAGGCTCATCGGCAAGAAAATTGTATATCGAAGAGATGCTTTCTGAGGTCTCTTTGATAGGCCGATGCACATGCAAAAGCATATCGATGGGAAATATGCCTATCGGCAGGACTTGGTTTGTGGTCTCGCCAATAGGCCGATGCACATGAAAATGTATATCGGTGGGAGATGGGCCTATTGGTGTGACTCGTTTGAGGGTCTCTCTGATAGCCCAATGGATGCAAAAAAGAGAAGACAAAGGAGTGTATCAATAGGAAAAGTGCTTATTGGTATGACTCAGTTTGAGGTCTCCCGACAACCTATATATACAAAATTTTTATATGCAAAAAGCGAATGAAGAAATTGCATAAGTGTAAAATTAAACAGTTTGAAGGACCTGATATGCAGGTGACGTCATCCAGATCTCCTCTTCCACCAAGTTCTTTAGGATGGTGACGTCATCAGTTTTTTTTACAGTGTATCCATTTTTGTATGTCTATATGCATACAAATGATAGTCCTTTTGCAGCAAAGATAAAATTGACAGTGTGCAAGATGGTCGCCGACTCTGGAGATGAATGTGTTGGCTCTGGCCGACAAGACATCTCAGCAGTTAAATTAAGTATTGCAGAGCCCAACTATTCAAAGGTCTCAAGTGATAAAAAATGTAGAAATTTAGAAGAGTAGGGGATTTAAAGTGTTGTAAAAGCTTTGCCAGGGGGTGATTTGTCTCGTTTGCCTTCAATGTGAATCAGATCTTCTCATCTACCCTTTTCAGATATTATTTTGAATTTAGTTTTGCAGGTATACGACTTAGCTACTTGCTTTGAGGACCCAGAAATATCTTTCATCTGCCCATGTTCCAGATATTTTTTGCCATGAATTCTTGCAGGTGGATGTCCCTTCTAGCTAAGATACTTTCTGATATAGCCATGTGGGTGAAACCCAGGGATGCCAGAATGAGTTAATGCAGCATGGGTAGCAGCTTTTGCTTGTTGACCACTCTTCCTCCTTCCATTGCTGCTATAATGAAATAAAATGCTATATATATATATACATGTGAAATAGATGTATTGTTGTTGGTTGTTCTTCTGGGATGCTATAGGATAGAGGATTTTTGCAACTAGACCTCTATAATGCAATTGCAGGAGCAACTAGATTTGATGGACTGTGCTCTTATGCTAATCCTCTCGTGTCTCTAGTTTTGTTCACCAATGAATGTAATTAGTTGCTCTGCATCTATCTCCTTGCATTATTCTCTATTTTGTAATGGCTATTTGGCCTCTATAATCAATAAAAACTAGTATTTTGCCTCTCTTTTATAATTTTAGCACTGTGTCTGCTCTTTGGATTAGTGTGGGCAGTCTATTGTGGGTAAAACGGTCCCTTTCATTCCCCCATTATTCTATCTTGACCTCTATTAGGATCAATATGAGTCTGTGTAAGTCTTTCCAGTTGTGAGATTATTACTATGTCGATTCAGTTGCAACCAAACACATTTAAATCTGGTGTATCACCCTTTCATTTTAGTTTCCTTCTAACCCTTGTCCCCTGCAGCATTAGCACTAGGTTTAGATATATTTCTCTAATCATCAGGCTTAGAATGAGGAACCAACCTTCTCTAGAGGTCCGATCTCAACTTACAAAGTCCCACACTTTCGAGATCATTCCCATTGTGTCATTAGAATGCTTGGACTCTCTCCAAGTAGGGTGCAATTCTAGGTGACAACAGTTACTTTGTAACACCATCTCAAAGAGGGGCAAAATGTAGACACCTAAAATTGACATGTTCCCAAGTCAGGGTTTCATCTGTCGTACCTCTTTAATTAAATAATTCTTAGTTCATCTATCGATCAAATCAACTTTATTCCTCTATGTTAATTAAATAATCCCTAATTGTTTAATTAATCTAATTTATTCCTCTATGTTAATTAAATAATCCCTTATTGTTTAATTAATCCAATTTATTCCTCTAAATTAATTAAATAAGTTATTTAATTAAATCATTATTTGTCCAATTTAAATAAATAAAATCAAAATTGTTTATTTAAATATTCAAATTTCCCTCCACTTTAAATAAATTCTAAAATATTTATTTAAATAATCTATTTCCTCCAAATTGAATTAAAAATAATAGTTAATTCAATTACCAAATAGGCACATGAAATTAAATAATTATTTATTTAATTTCCCATTTATCTTCATCCACCATAAATTCCTCCAATCAGAAGCAGTTAACAGACAATCAAAATAGTTGACTCATCAATCAAATTAGTTAACTCATCAATCAAATTGGTTAACTAATTAATCAATGTAGTTAACTAATCAATCAGCTCAGTCAACAAAGCAATCAATTTAGTTCATTTATCAATCATCTTAGTCAACTCTCTAATCAATTCTGTTAACTCCCTTGATGCATGAGAAGGCTTGGACACTTGTCCTCTTCTGATTCATGCACATTCTCTCAACCTTCCTCAACCGTTGATCTAATTTCTCACATGTCTATAAAAAGAAGACTCATTCTCCATTTTTTACATCTCTCGTTCAAGTCAACTTATGTTGTCATAATCATTCTTGGGAGATCATATTTACATTACAATTTTAGAACAACCCACATCTCAAAGTAGCAAAGAGTAATCAATTGGAATAGGGTGCATTTCAATTCGCTCGATCGGTGTAGGCATTTCATTTATGCAAAGGAAGGTAAAATTGTATTGGTTTCAATTGTCTTTGGTTTATGTTTGCATATCTGATTTTCTCCTATATAGTCATAATTAAAGGGTTTTTCTACTTCCATAGCATGTTCGTCAGTACCCAACCTTGTATTATGATTCATCACTTGATCCTTTTGCCTCATCAAGTCCTTAATTTGTTGTTCTTGAGATGCTATTCTTGCCTCGAGAGAATTCATCTTTGTTCGAATCTCTTCTAGCACCCCAGTAGATGGGGGAATTACATTCTTTCTAGCATGAAGGATCTCAACTAGACTTGGAGTCACCGCTCTTCAACTTGGTCCCCTCATGGTCCCCAATAACTAACTCTATGAGTGTAAGAAATTACAATCAATTTATCTATGGTAGATTAATATTTCCTAAATTAATTTCTTAATAGTTACATAAAAAATTCTAATATGCCATTAAAGTTAAATCATCACAATGAGCTCAGTATTCAACCCAATAGAAATACAACTAATGCCAAGAAGAGATTTAATACCACATTATATATATATATATATATATATATATATATATATATATATATATATCCCTTGTTCCATTAGTATTTACACGGTATATAACATGATGATGTTTATTTAGTACTATCATCATCAGAGTTACATAGTTTTCTCTCTCTATATATATATACACATTACATGACAATGTCTCATTCTTCTTTGGGGCCTTCCTCCTTAGAGGCTTCCCCAATTACACTCATGTTTCGATGAATATGCTTATATTCAATAATAGCCCCCTTGGCAAACATTAGAGCATTATTCCCATAACCAAATGAAAAATCTTGAACTACTAATGGTTTTGTCTTGTCTACAGGCTAAAGGTCCTTTTTCATTGGCTTTCAGTTGATGGAGGAACCGCCAATATCTCTTCTGCACTCTAATTTCAGTCATTTAAGAGCCACAACTAAGGGCTCTAAGTCAGATATGGTTTCAATTTCCTCCTTAAGGTGGGTCTTTATAGGTTCCTTAGAAATGTCCAAGTCCTTGGGTGGTGCATGAGGTATTTTTGAAGACTTCCCTTTTCCTTTCTTTCCACAGCCCATGGCTACAAAATGAAAAGAAAATTTTTAGTACATACAAAAGTTGGTAGCACTTAGTCCAAAGTTGGAACCTAAGGCTCTGATACTAGTGTAAGGACCTCCATGGTAATCATGAATTTTTTGTTTTTATTTTACAAATAGTTCTAGAATGTAAGTAATTCCACCCACATACAAGATTAGTAATCTCACATGGCTGAACTAGTTAACAAACTGATCATGGTTAAATTGTACACTATATTAATCATATAATAAAATAGTTTCCTTCATTTAACAAGATCAGACAATATGCAAGAGTTATTAATATACAACAATTAGTAAATAATGCCAATAATTGATTTCTTTCTAAAGCCTTCTCACAACAATCCATTCTAAGGCCTTCATAGGTCTAGATTTGTAGCCTCACCTATGCATCTCAGTAAAGTAGTCTAACAGTGAAATTCATGTACCTCTTAGCCCTAGGGAATTCATTATTAACACCTTAAAGGGTTGCACATGAAGGTTGACTCATACTACAACAATTTTAGTTGGGCAGATCCACTTATGCATACTAAAGAGAGAGAAATGTATTAATATGGTCAAACCAATTAGTTATACCTCCCATTGATTAATAGAATGAAACTCATTTATTTAGCATATCTCATCCTAATACTAGGTTTGCAAAGACTTACCCATCCTTAAATACAACCCAACTAGAAGGAAAGGGGTACCATGTATTTCAGACTCCACTGAGGGTTCATCCTTTTCGTAGATTACTAGTAGCTAGGATGGCCAATGAGCATCCCATAATACATGTCACCATCACTAGTTGGGGAAAGTGTACAATTAAAAGACCATTAGAAATAAAGAACACCACAATTTGTTGAACATTTCAAGTCAATGGATTGAAAGATCTTTTTACTCCATGCCACTAGTGAAGTCTGACCATCCTGGTATGGGTTAGCACCTAGCACTATCACCTACATGGAAATAGTGAAGGCCAACTAGAACTTATCATACCAAGGGTAGATCTTGGCACCCATCACCACCATTATTGGTGCCAGCCAACTACTCTTGAAGGTACAATAGTTATCTCCTGACATCCATCATTTGCATGGTACTAGTGATATCCAGCTAACCTACTTCTATATCATGCTATAGATAACAACTGGTATCCTTGACCTTTGTGGTACTGGTGAAAGCTAGCTAATCCTTAATGTATGATGGTCAGCTCATGGCCTCTATCACATGAGCCTATACTAAACTCCATTCTAACATGTGGTGTTATAACCACTTAGGGCATATATGATATTATAAGACATCCTTCCCTCAAGGGCTAATTGGCCATAATTTTCAACCCTTAAGTGTTTGGATAATAAAAGTAAGTGGCACTTGGCCTTTGGCTCTAGTTGGCATTAGGCTACAAGAAAATTGAAACTATAGGCTCATAATTGAGTTGTCCTCCCATGTCATATCATAAGTATGAGTTTTACATTTTTATCTTTTCTTGTTTAGGAGTACTTTTAGACTTTCCATATCCTTATCACCATGAAGTTAAGCATCGTTCATAGGTATAATATAAACTTGAATTATACCAGCCTAGCTAGTTGCAAGCCTTGAACATACTTCAAGCATGGTTTCTCACCCCATACTAGAGAAACATAAACCTTTCTTAGCCTGATGCGATAGCTAAAACTCCAAGGGAAGTTTACGTAAGATAGGGCACTCAATCCTAAAGTACACCCAATTAACTAGATACACACTTTTAATCCTTTAGGTAGAATCTTTAGTGTTTTAAAACAATAGTGCTTTAGATCTTACTAGTATCATCCTTTTAGCTCTATTTACATTCAGAGGTGGTTGAGAAAGGTCATTCATTAAGTGATAGTTATTAACATTTAAAAAGGAAAAACTCATAGAGTGGGGCTTTGATACATAACCTTCCTTGTCCGTGCATAACTGTTGTTTAGGAGAGCAGGGTGTGGGCTAAGTAAAAGTATCTTACTAGTATCATCCTTTCATGAGATCAAAACATAAGTCAATTAATTTCAAATAATTCTATCATATGACTGCTAACCATTTTAAATGAGCTTTATCTATCATGTTGTTAGTACTCAGTAATTCAACACAATAAACTTACTATGTATTTGGATTATCAAACTGTACTTAATATAAGCTCAGATTTTAATCTTTCCTATCACCTAAATCTTCCCATTTATTTCTATATGTCCCTGTAGTTTTACTAGGGTTAAAGCACATTTTACTTACTAAAATTAAAGGATTTAAACACCAACAAGCTATTATGCAAAAAGGTATAAATTGGAGGAAAAATAGTAGATTAGTTTGGCTCTTATCAAGATAGGATGGATTATACCACTTAGAAAAGAAACCCTTTTTCCTACTAGCTCTAAGTTGGGCAAGATATGCAAAAGAATGGTGAGAATTTCCTAAAGGTTTCTCTACCTACTTCAACTTTGTTTAAGTGCAAACCAGCTACAAGGCATTTGCTAAGGTCGACTTAAGAATAGTAGGTACTTTGTCAAAAAAATTCCATACCTCATCTAAATATCCTTGTTTAGACCATGTCTACTAACATTCAAGGAGTGCATGTAAAAGAGGGAATGAATATTTTTAAGATTCTAAACCCTATAATCATATTTATTCAACCTTGTTGCATACTAAATAATGGATTTTAACCCTAGGACACCTACATACAATTATGGCATGTACCATAAAATGATTTATTACAAAAAAACTCATCATACACCTTAAAAAACCCTAAATGCAATGCCTATAAAAAAAGATGGATAGATTAACTTGTAAAAATATTTCCTCTCAGTAATATTTTGCTATCCTTCCCCACAATCTACCTTTGCTAGTCTAATTTGTGCATACCTTCTTGTTTCTACTCCCTTATGTACTCACATTCATTTTGTGATCCCTCAAAATAGGCCACCTCAAGAAATTAAGTGAGCCAATCTTCTCCCCCAACGTGTCATTCATCCTTTTTTCCATGAGGTAATTAAGGTAAGGAAGGGGGATGCTATACCTAATTAATGGTGTGACTATTTCCTTGCCTACATCTACATAAATTTCGTACTCAGTATTAAATTTTGTGTTTCCTTCTTTATACACCCTACCTTCCATTCATCCTTCAACATTTTTATTTTATTTCTCAAGTTTATTTGATGGCTAATATTTTGATATAATGGATTACAATTAATCTATAAATGTTTTCCATTATAATTCCTTTGTATTCCTTATAGATAGATATCAATATTTGTTTGGTAATTTATTATTCTTGAAGTAACATTATTATTCTTGTCTAATTAGAGACTTTACTAAACATAGAGGTTAGTTTTTGATTATAGGGTAAAATAGGTTTTGAGGGGACCCCAAAAACCTTTACAAAAAGTAGCTATGAAAGATAAGAAAGCCAACCAACAGCCAGAAAACATAACTAACAACAACTAGTTAAAGGTAAAAAAGGACCAGTAGCCAAACAACCAACTACTGCAACTTTTTCAAAGTGTCAGTTGCTTCTAAGTCCTACTCATAGAAACTCTTATGCATCTTGGCAAAACCCATCAGTTCTTTCTTTTCATCCTCAAAGTGCTTTTTCTTGCTTCCCCTAGTGTGCGTAGATGGGCCACCTTGATCATTCTCAATTACCTATTTACCCTTTTCTTTGTCCCCCTGATTCTTATGGGTGATAACAACATCCTCCAGTGCCAGAATATCCTCAACAGTAGGATCCCTGACTTGATCCTTACAAAGCTCTTTCAACTTGTTAGTAAGGAGGTGAATACCTTGAAGGCTATTTTTGATCATGCACTGGCTAATTCTCACAACATAGTCAAGGTTCTCATTGATCTAAACTAGTTTCTCCTCCATACTCTCAATCCTACTACCATAATATTCCTTTATCTTGAGAAGTTCTCATTCCATTTCCTCCATCTTCGAGATCACTTCCCATCCCTATAGAATTTCCCTATCCTGCTTAGCATTGGTCTACCCCTAACAGTCCAACTTCTCCTGCATGATCCTTGTTGAATGCACAAGACAACTGAAAGGGGGGTGAATCAGTTGTACCTTATAATTTCAAAACCCTCAAACTCAATCACATTAATCTAATTAACCCTTAAATTGTTTAGATGATTAAGAATGAAAAGAAAACAACAAAAGCTAAATCACAACATCAACCACAAGAGAATAGTAGATTTTACGTGGAAAACCCAATAAGGGAAAAGCCATGGTGAGGATTAACTCACAATATAAAGTAGTAACAACACCGAATATAATAAGGGTCACTTCCAAAAAAAAAAGGCTCATTGCCAAGAGAAAGGCTCATTCCTAGAATAGAAAAGAAGATAGAGAAGAATGTTACAATTAGAGACACATCTCAATGCAATAGAGAAATCCACCACAACATCACCAACACCTTCGCAGTCACACTGAAGAATTGTACACTTTCTGCTCACTGCATCCAGTAATCTAACACATGAAAGCTTGTACTGCCTCACACACTTTACCACTTTGTCATTCACACCTCACACACACATATCTTCTTCTTGTTCACACCCACACAACATCTCAACACTTATTTATACCATCCTCAACCTTGAAACATTCTCCACGGTTGGCAAAACACTTTAACCAATACAAATTCAAATTAGGTTGGCACCAAAACATTCCTACAATGGAAAATAATCAAGTTGGACCTCAACACACCTTAGTTCAGACCTAAATCCATCCAAGCACGCCACTCCACGCTTCCACAATCAACAAAGCAACTCCACAATTAGTGCAAACACACAAGGTTGGCCAAACCTATGTTAACACTATAATCTTTTAAATACACATTTCCTCAAAGACAAACACAACTCGCAGACCACACACAATGCTTGAAAATACTCTAGAACATTCCACAAATAACTTGAAACAACCTAGAAACCAACAAACTCCTCCACAACAACTTTCACTTAAAGAAAGTTCACACCTTGTTTACACAAACAACACTATCGAACATTGTTGCTTAATAAATCATCTTCTAGAGCATCAAATCATGAACCACTTCAACTGAGGATAGATATGGACCTTAAAAATACACCTCCAGAACCACAAGACCTAAAACCAACCTATGGAGAAATACAGAGCAAAACACTCTCTCAGACACACTACAAAACTCTACAAAACACTATTCACACACTGGCGAACACAACGATCTAGAATGCTAAATTTTGAATTAAGCACCTCTAAAAATCCCTTAATAACATTTCCAAACCGTACAAACAGATCTTCAACACAGAAGAAATGCGGAGAAAAAACTCGAACACTACTTTGTAAGCCAAAACACATCTTCAACACACTGTTTCTATTATTAATCAAATTTTCTCAAAAGCAATTGAAAACCTAGCATTAGAAACATATTAACAACATCATCAACACTTTCTCATCTATCACCAATAGCCCAAAAACACATTCTTACTATATGATCTTGCTCAACCAGTTAACACCAATGACAACATAAGCTTGTTGACATCAATGATAACCCTAATCTTAATTACACATACTTGCAACAATCTCCTCCTTTGTCATTGATGGCAACACTTAATGTGAAAAACCATCAAGAAAACACAACACTAACTCTTTTCTTTTCTCTTTCACTCCCCCTCATATTGCTTACTCTCTTTTTTCTTCCTTTTTCACACTTATATCTCTCTCTCCCTTTACTTTTTCACATTGACCTCTCTCCCCCTTTGACATCAATGGCAAAGGGTAACACAACTCTTTATTGCTCTTTCTCCCTTTCTAAAATACTACACATACTTAAACTACTTACCACTACTTGCAACAACTTTTTCTTTCATTGCTCTTTCTACTCACTCTCCCTAAATGCAACAACCAATAAAGCCACTACCTACCCCCCTTAAGAGGTAGCCTCCAACATCAATCCATAACAAAGATTGAATCTTGAAATCCACTAGACTAATGCATTTCCTTATGTATCTAGTTCAAATAAGGAGGGGCAATAACCCCTAACTTCTCCCGGAGATACTCAAAAGTATCCTTAGGAAGAGATTTAGTGGATATATCAGCAACCTGATCATTTGTAGACACATACTCAAGCTTTACTTCATTCTCTGCAACCTTCTCTATCAAGAACTGATACTTGATTGAGATATGTTTAGTCCTTGAATGCATCACTAGATTTTTGAAATGTTAATTACACTTGTATTAGCATAGAAGATAGGAATTGGTTCTTCATAAACAACTCTGTTATCATTCAGGGTTTACTTCATCCACAACACATGTGTGCAACAAGATGTTGTACTCTGCCTCTATAGTAGATAAACATACTGAATCTTGTTTCTTGCTTATCCATGACACCAATTTACATCCAAGAAAGAATGCACTGCCACTTGTATGTTTCCTATCATCCACACAACTAGCCCAATCTGCATCTGTGTAAGCACTTAGAGTAAAAAAAAATTCTTTGGATACCACAATCCATGATCCAGAGTCCCTTTTAAGTATCTGAATATCCTCTTTACTATTGCAACATGTGACTCTAGGATCTTGAAATCTAGCCACAAGACAAATTGCATGCATGATATCCGGTCTAGTAACAACTAGATAAAGCAGTCCTCTATTCATTGATTTGTACTTTCTCTAATCAGCCTGAGGGGTTTCATCATTCTTGCTCAGCTTGCAACTAGTCACCATAGGAGTACAAACTGATTTGGAATATTCCATCCCAAACTTCTTCAACATCTCCTTGACATACTTAGATTGTGAAATGAAAATACCTTTATCTGTCTGATTGATTTGGATCCCAAGGAAGAAATTCATCTCACCAAACATTGACATCTCAAACTCTTTTTGCATCTCCTCTACAAACATCTTGCACATACTTTCATTTCCTCCAAAGATTATATCATCAACATAAACTTCTACTAACAAAATTTGATCTTCTTCAACTTTGAAATACAAGTTACTATCTGTTGTACCCTTCTTGAGTCCTTGCTACAGTAGATACCTTTCCAGTCTTGCATACCAAGATCTAGGGGCTTGTTTCAATCCATACACATCTTTCTTTAACCTGAAAACCATATTTGGTTTATCTAACAACTAAAATCCTTCCAGTTGTTCTATGTATACCTCTTCTTCCAACTCACCATTCAAGAAAGTAGACTTCACATCCATTTGCTATACTTTGAAATCCTTATGTACTGCAAAAGCTAAAAACATTCTGATAGCTTCCATTCTAGCCACCAGAGCATATGTCTCTCCAAAATCTATTCCTTCTACTTGTGAGTAGCCTTTGCAAACAAGTCTTGTCTTGTTCCTTACTACCTCTCCATTCTCATTCAGCTTGTTCTGGTATACCCACTTACTTCCAATCACATTCTTTTTGGTCTTGGGACAAGTTCCCAAGTCTGATTCTTTTCAAACTGCATTAGTTCTTCCATAGCCTTGATCCAAAACTCATCCTTACATGCTTTAGTCACTGTTTTAGGTTCAACTTTAGAAGGTAAACATAGATTTCCCTATTCTTCAACAGCTCTCCTTCTTGTCAGTACACCTTTGCTTTAGTCACCACTGATCCGTTCTTCTAAATGATGCCTCTACACATACCTAGGAGTTCTAGAAATCTATTTTGGAGCTTATTCCTCTTCAAATTGTACTTCCTTTTCTTTAGATTTTTCCTCTTCACTACATGAAAAATCATCTGATTCATATCAATTCACTCCTAAATTCATCAATAGGTCTTCATCAACCCTAATATTTGCACTCTCAATAGTTTTCCTTAGCCTTTTGTTGTAGCACTGGTAAGATTTGCTCTTATTAGAATATCCAAGGAAGATACCTTCATCAAATCTAACATCAAACTTACCCAAGTTTTCTTCATCCTTTTTGATATAGCATTTGCTTCTAAACACTCTGAAATACTTGACAGTAGGAATCCTTCCATATCACAACTCATAGGGGGTCTTTGTACTATTTTCTCTTGCCTACACTCTCTTTTGTATATTGACAATAGTATGAATTACTTCTCTCCAGTAAACTTCTGGTAGATTTGCTTCTTTTATCATTGTCCTTGCAGCTTCTTGAACAATCATATTCTTTCTTTCAACCACTCCATTTTGCTGAGGAGTCCTAAGGGCAGATAAGTGCCTCTTTATTCCATGATACTCACAAAGCATGTTAAACTCATCAGAAGTAAATTCTCCACCTCTATTAGACCTTAAACATTTGATTTTCATATCCATTTCATTCTCAACCATTGTTTTGAATGCTTTAAACTTATCTAGGGCTTCTAATTTTTCTTTAAGAAAAGTAACCCATGTCATCCTAGAATAATCATCAATTAATAACATGAAATACCTGTCACCTTGAAAACTCCTTACTTTGGTAGGATGACAAAGACTTGTATGCACCAATTCCAACAATCCGATAGAAGATTGATCTTTGACTTTGAAACTTCTACTTTCTTGCTTTCCAGCTTGACACTCCTTATAGACAACATTGATAGACTTTGTAATCTTTGGCAAATCTCTCATATCTTGGAATGAACTTATCCTTACTAGGCATCAAAATTTATGTGACACAATCTTCTATGCCATAACCAACTTTCACTGATCTAAGTCATGAAGCAATAACCATCATCACCCTTGAGGTGATATACTTTCCATCAGTCTTCCTTCCAACAACTATCATAGTTCTAGAATCCTTTCTGATCTCATAGCTACCATCTTGAAACTTAAGATTGCAACCCTTGCTACACATTTGACTAACACTCAAGAGGTTATGTTTCAAACCCTTAACATAAAGAACATCATTTGTGTTATGTTTTCCATCAAAACTGATTGAACCTTTTCCACAAATCTTAGCAGATGTATCATCTCCAAACCTAGCTAATCCTCCATCATATTTTTCAAGTTTAACAAACATACTCTTATCACCAGTCATATGATTTGAGCATCCAATGTCAATGATCCAATAGTTCTTTTCCTGTCTAGCATGAAAAGTAGATATCATAGTGCCTTCATCCTTAGCACTTACCTCAAGAGCACATTCCTTCACACATCCCTAAGAGTTAGCAGAAATAGTATCATCTTTTAAAGCAATGAACAAGCATTCACTTTCCTCATCATCTCCATAATTAGATTCATCATTAGATATACTTACATCTTCTTTAACATAATAACTTTTCTTACTTACTCTTTTGCTTTCCCTATTTTTTCTTTTCTTATTTCTCTATGTACATCTTGTAGCATAATGATCTATATTACCACAACAAAAACACTTGAAAGGTAACTTGCCACTATACTTACCAGTACCCTTTTTTCATTCTTCTCACAAAGTTAGCTTCTAGATCATCAGAGTCCTCCTAATCTGATTCCGCAGTCTTCTCTGATTTACTAGCCTTGAAAGCAGACTTAACCTTTACACTATTTGTACCAAACTCTCTCATTTCAAAAATTATCAAAGTACCATACAAATGATCTCTGGTAAACTGATTTAGATTTTGTAATTCTTCAATAGCAGAGACTTTATGACTATAAGTTTTAGGAAGAGTTCTGAGTACCGTCATTACCACCTCTTTTTCTCCAAGTTCTCCACCAAGACCTCTGATCCCATTGAAAACTTCATCCACCTACATGTAGCTTGTGACATTTTCATCTTCAGACATCTGCATGGTCTCAAACATGGATTTTAAGTTCTACATCTTAGCTTGCTTGACCTTGTCATCTCCTTCATAAATGCTTTTCAACTTTTCCCAAATCTCATTAGCAATTTTCAAATTCATAACTTTCACCAATTCTGAATTAGTAAGACCACTTAAAAGAGCATGTCTTGCCTTACCATTGGTTTCATAAGCTTTGATCTCATTAGAAGTACTTGGACCATTCTAAGGAATAGTATAAGTAGACTCAACAAACTTCCAGATCTCATAACCAAGAGAAATCAAATAACCTTCCATTCTTACCTTCCAAAATGCATAGTCTGATCCATCAAATAGGGGAACATCCTTCTTGTGCACCATCCTAGATCTACCTCAATCTGTTAAGCTCTCTTCCAAGGAACCTTGCTCTAATACCAATTGTTGAATGCACAAGACAACTAAGAGGGGGGTGAATCAGTTGTACCTTATAATTTCAAAACCCTCAAACTCATTCACATTAATCTAATTATCCCTTAAATTGTTAAGATGATTAAGCATGAAAAAGAAAACAATAGAAATTGAATCACAACAACATCAACCACAAGAGAACACCAGATTTTATGTGGAAAACCCAATAAGGGAAAAACTATGGTGAGGATTAGCTCGCAATATAAAGTAGTAACAATATTGAATAAAATAAGGCTCACTTCTAGAGGGCTCACTATTGAAGGGCTCAGTACCCAAAAGAAAAGGCTCACTACCAAAAGAAAGACTTACTACCAAAGGCTCACTGCCAGAACATAAAAGAAGATAGAGAAGAATGTTACAATAAGAGACACATCTCAATGCAATAGAGAAATCCACCACAACATCACCAACACCTTTGCAGTCACATTGAATAATTATAGACACCTTCTGCTCATTGCATCCAGTAACCTAACACATGAAATCTTGCACTGCCTCACACACTTTACCACTCTATCATTCACACCTACACACACATATCTTCTTCTTGTTCACACCCATACAACATCTCAACACTTATTTATACCATCCTCAACCTTGAAACATTCTCCAAGGTTGGAAAAACACTTTAACCAGTACAAATTCAATTAGGTTGGCACCAAAACATTCTTGTGGTGGAAAGGAATGAAGATAAACCTCAACACACCTTATCTCAAACCTAAATCCATCCAAGCATGCCACTCCATGCTTCCACAATCAACAAAACAACTCCGCAATTAGTGCAAACACACAAGGTCAACCAAACATGTATTAACACTATAATATTTTAACTACACTCTTCCTCAAAGACAAACACAACTCGTGGACCACACACAAAGCTTGAACACACTCAAGAACATTCCACAAAAAAATTAAAACAACCTCAAAACCAACAAACTCCTCCACAACAACTTTCACTTGAAGAAAGTTCACACCTTGTTTACACAAACAACACTAGTGAACACTGATGCTTAATAAATCATCTTCTAGAGCATCAAATCATGAACCACTTCAACTGAGGATAGATATGGACCTTAAAAGCACACCTCCAGAACCACAACACCTAAAACCAATCTATGGATAAATGTAGAGAAAAACACTTTCTATTAGACACACTACAAAACTCTACAAAACACTGTTCACACACTGGTGAACACAACTTATTCTGCACAATGATCCAGAATGCTAAATTTTGAATTAAGAATCTCTAAAAATCCCTTAACAACATATCCAAATCATACAAGCAGATTTTCAACATAGAAGAAATGCGGAGCAAAAACTCGAACACTACTTTGTAAGCCAGAACACATCTTCAACACATTGTTTCCATTATTAATCAAATTTTCTCAAAAGCACTTGGAAAGAGAGCATTAGAAACATATCAACAACATCATCAGCACTTTCTCATCTATCACCAATAGCCCAACTCACATTCTTGCCATATGCTCTTGCTCAACCAGTTGACACCAATGACAACATAAGCTTGTTGACATCAATGACAACCCTAACCTTAATTACACATACTTGCAATAGTCCTCAGCTTAATGTTGATTCTATTAATCTCCAAAAAGAATCATTTCATCATTTTAGGCTAGCCATTAACTGCCTCTCTCACCATACCAAGAGCCCTAGATAAATCATCCCGATCTTCAGCCCTAGCCACCAAGACCTCAAAGTCCTCTAGGATATTAGGAGAGGGATCAAGGATAGATGGAAAAGGTTAGTTAACTAGGCTAGGGTAATAAATACTCATTTGGTAGCCAAGCAATGTCATTATAAAATTAACTCCTTGAAACATTAGGTGAACATACGTGTTTCATTAATTAAGCCCCAACCATAAAGATAAACTCAATACTCTGCAATACTTACAATCGAATATCATCTAAATTGACTTGATATACAAGGACACAAGAGTAGGGTTAGTTTGGCATCTAAATCCATCTCTTGATTGAACCACTGAGCCCACTTTGTTTTGCACCCATGTACTTCCAAGACCTGATCAAGTTGCTCATGTACATTTCAACACAAAAGCATTAATTTTTGGTTAGTCTCAAAAATTAATCACCAATTCTACTACACCATGAACTCATCTTGGAAATAAAGATATTTAAATTAAAACATCCACAATTAATCTAAAAAATCAAAAATTCATGTACAAATGTCATTAATTATCAAGACTATTAAAACCATAACATTCCTAGTTAAAATCATCATGACATTCAAGTCAACATAGTGCTTTTAGAGATCAAAAGATAAAGGTTCAATTTCCTTGGTCCAAACTACATCGGGACCTCAAGCATCTTTAAAAAATATGGGGTTTATAGGGATCTGACATAAGGGTGGGTTTATCTCTTTTTAGTGGTAGGATTTCAAGATGTCTTTGGATTTGATAGGGATGGATAGCTATCAACACAAAAATGGAAAATATAATGGTAATAATGGTTCATCCTAGATAATTCAAGTTCCACAACTAGATTTTTAATTAAAAAAAGGATCACAAGGATGGATGTTTTTCTTAGATACCAATTCCCTCAACATGAAGCTTAGGGATGACTTGGAATGTTTCAAGAATATTGAGTACTATTTTTTGTGGAGGAATAAATCTATAATTAATGGTGCAATATTTAGATAGGGTTTGAGAGTTAATATTTATATGAATTTAATAATAGATATCACATCAATGAAATTATAATCTATTCTAAAATTTATATAAATTATAAAAGCTCGTGCATTGAATTTTAGGATAGGTATGAATGTAACATTTTTTGTTAATGGTAAAGGTGGGTTTTCCAAAGTGCCTAAAACCTTATTCAAAAAGATAAATATATGAAAATGAAGCACAATGAAACAACAAGGAGCAACAACATGGGACAAGCAACACTAAGACTGCCTTATAACAGTGAAAAGATAATGAAAGTGTTGAAAGTAAATTCAAATGGGCAAACAACCCAAGAACCAAAGGAAACCAACTAAATTAGGAAAATTTGAAACCAAGATGCTCTAAGGAGCATTGGATAACTTCCACCATCTTGTCCTTGGTGTAGAAATATTTTAGAGTTGAAATCTCTTTTATATAAGTTACACTTGAACTAGAAGAAGTCAAATGGCCACATGGAGCCCTTTTCCCTAACTTTTGCAACTTAGTTGTAGGGGTGAAATCTTGAGATTCCATAGAATCCATACAAACCTTAGAATCCTTCCTCCTATAATCCTCATGCAAAACTTCCTCATAGATGAACTTCCAAGCATCATAAGCTTCATCTAACAAGGGGACTTCTACCTCACCATTGAGAGGTAGAGAAGGAAAAGATTGCTCATTTTTCCTCTAGATAGAAAGCTTTCTCTTGGTACTTGAGTGATCCACCTTTGAATAACCCTCTTTGGGACAAAAATGGCAAATGACCAAGGAATTCTTGAAGACTATCTATTGAACTTATTTACCAAATTTGGATGACAAGGTAATCCAATAAAGGATTACATTATCAACAACCACATAAGCACAAAATATCACAAGCAATAATCATTTCTTTCCCCTTGTTACCAAATCCAATGCAATGAACTAACCAAAAGAGTTGGATATGCTTTGCAAGATCTCCTCACCCGAGAACTCCAAAGGCAACCCAAGAAGCCTAACCTAAACTAAAGTCTTATTTATCCATTATTTCTTGGGGTCAAAATTGAGTGACCATTATAGATTCTCAAATAAAGTAACTGATTTTCTTATGGTCTTAGAAGTTAGAGGAAAAATTTCAGCTATGAGTTATGTTCATTCAAATCTTCATAAATTGTCTTTGGTGCATCACTTAACACTTATTTTGGTTTTATCAATTGCTACTTCTATCTTTCTTTCCATTTTGGTTTAATAGCTCAAACAATTTGTTTGATCATTATATTTTCTTGGTAGCCATGGGAAACCTTTGGCTAATGATGGTTCTATTATTCTTTGAACTATGGTTGGAGAGGGCTCTTAGTTGTAGTGATTTTAGGGAAGGTGGTGTTAATAAAAAAAAGCTTGTAAAAATTGGACTTGATGTTTGTAGGATTTGATTGTTTCTTTATAGGTGGACACTACCAATAATTACGACATTCTTTTGGAGGTTGTGTAAGTATTGGTTGACTTGAATCCTAACGTGACCAAGGATTATGTTTCCTTTAGTATCTAGTGGTTGATAGACTATATGTTCTCTTCTCAATCTCTACAGAAGATCTTTTCTTGAGGGGTGGGAGCATTATATTTATTTTATAGTTTTTATGGCCAATTTTATGTTCTCTATAGGTTTTGTGTTCCTTGTATGTTTTACAACCAAACTATACAATTTATGGATTTTTGTTTGGATGATATCTTTAAAAAAATTCAATTATTTCTTATTAGCCACTTAAAATAGTTCAATAGTTCCTCTCCATGAAGATAGGAGCTCACAAAAAACATTGAAACTACAAATTTCAATCTATCACATAGTAACTTAGTCTCAAATTTAGACACCAAGTCTCTATTTCTTTAATATGATTAAATTATATGTTATTTACAATCTTAATGTCAAACCTTTAATTTACATAACATTTTTTATGAATTTTATTATATTTAGAGAGGAATGATTTTAATTTTATGGTATCCATTTCCAAAATGAGAGGATAATTGTTAACTTTTTATGTTGTAGGTCTATGAAGCAGAAAATCCAAAAATGGTGGATTTTTAACAATCAAACATGTCTAGTTGCTTGGAAATTTTATGGGCTCATTATTATGCTCTATGGAGATCTCACTAACCCAATTATGGTAAATGAAATATACAGATTGCCTTCAAATAAATTGGTGGAAGAATATTTTGGATACCACTGATATTTTGGAATAAAAAGAGAAGAAAGATATGTATGCAAAACTTAGCAAGCTACCTTTTATGATAGGATCAAAGATATGGTGGAGAATCCACTACTTTAAGATAAATATTTTTGTAATTTTATGCCCCACCATACATGCTCTATATTTTCCAAGGGAATATTATGTTTCCATTTACACCCTTGTCATTGAAATAATGTGCATTCATGTGGGAATTATGGTACACTCAAGAAAAAATTTCATCTTTTTGTTAATGTGTTTTATTTTATGTATCATAATTTTTTTAACATGTTTAATTTTAAATTTTATTGTAAAGCCATATCCTTTATATCAATAATATTCATGGATGAGTCCTCAAACACATCGGGTTTCCCTTCAATCTACACATATGGTGGCTTTATTAGTCAAGGCTAACTAACAAATATTTTTTCATGTTGGTTTAAATTATTAAGGACTTGTTGTGTTTCAATGTTTGAGGACTTTATGGGAATATTACATCATACGTACAGTTGGGTGCCCTAGGAAATCAAAGATGTACAAGCAAGTTCAATGCTTGGAGAGTCTGCTTATAGAGAGAATTTTGGTATATTAGAGCTACCAAATGTTATCTTTAGTACCCACATCTAATGAGTTTGTCATATCTAGACAACTCCCAACATGTATGAAGCATGGGCAATGACATCAACTTTAAAAACATTCACCAATATGAAGTATGGAAGAAGAATCCTATATCAAGGTTATTAGTTCCTTCTATAGGCAAGTTACGATGACATTCATTAAATGCCAATATTTTATTTCAACTTTCTCAAATGATTGGTCAATTAGATATTTGTATTTGTCATTTTTTAAATGTTTAATTCGTAACAATATTATTTCTAATAATTTTTTAAATTTTAAATTCATAAATTTTTATTTTTAAGTATCTAATTCGACTATCAATCTTGTTTAGTCTTATTCTCATTGCAATCTAAAAATTAATAAAATAAAATTTATCATCTATCAATCAGAATCAAATTTTTTTCTATGTCCAACATTAAGGACAAATAATTCTTCAAAAGATATGTATTCTAGACATATCTATTTCCTCTGTGAACTATATCCTAAACCTTTGCCTACATAAAAAAAATTAGTAATCAAGCATTATCCTCCATTAGATCTTCATAATTTGTTTTGTGCATTTTTGTAAGCTTTAGGTTCTTTGTGTCATGCCCACAAAAAGACAAAGGGACAACTCAGTTAAAAACCAATAAGTTTTTTTTCTTCTCCTTTCAAAGGGAGGGATTGTCAACACATTGAGGTATGACCAACACACACGTGGCCTCACTACATCTAATTACCATACGTATAAACATGCACATGTATTTTCAACTCCATCAAAATTAGAACAAAGAAGGGTAAGGCTTATCTATGATGGAGATTTAGATATATTTTTATTTAGATTTAAGAGTATGTTGATTCAATTTCAAATGCGAATGAAATTATTTATTTTCTTTGTGTATTTAGAAGATTTTTAAAAAATAGAGGAAAATGTATTGCGGGTAGCAAGGGTTTGGCCCTAATAGGGAGGTCGTGTATTCTTGCAAACCTTAGGGATCAACAGTGCCATGACTCCAAAGTCGAGCCCTTGGTTGTCGCTTTCTAGGGCAACAACCCAAGCATAGAGGACATGAAACAAAATTACCTTTTCTTTTATTTATTTATAAAATAGAAAAACATTTCTATGAAATGTATACCCTGCATGTCCATAAGAAAACAACAATCTTAAAATATATTTCATTCTTATATATATATATATATATATATATATATATATATATATATATATTTATATTTGTGAATATTTACACAAATGTTTATTTATTTAAAATAGTATGTATATATCCTACAACTTAATATTTATATAAATATATGCACAAATGCTTATTTACTCCAATGTTAATTTTAAATATATGTCTACATAAATCATATATCTAATTCAAATCTTCTAAGTATATACTAGCTTTACTTAATTGATATTTAAATAAACACTCATTTATTAGATCATGTGTAGAATTTATACATTCTTTGTTTAATAATTGCCTATAAATGTCCATATAGATAGCTTCTTCCCATTTTAAATTTCTAGGTAAGCCAATATGAGTGTCATAAATGTTTTTGGTGACAAAAATGCTAAAAAGAATGATTAGAGGTGTGATATTAAAGGAAGACGAGGGATTGATTGTTAAAGCATATACACATAACTTTATTTATTTATTGTTTGATTTGTTTATTCATTTTGATACATTTCAAGCAAAGGATCTTAAGGTTAAGATTCTAGTAGCATTCTAGTAGTATATAAATCCACTTAAAAGTCTACATACTTTGGAAGTGCCTATATTCATGCATGCATTCCTTTCTTACAATTAAAATAAAATATCACTATAAAACCTTCCTTTGATTTAGGAACATGCAAATTGTCATTCTTGGAGGATCTTAGAAAGTTCTCCTTTATAGCTTCAATGATTGTAGCTCCTATTCTTTAAACATTTCTTACATTGTCTTGAATATTTTTGAGCTTCCTATATCTACTAGTTCTAAGATGACGTACTTCATGATGGGTAGACAAATCTTGTCCCATGGAGGAGGAAGGGAGGTATGCGGGATTCTATCTTGAAGCTCATGAATGTGCTCATTACCCTTGTATAAGGCTTCAAGATCTTCATTCTTTCTCCTACAATTCTTGAAGAGTTTCAGGTTGTTGGTAAGCATTCTAGAGACAACAACAATACTTTATTTTATAATTTTGATGATGATGTCTCTCATGGAGGCAACCCTGTCTTTCCATGCTCTATCAAAGTCAATTGAGAGGCTAGATTCACTAACTTTAATCATCTCAATGTAGTGATTTAAGCCTCCCCACTTAAGGATGTTCTAGATGTTTGCACTTTTTTAGCACTTTGTAGGAGGATGGTTCAAGGAAAATATGGTTAGCATCCATGGTCAGAGTGAGAGAAAGAGAGTTGAGCTTACTAGAAAAAAACAAGGAGGAATGGAGAGAAGAGAGTGGAAAAATCCATGAGCTAGTATATATGAAAGAGGCAAGAAGGTGACAAGAGAAATGATGGAAGTGAAAGGATAGAACAACACATAGAGGAGGGAGATTATGGGTATGAGGATGAATTTGACAAAACTAGATTCCAAATGGAAGAGAGGATGAGGAGTGAGTTGCATCATTGGCCAAAGGGGTGAGAGATCCACAAAAGATAATGAAACTATAATGGAAAATCCATTGGTAGAATAGGCAATTATTTATGTGTAAAAGAGGCATCATTATTAAGGAGAAAAGTGATGGGATAGGGGATCTCAGTTATGCTAGTCAACATCTAGTAAAGTTATCACTAGTCACACCCAAGTTGGCAAACTAGTCAGCATAATAGTTACCCTTTTTATAAGAATGGGTGATATTTAAATTTTCACAATTTTACATGAGCATCTTGGTATCATCCATAATGTTTTTGATGGTCCAACTAGGTGTCGATTGCTCCTTAAATGTCACTTTAAGGCAAGATCCTTCAAAAAATGAATAGGAAGCTACAGATATGGAGCTTTGATACCATGTTGAAGGCACCCGATCCATCTAAGGCCGATTGCATACCCTGTGCAGTGAGTATGGATCAAACACTTTATTAAATTGATATTGTGGATTGACTATGAATTCTGGCCGCTTTGTCAAGTGAAAGGTTCCTTCCCATTTTCCAACCCCATGGCCTCATCGAAGCTCTATTTGGAAGTCTGCGCTTTATACATTTCCCTTTACACTTTGGCAGAGTGCTATCTCCAACATTTTTCACCTGATCTCCTTCTTTTCTGGAGTGGGACTAGTGTCATTGGTCATTCCAATCCTTTTATGGGGATGCCCTTAATGCTTATATTGTTTGGCATAACATTTTTCAGTTCGTGTTTTATTCTGTAGCAAGGTGGGCTGGTGGGTTTGGCTTTTGGGCATAGGGATAGGGACTTTAGTGCCACATCCATCCCGCAGATTGTCTTTGGCTATTTTGATAGCTTGGCAGTCCTCTACCTAGTATGAGCAGAGCCCCATATGGCCTATGGATGGCATTAGACCTTGTGTGCTAGAGTGCTTTATGTCTTGTGGATCTGTGGTATCCATGCATAGTATAATCAAGACCTGAGTTCTTGAGGTCAGTGATTGGTGTGAATAAGGAGATTTGTCAAGCGGTCGAAGACAATATTTTGGTGGTCTCACTTGCTTGTGGGATATTTTGCCTTTCCAAATGGTGGTTTTCCAAATTTTGTAGGTAAATCTGCCTAATTTTGCTGATTTGAAGGTTTCATGTCTTTATAAACTTAGAGAATTATCTTGTCATTATGGGTTTTTCATTTCACCCTTCTCTAATCATCTTGAAAAGAGGGAACTATAAACAATGGAGAGATGGTATATTGAAGCACTCGAGATGGCTTCATCTTTTGCCATATCTATATGGTCTTGTTCCTCAAATCAGTACTTCTTGGAGCAAAAAGTTTGTTTGGCATTCCAAAAGAGATCATGTTTTTAGAGTGATTTCTCTTCATGTTGATGATAACGCATTATGTTTCATTGCTGACATTGAGTGTCCCCATGCTCTATGGATCAAACTTTGGGAGTTATATGGAGATCCTAATACTCTACCATTCCCAAATGATCCTGCTTCAGATTGTCTTGTACCTCTTTGATGATTGAGATAATATACCATATGACTTTGATACACTACAGGAGTTTGCTTCTATGGAACACCTAACACATCTTGATGATGAGGATGATGAGGTTTCCACTCCTCCTATAGAGATACCTATTGAGCCTTCACATTCATTGGTTGCTACTTTCCATGATCCTGATCAGCAAGATGCATATTGTTTTCCAAAACCACCTCATTGGGATTCTTATCTTGCAGACATATCATTCTTGTTTGTGGAGTCTCACATTGATGATTTGGAAGATACCATTGATGATATTCATCTCCTCTTTGAAGGACTTGATTTCACTACTTCAGATGTGATGAGGGAACCTTCATACCCTCTTGTTCTTTCTTGTTCTCTTCTTTTGTCACAGTTTTCTAGTGAGTTGGAGTATCTTGACGAACATTCGAAGGAATCATTGTCTTTGGAGGTTGATGTTTTTAAGTCTTCATTAGATCTTGATTGGATTGTGGTATCATTTGGCATCAACATGGAGCCATTTGAGCAACCTACAAAGACTTCATACATCTTGAGACTTACTTCCTCATCTCTTGGTTTGGAGTTTCTTCATTCACCAGTGGATTGGTTTCTTCCCAAGGGGAGAAATATTGTTTGCAAGCATTGGATAGTGTTTTGTCTTCATGCATGCACTCTTGGCATAGGATCTTCTTCATTATGGAAGGGCTATCATGTCTCTATCTATTCTTTCATTGGAAGGATGAATGTATTGTATTCTTGTGATGGATGTAGTTATTGGGGGGTATTATGGAGACCTTCATACATCACATGATCTATCACTTGGATTACATTACATTTTCTTTTGAATCTCTTTTTTGGAGAGAAGTTTTTTCCCACCAAGTTTTCTCCTTTACTCCACTTTACAGAGATTTGGTTGTATTTGGGTACCTTATCAGGCCTTGTTGCCAGGATCCATCTTTGCTTTCATGCATTTTGTCCTTAGTTTTTAGCTTCTCCCTAATTTCATCTTAAGGGCAGGTGTTAGAGTAATAGGTTAATTACTTAAATAATTTTATCATATTGATTAATTAATTAAGTCACCTTTACTTTATTTTTCACTTAAGCTAAACTTAGGCACTTTAATAATTCTTTTATTAAATCCTAGGGTTCACTTTAATAGGGTTTTGATCTCCTTTCTTAAGGATTGACCTCTTTGTAATTATTCATTCTTTATGCATTTGCTTCAAGGTTGTAGAGCACCATTATTGTGCCTCTTGATCTCCTCTATGTGATAGGTTATTTGCTTGCAGGTGTTCATTGGGATTTGTGAGGTTGGTTTATCAACTTCACATTCCTTGGTTGCTATAGAGATACCTGTTGAGCCTTCACATTTATTGGTTGCTACTTTCCATGATCCTTGTTAGTAGGATGCATATTGTTTTCTAGATCTAGCTAATTGGGATTTTTATCTTGTAGACATATAATTCTTGTTTGTGGAGTCTCACATTGATGATTTGGAAGACACCATTGATGATATTCATCTCCTCTTTGAAGGATTTTATTTCACTACTTCGGATGTGATGAGGGAACCTTCATACCCTCTTGTTCTTTCTATTAGAAATGAAAGCAACACTACTTCAATGGAAATTTGATTTGAGATAAATTTCAGCAAACTTTAACTGTGTGTTATTAATGGAGATTGTAACAAAACATAAACCCACAATACAAAAAATATATCAAAAGCAGAATGAAGCACATAACACAAGTGTTTAACGTGGAGAAAACCCTTTCAGGTAAAAAACTCCACCAAGAAAAGAGGCCAAGTTGTATTATCTTCACAAAAGGAGATTACAAATACATTCACTTCCTCTGTCCTCCAACCTTCACTCCGATAGAACCTGGGTACCTATAAACTGTTATATGCATCTCATCTACTATGCTATGGTTTTTATAGAATTTACACAACCTCAAGACATTAAATGACTTCTTTCAAGCCCATAACACTTGTCAAGAGTCAACAATACAACCTTGGGCGTCCATAGCTAAGAATAGGCTCTTACGGGGTCATAAATGTTGTCATACATGCATCCTACACTTGGGAAAAAGTGCCCATGCAAGCTTAAATGCCTTGGGGCTAAAAATAGCCACTTACAACATCTTATGACATGTCATATGCTATTATTAGTGTCATAGATTCTTATGACAACTTATAGTTGTCATAGAATCTCTTACACCTTCTTACAGCATCTATGACGTGCATCATAACACTAAAAATAGATTATTTCTCCACATGTGCACCCCACTTTGACCAATTACCATTTACCATAGTGAATGACATCTTGTAACTACCACCGGGACTTACCATGTAGTAACTTTGTAATTACCATGGACAGTAAATAATTTTTACCACTGCCGGTGAAACTTGTATATCCCTTATGGGTAATTACAAATTACAAATAATAAATGGAATAAATACAATATTGGGATTTACAAGGTTAATGGCACCTTATCCCAACACTTTCTTCTTCTCTTCTTTTGTCACAGTTTGGCAGTGAGTTGGAGTATCTTGAGCAACATTTGGAGGAATCATTATCTTTGGAGGTTGATGTTTTTATGTCTGCATTAGATCTTGATTGGATTGTGGTATCATTCGACATCAACATGGAGCCATTTGAGAAGCCTATAGAGACTTCATACTTTTTGAGACTTACTTCCTCATCTCTTAGTTTGGAGTTTCTTCATTCACCAGTGGAGGTTTCTTACCAAGGGGAGAAATATTGTTTGCAAGCATTGGATAGTGTTTTGTCTTCATGCATGCACCATTGGCATAGGAGCTTCTTCATTATGGGGGGGCTATCATTGGATGGATGATTGTATTGTATTCTTGTGATGGATGTAGTTCTTGGGGGGTATTATGGAGACCTTAATACATCACATGATCTATAATTTGGATTACATTACATTTTCTTTTGAAGATCTCTTTTTTGGAGAGGAGTTTTTTTCCCAGTGGGTTTTCTCCTCTATCCTGCTTTATAAAGATTTTGTTGTATTTGGGTACCTCATCAGGCCTTGTTGCCAGGACCCATCTTTGCTTTCATGCATTTTGTCCTTAGTTTTTAGCTTCTCCCTAAGTTCATCTTAAGGGGGGGTGTTAGAGTATTAGGTTAATTACTTAATTAATTTAATCATATTGATTAATTAATTAAGTCACCTTTACTTTATTTTTCACTTAAGCTAAACTTAGGCATTTTAATAATTCTTTTATTAAATCCTAGGGTTCACTTTAGGTTTTTGATCTCCTTGCTTAAGAATTGATCTCTTTTTAATTATTCGTTCTTGTTTATGCAATTTTACTCTCTTGGCTTGAAGAGCAATATCTCTGTGTTGTTTGAATCTCTTCTACATGACTGGTTATTTTGCTTGTAGGTGATCACTAGGTTCTGCGAGGTTGGATTTTACAACTTCAACATGTTCCTTATTGCTTCTCCTTCTCTAATTGCTCCAAGATTCCATTTTGAGGAATCATCAAAGTTGAGCTTTAGCTAGTCATGGGGGGATGGATCCACCTAACCAGATCATTGTTAGGCTTGATGGTGATCAAAATTTTCATGATGGCAAAACCCATAAGACAATCCTTTGATTCAGGAACTTGCAAATTGTCATTCTTGGAGGATCTTAGAAAGTTCTCCTTTATAGATTCAATTATTGTAGCTCCCATTCTTTGAACATTTCTTGCATTATCTTGATTTTTTTTTAGATTCCTCTCTTTCCAAATCTCCCAGAGGAGGTGGGGAAGAGAGAGTTTCCATAGTTTCTTGAATGGGGAGGAGAGGAAGGGGGACTCCCATTGCAAAATCAAATATGAAAGGGAAGAAGGGTTATCCCAAGGAAGGAGGAACTTAGAGAGGATTAGGTCAAGGAGTCTTGAGGAAGAGGGGCCATCTAAGAAAAGATGGTGAACATATTCTTCAACTAATTTGTAGAGAATACATTGGTTAGGAAGGGGGATACCATAATTCATCAAGTTTGAAATGGTGAGAATTTTGATATAGGAGGGAAGCCAAAAGAAAAGATTGATCTTTAGGGTGAGGTATTTATTCTAGATGCTACTAAGGGAAGCCAAGGTTAGGGGGATCAAGGCTAACAAGATACCCAAAATTGAGATTATAGGAGCCATCAACAAAAGCAAACCAAAAAAGCTCATCTTATTTAGGAAGTGAATGATGTAGTGATTTTTAGATTCTAATTGAGAGTTAGGAGGCTAGAGAGGATTTCAGGTCTTAAGGTTTCTAGGACCAAGGGCCTCTAAGAGGTATCATGATCACTAGTACCCCAATAGTTTTTAACTCTATCCCTAAGGGAGGCTTTGAAGAAAGGAACAATAAAGTGCCAAGGTTCTAAAGAGCTTGAAGGTGGATTGTAAATCTAGACATCATATTAAAAGAGGGCTTTACTACCATCCCCAATTCTCTATCTACATTGTTTGTTGAGAAGTTTTTTTGCATTTGGCCATACTGTTCTAGAAGGAGGAACCATGGGGGAGCATTGAGAGTAAGAAAGAGGTTATCATCCTTGTAGTCAAGATGATGTCAATCTAGAGGGTGTTAAAAATAAAGAGTCTCCAACTCATTTGGCTAGGAGGGATTTATTCATGCCCATTTTTCTTCCTAAGGCCCAAGACCTTGAAATATTTGGGGAGACTAGCTTTATCCCATGCCACCAGAGGAATCCCATTCTTTATTTTGTACCTGACTAAATGAATCTTTTTTGAATTTTATCTATTCTTGCAAGCACCTTCCTAGGACTTTGAAGAGAGACACAAGATGGATTGGGAGGCTTTGGAGAAAACTTTTGAGCAATTGAAGTTTACCTACCTGGGAGAAAAGGCAAACTTTCTTACCAGCCATTTTACATTGAAATTTGTCCAAAAGGTTGTTCTAGTTGGCATTTTCCATTTTTCCCTTGGAGAGGGGCATGCCTAAATAGGAGGGCAACTCTTAGATTTAACAACCTAGAATGGACGAGATTCTATGTTGCCACACCATAGGGGAGTTGATGAAGATGGAGTTTTTTTCCCATATTGATGCTTTAAGTAGATACATTTGCATAGTCCTCTAGAAGACTTTTAATAATCTTTGCTTCTTGGATAGTGGCCTCACCAAGGATGAGAGTGTCATCAACAAACTGCTGGTGAGTTAGCAACCTAATGTTGGGGGTAATAAGCTCATTTAGGTTGCCCTTGGCATTAGCCACCTTGAAACTCTTGCCCAGGGTCTCCTCTAGAAGAATGAAGAGGTATAGAGAGAGATGGTTCCCTTGGTGGATGCCCCTAATATTGCCAATCCTTATAGATCAACAAATATCCAAGTTTTAGGTTACACCATTTTTGCAATCCATAATTAGTAGGGTCAATCCCATGAGTTTCAAAGCACTTCCATGCATTAGGACATTTCCATAGAGTGTAAGATTAGTCTTGTACAATATGGATTTAACCTATAAGAAATTTGGTGACTGCTTTGATATTGAGGCATTTTCTAGACTAGGAGTCCTACACTTTGTGGGTTCAACCAATAAGAAATTTGGTGACTGTTATGATCTCAAGGTATTTTCCAAATAGAGAGCATCTATTTTACAATGATGATGCTATCAAATTCTACTTGGTATCAGGGTTATTTCTTCATCATAATTCCCACAACTAAATAATATCACTCACATTTAATTTGCAAATATCATTCCAATTATTTATTCTTATATATCATTAATTAATCAATTATTTTATTGATTGCAGTTGGTTAATTAGCTTGATTAACATTAGGAAAGCATTTTTCCATTACAATAATATGACTAGTCAAATGTGGTTGTGAAATAAGATTAGGAACATGAATAAACCAAAATGTGAAGTGGCCAAGCCCCCGTTGAGCATCCTAAAAAATTAAAAACAATAAAAAATAAGAGTTGCGCAGTAGTAGGAGTCCCTGCCAAATGCTGCCAGCATAGGGCGAGAGAAGAATATGGGGAAAAAATAGTTGTGCAAAAGTTGATCAGATTTAGAAAATTAAAATCAAGATCTTAGAACTGCAAGATATTAAATGGGAGATGGAGGTCTAAGACTTACCGTGACATATCAAAATGGAAGAGCTACCAACTGTCACTTTGGTTGCAACTGGGATTTATTCTATATTCTCAATGTTCAACTCAATGAGGAGTTCAAAGGGGTTGCATATATTAAGCTATGTAGTCTGAGTAGTTATACCTTTCCATTTTCTAGTGTATGCCCTTTGAAATTTGCTTTCCAGTTGTGGTCGACTGGGTGATTATGGGGGTTGGTTCTATGAAACTATGCTAGTCTAAGCAAATGCAATCAATACAAACCCCAAACAAAAAAGAAATGCACTGTGAAAATTAGCATCACTCCAGAAACTCTAATAAAAGACTATATGAAATTCAATACACAATAAAAATGATAGAATTACCTGGAAAACAAGAGACTCCACGTCTTGTTTCCTGAACCAAAACAACCCAAGACACCAATATAGTTAGGGAGCATGTTAAATAGAAACATTAAGATAAAATGGTTGCAGAAGAATGGAATGTCAAAGCAAATTTGTTACACAACCTTGAAGTGGAGATAAGTGTGCCTTGTTTTTTATTCTAAGGATATAGCATCCCTAGTATTCTTTGCCTTTAGATATAGTACAGGTCAACATTGGTACATAAGATGAGCTAAAAATGGCCACTAGTGCAAATTATTAGGGGAAGAACAGCTAGTACATGTAGTTGATCTGTTGTGTGGATAAGATCTATTCCTTAGAGGCTATCAAGAAGTGAAAGGACTACACCCTCTCTTGGGAAAATGCAAATCAAGTTGAACTTAGGTTCCAAGCCAATTAAGAAGTGCTTGTATTGATCGAATTCAAATATGTGTATTAAGGTAATGGAAGAAACTGATAGGATTCTAGAAGCAAGTGTTATTTTCCTAGCAGATGAATTAGAGTGGTTGAGTGTAATAGTGATTTCTATAAATAATGGAAGAATTTTAATTTGTGTAGAACATCATGCACCATATGAAGCATGTATCACTGATGGATTTCCTAGATACCATCCAGTGCAAATTGAAGAAGTGAACAAAGAACAGACATTTTCCATAGAATGGGGTAGCTTTGCTTATAATGTCATGTCATTTGGTTTAGAGAGTTTGTTGACAATGTTTTCTAGAATTATTGTTAGTGAAATCAAGGACTTCATCCATTAATTTTGGTAGGTATATCCAGACGATTGGATAGTCCATGGTATGGTGTGAAATCATATAGAATCACTACACCTAATGTCTGAAAGGTGTTAATAGCTTAGTATTGCTTTGAATTTAAAGAGATGCACCTCCATGACCCCTTTTGGGAAGATTTCTAGGTAAATTTGTAAGGATGGGACGCTAGTTGATCTAGCTAAAGTCATTGTAAGAATAGTTGGAGGCTTTAGAGAAACTGTGAAGTACATGCTTTTCTTGGGCATAACAGATATGACAAGAAGTTCCTCAAGAATTATGCAAGCATTTTAATGTCTATTTAGCATTTATTGCATAAAGATGAACCATTCCATTAGATAAATCAACATCAAATGCATTTGAAACATTAAAAAAAAGTTAGCCTTTGCACCTAATTAAGACATTATATTTCATGTTCATGTAGACACATATTCAAACAAGGGAAGGTTAGTTGCCAAGTATTCCAATAAATTCAATGTTGATGGTACTGTGGCTGATATTGTCCCTTAACAATTATCTGTTGTTTTTGTTACTTCTCTAATAATTGCTGGTTCTTGATGTTTCATTTAATATTTCCTTTGTTTCTACTTGGCTCTATTTACTATAAGCTATAATATTAAAAAAAATAGCATAATGCATACATCACATGTTATCTAGAACAAATATATCTAAGTAATTATACACACTCATAGGTGACTACACAACAAGACCCAGTTTCAACTCTAGCAGAAAGGAATGATAATAACATAGCTTATGGGCATACCTCACCAACAAAATTGTTATCACAATAGTAATTTCCAGACAGGCAAACAAAATACTCAACCAAATGGAAACAATCAGATAGTAATGTGCAATATATACTGGAAAAGACAAACCAAAATAAATACTTCGAAAAACAAAATAGATGATTCGAATCTCATTGAACCCAACATTTAACCTTCTTCCTTCTCAAGATAAGTCCTACAAAATGTAAATAGAGCTTTCAGGAAGCCATTCTCAAATAGAAAAATGCAAAACCAAAGCTTTACAACCTTGTCAAACATATGTTATGTTTCAAACTTAAGCCCTGTGTAAAGAGAACAAATACAACATAAAGCACCTTGAAGGAGTAAAGTGAAACAATATGAAGATACAAGCAAAAATGTGTTTCTCCAATAACATTTCCTTTCTCAACGCTTTTTTGACACACCAACGGTCTTCCCCCTATGGCCAGTGGTCTTTGTATGTTGTCCATGCACTCGCAGACCCTAATAGTGACAAAGACCATGATGATTCCTGAACAAGGGGTTGTAAAATTTAAGATTAGCAGTGCACACATGCACACACACACACATAGAGTGCTAAGCATGGAATCAATAACCAAAATTAACAAGTTAACTTCACATTGCATAACTTCAGATTTTATGGTATTCTAATGAGAAAGTCCCTACTTTTTTACCAATTTACTTTACAGGAGATAAATTAAACAAACAATCACTAGCCTTGACAGTAAAAATAAAGAAGAAGAGGAGAAAAAGGGAGAGCACAAGTTTTGTCTGTAGATATGCGAAAGAAAAAAAAGTGATTTACAAAGTTGGACAAGGCCTGTAAAAATATAGTTTAGGCGAAAATCACCAAAAAAATGATAGGGCAGCATATATGTGCAAAGGAAAACAGGTCACCTAGAATTGGACAATATACAAATCCAGATCCTTGACTAGCTGTTTCTCTATGTTGGTTGAAACTGCTGCATGCCGACATATGTTTATTAGCATTGCATAGGTACAATCCATTATACATATATAAATAGTTTTATTATTATTATATCTCATATTCTTAATTTCTAACATCAAACCTTAAATACCAAAAAAAAAGACATTTTTAAAATAATAAAATATACCGAAGAGCAACAATTTCCAAACGATACTGTGTAGCTTCTTCACTCCACCTGTTGTGGGAGCAGACTTACAAATAACCTACAAACATAAACATCATGAACAAGAAATGCTAAACTAAAAACCCTAAAGCAATCAAGAATTCCTAAATGTAAAGCCAGGGAGATGGGCAAAATAACGAACCTTGGTGGTGAGCAATGGCGAATATTATGTTGAAATGACCTCCATTTTATTTTTCCCTTCCTCTTCTTTCGTTTTCTTCCCTTCCTACCTAGGGCAATCATAGAGGGCGAGGAAAAGCTTGGTCCTTGTGCACCCAGATCAAGCCCTCTCTTTTCCAAATATTTCACCACATTTAACAGACGAAGCCAAACAAGACACGTTCTCTCCAACAATGAAAACACGCACCCTCAGTAATGGAATCCTGTTATTTAATAAACCTTCAAGTCCACAACCCTGACACATCCAAAGCCATGCAGAAATTCTATGAAATTTATTTTTTTCCTGCAGAATACCCACAATAAAATAGTAGGGGTTTAATAATGCGCCAATAAAAAAAGACCATGAATCAACGAAAAAATAATAAAATATTTGAAACTTTAGGTATGAGTTAATAATTTTCATACTTCAAAACAAACTAATAGTCTTTTGTTGATAAAAACAATAGTCCCCCCTTGGGCAGGGACTAAAAAAGAAGAGGCCCGGGTTCATCTTGCTGAAATCACGACAAATCGAGACACGTTTGTGAAATCGCATGGGGAAAGGAAAAGACCTCAAATACCTTCCATATTGTGGGGAAATCCCTTACAGCCATCGATTCCAATATTATAAGACCTCAAGTCAAGGAATACTGTAGAGAAATGCAATGGCAGACAATGAGTTGGCTCATACAGATGACGTCCCTTAACTGCGTAATCAAAAAGAATTATGCAGTTAAGGGACGTCATCCATATGAGCCAACTGCTGAAAATCTATTATCCTCCTCTTTCTCAACAATGATTTGAAGAAGTGAGTAGGGCCATGGATTCTATTGTTGGGCCTGTCTCTGCTACGGATGAATGAATGGATGGGGGAATCAAGATCAAAACCATAATGATGGAGAAGCTACCGCTTCCTCCTCCGTAGAGAGAAAATCACCTTTGTTTTTCTCAGGATCGCCACATCTACCACATTCTCAGGGCTGATGGAATTGTTAGGACTGAAAGTAGAACTCAATTGCAAAAAGAAAGAAGTAAAAACAGCACACAGATGCAATTAGAAAGCAAACAGAAATAAGACACCAGATTTATCGTGGTTCACCAAACTTGGCTACATCCACACTGAGCAGAGGAATTGTATTGATAATCGAATTGTGTTTTACAATGAGATATCAAGCATATATAATGCTTCATTATACATCACAAGAGGAATGTGAAAAGACAAGCAATTGGTGGGAAAAGGTAATGTGTCTGTTGGTCTTCACTTCCTTACAATCTCCCACTTGAAGGTCAACGGATGCTGCAACTCGCTAATCATTCCCCTGCTCTAAACTTCTGATTACTTCTTCTTAACTAGACCAAGAGAAGTCCTGGCACATTCGAACTTCTCTTTGGGAACAACCTTGGTGAAAATGTCTGTCGGATTGACCTTTGTGTCAATTTTTGCAACTTGTAACTTGCCCTCTTCAACTACATGACGAATGAAATGAGCATGTATGTCAATATGCTTAGAACAGTGCTGAGATAAATGATTATGAGCCATAAAAATGGTGCTCTGACTATCACAAAATAGAACATAGTCACTTTGTTGACATTTCAAATCCCCAAACAACTGCTGTAACCAAATCATCTCCCTAGCACCTTCAGAAAGAGCCATGTACTTAGCTTCGGCAGAAGAAAGAGCAACAAAATGTTGCAACCTTGAGACCCAACTAATGGCAGCTCCAGCAAACATAAAAACATAGCCAGTAGTAGATCTCCGCTTATCTAAATCTCCGACAAGATCAGAATCAGTGAAACCTTGCAGCTATGCCTTATTGCCACCAAAACACAAAGCATAATCAGAAGTACCTTTAAGATACCTTAATATCCATTTGACGGCTTCCCAATGAGGCTTACCGGGATTGCTCATGAACCTACTTACAACTCCCACTGCATGAGCAATATCGGGACGAGTGGAGATCATAGCATACATAATGCTACCAACAGCTGATGTATAAGGAACACCTTGCATAAACTCTTTATCCTCTTGTGTTTTTGGACACAAATCAGAAGATAAACGAAAATGGGCAGCAAGAGGGGTAGAAACAACCTTTACATCAGCCATACCAAATCTGTCTACAACCTTGTCAATGTATGCCTTTTGTGACAACATGATCTCCTTCTTTTGTCTATCCCTAGTGATGGTCATTCCAAGAATCTTCTTGGCTGGGCCTAAGTCTTTCATAGCAAATCTCTTAGCTAATTGAGACTTTAATTCAAAAACAATCCTCATACTTGTGCCAGCTACCAACATGTCATCAACATAGAGCAAGAGAATGACAAACTCACCATTAAGAAGTCGCTTATAGTAGACACAAGGATTTGATTCACATCTCAAGAAGTTATGCTCAGTCATAAAGCGATCAAACTTGAGATACCATTGGCGCGGGGCTTGCTTGAGCCCATACAAGCTGCGCTTCAATCTACAATAAAGATGTTCCAGTCCTTGTTTTTTAAATCCTTCCGGCTGTTCCATGTACAGTTCTTCATCAACATCACCATGTAAAAATGTTGTTTTAACATCCAACTGATCAAGTTCAAGATCCCAAACTGCAACCAAACCCAAAACTGCCCGAATTGTGGTCATTCTCACAACTAGTGAAAAAATCTCATTAAAATCTATACCTTTCTGTTGATCATACCCCTTGACAACCAATCTAGCGCGATAGCGCTTGTTGCCTCCATCTTCCTCTTTCAACTTGTATACCCAGCGGTTCTTCAAGGGTCTTCGATTAGGCAGAAGTGGCACTAAATCCCAAGTATTATTAGCCTGCAATGAACTCATTTCATCTTGCATCGCCTCTTGCCACTTCGAAGAATCAACTGCCTTGCAAGCCTGTTTATAGGTAGCTGGTTCAGGTTGATCAGAAATCAATGATTCTGGCTGTGCCTCCTCTAAATATAATAACTCATAATCAAAAAATTTAGAAGGACGTCTCCTCTCTCGAGTAGACCTCCTTAACTAAGAAACCTCCTATTGCGAATTTGAGTCCTCCAAATTCATGTTCTGCAACTGACTTTGAACATTTTCTATTTGATTTTGCAAATTGGCCTCACAACTCTGACTCTGCACACTTCCTTGTTGCTATGCACCTATAGTGCTCTGTTCAGGCAAAATTGCCTGAGTCTGTAGATCACCTCTAATCACCTGCCTGTGTGAAGAAGGTTGTATAACCCCTGTGCTAGGCGTCATATGACTTACAGGCTGCGAAGTACCAATGCAAGGCGGATTATCAAACAGAGGCTGCGTTTCTCCTAGAGGCAGTGATCTTAAGTTTGGGGGCAGCGTGGCATTAGCAGGTAGCACTTGACTATTAAAATTCTGCGTGGGAAATGAGAGAGGCAACGAGGGAATAAAAGGAGGCTGCGGGTGTGTAGTTGACTGCAGATGTGTGTGAGGAGGCAACGAAATAGTGTGAGGAGGCAGCGTATATGTTGGAGGCAGCGTTGCAAGTAAAGGTAGCGAACTGGAGTTTGGGGGCAGCGTATGATTTAGTGAAGGCTGCGTTGAAAATAGAGATTGGTGCCCAACGTCTACTAGCTACTGGGCTGGCAATGACGTGGAGAGGGGGGGCATAAGATCCAAAGGGGGGTGTGGACAATGTGATGAGGGCTGCGTTGAACACAAAGGCAGCGAACTCATAGTTGAGGGCAGCGACTCACCCAAAGGAGGTTGCGTGGAATGTGCTAAAGGCATTGGATTTAAAAGGAGCTGTGTTTGAGACTGGGTTTGACCAGCTATTGTGTGTGAGGGAGGCTGCATTTGCATTGGAGGAGAGTTGATATGGGCTTGGGTAGAGTGCACAACAGGGGCACCATTGTCAAAAAAATCAATATTAACATATTCTTTTAAAGATGTACTATCTCTGTGTAAACCTGGGAAAACTCTTTCGTTGAAGACAGCATCCCGACTACGAGTGACCTTTTTGGCGACGGGATCCCACAACCTGAATCCATACTGATCCTCGCCATACCCAACAAAGATACACTTCTGCGACTTGGGATCCAATTTGGATCGTTTCTCAAGAGGAATAAGAGCAAACGCTTCACATCCGAACACCCGTAGATGACTATAAGAAATACGCTTGCCCGTCCACCTTTCCTCGGGAATGTCAAGATTTAACCGAGATGAAGGAGCTCGATTAATGAGATAAACTGCTATGTTGTAAGCTTCTACCCAGAATTCTTTTCCCAGTCCAGCATTGGAAAGCATACACCGTGCTTTTTCCAAAATTGTTCTGTTTAGCCTCTCCGCAGCCCCATTTTCTTGCGGTGTATAAGGAACAACTTTGATTCTTCGAATACCATTGTCAGCACAAAAACTATCAAACTCTAGTGAACAAAATTCGCCGCCATTATCAGTTTGCAAACACTTGATATTATGCCCACTCTGATTTTCAACTAGAGCTTTAAAAATTTTGAACTTGCTGAACACTTCAGATTTTTTATTAAGCATAAAAATCCAAACTTTCCTAGTGCAATCATCAAGGAAAGTTAAAAAATAATTAGCACCTCCAAGAGAAGTTACCTCAGTTGGCCCAAAAACATCTGAATAAACCAGCTCCAAAGGTGAGGTGTTCTTCTCATGACCCGTCTTTATGAAGCTGATCCGCTTCTGCTTGCCGTAGAGACAATGTTGGCAAAAATCCAAATCCACGGATTTCAACCCCGGTAGTTGTTCTCTTTTGATCATGACTTCAAGACCTTTTCTACTCATATGTCCAAGCCGTTGATGCCACAGCTCAGTTTTGCTGTCCGTCACTGTCATAGCAGCTCCCACTTGAGAGTCATTCTCAAAAACATATAAACTGCCCTCTCTATTTCCTTTGGCAATCTGCATGACACCTTTAGTAACCTTCCATGAATTTGGATAGAAGGTAGTATTGCAGCCTTGTGAGAACAATTGGGTTATAGAAATCAGATTCTTTTTCAGTTTTGGGACATGCCTAACATCTTGCAAAAGCCATTTGCTTCCATTTTTAGATTGTAGGAGAACATCACCTTTACCAATGATGTCCAATGAATTGTTATCCCCCAAGTAAACCTTCCCAAACTGTCCTCCTTGATAATTAGAGAAGGCATCCGTGCAAGAGGAGGCATGAAAGGATGCGCCCGAATCTAGAACCCATGAACCTGAAGTGGTTTCACTTACGGACAAAACCAAAATATTATCACCCTTGTCATAAACAGCATTGACCTCGCTGTCTTTAACCTTCTCTTACGCCTTCTTATAGGAATAACAATTTTTCTTGGTGTGACCGGGCTTACCGCAGAACCAACAGTCACCAACTCTACCTCTGGATTTTGACCTCTTCGCTGATTTTGATCTTCTTCTGTTATTGTCTTTGCCTCTATTATGAGGCCTTCCTCTACTAACAATGGTTAAGGCTTCACCGGAAGATATTTCTTGGTTCTTTCTACGCATATCTTCACTAAGGAGTGTAGCTGCTATGTCATCAAACACCAATTTTGTTTTGGCTGAAGCTGAAGTACTTATGGCCATCATGACACCTTCCCAGCTGTTGGGCAATGAGCATAGCAGCAAGATTGCTTTAATTTCATCTTCCAACTTTATCTCCACCGAAGTCAGTTGGGTGAGTAAGGTATTAAACTCATTCAAATGGTTAGACATAATTCCGCCTTCTTTCATTTTCAGGTTATAAAGCTTTTTCATAATAAAAACTTTATTGGATGCTGAAGCCATCTCATACATCTTACAAAGTTTATCCCACAGCTCCTTCGAAGTCTTCTCCGCTGAAACATTAAACAACACATTGCTGGACAACGAGAGGAAAATCGCAGCTCTTGCCTTCTTATCCATCTTGTCCCACTCTTCATCCGTCACTGAGCTTGGTTTCTTTGCTACCCCTTCAAGCGCAAGTGAGAGGTCTTGTTTTATCAGCAAAGACTCCATATGTACTTTCCACAGTCCAAAATTCTGACCAGAGAACTTTTCAATCTTTGGTTCCTCCATGGCTCGAAAATCCAACACCGATTTTCGCAATCAGCTATACTGTCACCGTACAGCTCTGATACCAATTGTTAGGACTGAAAGTAGAACTCAATTGCAGAAAGAAAGAAGTAAAAACAACGCACAGATGTAATTAGAAAGCAAACGAAAATAAGACACCAGATTTATCGTGGTTCACCAAACTTGGCTACATCCACACTGAGCAGAGGAATTGTATTGATAATCGAATTGTGTTTTACAATGAGATATCAAGCATATATAATGCTTCATTATACATCACAAGAGGAATGTGAAAAGACAAGCAATTGGCGGGAAAAGGTAATGTGTCCGTTGGTCTTCACTTCCTTACAGGAATCACCGTCCTCTGGATGGCCAACAATACCTTCGGCAGTGAGTTTTATGCTCTTTTCCTATAAATTCCTATTCAGTACAAGACTCAAATTTTTGATTTATAATTTGCATGAGCATTTCTAGGGTTTCGGTATTCCAATGTTATCAGGAATTTATAATTTAACTCGTTTTGTCCCCCTTTTCATGTTTTAAATTTGTGTGATTGAAATAAACTTGCAATTTTGCAACACCAGTTGCCATGGAAATAGAATGGTAGTAGGGGGAAAACCATTGGCCAATATTTCTATTGACATAAGCTTCTATTGACATAAGCTTTCTTTTTATCTTTCGTAGTTCAGAAAAAGCTTAACCCTACCTAAAAAGGCAGTCATCACATCAAACCCCCGATCAATCTTCTGGGACAAAAAAGAGAAAAAAAGTCATCGTGATATCAAATGTAGGGAAAATGACTGCCCAATAATTACTACTAACATGGGAAAATTTTTCTTCATTGCTTTGCAATTTAGAAAATATTGAACCTTGCTCAACAAAACACTCATAATACATAGAGTAAGAAAATGGTCACCTAATTCAATTTGTATGGAAAATCACCGCCCAATAATTTCTGTTAACATTAGATGCTTTCGTGTTTTTTGCAATAAAGAACTTCAGACGATGGTAAACTCAGCCCAACAAAACATTCATCTTATTAGACCCCCTGTCATTCTCTCAGAGCCAAAAAAAGAAAAGAAAGAAAAGAAAAAAAAGAATAATAGACAAAAATAGGGTCACCGAGATACAATTTGTAAAGAAAACCATTGTACAATGGTTCTCGTTAATAATAGAGGTTGTGTTGAAGCATTTCTAAATAAACTGCATACAAGCTATTAAAGCTTTTCCTGAAAGAAGATTCGACTGTGTCTTCACACGAAAATTTTTAATTTAAAAATAAGAACTTTTGCCCTTAAATTTTAAAAATTCAGTAATCCTATCCAATAAAACATTCATCATATTATAAACACGGTGTTTTTATGGGCTATTTTTGCCAATTGACTTAATTTTCACAAAATTGTCAAAATATAGATTTGCACATTAATAAATTTTGTGAAAAGTATTCACTACGTTGCCCTATAAAATTTACATAAAATTGTAAGATTCATCCAAATATACATTTTTTTAGTAGTAAATTCTACTTTCCTCATAATTTTCCTACAACATTATTGATTATATTTTAGTTTTTTGAACTAATTAGATTCACTTACTATTCAATTCTTATAGAATATTTCCATTCCATAAAATCATCCCTAATACTAAAATCACATATCATTGTAGAAAGCCGTCATTCATCTAAAGTAAAAACTCATGGTCACCAAGAGACTTCAGTAAGGGGTCCTATACCTGCAACTTTTGGTGATTGTATTTATATATAATATAGCTGTACTGTTAATCCCCTGCCCTGATTTGAAATGGCATCTCCATCTCCATATCCCCACGTCTGCATGTGGCTATGCTAAAAAGTACAACACACACGACTAAATTGCGTATATGCATACAGTTTGTACAAAATATCAGTGGCCAATATTCATCTTTCTTCCAGAGAAAAAATAAATATTAAAAGAAAGCATCACGAGAATCCAATGCCTTAAATTTTCTATTAAAATGAGATGTTCTAAAATGCTTTGTATGTATAATGTTACCATTTATTTACAGAAGACTTCCTTGGGGTGTTAAGGGTTGTTAGGGTTTAAAGGGTTTTTAGAAAAGTCATTGCCCTGTGTAAAAAAATCCATGCATTTGTAATGTGACCATTTATTCACATTAGGTTTCTAAAGGTTTTAAGAATTGTTAGTGGATTTTACCTGTTACCATCACAGGTGAGGCATACACATACTTTAGAGAGAATCAAATAATAAGGAGGTGACCATTCTATCGTTGCTCTTCCTCTGCACAATTTGCACTGCATGAATCTTCTACCATAGCAACTGAACAAGGTCGTGCTGTCTTTTTCTACATAAAACAACGAACTTTTCAATCTATCAGCATGATGCTATATTTGATTAACTGCAAAATTAATGAACTGATAATGGGTTACAGCAAAACTCTTTGAACGGACAATGGGTGGCTACAAAATTCTTTGAATTGATACTGGACAATTGTAAAACCCTGTGAACGGATATGGGGTAATTGCAAAATCAATTGAACTGATATTGGGTAACTACAAAACTCTTTAAATTGATAATGGCTAACTGCAAAAATCTCTGAACTGATGTTGGATAGTTGCTTAATCCAATGAACTGAAGTTGGATAGTTGCTAAATCCAATGAACTGATGTTGGGAAATTGCAAAATTCTTTTAACTGATATCGGGTAACTGAAAATTTTTAAAATCCTTTGAACTGATATTGTCTAATGGCAAAATCCTTTGAACTGATGTTGGGTAATTGGAAAATTCTTTAAAATGATGTTGGGTAATTGCAAATTTCATTGAAGTTATCATAATTGCAATTTTTTTTGAACTCATATGGATAATTAAAAAAATTGAACTCGTACGGATAATTGCAAAATTCTGGAAATGATTTTTCACTTCCATACTTCAGAGCAGTTGCACACTTTTCTTTGAAAAGGGTTGGACTTACTAGCTTCGCTTCTGTAACATTTCAAATGCATCCTATGACAAGAGATGATGCAAAATAAAGAGTGACAAGTCCTCCCACCACTACAGCTCCCATTTTTGCGAACAGAGACAATGGATTTTTATGCATCTTAGCTAAAAAAATTGTGCTTTATTTGTTTTTCCTGGTGAAGTGTGATACATAGTGATTCATGTCAACTTATCTTTATGAGCTCATATTTTTAACTTTTTAAGTTCTTTTTGTAACAGTCCTATAATTTTCATTTAACATAGGATTCAAACTTTAATGGATTGGCTTCTTCTGTACTACATGCTTTTTATTTTTGGGATTGTTATGATTTCCTCCACGGTTCTAAGACGAGACTTCAGACATCAGAGCTTATTGGTGTATTTGTGGTCAGAATATATATTATATTCTGACTCGATTAAGTAAATCCCTTACAAGGTAACCTTTGTGACATAGGCTGAGCTCTTCGATCTAATACACTAGGGATGCACTTGGCCTAGTTCACTGGGGGTATGTCACACCTAGTGAGGTGGATGTGGTTTCAGTTTTATCCAATTTCAATACTTTATCATGTCACTATGGTATTTGAACTTGGAGCTCTGCTTTGGAAGCCCCAATGCTTTTGACACTTGAGTTTATCCTATTCGGGAGTAATTGGACTATTTGTTTAGGAGGAATTTGATCCAAATTATTGACACAGGGACTAGGGCACGTAGGTTTTCTGAGTGTTGAGCAGTTTCTTATTCTATATCACATTGAGGGAGACTGAATAACCTTTCCAGTCATGTATTTGGAAAGTTTATTGTATGCCAATGAGGAGAGTTAGGCTGGCAACCTGGCCTCAAAAGTGTGGCCAAGAGCCTGGCTTCAAATACATGGACAAGAGCCTAGCCTCAAATGCACGGATGAGTTTAAGTGACTGGCAACCATGGGTGAGTTCAGAAGTTTACAAAATACTAAAAAAGATAAAAATTACTGACAGTTTGTTTTTTGATTCTGAAAATTGGCTAGTAGAAGAGGAAAATATAATCTTTACAGGGAAAGGGCACCTGGATGTTCTCAACAGTAGCCACCAATTGAATTGTGGATTGCCCCCAGCATGTGACCACCAGGTTTGAATTAAAAATTATATAGGGATTTTCTGAGGATCTTTATGGAGACATTAGGCAAACACTACCCCTTATTAATGATGAGACATAGCAAACTGTGAAACACGGTCTCCTTTTGCTCTAGCTAGCTGGAGGCCATTTCTTATGTTGTGAAAGTAACTTGATATAGTTAAGCATCTTTGTCATCTCGCTCATATATATGGCCAACTGAAGTATGTTACTAGCATTGAATTCCTGGGGCTCATACACGTTGTTTACTGGGAGTTTCTAAACATTTCAGTCCTGGTAACTATAGAGAGGGGCTGGAAACTTTCAGAAATGTTTCCAGCAAATCTCAAAACATTTATTTCAGTTTATTCATTTATCAAGAGTTCTCTATGCGGGACCTTAGCTTTCTAGCAAATTTCAAAACATTTAGTTCAATTTATTCATTTATTAGGAGTTCTCTATGCGAGACCTTAGCTTTCTAGAGCATTCTAAGTTTCTACTGATTCTAGGAGTTTCCAATATTTCTAATATTGTTTCCAAGACTTTTAAGATGTTCTTGCCATTTCTGAGACTTGCTTTCGGAAGTTTATAAGTACTTTGTTTCTGATTCTTGGTGCAACATGGCACAGCAGGGAACAATCCAAGCAGGGTTTGAACATGTGTTGGGTGAAGAATAAAAGGATACATTAATAGTGAGGTTTTGAGCATTTTGAAATTGATCTAGACAACAATCTAGATTTATAGGGGCTGTTATTTTGCCAGTCTTAAATAACTTATTTAACCCAAGGTTTTACGGTCATTCAAAATATTAATTATTACAAATGCACAACTTTTCCAATACCTACAGACTATAGCTGATTTATGATATCTATTTCCTGTTTGTCTTTCTCTGTTTATGGATTCCTAGCTAATTGCTGAAGGATATTGCATCTATATTATTTCTATATAGAAAGTGTATTTAAGCAACAAAACAACTGTGCATTCCAAAATTATGCTCTCTCTCAGCACTTGCCCTGATTTTTCTAATCATTTTTGGTTATATCTGTGACCGATTTTTACAAAATCCTCATATCTTGTGTTTATGGATTAAAAAAATGAATATTATATCCTTCATAGCAATACCAGTTTACTGTCTAGGAGGTACCATTGGCAGTTTAAAGTCAGATGAAGGCAATATTAGTAATCATGTTTTTTCCATAACAGGTATCTTGCACCTGAGTATACACAGACAGGACAAATCACAGAGAAAGTAGATGTTTTTTTCTTTTGGAGTCATTGCTGGAGATGGTGGGTGGGAGGAAAGCCATTGACATATGTGAGAATAGAGGACAACAACGACTCTCACAGTGGGTAAGCTACAACTGTATGTTGAATGAAATATGTGTACACCATTGCCCCGGTTATGAGCAACTGAATTGCTATATATTTCTTTCTACAGGGATGTCCAATGTTAGAAAACAAGAAGACTCATGAACTGATTGATCCACATCTGGAAAGTAGATTCTCAAAGCATGAGTTGCAATGCATTATGTATGCTGCATCAATGTGTATCTAAGTTGCCGGTTTTGGTTTGGACCTTGGTTCGGGTTCACGGGTTCGGTTTGTGGATTCGGCCAAATTTTTTTGGGGGGTTGGGTTTTTTTTGGGTTCGTTTATATATATATCCAGCCTAAAAGCAGGAATTAAGTATAAAAAATCAGGAATTAAGTGTAGAACACCACATAGCACCATATAATCAACAAAACCACCATAAACTTGAATATCATAAAACATAAAAATTTAAATATTCATTGCTTGAACTTCAAGTTCAATATCAAGATTCAAAATAATAATATCAAGTTCAAGTTCAACAATCAATTTATATAAGCCTAAAAGCATGAATTAAGTATAGAAAAGTAGAAAGTAAGTGTAGAACACCACATAGCATCATATAATCAACAAACCCACCATAAACTTGAATATCATAAAACATAACAATTTAAATATTCATTGCTTGAACTTCAAGTTCAATATCAAGATTCAAAATAATTATATCAAGTTCAAGTTTAACAATCAATTTTCAATGTCAAATGACAAATGTCATCAATAATACAACCTACTGCTTCATCTGGTGCTTGTTGTTCCATGATTTATGCCATCACTTGCTTTGGTGGTATAGGTTTTTAATTCTTTCCTGGGCAAGCTTTGATGCCCATCCCAGGTGTGTTACTGTAATGACCTGCCCCTGTTTGCAAATTTTTTTTTAATATATGTTATTTATTATTAGTTTTTGTGGTCTTTCAAAACTAGACAGAAGTTGCAGAAGGGGTTATGTGTTTCGCATGTAATGTTTTTTATAAATACAATGAAATATATAACATGCATTGATAACCCAGAAAAACTATCATAGATATGAGCATATTATCCAAGATCCAATTCATAAAACCATTCAAAATGAATTACAGATGCATACCCATATGCAAATTGGTGCAGGAGCACCCCTACAAGACAGGATATAGGTTCATTGTCCGCATGACAGGACATTAGTCTATTTTTAGCATGTTTGACTTCATAATGTAATAAGGTCCATTGGACCAATGCATATGTATTAGATCAGCCTAGGAGAGTGTGCAGGCAGTTAGAGCTCGTGATCAGGTTGTCTGAGTTGTCTTCTCCCAGCCGTTTGGAAGCTCCCAGCCACTGGGAATCGAGTTGGTAGTACTCGTAGGATATTGCTATAAATAACTCAGATCAGTTAGGGTTTGAGATCAGAGAGAGAGAAGAAAGAGAGAGTAAGAGAAAGTAGTAGTTATGTTATGTTGTACTGGTGATTGAGTGAGATCCAGAGATCAGTCCAGACATTGTGAAACATTATTGTTCGATAGTATTGTAGAAACAGGACATTTGTGTTTCATCTAAATAAGATCTCATCAATTGCATTATCTGGTTTATCAGCTGTTTATGTTTTGATTTCTGTTCTGATTACAGGTTAATGGATTCTTTCAACCCTTCCACCGGTTGATTCTGTGAATCGGTGGAATGGTCATGCATGTTAGTTTAGGTTGTATTTTAGTTTTCTGTTTATGCATTTCATTGTGTGGGAGATCGATTGGTAGCATGCTATGAATCAACCTAGCATCCTCACGTGCTAGGGTTCAGGAAGATAAACTGTTAAGTTTTGATCTGAAGACGGAGTGAATCGTATCGTCATCTACGAGTATATCGCTATCCGGATCGGGTTATGAAGCTGACGAAGACTGTATGTTTCAAGTGCATCAGGACGATATAGGTTGGATATATACTCAGTGTGTATATCATCATCAGGATCATCTTTCGTGTGTATCCATTGTCCGCATATCGCTATCGCATGCAGGAGTGAAAGTTCACTTTTTTGGCTAAGGACTGGAGAGGTCATCATCAGGATATTGAAAGGAGCACCGGATATTCATTATCATGTTGCGGAGGATATAAGTGTCTTATATCCTGTTGACATCATCATCAGGTGCATTGACATCATCATCGGGTGCAAGTGACGTCATCGTCATCAGGATATTGCGAATATCACCCTATGCAAGTTTATCCTGCTGTCGCTAAGTGTTTTGGCATCGGCGTAAGTCATCGGCATAAAGTTTGGTTAACATCATCAGGATGTTTCAATATGACCTGATAAGTCATATCCTGATGCTGCTTGTTTAAGTGGTCCGATATCGGGGTGACGTAAGCATCGAAGGAAAGGTGCTTGAGGTTGTCGTCATCAGGATATATGGGAGGAACCGGATATTTTATATCCTGCTGATGAAGATGATGTCGAACATCATGATGATGAAGATAGTGTTTAGCGGTAAGATGAACAGTGAACATCAGGAGGATGTTTGCGCTTGCCGAATGTGATGATGCTGCTGATAGCCGAATATGATGATGCTGCTGACAGGCGAAAGGCGAAAGGTGATAAGGAAGTGAACAGTAGTTAGCAGGAGGATATTTCATGCCTCTTCGAAATATGATGATGCTGTCTGTGTTAGCAAGAAATATGATGATGATGATAAGCCGATAGGTATTACATACTGCATGTCCAGGATTTTAACATGCCGGTTGTGTATATGACTCCTCCTTCCCATTTGTAAGCTTCTGTTGCGTTTCCTCTGCATCACAAATCTTCAACTTGGTATGTTTGTTGTAGCTGAACCAGTAACATGCATCATTAAACAATCACTCCAAATGTCAAGTAGCAATGGTTCTTCCACAAACAATGAATATCACTGACATTTACATCATTAGGTGACCATAATGTTTGAGTTTGAAACCCCAAACTGAAGTGATTTAATTTTCTTGAAGACCCACATTCCTCTACTGCTGTACGGCCTTCATGGTTGCTTGCTGTAGCTGATAAACTTCTCCAAATGGTATTAAATTTGCCTTCAAACCCTCTGTAAATATTTGCAGCTATGGATGGGACCCTAACTCCCAAATACAAGATGAGGTAGTCTTCAAAAACACAATAATACGTTGCTCAAGTGTACGGCCAGGTCTAGGAAGGTACGACCAGCCTAGAATGATTTCAATGTGCTAGTAAACTCCAAATCAGTGCCAAAAACCTGGAATATATCCCTTAATGTCTTTCAATAATTATTGAGCCATGAACTGAGAGATATGTCTATAAAAAAACCCTCCTACGACAACCCGTATTCAACCCTTGAAGCACAAATGCAAACACTGAGTGTATTTGCCTCTTTGAGCACCTGGGGATGATCTTTCACACTTGCGGAATGTTGTTACTCATGGAGGTTTTTGTCTCTAAAAGCCATGGTTTTCGAATTTTTCCAAAACCCTCTAACTCTTTGCAGAGCCAAAGCCAAAGCAAATGAATAATCAAAACATAACCAATGGATTGCTTTTTTTCCTTCTTATATTTCCTCAAGAGGGTCGATTCACTTTTGGAGGGAAATATTTATTTAAAGTCACTTTTTATAATCTCAAGATGAGTGCTCAACACAAAGGCTATAGTGACTTGTTAATATTTCATTTTTGACACTTAACCATTATAACCCAAAGTCCAATATTAATATAATATTAATAATTTACAGACTTTAAAACGGAGGCCCAAATGATCTCAGAATTCAGTGATCTATAGATCGTTGGAAAGGTCTCGCCAAGACACTTCAACTCCAACACTGAAAATCCTGAAACAAATAGAAACCCTAATTTGTGAAAAATAGTAAGTCTGGGCCTAAGCAATCAAATCCACCTCAGAAAGTGCCAAACTGAAGATCACACCAAACCATGCCAACATCCATTCAAAATACTGACAAACCCATCCAAGTCATTGCCAACAATGGTTCCCTAACCAGGCTGGTTAGTCTATGGGAACTCAATAATAGACTAACTCTCCATCTATTTGCATGGGCTAAAAAGGGGACATTACAGTTACACAAATGGGCTTTCACCCAATTATATGAACTAGAATATTGCAAATCACCCATTGCATTTCCAAATATACCCCCCACCACCTGGAACCGGTTGTATCATTTCAACATACTTCCAAAGAGGTGAATTTGGATTGGTCTTGAATTTAGATTGGCTTGCGGGAATAGAACTAGCTGCCATTGTAATTCTTGTGGGTGTGGCAATAAGCTTTGTAAACAGGACATTCAAAACAAAAACAAAAAAAACCTAAGTTGTTTAATCTGTTAACTAGTTAAGTATAGATATACATTCATATAAACTAAGATTTTTCAAAAAAAACAAGAAGTTGAAAAGAGTTTGTTGTTTAAAAATGCAAAATAAATAAATAAATAAAACCTACCTCTTTGCAAATATCTCCTCCTTTGATCTTCTTGGCAGCCTATAAACGCTTGCAAATGTGTAGGAATAGTGGCGTAATGGATTTTCAACCTTCAAGAATCAATCTTCAAGCCTCTTTGTTCAATCACAAACAAATATGGAAATTCAGCCACAATGAAAACTATTTGAGTTTTGCAAACAAAATGAATTAAATTGGCTTTGATTTTGTGTTTAAAATGTGTTTTTAGGGTTGCCTTTTCATTTTAGGGCGAATGGTCGAAGTCGATGAGACTTAAAATATTAGAAAAAACAAAAATAAATAAAAAACCCATTTTTTGGGCTCCGTGTTTCCTAGGGACAAATCCGGCCTGTTTTGGGCAGACCGTGTTGGAACCCAAAGGTGGACGGAATCGGATCATGGACCCAGTTCGAACTGGACCCGGATCTAACTGGTTCCCAGGTGAATCTAGCTACATAGATGTGTATTGATGAAGATCCAGAGTCACGCCCACACATATCCAAGGTTTGTCTATTGTGAACATCTTTAACATTATTTCTTTGTTTATGGACATCTGGAGCATTTGATATTTACTAGAAAGCTACATGGTTTAGGCACTGCAGATTTTAGAAGGAGATGACTCATATGAGAATGTTAATTCTTGGATATCCCCATCAAGAGATAAATCTCTACTTGAAACAGACTTAGCATTACAAAATCAAGAGATAGAAAGAGCTAGACAATCAGGAACAACATCAATAGTAACAAAACATCACGTAGGCAGTGGATTCATGGTCAAAATGTGTCCATTTATTAGAATTGCTGTTGGGTGGTCTTTTCTGAAATAGAAATAGGGGGTGGTTTAGGCATTGTCTCCAACTAGGACGAGAACATCAAAGTCACTGAGAGTCCACTCTTCAGTTTCATCTTTGTCCTCATATATATTTATGTTCCAACATCAACATATGTCCACACTTTTCTAGCTGGTTTTGTTTTTGGATCCCACAATTCCAAATCCACCATTAGATTAATAACTCATGCCAAGATTAAGATTAAGTCATGAAAATTTTAACATAAAATATAGTGGAAATTGAGATTTTTTCATTGAATATAAAGTAGCAATTTTTTTATTGGAAACATTTTTTGTATGAGTAACCTGTATCATATTTGACTGTACTCTTGTAATGTTGTCTTATTGGTTTAAAATTGGACCATATATAGATTAGGTTGGCAAAAGTTTATTATAAAAGTCAGGGTTATGAGCATTGCAACAATCTAGGATTTTAGATCTCTGGTTTTGTCAAAGCCCAAACAATCAATCTCCTTAATCCACAAAACCATGGCTTATTTCAAAATATTATTCTTTAAGAAAATTAAAATTGTTCTATACCTATAGTTGATTTGGTGGTAGGGTTTTCTTTTTCCTTGCTTTCTTTTTTTCCCTTTATGAATTCTTTAGTGGATTTCAAAGGGTATTGTATCCATATTATTTCCTAATGGCGAATAAACTGATATAGGAAAATAACTATGCATCACAAAAATTGACCTTTTCCTTGCAGCACTTGCTCTATTTTGACTTGTTGATCACTTTACAATATAACTTGACACAACTTTTGTGAAATCTTGTGTTTATGGATTGATTATATGTGGATAATATATGATTCAAGCATAGGGCATGTATGCATTAACATCATAATGCAAGAAGGAAAGAAATTATATTGATGTTAAAGAGATAGGATCTGGAGACAAAATGAGGAAGTATTTAATTACAATCCTATAAAATGTTGTGCTATGGATACAAAATTTGGTCACGTGTGTTGGGTGAAGAATAAAAGGATACATTAATAGTGAGGTTTTGAGAATTCTGAAATTGATCTAGACAACAATCTAGATTTACAGGGGCCTTTATTTTGCCAATCTCAAATAACTTATTTAACCCAAGGTTTTACAGTCATTCAAAATATTAATTATTACAAATGCACAACTTGTCCAATACTTACAGACTAGCTATTTTATAATATCTATTTCCCCTCTTTATTTTTATAGATTCCTAGCTAATTACTAAAGGATATTGCATCTATATTATTTCTATATAGAAAGTGTATTGAAGCAATAAAATAAATGTGCATCCCAAATATTACGCCTTATCTCAGCACTTGCATTGATTTTCCTAATCATTTTTGGTTATATTTGTGACTGATTTTTACAGAATCGTGAGATCTTGTTTCTATGGATTAAATGTCTATACATATATGATTCATGTATAGAGCCAATGCATATATTGACATCAGAAAGAAAGAAGGAATTAATTTTTTTTTTAATTTTATAAACTTGATTTGGAGAGAAAATAAGCAAAAGTTTGAATAGACTTGTAAAATTGATTGTTTTGTAAATTTGTTCACATACAGGTTGGGTTCAGAACAAATGGATACCTTGTGAGGTTTTGAGCAATTCTGAAATCAATCAAGGCAAGAGTCTCGTTCTCTTAATATAAATGTGTGTAAGCCCTTGTTTTTGTCAAGGTGGAGTGAGTTCTTTTACATTCAAAATATCAATATTTGAATAATGCCAAATTGTTCTATAGATATAACTGATTTGATAACATCTGTTACTTTTCTATTGTTCTCTTTTTATAGGTTCTTTGATAAGGTCCAGAGTTGTTGTATCTATATTTCTAAGTAAGACACAACTTGAAGTGCAGAATAAATGTGCCTCTTTAAGATCTAATTTTTTCTTTGAGAATTTGTTTTCTTTTGCCTTGCTGACACTTCCCTTTAGCTGGCTGCAAAGGAAGTTTTCATGCATGAAAACAACCTTGAAGCTTATGAGTTTAGGCCTATCAGACAAGGAAAATGAGGTATAGAAAGCACATTAAATATATATAATATATATGCAAATTTTTACAATACCAACTGCAACCATGGCACAACATTCTCTATTTAGGGACCTAGAGTATATACAACATTGGTAGCAATTACAATTAGATTCAAGAATCCATTTCATCATACTTACACACACCACAACAAAAAACAAGAGAGCCTCTAGTGTGACCAAAAACAAAACGAACCACATCATCATCTTGATGGTGACCTTCATCCTTCTACTTCACAATCGTTGGACAATGGTGAGTGGGATAGATCAAGAGACCCCAAACTTGAAGAAGCTAATAAATAGAATGGAACACAAATTGGGTCTTTTGCATAGAATGGTTGGTTTGTAAGTATGCTTTCGTTTCTTGAGAGATTTTTTTTCTCTGTTATTTTTTCCTATTTCAAATTTATGCATTGTTCAATCCCATTGATTTGTGCTTTTTGAACTATGCATTTTCTTCAATATGCCACTGGTGAACATTAATATTTAAACTAGATTAAATTTGGTTTCCTGCAATAGCAATGGGAAGACAGTTTCACTGAGAAAATTGAATGCAAAGGCTCCTGAATTCGTTCGGAGAAGAGGTTCTTCTTCCCTGTCTCTTCTCTGTAGGGGCCAACAACCCTTCATTTGCAAAAGATTGTGGAAATTGAGATTTTTTTTCATTGAATATAAAATAGTGAAATCTTTTTTATTGGGAACATTTTTAATATAAAAGATAGTGGAAATTGAGATTTTTTCATTGAATATAAAGTCACAATTTTTTTTATTGAAAACATTCATACACATCCTCACACATAGTGAAAGCCAATGTTAGTTCAAACACACACACACACATAGTGAATGTTAAAGTTCATTCAAGCACACATGCACACACATAATGAATGCTAAAGTTGACTTTCAAACCGCCGCCTATTTTTGTACATAAACTTAACAAAATTGAACATCAAAGTATTTTTGTATACAGAGACACAGTGAATGCCAAAGTCAACTTTCAAACCTAGACACACACAATGAAAGTCAAAGTTAATTCAAATATTTGCACACAAAGTGAACATCATTGAAATTTGAAAGTATTTTTGTACACACTTAACACAAAGTGAACGTCAAAGTATTTTTTACACACATAGAGACAGAATGAATACTAAAGTTCATTCAAACACACACATGCACGTGTACACATAATGAATGCCAAAGTTCATTCACACACACACACATGCACGCGTACACATAATGAATGCCAAAGTTCATTCACATACATGTGCACACACAATGAATGCCAAAGCTAACTTTCAAATCTACCCAAGGTTCATTCAGACACATCACTTCACACAAAGTGAAAATTAGTATTTTTGTAGAAACATAGAGTGAGTGCTAAATCTCATTCACACAAACATGCACATGCACACAAAGTAAATGCTATAGTTCATTCACACACACAGAGACAATGAATGCTAAAATTAACTTTCAAACCCACCAGCACACACATTGAAAGCCAAAGTTCATCCAAACACACAAAGTGAATGCCAAAGTTCATTCAAATGCACAAAGTGAATGCCAAAGTTTATTCACACACACATGTGCACACACAATGAATGTAAAATCCAACTTTCTAACCCATTGACACACAGTGTGAAACCTAAAGTTCACTCAAACGCATACAAAAAAAAATGTTAGCTCTTTCAAGCACATTCCACATAAAGTGAATATCAAGTTTCATTTGTATGCTCCACACAAAATGATAGCCAAGATTCATTTATACACACAAAAAAAATGTCAAATCTTTCAGTTTCATTCTATACAAAGTTAACATCAAAGTTTGTTCATACACTCCACAAAAAGTGATAGTTGAAGTTCATTCATAGACAAAAAAAGCTAAATGTCAAAGTTCTTTCAAGCTCACACATACACAACAAGTGCCAAAGTTGGAAATTTTTTAAACACACATACCACACAAAGTGAATACCAAATTTTTTTAAACACACACCATAGAAAGTGAATGCCTAAATTAACTTCCCTCTCGCCCTCTCCGCCCACCCACAGCATGCCAATGTTGAAACATAATTTATTCACACGAATTTAGTACAAACATGCATGGACATTTAAGTTCAAACATGCCAAAGTACAAACACACACATAAAGTGAGTGCCAAAGTTATAGAACATGGTAAAGTGCAAACACACAAACCACATAAAATGAATGCCAAAATTAAATTTTAGACACACTATTCACACAAATTGAATGACAAAGTTAAACACACACTTCACACATAGAAAGTGAACATGTGTCAAGTTCAAACATGCTTCATGCAAAAAGTTAGTTCAACCACACACGAAGTAAACGTCGAGTTCAAATATGCCAAAGTACAAATACACACAAAGTTAGTTCAATCACTTCACACATAGTTTGTTAAAAAACACACTTTATATACATATACAAAGTAAGTGATAAAGTTCAAAAATACCAAAGTTTAAATAGGCACATAAAGTGAATGTCAATATTAGTACACACTTCAGACAAAGTGAACGTGATAGTTCACACACACACAGTGAATGCCAAAGTTAAAACATACTCTTCACACAATTAGTTCAATCATTTCACCCATAGTTTGTTAAAAAATACACACTTATACATATATAAGGTAAACACTAAAGTTCAAACATACCAAAGTTTAAGCATGTAGTGAATGCCAAAGTTAGTAAACTCTTTACACAGTGAATGTGAATGTACACACAATAAGAGAACCAAATCTAAGTGAAAGGTAAAATTGAAACACATTTCATACAAAGTGAATGCCAAAGTTAGTTCCAACACTAACTGATGTAGGAGCATTTGGGTCCATGAGCAATCAACATCAACCAAAAACATTTCAGATTTTTAGTTTCAGTTTCACTTTAGTTCTTGTTGTGCTTTGTCTTCTTTTGTGTTGGTTTTTATTTTTTTGCTTCAGGAGGCAATTTCATATTAATTTGGCCAAGTTAAGGACATCATCCTGTAAAAGAGCCAATTGGGTATCTCCAGTTCCAATTTGGTGAAGATTGGATGAAAATTGACTAAGTTAGAACCATTCGACTAATTCTCCAGTTTGCCGATCAGATAGTTCACCGACAATTTATAAAGGAAAGTTTGCACTTTCAAGTTTGTCAAAGGGAAGCTTTGTCAAAAAAACTTAGTTCACGATCTCTTCAGTTCGCCTACGTCTTAGTTCATTGATGGGCGATTTCTCTAATTACGCCTCAGTAGAAGTTCTTTTATTCTTCAAATTATTGAAAGGAAGCCCTAAGTCTGCTAAGTTTGAAGTTTGAGAACTGTTAAACTAGTGTTAGTTAATTCCTAATGGTCAATTCTTATCTCTTACCTTATCTCTTCTGCTTTTTTCCTTTGTGGCTATTTTTAGCCTTTGTACATTCTATATATACAGCATCGCTGTATCTTGTAAAAACATCTAATGATCAATATATTCTGAGTTTTGTATTTTTGCAATATGGTATCAAAGCGGGTCCCTTCTCAGGGCCTATCCGAAGGTCGTGTGTTTTGAAATCTATGGGCGTCGTTCTCTTTTGTATACCCTAGGTGGAGTTCTATGTCAAAATCGCGGATTTCTCGCAACGTAAGGGTTTCCGATGGTTTTTTGGTCAGGATTCTGTTTTGTGGGCATTTGTTTACAACTAGCGCGATTCTTCTGTGTTTGGCCCAAAATCGCGACTTTCGTTTCTCTTTTCATGCTCCTATTCTTTTGCCTAAAGTGTGGTCGTCGTGGGATGCATTTCTGCTTGTATTTTTGCCCCTTTTGAATCACGTTTTTTTTTTCAAGGGTTTTTCGGCGGCGTGTTTTCAACGGGTTCGTGAGTGCCATGTTTCCTGAATGACGAGTTTTCACTACTGAAGTCGTGATTTCTTTGGTTAAATCAAGCTGTTTTCTCTGTAATTTTTTGGTCGAAGCCTGAAATCGTTTATTATCTCTATTCCAGGCGCGGCTTGTTTGCTTTCACAAGGTTTTTTTTTTAAATGTCATTTTTTGGATGCATGTTCATGCACAAGGTCACAGATCTTGTTTGAAGTTTGTGGATTTCAACCTGAAGTCGCGTGATGCTTTCTGCCTAAATTGCCGATCGTGGTCCTGTCCTAGGTCACGATTTCTGGGCTATGTTTGCCTCTGAGTGATTTCTATTTGTGGGTTCGTCCTCTGTGGTCACACCTCTTCTGCAAATCACGATTTCTCTATAGAGCTTTTGGCAGTTTCGACTTGCATTTCAAGTCACGGTTTGCATTTCAGTGATTTACTTCTCCCTGGAGGTGTATGGATCACGCCTAAAACAAAAAAAAATGGTCTCATTTATTTTGAATTTTGTGCAGCAAATGTTTGATCTCAGTAGGCATCTTTTTCTTTTTATCTCAACAATTGTGTCCAGGTTTATACGTCAACTTTTTTGCCTTGACATTTGTACTATCTGGTGCTTATCCATCCTTAAGCATCTTGTTTTTCGTGCCTCAAAAAATGTGAAAATGACATCTATTGAGCATAACGATTCTGCAGTCTCTGCCTTTACAGCCAAGCAACCTGCAAATCATGTCAAATCTTCTGCTTGGTACATTGACTCCGGTGCCTCTCGACACTTCACACACCGACGAGACAGGTTTACGGAGTACATGCCTTTCAAGGATTCTGTCATCTTTGGTGGAGGCGAAGAATACACTGTTGTTGGAAAAGGCAACGTAGAAATTCAGTCTGGCAGGAGAAATTTAATATTTCTCGATGTATATTTCGTACTTGGAATGGAGATGAACCTTCTCTCTATCAGTCAGATAATGCGACATTCACCTCATTTGGATATTGTTTTCAGCATGCATACTTGCAGTATAATGGATCATGAAACACGTACTGTTGTTGCCAAAGGTCTTGAGGATCATGGTCTTTATAGGCTCATGGACTCTGGTGATTCTCACAAACATGTCATGGCCACCAGGAATACCTCCATCAACAAACTTTGGCATCAACATTATGGGCATCTCAATATGTACTATCTCTCTCAGCTCGCTCGAGAGGGTCTGGTTAGTGGTCTTCTAGAAATTCAGACTCTAATTCTTGGTGTTTGTGATGCATGTCAGGCTAGCAAGCAACATCGTACTCCATTTCCAAATGGTGATAAATGGACAGCATCCAAAGTTTTGCAGTTAGTTCATGCTGATGTCTGTGGACCAATGAACACCCCTTCAGTTACTGGATGTCGATATTTCTTGCTTATTGTTGATGATTTCAGCAGAAAGATGTGGGTGTATTTCCTAAAAAGGAAATCAGATGTATTTAGTACATTTTAGCAGTTCAAGGCTTTGGTGGAAAAAGAGTCCGACTGTCCAATAATCACTCTTCGATCTAATAATGGTGGGGAGTTTTGTTCTTCTTCCTTCATTCATTTCTATGCTGCACATGGTATTAAACGGCAGCTGACTACACCATACACACCTCAACAGAATGGTGTGGTTGAGTGTCACAATCGCACTATTATAGAAATGGCACGGTCTATGTTGGAACATAAAAGTGTTCCTAAGAAATTCTAAGCTAAAGCAGTCTATACTGCTGTCTATCTTTTGAATCGATCTCCCACCTATGCCATTCGAAAGAAGACACCTGAGGAAGCCTGGCTGGTCGTAAGCTGTGTGTCAACCATCTGAAAATTTTTGGTTCCACTGCTCATGTTTGGATCCCAGATGCCAAGCACACTAAGCTGGATTCTAAAAGTCAGAAACTCATGTTCACTGGGTATAGTGAAAATCATAAAGCTTACAGATTAATTGATATCGATATTGACCATCTTATATTCAGTCGTGATGTAGTCATTGATGAGACTACTGGGCCCTTTCTTCTATCTACTCAATCTATTCCTCTTGAGGATCAACCTTTGACGGATTCAAATTTAGGTGTTTGCATTCCTCTAGCTTCATCTGATGGGAGGGCTCCTGCTGTTCTACCAGCATCTTAGCCTAGATCTCCACTTGCCTCAACTTAGGATATTCTGGATCCTCCTGATCTTGTTTCGCCTCCTTCAGATGATGATTCTGCTGTCCCTCTTCCAGATGCTGGTTCCTTTGCTCTCTGGCCGAAATGGTGGGCCAAAACCATTGGTGACCTTCATGATAATGAACTCCTCAAAGGAAGATCTGCTCAGAAAAAGAGCAAGCAGTCAAATTCAGTCAATTTTGCTCTTATGGCCAATCTTCACAGCATTTCAGAAGCTCAAACTTATTATGAGGCTCAAGGTGTACCTGAGTGGGAACAGGCTATAGATGCTGAGCATCAGAGTCTTCTGAAGAACAATACTTGGGTTTTATCTGATCTCCCTCCTGGGAAGAACCCTGTTGGCTGCAAATGGGTATACAAAGTCAAGTACAAGGTCGATGGGACTCTTGATAAATATAAGGCCAGGTTGGTCACCAAAGGTTACTCTAAAAAAGGTGTTGACTATGAGGAGACTTTTGCTCCTACAGCAAAAATGAGCACCATTCAGCTTGTGCTTGCTATGGCAGCTCAATTTGGATGGAAAGTCCATCAAATGGATGTCAAGAGTGCCTTCCTCAATGGCGAGCTATAGGAAGAAGTCTATATGACGCAACCACCTGGTTTCAAGGTTGCTGGGAAAGAACATCAAGTATGCAAACTGGTGAAAGCTCTCTATGGCCTCAAATAGGCTCCATGTGCATGGTATCTCAAGATTGATCGGGGCTTTCAGTGGAGTCCATTTGATCCCAATCTATATGTCAATCAGTATGCTAATGATAGACTCCTTATTGTTGTATATGTTGATGATTTGATCATTACTGGCAGCTCAGAATCGTTGATTCATCAGATCAAACATGATCTCAGTCACACCTTTGACATGACAGACTTGGGTCTCTTGCATTACTGCCTCAGTACTGAGGTATGGCAACAATATGACAGTATCTTTCTCTCTCAATCAAAGTATGCTCGGAGTCTGTTGGAAAAATTCAGGATGACAGATTGCAAACCAGCTTCTACACCAATGGAGAAAGGCCTGAAACTCTCTGCTCATTCAGACTGTCCTGTAGAAATTGAATCATCATTTTGGCAATTAGTTGGTAGTCTCATCTCTCACTGCCACTTGACCTGATCTTAGTTTTGCAATCAGCTACATCTCTCGATTCATGACAGCCCCTAAAACTGAACACTGGGTTGCAGCCAAGTGTGTGTTACGGTATGTGCATGGGACTTCTGACTTTGGCATTCTATATGGCAGGTGCAAAGATCCTCAGCTGATCAGTTTTACAGATTCAGATTGGGCAGGTTCTGTAGATGATAGAAAATCTACCTCTGGTTATGTTTTCAGTTTGGGCACAAGTGTCGTCACTTGGACTAGCAAGAAGTAGCAGGCAGTAGCTCTCTCCTCCACAAAAGCTGAATATAGGGGAGCAGTTAAAGCTACCTGTGAGGCAGTTTGGCTTCGAAGGATGCTTTCAGACATCCACATGTCTCCAGCAGGCCCTTCACCTCTGTATTGTGACAATCAAGGGGTGCTGAAACTTGCCAAAAATCCTGTCTTTCATGAGCGGACAAAGCATGTTTATCTTCATTGTCACTTTATTCGTCAGCTTGTTGAAGATGGCTTTGTTGTGTTGCAATATGTTTCTACAAAGGACCAAACTGCCGATATTCTCACCAAGTCTCTAAGCCTGGATAAGTTCATTAAATTTAGGGGGCATCTTGGTGTTGTTGACCAATTGACCATTATGGGAAGGTGTTAAACTAGTGTTAGTTAATTTCTAATGGTCAATTCTTATCTCTTACCTTATCTCTTCTATTTTTTTTCCTTTATGGCTATTTTTAACCTTTGTACATTCTATATATATAGCGTTGTTGTATCTTGTAAAAACATCTAATGATCAATACATTCTGAGTTTTGCATCCCTGCAATAAGAACTTCGTCCGCAAATGCTCAGGTTTGCAAACCTTTAGGTTCGCCAGTAATTAACTTCGCCAATAAGAGCTTTGAAGGTTAGAGCCAAGGTTTCTTTAGTTTGTGGGATTGGAATATTGTCGATAGAAGAAAAAGTTCCAAGTCTTCGGTTAGTTCGTGGGTTCTAAAAGTTGTTGGTTTGCTGACAAGCATATGAATGGGGCTTTTGAGAAGAAAACAAAGAGTTTGTAAAAGACAAGTTTCGTCAATAAAGAGGGTTGATGACTTAAGAATTTATATCATCAAACTTTCTTGTTTGCGAACTAGTTTGTGGTTTTTCAAAATTTGTTGATATGCCGATAATGGTTTGCGAAAAGCATGTTTTGCCAATAAAGGCTTTAGGAATGGAGTTCGTGGTTGTTTTAGCTTGCCGACTCATGATATTGATGATAATGTTGAAGTTAAACTATTGACCGATTCCAAGGTTCAAAAAAGTTAAATTTTGCTAACAAAGGGCATGGTAACTAAAGGGATTGTACTGACAAGTCTTAGTTTGTGAAATGGCTATTTTGCCGATAATGAAAGAAATATGCTCAAGTTTGTGAAAGTGGATTCTTGCCGATAAGAACACTTGATGGATGAAGGCATTGTATCAGTAAATTTGTGTGCAAAACAACTAATTCACGGATAAAGCGTGTATCGGTGACCCCTTCAGTTCGCGAAGTGACACTTTTGTTGATAGTGTTCTTATACTATTGTATCAAACTTGAAAGAATGCCAAGGCAAACATGAATGGTTCATGAACAGATAAATTGCCTATTGGACTCATAAATGTGGTTATTTATTTTAGTAATTGAACAGTGTTATCATTAATTTGTTTGGTAAATTTGAATGTCGAGTGGTTATTTGGTTACCTGTCAATTTAGTTCTTTAACTATTCAACTGCTTGGCGACTATTGGGATTCAGTTATAAAACTATTGATTTTTCAGTTTCTCTCTAGTCTCTGTATAAATTGGAAACCATTGTATATTGTAGGGGTTCCTCTTTGAACATATGTAAGTCTACTATTAATTAGAGGTTCCTCTTAGAACTGAGGTGAGGTTGTTGTTGTAGATTGGGATCCTTGGATATGTTAGAAGGATCCATTCGATATAGGAATGAAGCATAGGGTTTGACTGGTGGAAGACAATCTTTGTATTTCTTAGGAAAATGATTTTGTGCTGTAAGCACATAACTGATTGTGCAAGTCAATGAATTTGTAAATTGCTGGAGTAGAAGGTTTTTGATGTAATTGATAATTTTGTTGTTAATAAGAGTAATTTCAACTTGTGTGATGATTTATGAATCTTTGTCCCTGTTGTATTATTTGGTTGCGTGATTGGGTTGCCTGATAAGGTCCCTTGGTCATGACAACATAAGTGGTATTAGAGCAAGTTTTGCTTGTTGGGATGTGTTGAAGTAGAGATTGTGTAAAATGTTGTTTGCCTGAAAGAAATTTAAAAGCCAGAGAAAGGGGTTATTGAAGAGAGAAGGAAAAAATAAAAAAGGAAATGCTCGTTGAGAAAGATAAGACAGGTGTTTATATTACTGCTGGGTAAAAAATGCAGTTGGAAAGAAGTTGAGAAGAGGTTATAGCCTTGAAAGATGGGAGGTGTCTAGAGAAAACCCTAAGTGATTTGTTGCAGAAGAAGAGATTTTGTAATGTAGAGAGCTAGATGCTCTAAGAAATTTGTTGCAGGTGAAAGGAGGCTTGCAACTGCAGAGGACTTGAGTCTTAGAGAATTTTGTTGTAGGTGTGAGGAGGAGCCTGTAACTGTAGAGGGTAGAGGAGGCACAAGAAATTAGAAAATGTATGTTTTGTTTGATTGAGGTAAAGCCCTATGATTGCAGAGGGTTAATACCCTAGAGATTGTAGAACTTGTTGCAAGCAGGATTTTGTAACTAAAGAGAGAGAGAAGATGTCTTTGGAAATGAGGACTAGAAGGGTCATGAAGAGACCTGTGAGAATTTTGTTTGAGGAAGAGTGGGTAGAATGAAGGTTTGCATGTTATCAGAATATATGAAAAATATATTATTGAATAATAGATAAAAATACAATGATAGAGCGGAGCTCTATTTATAAAGAGTATATAAGAAGATTTTGAGAAGAGAATAGGAGTTCCGTAAGGAAAGAACAACTAAAAAGTAGAAAAGATAGGAACCAACTAAACTAATAAACATAAATAGAAACTATCCTATATTGACCATTAACATAGAACTATATTTAGTTTAATACCTTCTCTTAATGGTTAATCAGTCAACTACACCAAGATGCCCCTTAAATTTGATAAACTTATCCGAGCTTAGAGACTTGGTGAGGATATCAACAATCTAATCCTCTGTAGAAACATATTGCAAAACAACGGATCCGTCTTGGACAAGTTGGCAAATGAAGTGACAATGAAGATCAACATGTTTTGTATGTTCATAGAAGATGGGATTTTTGGCAAGTTTCAACACTCCTTGATTGTCACAATACAAGGGTGAAGGCCCAACTGGAGATATGTGCATGTCTGAAAGCATCCGTCGAAGCCATACTGCCTCACAGGCTGCTTTAACAGTGTCCCTGTATTCAGCTTCTATCAAAGAGAGAGCCACTGCCTGTTGCTTCTTGCTGGTCCATGTGACTGCTCCTATGCCTAAACTAAAAACATACCCAGATGTAGAGTTTCTGTCATCAACAGAACCTGCCCAATCTGAATTTGTAAAACCGATCAACTAAGGATGTTTGCACCGACCATACAGAACACCAAAATCAAAAGTTCGTTGTATGTATCTCAAGACACGCTTTGCTGCAACCCAATGTTTAGCTTTAGGGGCTGTCATAAAGTAAGAGATATAGCTCACTACAAAACTAAGATCAGGTCGAGTGGTAGTAAGGTAGATGAGGCTGCCCACTAATTGCCTGAATGCGGATTCATTTTTTATAGGGAAGTCTGAATTAGCTAAGAGTTTTAGCCCTTTCTCTGTTGGTGTAGAAGCAGGTTTGCAGTCTGTCATCCTGAATTTGTCCAACAAACTCTGAGCATACTTCGACTGAGAGATAAAGATGCTGTCAAATTGCTACCACACCTCAATCTCTAGGCAATAATGTAGGAGTCCCAAGTCTGTCATGTCAAATGTGTGATTGAGATCATGTTTGATCTGGTGAATCAACGGCTCAGAGCTACCAGTAATTATCAGATCATCAACATAAACAACGATGAGGAGACTATCATCAGTATACTAGTTGACATACAGATTGGAATTAGAAGGACTCCGCTGAAAACCATGATCGACGAGATATTGATCAATCTTGAGGTACCATGCCCGTGGAGCCTCTTTTAGGCCATAGAGGGCTTTCACTAGATTACACACTTGGTGTTCTTTCCTAGCAACCTTGAAGCCAGGAGGTTGCATCATGTAAACTTCTTCCTACAAATCTCCATTGAGGAAAGCACTTTTGACGTCCATTTGATGGACTTTCCACCCAAACTGGGCTGCCATAGCAAGGACAAGCCGAATGGTACTCATTTTGGCTGTAGGAGCAAAAGTGTCCCCGTAGTTAACACCTTCTTTTTGTGAGTAACCTTTGGCGACCAACTGAGCCTTATATTTGTCAAGAGTCCCATCAACCTTGTACTATACTTTGTACACCCATTTGCATCCAATGGGCTTCTTCCCAAGAGGAAGATTAGAAAGAACCCAAGTATTGTTCTTCAGAAGACTATGGTGCTCAGCGTCCATAGCCTTTTCCCATTTAGGTATGCCTTTAGCCTCATAATATGTTTGAGACCCTGAGATGCTATGAAGATTTGCCATGAGGGCAAAACTGACAGTATTTTGCTGCTTGCTCTTCTTCCCAGCAGATCTACCCTCGATGAGTTCATTATCATGAAGATCACCAATTATTTTGGCCCACCATTTAGGCCAGAGAGCAGATGAACCAACATCTGAAATAGGTGTATCAACATCAACATGAGGGGTAGGAACAAGATTAGGAGGATCCAGAATATCCTGAGAAGGGGTGGGTGCTTGAACAACAGGTTGAGGTGCAGGCATAACTGCAGGAACCCTCCCATCAGGTAGAGCTAGAGGAATGTGAACACTTGAATCTGAAGCCTCCAAAGGTTGATCCTCAGTATGAATAGATGAAGTAGATAGCAGCAAGAGCCCAATAGTCTCATCAACTACTACATCACGACTGAATATGAGACGATCAGTGTCTACATCAATCAGTCTATAAGCCTTATGATTTTCACTATACCCAGTGAACATGAGTTTTTGGCTTTTGGAGTCCAGCTTAGTGCGCTTGACATCTGGAATCCAAACATGAGCAATTGAGCCAAAAAATTTTAGATGGTTGATGCGAGGCTTTCGTCCAGACTAGGCTTCTTCAAGAGTCATTTTTGTGACGGCATAGGTGGGAGACCAGTTCAGAAGATAGACAACAGTGTAGACTGCTTCAGCCCTTAACTTCTTAGGAACACTTCTATGTTCCAACATAGAATGTGCCATCTCTGTAATAGTGCGATTGTGATGCTCAACAACACCATTCTGCTGCAGTGTGTAAGGTGTAGTAAGATGACATTTGATGCCATGTGCAACACAAAAATGAGTGAAGTTGGAGGAACAAAACTCCCCCCATTATCAGACCGAAGAGAGACGATTGGACAATGTGACTCTTTTTCCACCAAGGATTTGAATTGCTGAAATGTACTAAGCACATCAAATTTCTTTTTTAAGAAATACACCCACATCTTTCTACTGAAATCATCAACAAAAAGCAAAAAATATCTGCACCTAGTAAATGAGGAGTGTTCATTGGCCCATATACATCAATGTGAACCAACTGCAAAACCTTGGATGCTCTCCATTTGTTACCATCGGAAAATGGAGTCCTATGTTGTTTGCCAGCCTGACATGCGTCACATATGCTAGGAAGTTGGGTTTGAATTTTTGGAAGACCACCAACTAGATTCTCTTGAGCTAACTAAGAGGATAGTGCATGTTGAGGTGCCCATAAGGTTGATGCCAAAGTTTACTGATGGAAGTGCTCCTGGCTGCCATCTATATAGACCATGATCCTCAAGAGCCTGGGCAATGGTGGTGCAGTTCTCACAGTCCACTATGCTGCATGAGTGCATGCTGAAGACAACATCCAGATGAGGTGAGTGTTGTATGATCTAACTAACTGAGAGAAGGTTCAACTCCATGACAGGGATGAAGTATACATCGAGAAATATTAAATTTTTCCTACCAGACTAAATCTGCATGGTGCCTTTTCCAATGACGGTATGCTCTTCGCCTCCTCCAAAGACAACAGAGTCACTGAATGGCGTGTACTCAGTGAACCAGTCTCACTGATGCGTGAAATGTCAGGAAACCCCTGAATCAACGTACTAGGCAGAGGATTTGATATGGTCTGTAGGGCGTTTAGCCATAAAGGCGTAAAACACAAACTTCTCCTGTTTGGCAAAATGCACCATCTTCATACTTTTTGAGGCATGAAAAGCAAAATAGTGGAAGATGGACAAGAATAGAAGATATAAAAACCTAAAAACTTGGAAAACACAGGCAAATCCTAGCATGGGTGTTGAGGCACAGATCCCAAGGAGTAAAGACACCATCATCTTTGAGCTCAGAAAGTCAGGCTTGAAATCAGAGGTTGACAGATAAGACATTGAAGGATAAGCTTTGGACTGAGTGCTTAGTGCAAAGATCACAAACTCCAGCCAAAGAAACAATGACAAATATCCCGTTAGGGAACCAAATCCACCATGGAGAACACTCAGCAACCAGAGACACTCGTAATCATGGTCTGCCAAAAATCTGAATGAATAGGAATGTCGAAAGAAATGAATAGGAATGCCAAAAGAAAGACGCCACAAGGAGGCCTTGTGACTACCACTGATAATGTCGATGGTATGGTAAAAACACAGAAAATCTTCAAAAGCGTCGTTGATAATGAACTACTAGAAGGCCACTAAAAAATGCGAGCAGGGAAAAAAATGACAAACTTAGATTTGCAAACACAATTACAGAAGCTAAAATCACGTCTTTCAGGTATCAAAAAATGCAATCATTTCACAAAGAAAGGCCTTCGATCCTTTAGAACATAGAGGAGCAACACACAATCTAGAGAAAGAAATCGAGAGCTAGAAAAAAGTGTCCAAAACCCACGCTTACAGAAATCACGACCTCTGTTGTGAGGAGAAATACAAAGGAATAAAGAGATTCATGGACACGGGAACATATTGCAAAGAGATGCCACATGAAGGACCGCAATCTAGAATTTTGTCACTCAAAACACAGTGACCATAGAAAAATGCTCCTCACGCGATTACAAAAAAAATGCAAATTGTGGCAAAGTATGAACCCAAACTGCCATCAAATACCACGAGCTCATTTTTGAGAGAGCTAAAAAAAATAATTTTCCTGCTCACTAATCAGGTTCGAGCCTGAGCTTTGATGCTATCTTATCAGAATATATAAAAAATATTATTGAATAATAGATAAAAATACAATGATAGAGTGGAGCTCTATTTATAAAGAGTATACAAGAAGATTCTAAGAAGAGAATAGGAGTTCCGTAAGGAAAGAACAACTAAAAAGCAAAAAAGATAGGAACTAGCTAAACTAATAAACAAAAATAGAAACTATCCTATATTGACCATTAACATAGAACTATATTTAGTTTAATATTGCAAACTTCATGTCTAAAGAGTTAAGAAAAATCCAAGCTAGAGTGATTGCATTGGAAATGGAGCAAGGGAGAGGAAACATGGTAGATGAGAGAAGATATGAGGAAGAATGCCATGAAATTGACATAGTAGAAAAAGATAAAGAAAATATTGATGTCAAATGGCAAGTAGAAAGGATAGATTGCTATCCCTAGGAAGGAGAAGATTTGAAAGGTGATGAGATAGAAGAGCTCAATGGAAACGAAATCCTCCTGGAAGAGGATGTTGAAAGAAGAAATGATGAATTGATTTTTAAATCAGCTGTTAATGTTGTGAAGGATATAGTTGAAGAAGGAGATCAGGTTGTAAGATCTCTTGAGGCATTAGATAAAACTCTATTTAAGTTGGAAGCACCAGAGGCTGCACTGTATAATGAGGTTGTTGTAGATAGGAGATGTTGTGAAATCAAATGCCAAATGAATGGCAAGGAGAAAGGGTAAAATGTATTGGTGATTGAAGAGAGGAGATATGGATGAAATTGAAATCCATGTTTTCTCTGTCATTGATTTGTTGGTAGGTGACCTTGAAGGAAGAGAGAAAGAAATCTTCATGAAGAAGCAGATAGAAAAGGAGAACAAGACCGTAAAGATGATTAATAAAGCCACAAAATGACAAATTGCAAAGAGATGAAAGAGTAAAGGATCTGATTTGGAGAATGCAGAACTTGCAGTGGAAGTGGATGAAGTGAAAGAGAAAATAGTTGAGCAAGATTTTAAATTTTGTGCTCAGTTGTATGTTGAGTTGTTTGCAGACAGTGAAATAAATGAAACAAATAGAGTAAAAAGAGAGGTCATTGAAGGTCCTATTTTTGATGAAATGGATGAAGATGAAAATCTCCTATTGAAAGTGGAGATGAGGAAGATAGATAACCTATTTGAAAGGCAAATAAAAGATGAATATGATAAAGTGATGAAGAAGATGCAGGTGGGAGAAGATGAATCATATGATTGTGCTAACCCTATTTTGTTTGTAGGTATGAAGAAAGATGTAGTAGAAGGTCATGTATGTGATATTGAAGGAAAAATCCTCATGCAAGAGGATGAAGAGGAAAAGAATGCAAGTATAGAAGAAACATGTCTTAGCATAAGCATGAAGAGGAAGATAACAGAGAATGAGCATAGAAGGATTGTTGCAGCAGTAGATGAGAAAAAGGAGATAGAGGTAAAAGTTAATAATATTCATTTATATAATGAAGGAAAACATGCTCAGTTGTATAGAAATGAGATTCTGAACTTGGAAGAAGAGATGAAAGGAGGAATGGATGATTTTGTTAGTAAATATTTGAGTGCAGCTTGTGTAGAGAAGGTGAGTGTAGAAGGATAGATTACAACAGTATGTAGTCCTTTGAAGGACATTATAATGCTAGAGAAAATGATGCAATCCTGTGTGAAGGAACATGATAGAGAGGATGATGATATAGATGAAAGAGAGGAATGAGAGAATGCAATAGGATCATGTCTCAAGGGAGGCATGAGACAACTGATAAAAATTGATAGTGGTGAAGAGGTGAGAAATGATGATAAGATAATGTTGGAAAATTTTAATTTCCTTAAAACCTGTGGAATTGATTTGTGTGCAAGTATGATGGAGCTTGAGAAGCATAGAAATGTAGAGGAAGTATGCATGATGAGAATCAGAATTGCAGAGCAACAAGGTATGACTGAGATGGTGAGGATGGAAATCTTTAATTTCCATAAAGTCGATTATTTTGACTTGCATACCAATGAAATGGAATGGAAAGCAAAAGTTTGGTGGAGGTGGTCGGATTATGGTAGGTTGAATCCCATGAGAAGAGGAAGTGCATTGGAGAGTAGCAAGCTGAAGAGTGATGAGTGGAGTAGAATTTGGAGGTCAGGTTATGGTGGACACAGGTTCACGAGAGGAAAGAGGAATGGTAACCATACTTGGTGGAGGTGGATGGTACTTGTCCCAGCTAGATGCTAGAAGAGGTGAAAGAAAATGTTTTCTGAGGTACCTACTTCAGTGACAGAGTTCACTGCAGGTTGTTTACAACCTGGAAGGATAGTTCTACTATTTATCTTCATTTTGTGAGCCCATGCTCATAAACTTTTTACCCAGCGTGTCTGATGCAGGGGCATCCGCGTCCACGAGCAATCGGCATCAACCAAAAACATTTCAAGTTTTTAGTTTAGTTTTTGTTGTGCTTTGTCTTCTTTTGTGTTGATTTTTGGTCTTTTGCTTCAGGAGACAATTTCATATTAATTCAATCAAGTTAAGGACATCATCCTGTAGAAGAGCCAATTGGGTATCTCCAGTTCTAATTTGGTGAAGATTGGATGAAAATTGACTAAGTTAGAGCCAATCGGCTAATTCTTTAGTTCACAAACTGTTCAGTTTGCCAATTAAATAGTTTACCGATCAGACAGTTCATCGATAGTTTATAAAGGAAAGTTTGCACTTTCAAGTTTGTTAAAGGGAAGCTTTGTTAGAAAAACTCCTATTTCGTGAACTCTTTAGTTTGTCGATGGGCAATTTCTTCGATTGTGCCTCAGTACAAGTTTGTTTATTCTTAAAATTGTTGAAAGGAAGTCCTAAGTTGGCCAAGTTTGAAGTTTGAGAACTTTGTCGGCAAATGCTTAGGTTTGTGAACCTTTAGGTTCGCCGGTAATTAACTTCGCCGATAAGAGCTTTGAAGGTTGGAGCCAAAGTTTCCTTAGTTTGTGGGATTGGAATATTGTCAATAGAAGAAAAAGTTATAAGTCTTCGATTAGTTCGTGGGTTCTAAAAGTTGTCGGTTTGCCAACAAGCATATGAACAGGGCTTTTGAGAAGAATACAAAGAGTTTGTAAAAGATAAGTTTCGCCGATAAAGAGGGTTGATGACTTAAGATTTTATATCAGCAAACTTTCTTGTTTGCGAACTAGTTTGTGGTTTTTAAAAATTTGCTGATATGCCGATAATGGTTTGGGAAAAGCATGTTTTGCCGATAAAGGCTTTAGGAATGGAGTTTGTGATTGCTTTAGTTCACCGACTGGTGATATTGATGATAATGTTGAAGTCAAACAGTTGACCAATTCCAAGCTTTGGAAAAGATAAATTTTGCTGACAAAGGGCATGGTGACTAAAGGGATTGTACTGACAAGTCATAGTTTGTGAAATAGCTAATTTGCTGATAACGAAGGAAATATGCTCAAGTTCGTGAAAGCGGATTCTTGCCGATAAGAGCACTTGATGGATGAAGGTGTCGTATTGGTAAATTTGTTAGTTTGCAAAACAACTAATTTGCCAATAAAGCATGTATCGGTGATCCCTTCAGTTTGCGAAGTGGCACTTTTGCCGATAACATTCTTATACTATTGTATCAAACTTAAAAGAATACTGAGACAAACATGAATGGTTCATAAATAGATAAATTGCTTATTGGACTCATAAATGCGGGTGTTTATTTTAGTAATCAAACAATGTTATCATTAATTTGTTTGGTAAATCTTAATGTCGAGTGGTTATTTGGTTACCTGTCGATTCAGTTCTTTAATTGTTCAACTGCTTGGCAACTATTGGGATTCAATTATGAACTATAGATTTTTTAGTTTCTTTCCAATCTCTGTATAAATTGAAAACCATTGTATATTGTAGGGATTCTTCTCTGAACATATGTAATTCTGTTATTAATTAGAGGTTCCTCTCATAACAAAGGTGAGGTTGTTGTTGTAGATTGGGATTCCTCAGAAATGTTGGAAGGATCCATTCGATACAGGAATGAAGCATAGGGTTTGACTGGTGGAAGGCGATCTTTGAATTTCTTAGGGAAATGATTTTGTCCTGTAAGCACATAATTGATTATGCAGGTCAATGAATTTGTAAATTGCTGGAGTAGAAGGTTTTTGATGTAATCGGTAATTTTATTGTTAATAAGAGTACTTTAAACTTGTGTGATGATTTATGAATCTTTGTCCCTATTTTATTATTTGGCTGCGTGATTGGGTTGTTTGATAAGGTCCCCGAGTCACGACTGCATCACTAACACACACAGAAAGTGAATGCTAAAGTTCAAATAGACACTTCACACACCCACACCAAAGTAAACATAATTCAACATTCCAATTTTCAATTCACACAAAGTGAATGCAAAAGTTCAAACTTATCTAAGCATACAAATAGTACATAGATCAAATAAGTGAATGACAAAGGTAGTTCGTTCACATTTCACTCACGCAAAAATGAATCCACAATTAAGTCAAACAAATTAAGGGGATACCAAAGTTCAAACATACGCTTCACATAAGCAAATTAGATGCCAATACACAAACAATAAGTGGCTCAAATCTAAGTGCAAGTTAGTTTAGTCCCACACACACAAAGTGAATGTGAATGTTAGTTCATACATTTCACACACACAAAGTGAATGCCAACGTTCATTCACATAAACATGTGCACACATAGTGAATGCCAAAGTTAACTTTCAAGCCTATCCACCCACACACATTGAAATCCAAAGTTCACACACACACACACACTCTTAACACAAAGTGAACACCAATAATTTTTACACACAGAGTGAGTGCCAAAGCTCATTCGCACACACATGCAAACATACACAAAGTGAATGCCAAAGTCCATTCAAATACATATGCACACACTTCACAGAAATTGAATGACAGTTAACTTTCAAGCACACATGCACACAATGAATAACAAAGTTTATTCTCACAAACACATACAAATGCATGCACATGCACACACACAATGAATGCCAAAGTTTATTCACACACATGTGCACACTATGAATGCCAAAGTTATTTCAAACACACGCACACACACAATGAAAGCCAAAATTCATTCAAACATACAAATACACACAATGAATGTCATTAAAGTTTGTTTGTAGACACATTCCACAAAGTGAAAATCAAATTTTATTCATACGTCACACAAAATGATAGCCAAAGTTTATTCTTGCACATAAAAAAAAAAAATGCTAATTCTTTTAAGCACATTCCACATAAAGTCAAAGTTCATTCGTACACTCCACACAAAATGATAGCCAAGGTTCATTTGTACACACACACACACACAAAGAATGTCAAGTCTTTCAATTGCATTCCACACAAAGTGAACATCAAAGTTTGTTCATACACTCTACAAAAAATGATAGCTAAAGTTCATTCATAGACACAAAAAAACTAAATGTCAAAATTCTTTCAAGCTCACAACACACAACAAATGCCAAAGTTAGTTCAAACACATATACCGCACAAAGTAAAGTAAATACCAAAATTGATTTTTAAACACACACCACACAAAGTGAATGTCTAAATTAACTTCCTCCCCCCCCACACACAATTCACATAAATAAAAAGTGAATATTGCCAATGTTCAAACATAATTCATTCACACAAATTTAATACAAAGATGCATGAAAACTTAAGTTCAAACATGCCAAAGTACAAACATATTCATAAAGTGAGTGCCAAAGTTATAAAACATGGTAAAGTACAAGCACACACACCACACAAAGTGAATACCAAAATTATTTTTCAGACACACAATTCACATAAAATGAATGTTGAAGTTAAAACACACACTTCACACATAGAAAGTGAACACGTGCCAAAGTTCAAACATTCTTCATGCACAAAGTTAGATCAACCACACATGAAGTAAAGACTTGAGTTCAAATATGCCAAAGTACAAACAGACACACATAGTGAATGCCAAAGTTAAAGCACACTCTTCAAACAAAGTTATTTCAATCACTTGAGACATAGTTTGTTCAAACACACACTTCATACATATATGTTTTTAAAAAATTATTTTGTGCAATGCTTGGATGATAGGGATATTTATATACGTGTCTATCACTCATTTGTTAGCACCTTTAGGTGCTTTTACTAGTCTTATACATGTAGAGGAAGGAAAGCATGGGATTAAGGATATACTTATGTGCTCCCAACTATAATTTGAATGTTTTTTTTTTTCTTTTTTCTTCTAGTGAACCCATGGTGCGACTTGCAATGCGAGGTACTAATACACATCACTATAACCTCTGTTTGCATGAATTTCCCTCCACCCATGTGACAGGTAAATTCGGGGGAATTGAACTCAATCATCCTTTGTGTTTTCAAATGGCTTGATCATCCAATCTACCCCCGAGGGATAATTTTAATGTCCATGATATGAATGGTTGTTTCATAAACTTATTTAGTACAATATAATATTAAGTGTCTAGTTAAATGGTGAAATGCAAATATTTTTTCTTTAAAATACAAATATTTTTCCTATTTAAATACTAAAATGTAAATATTTCTTATTTAAAATTTCCCATTTAAAGTGTGCTTAGTGAGACCATCCAACCTTTATTGGGTCACATGTCATTCATAATGTCCTAGTTATTTTTGTTTATGGCTTGGTGGTCATTATTTTTCTATAGATTCCTTATCTTTTTAAGAGTCTCTTGCAGCAACTATAAGATTTAATTTTCAAAATTTTGATCATTCAAAATAATTTTGAGGAAAAGCTTAAACAATAGATATGCCAGTTACAAAATTTGTGTGTATATACAAATTACTACTTGATAGGTTAAGACAATTTACTTGTAAGTTGGAGGTCGACAGTTCTTATGAAAAAGAAGCTAGGCAAACTTGTACAATAGAAGTAATACATATAGAATATGAAACAATAACAAAATAAAAAGAAAGTAAATAAACAATACACAATATTTTACCTAGGAAATACTTTTAAATAAAAAACCAAGTACAATAATATTATTCACTATTATATAAAAACTCAACCATTCACAAGACAATAATAAAGCTCTTACTCGACCCTTATGTATGTGTGGATATTAATAGGCACATCAACAATGATTTTATAATTTGCGTGAATGCTTTAAAACCATTTTACAATTTTTGCCCAAGGTTTTAAAGTAGTTTTGAAGCATTCATACAAAATGTTACAGGAGTGGTAGAGATGCTGAAGAAGGAAGGTTTTGCATAAGATGGTGGGAAGTGTTCGGGGCATGTGGTGATCGATATGGGTCTCTATTTTAGAGATATAACTATTTTTATCTAACTGCTATTTTGTTTTTGGTAGGTGCTATTTCTAGAGGAGGTTTTATTCGATTTAAATGTGTTTTGTGCTATCTTCATATCTCTGGCAGCATGTGTGAAATGAAATATTGAGTACATTTAAGTACTCTTCCCATTGATGTTATATGATAACAATTGCTAATATCTTGATCTCCATTTGAAGTAGATTTTAATTCGGCATTAATTTCACACGTGGCACACTTATTAAAATGGTTGTATCTATTCATTTTTCATCAACGAAGAGCCAAGGCATCTCTATCCTCTGTTGCCTAAGTTGTGTTATTTCTTCCTAACTCTTAGTCTCCTGCAGCTTTGTCAAGCCAATTTTCAGTGATGGGTTCTGTCTAGAGGAACAAAAGATTGTTTTTCCCTGTGCAGAAATGGGAAAGACTGACGCAAGGAGTTCTACACTCAAATTTGCCTACTGAAATCTTCAAAATCCATAATGAAGAAGTGAAAAATGCAATTATTGTGGTATGCAGTTGTGATGTGCTTCACTTTTCCAGAACAATATATCCGTCGCAGGTTGTGACTCATTTTCTCAATAACTCTATGGACTTGCTGCAGAATGCAAATATGGTAAGAAATCTCACGGTAAACTTTGTTCAAGATTTCTTATTTTCAGTAGAGATGTTTGGTGAATCTATGGAAAACTATGACCTGCATATGGGGACTGTTATATCCCCTTTTTGGATTCAATATTACTATTTACTTTTTCTTAACTAGTACAGTTATGTGGATATGTTTTAACATCATAGGAACTGATGATATGAATAGAAAAGGTTAATTTTATGAAATTATGGAATCTACTTGATTATGATCAATTTGATGTTATGAATTAAAATGTCTTTCGATATGAAAATGAAATGATTTGATATAACTATGTTTTGATTAGAACATTGGTACTCTGACCACAAATTGTATGTGAGATTGTCAATGACAGGAATAGAAGGAACACATTCGCCATGAAGAAAGAAGAAGAGAAAGTATCTTTGAGAAAGAGAGAATAGACTCTGGAATAACCATGGGTGCTTGCCACTGGAAAATGAATATCAGGTAGACAAACCTAGATGCTTTGAGTTAAGCTTTGAGCTCGGGCTAAGTCAATTTTAGTCGAGATGTCGAGGTTTGCGAGAATAGGTCTTTCTCCTTTCGTAAGTCATCGTATTGAGTATGGGAAATCGACATCAGTGTCGTAATACTCTGAATCGTGTCACCAAATATGAACGATTGATATATTGTTTATATGTAAATATATGTATATACTTATGGTCGAGTTGTAAGTCATGTCTTGTTATTGGTTCGCTACAAAAGTCAAAAATTGTGCGTAAGTCGATCCCAAACCTTGTTTTGGCATTTGCGCTCAATTTGTCGTTATTGTCGTAAAGTGCTATGAGCGTATGACATAAACATCTCCTTGCAAAATTCGACGGATGTTGAATTGTTCTTTATTGGGCTATTATCAAATATTAAAGGGTTTAAATAATGTTTTAAAATCTAGAGACCATGGTGTGTAGTACCCTTGGTCGTATGATATTGGAACATGTAATATTATTGTTAGTTGTATTTAAAGTGTCGTTTTGAGATAAATTCCTTTATTCTTTAGTGATGTCGATAATCAGGCAGAAGCTCGAGAGGGACACACTTTAAGCTCTTTCTAAGATGTCTTTTATTTCAAATAGTCTTTTGCTTTCAAGCTTTAAACCTCAAGATAGTCGTCAGCCTAGCCTTTATTATAATATTTGCATTTGTTTTATACTAATAATGGTTATGAGTAATGGGACGGGTTGTTAAATCTGGCGACCGCCATCTCGCCTAGTGTGGAGCTCCATTTTGGAGAATGATCGCGGATTGAGTGGAATGGCCAAACCATTTTTTGGTTGAGGTCGCGTAAGGTGGAAATCATTTTTGCATGCCGGGTAGTTACCCTTATCTATAGGCATGGTCTTGCGAGTGGAGGATATAGTTATCCTTCGCAGTTAGACGGGGGAGGGGGTAGGAAGAGTTAGTTTTTGGAAGAGAGAACACAGGGGAGAAGCAAAACAAGACTGAGCAAGGAGCAACAAGCTGAACGGCAAAAGGAAGATCGAACACCTTGGACCGGTCTGTGAGCAGACACTGGAGAATAACTTCAGGTTCTCTTCACCTCATCTCTGCACAGTCATAGTTTTCTATTGTGTTGTAATAAGTAATTTCTTTTCTTGCATTTCAAAAGAACTTAGTTTTGTTTAAAGGTGCAAGGTGTGAGTTGATACCAATTGTAACCAATGTGTTTTATCACTGTCTAAATGAAATCAATGAATTATCTCCTGTATTGCACCGCACCACAGTCGCACTTATGATATCATTGCAATGTTTTCCTCAGGAGTTTATTTGGTTTGGTGTTAGGTGCATTAGAGACTAGTGTATGGATGTGAAACATATCACAACTAATACAAGCCGCAGAGGCAAAACCTTTGTCGACAGAGAATAAGATCTCTTTTGGACAGTCGAATACCATTGCCTAGGTCTGTCAAGTTTAAAAGTCAGCTAGTATTAGAGTAAAAGATTGTTTGTGTCAACCATTGACAGAGGAATATCAATAGTGAGAAGTGCAAGTCGTAACATGCAAGACTTCACAGTCATCCTCTTTTTCTGAGTTAAAAACTGGTCGGTCGACCATGGTGAAATTATTAACCTAGCTGCGAATAATAACAAGCTTTAAACTATTTGCTTTTGAAGGTGATTCTTTTGCTATTGAAGTATTTAAACTATTGTTTTCCAGAGAGAAGACCTTTCAGTCATACAAATTAATATTATGAAGTTTTACAAACAATGTAATGAGTCTTTTGTCAAGTCTCAAACTTAGCCTTGCATGCGATTTTATTGCTAGTAGAAACTATGTGATAGGGTTTTCTAATGTTTAGATTGACAAAGTTTTAAGCTATGTCGAAGATTTCGACAAGTCGAAGTAGAATCTTATGAGTGTTAAATTTTAACATGGGGTCTTTGAACCTTGTATACTTTAAGTGGCTTTTAGTGAAACCCTTCCTAAAACAACAAAGATGAGTTTAGTGACCACTCTTGAGAGGATAAATTAAGCAAAGGGCTAACTTAAAGATCAATGAAAAAGTTTATAGCATTATCTGAATAATCGATAAGCTAGGAAACCATTCTTTTATCATGTAGACGAAAATGTTTCCATGAGCTAAGTTGATTGAGAGTAAACCTCATTGCCATGCGTTAATGCATGATGAATTTCAAACACCTTGAGGTTATCAAGGTCGTTCTATTGAATTTATTTATAGGAATCTATAGGATTGCGATCAATTTGAGTCAAGTTGGGGTGGGTGAACGTATCACTTGCGTTGGTACAACGCTGATTAAATTTAAATCCTTTGGCCAAGGTAATACATGAGCCTCAAGTGCATTGATAGTTCACTGTGACTGGATGGTGTAGCTTGTGGAGTGGTCATGCTTGACTAGAGGGTATCTAGGAGATTGCATGATAACAAGTTACGTAGGTCACAACACCAATACTCAGATGGTAGACACCATTGGTTATCCTAAGTCTATCCTCTTGAGTAGGGTAGGGCCACTTCTAGTTAGGAAGGAGTGTAGGAGACCGACGGTCTGTGGTTGGAGGTTAAGCTCCTTGAAGATACTTTCTCTTCTTTATTCTTGAGGATTGCTGAGACTTGAATTTGGATGATTGACAATTGAGATGCAGTGACATTGGTAAGTTCCTATTTTGGAATTGTTCTAAGTAACTTTTGACAACATATTGTTTAATGTTGTAGATGATTATATCCTTTTGTATGAGTTATAATTTCATGATTATTGTTAGTCAATGGATGAATTACTTGTTTATAGTAATTAGAAAACAAATTACTTTTCTGTTTTATACCTTCAAAGAAATAAACATATATATTACCTTTGGTTAAAACTTAGTTTTAGGGTGAAAACAAAACTAGGTGTTACATATGGTATCAGAGCTAACCAGGTTCAGCACTAGGACTGATGAGTCCACTAATCTGATTAGGAATCAACATTATGCAGGTAGCTAATGATTTGATTTACTGTGCCAGGATGGTACATATCAAGAAAATTGCAAGGAAGTCCTTCACTGGTAAGGAACGTTATCTGCAAGCTAAGCAGAAACGACTTGCAATGATCAAGACTATTGAGAAAACGAATGATGAAAATGACATTTGGCTAGATGATGTGGAAACTTTTGCCAATGCTCTGTCACGACTCAAGCGAATGAAAAAAAAACTCCTAGAGATAGCTAGGATGACATCTCAAATTATGGTCAATTGTTGCCCTATTAGTGTACCCATGATCACTAGGGATCCCCGTATACCACCTAGAGCTGAAATCATTGTACTATCATCTGATAGCGAGTATGAGGGTTATACACCTCGTGAATATGTGTCAGACAATGAATTCGAAGGTTACCCCCCTCTTGTAAATACTGAGTGAAACATGAAATATGTCTATCCTTAAAAGAATGTATATACTATTTTGCAAAGTATAATAAAGACAAATTTAGGTTTGAGAATAACTATGGTTATGAGCTATTGTTATGTTTTGATAATATACAAAATGATAAATCATAGAACTGATTAGTACTTGCTTAAATAGGTGAGAAAACAAACAATCATGGATCAATCAGAGTTTAATGAGGGGGAAGATCAGGAAGGTCACAACTCTCAGGAAAATTCCACCGATAAATTGGATAGAATTCTTAATATGCGTACTGAAACTAAGGAAAGGTTGAGCAAATTGGAAAAGAAAGTGAATGAAACCGGGAATATGGAGGGTGAAAATGAGTATTCTAATAATGCAAGTAAAAGTAAACAATGGGATCATGGCACGTCAAGTGAAAACTAAGATGATAGTGAAACTCAGAGGGAGACAAAAGACAAACTTGCACTGGAACTATCTAAGGATATGAAAAACATTATCCCTCCCAAATTTGATGGAACAAAAACCGGTGATGCAGTAGAAGCATGGTTAATGAAAATGGAGAAATACTTTGAAATCATAAATTACTTTGAGATTACAAAGGCAGTGTGGGGAGCATATCAGTTATCTGGAGAAGCATCCACTTGGTGGATGAACAAGAAAATGGAACTGGAATTAAGCCCCTTGAAGGTGACATGGAATGAATTTGTGGAACTTTTTTGAAAGAGGTGGTTACCATAGCTATATTTTGATCAAAACCTAATAGATTTTCAAAACATCAGGCAAGGTGATTTGTTTGTGATTGAATATGCAAAAAAATTTACTAGATTGTTTAAGAATGTTCCTCAATATCAAAAGGATGAAAGATTTCAGATAAGAAAATTTATTATGGGACTCAATCCTTAGATTGGTGGTGAGATGGAGGTGCATGGTCCAAACACAATAGACCAGGTGTATGAGAAAGCAATTAAACAGGAACAAAAGATCAAATCCATTTCTTCTTACCATGAAAAGAAACATAAGAGATTTGATAAGAACTTCAATGATCAGACGTATAAAAGTAAAAATGATAAAGGATATGGAAACAGAAGGTTCGATAAATGAAATTGGAAAAATAAAGGGGGATTTGGTAATGAACGTAGAAATGAAGACTATAAAAAAAATGACAATTTTAAGAAGAACGATGATGCTATGAGTAGACCACCTGAGAAGAGAGGACAAATTGGAGGATGTTTCTCTTGTGGTGGAGATCATTATGCTAACCATTGTCCTAATAAAAAGCAGAACGGGCAGCTTAGGAATATGGTACTTCCTTCGCAACAAGAAGCGTTTCAACAAAGAATTCATGCCGCCCTTGACAATCGACACGCTGAGTATCAAATTACTCCCATTGAGATGACATGTACACTATTTGGAGTTCCTGTTTCTATTTTGTTTGATACTGGTGCAACAGAAAATTTTGTGTCATCTAGAGTCTTAAGTAAATTTCCTAGAAAGGCAGGTTTTATGTCAAAACCATGGACAGTTGAGTATGCAAATCACTCAAAGGGTCAGGTAGAGCAATGTTTGTTTGAAGCTAAGATTGATATTTCAAACTTCTCCACTGAGATAAATTTATATGTAGCACCTTTAGGGTCCTACGATGTCATCTTAGGAATGAATTGGTTGTGGAGACATAGGGCCAAGGTAGATTGTTTTCATAAAACAATTGAGTGTTTGGATGATAAAGGAAACAAAGTTAATTTTTAGGGTATTCAAAGGGAAATAAGGATTAGATATATTTCTTCAAAACAATTAAAGCGGGCTAGGCATAAGGGATGTCAACTTTTTGCAGTCAAAATGGACCTAGTAGAGGAAGCCTTAGAGAAGCAAACATTTGAGGAAAAATATCCATATCTTTGCAATTTCAGTGATGTATTTCCTGAGGAACTACCAAGCTTGCCTCCAAAAAGAACTTTTGAATTTGCCATAGATATTAAACCAGGATCTGAGCCAGTATCTAAAGCCCCATATCGAATGACCACTACTGAACTTATGGAATTGAAGGCTCAATTGCAAGAGCTATTGTCTAAAGATTTAATTAGGCCAAGTGTATCACCATGGGGAGCTCCGGTTATTTTTGTCAAGAAGGACGGAACCCTTAGACTGTGTATAGATTATCGGATGCTAAATAAGGTAACAATAAAGAATAAGTATCCATTACCATGTATTGATGATTTATTTGACCAAATGCATGGTGCATCAGTCTTTTCTAAGATAGATTTGAGATCTGGATACCATCAGTTGAGGTTGAAAGATGAAGATATACACAAGATTGCATTTAGAACAAGATATGGTGATTATGAGTTTATTGTGTTTCCATTTGGATTAACTAATGCACCAGCCACTTTCATGAATCTCATGACTAGTGTTTTCAGAGATTGCCTTGATAAATTTGTCCTAGTTTTCATTGATGATATTTTGATATATTCCAAAAATGAGGAGCATAGAAAGCATCTTCAAATTGTTTTACAACGATTAAGAGAACACAAATTGTATGTGAAACTCTCAAAATGTACTTTCTTTCAGAAAGAAGTGTAGTATTTGGGACACTATATCAGTAGAAGGGATATCAGTTGATCCAGCTAAAATTAAGGCTATTATGGAATGGCCTGTACCTTCCAATGTTTCAGAGGTACGAAGTTTTATGGCATTGGCTGGATATTACAGAAAATTTGTTTTGAATTTCTCAAGTATTGCTAGTCCAATTACTTCTTTGCAGAGAAAAGGAAAACATTTTGTTTGGACTGAGGAATGTCAAAAGGCATTTGATTTGTTAAAAGAAAAGTTAACAACACCTATTTTGAAAGTCCCTGACCCTGAAGGGCAATTTGAGGTTATTACTAATGCCTTGAGAGAAGGGTTAGGAGGCGTGCTTATGCAAGATGGGTGTGTAATAGCCTATGAATCAAGAAAGTTGAAAAACTATGAGTAGAATTATGCTCCTCATGACTTAGAATTGGCAGCAGTGATTCACGTCCTTCAAATTTGGTGACATTATTTGTTGGGAAAGACTTTTATACTAAAATCAGATCATCAAAGTCTTCGTTACATATTTACACAACCTCATCTCAATGCAAGACAAAGGAGATGGTTAGAATTAATATCAGATTATGACTTTGAGATTTCTTACATCAAAGGTAAAGAAAACTGAGTAGCTAATGCTTTAAGCAGAAGAAGACACATAGCTTCTATAATCTCTATTCATGCTAATTTTAAAGATTTAGTATTGTAAAGTTTATCTGGAGATGAATATTACGAGCGGGTGAAGCAAGCTCTGCAATTAAACCCTAGGGATCCAAGATATGATGGATTCTATTTTGAGTCAGATGGATTGATGAGATTTAAGGGAAGAATCTACGTTCCTAATTCTGAAGAACTTAGAAACCTTGTTTGGAAGGAAGTTCATTGTGCACCTTATTCCGGACACTAAGGAGTAACAAAACTTTTAGCTAATGTCAAACCGTTATATTTCTAGAAAGGAATGAAAAGCGACGCTATAAGGTTTGTGGCAAGTTGTTTGGAGTGTCAGAGAGTGAAGGCAGAACACCAACATCTTGCTAGATTGTTATACCCGCATGATATTCCAGAATGGAAATGGTAGGTTGTTAGTATGGATTTTGTTTAAGGGTTACCAATGTCTAAGAATAGACATGATGCAATACTAGTTGTTGTAGATAAACCATCCAAGGTAGCACATTTTATACTAGGAAATTTGATAGATGGAGCTCATATTTTGGCTTAGAAATTTGTGCAAGAAATATTCAGATTGCATGGGGTACCTGAAAATGGTTATGAGTATAAAATGTAGATGGAAATATTTATTCAGATTGAGGTTTATCATGTAGATGGAAATGTTTCCATGAGCTAAGTTGATTGAGAGTAAACCTCATTACCATGCGTTAATGCATGATGAATTTCAAACACCTTGAGGTTATCAAGGTCGTTCTATTAAATTTATTTATAGGAATCTGTAGGATTGCGATCAATTCAAGTCGAGTTGGGGTGGGTGAACATATCACTTGCGTTGGTAAAACGCTAATTAAATTTAAATCCTTTGGCCAAGGTAATGCATGAGCCTCAAGTGCATTGATAGTTCACTGTGACTGGATGGCGTAGCTTGTGGAGTGGTCATGCTTGACTAGAGGGTATTTAGGGGATTGCATGATAACAAGTTATGTAGGTCACAACACCAGTACTTAGATGGCAAACACCATTGGTTATCCTAAGTCTATCCTCTTGAGTAGGGTAGGGCCACTTCCGGTTAGGAAGGAGTGCGGGAGACCGATGGTCTATGGTTGGAGGTTAAGCTCCTTGAAGATACTTTCTCTTCTTTACTCTTGAGGATTGCTGAAACTTGAATTTGGATGGTCGACAATCGAGATGTAGTGACATTGGTAAGTTCCTATTTTGGAATTGTTCTAAGTAACTTTTGACAACATATTGTTTAATGTTGTAGATGATTATATCCTTTTGTATGAGTTATAATTTCATGATTATTGTTAGTCAATGGATGAATTACTTGTTTATAGTAATTAGAAAACAAATTACTTTTCTATTTTATACCTTAAAAGAAATAAAAATATATATTACCTTTGGTTAAAACTTAGTTTTAGGGTGAAAACAAAATTGGGTGTTACAGTGACGATGCCTATTGGGGGATTGTTTCATCATAAGGATGTTAATCATCAACCAGCTATGCATTATGCTTATAGTGCTATGCTTCATGGATTACAAAACAATTGTGTAATGTCTGTTCAAAATTCTCTCCATTGTCATGTTGTTGAATTAGGAGAGGAGTTAGAGGGATCGGTTCACGAAGTCTTCCAAGCCCTGCACTTTTTTGTTCACTTCCATCCGCCTCCTCCTCTAGCCGATGCTATTATTGTTTTGGTTGATCTTGAAAAACAAAGCTATGTGATAGAAGATTTAAATGCAATGAATTAATGGCATTTTCTATTGTTTAATATAATATGTATTATGCACTGTATTTGAAGGGGATAGTAGTATACCTCTTCTCTTTTTGTAGAAGCCTTTAGCTCTATTCTATTTTGAGTACTAGGATTCAAAGTAATATAGGTGCTAATGTTATTGTAATCCTTTTATGGGCTTTATGAGCCCTGGTTAGTTATTTTGCTCGGGGCTGGTATCATGCTAATTTTTCCCCTGTTCTCCTTGGTTGGCATTTTTGTAATCATTTGATAATTTTTATATTAATATATATAAGTTTAGGTGCTCTGAACCTTTTGTTTTTTTCTAAAAAAATATAATCACATTTTAAATTCTATGCATTTAATCATAACTCATGAAATCATTGATTTTTTCTTGACATTTGTCTAAACATCAAATTATTAATCCATGTAAATTTATCCACTAATTACATAAAAGTAAAAGTAAAGTATAGTCAAAATTTGGTGTGTGACATATCTCCCCCTGTAAGATTTATCGTCCCCGATGATTTAATGTATCCAAAAATTATAACATGATAAGGTTTTTGTTCAACTTGAAAAGTTTAAAATATATGAGGAAATTTATGGTAAAAATCATGATAATTTTCACAGGTAGCATTATCTTTTGCATATTGGTCCCACTAGACCTTGCACTGAGTAACTTCTTTGTTACAGAAGTGGAGCTTGCATACTTCGAGCACTTTGATAGGATTGATTATGACCACTCCTGGGTCCTTCACCTTTAAATCATTCCAATCAAGAAAATGATTATTTCCTAGAATATACTTCTTTAAATATGAAACATGAAAAACATTATGCATCATGGCAAGAGCTGGTGGTAAAGCAATCATATAAACAACTGGGTTGATTTCCTCGAGAACTTCGAAGGGACCCACATATCTAGGAGTTGCTTTGGATGACTTTCCAAATTTAATTGAACTATTCTGAGGATTGACTCTTAACAAACATTTTTCTCCTACTGAGAAATGTCTTGGTATGCGCTTAGTATTAGCATAGATTTTTTGTCTATCATTGGCCTCTGCTAATCTTTTCTTGATCATCTTGATCTGTTCTTCCATTTCAGATAGCATTTTTGGACCAATGCTAATCCTATCTTGTAGCTTATCTGAGCTTATAGGAGTTTGGAACTTTCTTCCAAACTGTTTAGGGTAAAATTTGGATTGTTTAGTTTTAGTGTTTGAATCCTCCTTTCACCCTTTACATTCAAGGACCTTCAGATCGAGTGGCAGAGCACTATCAGGTTCTTGGTCACTTACAAATGTAGCAAAATTTAGATTAGGGTGTTTGATTATCAATTTTCCTTCTCTTATGCTCAATTATCCATCAAAACCCTAATTATGCAAATACAACAATAAACTGACGAATAACAGAAAATGCTTCTACAGAAAGATGTAAAATTACAAATTATTGTGCACCTATTTTTGAGTTTCGAGGCAAAAATGTCAGGGACACAAGAGCGGGCACCCAAGTCCAAGGCCCTACTTTTTGTCCGGATCTGGAAACTCAGTCTATAACCTATTTTTGTTGTTTCAGAGATTTTCCCGTCACGAAACTTTGGGGACTAGGGAGTAGGTGCCCAAGTCCAGGGTGTCCTTTTTTTCACTGATCTATAATTTTGACTCTCCAATATGCCCTCTTGCAACTTCACTTTGTTTGCATCATCAACCTGTAACCTGCAATCATAAAACTTTGGGAGGGGGTTGTAGTGTTTAAGAGCTTGCCTCAGTCAAACCCCGGAAGGACACTTAAGTCTTCCAAACACCTTTGTCAGATAGAGAGTGCATGCCCTTGTGAGGCAGAGGTAAAATCTAAATGAAATAATGATGAAAACACAATATAATGTCACCTTGTAGTGAAGGTCTCATAGGAGGAAGATGCTTCTCACTCCATGAGAGGATGATTGCTCAAATCTGCAAACACAAACACATAGACCACACAAATCTTCTCTTGCAACACAATGAAAGCCTTGAATCACCTTAAGAATGCCTAAAAATCACAATTGCCATCTAGTTTACAAATGAATGCCTAAACATGCTTTTATATGCTACGATAAACACTCCTTCCAAGATTTGTGTAATTCAAACTTACCATGTCGGCATAGGACCCAAATAACGGTTATAAACCGACACTTCAAATTTGGGCCTGACCCAAAATAGGGTAGGACTAGGGTGCAGGCGCCCAAGTCCTTCCCCCCTATTTTGGGTAGGGTTAAGTTCAAGGGGTTCCCCTAAGCCCCATTTATCATGAAACCCAGGCTTCATTCCATCGAGATGCCAAATTATGATGCATGATGCCCTAAATGCACACTAAAGACCTATGAGCTAAACCTTATGAGCGAAAAGCCCCCAAAGGGACATTTTCTGATGTTACATTTAGCCCCCACTTTAATGTATGTATAAACACAAGGCCAATACATGCATAAAAGTATGGTTGCAAACACAACAAACACACCAAGCATGGAGAAGACACGCCAATCACATAGAAGACAGTAATAGGCACACAAAACATGAAGAAGATAGTTAGTCACGCAAAACACAGAGAAGATAGTAAATACATAGAAGACACATTAATGCATGGAAGACAAGCATGATTCTTTTCTTTTCTTTTTCTCATATATACGAAATGCAAATGCAGGTACTAGAAAGTAAATAAACCTCCCATAATGCAGGAAGCACTCATCACGCTAGTCTTTAGACTACATATATGGGGCAACACACATGCAAGACATGCAAAACCTCCCAAAATGTAGGAAGCACTCATCGAGCTAGTCTTTAGACTACATATGGGGCAACAGACATGCTAAACAAAGCAAGCACACCAAATACACACACTTGAAGACACGGAGAAAACACGGTAGACAAGCGATGGAGTGTTCCTATTTCTAGGCTCAACACCATCTTAGGCACATTATAGGCACACATCGATGATTGGGCTTCACTACAACAAACACTGAAAACATGCTTAAGGGTTGAGTTAGGTACAGAACCAATCCCCGCCTCCGTAGAGGACTTTTGAAAATGACAGGATGATGCAATCTACTCTGAGAAAAACACCATCCCCGCCTCTACAGAGGGCTTAAGAAAAAGGATATGCTCGATATCCTGCCTCCATAGAGGGCTTACATGATTGATTGATTGATTGCAAACAAACTCAGAATGTAGGAAGCACTCATTGAGCTAGTCTTTAAACTGCATCTAAGGACAAGCACATAGCTAACATCTACAACAGACAACTTACCTTATATATGCCCCCAGCTTAAGGTGGTTGATATCATGCATCGATATCAAGCACGTTAAGGTAGGAAGAAAACACACAAGGGAACACAAACTTTCACAAAGCCCATGCCCCCCAGAGGTGACATGTACTTCACGATCGCCAAATGTTCCCACAAACACATCCCTGTAAGAAACATGTTAGTGTCTACAACATCATGATAAACAACAACATCAATGCATATGATTAACCACACAATGAGCCAAAGTTATACAATGAATTCAGAGTTCAAGGATAACTGTGGGGCTATATCATGAAGCTCTCTGAATCGAGTACCATCAAGGCTAGATTCAAAGACAAACAAAGGTGCGCAGAGCAGCAATATTGTTAAGGTTTGTAAATGAGACAAAAACATCATCAAATTCACTACATGGAAAGCACGAGTGCTTCCACTAGCCAAGCGTCAGATAAGATATGCAACCCCATCATCATATTAGGAACTAAGTCCATTTTTTTATTGCTCTTGAAAGGGACACTAGGTCCGCATTAATAGAAATGTTTGTCTTCATCCGCCTACTAGATAGAAACACTAGAGGAAGGGAAACAATAAATAAGAGAGGAGAAACAAGTGTCTTAGGGACAGTCATATAGGAGGGTGCCCCCAGTCACCAACCGCAACGCTATGTTTGTAAGACACAACACACAATGATGAAATCAGAGAGAGGCAATATAAAAGAATGATGATACAAATAGAAGGTCACAACAGAGGTAGTCTCCTGATATCCCAGATCTTACGAGAGAATTTGAGGTCATGCCAGGAAGCCTAAACAACATATAACACATCATGGGAGAAGCACATCACGAGAGAGATAAAGGGTTAGAGATACTTACCTGTAGGGATCGACCAATCTAACCTTTGTCAACAATTAAATCAATGCCATTTTTCCATGGGTTAGGTGAATTCTTAACTTTTTCCTTGTCCACTTCTATTAAACCAACTATTGCATCATATTTTGGATATTCATCTTCATCATCATAAGTTTCAATAAGATAGTTTTTAAAATCATATCGAGGCATGCAATTAATTTGTATGATATGCATTAATCCTTGAACAACATCAATACCATCTTGTCTGTCTTTTATTAATTTTCTTATGTCGTGAATCATAGGTATAGCTTCTTTAGCTATCCTCTCAGTTTGCACATATTCTTGGAATTCAGCTAGCTCTTTATCAAGTTTGTCTCTTTGCTCCTTAGTTACATATATTATCTCATCAATAGGATTCTCAACATCATGAGAGATTTGTTCTTCTATTGTAGTTGTAGGAGGCATGATGTCTTGTAAAAATTGTGTTTTTTCTATTATAGGGAAAGTGTCATTATTTTGGACCAACATACCCTCATGGGAAGAAGCATTTTTGAAAGAATGACTAGAGAAAAAGTTTATGTCATCACATGGAGCATGTATTGAATGCATGGGGGAAGTGCTATCACCATCATCTTTTTATTGCTACTCATGGAGAAGAACTCAGTTAAGCTTTCTAATGTCGTAGGATGTTCACTCATGAGGGTTAAAAAATGGTCAAAATCAAGATCTTTGATAAATGCATACAAAGATACCATTGAAAACTGACATGAAGGTTCCATTTCAATATAAGATCATATTTTGAAAATCTTTTACAACTTTATGCAAAAGTCAAGTGCAAAACTATATGCAAAAATGACCTAGATGCTTGATTTTTTGTACTTTTTCCAATGCAAGTAAATGAACAAAGGGTGTTGTAAGGATTTTGATCAAGGGAAGAAAATTATATGTCTCATATCAGTCAAAAACAACAATAAGATCCTTCACAACACACTCTTGATGCAAATCTAAGATGATGATAAGTCAAAATATAGTGAAAATATGTTAAAATATGCAATTTTTTCACCAAATCTCGATGCAAAAGAGCATGACAAAGGGAGTTGTGAGGAAAATGATGATGGAAATAAAATAACATCATTAATAACAGCCACATAATGCTAAAATATCCATCACAACATGCTTTTAGTACCACTTAAGGTCAAACCCTAGTGAAAATATAGCAAAAAGAGACTATTTTTCACGATTTTTCAACTCCAAGACCTAGCAAAAGGGGTGTTGTAACAAATTTTAGGAGGTGAAGAAAATAATACTAATGATATTAGTCACATCAATCCATAAAATTTGTCACAACACACTTGGAGTGCAAACTAGGCCAAACCCTAGGGCAAAAATAGCAAAAATGTGTAGTTTTTCACCAAATTTTTAATACAAGAGGCCAATAAAAAGGTGTTGTAAAGATTTTTAGGAGGGGAAGAAAATAATTACCTTGATAAAAACCAATTAGTGCAAAAATACTCTTCACACAACGCCTATGGTGCAAATTTAGAGAGTTGATAAGGCCAAATCTAGTGAAAATCGATGTTTTTCAAGCCCTAGGTTTGAGATCTTGACACAAAATGCTATATGAGTTCTTTGAATTCTAATTTATGATGAAAATGAAGTGTACTCAGATCTTAAAATGGATCCCAAGCTCTAAGATGCAAATTGCAAGTGCAAATTTAATGAAAATGCATGAAAATTGCTAGTTTTTTGTTGAAATTTTCTATGCAAAAACACAAATATTTGAAATTTAAATGCAAATTTACACTAAAATGCCAGACTACAGCCAAATGAAATTTTGAATGAGTCTCTAAAATTAGTAGAAAAATCTGAAATAATATTTCGCCTACTAACCCTAGATTTTGGAATTACTAGTTTATATGAAAATTGTCAAAATTTCTACAAAACCCTAGCAATTATATGATGAAAATGCAATGCAATTTATTGATTTTTTGTAATTTTAAGTAGTTTATATCAGATTTGATGCAAAAATCATGAATTAGGAAAAATTAGAATGAATTGATGCAATTTAGTAACCCTAACAATGCAATTTTTTAAAATTTTTCAAAATTTTCAAGTTTTTAAAAATTTTCTCAATGCAATAACATGAATGACTACATGAATGAATGAAATCAACCCAAATCTGAAGACAAACATTTAGCAAGTTGCAATTAATTCCAAAAACACGGGTTCACCAAAATGTTTAGGGTAAAATTTGGATTGTTTAGTTTTAGTGTTTGAATCCTCCTTTCACCCTTTACATTTAAGAACCTTCGGATCAAGTGGAAGAGCACTATCAGGTCCTTGGTCACTTACAAATGTAGGGAAATTTGGATTATGATGTTTGATTATCAATTTTCCTTCTCTTATGCTCAATTATCCATCAAAACCCTAATTATGCAAATACAACAATAAACTGACGAATAACGGAAAATGCTTCTACAGAAAGATGTAAATTTACAAATTACTATGCACTTGTTTTCGGGGTTCCGAGGCAAAAAATTCAGGGACACAGGAGCGGGCACCCAAGTCCAAGGCCCTACTTTTTGTCCAGATCTGGAAACTCAGTCTATAACCTATTTTTGTTGTTCTAGAGATTTTCCTGTCAAGAAAATTTAGGGACTAGGGAGTAGGTGCCCAAGTCCAAGGTGTCCTTTTCTTCATTGATCTACAATTCTGACTCTCCAATATGCCCACTTGCAACTTCACTTTGTTTGCATCATCAACCTATAACCTGCAATCATAAAACTTTGGGAGGGGGTTGTGGTGTTTAGGAGCTTGCCTTAGTCAAACCTCGGAAGGACACTTAAGTCTTCCAAACACCTTTGTTAGATAGAGAGTGCATGCCCTTGTGAGGCAGAGGTAAAATCCAAATGAAATAATGATGAAAACACAATATAATGTCACCTTGTAGTGAAGGTCTCACGGGAGGAAGATGCTCTTCACTCCAGGAGAGGATGATTGGTCAAATCTGCAAACACAAACACATAGACCACACAAATCTGCTCTTGCAACACAATGAAAGCCTTGAATCACCTTAAGAATGCATAAAAATCACAATTGCCATCTAGTTTACAAATGAATTTCTAAACATGCTTTTATATGCTACTACAAACACTCCCACCAAGATTTTCATAATTCAAACTTACCGTGTCAGCATAGGACCCAAATAACGGTCATAAACTGACACTTCAAATTTTGGCCTGACCCAAAATAGGGCAGGACTAGGGCACAGACACCCAAGTCCTCCCCCCTATTTTGGGCAGGGTTAAGTTCAAGGGGCCCTCTAGGCCCCATTTATCATGAAACCTAGGGTTCATTCCATCGGGATGCCAAATCATGATGCAAGATGTCCTAAATGCACACTAAAGACCTGAGAGCTAAACCTTATGAGGGAAAAGCCCCCAAGGGGAAATTTTTTGATGTTACACAAATAATGCTTCAAATGGAGCCATCTTGATAGCGGAATGATAAGAATTATTATAAGCAAATTCTACAAGTGGAAGATAATCCTCCCACTTGTATTGTTGATCCATGCAATGCATTCTCAATAGATCTTCCAATACTTGGTTTACTCTTTCCATCTGACTGTCTGTCTTAGGATGATAATATGAGCTTATGTTCAATTGAGTTCCAAGAGAGGAGAATAAGGTTTTCCAAATCCTTGATGTCATGTGGGTATCCCTATCTAAGATGATCTTCTCAGGAAGACCATGCAACCTAAACAATTCTTGTACAAATTTATGGGCTATCACTGGGACTCCATCTATCAAATTCCTAGGTATGAAATGAGCTACTCTAGTGAGTCTATCTACCACTACTAGAATAACATTATGCCTATTTCTAGACATAGGAAGACCTTGTACAAAATCCATACTAATCATTTGCCATTTCCACTCTGGAATCTCATGAGGATATAGGAGTCTTGCCATGTGATGATGTTTTGCTTTCACCCTCTGGCATTCTAAACATCTTGCTACAAACCATACAACATCTCTCTTCATTCCTTTCTAGAAATATAGTGGTTTTACATCGGCTAGGAGTTTCGTCACTCCAGGATGTCCTGAATATGGTACAGAATGAAGTTATTTCCACACGATATTCCTTAACTTGTCAGAGTTTAGAACATACATTCTTCCTCTGATTCTTAGTAGTCCATCTGGTTCAAAGTAGAATCCATTATACCTTGAATCTTGAGGTTTCTCAAAGAGAGATTGCTTAACCTGCTCATAGTATTCATCTCATTTGGACTTTTGCAACACCTGATTCTTGAAATCAAAATGAATAGAGATCATTGAGGAGATATGTCTCCTTCGGCTTAGGGCATCTGCTAGTCAATTGTCCTTGTCTTTAATGTAATTGATCTCAAAATCATAGTCAGATATCAACTCTAACCATCTCCTCTGATGAGCATTAAGATGGGGTTGGGTAAACAAATACTTAAGGCCTTGATGGTCTGCCCTTAACTCGAAGCATTTCCCAAGAAAATAATGCTACCAAATTTGTAGTGCATGCACAACTATTGTTAGCTTGAGATCATGTGGAGCATAATTTTGTTCATATGTCTTCAATTTTCTAGACTCGTAAGTGATAACTTTCCCTTCTTGCATAAGTACACCACCTAAACCTTCTCTTGAGGCATCGGTGATGACTACAAAAGAACCTTCTAGGTCAAGTACTTTTAGAATTGGTGCCATAGTTATCTTCTCTTTTAGTTGATCAAATGCCTCCTAGTACTTTTCTGACCAATCAGATTTTTTGTCTTTCCTTTGTAGAGAAGTAATGGGGTAGGCAATCCTTGAAAAGTTAGCAACAAACTTTTTGTAACCTGTTAAACCCATAAAACTATGGACCTCATGCACATTTTTTAGTGCAGGCCACTCTAGAATGGCTTTGATCTTTATTGGATCTACTGCAATTCCATCAGTTGAGATTATATGACCCAGGTATTGTACTTCCTTTTGGAAGAAAGTACACTTTGAGAGCTTACCATAAAGCTTATGCTCTCTCAGACGCTAAAGAACAATCTGCAAATGCTAGAGATGTTCTTCCTCATTCTTGGAATAAATCAAAATGTCATCTAGAAATACAAGAACAAACTTATCCACAAATTCTCTGAATACATTGTTCATTATATTCATGAATGTTGTAGGTGCATTCATCAGTCCAAAAGGTAGAATTGTGAATTCATGTCCATATCTTGTTCTAAAGGTTGTTTTGTGGATATCTACAACTTTTAGCCTTAACTAATGGTATCCAGATCGTAAATCAATCTTTGACAACATAGTTGCCCCACACTTTTGATCGAAGAGATCATCAATATGTGGCAATGGATACTTATTCTTTATCATTGCTTTATTAAGCATATGATAGTCTATACACAAGCACAGTGTGCCATCCTTCTTTTTAACGAATACCACTGGTGCTCCCTAGGGTAAAACACTGGGTCTTATCAATCCTTTTGCTAACAACTCCTGTAACTGAACCTTTAATTCCATCAAATCTATTGTAGTCATTCAATAAGGAGCTTTGGATATAGGTTCTGATCATGGAATTATATCTATGGAAAAGTCAAAAGCTCTCTTAGGAGGTAACCTAGGTAATTCATCTAGAAATACATCCTCAAAATCTTGTAGAAAAGGGTACTTCTCCAAATATGATCTTTCTTGATCTATAAATTCCTCTTTTTCCACTCCTTGGATTTTCTAAGATTCGTAATACATTAAGTCATCTTAAAATATGGACTCTTTGTAATCATCCATTTTCTCCATTTTGACTGCAAAGAGTTGACACCCTTTTCGCTTGGCTCTCTTCAACTGTAAGGCAAATATTTTCATTAACTTGATTTCTCTAGAAGTACCTTGCAGAAAAACTCTATTTCCAAGGTTGTCTCAAAATTCTATTGTTCTAGCAAAATAGTCTACCTTAGATCTATGCCTCCATAACCAGTTTATTCCAAGGATGACATCGTAAGATCCTAAGGGGGCTACATAAAGGTTTACTTCAATCAAAAAACTTGGAAGTTCAACCTTATCTTCGAACAAACACTACTCTACCTGAGCTCTTGTCTGGTTAGCATACTCTACTGACCATGATTTTTCATATAACCATCTTTTATAGATATTTTATCTAATAATTCATCTAGAAATACATCCTTAAAATCTCGTAGAAAAGGGTACTTCTCCAAATCTGATCTTTACTTGATCTATAAATTATTCTTCTTCCACTCCTTGGAGTTTTTGAGATTTGTAATACATTAAGTCATCTTGAAAGATGGACTCTTTGTAATCATCCATTTTCTCCATTTTGACTACAAAGAGTTGACACCCTTTCCACTTGGCTCTCTTCAATTGTAAGGCAGATATTTGCCTTAGCTTGACTTGTCTAGAAGTACCTTGCAGAAAAATTCTATTTCCAAGGTCGTATAGGTATTCTACTATTTAGCAAAATAGTCTACCTTAGCTCTATGCCTCCATAACCATCCTTTATTCCAAGGATGACATTGTAAGATCCTAAGGGGGTGTAATGTAGAAAAAGGAGGGCTTGCCGATTCAATGTAAGGTTTAGTTAGATCCTCCTTTCACTACATACATTCAAGGACATTCCATCGAGTAGATCACAATCTTTTGCAAGAGGATTCAGCTACAGGTTGTTTGTCACTTGTAACGAAGAGGAAACTTGGAATTTGTTGATTAATGTGTTCACTTAAGCTTGATTATACTTAAAACCCTAATTATGCAAAATCGTAAGTAAATAGACAAATCTTGACAAATGTTTGCAGACATAGATGTTATATTCAAAGTAGGTACATACTAGACTTCAAGATTCTGGATCCTAAAATGTCGAGGGCTAAAGAGCAAACACCCAAGCCCAGGGAAGGGTTTTCTACATAGATTCTCAGAAGTTATCTGTAACTTATTTCTGTTGTACTAGAGGTTTTCTTCCCTAAAGATTCAAAGGGCTTTAGGGTGGGTGCCCAAGCCTAGGGCCTACTTTTTCCCTTAGATCTATAATTCTGACACTCTGCCACAGACCTCTACAACACCACTTAGCAAGATTCTGCACCTGTCCTCTGCAATCACAAAGAATAGTGTTGGGGTTGTGGTGTTTAGGAGCTTGCCTCAGTCAAGCCCCAGAATGGCATTCAAGCCTTCCAACACCGTTGTTAGATAGAGAGTGTGTGTCCTTGTAGGATAGAGGCAAAAGCAATGATGAAATAGATAATCAAATCACAAATAGATGTCACCTCAGAGGTGTAGCTCTCATAAGAATGAAGATCCTTCACACCATGAGAAGAGCCAAATCTGCAATAATAAACACCACAAGACAAGTCTGCTTTGCAACACAATGAATATTTTGAATGCTCTATGATCACAAATTTGCCAAAATATCAAAATCATGCTCTAGTTCTCTTCTAGTTTACAAATGAAACCATAAACATGCTTATATATGCATTCCTTCTTTAATTTCATAATTCAAACTTGAAATGTCGACAAGAAACACCTCTAACGGTAACATTGTCGTCATCAGAATTTTGGACCTTGCCAAAATAGGGTAGGACTAGGGCACGAGCACCCAAGCCCTGGGTCCTATTTTTGGCAAGGGCTAAGTTCATTAATGTCCCCTAGGTCCCATTTGTCATGGGTTTTTGGGGATTCTTCATCGGGAGTTAAAATGAATATGCAAGATTACTTCTAAGGGACCCAAGAGCTAAACCTTAGGAGGTAAAAGTCCTAGGGGGATGTTTTACAACATAACATTTAGCCCCCACTTTAATGTATGTATGATCTTACAACCAATACATACATTAAAGTGTGGTCAACAAACACATCAAACACAACATGCACTTAGAGCTAAGGTATACACCAATAATAAGAGACTATTTCTAGCCCCTAATCTCAGGTAAGCACTAGAAAACACATCGCAGACATGCAAAACACAAAGAAGACAATTATAGGCACATAAAACATGGAGAAGACTGTAATAGACACACAAAACATAGAGAATACATAAGAGCAGTCACAAAGAATACACTTGATTTTTCTTTTTTTCTTTTTTAATTTTTATATATAAAGATGCAAATGCAGGAAAGTAAAAATGCAACACAAAGCCCCAAAATGTAGGAGGGGCTTTTCGCCATGCTCTTGAGACTACATATGGGGGAGAAGACATGCAATACAAATCTCAAAGTGTAGGAGGGGCATTTCACCACTCTCTTGAGACTATACTTGAGAACAAACATGCAATACAAATCGCAAAGCATAGGAGGGGCATTTTCGCCATGCTCTTAATACTATGCTTGGGAACAAACATGCCATACAAATCTTGAGTGTAGGAGGGGCATTTCGCCACACTCTTGAGACTACACACGGGGGAAACACATGAAAGACACATGGAATACACAAGCGCCGTATAGCATGCCAAAGACATACTATACATCTAAAACACAACAAACAAGGTGATGGAAAGAGCTTATTGCTAAGTTCCCACCATCTCAAACATGTTGCAGACACACCTGATGATTGGGCTTATGCCACACTAAATGCCAAAGACATGGTTAAGGGAGGATAGTCTCAGATCCAACCCCACCTACTCAGAGGAATTTTGAAATAAAAGGATGTGCACTAGCTCAAGAGATACACCATCCCTCCTCATGTAGAGGGCTTTTGAATAAAAGGATATGCATGATATCCCACCTTTGTAGAGGGCTTTTTGATTGCAATATAGATAAAGATGTGCACTCATGCTAGAGATACAACATTCTGCTTTCGTAGAGGGCTTACAAACATGCTTCCTTAGTACCAAAATCATTAGACAAATTACCTTTATATGCCCCCACCTTAAGGTGATTGATGTCATGTACCAATATCAAGCACGTTAAGGTAGAGAGAAAACACACAAGGAAACAAGAGCTCTCTCAAAGCCCATGCCCCCAAGGTGACATGTGCTTCACGATCACTGAATGTTCCCATAAACACGCAATATGCTAAGATAAATATAATGCACGAAAATAATCACATAAAGAGTCAAGGCTATACTACAGGTTTAGAAGCTGAGTATAACCAGGGGGTGATACTACAGACATCTTAGAACCAAGTGTAACCAAGACAAGATTTAGAGTAATCAAAGTGCCTGGAGTAGATGTATTTTTATGAATTTGTTAGAGAAGATAAGACAACATCAAATATCACATGGAATGATTCCACTAGTCAAGCATCAGATATGTATATCAACCTTGTCATCATATATGCACTATGTCCATTTTTTATTCACTTGCTGAAGGGACTCTTGGTCCTTATCAATATTTATTTGTTTTTCATCGTCTTCTAATTAGATAGAACCACTAGAAGAAGGTAAACAATAAAAATGAGAGAAGAGAACAAGTGCCTTAGGGTTTTCACGTAGGAGGGTGCCCCTAGGTCACCAACCGCAATTCTATGCCCCCAAGGCTCGACACACAACAATAAAATAGAGGAGAGGAGCAATATAGAAGAATGATGATACAAATAGAAGAATGGTCACAACAGAGGCAGTCTCCTAGTATCCTTGACCTTACAAGAGTATCAAGGGTTGTCCTAGGAGGCCTAAACAACACATAACACATCACAGTGGGATCACAACATGGAGAGAAGGGTTATAAATACTTACCTAGAGGCACAAGCGTGCTAGGAGTTGTTAGAACTTGTGAGCATCTTAGAAAGATGCTCCATCAAGTTTTGTATGAAGTTTGAGTGGTTCATAGCTGATTGATCATTATTTCTAGAATGTTCATGTGGTACTTGTTTCTCAAGTCCTTGTATATTTGAAATCCTTTTTTGATTATGAGGGGGAGAACCACTGTTATTTCCTACTGATGATAACCACCTTATTCTTTTATGATCTTTTGCTTTATTATTTTGTTGAGTTCATCTATCATAGTGAAATGGGATATTTTCCATTGTAGCCACCTTTTCCTATATCATGATCTCTTGTCTTGGTAGTTCAATTTGTCTTTCTAATGCATTTTGGTTATCTCATGATCCTTGAAGGGATAACAATGGAGGAACCTCAACATAAATACCTTATCCATGTGGACGAGGTAAGTTATCAATCTTTTCCTTATCAACCTCTATTCTAGCAATTATTTCATCATAGTTTAGATAATCCTCTTCTAGTTCATTTGTATTTTGTTTCAACATGTTGTTATTTGTATGCTTAGGGAAGGGATTAGTAAAGATTTGTAAATTATGACTCGAAGGAGCAATTGACTTATTTCCATTATCATTTATCCCAACTACTTATATCACATTCGAATTGATGAGGTCTTGTATTTCATGTTTAAGACACATGCATCATTCAGTATCATGTCCTTGTTGTCAATGATAGTGACAAAAGGCATTAGCATCAAAGTGAGGTCCTTGCATCCTATTACTATCCAATGGTTTAATAGGAGGAAGCTTTAAGAGATTATTGCTCACTTCTTGGTTCATGATAGAATGTAGCGAATCAGATATAGGAGTAAATTGTCTTTGTTGTTGTCGATATAGAAATGGTCCCTTCTTTTGATTAGAGATAGTGGACACTTGAGATGAGTAATTGCTTGAATTTGGTCCATTTATCTTCATAAAATTCTTGTTGTTCCTCTTGAAATTATTTTGAGATGTTCATGTTTGAGCTTGACCACCTTGAGCCAATGAGTTTTGATTCTCAGACTGACTAGATGAAAGTTGATAATCACGAAGAGTTGTGCATAAATGTTGAAGAGTTGTATTTCATCAAGAGGATCTTATGACAGATGTTAGGTTGTAGATTTGTAATAAACACCTTTTGAACATCCTCATCATTCATTTGATATTGAATTTGTGAATAAAGAGCTTGATATAGACTAATAAATTCAGTTAACTTCTTCTCTTTAGGACCTTGCTTACAATGAACTAGATCAATCAATGAAACTTGAGGTCTAATATTTGCTTGAAAATATTCTAAGAATTGGTCAACAAGCTGTGAGAAAGAATGTATTGAGTTAAGAGGTAAAGAGTATAACCATTCTAAAGCTGTATCTTTAAGGGATTGCGGAAAGAGTTTTTCTAACAAATCCTCTTCAAAGAAGAAATCACTACACATAGCTGTGAATGTTTCCACATGAGTATTAGGATCACCTTTACCATTATACTTTTCAAAGCGGGGAGTTTCAAACAAGTATCAAACATTCAAGCTCATAAGATTGCAACAAATAAAGGATTGTGGGCATGGTAGGTTGGTATATTAGGTTGGGAGGAATTTGTCAAGCTTGTCACCTTTCGTTGAAGGGCATTCATACCTTGTATAAGTTGATTCAATAGGGCATCATTAGGGGATGCAGTTTGTTGTGAGGAATTTTAACCAAAATGTTGAGGTGATTGATTATGAGTAGTGACAAGTGGAGGTTGGGAATAAGTGAGTGGTGGGGTTGGACATAATGGTAAGTGGAAGGTGGTTGAGAATAAGTGGAATGAAGAGGTGGTTGAGAGTGATTGCTTATGTAAGAAGTCACCCTAGGTGCTAGGTTTTGATAGTTGAATCCCACAACCTTATCATCTTGTGTGCCATTAGATACTCCAATACTAGTGGTAGCATTACTACAAGCTTGTGCATTAGTAGTAAGGATAGACGATGTAAAAGTGGTCATTCCGGTAATTGGTATAGGTGTCGATACCTGTGTATGATTCGATGATGACATATTACTAATAATATTTGCACATTCAGTCACCAACATAATATTGTCATGCATTATATGAAGAATTCCATGTACTGTGTTAATACCATCTTGTCCTTCTTTTATCAGTTATGAATAACGAGAATAGCAAATCTTCAACTATCCTTTCTTTCTCTACAAATGCTTGAAAGTTGCTAGTTCCTTATCAAGTTTATTTATTTGTTCATCAGGTACATGAGCTATCACCTCAATGGTATCATCAAAATCATGAAATGTTTGCTCTTCCATTGTAGGTGGTATGATATCTTGCAAAGTTTGTGTTTCACCTTTTGTAAAGTATTTATTCAATAGACTCCCCGATGTTCGTACAGTGTTACTATCAGGTGCACTAGAACCCATTAGTTTAATACTTCTTCTTAGAGGGATGTTTCTATTAGGACAATAGGTTATAGCACTCATGCGAAAGCATACAACACTCAATGCACAAAATAGTAAAAGAATCCCAGAACAAGATATGCTTGTTGAAATACACTTAAAATATTTCACTTTTTCCACTAGTTTTTAATGTAAATGGCTAAAAGATGAGGTGTTGTAAGGAAATTGATGAAGGGAAGTGAATTATATCCTTAATATCAGTCCAATAATGCAGCAATATCCTTCACAACACACCTATAATGCAGATCTAGATAAATGACAAGTCAAAATTTAATGAAAATGGAAGTTTTGTAAACCCTAGAAATTAAGGCATGAATATATGTAAATTTATATATGAATGTTTTCTAATCAGATTTGTGATGCAAAACAACTCAGCTTAGATATGAAAATGATGTTAAGGTCTTACAATGCTCAATGCAAGTGCAATTTTAAGAGTGAATGAGTGAAAAATGCTAGTTTTTGTTGAAATTGTCTATGTAAATGCAAAATTTTGAGATACGAATGCAATCACACACGATAATGCAAAAATAAAAAAAATAAGATTTGAATGAGTGCCTAAGATGAGCAATAAAATTTGAAACAAGATTTTAACTACAAACCATAGTTTTGAAATCACTAGGTTATGAGAAAAATGCTAAATTTCAAACAAACCCTAGCAATTTTAACATGAAAATGCAATGTAAAAGATTGTAAGATGATGAATTTCTATAATTTATATCAGATCTGATGTTAAAATCAGAGATTTAATGAAATGCAATGAGATTTATACAAACTATGCCCAAATGCAAGCCCTATAATGTAAAAATTTTCAAATTTTTTTTTTTTTTCAAAATTTTTCAAGATCTATGGATGTAAAATGATGTAAAATAATATGTATGAATGCAAATCTGATGTATAACAGTCAAAAAGATGTAATTCTTAGAAAAACATGGGTTCACCAAAATGTAATGTAGAAAATGGAAGGTTTGTTGATTCAATGTAAGGTCTAGTTAGATCCTCCTTTCACTACATACATTCAAGGACATTCAACCGAGTAGAATCACAATATTTTGCAAGTGGATTTAGCTATAGGTTGTTTGTCATTTGAAATAGAGAGGAAACTTGAAATTTTCTAATAAATGTGTTCACTTAATCTTGATTATGCTTAAAACCCTAATTATGCAAAATCATAAATAAATGGACGAATCCTGACAAATGTTCTATTATCCTCAAATTCAGCTACACTCAATCTGTGGGATAACCCCTATGAAACTTGTCCATTTCGTAGCCCACATAATCTAAGCATGCAAAATGAGGTGAATCACATTTGCCCTCGTGTGTGGTCCCCCATCTTTGGAACGCCCTTCCAAGCATTGACCTATGAACCAGTTCCTCAAAATTTGCAAAACAAATCAAGTTGCATATTTCACTTTTGAGAGTTAAAATTTTTTTTGTTGGTGCATGGTCATCATTTTTTACCACCCTCACATCTTAAAGGAAAATTTCTTGTTGTAATGTCGACAAATTTTGTCGACCCTACATGTCATTCTTCCTAGTTGCACAGGCGACAAAATTTGCCAACCTTGCAACTTCAAGTTCACACGAGTGCCATTAATGCAGCTCATTAATGGAATTTTGGGGGTTTAAAAGTGTTTTTGTTATTCTATTTTTATTGTTATCTTTTCTCTTTTTCCCTCATAATTCCTCTACACCCTCAAGGAGGTCGTGTGTCTTCTAGTGCGCGGTCTGTGAGTGGATCGATCAACCATTTCTAGCTGGGGTTTCGTTGTTCTTGCTTTTCTCGTTGAATATGTTTTTCTTTTCTTTTCTTCATTTATCTACAATTGTTAACTTTAGGGTTTTTGTTGTTCTACGTCTTTCACTAGTTATTGTTTGGATCTATTTGTGTCTCTTTGTAATAACTAGGTCTTTGTCTAAATTTGTATTTTGTTCCCATTGTCTATAGAAAGCTAAACCCTAGTTTTGTTAACCCTAGGCCTTGACCATGGTTTGTCGATAGGTGTATGATAATCCTACATTGCCTACATGAGGGGGTTTGAAATTTTGAGTTTGCTATGTCAAATTTTCATGGATGATGACATCTTTTGTCGTCAGAGTACCCAAGTCTCACTTATTGATCAATGGTTTTTACCGCCGATTTGTTAGACTATCATACCTATGCGAAGTCAACAAAATTCACCATCATAACATCCGTTATGTTGAATAAGGTTTAAAACCTTTAACCTCACTTGAATGTTTATTTCCCATGTAGGGTCAGCAAAATTCACTAACATTACACTTTGTGTATGTTTAATCTCTTTTCACGGTCAGAGAATTTTGCTAACCTTACCTTCCTTAGTGGCCAATTACCTTGTAGTAAAACTTTGTTTTATCCATTAAGTTGTTTTACCACTATGAATGGACGATGAATTTCATTGACACTTCAAGTATTTTGTTTTACTTATATGCACAGTCAGCGAATTTCTCTGACCTTGCAAGAACTTTGATAAGTCCTTTACCTGTAGGATCAGCCATATTCACCAACCATGTAGTCACTTCAAAAACTTTACATTTTACAGTATCGACAAAATTTGTCGAAGTCACACTTGCAAATTTTTCCACTTGCAAATAACCTTCCACATTCAGGGGCACTAAATTTTAGCTCCATTACACTTATTTTTGCATAATTTCTCTAACATTGGGAAATTTTCTCTTTTCGACCAATTGCCTACTTTGGCTTAGTTTTTTGCCTCCATCGCGCTCTAGCCCCTCAAATCTCATGCAATTGCTCAAAATTGCCCCATCATTGTAGTTTCCAATCAAACAAATTTTCCTAACATTGCAAAAACCCTAAATTTTGTGTTGCAGTCTCTTATGTATGTTTTTCGAGATCCGCTTTTCAAATAAGGATAATTGTGCTTTAGATGATAGATCCCTCTTTGAGAAAGTCAAAATCCATGAAGTATAAATACTAAGGAGTCTTTCTGGTGACCTTGGTAACCTCCAATGTGGATGAAATAAAGGATACTAAGACTGGTTATGTTGATATGGCTGAGTTTATAGAAAGAACCAAACAACAACCACTCAATCAAGCCATGAGGCATATAGTGGAAAGTATTATTCAATTAGTAGTTGCCTTCCCTATAGCTATGCACAATCCTAAATTTTTTATTCAAGTGGTGGCGCACTACAATAGAGATAACCAGAGTGTCAGTGATTCCAATGGGAATGTAATCATGAGGTTGGATGCAAAATTCTTCGACAAAGCTTTCATCTGTCCTAGCATTGATGCATATGCAGATATTGATTTTGATTATGCACAAAAGAAATATGACAAAGATCTTGAATCTACTAAAAAGGTGGTCAACAACAAGTGGTTGAAGACTACAAGGCCAAATTTGTCAAGATAGCCTAAGAACTTTCCTCATAGTGACTTCATTGAAGAAGTCGGTGATTTGATCACTCTTCTTAGTAGAGTGAGAGTTTTGCCTACATCTTCTACCTTCCATGAATGGATGTATCTATACATCAGGATCATAATGAGGAAGCAACATATATTTTGGGGATTTCAAATCAGTAATGCCATTCATGAACAACGAACGAAGGTGCACAATTCATTTAAGTTCTATATGACATCATATCTTGTCTATGTTGTTACTTCAATGAGAAACTTTCTTGGATTAACATTAGAGGGAGATATGAGAGTAGTTCTAGTTTATCAGTATTATCCTCAGATAAATCTTGATGGAAGTATTCATCACTTCAGAAGAGTTAATTATGCTTTCTTTGCTACTTTCTTGTGTTTATTTGATTCTCAATTGGAAAAGAAGAGGGTTTCTAATGAAGCATGGTAAGAAGTGAGTAAATATGGTTGCTTATACCTTCAATTTCCCATGTTAACTTATTTGAGAGTTGGTTGTTTCATGGGGTATCCTTACATGCTTTCAAGGTACCCTAGTGATAAGATTGTGTTGATAGAACTATGTAGACAAATCATGGCAATGCACAGTAAACAGACGGAGTCTAATAAACTATGTTTAAGATTTGCTATTGAAATTGGCCAATATTCTATTTCTACGTCTCCAAAGGCTAAAGTTATAGATTCTAAAATGTAATTTGTCATAATGAAATTTTACAAGAAAAGAGCCAATTTTGATTATAGAAGGGTAAAGGATAAAATAAAAAAGAGATCTTTAACCCATGTACACATAATTGAGGATGTTTGGGCAGATTTGAGGATAGAGGAAGAGATAAGGAAAATGGATTATTACTAGTTGACTTTGAGTCAAATTGAAGAACTTGACTTGGTAGATATTCCTAAGGGCACAGTTGATTATGGTGATATCTTGGATCCCACCTATGTGATGGATAACATTGTAGACTCTCCTTTATCATCCATACAATGGTTAAAGAAAGAGGTAACTTCTATCTGAAAAAGGTTTCAACTAATTCTAGCTAACACAAATGTATGGTTGGAAGGAAAAGGAATTCATTTGAAAGACTTTGTAACTAGGTCAGAGGAGGAAACCCAAGATCCGACTGGTAAAAACACAGAGTTGAGAACAAAGAATAAGAGTGATGTGCCAAGTTCAAGCAAAAATGCTAAGCCTAAAATCAAATTTGTTTCAAAAGATGGAAAGGCTAAGACAGTTGCTGAAGAGTCGTCTATTGAAAAACCATCTTCAGAGGAATGAGAAGAAATTGATCAAGAGGAAGGGCAAGAAGAGCATGAAGAACCTGAAATGTCTCCTCATGAGAACATTTCAAAGGAGCCACATGTTTCTTCTTCCCTAGATACTTTGCCAGTTTCTACTGCTATTCCCACCATCACAGTCATTCCTGTTGCCTCAATCAATATTCCATCTCCTGGGTTGATTCAATCTATGTATTCATCTCCTTCCTCTAGGACCATTTTTGATAGTCCTAAGAAAAATTTGGAAACTGTTTTTGGTTCTTCCTCATCTTTGCCAAGTTTGTCTTCACCTTCATTTGATATAAATACTCAATCTGATTTTGAGAAAATCATGACTGATTCTGGGCAAGTTCCAAATGTTAATATTCCTGGTGTTGTTTTCACTAATACTTCATCTATTGTAACTTCAACTTTTGTGAATGGAGTTTCTCTAACACAAACAATGGCAACTGGTTTAGATGCAAGCTTGTCTACACTTCCCCCTTGGCTCTCATCTCATACCCAAAAGAGGAAGAAATAAGCCATCTCTCTAGACGTCTTTGACTTTGAGCAATTAGCACCCACCAAGACCAAGACTAAGAAGAAGCCAAAGACTCTATAGGATATTTGAAGACAAGGGTTACATATATGCAAAGGTAGCTTAACCACCTCCTGATAAATTCATTGAGGAAGTAGATATCAATGATTACTCTATCTCAAGAGTTGAATTAGGAAAGATCACTCATGAAAGTGCCAAGGCAAATGCTCAATATACATTGAATTCTCTTATTGTAAAATTTGATGAGGTGAAAAAGATGAAAGATCATTATAAAGCTAAAGTAGAACAATTGACTTCGGTACTCTAAAAGATCACTCTATCTTCTGAATAAGTTAAACCTGTGGCTATAACTATTAATGATTTAGTTATTCGAAAGGCTGAAAAAGTTAATGCAAGAGGCAGAGTAGTAGGTGAGTTCTTGGATAGAATGATTCAACAAGGATCACAACTTTTGAAAACCTCTGTGGAAAGAATGGAGAAGATGGAAAGTATAAGGGCAAATTTAGATAAAGTTGTTGATACTTTCTCTCAAGAGTAGCAAGATTTGGAATGCAGTTTGTAGGATTGGGTGAAAATGAAGAAACTCAAATTGAGATCATTCACAATAGAGAGATGTTTGTGGAAGTCAAAGAAACTATCATACATAGAGTAAGTGTCATCAAGGAATTAATTAAATATTTGCATAGTGCTCATGAAGTTAGTGAAGATAATGATGTGAATCTTGTTAACAAGATTGAAGAATTTCCTTGCAAGTTGCTTGATGACAACCAAAAGTTTCTTTCTGCAGATGCAATGATACAGGAATTCAACAACATGATTCAGAAGGAATTTAAGGATCAAGCCTTTTTAGTGGTTTCAATGGATAAGTTGTTAGATATTCACCTGACTTTGGACAATCTCAAAGTGTTCATGGGAAGGCATGAAAAAGATCGTCACACCATGAAGGATTCAATAATAAGGGCCCTTGCCATCTCCAAACATACTTTGGGACCAGATACTAATGAAGTGCAATCAGTGATGAAGAAGTATGAAGATTTCATGGAGAAGGAAGGTGGAGAAAGTTGAACGCGCCTTAGTTTATTTTTCAATATTTTCATGCTTTATGTTTTTTGTTCCAGACATATTTACATGTATTTTTCAAATATGTAATTGCATGTAAAAATAGAGAAGTCCTAAATAAATTTGAACTTTTGTGTTGAATAAGTCAAATTAGGTTTACTTTTCCTAGATTAGCTCTGAACTCTTCTCTATATATATGAGGGAGTTCTTTTGTATATGCTAACCTTTAATCTTTGAAGCGAAGCTCTGCCATTTTTTGAAGCATATTTAAATCTGTGTTGAAAGTGCAAATCAAGAATTTATCAATAAAAGAAGCAGATTATCTCCAAACTTTGTTTTGGGAATACATTTGTTGTATAAAAGAGTGTTCTTACATCTCTCTAATCGTATTATCTTGAAGTTGATTTATGAGTAAGGTATCATTTCACTATTGAAGGGAAATCAGATTTAATATTGGTAAACTTTTTGTTATCATATTATCTTTGGATTTATATGTTTTTTCTATATGAATCTGGTTGAGAGTTTGCAAACTTTGTGCTACAATTATAATGTATATTCTTGTGAATCTTTGGTGTTACTAGTTGATAGACTTTGAGCTACAACTTGTTGCATTTGTTACTTTGTGGAATCATCTTTGGAATAACTTGGATTCTTTGAGTTGGAAGTTATTGCTCTTATTAGTGCAATCTTAATTGTGATATGCATTGAGAGACTTTGGGCTACATCACATCTCATTCTTGTTAACTTTGGAATCATTATGGAAAGTGGTAGAAGACTTTGTGCTTTTGTAGATTTTCTAAGTTACTATTATTTGTTGGTATCATTCCTGTTATTCTTACATCTAACGGAATTGGGTATTGGTTATTATTGCTCCAACTAGTGTTATTTATTTCCTTATTTGTTGTGATCATTAAGGTCATTATTGTAATTTGTTTCCCTCTTTCTAAAAGAAGAGAATATGCTAATGGAAACACCCCTATGGATAGTTGTAGTGTAAATAAGCATAGTTTAATTCCTAGTTGATTTAAGTTAGCAATAAGAAGGGAGCCTCCCCTTTCTGATAGGAGAGATTTAATCTCATCATACTGTGGTTGATATAACCATTTTGTTCTCAATTAGTTGACGATAAAATATTCACCGAACATGCTTACAGACAAAGATGTTATATTCAGAGTAGATACATACCAAACTTTGAGACTCTTAATCCTAAAATGTGAGGGGTTAAAGATTAGGTGCCCAAGTCCAGGGTAGGGTTTTCTATAGAGACTCCCAGAAGTTGTCTGTAACTTGTTTCTGTTGTTCCAGAGGTTTTCTTCCTTGAAGATCCAAAAGCCTTTGGAGTGGGTGCCCAAGCATAGGTCCTATTTTTTCCCTTAGATATGTAATTCTAACACTCTGCCATAGACCTCTACAACTCCACTTTGTAAGATTCGACACCTGTTATCTGCAATCACAAATAATGGGGTTGGGGGTTGTGGTGTTTAGGAACTTGCCTCAGTTAAGCCCTGTAATGGCATTCAAACCTTCCAACACCATTGTTAGATTGAGAGTGCATGTCCTTGTAGGACAGAGGCAAAATAAAAGATGAAATAGATAAAACAAATCACAAATAGATGTCGCCTTGTTGGTGTAGTTCTCATAAGAACGAAGATCCTTCACACCATGAGAAGAAGCCAAATCTGTAATAACAAATGCATGAAGACAAGTCTACTCTACAACACAATGAATATTTTGAATGCTCTATGATCACAAATTTGCCAAAGTATCAAAATCATGTTCTAGTTCTCTTCTAGTTTACAAATAAAACCCTAAACATGCTTATATATGCATTCCTGCTTTAATTTCATAATTCAAACTTGAAATGCCGACAAGGAACACCTCTAATAGTAACATTGTCATCATCAGAATTTGGGACCCTACCAAAATAGGGTAGGACTAGGGTGCGAGCGCCCAAGCCCTGGGTCCTATTTTTGGAAAGGGCTAAGTTCATTAATGTCCCCTAGGCCCCATTTGTCATGGGTTTTCAAGGATTCTTCATCAGGAGTTAAAATGAATATGCAAGATTACTTCTAAGGGACTCGGGAGCTAAACCTTAGGAGGTAAAAGTCCTAGGGGGGACATTTTACGATATAAAAGGGGGCTACATAAAGGTTTACTTTAGTCAAAAAGTGTAGAAGTTTAACCTTAACTTTGAACAAACACTGCTCTACCTAAGCTCTTGTCTGGTTAGCATACTCTACTGACCATGATTTTTCCATATAACCATCTTTTCTAGATATTTTATCTAATCCTTTTGGTGAAATATAGCATTTAGTGGGACCAGTGTCTATTAAAACTAAAATTTGAACACCAAACAAAGTGCCTGTAATTTCAATTGGAGTAATCTGATACTCTACCTATTGGTTATCTAGTGCTTTATACGGTAGACCATGCAGGACACCATTGAGTTGGGATCAGATAGAGGACAGAGTTGCCATTGGTCCAGATCTAGTTCAGGATATGGAGCAACAGGTCACATTGATTAGGCAGAGGTTATAGGAGGCACAGGATAGACAGAAGAAGTATGCCGATGCTAAGAGAACTGATCAGAGCTTCTCAATGGGTGATAGGGTATTCCTTAGAGTGCGGCCACACAAGAGTCCAATCCATTATGGAAAGGGCTCTAAGCTCGCACCACGGTTTGTAGGACCCTTTGAGATTTTGGAGTGGATAGGACCAGTTGCCTATCATCTAGCATTGCCACCTAGCCTGTCACGTATCCACAATGTCTTTCATATTTCTATTTTGAGGCGATATATATCTGATTTATCTCACGTACTAGATTGGAGTGCTCTACAGGTAGAGGTGGATGGGCAATTGGATTTGGAGCCAATTCGCATATTGGCTTGTCAGGCGTCGGGCCTTTAAGGTCGAGAGTTGGACCAGGTTAGGGTCCAGTGGGATCGTTATGATGAGGTCACAATGACTTGGGGGGATGCAGCTAGTTTGAGGGCACTCTATCCTCACCTTTTTGACGACTTCCAGGAGGAAGTTTAGTCTTAGGGGGGAGGATGTGAGGTCGATTATTTTACCTTATTTTGATCATTATGCATTTTAGTTGATGACATTATCATACTTTTAGTGACTATGATTTCATTATGCAGACCTGATTTTATCTCCTGATTATGATAGGACATTGATTAGACATATGTGATTTGATTTGATTAGATTTGATGATATTTTGTGATTCGACATATGAGATATATTAGATGATGTTTTGTGATGAGATTCTAGTTATGTATGTGATGTGGACTATTTGACATGTGATTGAAAAATACAGTTTAATTTAAAATTATGTATTGATGATTGTTGTTGTATTCTATGGCTTGAATTTAATTCCAGTTGCTTTGGTTATGATTATCATGATATGATTGACACTTGATCGAGATGTGTAGGTTTTACATTTCCTAGCCATGAAAAATTAGAGGTAGAATTCACACTATGTTATTCCCTGTAAAACCGATCCATTCCCAAGAGGGATAAGGATCACATTGAATTTGAATGTTGATTTAAGTGCTTGATTTAATTTTATTATTTTGGCCTTAGAACCCTTTGTTTAAATTAATTAATATTGAGTGTTGTATAATTTTTTATTTGACTTACACCACTTGGTATTTGTTTTATTTTTTGAGGCCATTGAAAGTGGATTTATGACCCTTTTGTGAACCTTAGTGTCCCAAAAGTTACCCTAAGTGGTTACCCATGGGTCTAGGGTCAAGTTTGACTAACTAACTCTTGGATTAACTCACTTTTGGTCACTCTAAACTATGATTTAGTCAAAGTGACGAAATTTGAATTTAGGGAAGGTGGGAGATGAGTCATGCCTTAGGAAAGACTCATTTCCCTTCCCAAAGTTTGGGAATCCTTTCCCAAGGAAGACTTGGGAGGTCTCCAAGACTCCCAAGTGTGTGGGAGCTTCCTCCAAGACTGTCACATACGTGTGAGAGCATCTTGGAGGGAGATGGCTCTTTGAGAGAATAAGAGGATGCCATATGGCATCCCTTATCCTCTTGAAGGTTTGAGTGGGAATGCCACCTCACCACTTGTCCTCTCACATATGTGTGAGAGCACAAGTGGATAAGGTGAGGATTAAGAGGGAATTGGAGGATGACACTTGTCACCCTCACACTTCCTCTGCCTTGCAGGTGGCATTGGAGGAGGAAGGAGGAGGTGACAAGTGTCACCTTCTCATTCCTCAAGGCCAAATTGATGGCCTATATTATCTCCTTTTGTTGAGGAGTGTGGGGTTCTTGTATTTTTGAGTTTTCTTCTATTTTAGAGGAATTTGGGGGAAAGTTGGAGGAATTCTTGGAGATTGGAAGGTTTGGGAAAGCTTGGAGCTCTTCACCAAATGTGCTTCCATTATAGGGATTTGAAGGTAAGCCTCTTAAACTTTGTTTCTTCACCCTTGCTTATTTAATGTGTTGTGTTGTAGATTCTAGTTGTTTTGTTGTTTGCATTATTTTTGTGTGGGATGGGAGTATGGTGAGAGCACCTCCATTGGAGGTAATGCTCAACTTGTTTGGGTAGGGGAAAGGAACCTCCTTGAGGTCACTCCCACATTGGGTTATTTATGCCTTGAGGGCTTTTATTTGTTGAGAAGATTTTTGAATGGCAAGAGTGCCATGGAGATTATTTTTGTGATTTGTGGAGAGTGGTGGTTTTGAAGATTTGTTTTGGCTTAAGGCCATGAGTTTGGTATTTTATCATTTGGGTGGCCTTTGAAGTAGAGGGGTCCATTCCCTACCCTCATCAAACTCATTTTCATGAGTTTAGTTATGTGTTATCCTTGGGGTTGTTTTCTTGTGTTGATATGGTTGATTTTGTTGTGGAGTGTTGTACCTGTGTAAATCCCTACCTCCCTAGCTCGGGGGTGACCCACTTACGGGACTACTGTAGGGAGGAGGGCATTTCAAAGTGGTTGGGTTGTTCTTCTTTTGGTTGTATTTATTTGCAGGTTTTGAGTGAAGAAATGGAGTTGTTGTGGAGCTCATTTTAGGTGGCTTAGTAGTATTTTTATTGGCTGTTGAAGCCATGGCCATTGTGGCCTTATTGTATTTTATCTTTGTAAAAGTTTGTCAAGATATTTTGCCATGGGGATGGCTGTATTAAATGTTGTATGAGAAATAATCTTGTTATTTTAGTAGGTGTTGTTTGTTCTCTAAGAGGGAGTTTATAGTTTCATGAAATGCATGAGAAAATATTTTTGTTGCTGCCAAGATTTTTCCCTTCAAAAAAAAATTATATATAAGTGTTGTTATATGGAATGTATTTTGAACAAGAAAGGGAAAAATTGAGATTTGTTATCTGTTTGTGTTTGAAAGTTCCACTGTATTAGTCATTGTTGGACAAAAAGCAAAATTTAGACTAAAATGTATTTTCTATCTTGTATACTTCTTCAAAAAAATATATAGAATTAATTATGTACATTTATGCTAAAAAAGGGGGGGGGGGGGGTTCTGTTGATTCATCCCATGTTTAAACCTGCAAGTTAGCATTCTGATATAGAGCACAGTATGAGAAGATAAGGGAAATGTGTATTTATATATTCATACATATATATACAGATTTATATGTTTGCATAGGAATATATATACACTTGGCTGTTTTATTATTTAAAAAAAAAAAGAATATCTAGCTTACTATCTTTTTTTTGTACATATGCTGTGATTTATAAGAAAATACAGGAATAATTTAGTTGTTGTCTATAATATAATAAACAGTCACACTTCTATTTATATATATACATATATATATATATATAATGATATATATATATATATACAAGTGTACAGTATATATTTATAGTTATGTCAAAGTAGAAAATATGACTTTTCTATGTTATTTTAGACATACTGTGAACTTACCTCTAAGTGTATATATATACTTATATATATATATATATACTTATATATATATATATATATACATATATTATGTATATATATAAATATATACAAATATTTATTAGATGATATACAGTTGGTATCCAGCAAAAAAAAGATATATAGAGGGTTTTTAGATTGTGGATGGACTGTATATATTTTAGTTTTGAGTTCGAAATAAAACAAAAAAAAAAATTAATAGATTGGACTGTAGGTTGTAGCGCCCACAGTCCCATTAAACTTAAACCACAAGGGGTGTGGGGTGGGAGGCGAAGCCTCCACCCACACCCACGAGTGTAGTTGGAGGCTCCGCCTCCCATCCCACACCCCCTAACCACTGAGACTCCCGTGACCACACCGCGCCACTCCCCAAACCCCAACCCTCTGCTAGGCCTTGCTCCATGGACCTCCCACTCCTTGGCTGCCATACACCACCACAGTGGCCTCCAAAACCGCCGGTCTGTCCACTGCGACCTTCCCCCACTGTTTCCACTCTTCAAACCCTCCACTGAATCTCCAATACCTCCCACGCCCCCCTCACAGTTCATCTGCCGCTGTCAGTCCCATGTCTATTTAACTTGCTTCAAATGTAGAATACACACAGTTAGTGATGATATTTATATCTCACAAAAATATATAACACACTTAAATCTATAACAGCAATCTTGACCGGATGTGCTTACCTCCATGGATCTTGGCCTCCATTGCTAGTCCAAAACCCTAACCTGCAAGTTTGGAGGCAAACAAAACAAAGAAGAAGATCAAATTGTTAGAAAAGTTAGGGCAACTCATAGAAGGAAACAATAGAATAAACATTTAGGGTTCTCTTCTTTTGAAAACTTAGTGTTATTATTCAATTAGGGCTTTCTATTTTAGAAAACAATATTTCTTTTTTTTTATTTTGAGAGAAGTGGTGTGAGGATATTGAGTTTTATTTAATTTGAAATCCTCTATTCTATTTTGTCCTTATTTTTTTATTCTTGTGCTCTTCAATTTGGGTTTTTCTTCAAATAGAGAATTTACTTCTTTAGTTCATTACTTTTTGTATTATAAATTTACTTATATAATTTCGTTTACCTTGGAGGTAAATTTTATTCTATTTGGGAAAAAATTTTATTCCCTTGATTTAAATTCATCTTAGTTGAGATATTAATTTCTATTCTTCCCTAGCCGGATTTGACGTTTTATTTATTATTTATTTTTATTTTTATTTTTTTTTTACGGAAGGAGTATTTTAACCTCCTACCTCCTCGTTATTCTGAGTTTGTTAATAAATGTAATTGGTGAAATTATATTTATTAATGGACTCAATTTTGAAATCCAATTTAACGTCTACTACTATTTTATTATTTTATTTTAAATCATTTTAAAATGGTTGTCAAGTTTAATTTAAATTTTATTCTTAAATTTTATTTAATCCCTTCTTAATGTTTATTTTAAAATTTATTTTGCATTTATTAAAAACGCGTTATGCTATCAAATTTTTCCTAGATTTCTAGGGTTTTAATTTTGCATTATTTTATTAAATTTCTTAATCTTGCCATTGTATTACTTAACCACTTTTTGATTTCTTTTTAAACTTGAGTTAAGTTAGGGCTCGTTGCTGGCGAAATCATCTTCACCTAGGAAACTTAGGGTATAGATTTGAATCAATCTAACCCTAGAAGCGACACACTTCGTGTCACATACCCCCTAGATGGCTATCATCATTGCGGTTACGTTGACATGTTTACGCCTTATGCGTATTGCCACTGAGCACGCAGACGCGTGCAAGGGGGTTCCTAGAGATAGGTAGAAAAGTTTTTCGTAGTTCATGTCATGACCACATGGCAAATGTGGACATGACACATGTGTTGTGTGTCATGACCACATGAGAAATGCGGGCATGACAAAAACTAAAATTGGAACACCAAACAAAGTACCTGTAATTTCAATTGGAATAATCTGATACTCTGCCTATCAGTTATCTAGTGCTGCATGGATTCTCTGTTGGAAAGCCATCTATTGAGATGGTAATGGATTTCCTTGTGGTTGCATTCCTTGTGTCTTTTTAGGACACTAATTAGCATAATGGTCACCTCCACATGAAAAACACCCCCAGGAGGTCCTCACCTTTCAAAAGGCTATCATATGTTGTCTCCGTTCTTCTTGGGGTTATTGTTGCCATTTTTCTTGTCACCTCTAGACTCATTATGATTGTTTCAAAATCCCTTATCACCCTTATTTTTTAAGTTCTACATGTCACTCTTTTTCTTGAACGTTTGGGAAGATTGTGACTAGTTGAACTTTTTGTGGTTCTTTTCCCAATAAGTAGCTATGGACTTTAGCTTCTTTTCTTTCTTAATGGATTTTTCATAGACTTGGTTCATAGTAGTGGGACCATGAACATCTACCTCACCTCCTATTTGGGCATTTAACCCCATGGTGAACTTCCTTATACGGAACCTTTCATCCTGTTGGTATTGAGGAACATACTTAAGGAGATGAGAAAACTTCTCCCAATACTCATTTACTGATGAGTCACCTTGTCTCAAGTTCTGGAAATCCATGAGTTCCTGCTCAAAGTATAGTTGTGATAACCATCTTTGCTTGAAGAGTTCTACAAACTTATACCATGTTAGACTTAGTAAACTCAATCCCAATTCCATCTTTTTATTCATTCACCAACTGGATGCTTCTCTAGACAATTGATATGCTCCCCATACCGCCTTGGTTATTTCTGAATAGTTCCTAATTTCAAAATATTTTTCCATTTTTTGAGTCATGCCTCCATGTCATCTTCACTCACAGTTCCATCAAATTTAGGGGGTGTAACCTTCTTCATGTCCTTGGACAATTTGAGGGCCAAATGGTTCCTCTTTTCCTCATTTGGTCTTGACTCCAAAATATTTTACCCATGCTCACTCTAGGTGGTACTTTCATGATGGTTTTAATCCTCACCTTCATGAGACGCTTCTTGCTCAGTTCTACTTTGACCTCTAACCTCTTGCTCTAGGTTACCAATTGTCGCTCTTGTTTCATTAAGCATTGCAAGAATTTGGTCCTATTTTGCATCAATGTTACCAAAAGGTTGTCCTACCCCCTGACTACCCCCAATATTGGTTCTGGTTTGAACCATGATGAAATTCTACTTCTCCTAAAGTTTCCTTGTTAAGAATTCAATTAGTTTTTCCAAAACAATTGAATTCATTCATAAGCATAAATCAATTGTCATTTATACAATCTTTAAACAAAAGAGAGATTTTTGCTAAAATTCCAAAATTGTATTATAATATATGTGGATTACATAGTATGCTCATTTATTACAAATTTTGTCATCTTGGGACTTTAGGTCATTGTCAAAAAGGGAAATCTCCTTAGTTTCATCCCCATCCTTGAAGACTACCAAACTAGACCTGGAAGATGGATGTACTCGTAGGTACTCATCCATAACTTCTTGACTAATAATAGGGGCATTAGGAATACATCCAAACGGTAAATCCATATGTACCAAAGTTTTGACTAGTTCAACCTTAGGAATATGTACAATGGCCTTTGTTGCTTTATCCTTCTACATCTTCTCCTGCTTGATACGCTTAATAGTGTCAGTGAAGGTCTCAGAGTCAGCTAACCATGCACCTTCAATGTAACTAATATTGTTTAAGAGTTTCACTTTTGAGGCTCAATCCTCTTTAGCCTTTAGGTAACGTTCATTTCCTATTACCTTCTTCCTTGGTGTTTGTCTTGTTCTTACCATTATGGCAAAAGAACATTTAAATATTAGCAATTGTTAATGTTTGAAGAAAAAAATTTAGCGGTGAGCTCATAGGTCCATGTATTGAAATCAGTAGCTCTGATACCATATGTAACATGCCTTCCTGTAATACTCGAATAGACTCAAGAATTTACAAGAAAGTAAATTAACATAACAAGGTAAACATGAGTGAGAAAATTGTTTTTTTAACATATTTTTTGCATAATCACAAATGAATAAAAGTATATCTTTTATGAATATTTCAACCTTGGAATTACATCATAATCAAAATAGAATCATAGTGAATCCATTTCACTTTACATTTACTAATATTTTGCACATGGCATAAAGAATAGTTTTACATAAGTTAGACTATCATAAGTCTTGTCATGAAGTATACTGCATTTGGAATATTGATATCTATCTTCACAAGTCTTGGCTTGTCTTTTTCTTGGGAGGGAGAGCATCATCCAAGTGCTTTACCTCCAACAATAGACTGGCGGTCCCCCGCACACCTTCCTTCCTAGAAATTGCCCTACCCTTTACGAAGAGTATAGATATAAGGAACCAACAAGTTTTTTCCATCTGAGTTTCTAGTGTTGTGTCCTACATAACCAACATGGTCATACAACTATAGATTCCTTCTAATTGAGTATGACACTACTAGATGGTCATGCAAATCTGGATCACAGTGAACTGACTAATGCATGTAGAGACGAATCCATTACTTTGGCCAAAGTTTTAATATAAATAGATGTTTATAATAAACATAGTCGTGTGTTCACACACCTCTAACTCAACTTGGAGACTATCTCATCCTATAGTTTGACTTTCTTCACTTAGTATCTCTAGACAAAAATTTGTCTCTACCATATTCAATTCTAGTTAATCTGACTTAGAATAAATCATATTTCTAGGGTATACATACAATATCTGGTTTTAGGTAATTCTAACCTTTCAAAGAGTCCCTCTTTGCATACTCGCAATTTCTAGGGTCTATGACCTCCTATCATTCTGTCCACCAACTATAATATCAAACATCATTTCTGCAATAAAACAGGTTTTGACTCTATCATAGAATCACTTAAATTTGTTAAAGTACACTTAGACTCTATCTAGCCCTGTGTTTTTCTTGACCATTCAACATCGACCAATATGTAAAGTAATGTCATATTCATCATAAGGGTTATAAGTTTCCTAAACCCCTCAGGTTATGATTTTAGAGTTTAACCTCTCTAACCAAATGCATAGAAATATTAATACCCTTGTTTTATAAAATTAATAACATATATGCATAACATGACAGAACATGGGAACAAATGCCTCTAGTCTTCCCTAGACCACTAGACATTGATCAAATTCACTTTGCACATAACATGAATAATCATAGTATACAAATTATACCCTCATTCATATAATATCTTAGTGTACACTTTCATTTTTATAACTAGTCATTTGACTAAGTTAAATCCTTCAACCCTTTTAGGTTTAATTCACAAGAAATAGTTAAATACTTATGACCTTTGGTCATCTTAAGTCTTTCGACTTCCAATTTAGGATAGGTATGAACTCATACATAATATCCTTGTTGGCAAGAGACACTGTTATGAAGAAGACTTGAATGTTGTCATTGATGGCAACAAGGCAAAGAGGATACATCAGCATGATAAGAAGACATCATTCTAGAAGATCGGCTTAGATTGGCAACAAGGCACAAAAGTATTCAAGTTGGGAAGACCAAAATGACTAAGTATGGACAATATGCAGAGTAAGGGACAGAAAGTGAATCAGTATGCCTTAGTAGATGGAGACCTACAAATGTAGTTTAGGTATGATGACTCATAGTTATTTGATGATGATTTATTCCAGTGTTCAAGTCATGATTTCCTCCAGAAGTCATTTGGAGAAAATGTTCTGGATGAATAGAGGTAAGACAGGAAATGTGTACAGTGCAAAGTAAATTGGTCCGCATTCCTCCGTAAATGCATATTTTGTTCTGCAGTTCTAAGGTAACTAAGAGACATGGCATGACTACCTAAATCTAGGATTATAGCTCTTGAAGTTCAACAAATCACATTCTACAAGCTTTCTAGTATCGACTTCCAGTTTGATAGTATTTCTCTGTGACAGTGCAACAATTCCAAGATTCACATTTTGACATACAAGTTTATTTGGTCATGTGGATCTAAATGCTTGTTAAGAGGTCAGCAATTATTGTTGGATATGATTTATTAAGTCTCTCGAGGTCCGCAATATGGGCTATGATATGATAGATGAAGTGACCAAGTATGTTCTTAAGGAACAAGCCGACAAGCATGGTAGATCCTTATGCGAAGAAGTTATAGTACCTAGATAATTAATCTAATGGATTATATGATTGGGTCCGACCTATGTGAAGACTTGTACAGATTTGTTTGAGTCCACAATGTAGATTGTAAACAAGATCAAGCCGACATAGTACATCTTCTTGTTTGCACATTTCAGGTTTAGCTTGCTAACCCGATTGAGAGATATTTATCTTGCCGTGGATATATATCCAATGAATTTTGATGTGGTGTCATGAAGTATTGTGTGAAGAGGTATTTTTGTGTGTAAAGCATGCGAAGATAAGTGAACAACTAGCAGAAGAAGAGAAATCTTATCTTTGAATAAGAGTAGAGCAGCGAAACTAGGCAGATAGAGATGAAGAGTGTTGAATCAATTTTTTTGTGCTTCATAGGAGATGTAACCATGCATGGATAGATGCAATATGAGTAGCTAAAATTGGCAGTGATCCATTCTTCCTTTCTCTTTCTTTCTCTAGGCAATGAGCTTGTTTTGGCAGCGAGCCTTTCTTGCAATGAGCATTTCTCAGGGTAGTGAGCCCTAAGGCAGTGAGGCTGATTGTAATCCAGTATTGTGCTATAATAATATATTATGAGCTAACACTTGCCATGTTTTTTCCCTTTTTAGGTTTTCCACGTAAAAATCCTAGTGTTCATGTGTTATGTCTGTGTGGTTGCTATTTTTATGCTTACTCTATTTTCAGATTATTAGTTTTAGAAATTGGATTAACAAACTTGTTAAGAAGTGGTGTTGTGGAATACTGATTCACCCCCCTCTCAGTATTCCTTACTATCAAAAATTGGTATCAGAACAAGGTTCCTTGGAAGAAGCCTAATAGCTTGAGGAAGATCTGGGAGAGTTCACTCATGGCAGCCAGGAGATTTGAAAATGTCTCAAACTTTAATGAACTAGAAACAACTCTTATTGATCTTGAAAGATCTAAAGTAGAAATTAGGGATCTGTAGGACAACATGAAAGAAGCTGATGAATGTATCTTTAAATTAAAAGAACAAGTCAAGAAATTCAAAGAAAAATACAAAGAGGTGTGTGATCAATTGATATCAGCAAATGAAACCCTAAATGATTTGGAAGTGGAAGTAGTGGAAAGAGAAAAGGTAGAAGAAAATCTGAATCTAATGGTAAAAATCAAGTCAGAAGACTGTGTCAAACTTGAAAAAGAAATTGTGAGCCTAAAAGCAGACTTGGAAAAAGCCAAGAGCTATGAAGAAAAGTTTAAGATAAGTTCTGCAAAGCTTGATGAGATGATTGCTAGTCAAAAGCATTTGGGGGACAAGCAAGGATTAGGATTTGAGAAAGGGGAAAGTTTAAAATCTAGTTGAAAACAAACACTAAGTTAAAACAAAACAAAGGGAACCAGTTTAGAAATCAAAGAAGAAGACCTAGAAGACCTCTGGTAAGGCAGCCTAATGCTCAAAGGTATCCATCTTTCAATGGCCACTGTTTCAAATGCAATAAGTTTGGTCATAAAGCTACTCAATGTAGAAGTAGAGTAAACTAAAATGTTCCATCATTCTCTAGTCATTGTTTCAACTACAACAAAATTGGTCACAAATCAAGTGAATGCAGAAATTTGGTAAGAAACGGTTCCTACAATGCAAGGAATAGTTAATCATTCAATGGAAAGTGTTTTGCATGCAATAGATTTAGACATGTGGCTAATCAATGCAGATCAAATCCGATCAATAGAAGGAATAAAAGACAAAGGAATGTGGTATGCTACAATTGCAACAAGTATGGACATATTGCTAGAGTCTGTAGAAGTAAAAATGTGAAAAGAAACTACCATACTGAAAACAAGAAAACAAAGCAAAGGAATGATAAAGGAAAAGAAAAGGTTGATTTGGTTGAAACCAAGAAAGAAATGGGCAAGGTTTGGGTTAAGAAAGATGTTGACAATGTGATGCAGAGTGAGGACACAGCAGAAACACACACAAAATAATCCCTTCTGTCAATATCAGCAAGAACATACAAATGTCTCACCGAAATCTTCTTTTCATCAGCCACACCTTATACCATCGGGTCACTCAAGAATTATTCCACCGATGTACCACTCACACTGATGACTTATCACTATTGCTTAGACTTCCTACCATCGGCATGGCTTTCTTCTCATCTTTCGATAATAAGACTCATATCGATAAACTCTCCATTGGTGACACTTTCAGTTGTCACCCCGATTGGCAAGAACATATACTATCGACCTCACAATATTTCGTTCACCTGATTCTTTTCTTATGCCGATGTGCTTTCTATCGGTGACACTCTGCCTTCGTTGTGACTCCCTATACTTGTCTCGATGGGTTCTCTTCACGTCGATGACTTCGTCTTGTATATGCAATTCCTGACCTTCTACCGCTGATCTCCCATTGCATCTTCATTTACTTTGACCATCACAGCCAGTCACCCATTGTATCTTTCAAAATGTATGTTGAAATGTATATTCTGACATACATTCTTCAACATACATTTATTGACTTACTGAGCCAGTTCTCCTCCTTGCTATCACCAGTCATCCCATGTATCTTTAGACAAACATCCATCTAATATACAAGTGAGCTACCACCTCGGCTAGTCATCCTTTGCATCTTATGCAATGTATATTTTCATTGCATCTTCACAACATATAGTAGCTATATGCAATTTCAGTATACTCACAAACTGACGCACACATACAATGGTGATATATTCACAAATTGTCTATGACATACATTGGGCGTATACACACAAAATGTATATCCTCAAACAATTTCGACAGACACAAGAGTTAACACAGAATATGTTTTAGCGATATATACAAACAACGGACCCTCACATGCAATTGTGGGATATACACAGAATATGCACAGATACATTAGCGATATACACACTATTTGTATATTTCAACGAACAATCCCAAACTTAGCCCGAAGGGACTCTTACATGCACATTTTGTCTGACGATATACACAAGGTGATACCTAGATACAATAGCAATATACACAAAGAAAGTACCTTCATATAATTTTGATATATACAGGAAATGTATATTCATCAAACAACCTAAACTTGACCAAACAAGACTTTTTATACATATCACTTTCCACAGTGTATACATAGAATGAAGCTTGCATGTAAGTGCGATATATTCATAGACTATCTCTGACATACATTTCATGTATATACATCAAGTGTATATTTGAATTTTCCCACTGATGATGAAACAAATAAAATAGAAACTATTTTACAAGTCTATTCCACTGGTTTCACAGAAATCCACTAGTGAAATGAATTTAATCGTGCATTGCGGCACAGAATAACTAAAATTAAAATACAACGGTTCTATACAAATAATAAATAGAACAATTCGATTTACCAAGATTTCACACAGGATTCAAAATTTACAAAACATAATTTGCAGAATTTTTCTATTCTTTCGTTCCAACTTCTTACATTTGATCAGTTCCAGAAAAAGAAAGAAAAATGAAAAACAACGACTTTCTTGTCCATCTCTCCCTGTTTTTGTTAACCCCGTCACCTCTATTTTTGGGATTTTGAATTTTTCAATGATTATTAACAGAAACCCTAATTAATCCCATGACATCTATTTTGCATAAGACAGCAAAACACCTAATGATAAGACACATTGGTTTAACCCTTTACATAGCCCAACATGTCTAAAATGTTAAATTTGATGTTTACCAATAGGAAAAGCCAACATAAAATGTTACATGTGACTTAGACATATAAATGCTACATAGTAACATGAAATGTCTAATCCTTATTAAAACCTTATTGTGCATATTTATCCTGTTGAAGGGGTGCTCCTACACCATACTCCCCGGGAGAAGAGATCTCAAGCCCCTTTAAGATTAGAGTTTGGAGGTCTGCACCATGGTTTGTGATCTGATCTGTAGTCATCCAAACAGCCTCTGAATCCGGTTTTCCTTGCCAAGCCACCAAATACTCTAGGTATGCTATATTCCGTGTCTTCTTTATCACTCTTGAGTCTAAGATATTCTTTAACATTGGTGGATCATGCTTAGGAATATCATCATTTGCTACATCTTATAATGGTTTTTGTTCTACATCTGCTTGTTGTTTGTATGGTGTTAGATCATAGACATTGAAAATAGGTGATAATCCAAGATCAGAAGGAAGTTGGATCTCATATGCATTATGTCCATACTTCTTGAAAATCTGACATGGTCCAATCTTCCTCTACATTAACTTGGTATATTTACCTTTTGGGAGCCTCTCCTTCTTTAGTTTTACCCACAACAAATCTCCAACATCAAACTGTAAATCCCTCTTCTTCTTGTCAGCATATGTTTTGTACTTTAATGTAGTTTGGTGAAGTTGGTTCTTGACCTGATCATGTACTTCTTTGATGGCTGAAGCAAAAGCTTCACCATCTGCACTAATAGGCTCTCCTGTAGGGAGATCTCTTAGTTCTAGGATACCCCTTGGATGAATTCCATACACCACCTGAAAAGGTGACTTTCCTGTACTCCTATTAATGGTGTCATTATAGGAAAATTCTACCTGTGGTAGGATGTTATCCCACTTCTCTCCATGCTGCCTGGTCAAACATCTAAGCAGGTTACCCAATGAACGGTTAACTACTTTAGTCTGTCCATCAGTCTGAGGATGGTAGGTTGATGAGAAGGATAAGTTGGTTCCAAGCTTTTTCTAAAGAGTCCTCCAAAAGTGGCCAATAAACTTCACATCCCTATCTGATACTATGTTCAATGGCAAACCATGTATCCTCACTATCTCTTTGAAAAACAAATTAGCAACATATGAAGCATCACAAGTGGTTTTACATGGCAAGAAATGTGCCATGTCTCCCACTCGTCTCCAAGTACCCTACATCAATAAAATGACGTCTCCACTTTTATTCTTTTTCTACGTTTCATTTTTTTTGTTGTTTTCACACAAGCTTAGTGGATTCTTATTCCTATGGACTTCAAACATCAATACTAGTGCTTACAGTAATATATATACATTAAGCTATAAACCTATAAGTAATATATAAACAGTAGGCCATTTTAAATGTTACAAGTAAGCTATAAACTTAAACTTTACCAGTTCTCTTGTTTTGAAAGTTCAATGTCATGATATTTTTAGTTTAATGTTAGCATATTAATAAATTAATAAAATTATCAAATTCAATGATCTGAGGAGAGAATGTGTTGCGTAGATAGAAACCTGGTGTAGGTCCACGTCCTTTGAGGCCAAACCTACATGTTCTTTTTTCCTCGTGCATATTCGTTGGGGTTGCAGTTCGGTTCTAAGTGGGTGTTTCGCTCAGTGGGGGGAAATCTTTGGCAATTAGGGGGTGTTTTTACTTTGTTTTTCCTACGTATTCTTTCTTCTAGTGCCATTTTAGAGTGAGGTTTTTTCTTTGTTGTGGGCTGGTGGTTTGGTGGCGGGATATTTTGATTATGGTGGAGCTTCAAGTTTCTACCAATTTGGTGGTGGCTGGAGGTAGTGGGTCTTAGAATGGCTCTTCATTGGGTATGCATGCACAACATTCAGAGTTGTTTTATTTGGGGGAGGGCCCCAAATTGAAGAAATTGAATGGCTATTTGCCCAGAAGCTGGGATCATCTAATTTTGGTCATCTCTCCTGAATCGATTGTTGAGGATGTTTCTTATTAGAGAAGACATGTTATATTCTACAAATTTCTCAGAATCTGTATTCCTCTGTCATCTTTGGAAGCTTGGATTAGGTGTTTGTGGTAGGTTGAGGGAGACATGGAGCTTATGTTGGTTGTGAATAGTTATTTTTTGGTTGTTTTTTTCTAATTTCACTGATAGGAATTGGGTTTTTGAGGGAGGACCTACTTTTATAATCATGTAGGATTGTTTATCAAACCCTAGCATATATGTTTTAATTCAGTTGAAAAATTTCTTTCAAGGGTTCCTATTTGGATTTGCTTGTTGTGGCTTCCCTTGGAGTTTTGGAGAGAAGATATTTTACAATGGATTATTGCTCTTCTTGGAAAGCTTGTTGCAATTACTCAACAAACCCTGGAAAAAAAGGTCATTTCTTTTTCTCATATTTGTGTGGATATATATTTTAGTAATCCTTTGTTGGATTCTCTAGAAATTTGTCTTGGCTCTTTTTTTTGGGTTCAATAGCTCGATTATGAATCCCTTCCTTTTCGTTGTCAGATTTGTCATGAGTATGGACATCTTCAGCGGTAATGTCCTAGGGTAAATAAAGCTCCTCATTCTAATAATTCCCCCTCTTCTTTGGCACTGAAAGTAGTTAAAGAAGACAAAGGGAAATCTTCCATGATGGATGGTGATTTGGATAAGGAAGGTTTTGTGCTAGTTAAGTCTTTGGCTAAGGGATGTGGTTAGAAGAGATCTTTAAAGGATAGGCAGACTGATGAGGGATTTAATCGGTTTGAGGTGTTGGACAATTTGGCCTTGGAGGAAGGAATTCTGATAGATGTGACTTATGGTGCTTCTAGTATGGGTACTGATGTTGTGTAGGAATGGGGACCCGATCATGATCATTAATTTTTACATGGCACGCATGATCATCTGGGGTCCCCCAATGGTCCTATGTAGGATGATGATGATATTGTTTTGGTAGATTTGGCTAAGGAGGGGCTAGCTTTTGGAAAGAGCAAGGGGTCTTCTCTGGCCTTGGGGGTGCAACAATGCCCCCTTAAGAAGGGTCCATGTAAGTTCTCTTCTAAAATTGGCCGCAAGAAGGATCTTGAGAAGATTAAACTTACCGAAGATTTGACTGTGGAATCTAGGTCTGTTAAACCTATTGATGTTCACTTTTCCCAATCTCCTCCATGATTATTCTCTCCTGGAATGTAAGGGTTTTGAATAGCACCTCCCATCAAAAGGTTATTCATGATTTGGTGCAGTTCACTCTCTAGACATCTTTTGTGTTCAGGAGACTAAGCTTTCAGTCGACTTCATGCTTCAGTGTGCTTCTCATATCTGGTGTTTTGGTCAGTGTCAATGCATTGGTTCTCGGGGATACTCTAGAGGTTTGTCTCTTTTTTGGGATCCAAGAAAGATTGCTCCACTTTGGTGGATTTATAGTCATTCCACTATCTCCATAGTTGCCTCCACTTCAGAATTAAATGAGACTATTTTGATTACTAATGTTTATGCTTCAACTAATATTCATGGAAAAATTTAGATTTGGGCTCATATTAGGTATGTCAGATCATGTACCCCATATCTTCCTTGGGTCTTAGCCGATGATTTCAATTCTGTGTCGAGTTTGGAGGAGAAAAGAGGTGGGTTGCCTAGATTGGGTCCTACTTCTAATCTTTTTTGGGTGAATGTGGATTCTCTCACTTTAATTAATGTTAAGCCTTCTAATGGATTTTTCACTCAAAATAATAGACGGAGTGGAGAGGAAGTGATTTATGAATGGCTGGATAGATTTCTTGTATCCTATTTTTGGGTGGGGGCAGCTTGGTTACTAGTTCTGAGATTCTTGACTAGAGGAGTTCGGATCCTTGGCCAATTAAATTTTAAGTAACTTCTTTTACTGTTCCTTAGAATCCTCCTTTTAAGTTTTAGCTCAGGTGGCTTAGGGATTCTTCCCTATATGATCTAATGGCCCAGTGGTGGAAAGATGGAGGCCCTGTTTATGGTACAACTATGTACTCCTTTGTTAAGAAACTACAATATGTCAAATATCACCTTAAGAGATGGAATAGGTGTGTTTTGGCAACCTTCAAGCTATGAAGAGGAATGCTCAGGCATGCCTTGATGAGATTACTCACCAAATTTAGGATTATGGTTTCTCGAATGCTTTAAGAAGAGTTGAGTCCCAAGTTGTGAGAGAAGTGGAGGAGTGGGAGCTCCAAGAGGAGATTTTCTAGAAACAAAAGGCTCATATTGATTGGCTTCAAGAAGGGGATAGGAATTACACTTTCTTCCATCATTCTGTGTAAGCTCATCATAATAGGAGTTATATTTCCTCTCTGGTTAATTCTGAAGGTCTTCACATTTCTTCTCTACAGGCTTTTTCTTGGGAGGCTAGATAGTTTTATTCTACTCTTTTTTTTTAAGATTCTCCTCCTATTGAAGACAAGGAGAATTTGATCCTTGCTTGCATTCCTTCCCAGATCACTAATGAGATGAATAATTTTGTCATTCATCCAATTTCTTTGTCTGAATTGGAAGAGGTTGTTTTTGGGATGAATAAGGGTAAAGCTTTTTGTCCTGATGGATTTCTTATTAATTTATTTCAAGAATTTTGGTTATTATAAATCTGGATTTGTTAGAGGTTGCCTAGGAATCTCTTCATAGTAAACTAATGCTTTGAGCCTTGAATTCTACTTTCCTTGTTCTCATTCCTAAAAAGGAAGGTGTTGACTAGCTTGAATTTTTTAGACCTATTGCTCTTTGTAATGTGGCGTACAATATTATTACCAAATTGATTGCAGAGAGGCTTAAAGTTTGTCTTCCTTCTATGATCTCTAAGGAGCAAAGGGATTTTGTAGCTAGTAGACAAATCTTGGATGGGGTGGTGGTTGCCTCTGAAGTCATTCACTTTATAGCAACTTTTAAGGAGAAATGTATGTTCATCAAGTTGGACATGGCCAAAGCTTATGCTAGAGTTAAATGGCATTTTTTGCAGAGAATTCTCTTAGGCTTTGGTTTTAGTCCAGACTGGGTCAGTTGGACTATGAGTTGTGTTACCTCTTCTTCTTTCTCTATTATTATGAATGGGGAACCTTCTGAGCTTTCTAGGGCCTCCAGGGGTCTTCGTCGAGGGGATCCCCTTTCCCCCTATCTATTTATTATTATGGTTGAGCGTCTAGGTAGATTTCTTAAGTCTTGAGTTTCCCAAGGCATGATTCAAGGTTGGAGTTGGGGCAATGGGCTGCCAAAGCTTCCTCATCTTCAGTTTGTTGATGACACTACTCTTATGGGGATGACTCATCTTCAGGAAGCTGAATATTTTAGGCAGGCACTGGATACCTACCTAGCTTCTTCGAGTCAGAAAGTCAATGAGCATAAGTCATCTATCTTATTTTTTAATACTCCTCAAGCTATTCAATGGCAGATTGCAAATATTTTGAGGTTTCAGATAGGGTCTCTTTCCTTTGTCTATTTGGGTATTCCTCTTGTTGTTGGTAGGCAACCCAAGTCTTCCTAGCAGAAGTTACTTGATAAATTGAGTAGTAAGGTCACTCATTGGACTCATTGTTGGTTATCTACTACTACACGAGTGACTCGTCTGAAGTCTTTTATCTAGGCTCTCCCTATTTACAGGTGTTTTGTTCAAGCTACTCCTATGTATTTCCTTAGGGAATTTGATGCCCTCGTACACCAATTTCTTTGGAGTGGTAACTTCCAGACTGTTAAGATGAGTCTTGTTAAGTGGGAAATTATGTGCAGACCAATGAAAGAGGGGGGCCTTGGTTTACGATCTAGTATTTTGAATGGGCAAGCTCTCGTAGCCAAGTTATATTGGCACTGGTGTACTAGTCATCATCATCTTTGGGCCCGTATTCTCACCCATAAGTATCTTAAAGATGTTGATACTTTTGATGTTCCTCACTTCCCTTTGGAGGGAAGGGGATCTATGATCTGGCATACTCTGAAAATGGGGGCTCTATAAACACAAAAACCATGCACAGCCTCCACAAGGACCCCTATGATGATCCAAATCCTTGTCACGTACATGTAAGCATGAAATAATATCCTTTAAGAAGTAAACCTCTTGATGATGTGTCCTCTTTCTTGTCTTGTGTTATTTCCTATTTGTTGATTTCTCTCTCTCCCCGTTTGTGACACTTTCCGACACTTGTTGCGACATTTGTCAACTTGCATTTTTTGAGCTTTCAACCTTCCTCCTAAGCCTTGTGAGTGTTTTGTAGGTAAGTTTTCACCTTTCCCCTATGTTTTTCATCCTATGCACCCCTAGAAGCCTTATAGAGGTCCCTCTATCCATCTCCCACTTTCAATTTTTAGTTCCACTCAACCAATCCAAATCTCCCCCTATTATTTCTAGATCTTCCTCAGGAGATCTTGTAGAAGCAAGTGGAGATTTGGATTCTTGCACATGACTGACCTATTTTTGTTGGCAGAACCCCTCCTTTTCTTCTCTTCTTTCATCTCCCAACCTGCTTTTCTTCAAAAGACCATGTCCAACTCAGATCTCCCATAGGCGACCCAAGGTCACTCCCTGAGTGACCCATGGTCACCCAAGGGTGACCCTACCATTTTCACAGCCATGGAAAAACTTGAGTTTCTCACTCATTTTAGCTCTATTTTTGCCTGTTTTTCTTCCAGTTTGAATGATTTTTGATGCCTAATATGGAGTTGACTATTTCATGCACCCCCACATGCATAATTAGCTCCATTTGATCTCAAATTAACTCTTCAATCAATCTCATGCATTCCCTCATCTCCAATTCCTCTTCAATGATAAGCTATAATTGAATTATCAATCCATAGTTAGTTGAGTTCACGAGGTAATCAACCTTGTTAAATCCCCAATCATCCTTGTTAACTCTTCAATCAAATGAGTTAACTTCTCAATCAATCCCATTCCTCAAACCTATAAATACCCCCTTCCCTCAATCACAAAGGGAGGCAAATTCATTGTACACACATATCTTGCCAATTTTTTCTCTCCAGCTTAGCATTCAAATGCTCTCATAGGACAAAGGTGTCTTTTGCTTTATTTGTTCAACCAGTCATCGTTACGCTACTTCATTCTATGCCATTGTGCTCAACCAAAGCTCTCATTGAGCTCATTCAAGCTTCATCAAAGATTCTTTTTGCTTCTTTGTGTCATTTTATCATCCAAAGGATCTCCCACTGCTACAAAAGGACCCAAGGTTGCTAATATCAAGGATTTGTGAGGGTAGTGGAATCACACAAATCTTTGTTTCTATCAGGTTCCTTCATTGCTTTGTTCAAATTATAGTAATTAGAAAACCAAATTTGCTCTTGGGAACAGTAAAACATTACTTTTTCCTTGATAATTAGATCTTGCATGTTAGAATAGCTGTTTTCATATTTCTAGATCTAGATTATTAGAAGAAGCAATTTCCTTTTCTTAGATTAGATTACTTCAAAACTATCAAAAACCCAAAAATGTAGATTAAGATTGCATTAGGAAAAATCATATTAGATTACATACATATTTCGCTTTCATAGATTAAAAGCACATTTAATTTCCAAAATACTAAAAAAGTACAAAAAAATGTTTTGCATATCATTTAGTTTTGCATGCATATAGAAACCCTAGAATAAACAAACTTGCAAAACCCTCAATACCATCATGAGGTAACCATGGTTAAATGATTCAATCAAACCCTCAATACCATCATGAGGTAAAAACAAGTCAAAACATAGTCAAACCCTAGGTCAAAACCCTACATCTAGTTAAGGTTAGTAATCACACAACTATCTCCATCTTGGCTCATGAATGTACCTAGGAGTGAGAGGAGAGTGGGTGAGGGCTATCCGTGACGAGATTGATGAGATTAATCCAAGACTACAACAAGAAACATTTGTTCTACCACAAGGAGACCCATTCATCCTCTTATTGTTAGAAGAAACTAGACAAACCAGATATAGCGAGAACTCATCCAACACATAGAGAGACAAGAAGACATAAATGAACAAAACCACTTACCCACATAGAGGTAGAATCTAAGAAACCCCAATAGGAGAAGAGAAACTAGTGACCCTTCAGGTCATGGGGTTATCTCAACTACAACTTCAATCGAACAAAATATTCAACTTAGTACACAACAACAAAGGCCACAAAACCCGTCAACCCCTCTCCACGAAGTCTAGCTCTCCAATGAGCTAGACCCCCATCATGTCTCGTCTCCTCTCAACTGGCTATTTCCACATGAGTGAGAGTGACATGATGGATCACCTTGTGGAAAGGAGGGAAGGGTCCATGTGCATGCCAAAATCTGACCTGATATCCCCAAGCAACAGGAGTCATATTTTTTAGCATACATATTTTGGTGAACCCAACATGAAGTCTGGAATCTTTTGGTTTTGTAGTTTGTGTTCCCATTTCAAACATTTCAAAACATTTAGCAAAAGCTTCAAACATTCTTTCACTACTCTTCATAGTCGCTTTAGCTTCTATCGCTTACTCCATTATCTATTCCATTTATTCTGTGTTGTCCATGGCACCCCTGAATATGACAGAACCTGACTTAAACCAAGGGAACATTCCCTCAAGAGAACCAAAAACTCCTTCCTTTGAAAGGTATGTGTCGTTGCACCTTGATGTAGCAATTACCAACTATTATGACTATGAAGATTCTGATTATGAACAAGTTGAAAAGGAATCCAAGCATTCTCTATCTTTCAACAACCTAGATTGGGAAAACAACCTGGCCATACCAAATGTGCCACATAAAGCCAGAAGGATAAGGTCAGAGATACATCAACTGGAACAACCTTCCATAAGCACATCAAGTAGTCATCTTGATGATGAGGTTAAATGGTTAGAAAAACATCTACAAGAAGCCAAAGATGTTCAAGAGGCATTAAGGATTGCCTTGTGAGAAGAGAAAAAAGAGAACACTACACGTGAAGAAACACATCACCATGAAAATACTTGAAGAGAACATCCTAGAAATGAAGAAACACCTAGAGCTGCAACTCCTGCAAACTTGATCGCAACATTAGTACAAAGAATTAGAGTCTTGGAAGCAGAGCAAGCTTCTCCAGAAAAAAGGTAGAAATCTCATGAATAGGACCAAGGGTCGTCTCAAAATCCCCCCTACCTCAATTATTATTCGCGAAATGCTAGCAACAATACATGTATGAATGGGTATCCTCATGTTCATAACAATCAAACAAATCTGACAATGGGTTATCAAAACCCACCTACAAGGTTATTACTATCAACCCTGCAATCTCAAAGTGCCTTTCTAGGAACATATCTCAAATATTTAAAGGAACCTTTGGACCAAAACATAAGAAGCATGCAACTACCTTAACCATTTCCAGATCTCCTAAAGTTCAAAGGAGAAGGAGATCCAAATTCTCACATTAAAGTATACACCACGGCCATAAGAGAACTCCTCCCTTGGGATGGGGTTGTAGAAAAAATCTTTCTAAAAACTCTTGAAGGCATTGCTTTAGATTGGTATTATCACTTACCAGAAGCTTTAATCCATTCATTCAGATAATTAGTCAGAGAGTTCCTCATGGTGTTTGACATGAACAAACTCATTAAAACAAGGATCAAAGAATTGTTCACAATGAAACAAGAGCCAAATGAATCTATAGCCCACTTTGTCACCCAATGGATGCAAGGCCTTTACTCTTTGACTAGTACTCTGAACATGGATCACCAAGAACTATGCGACCTCTTCTTGCATGCCCTTAATAAAGACATGAGAGAAGATGTTCAAAAATTACCATACAAATTCTATGAAGAGGCATTGGAAAGTGCTTTGAGGATTGACCAAGCTGCAATCGACAGTGGTAGAAAAGTCTATGGTTCAAATGGAAAGTTGATAAAGGAAGACACAGGAAACAATACCCCTGTCATTAAAATCCTTAAAAATAATAGGAGTGCAACCACAAATAGGGTGATAGATCAACCCCCAATCAAGAAGATAAAAGATGATTACAATGGGAGAGATTACTATCCTCCTAACATAAATGCCATAGATTGACCTAGAAACAATGATTACTACCCTCGAGACAATTACCAAAGTTGGAACTGCAACGCAAATGGGAATGAAAATGATGGAAGATATGAAAGACCCCCATATGAGTTCAACCAATTTTGTTCTTTTTATAGAACAAGGGGACACAACATAGAATCTTGTAAGGAATATAATAGATTCATAGCAAGGCTACTAGACCAACAACGTTTGTTCATAGAGATGTTCTTAAACCCACAGGAGGTCATATCAGATAACAAAGATACAAGACAAAATCAAGCTCCAATAGCGCCACAAAACACAATCATGAGAATTTATTAGGACCCATTCCTCACACATAAAGATATAGAAATGACAAACTAAAACACGACAGCACAGAGTAGTAACCCTGAAATCCCACCGTAACTGGGACAAAAAGGAAAAGCTAGGATGATGGGATTAGTCGAGATTACACACAACAAAGAAGAAGAGGAAGACCATGAGGATGAAAATGAGAAAACAGAAGCATATGAAGGTATCATCTCAGTAGTAGAACCAATACCAACTCCAGTCAGACCCTATGAGCTCATAGAAGACTTAAAGAAAACTTATGCTCACATTTCATTCTTTGATTTACTCAGGAACTCCCCTTCACATTGCTCAGCATTACTAAAAGATATAGGTCTAAAATACCTTGACCAAATTACACCACCACCTAGTGAGCAAATCAATCATGTGGATTATGATATCAGCCCACCAAACTTAGAACTCAAGGTTCTAGGATTCTTCTTTGACTTGCAACAAATGTCTTCTGAAGTAGAATTAACAAAAAAAGGAGACCCTGTGCTATATCTTCAAGTATGGATCTATGATACGTACATCAAGTGGACCTTAATCAATGATGGAGCAATAGTTAACATAGTTCCTTTCTCCGTATTAGAGAGAATGGGCTATGGACACACTAATATCACCACCTCACAAGATACTATAAGCAGATATGATAATCTAAAAGTTACCATCATAGGTAAAATTAGCCTTCCAGTGATCTTGGGACCCAAAACCATTCCAACCACTTTCTATGTCATAGATAAAGACACAGGATATAACTTGATTCTTGGAAGGCCATGGATACATAGAATGAAGGTTGTGCCATCCACATTGTTTCAAGAAGCTTGAATCTTACACTTAGGGAAAGTATATGTTACAAAGGGAGATCTGAGGCCTTTCAGCATGTTAAAATCAAACACGCCAAACAAGCGCATAAGTATCCCCATAGACTACGAACTCCCTACCAACAAATTAGCTATCGCTAATCCTACGTCTTAGTCAATATGCATCAAACAAATGGAAATCTCAGAAAAGACCATAAACGCTGCAGAGACCAAAAATTTAGAGAATGAGCCATTACAAAAACAAAAGGAAATGATTCCCAAAGATAAGACTATTGAGCTCATGGAGTTGATTGAGTGAGATGGAACGCTTTAATTTCCCCTAGAGGTACTCATGATCGACATCCAAGAGGCCTATAAACTCTTCCCTTGCATAAGGAGAAGCCTCATAGAATTGAAGGACCAATGTTTCAAACCACTACATTAGATCTGAGAATGTAGACCCACATGCTTTCTTAGATGCTGAGGAAGACATAATAGAAAGTTACACACCATTGTCACTGCTAAGTGAATCATGTGTCCCTGAGACACTAGAAGAAATAAAATTGTATGAACCTCTCACACCAATAGAGGATTCACAGCAACCAGTGATACCTATGGAAGAGGTGCATTCTATTGATAATGATCAACCAATGCTATAGGAATGCTACCTATGATGTTCATGGTATCCAAATTGCAAGAAAAACCAACCACCTCTACCTCGGTTCAATCAAATGAACTTAATGAATGGGAAGCACCTCTAGTACAAATCGAAATGGTCGAAAGACTTCCTAACGAAGATGAAGAAAGTGAAGGTATCTTCCACAAAGTGGAAGATGAGAGGGAGAGTCGATGTTAATGACCCTGTCATTTTTTAAATCCCAAAAAGTTACATAGGATATGCTATGGACTTGAGACCAGAACCTAATGGGAGGACAAGTATAAGATTTGTCCCTCCCGATGGACAAAGGGAGCCACAAACTCCCCTTGAGTTATTCCTAAAAGGAAGAAAGGTATGCGGAAAATGCTTCCTACACTAATCTAATGAGGAGAGATTTATGCAAATTTCTTTCACAGTTATAGATTAAGATGCACATTAACAGAAAATGATAACAATTTCCAAATGCAAACACAAAACTCACAACACAAGATATATGTGGGGAAAACCCTTACAGGTAAAAAACCCCACACTCCAAAGTTACCCAATATATTATTCAAAAATCATGAAGATTACAATATACTTGCACAACAAGCTTGTACAGGAGTATACCCAACCAGAGATCTAGGAGGTAATTCAACATCTAAAAGATTCTACATACAACCTCCATCTCAAGTTCCTGATATATAGGAGATACAATATAGCACACCGCCAATGGTTATTACAAAACCATGAGCTGAAACCACCCAACAGTGGCACCCAAATTATCTCCCAATAAAAAATGCCTCATGATGTACCAAACCACACACCATCACATGTAAATCTCCCCTTTACAGCTCTATTATGTGTTCAACACATTTTTACATTTCTCAAAACTGAAGGTCCAACTTATGGAGGCCATAACTTTTGATCCAGGTGTCCAATTGATGAATCATTTTATGCGTAGGAAAGCTCATGAAGTGCTCTATCACCCTATAACTGGCTTCTCTAGTTATGACACTTTTTAGGCCATTTAGAGAAGTTTTAATATCCAAAAATTGAGTTTGGAACTTTTTCAGCAATTTCAAAAAATAGAAACTTTAATCTCGCTATCCAGATATGATCTTGAGACAAAACTCACTCAAGATGTTCTCTTAGATATTTCGTACCTTCTGGAAAAAATTCAAGGTCAATCCAAGCTCAAATGAAGAACTTACTAAAAATAGTAAGTCTCACTATTTCTCACTCTTTTGGAAACTTTTGGAAACTTTGAAAGTTCCAGACTACTATCCAAGATAATGGGTATCCAAAAAGACCAAAACTGAGAAGAATAGTAAGATTTCAAAGTTGCAAGGTTGAGACACCTTTCCTAACATTCTCCCACTTGTTGAACACCTTGCAAGAGCAAAGGGAGTATTAACACCATGATTTAATTACTAGGGGCTATGAGGCCCATAAACTCTGAACACCATCTAAACTTTTCTGTGCTCATAGGTTTTGTCAAGGAATCTGCAACATTCATCAAAGTTTCAAATTTTTCCAAGTTTACCTTCCCATCCTCCACCATGTCACAAACAAAATGGTATTGGATATCAATATGCTTAGTCCTTGCGTGGAAAGTAGGATTCTTCATCAAACATATGGCACTCTGACTATCAAAACAAATAGTAATTTTCCCTGCATCAAAGCCAACATCAAAGCACAGTCTTTTAAGCCAAATGGCTTCTTTACAAGCATGAGTTGCTGCCATGTACTCAGCTTCAGTAGTGGACAAAGAGACCATAGGCTGCCACTTACTCATCTAACTTATAGCACCACCAAACATAGTGAATACATAAGCACTAGTGGATCTCTTGCTATCAATGTCACCTGCCCAATTTGAATCCACAAATCTGCGAATACAAAGTGAATGTTGAGGTCCTGTAGGATAACCATGATAACATAAGGAATACCCAGAAGTACCCCGCAAATATCTGAACACTCTCTTCACTGCATCCCGATGTGCCCGTCTAGGATTAGCCATAAATCAACTAATGACTCCCATTGCTTGGGCAATGTCTGGTCTTGTGCAAACCATCGCATACATCAAACTACCAACCGCACTAGCATAAGGAACTCTGCTCATATCCTCTATCTTAGAAGGAGACTTTGGACAATCTTCAATAGATAATTTTGTCCCCATTGTAACAAGAATAGTCAAAGGTCTGCAATCCATCATGTTGAATCTCTCCAACATAGTCTTAATATGCTTACTCTGGCCTAACCAAAGTTTTCTATTTACTCTGTCTCTTCTGATTTCCATTCCTAGAATGTATCAAGCTGCCCCTAGATTTTTCATCTCAAACTATGCTGATAACTGAGACTTCAAATCAGAAATCACACTTTTCCCATTCCCAATGAGTAACATATCATCAACATACAATGCAATAATGAGAATGCAATCATTGTTAACCTTGTAGTAAACACAATGATCTGATTTCGATCTCTGAAATCCAATACTCAACACAAAGGCATGAAACCTTTGGTAGCACATCCTAGGAGACTGTTTCAAACCATACAAAGACTTTTTTAACTTGCAAACCAAATTTTCTTTACCTTTCACCACATAGTGCTCTAGCTGTGACATATAGATTTCCTCCTCCAAATCACCATGAAGGAATGTTATTTTCACATCCATCTATTCCACTTCTAGATCATACGTTGTTGCAAGAGATAACATGAACTAAATAGATGTCAACTTTACAACAAGAGAGAAAATCTCACCATAGTCAATTCCCTCCATCTGAGAATACCCCTTTGCAACCAATCTAGCCTTATATTTCTCAACACTACCATCTACACTGAATTTCTTTTTGAACACCCATTTGCATCCAACAGGTTTTTGTCCTTCAGGCAAAGGTACCAAGTCCCAAGTATTATTCTTTTCCAAAGAAGCCATCTCCTCTTCAATGCCCTCCTTCTAGGAACTTGCAACTTCCATACCCATAGCCTCTTTCATAGTTTTAGGCTCATCAATGTTAGAAATCAAAGCAAAAATACAACTGGAATCATGCAATGAATAACCAAACCTATCAAGTTGTTGCCTTATCCATGTGGACCTCCTCAAAGGTTGAGGTTGAGGCTCTTCATCTTCCCCTAAACTTTCAGAGCTACTAGAGCTCTCCTCATTATCAGGTCCAATAGATGTTTTTGGTTCAACTTTCTGAGGGGTGGAAGGAAGCTGAATCACATCATCTTTCTTCTCTTATCTGGCTGTAAGATGACAGAAGAAAGATTGAGCTCTCTAAAGATCACACTTCTGCTATATAGAACTCTCTCAGCTACTAGATCCCAAAGCTTGTACCCTTTCACACCGATGCCATAATTGATGAAGATACACTTTACAGCCTTGTTCTCCAACTTAGACCTCTTCTCCTTAGGCACATGTGCATATGCCTCACAACCAAATACTCGAATGTGTCTTAATGAAGGCATTTTACTAGACCATGCCTCCATATGTGTCTTATCAATGAGCGTTGATGTAGGAGACCTATTAACCAGGTAACAAGCAGTAGCGACAGCTTCAGCCCAAAACTTTTATTCAAGACCAGCTCCACTTAGCATACTATTTGCCCTCTCCATCAACGTTCTGTTCATCCTTTCTACAACTCCATTCTATTGAGGGGTATATGGAGTTGTCTTGTGCCTCTCAATCCCCTGTTCTTTACAGAACTTGTCGAAATCTGCTGAACAATACTCACCACCATTATCAGTCCTCAAACACTTTATCTTTCTATCCTTATGATTCTCTACAAGATCTTTGAACTCTTTGAATCTATTAAAGACTTCATATTTACTTCTAAGGAAATACACCCATGTCCTTCTACTGTAATCATTAATAAATGAAACAAAGTAAATAGATTTTGAAATTGAAGGGACATTAATAGGACCAAACACATCAGAATGAATCAAGTCCAACACCTTAGAAGATTTGTGAGAACTGGAATAAAACTAAACATGGTTTTGTTTTCCATAAATGCAATGTTCACAGAAATTAAACTCAAGGTTACAATCATTCATACCCTCAACAAGATTCTTATTCTTTAGGGTCCTTAAACCCTTTTCACTAATGTGACCGAGCCTTTTGTGCCATAACATTGTCTTCTTAGCTAGAAGTTTCATCTCCATAGAATGAGCACCCTTAGGTACCCAAAAAGCACTACCATCGAAAGTTGATGCAACAGTCTTCTTCACTGCTGGTTCCAATGGTGAGGATGAAGACTCTAAAGCTCTCTTCTTTGAAATAGAGGTACTATTGTACTATACTGTGCATGCATCAAGATGAAAAAGAGTGCCAATCCGAACACCCTTAGCCAACACCATAGATCCTCTAGTCATCTTGCATCCTCCATTCGAGAAAACAACCTGCACACCCACATCATTCAATTTGCTTACAGAAAGAAGGTTTTGTGTCAAACTAGGGATATGCAGAACACCATTGATTCCATTTACTCATCTATCAGGGAATCGAATCAAGACTCTTCCATGGCCAACAATATCTAGGTGAGAATCATCACCCAAGTACACCTTTCCACCATCGTATTCTTCATACTTCAAAAACCAATCCCGATGCGAGGTCATGTGAAACGATGCACCAGAGTCAATAAGCCACACATCCTCATATGCATGTGTTGCCAAAGCAGCGAAAAATGCTTCTCCTTCATCCTAAGAGGACTTGTCAGAATCTGAATCATTATTCTTCTTCTTTTTCTTTTTCTCCTCCTTGCACTCCTTGTAGAAGTGACCAAGTTTGTTGCAGTTCCAACACAGGGCCTTGGACTTTCGAGGAGATTTAGATCTCCCACAGGATTTGGATCTTCCTTTTTCTTCCTTCTTCTTATCCTTTTTCTTTCCCTTCCCTTTAGATCTACCATGAACCTCAAGAGCCTCCTTAACCAATTCGGAAGTCTTTCTCCGCATCTCTTCATACAATAGCAAATAAACCACATCTTTCATCTTGAAGGTGGAAGTGTTACTCCCAATGGCCATAACAAGGTGGTCCCACGAATCTGGTAAGGAACACAGTAATGTCATACATCAATCCTCTTCCTCCATCTTTACACCAATAGAAGTCAATTGGACAATGAGCATATTGAATGTGTTTAGGTGATCAGCGATAGATCCTCCATCTTCCATCTTTAGAGAATACAATTTCTTTCGCAAGAATAGCTTGTTCACTAGGGATTTAGCCTGATAAACATCTCCAAGCTTCTTCCAAAGATCCTTTGCAGTCTTCTCTTCATGGATATTCAAGAGCATTGAATCAGCCAAACAGAGTCTTATCAAACCCTTAGCTTTTTGATTTTTGAGATCCCAATCTTTTTGACACATCACCACTGGTTTCATACCAGATACGGCTTCCCATAAATCCTGATCTACAAGCATGTCCTCCATTTTGAGTTTCCACAACTCAAAATTACTACCATTAAACTTATCTATCTCAAACTTCCTAGATGTGCTTACAATCTCTTACCTACAATAGAAAATCCTCTACACAAGCTCCCACTCAAATGAAGATCAACTCAAAAAACCCTCTACCCAACAACTAGAACCAAAGGTGATCAGGCTCTGATACCAATTGAAAGGAAGCAAGGTATAAGGAAAAAGATTCCTACACTAATCTAACGAGGAGATATTTATGCAAATTTCTTTCACAGTTATAGATTAAGATGCACATTAACAGAAAATGATAACAATTTCCAAATGCAAACACAAAACTCACAACACAAGATATACGTGGGAAAAACCCTTATGGGTAAAAAACCCCACACTCCAAAGCCACCCAATATATTATTCAGAAATCATGAAGATTACAATATACTTGTAGAGCAAGCTTTTACAGGAGTATACCAAACTAGAGATCTAGGAGGTAATTCAATATCTAAAATATTCTACATACAACCTCCATCTCAAGTTCCTGATATATAGGAGATACAATACATCACACCACTAACGGTAATTACAAAACCATGAGCTGAAACCACCCAAAAGTGGTGTCCAAATTATCTCCTAATCAAAAATGCCTCATGATGTGCCAAACCACACACCACCATGTGTAACTCTCCCCTTTATAGCTCTATTATGTGTCCAACACGTTTTTACATTTCCCAAAACCAAAGGTCCAACTTCCAGAGGCCATAACTTTTGATCTGGGTGTCCGATTGACGAACCGTTTTATGCATCAGAAAGCTCATGAAGTGCTCTATCACCCTGTAACAAAATTTTCTACTTATGACAATTTTCAATCCATTTAGAGAAGTCTTAATACCCAAAAATTGAGTTCAAAACTTTTCTAGCAGTTTCAAAAAAATAGAAACTTTAATATCTCGTGATCTAGATATGATATTGAGACAAAACTCACCTGAGATGTTCACTTAGTTATTCTGCACCTTCTAGAAAAAAATTGAGGTCAATCTGAGCTCAAATGAACAACTTACTAAAAATAGTAAGTCTTGCTATTTCTCACTCTCTTGGAAACTTTGAAAGTTCCAGACCACTATCCAAGATAATGGGTATCCAAAAAGACCAAAACTGGGAAGAATAGTAAGATTTCAAAGTTGCAAGGTTGAGACACCTTTCCTAACAATTCCAATTCTTGCAAAGAATCTAAGAGAGACTAGATGTGAAGATCTACATGCAAGAATAGTTCGACCTATTGGTAGAATTATTGAATTGTGATGGAGTCCTATATTGGACCCCTTCACATCAACAAACCTTTCAAGACTTACTTCATCTCACACTGCCAAGAGAAACCACCAAGTTGGTAGCAATAAATTCAAATGAAAAACCCTATAGAATAGGAGAACTTGTTCTAAGAAGAGGTAGCACAAAGAATAAGAAAAGAAGATAAAAAAGAGCTTTTTCGGAAGACTATAAAGGTCCTTACATGATCAAAGAAGATGCTGGAAATGGTGTCTATCTCTTGTGCATACTGGAGGGAGAGGAATTTGGTGAAATAGTCAATGCCTTTCACCTCAAGAAATATTATGTCTAAAAATTAAAAAAAAAATCATAAAACATAAAAATACCAAAAAAATAATTAAAAAATCAAAATGTCAAAAATAATTTGTTTCTTGCATTTCTATATCATTATATTCATCTTGCATTACTCTTAGTGACTTGCTCTTATACTATTTTATTTTTAGTAAGGAGTCTAATGTTGCCTAGATATACGTCATCCTTTTAGAACCTAGAGAATCCCTCATTTCCACAATCGCCATTATCCTCTTATTCATTCCCAGTGATTCTAATCAAAGCCTAGCTCTTAGCTTTACACTAGTCCCAGTCTTAATGAACCAAGATGTTGGGTTAAAAAAAGTCACTATTCAAACCTACAGTGTTCAAAGGAAGCTTGCAAGTAGACCTCCCCAATTCTTCCCTAGTAGTAGAGAAGTCCAACCAGATTACAGAAATTTTAGGTGGCACTCAACCCCTGATCTTTCTTGAACAAAAGTGTCAAGAAGATCAAAACTCTGAAGGAAGCAATCTAATATTCAAATGAATAAAAAATGAGAATTTAGATATCAAAGTACTGCATATCAAAAGTTCCAAAAGTATTCATTTCTTGAAAAGTCAAAATCTGAAAAAAAAAAAAAAAAAAAAAAAAGAGAAAAATCAAGTGAGAGAAATACAAAAAAAAGAGTAAAAGAGAAGATTATTGAATGTCCATACTCTTGGGTGGAGATAAGTCTAAGCTAGAAGCCTCAAGGGTGACATTCTAATAGAGAAAGTAAAAAGAAAGGTACAAAGCACACACACACTAGCTGAGCAAAGACAAGAGTCTAGTAGTCTCTAGAATCATCTTCTACCTAGGGACCCTTGTTCTTTCCTATTTATCCTTCACCGTGGGTCCACCTTGCTTTCCATCTATGATCTAAGTCTAGCGAACACCTATAAAATTTGCTACTTGTCTAAAGTTAAAAGCTTATCAATTTGTCTTATCTAGATAAGGATCAGTGTTTAGCCTTTAGCGAAGTCTAGAAATCATAAATGCTCCATATTCATTCCCACTCCCCACTTGAGTTTTGGGTAGGTGCAAAAAGATGGGGGGGAAAAAAGTGGCCAAATTCTTAAAACTTTTTAAAAAGCCATAACACGAGCACGTTATAACGCTCTCGTGTTATAGCATGCTCGCGTTATGGCTTGGTGTTGCCGAGCCTTTGGCTCGGCAACACAAAACCATAACGCACTTGCACTATAATGTGAGCGCGTTATTGTTTTCTTTATATTTTTTTCTTTTTTGCAAAAGTTTGCCCAATGTTTAAAGGATGAGGGTTTAATGGTTGAAGGATTAGGGTATAAGGCATACTATCGAGGGTAGAGGGTTTAGGGTTGAAGGTTTAAGGGATGAGGGTTGAGGATTTAGGGATGAGGGTTAAGGGATTAGGGTTTAAGGTATAGTGTCGAGGGTAGAGGGTTTAGGGTTTAAGGTTTAAGGGTTGAGGGTTGAGACTTTAGGGATAGGGTTTAGGGTTTAAGTTATAGTGTCGAGGGTTGAGGGTTTAGGGATAGGGTTTAGGATTTAAGTTTTAAGGGTTGAGGATTTAGGGATAGGGTTTAGGGTTTAAGGTTAAATGAGAGACCTAGATGGCTAAGGACGGATGGAGAGGTAGACAAGGAGTGAGTGAGAAACTTAGAGAGGGGACTGAGAAACTTAGAGAGGGGAGAGGTAGACAAGGAGTGATTGAGAAACTTAGAGAGGGGAGAGGTAGAGGTGAAGGGGAGATAGAAGTGAGAGATAGAGAGGTGAGGGGAGAGATAGAATAAAATGAGAAAGTGAAGTTGACAACTTGAGGGAAAGATGGGTAAGGAGGAGGGAGAGAGGTGGAAAGGAAGGGAAATATCTAGAGAGCCCTGAGAGATATACAAGTGAGAGACCAACAATCTAGGGAGAGAGGGGTGGATAAGGGTTGAGGGTTTAAGGGTTGAGGTATTAAGGGTCTAAGGGTTGAGGGATTAGGGTTTAAGGTATAGTGTCGAGGGTTGAACCCTAATCCCTCAACCCTCGACACTATACCTTTAACCCCAAGGTTGAGGGATTAGAGTTTTAAGGTATTGTGTCAAGAGTTGAGGGATTAGGGTTCAACCCTCAACACTATACCTTAAACCCTAATCCCTCAACCCTTAGACCCTTAATACCTCAACCCTTAAACCCTAAAACCTCAACCCTTAAACCCTTAACCCTTATCCACCCCTCTCCTCCCCTATTTGCCTCACCCCCATCTCTCCCCTATCTCTCTCACCCCTCTCTCCCTAGGTTGTAGGTCTCTCACTTGTATATCTCTCAGGGCTCTCTAGATATTTCCCTTCCTCTCCACCTCTCTCCCTCCTTACCCATCTTTCCCTCAAGTTGTCAACTTCACTCTCTCATTTTATTCTATCTCTCCCCTCACCTCTCTATCTCTCATCTCTATCTCTCACTCACCTCTCTACCTCTCCCCTCTCTAGGTCTCTCAGTCATTCCTTGTCTGCCTCGTCATCTGTCCTTAGTCATCTAGGTGTCTCACTTAACCTAAACACTAAACCCTATCCCTAAAGCCTCAATCCTCAACCCTTAAACCTTAAATCCTAAAACCTCTACCCTCAACAATATACCTTATACCCTAATCCCTTAACCCTCAGCCCTAAAGCCTCAACCCTCAACCCTTAAACCTTTAACCATAAACCTTGTCTCTAAACCCTCTACACTCAACACTATGCCTTAAACCATAATCCCTCAACTCTTAAACCCTTAATCCCTCAAACATTAAACCCTTAAACCTTATATACCCTTTACACTTAACCTTGGACGCTCAACCTTGAACATTATCCCTCAACCTTCAAACCTCTACCCTATACCGTATACCCTAAACCCTAATCCTTCAACCCTCAAGCCTCAATCCTCAGCCCTAATCCCTCAACCCTCAACCCTAATTTTGATTTTCTTCCATTGATTCAACATCATTATTTTTTCCCCATTAGAAACCAATTCATTCAGCAACTTGATGCCCATTGGTTGACTTGAACTTCATATTCTGTTAGAAAAAGGGCATCTTTTATTTGTATCAATGTTGGTATTCATAAGCTAAAGAGCATTGATATTTTTCACACCCTGTTCTTTGAAATATCTTAACCTTAGAATATGACTTGGATATGTACTTGAACACAACAAAATCTCCAATCTCCAACCCATGATGATTCATAAAAATTTCCCAACCCTGCCTAAATTCTAGTTTATTTATTGTATACCCTCAACCCTAATCCCTCATCCCTAAACCCTAAATGCTATTCCTATTCCTAAACCCTCAACTCTCAACATTAAACCCTAATTTGTCAACCCTAAACCCTAATCCCTTAACCCTAAATGCTCAACACTATCCCTAAACCCTCAACCCTAAACCCTCAACCCTAAACCCTATCCCTAAACCCTCAACCCTGAACCCTATCCCTAAACCCTAAATATATGTTTCTTACTATCCACCCCACACTTAGGGGAGGTATATTGTTATGAAATAGGAAAATAATCTCCCATTGTTTACTAGCTCTATCCACAAGAACTACTAAATTTTTTTCTCTTGGTAATTGTAGAGGACATTCACCTATTTTTGGGAACTCCTGCATTCCCAAACCATTACAAAAACTAAGTTATTTTAACCCAATAAATAGTTGATTGCATTGAATTAATACTCTACTATATTAAAGCTTAGCATTCACACAAATACAGATGTTCATATTATAGAAGACTACATTATATTAGACTATTAGAGATCCCTCAGAAAAATGTAATAACCAAACTGCTTTGCCTTATGTTAGCTTACAATTAAACCCATTCTTTTTGACACTCTTCTCTTAATAAAGTAAGAGTAATAAGAATAGAAGCCAGAGAATTTGATCTTACTAGTATGCATGGTCAGTTTACATTCCAGACTTCATTTTCATTGAATAAAAAGGTAAATATTTGATTTGAAAGGTGGGGTAGAGTTCACTGTCATGTGCTTTTCTAGATGATAGGGTCCATAATGTCCAGGGTTCTTCAAAGAAAGGATTGTAACATAATTAAGTTTTTGTTATACCAATCCTCTAGGTAAAGCTACAATTCAAATGCCTGCTTCGAAAGTTGAAATAAATTAAATTAGACTTATAATTTTGATTTTCTTCCATTGCTTCAACAACATCATTGTTTTCTTCATTAGAAACCAATTCAAGATCAGCAACTTGCTGCCCATTAGTTGACTTGAATTGCATCCTCTGTTAAAAGAAGGGCATTTTTTATTTGTATCAATGTTGGTATTCATAAGCTGAAGAGCATTGATATTTTTCACACCCTGTTCTTTGAAATATCTAAACCTTAAAATATGACTTGAATATGTACTTGAACACAGTGAAATCTCCAATCTCTAGCCCATGATAATTCACAATTTTTCCCAACCCTACCTAAATTCCAATTTATTTATGGTACCCCCTAATTGTACATCCCACTCCTGCCCACCTAGGCCTTGCAACAACATATGTTTGTATGTGTTGTCTATAAACTGTGAAACAAATGCAGGAGGAATGCGCTGCCATAAACACATTACACAATTAGATTTTACAAGTTCTTAACAGTGTAAAGGAAATAAAATAATGAAAAATAATGTATAGAGAACTACCAATTTTTGTGTAAAGTCTCCAAGCATAACTTTGAAGAAGGAGGCATGCCCATTAAACCAATTCAATCAGTAACTTACTGCTCATTTGTTGACTTGAAGTGCATCCTCTGTTAGAAGAATGGCATCTTTTATCTGTATCAATGTTGGTATTCATAAGCTGAAGAGCATTGATATTTTTCACACACCTATTCTTTGAAATATCTTAACCTTAAAATATGACTTGGATATGTACTTAAACACAGCGAAATCTCCAATCTCCAGCCCATGATGATTCAAAAAAATTTCCCAACCCTGCCTAAATTCTAGTTTATTTATGGTACCTGATAATTGTACATCCCACTCCTGCCCACCTGGGCCTTGCAACAACATATGTTCGTCTATGTTGTCTATAAACTGTGAAACAAATGTAGGAGGAATATGCTGCCATAAACACATTACACAATTAGATTATACAAGTTTTTAACAGTGTACAGGAAATAAAAGAATGAAAAATAATGTATAGAGTTACCAGTTTTTGTGTAAAGTCTCCAAGCAAAAATTTGAAGGAGGAGGCATATGTAGGAGGAATATGCTGCCATAAACACATTACACAATTAGATTATACAAGTTTTTAATAGTGTATAGGAAATAAAAGAATGAAAAATAATGTATAGAGTTACCAATTTTTGTGTAAAGTCTCCAAGCAAAAATTTGAAGGAGGAGGCATGCCCATTAAACCAACTCATTTGACAACTTGTTGCCCATTAGTTGACTTGAACTGCATACTCTATTAGAAAAAGGGCATCTTTTATCTATATCAATGTTGGTATTCACAAGCTGAAGACAATTAATATTTTTCACACACCCTATTCTTTGAAATATCTTAACCTTAAAATATGACTTGGATATGTCCTTGAACACAGTGAAATCTCCAATCTCCAGCCCATGATGATTCACAAAATTTTCCCAACCCTGCCTAAATTCCAATTTATTTATGGTACCCCCTAATTGTACATCCCACTCCTGCCTACCTGGGCTTTGCAACACCATATGTTCGTCTATGTTGTCTATAAACTATGAAACAAATGTAGGAGGAATGTGCTGCCATAAACACATTACACAATTAGATTTTACAAGCTCTTAATAATGTATAGGAAATAAAAGAATGAAAAATAATGTATAGAGTTACCAGTTTTTGTGTAAAGTCTCCAAGCATAAATTTGAAGAAGGAGGCACGCCCATTAAACCAACTCATTCAACTTGTTGTCCATCAGTTGACTTGAACTGCATATTCTATTAGAAGAAGGGCATCTTTTATCTGTATCAATGTTGGTATTCATAAGCTGAAGAGCATTGATATTTTTCACACCCTGTTCTTTGAAATATCTTAACCTTAAAATATGACTTGGATATGTCCTTGAACACAGCGAAATCTCCAATCTCTAGCCCATGATGATTCACAAAATTTTCCTAACCCTACCTAAATTCCAATTTATTTATGGTACCCCCTAATTGTACATCCCACTCCTGCCCACCTAGGCCTTGCAACACCATATGTTCGTCTGTGTTGTCTATAAACTGTGAAACAAATGCAGGAGGAATGCGTTGCCATAAACACATTACACAATTAGATTTTACAAGTTCTTAACAGTGTACAAGAAATAAAAGAATGAAAAATAATGTATAGAGTTACCAGTTTTTGTGTAAAGTCTCCAAGCATAACTTTGAAGGAGGCACGCCCATTAAACCAACTCATTCAACAACTTGTTGCCCATCGGTTGACTTGAATTGCATACTCTGTTAGAAGAAGGGCATCTTTTATCTGTATCAATGTTGGTATTCATAAGCTGAAGAGCATTGATGTTTTTCACACACCCTGTTCTTTGAAATATCTTAACCTTAAAATATGACTTGGATATGTACTTAAACATAGCGAAATCTCTAATCTCCATCCCATGATGATTCACAAAATTTTCCCAACCCTACCTAAATTCCAATTTATTTATGGTACCCCCTAATTGTACATCCCACTCCTACCTACTTGGGCCTTGCAACACCATATGTTTGTTTGTGTTGTCTATAAACTGTGAAACAAATGCAAGAGGAATGTGCTGCCATAAACACATTACACAATTAGATTTTACAAGTTTTTAATAGTGTACAGGAAATAAAAGAATGAAAAATAATGCATAGAGTTACCAGTTTTTGTGTAAAGTCTCCAAGCATAACTTTGAAGGAGGCACGCCCATTAAACCAACTCATTCGACAACTTGCTACCCATTGGTTGACTTGAACTGCATACTCTGTTAGAAGAAGGGCATCTTTCATCTATATAAAAGTTTGTATTCATAAGCTGAAGAGCATTGATGTTTTTCACACACCCTATTCTTTGAAATATCTTAACCGTAAATTATGACTTGGATATGTACTTGAACACAACAAAATATCTAATCTCCAGCCCATGATGATTCACAAAATTTTCCCAACCCTTCCTAAATTCCAATTTATTTATGGTACCCCTTAATTGTACATCCCTAAACCCTAATCCCTTATCCCTAAACCATAAACCCTATCCCTAAATCCTCAACCCTCAACACTTAAACCTTAAATCCTAAACCCTATCCCTAAACCCTCAACCCTCAAAACTATACCTTAAACCTAATCCCTCAACCCTAAACCCTATCCCTAATCCCTCAAGGTCCTAAACTCTAATCCCTTATCCCTAAACTCTAAATTCTATCCCTAAACCCTCAACCCTCAACCTTAAACCTTAATCACTCAACCCTTATCCACCCCTCTCCTCCCCTATCTGGCTCACCCCCATCTCTACCCTCCTCTACCCTCAACACTATACATACATACATATAGGCATACATAGATACATACATACATATAGGCATACATATAGACATACATACATACATACATGATTAATAACCTTGAACATAAAAAAATTCAATGGGGACATACCGCGAGCGCGTTCTAACGTACTCATGATATGTCAAACATGACAAACATTGCACAAACTTTTGCGAAAAAGGAAAAAATGCAAAGTAAAACATAACGCGAGTGCATTATGTTTTGATTTTGGAATCCCAAGCCTTAGGCTTGGGATTTTCTTTGGATTTCCAACCCAAAGGCTTGGAGTGTCTTCCCAATGTCTAGAGACGTGTTTTTCCATATTCTACAGGGTTTCACATAATTTCATTTTTGCTAACCCTCAAATTTGCACGTGTTTCAAGGTCGAACAAATCGAACACCTGGGTAATGTTAGGCTTTCTCTTAGCTATTTGATGATGTGATTTTTTTCACATTTTGACAATGTTAAGCCTTTCATCTTTAATTTATTTTGTTTGTGTCCATTTTTGGGCAAAAACCATTGTTTGGTCTTTTTTTTATTGTAAATTAACCATTCATTGAAATTTCAAAAAAATTACATATTTAGAAACTAGACTCCATTCTACACATGTTCAAAAAAGAAAAAAAAATGATTTTTAATTAGTTTTCAAAATTTATAGGGGTAGCATGGCCAAAATTCTATTTTTTAGGATGTGTCCACTTTGAAAATTAGTAAAAAATTAAATATTCATCAAAAAATTATCAGAAAGGGCATAAACTACATGCTGTTAGCTAATTTCTCACCAAAGCGATTTTAAAAATACCAAAAAAAAGTTGACTTTTTGAGGGAGCCACAAAACATGCTATGTTATGTTATTTTGACAGAAACAACACCAATTTTTGTGGCTCCCTCTTTTGAACCCCTTAATCTATACCATTTAAAAAAAAATAGTAGTTTAGGAAGTAGACTCAGAGTACTACGAACATTGTTTTGGTTGCATCTCCAAATTTTGAGTGTAACTATGCTCAATTTCTCATCCAAGGCCAACATTTCCTAATTTCAGAAAAAAATGGCCACTTAAGACCCCTTTTTGGCCCTCCATCTTTTTGGACTTGCCCTTTTTCTAAATCCTATCTCAAAACCTTGAATAGGTCTCTTATATCAGGATAGCTAGCAATCCCTTGAATAAAAAATCATATTTAAGAGCAGTCACATTGTTTGTTCCACATTTCAATCATGCCAAAAATTAGAAAAAGAGTCTCAAAGCAATAAAGTTAAATGTCCTATCTCATGGCATTCAGTAAAAGTTTCATTTCAACATTTCTTGTGTTCTTGCAAATTATCATGTAGTTACCAAAAAAAATTACAAAAATATATCATTGTTGTCATGCTTGCATCATAAAAAGAGTTGAAAAGGTCACAAATAATCAAAAAGTTCCTAGACCTCCAAACATGCACAAGAGATGAGTACAAAATCAATAGGTGAAAAACATAAAAGGATAAAGTTTCATAAATACATCCAAAGTTTACATATACAAGGGTATCAAAGAGCTAGGACAAAATGCTCTCAAAAGAAGTAGAGACTCCCCATGCTAGGGGCCATGATTTCAAGAAAGGAAGTCAAGGGTGGTTCCCTCTAATAGAACCCTCAGGACTTCGGCTCCTCCATCTATGAATACCATTCATTGGTCCATGAGACCTATGAGAGTGAGGTGCTCTATTGTGAGCATGTGACTATGAAAGCCCTACCATATTAGCATCACATCATCCAAAATTAAGGCGAGCCATCTCTCGGAGTACCTAATTCTCACCCTTAAGGGTGTCAACTTGGGTCTTCATCTCTGTATTCATCTGGCGTCCATGATAGATAGGAACAAAAATGTCAGTGTGTCACCCAGTAGCAGGGAGCATGTTGGGATCATCTAAAAGATGGTCACAAGTCATCCTAGTGAAGGGAGAAGCCAATCTGAAATTAATCTTGCGAGCAAAGTCCCTCCACTCTCTAACATTACCTAAAAGAGAAAATCAAGAGAAGAACAAGTATGTTCCCTATGAAAAGAGAAAGGACAAAAGTATGAAAAGAAAATAGACTAAACTTATGTGGATCACCAAGCTTCCAATCAAGGTCAAATTATCGCATCACCTCATCTGAATGAGGAGGTTGAGGAACAATAGGAGGAGCCTCAGGGGTATCAGGAGCATCATTTGAATCATCATCATCATCAGAATCCTCACCCTTAGGAAGGACCTCGTCTGACGAATCATCATCACTAGAACATAGTCCTCATCAGTAAACTTTGAGTCAATAGCCACAATTAGAGATCAAGAAGGAGTCTCTCTCCCTCCCCTCTATCCTTATCTCAAAACTTTGGTAATGAAGACTCCAGGAGTCAAACGAGTCCAAACGACTAATCTCTGTCTGATCTCACCCATCTCCTGGACAGCCCTATAGCAAGTGGACACTGGGGGCAAGTCTTCAAGGATATCCTCACCAAACTATTGAGAAACATGATCAACTCGATGGGCCTCAACTAGACCATTACAGTTTTAAATCTTGGATACTCCATGACAGTACTCTATGACCTCTCCATCACGGGCCTAGGATCCCTCCATGTAATGATAAGGATAAAGATCATGTCCTCATCCGTAAGAGTAGCAACAGTGGGTAAAGAAGGATCAAAGTGACCAAAATGCATCCACCTTGTTGTTCTTAGTAAGTGTCTATCTGGAAGCAGAATGAGCTTCTAATAGGCCTTCACATGCTCATCTAATGTTGCCTAGATAGACGTTATCCTTTCAGGAACTAGAGAATCCCTCATTTTTACAATCGCCATTATCCCCTCATTCATTCCCAGTGATTCTAATCAAAGCCTAGCTCTTAGCTTTACACTAGTCCTAGTCTTAATGAGCCAAGATGTTAGGTAAAAAAAAGGTTAGTATTCAAACCTACAGTCTTCAAAGGAAGCTTGCAAGTAGACCTCCCTAATTCTTCCCTAGTAGTAAAGAAGTCAGTGTAGTAGAGTGACAGTCGATGTTGATGACCCTGTCATTTTCAAACTCCCAAAAAGTTACGTAGGATATGCCATGGACTTGAGACTAGAACCTAATGGGAGCCATTATCCCCTTCTTGTAGTAGAGTGATAGTCGATGTTGATGACCCTATCATTTTCAAACTCCCAAAAAGTTACATAGGATATGTCATGGACTTGAGACCAGAACCTAATGGGAGGACAAGTATAAGCTTTGTCCCACCTAATGAACAAAGGGAGCCACAAACTCCCCTTGAGTTACTCTAATTCTTCCAAAGAATCTAAGAGAGACTAGATGTGAAGATCTATATGCAAGAACAGTTTGACCTATTGGCATAATTATTGAATTGTGATGGAGTCTTGTATTGGACCCCTTCTCATCAAAAAGCCTTTTGAGACTTACTTTGTCTCACACTGACAAGAGAAACCACCGAGTTGGTAGTAATAATTTCAAATGACAAACCCTACATAATAGGAGAACTTGTTCTAAGAAGAGGCAGCACAAAGAATAAGAAAAGAAGACGAAAAAGAGCTTTTTCAGAAGACTGGAAAGGTCCTTACATGATCAAAGAGGACGTCAGAAATGGTGCCTATCTCTTGTGCACAATGGAGGGAGAGGAATTTAGCAAAACAGTCAATGCGTTTCACCTCAAGAAATATTATGTCTAAAAACTAAAAAAAATCATAAAACATAAAAATACAAAAAAATTAATTTAAAAAATCAAAATGTCAAAAATAATTTATTTCTTACATTTCTATATCATTCTGTTCATCTTGCATTATTATTAGTGACTTGCTCTTGTACTATTTTCTTTTTAGTAAGGAGTCTAATGTTGCCTAGATATACGTCATCCTTTCAGGACCTAGAGAATCCCTCATTTTCACAATCACCATTATCCCCTTATTCATTCATAGTGATTCTAATCAAAGCTTAGCTCTTAGCTTTACACTGGTCCCAGTCTTAATGAGTCAATATGTTAGGTAAAAAAAATGTCAGTATTCAAACCTACAATCTTCAAAGGAATCTTGCAAGTAAACCTCCCCAATTTTTCCCTAGTAGTAGAGAAGTCCAACCATATTACAAAAACTTTAGGTGGCACTCAACCCTTATCTTTCTTGACCAAAAATATTAGGAAGATCAAAACTCTAAAGGAAGCAATCTAAGATTTGAGTGAATAAAAAAATGAGTAATCAAAATAAGAGTGTCAAAAAGTGAGAATTCAGAGATCAAAGTACTGCATATCAAAAGTTCCAAAAAACATTCATTTCTTGAAAAGTCAAAATTGAAAACAATGAGAAAAATTAAGTGAGAGAAATACAAAAAAAAAGAGTGAAAGAGAGAAGATTGTTGGATGTACGTACTCTTGGGTGGAGATCAGTCTAAGCTCGAAGCTTCAAGGGTGACATTCTAGCAGAGAAAGTAGAAAGAAAGGTACAAAGTACACACTCGCACTAGCTGAGCAAAGCCAAGAGTCTAGTAGTCTCTAGGATCATCTTCTACCTAGGGACCCTTGTTATTTCCTATTTATTCTTCACAGTGGGTCTACCTTGCTTGCCATCTATGATCTAGGTCTACCGAACACCTATAAAATTTTCTACTTGTCTAAAGTTGAAAGCTTATCAATTTGTCTTATCTAGATAAGGATTAGTGTTTAGCCTTTAGCAAATCCTAGAAATTAGAAACACTCCATATTCATTCCCACTTCCCACTTCAGTTTTTCTAAATCCTATCTCACAACCTTGAATAGTTCTCTTATATCAGGACAACTAGCAATCCCCTGAATCAAAAATCATATTTAAGAGCAGTCACATTGTTTGTTCCACATTGCATTCATACCAAAAATTAAAAAAAGAAGTCTCAAAGCAATAAAGTCAAATGTCATATCTCATGACATTCAGTAAGAGTAAAAGTTTCACTTTAGCATTTCTTGTGTTCTTGCAAATTATCATATCGTAAACTGCATCTCATATATATGCCACCAAAAAATTACAAAAATATGTCATTGTTGTCATGATTGCATCGCTAAAAGAGTTGAAAAGGTCACACAATCAAAAAGTTCCCAAACCTTCAAACATGCACAACAGATGAGTACAAATTCAATAGGCAAAAAACATAAAAGGATAAACTTTCATAAATACATATGAAGTTTACATATACAAGGGTATCAAAGAGCTAGGACAAAATGCTCTCGAAAGAAGTAGAGGCTCCCCATGCAAGGGGGCATGATTTCAAGAAAGAAATTCAAGGGCGGTTCCCTCCAATGGAACCCTCAGGACTTTGGCTCCTCTATTTACGAATGCCACTCATCACTCCATGAGACCTATGAGAGTGAGGTGCTCTACTGTGAGCATGTGACTATGAATGCCCCGCCTTACTAGCATCACATCATCCAAAATTAAGGCAAGCCATCTCTCAAAGTACCTGATTCTCACCCTTAAGGGTGTTAACTTGGGTCTTTAGCTCTATATTCATCTGGCATCCATGATAGATAGGAGCAAAAATGTTAGTGTGTCACCCAGTAGCAGGGGGCACACCAGGATCATCTAAAAGATGGTCACAAGTCATCCTAGTGAAGGGAGAAGCCAATCCAAAATTAATCTCATGAATAAAGTCCCTCCACTCTCTAACATTACCTAAAAGAGAAAATCAAGAGAAGAAAAAGTTAGTTCCTTATGAAAAGAGAAAGGACAAAAGTACAAAAAGCAAATAGACTAAACTTGTGTGGATCACCAGGCTACCAATCAGGGTCAAATTGTCACATGACCTCATCTGGAGATTGAGGAATAATAGGAGGACCCTCAGGGGTATCAGGAGCATCATCTGAATCATCAACATCATCAATATCCTCCCCCTTGGGAAGTACCTCATCTGACGAATCATGATCATTTGGAACATAGTCCTCATCAGTAGACTTTGAGTCCATAGCCACAATCAGAGATCAGGAAGTAGTCCATCTCCCTCCCCTCTGTCCTTGTCTCAAAACTCTGGTAATGAAGACTCTAGGAGTCAAAGGAGTCTAAACAACCAATCTCTATCCAATCTCACCCATCTCCTAGATAGTCCTGTAGTAAGTGGACACTGGGGGCAAGTCCTTAGGGATATCCTTGCCAAACTGCTGAGAAACACGATCAACCCGATGGGCCTCAACTAGACCATTACAATCTGAAATCTCAGATGCTCTGTGACAGTACTCTTTGACCTCACCATCACAAGCCTAGGATCCCTCCATGTCATGATAAGGATCAAAGATCATGTCCTCATCTATAAGAGTAGCAATAGTGGGTAAAGAAGCATCAAAGTGACCAACATGCATCCACCTCACTGCTCTTGGTATGTGTCTATCCAGAAGCGGAATGAGCTTCTAATAGGGCTTCACGCACTCAAATATCCATGTCATGATCAAAGAAGAGTGGCTAAAAGCTAGAGCCCCTCGTCGTGAAATCTGATAGAAGTCTCTGTAAACCATGGCCAAGATGTCTGGTCCGCAAGCGTAAACCATGCCCTCCTCAATATCACAAATGATGGGTGTCCAACACCATCTCAGACAAGCTAAGGCCTTGTCTCTTGACAACTTCAATGCAATCAACCCAATTAGGAATCTCCTCAAAAGTGGGATACGAAGGCATGTCACAGAAGTAAGCTAGACTCTTGTTTGATCCTTGGGGTGATTAAACCCCCATGAATGTTACCTAAGAAGCCTTGTGCATGAAGGACTCGCTAATTGGAAGAACTAAAGGTTGTCCTCTCACAGGAACCCCAAGTATATGATACACATCATAAAGAGTGATGGTCTACTCTCTAGTGATCTACGGGAACCTGAATGTGTTTCTGTCTGCATCCCAGTAGGTCAAAATGTCACAGCATAGACACGATACAAGATGAATAATAGGCACATGACAAACTCTAGCTAGACCTGCCCTCTTCAAAATAGCATGATCCTCAGTACTCAATGAAGCAAACATCCCTGAGAGCCATGTCTACTCTTGGCAAATATTCCATTGGATACGCATATCATGCAAAATCAAAAGAGAACTTTAGATTAGATCTCGTAAACTCGTAAAAATCCCTAAAAATTGTAAAATTGTAGAAAAATGTTACACAAAAAAAGGCATATAAACCTCAAAATCACAATAAACAGGAGAATATAGTAGCCAAAACATGTTAGATCGTAGTGAAACAAGCATTAAACAACATAAAAATTTAGTCAAAATTAGCCCAACAGGGTCACCCCCGGGAGACCCTACCTAACAAAAGGGGTGAGCCTAGAGGAAGATCCCTCAACCAAAAATTACTCTAAAAGCTTCATTTTTGGATAGATTATAGAAAATGAAAAACCAATCTTGCTGTAAACGACAACACAAATACAATGCAATAGAGAAAATCATCAAAAACAGACAATTTCAAGAGGATTTTCACAAAATTCAAACTAGGGTTTAGAGAAGGGATTTTCACTTATTGCATACCTAATTCTCTATGGCTAAAGAAGATGCGACCATCTTTGCGATCTCCTCGATGATACCTTTCTAACGTCTACTCACACGAATGATTCCATCGTCGTTTCGCTTCGATCTCACAATTTGACTTGCTTTGTTTGCCCTTAGCTTAGTTTCATTTATACATTTTTAGATTAGTTCTTTTCTTTTATGCATCTCTTTTGTGCGTCATTTTGCATGCTTCTGTCCCTATAGGTCCAAACTGATAAAAGTAAACAACTAGTCGAACTCGAACGATTCATGGTAAGTGTGTCATTTCAATTTTCATTGTTTGTTTTGATATATTTAAAATGTTGGACTAATACTAGTTATTATAGGTACAAATTGTGGGAAAATTGACAATAGGTAAGGCCTATTTTGGGAACGGTACCTACCTTTCATGTGGACTACCATCCCCGAGGGGGAAAATATGTAAGCACAAAAATCATGCACAACCTCCATGAGGACCCCTATGATGATTCAAATCCTTGTCACATACATGTAAGCATGAAATAATATCCTTTAAGAAGCAAACCTCTTGATGACATGTCCTCTTTCTGATCTTGTGTTGTTTCCCCTTTGTTGATTTCTCTCTCTCCCCATTTGCGATGCTTTTTGACACTTGTTGCGACATTTGTTGACTTGCATTTTCTAAGCTTTTGAACTTGCTCCTAAGCCTTGTGAGTGTCTTGTAGGTGAGTTTTCACCTTTCCCCTATGTTTTTCATCCTATGCACCCCTAGAAGCCTTCTAGAGGTCCCCCCTATCCATCTCCCCTTTCAGTTTTCAGTTCCTCTCAACCAATCCAAATCTCCCCCTATTATTTTCAGATCTCTACCGGGAGATCTTGTAGGTACAAGTGGAGATTTGGATTCTTGCACATGACTGACTTGTTTCCAGAGGCAGAACCCCTCCTTTTCTTCTCTTCTTTCATCTCCCAACCTACTTTTCTTCAAAAGGTCTTGTCCAACCTGGATCTCCCCCGGGCGAACCTCCTAGCAAAAGGGGTGACCCTGCCATTTTCACAACCACAGAAAAACTTGAGTTTCTCACTTGTTTTAGCTTCATTTTGCCTATTTTTCTTCCAGTTTGCATGATTTTTTATACTTAATATGGAGTTGACTATTTCATGCACCCACACATGTATAATTAGCTCCATTTGATCTCAAATTAACTCTTCAATCAATCTCATGCATTCCCTCATCTCTAATTCCTCTTCAATGATGAGTTATAATTGATTTATCACTCCATAGTTAGCTGAGTTCACTGGGTAATCAACCTTGTTAACTCCCCAATCATCTTTGTTAACTCATCAATAAAAAGAGTTAGCTTCTCAATCAATCCCATTCCTCATACCTATAAATACCCCTCTCCCTCAAGCACAAAGGGAGGCAAATTCATTATACACACAACTCTTGCCATTTTTTGCTCTCCAGCTTAGCATTCAAATGCTCTCACAGGACAAAGGTGCCCTTTTGCTTTATTTTTTCAACCAAGCATCATTATGCTGCTTCATTCTATGTCATTGTGCTCAACCAAAGCTCCCATTAAGCTCATTCAAGCTTCATCAAAGCTTCTTTTTGCTTTTTTGTGTCATTTTGTCGTCAAGAGGATCTCTTGCTGCTACAAAAGGACCCGAGGTTGCCAATATCAAGGATTTCTGAGGGTAGTGGAGTCACACAAATCTTCGTTTCTCTTAGGTTCCTTCATTGCTTTGTTCAAATTATAGTAATTAGAAAACCAAATTTGCTCTTTGGAACAGTAAAACATTACTTTTTCCTTGATAATTAGATCTTGCATGTTAGAATAGTTGTTTTCATATTTCTAGATCTAGATTATTAGAAGAAGCAATTTCCTTTTCTTAGATTATATTACTTCAAAACTATCAAAAACCCTAAAACATAGATTAAGATTGCATTAGGAAAAATCATATTAGATTACATACATATTTCCCTTTCATAGATTAAAAGCACATTTCATTTCCAAAATACTAAAAAGCACAAAAAATGTTTTGCATATCATTTAGCTTTGCATGCATATAGAAACCCTATAATAGAAAAACTTGCAAAACCCTCGATACCATCACGAGGTAAAAACAAGTCAAAACATAGTCAAACCCTAGGTCAACTAAACCCTAGGTCAAAACCCTAAATCTACTTAAGTTTAGTAATCACACAACTACCTCCATCTTGGCTCAGGAATGTGCCTAGGAGTGAGAGGAGAGTGGGTGAGGGCTATCTGTGATGAGATCAAAGATCAATCCAAGACCACAACAAGAAACATTTATTCTACCACAAGGAGACACATTCGTCCTCTTATTGTTAGAAGAAACTAGACAATACCAGATACAATGAGAACTCACCCAATGCATAGAGAGGCAAGAAGATATGAATGAACAAAACCACTTACCTACGTAGAGGTGGAATCTAAGAACCCCAATGGGAGAAGAGACACTAGTGACCCTTTGGGTCATATAGTTATCTCAACTACAACTTCAATCGAACAAAACATTCAACTTAGCACACAATAACAAAGGCCACAAACCTCGCCATCCCCTCTCTGCGAAGTCTAACTCTCCAATGAGCGAGACCCCTACCGTGTCTCACTTCCTCTTGATTGGCTACTTCCACGTGAGTGAGAGTGATGTGGCAAATCACCCTATGGAAAGGAGGGAAGGGTCTATGTGTGTGCCAAAATTTGACCCGACAGCTTCGAGCAACCGGAGTCAAGATTTTGAGCATACATACTCAGTTGGTCAAGAATGGGCTATTTTGGATCTATCATACAGGTTCACAAGCTCTTTGTTGATGGGATTCTTGGGATGGTTATCTTGCTATCCTCTCTGCTTATCCTCACCTCCAATCCCTTATTGATCATTTTACTGCTACGGGTTGGAATACGATTGAGCATTATAAGGTTGCTCAGAATTTTCGGCTGGCTGCTAGTTTTAGATGGAAGCTCTCTTCCGAATGGCCCCCAAAAGGGTCGAAGGAGGATAGGCAAGAGTTGACTCAGATCCTTGCCTCTCATGAATGCAATACCTTGGTGGGGCATGATGTTTTGGCTTGGGGTAGTAGTGATTTATTTAGTAAGTACTCTATTTCAACGGGATATGGGGAGTTTGTTAGGCAGATGTTTAGGGACACAAAGGTTCCTTGGTGGAAACAAGTGTGGAACAAATTTTCTTGGCCCAAGTGCAACTTTTTCATGTGGTTGGTGGTTCAAAATTGGTGTCTTACTTAGGATAATTTGTGCAAGTGTGGGTTTCAGGGTCCCTCAATGTGTGTTTTTTGTCGTAGTAGTGAGGAGAGTGTTTCTCATCTCTTCTTTCATTGTTCCTCCTCTAGGGAGATATGGCACTTATGGTGGGGTGTGTGGAACTAGGATTGTTGGCATGTCTCCTTTTTGGCAGAGTTTTTTGCTCGTTGGGGTAAGGCCCTAGTTAAGACCTCTTTTCTTCAAGTTACTTGGGCTCTTGGTTTGACCTTTATTATCTTGAATGTTTGGTTGGAGAGGAATCACAAGATTTTTCAAGATGTGCAGTTAGGTGTCCAACACTTGTGGAAAATTCTTCTTTCTTTGGGAGAAACTGTTTCAACAAAGTGTGACTTGGCTGAGGGTGTGGATCCAGGAGATGTTGTCTATTGCAATCATCTCAATCTTCCTTTTCAGAGTGGTGCTTCAAAGGGTGATGGTTAGGTCATGAGAAATAGATGTAGACATCCTCTTCGGAAGATAAATAGGGAGGGGCATTGGTGTCCTCCTCCACAAGGAGTGTTGAAAATCAATATGGATGGTTCTTCTCATGGAAATCCTGGGTATGCTGGTATTGGTGGAGTTGGGTGGGATAGTTTTGGGACTGTTTAGTGTATCTTTTCAGTTTATAAGGGTTTGCATACTAACAATTTGATGGAGGCTCTTGCCATTTTATATGTAGTGGAGTTCGGTTGTGATCTTGGGTGGCGAAGAATCATTTGTGAATCTGATTCTTAGGTGGTAGTGACTTTGTTGAATAGGTAGCAATTAGAAGATGTCAGGGGGCATTTAGCTTTGATTATTAAACAAATTCTTAATATGTGTGTTTCTTTGGAATCTGTTACTTTCAGTCACATTCCTAGAGAATGGAATAGAGTAGCAGATTGTTTGGCCAAATGGGCCTCAGATCAAATGCAAAATTGGAAAATTGTGGATAGGGGTCAATTACCCCCGGATATGTCTCAAAAGTTGGACCATTTAGTGGAGATTGACAGGGTTGTGTAATGCCCTTGCTTTGTACTTCTTTTGTTTTAGTTTGAACAAATTTTTACCCCTTTATAGTAAAAAATAAAATAAAATTATCAAATTATATTTAAAAAAAGTGGCATCTTCCAAGCACCCCGTCTCTTATTTTTCAAAAATAGACATACCTATATTGGTACTAGTCTCCCATACCAGTACCAATCTCCATGCAACCTTGCAAACAACAATAGAGAATAGGAAATTTAATGAGTGACAACCAAACAAAACATAAGCAAAAAGTTCGAAAGTAAATGAAGTTATCTTCAATAGATTGCTTTCGTGTAACTCACTACTACATTTGAAAGAAAATCTTTTGACTCAAATATTTGTAGATACAAACATTGTAAACTATTCAAGCAAATGCAGATCATAACTACCTGCCCAGAAAAGAGATGTTCCCTTCCCCTTCCTATCTCCACCATTCTCAAATTGCTTGTAGCTGTGCAAAAAAAAAAAATTAAATAAAGGCATTTACCAAAGTGCAAAGATAATGTGGTTATACTCTTGCAATAAAACTCCAACTTAGACTTTTAAAAATACTCTGCAAATCACTTGACTGGATATTGTGAGACATGTTTGCAAGATTGACATTCCAACCTCAACACAATCTTATTTGTTACTTTTCCTACCAGTGAAAGAATGCAAAAGGGAAGACTCATCTTGGGTTGTAAGACTATCCTTGCCTTCATTCTAATGCGTAACCTTGTACAAAGTGTGCTTTCTGTATCCTTCATTTTTCCAAAAGGTTTCTTAGGTTTTGGAATGTTCACCTATCAGCATATAGCAGGGAAGTGTTAATTTCTTGGAATAACACAAATGCATGAAATTGAGTGCACTTTCCCATCCTCTACCCAAATAAAAACCCCTCATCTAACAGGTGCCTTCCCAATGTGGTATGCCATTTTACAGGTGCCTTCCCCTGCAGATGAGGTCGTTATTAAGAAATTATACAGAAGATTATCCCTCCTCCATCTTGACAAAAACAAGAGTGTGGGATCTAAAGTAGTGTATAGATGGGCATGCCGCCTACTCACTCACCCACCTAACAAGGCTAGATATGATCAAAACCATAATAGGGATCCCTGGAATGCATTTTGGACCCTCTATCCTTCATATAATGTATGATAACAACAATATTTCATCCATACACATGGATACATGCATCCATGAAGGCAACCATCCACAGATATAAAATCTTATAAAACGTGAGAGTAAATGTGGTAGTCATGCGGTGGTGATATGATAAAGGACGGATAGGACAAACAACACAAGGAGAAAGTCACAGCGTGTCCAAAAATCAGAACTATGGAAATAAGGAGGAAGAGAAAAAATGTCAAATATTTGCTGGTAATGGAAATGTGGTTAGAAACCATGGGCATATCAAGAGTCAGGCATGTGAAGGAGGTGCATTTTAGAGACATGAGAAGCCACCATGGGGGAGAGATTTGTGGCATAAATAAAAAATCCATGGAAGAACAGAGTGTTTTGACACTACTGAGGATGCTGCCAGGGCTTACGATTCCACCACCAGACAAGTGATCCCAAAGGTAAGTGTAGTCTTACGACTGGGACACTAACAGTAGTCCCCTCAATCTTCGACTCTTCCACTCAGAATTTATAAATTGCTATCTTATTTGCCACAATGTAGCAATAACAGGCTCTTCAAGGTCATTCCCATTGCTGGTCCAGCACCCCATCTTGGCGTGCAGCGAGAGCAAGGATAATAACAAGGAGAATAATATGCCCGCTCACAACAAAGTTAAACATCTTCGGAACCCCAGATTTAGAAGGACAGGACAAATAGAATCACCCGCCCTTGTGTGAATTCATGTTACCTTTGCTCCTCATTTAGAGCCCCAAAAAAACCCTAACTCGATCATCTTGCTGCGCCAATACAATACAAGTGAAAATAATAGTCAAATTAGATTTGAGGTGAGGTATATATCGGAATTTCCTCATCACCATGTTCTCCACCCCCAATATTTGTTGTAGGCAATTAAGGAAGCCTTCTTATTGACTCAATAGTGGTGCAACGGATGCAACAGCAAAAAAAATTGTTTAGATGTGGTTGCCATAATTCTTCCTGGCAGCTGAGCAGTTCATACAATCTTTGTAATTTATAGTTCAAGGCCCTGCGTTGGAGATTTTGGTTTGTCTAGCCTTCAGGGTTTCAGTTATCAGTTGAGACTTTTCCTGCTTTTTGCAGCAGTTGTTTAGATGTGGTTCCTATAATGCTTCCTTGTTACAGAATCACAGATGACCAGAGATTGCATGAGGGTAATGAGTGATTCAGGGAGCCTTCATTGTTTGACATAGTATTTATCTCGCAGTATGCTTCTGTTTCGTGCTTCATGGGTTTGGAGTTATGTTGTGGGGCTAGTTTCTGGAGAATGCTGTTACTGGGTCCCTTTTGGTGCCTGGTGTTTGTCATTCTTCAGATCTGGAATTTTTCAATCTCTACCTTTTTGAGATATTTGAAGTCCTAACCTTGTGATGGGCATTTATTCTTAGGCATAATGTGCATCTTGGATCGTCATTGGGTCCCCTCGTTATAATGATGCATCTTCAGAATTGTTGTTCAGGCCTTCTGATTTGGTTCAGTTTACAATTCTGGACCTTTTCTGTTCAGAGTTCTCTTTTTGGCGATGCTGAGGCTAGATGTTCCATGTGTGTTTGGATACAGTCACAGGAGGTGTTCGGGCTTTAGTAGTGCAGGGCTGGAATGGAGAGATGTGGTTTTGGTGTTTTCGGAGTAACTCTGATAATGCAGTTTTATCACACTGATTCTCAACTACCTCCAGACCAGATTTCTTGCTGGCTGTATTGGCTATGCAGAAGACCGCATCTGCTATTTTTATTTTTTGTTGTTGCTGTTGTTAGTCCCTGCCTACGGCAGGGTAACTATTGTAATCACTTGCTAAGCATTATTCTTTCTTCGAAATCCGTGCTGACAAAAATTTCATAAATTTCTAATGTTGCTAAGCATTAATCCTTCCTTGAAATCCGTACAGAGTAAAATTTTTTGGCTTCTTCTAAAGTTTATTTTATTCAATAATTTTTGTACTGCATAAATTCACAAAAAAAAATTTCCTGATTCGTCGGTGGCTATTTTTAGCCCATTGGCAATGATTTTCTGATTAGTTTAAATCTTGAAAATTAGAGGGTGTAAAACTTTGAGATATTTGCAATGTTTTTCTAAGTCTTTTTAGACAGACGCCTGTCCTGCATGGTAAGAAACGTGGCAGAATAAATCTATTCTTTTCCCTGTTCTGCAGCCGATTGCTTCTGCTGCTGCTCTTGTGGATGCTCCTCATTTTGTTGAAGTTGAGGCAGAGAAAGAAGCCAAGCCCTAGCGCTCTGGGTGAGGCTGCCACTGTAGAGAAGAAATAGTTATGGAGTAATTATCCCCGTCGTGGGTGCAAGTTAAATTGAATTCCCTCAACTCTCCCACAAGATCCTCCGCACTGTAGCCCCAACAAATTTCTATCCATGAGATTCTTCAATTCTTTGTAACTAATTATTGAGATTACTAGTCATTCTCATCAAGTATAATGTGTTATGTTTAATTAATTGAAGGCTGAATTAGTCTTGAAATTCTACACCTACTGTATCAAAGTAAACTCACAGCTATGGGTGCCACTATTTTATTAACATGGTGGCTATTATGGCGTTCTGTATGCGAGAAGTGTACATATCCCATGGTCTTTAGGAGGTTTGCTCAGGCTCCACAGAGTTAGCCTCTTGATTATGAAGCAACTTGCATTTTTTGGGGGGGTTATTGAAGTCAGCTCGTGACTGAAGGGTTTAGATTTGTAATTTTTACAGATGAGCAGTCGATGAGATATGCCATTGAAGAGATGAACAGATGGGGCTTGGATGGAAGAAATATTGCTCTAAACTATGCCCAAGCTAGAGGAGGCGGTAGTCGTGGAGGCAGTGAAGGATATGGTGGTGGGGGAGCACAATTATTATGTTTGCAGGCAGTGTCTCAAATGGATGGTTTGCCTTCAGAAATATTCTGGCTGAGATTGATAAAGCCTACAACTTAGTACTGCCAATCCAGGTCAGAGATCTCTAAGTCTTTGTGTTTTTTATATTTTTTTCCTTGTTAGCTAATGCCCAGAATGCCCAAATTTTGTTTGAATGTTAAATCTTCTTTGGGAGGCTAGAGCTTCTGTGTACATGTTGAGCTAATGGGTGTGTCCTTTAAAAGCAATTTTGATGAGGTAGAAACAAGAAGCAAATGCAACATCAGAGCAATTACAGTTGCAAGGATTGTTAGATCCAGTAGCACTAGGATTCATATCGGTGGGGAGTTCACAGGAGAACTCTGTGGATGGGCGAATGGGGGACATATCCATGGGTTTAGCTTTTGGAGAGAGTGGTGGAGTGGTGATGGCTAAAGTCACCAAGGCAGAGCAGAAAGGGTTTTTCTTTGATCTAGGGAGCAATTTCTGCAGCCAATTCCTTAGAATTTCAGAAGTGAGTTATGCATTTAGTTTTTTTGTTCTTTAAATGCCCAGTTTTATCTCAGTTGGGTAGTTTGTACTTATTTTTGAGTTGGAATTTCCTCTCATATTTCTAAGATGTTGATATTAAACCAACTAATGGATCTAGGTATATTGCAGAAATTGCATTGAATCTAGGAAAACTTTAAATTTTGGATAGTAAAACCTGCATGGTGTAAGCATATAGGCTAATGGGCATGAAAGATTTGTCGATTTATGATATTTTGCACATACTAAGAAAGGCAGCAATTGTTTTGAAGCTTTCCACATTAATATTCGGCTATCTTCTTTCCATTTGTAGAATAGTTATAGTTCTATTTAATTAAAATGATGTGTATTTACCCCTTAAACTTTTTCTGCATGCAGTTCTAGACTTGTTGAAAGTGAGTGAATTCTACCACGGTCTTGGTTCAGAGCATCCCCCAACAACTTCAAAAATCAGCATAGAATTCCAAAGACAAACCCTCTATCAACTTAGCGCTCCCGAGGTATAAATCAAATTTACATGTCTAAAACCTCTTTGTTTTTATAAAGGCAATATTTAATGTTTGTTGTTCATATAAAAATACTAGATTATATTATCAAATTCCTTCATTCTCTATCTTTAACAGTCAAAATATACTTCTCATACCATCATCTCAAACACCATTATTTCACTTCAACCACAACTGGCAAAAGGTGATAGCTAAACATTTTCTGAGTATACCATACATAAAAATACAGTGCTAGTAAATAGTAAATTACAGTCAAAAACACCAATAGAACTGGCAAAAAAAGAATTATTACATTAAGCAATCATAGAGCATGGAACAGAACTGGAGACAAGAAAACATAATCATCTGAGGTACGTAGTCATAAACTTCTTTTTGTTTGACGCAATACCAAAAGCAACATGCATGTAAATGTTGAGAAATGATGGAGGAAATGAGTGAACAATGTATTTTAAGGTTCAATAGGTCATAGTCTGGTGGTAATGCAGGAGTAATCGTTGTAATGATGACTTGCATTCAAAACCCATTATGTAACCAGGTGATTAGGAGCCACCCACAAGTACAAGTCCAAGGCCCAGGCTCTTGGCCAAAACACTTCCTCATTTCGACAATGCATTGCATTCCCTTCAGTGTGTAGTGTATCGTATTTACCTAACCCAAAAATCATTAACAATCTCTCTTGGAAAATGCATTTGTAGATTAGAAAGAAAAAACTCTAAAAACTGGGGACACTCCAAACATTTCATGGTAAAGAATATCTATTTATCCAAGTTACCTGAAAAAAATATACAAAGGTTTTAAAACATAAATAGATATCAAAATAAGTAACCATTCAGTTTTGAAAAACTCAAAAATTAGGCACAAAATTAGATACACGACTTATGAAACATTGATGACCAAATATAAAATAAACCACCATGCATTATACCTGCATCCAATCATTTCAAACACCAAAAGAAGTATTATAATTTATAATTATAGTTATCATCAGGGAAACATACTCTGAAAGCAAATCAAACTAGGTTGTGTGTTCATTATCAAGATCCTTATGTTCAAATAAATATCAGTGAAGATCATCCAACATTCATTGGTATAAAATAAGTTCTCGATTCATTCGAAATACAAATTCAAAATGAAAAGATTAATTATAGCCCAATTAACCACAAATTATGTTCTTTCAAGTTTTGAGTCAAGAAGCTAATAACTAAATTACACCATATTTGAGTGGTAAAAATACCATGTTTGAATAATGACCAGGCAAACGAATAAAGGGTCACTTTTGTAATATTTTTACCAGTCATTTATGGCTATCACAAAAACAATACAAGCAAGCAAATACATGCTCAACAGACTAGAAAACCAAAGGAAATGGTCGTTGACTCACTTTCTGTATAGGGTGCTCTAAGAATAGTCTAGGGGATCAAATGTTCCATGTCATTGTTCTGTAAGGGGTTGGCAATGCATTGTAATAATCATACAAAGGTAATAATCAAGCAAGGACTGCTCCACAAATGGATGTCTCCATAGCTAACCAGAATGTTTCAGGGGATTGTGTGAGTATGCCATAGGACTCCTCAAGTTACATTTGCTGACTTGCTGCATTTGAGGATTAGTTGGTGTGACAATGTTGTAAAATACTATAAAGACTTTGTAGTAATTTTTTACTTGATGCAAATGGGATCCTTGGTGCGATGTCTCTTGTATTTTTGATTTGTACATAGGTGCATTTCTAGTCTCATTACTTGTTCTTACAAGTATCCCTCTTCTCTTGCAAACTCTAACTCTCTTTCCCAATGAATAGATAGGCACTAGTCTCAATGGTTGAATGATCAACACTTTATCAAATTTTATGTTATCTCCATTATTCCTTATTGTAGTTTAGGAGTAGTTGTAGGTTTTGCCCATTTACATGATTCAGTAACATAACCCAGTAATAAATTTTAAGTGAGTTCAAACCAATCATAACCCAATAATAAATTTTAAGTGAGCTCAAACCAGAAATAATTTAGAGGATCATGCTTGTGTGGTTTCCAAGTTGCACATGTATGCAAGGTTAAGGGGATTCACCTAGAGGGATACAAGTCTACTTCCTATTATTAGTTGAATGTGCAGTCTTGTTTTCATTTGCTTATTGGAGGTTTGTGGGTCAGTCCATAATAGGTCAGCACATTTGAGAGCTTAGTGACAAATCATTGGGGTTCTCGTATGCATTGGGTTTGGCTTATTAAGATCTAATGTGTTGTCTTCATTTATCTTTAATTGTCTTGTTTAAACCTCCAACAACACCCTCCTAGGTTTAGATGAGCCTAAAGTGAAGAGAAGCCACCCTTTCTTAGCAATTGGCCTCTTAGCTACCATATTCCAATCATGTGTTCTAGTTCATCATCCCACGCCAACATTACTCAAGCTTAGGTTTTGAGTCTATTCTCTAGTATTTGTAGACCTATACCTTTGAGAGCCAATACCATGCATGTGGGAATGGATACAAATATTCAATTAAATTACATCAAATAATATCAATGAATATCATTATCATGGCAATTATATGCCACAAGTTTTTCATGTGCTTTTGTAACTATGACTTGCACATGTGATTTGAATTATAGTTGCAATTCAAGGGACAGCACACTAGCTATGAACTTAATGTATTATAGATGGAAATCAAACAGTAGTAATATGAAAATTAAGAACAACTAAATAATTAGCAGTAGTAATATGAAAATTAAGACCAACTGAAATTGCTAAATAATAGGATTTTATTACAACAAAGAGAGTGAACTAGGAAGCTCAATTCTTGTGCCTTGTCTAGGCTTCCACATTTTGCATACACATCTACCAAAAAAGTTATAATTGCATACAGATCTACCAAGAAAGTTGTAACTACAACATGTACAATAGCTGATAAAATTTCTCTATCCATTATGCTTTGATGGATGTCCATACCCTCTTCGAAAGTTCCCATTTTGACACAGGCAATGAGGATGCTGGTAGAAGTTGTGGAATTTAGCTTTACAGCTACCCGTTGTATTTGCTTACATGTCTACCAAGGCAGTTGCAACTACAACATCTAACAAAAATTCTGCCATCTTTTGTCCTTTTATATATGTCCATGCCCTGTTCCAAAGCTCCCATTTTGGCACGGGCAAGCAGGATGTTGGCAAAAGTTGTGGAGTTTGGATTTACAGCTGCCACTTGCATTTGCTTGAAAGTTTGTAAAGCCTTTTTAAAACATCCAATTTGTACTTACCCTACAATCATGGCAATCCATGAGACAACATTTCTCTTTGAAGCATTCTGTGAAACAATTCTTTGCCTTGTTTATGCTTCAACATTTTGCATACATGTCTACTAGAGCATTTCCAACTATAATATCTAACAAAAACCCCCCTTCCATTATCTTTTGATGGATGTCCATACCCTATTCTAAAGCACCCACTTTGACACAGGTAGGGAGGATGCTGGCAAAGGTTATGGAATTTGTCTTTACACCTACCAATTGCATAGTTTTCGCCTCCAAGAAATTTTAGTCACATCACATGGCTTATGTTCTATGCTGTTGGCTGTTGTCCGTGACTTTTGCTTCAATCTGCCAGGTTTGTTGTGAGGATTCCAGATCTCACATACTTTAACCAACTTTGGGTCCATAATCATGTCTTCCATTGGGTTTCTTTTTATTTTCTTAATGATCTTAATCTTTTTGCCCAAGTGTCTTAACTGTTCTGGTTCTGTAGGATCACTGTGTTATTTGTGGGTTGTAAATGCAGTCATTCAGCCTTGCCAATGATTTCATTTGGCAACAGGACATGTTTGAGAATAGCATGGCAGCTCTTTGCATGCTTGCAGGACTAGAGGCTGGTGCCAAATTGTACATAGATTTTCAATAAGAGCAGAGGAAAAAAATTATAAACTGGCCCTGCATTTGGTCTGTGAACCTATGTGATTTGTTTAATGCTAATCAAATGGAGGAATACAAAATATCCTTTTTAGATCAATTGGCTCACTAAACTGGAACACTTTGTCAGCTTTTGTTTTTTTGTTTGTATCTTCGATGTTTTCAGGCCTAATAGAGTTCAAATATGTAAATGTAAGTACACAAGCCCCTGATCATAGACCTCTTTTTTGTCCTTAGGTGTGGATTTCTATCACAAGCATATCACTTTAGTATTTGGCTTGGCATAAGAAATTAATGACTCTAAATTGAAATAACTCTAGTCACACATCCGTACAATATATAATTATTCAAGTTTTCTTCAATATTAGCATCTCATGTCTACCAAATATTCTTCAATATTAGCTAAAAATGAAAATTCAATTCGAAGATTGACAAATTATTGCCCTAAAGTTATTCTTTTAAGTTGATGATTTTGTTATTTTTGATCATGCATTGTTGCAAGCTTACGTTATATTCATTTATGTGTGTAACAACTCTATGTGAAGCAGCAACACTTCAAGCAAAAGCAGCAAGGGAAGTAGATGCAATTATTGCTGCATACTAGAAAGCGAAATGCAGCTCAAATGCTATAGTTTCCATAGGTCGAAGCCCCAGATCGCTAATTCCATGAACTGATCAAGAGCCAGGAGATTTACCGCTGCAACTTCATACTATTATGTACATGGTAATGCTTGGTAGAAGATATAATTATACTATTGGCTATTATTTGATTTCCATCCTTGAAAAGAAAGAACAAGAAATAAATTGCACTTATTCCCCCGGATGTGGCTTGAAGCTGGATCCGACCGATTGGAGAGAAATCATAGTTGAGTCTCCTCAAGATTGCTGTCTAAATTACATTTATTGTCTGAATTGCTGTCTAAAATCAATGCCTTATATTGGCACAACAGTGTTGATGTGGTGATGGACAAAGAGCTTTCAAAGATCTTATTAATCTTCTTTCTCAGGTGTCGAATTCTTGATCTATTTGTATTTATGCTTCAAAATGCCCTTAGACTGAAAGGATTAGAGACTTGAGAAAGAAGATATGCTTCCTACTTTCCAACTCTCAAATTTCTGACAGAAAAATGACAATTTTCAATTTTGGAATGTCAAATTTCTTGAGTTTTTGCCTTCCTTACTGTTAGCTAAATTATTCTCAAAACGGCACTGGTGTGACCACAATCTGGCACCTGAGCCAAGAGAAATTCACATCACAAGACAGGGCTCTGGTGCAAATAACAAAAATGGGTATTCTGGAAGTCTAAAAGTCATGTCTTTTGCAAGACCACTCAGCATCACTATTATGACAACTTATTGGAAATTGCATGATTCTGTTCTGGTGCTCTGAAGAGATATTGAAGTTGAATATTAGGACCAGCTTCTGGAAGAACATTTGCTTGACAATTCTTCCACTTTTTTCAAATCACTACTCTAATGCCACTTGTAAATATCCAAAATACGAGAAATGCAAATTTTCAAAAATAACAAGAAACACACAGATTCTAAGACATTAGAATATATTGTATTTGCCTATTTTTAAATCCAATATTTTTTTTATTCTGAGCGCTTGCAGCTTTAGGCAGGGACTACAGCTGCAGTGCAGCCCTTGTTTCAATGTTGTGCTTGTGTCCTCATTCTGGAATCTCTTGTAGAGTTTTGTCTCTGTCAGGTACATTTTTTATTAGTTGGCAGTCTTTTGTCTTCTTCTGTAGTCTTATGACTACTCATTCTTTGGATTTTGTATTTCTTCAATTAAAAAATAAAAAAAATAGAATCTTGTTGAGAAAGTGGAACATTTTTTAATTTTTAAGGGTGTTTTTGGAGTGGGGCTCATGACCTAAATTTGATGGTCGTTTGCAGGGCCTAAATTTGATGGTAGTGATTCGTATGGTCCTATTTAAAGCATTTTTGTCATAAAATACAATCAAATTTTTAAAAAGATTGTATCACATAAAAGGAGAGATTTTAGATAGACTATCAAAATTTATATAGGATTATGATGATATATATAAATAGTTTATATATAATTTTATTGATATTAAAATGTCTTAATATTTTAAAGACACCTTCCGTCATACAAAAATTACTTGATAGGCAGGGTTGACCATCAAATTTAAGCCTTGGGTTACCAGGACTGGAAATTTCTCTACCAGATTACAAGATCTTGTTACCACATGTCATTTATCCACAATTTTTTAATTTCTACTAATAAATTTAGAGAAATTTTTTGAGGGAAATTTTTTCGTTTTAATCATTTTTTAATCATTTTTTATCCCTTCACTGCTTAATAGTAAAATTTGAATATGATTAACATGTGATTTAGGAGAATGTGTCATTTTGATATACTAGCATTTTGATTCCAAGATTATGATCCACATCAATCTTAATGCGTTCTCCATTTATCAAACTAAATATACTTGTAATTGTTAGAAATTACTAGAATATCAATATTCATCTCATTATTAATCAATCTAAATTATATATATATATATATATATACAAAACCTAAAAAAATTATTTTCTTTTTATGAAACTTCTACATCCTAATAAAATGTTTATAATACTTTACATCAACATAGAAGAACTTCATATTTTAGAATAATGCCTCCACAAATCTTAAAACTAATATATGAACCCTTATTTATATATATATATATATAAAATCCAACAAAATTGTATCTAATGCCTCCACAAATCTTAAAACTAATATATGAACCCTTGTATATATATAATCCAACAAAATTGTATCTAATAATGATTGTTAAAAAAGTCAAAATTAAGATATAAAATCCAAAACTAAAAATTATTCAATAAATATTACTTGTTAAAAAATGAGAGATGATATTTCAAAGAGGCCCCATATATATACTATTTTTATATTACAACACTATTTAAAATTTATATAAATAAAAAATAACTTTATTAATTTTTAAATAAAAATTCTGGGTTCTATTAAAGGTTCAGCCAACACACCAAAAAAATATAACAGAGGAACAAACCCAATATTTTTGCTAAATTAACATTTAAACCAATTTTTAATACAGAAATTGTCATTGTATGGCGACCCTTGTTTTTCTTTTCTCCAATACGGAATAGATTGTATGAAACTGAGCATATATTGTACTAAACAAGACCCTACAAAATAGGACGGTCCATAACATGGACATTACAGAAATACCTCTTCAATCCCTTGCCTGGCAACGACATTATTGCATAATAGCCTCAGCACACAAATATTCTTAAATCTACACTATTCTTCCATCAACAGTAACCTGCCTGCACTCCTCCTCCTACATAACGAATAATTAATAAAGCATAACACATCACTCTGAATAAGAAGAAACTTCATTAATTGGATGTGGATCCTTATTGCTTACATAATAGGTGAAGGCCGTAAATCTTCATAAATTGGATGTGGATCCGTGTTGCTTACACAATAGGTGAACACAGTAGATCGATCTCAAAATCACTGCATAGAAGACGATGAAGAGAAAGAGGAGGATAAAATATTTCCAGTGATGCCTCAAATGCAATAAGCATAACTTCAGATTATCATGAAATGACGGTGGGCGTTGGAATGGCAAGCGCATATGGATGCCTTCCCTTAACTGCGTAACGCATTCCTCTGCCAGTGATAGGAGCACTCCAATGAAAAAAATGGCGGCAATGAAAAAAACAAGCGTCCAATTATGGCAAATGAGGCTGTTAGGCTTCAACTCTCCAGAGAGGATGGTTACTAGAATTGGTATTTGAATTCCCATGAAGAGCTTAAGCCAGTTGTGCACAGTAAATGCCATGGCCGCTTCACTTGACAGAGCTTCAGTATTTTCTCGGAGAGAGATCTGGTTGGGCTTTGGGAATACAGTTTGAACGATCCATCTTATATAAGTAGATTTATTATTTCCGTCAGTTGTCGATTATTTTCGTCTCATCTTGAATTGACCCTATCGTTTTAAATTGAAAGCGACCGTAAGTAGATTTAGTGGAAAGCCAGGAGGCCATTATTTCCGTCAGTTGTCGATTATTTCTTTCTCGCGGGGAAGTGGTCGATTATTCCTGTCAGTTGTCGATTATTTTCGTGTCGTTTTGATTTGACCGTATCCTTTTTGAATTGAAAGCCACCGGAAGTAGATTTAGTGGAAAGGCAAGACGGCATTATTTCCCGTTTTATCGTCAGTCGCCTCCGTCTCGTTTTGAATTGAAACCCAATAGAGCATTATTTTTCTCACAGGAAAGTGGCCGATTATTTCCGTCAGTTGTCGATTATTTTTTTCTCCCAGGAAAGTGGCCGATTATTTCCGTCAGTTGATTATTTTTTTTCTCACAAGAAATTGGCCGCGTCAGTTGTCGATTATTTTGTTCTCACATGAAAGTGGCCAATTATTTCCGTCAGATGTCGATTATTTTCGTCTTGAAAGCGACTGTAGTGACTTCCGTCTCGTTTTGAATTGAAAGCTACCGTAAGTAGATTTCGTGGAAAGCCAAAAGGCCATTATTTCCGTCAGTTGCCGATTATTTCTTTTTTCCGAGGAAGCGATTGATTATTTCCGTCAGTTGCCGATCATTTTCGTCCATCATAATGGCCTCCGTCTCGTTTTGAATCGAAAGCGACTATAAGTAGATTTAGTGGAAAGCGGAGACGTAGATTTAGTGAAAGCGGAGACGACATTATTTCCGTCAGTTGTCGATTATCTTCGTCTCGTTTTACCGTCAATGGCCTCCGTCTCGTTTTGAATTGAAAGCGACTATAAGTAGATTTAGTGGAAAGCGGAGACGACATTATTTCCGTCAGTTGTCGATTATTTTCGTCTCGTTTTACCGTAGGGGTCTCCGTCTCGTTTTGCGGAGACGGCATTATTTCCGTCAGTTGTCGATTATTTGCGTCTCGTTTTACCGTCAGGGCCCTCCGTCTCGTTTTGACTTGAAAGCGACTTCAATTTTTTCCGCTTCCCCCTCGTTTTACCGTCAGCGGGAAGAGACAGTCGAAGGCAGTATAAGAGATAGTTTGCTCTTCCTGTTTTTCCTGTTAGGAAGAGAAGCATTTTTTTAACGGTTTGGTTTCTCTTATAGAGAGCCCCTTTTTAAATTTCATTCACGTACCCTGAGATTTTTGTAAAGTTAAAAGAAGGTGTATTGTAATTAGTATTACAAATTAAATGTAAGATATTTATGTATTATTCGGTTTAGTTATGTGTTAAATAGTTTATAAGTTATAAATAAATGTATTCTTATTAAGATTTTGAGTAATTATTAATAGAACGTATATTTAGAGAGAGAACTTATAGAACAAAGTATTTGTAAATATTTATCTTTGGAAAATGTGATTTAGTGTTAGAATAGGTCACATCATGTAATGTGTTTTGTTATTTATACAATTTGTTGGCATCTTGCCAATAATGCACCTAATTTTACCTTATTTTACTATTGGAACCATGTTCATAATACAAGCATTGGTTTATTATGTCATGAACTTTGGTAAAACCTTAGCAAAATCTTTTATGTTTATGCATAAATTCTTGTCTTTTGCTTTGTATTTCAAGTATATTTCTTTGTCGACTTATTATAGTTGGAAATATTGTAACTTAAGTCGTGTGTGCTTTATTTTTGTCTAAATGTTATCCATCGACCTAGCTTGTATCACTTACCACTTGTCTTTGTTGACAACATTGTAAACCTTATTAGCATTATGATATGTGGTTGTTTTTCATAGGATAATGGGTGATTATTCACATGCAACTTTACTTTTAGCCATCATGTGCTTGTTGTTGGATCAGAGCTTTGCATAGCGCCCTTTGTCGATCATTGTGCATGTTGTGCACTCTTTTCATTCATACTTTATGCATTAGTGTTTCCCTATTTGTCCAAGTAGTCTCAAGTGGTGGAACTATAGTCTTAATATGTTGATTTTATAGAAAGATATGTGACAATCACCTATTGGCCAACAAGAAAAAAAATTTCATTAGCTAATTATTTTCATGTTGTTCCTCCTTTTTTCGTTATCTGGATTTCATTAGTTTAGCACTCTACTCAACGCTATACATTGATGTAATTTGAAAGTAGCATACTGTGAACCACTATGCTAACAAGGTTTTGGTCAATGCACGTATGACCATTTCTCATTGGATAACCAAAGTAAAAGGGTAACTACACTATAGCATTCACTTTTTGAGCAAACAAATCAAATACTTCATTCCCATAAATGCTAGTAATTATGTCAACAGTGGGGTCAACATTGAAGACTTGTGTCCTCATAGATGGATACATGGCCAATATTATTGAGAAATCACTAAACTAAGTCTGGTAGGTAAAAAACTTGCTCACTCATTTAGAATAACCACTATGCATTGGCCATTATATCTTGAGAACTTTTTAGTTGTGCATGGGAACTGTTGATCTACGATCTAATTTCAAATTGTTTAGGGCATGAGTTGACATCCCAAGTGTGTTCAAAAATTAAACATAGGAAAGCCATTAATGCATTTGTGCTATATGTGTAAAAATCTTTCCCATTTAAAGCATCCTTAGCATGTTTGTGTTATGTTATCCTTGTCTATGTGCACTAATTTTCACAAGTGTTGATACCTACAAAATCTCTTGACCCTCTTTCAAATTGACACCTACAAGATCACAAATATTGTGATTACCATCACATCAAAGGCCATGCTACAAACAACTACATGAAGCTTCGAAACTACATACAAGACCTCATTAATAGAGGTGTGTTAGCAAGGTGCAGAGCATAAAGGAGAGCCAACTAGAAGTTGCTACACACTATGTGGAGGCCAAAGTTGTAACATCACATTCCATAATGCTCATAATTAAACATGAATATTCATCTTAACTAAGAATTAGAATACATCATGATTATCTAAACTCATAGTTAAACAAGAATGAATCATTATCATTACAATAATTAAGCATGTTATTCTTTCCCAAAATATAACAAAACATGCATTAGTTAATAACCTTCACTATACATGTACAAAGCTATGCTCAAGGCATCAAATATCAAATTTTACATAATAAATGATTATCAAGTCATATAATGAAAAAGCACTACACCTGGAACTTTTGACATCTGCCTTCATAAACCTCAACTTGTCTCATGCTTGGGAAGGAGAGCATCATCCGAGTGCTTTTCCTCCAACCACAAACTGGCAATCCCCGCACAACTTCCTACCTGGAAGCAGCCTGACCCTTCACATAAGGTATAGATATAAGGAACCATTAGGTTTCCCATCTAAGTATCTGGTGTTGTGTCCTTCATAATGCCTCATAGTCATGCAACTATAGATCCACTCTAACTATGCATGACACTACTAGAGACATTATGCCATCTAGAGCACTCTGGACCGACAATGCATGTAGAGACATATGCATTACTTTGGCCAAAGATTTACATACATGTATGTTACGTAATGAACGTTGTCATATGTCCACCACCCTAACTCAACTTAGAAGTTGTCTCAGCCTACATTATGCTTAGTTCAACCTCTCTAGGTCTAGTAAAAATAAGTTTAGTTCAAATCATAGTCCAATTCTAGGACAATCGATTCCTATCTTAGGAGTACATAAATACAATAGGTTACTTTTGCAACAAGGAAACTGTGACTCCTCATCACTCTGTTCCATTTTTAAACATGACATTAGTCAAACTAAGTTTTTCCCACCTAGGTCTTCCCAAGATTCACAGTTTCAAAATGTTCTACCATATAGGTTGTATTCAAGATCATAATGCCATAGGCTTACATTGCCTTAGCCAATTAAGATGGTCTTAAAAAAAGACATCAACTCATATACTCATGTGAGTTTTAAGGTTAAATACTCCCTTCATAGAGTTCGACCACAAGTAAAAGAAATGGCTTTAATTTACATTATAGTATAAGAGGCTTAGACTAATTTAGCTTTCAATCTCATAATGTTATAAACATCAAGAGGAGAATCCTCGTTGTTAACTCGACATGCATGCAAAGTTGCCTTTGAGTAATACAATTAACTTTCATATTGCAAACCGCCTTCTTTATCGAGGGGTTGATATATATATTGCATTATGGTTATCCTAATAACCCTTCAATAGTAGTCAAGTACTATGCAGGAAGTTCTGATGAATGTATTTAAGTGCTCTTAGTGCATTCAAAGGTTAAAGTTTTGAAAAATATAATCATGATAGTTCGAGGATGGTGCATCGACCACATGTAGGCTGAATCCTTCAAACATATATCTAAACAAGACAGTTTTAAACACTATATGTCATGAGCACAATCGACTCGAATATATCATATAAGCTTTTGTGTTATCATTAAACTATTATCATACTATGCCATATTGGCACTCAACATGGTGTTTGCTATAGTGAGTATTGGCTCAGCCTTAAAGGCCTCGAGTGACAGTCAAGAATTATAGAGAATACTAACTTGTAATATATTTCATTATTAGCCTCAAGGGCCTGGAGTTTATTTCCAAGTAAATGTATTATCAAGATTAAACACTATAACATAGAACTCGAGGGTCTGAGAAATAAAGTTTATCATAATGATAGCTATGGCCTGAGGGCCTCAAATGATAACTACAACAAATGTAACACTTGACTATCAACACAATTGACGCCAAACAATAGTGAATTATTACTGACATTTAACATTCAACTTAATGTAAGTCTTTCTAGACTTCAAATCTTGCCTGAGAATGTTTTAGAGTTGACAATGTGGCCTATGGAGGGCTCTTAGCAGTGCTCTGTCGTGCCACTTCCTGTAACTTTTGAAAAGAGTTCCAGCTAACTGGAAACTATCCTGCTCTCGCTCCCTCTCCCAAGTGTTCTCTACCATCAAAGATCATGAATCAAAGAAAAAGACTTACAACTAAGTTTTTATCTTCTTTGCATGCCGAGCATGCAGTGAAACCACCACACGAGCCCACGAAGTGGAGGGTGATTACTCTACTCTGCCACCCCGCGGCTTCCTTGGAGTCGCTATGTCCATTACTTGCTATAAGCAAGTGGACATGGAGGAAAAAGGTCTTAGTGGTCCAATAAGGCATCTCATCACTCCACTAACTATGGGTGATGTCATCCAACACACTTAACACATATACATATAAATAATAGCATGGGGTTTGATACAAGGTTTAAATAGTTATATCTTAAGTTTTACATACATCTTCATGATGTATGAAGATACTAATAACAAACAAGATGCCATCATACGACATCATCACCAACATGGTGACATGATCAAAATGCGATTTAGGGGTTGAGCACTGCTTCCCCTTCTTCGCTATAAACCCAAAGCATATTATACCAAGAATAATAGATTCAAAATTTTATTTTAGGAATAAATAGAGAAATAAGAAAGTACTCCGCCACTTGGCATGACTATCTCTCGACTCACATTGACATTCTAAAAATGTCGTTTGGTCGAGTCAACACAAACATTATCGAAATGACTCAATCAACAAGATGACACAAAAAGGAAATCGACTAGCAAAGAAAGACATGACTCATGCTCACTTACAAGGGTTCATAAGGATGTAAAACTTGATACTCATATGGCAATTGGACCATTTCCTGACATCTATCTCTTCCTCCCAGATGATACTCTCCTTCCATCTTCAAATGAAGATTCATTTCCTATTCACACTCACCATCATGAAACCATGATTAGTGAATCATCATCTGATTGTCAATTCATAATAATTAAATATTCATATGAACATGTAATTTCATATCTAACTATCATTAGTCAGTATTCACATAATCAATGATTAAATCAGATATTTCTATAATGTCCAATCATTAAACTATGGTTAATCCTCCTGATTACCACATAAAAATAAGATTAAGCTAAGTCATAAGTTGGGGATGTAATATATCTTCCCCCATAAGAATCATCATCCCCGATGATTAATTGTCTTAAAAATTAACCAACATAATAAGAAAATGTCTTGAGAGCATAATAAAAAGGTTTTTAGAAAAGATGAGGAAATATTGCAAAAATGTCATCATAGTTTTCCCAAGTGGCATTTTCCTTTGCATATTGGTCCCACTGGACCTTGCATTGTGTTATCTCTTTGTTACATAAGCATAGCTTACATGTTTCGAGCAATTTGATGGGCTTGATCACTACCACCCCTGGGTCCTTCACCTGTATAGCATTCCAATCAAGAATAGGAATTTGATTATCGGCATCATTAAGCTTTTTCAAATAGGAAAAATGAAAAACATTATGCATCATGGCAAGAGTTGGCAGTAGAGAAATTATGTATGCAACTGGGTTGACTTCTACAAAAAATTAAAAGGGACCCACATATCTAGGTGTCAGTTTGGATGTATTTCCAAATTTAATGGAACTCTTATGAGGTTTTACCCTTAAAAGGAAATTTTCTCCCCCTAAGAAATGTCTTTCAATTCACTTAGCATCTGCATAACTCCTTTGCCTATCATTGGCCTCCACTAGCCTTTTCGTAATCAGATGGACTTGCTCCTCCATTTCTAATAGCATTTATGGACCAAGGATAACCCTATCTTCTAGCTTGTCCCAGCTTATAGGGGTTTGGTACTTCCTTCCATATAATGCTTCAAATGGAGCCATCTTAATAGCATAATGATAGGAATTATTATAGGCAAATTCCACCAGAGGAAGATAATCCTGCCATTTGTATTGTTGGTCCATGCAATACATTCTCAATAAATCCTCCAACACTTGGTTTACCCTCTCAGTTTGACCATCCATTTTAGGATGATAAGTAGAACTTATATTCAACTAGGTTCCAAGTGAGGAGAACAAGGTTTGCCAAAACCTCGATGTCATTCATGCATCCCTATCTAAGATAATCTTCTTAGGAATGCCATGCAATCTGAAAATCTCTTGAATAAATTTACGGGCTATGGTAGGTGCCCCTTTCGTCAAGTTCCCAAGTATAAAATGAGCGGCTTTGGTGAGTCTATCCACCACAAACAAAATAGCATTGTGCCTATTCCTTGACATAGGAAACCCTTCCACAAAATCCATGCTTATAATTTTCCATTTCCACTCAGGAATTTCATGACAAAATTTTAGCTAGGTTCGCATCTATTCCCTTAGCTAAAATTATGTGGCCCAAATACTGCAGTTCCTTTTGAAAGAAAGTACACTTAGAGAGCTTGCCATACAATTTATGCTCTCTCAACCTATGAAGAACAATCCTTAGATGCTGAAGATTCTCTTCCTCATTCTTAGACTAGATTAGAATGTCATCAAGAAACACTAGGAAAAACTTGTCCAAATAATCCGTGAACAAACTGTTCATTAGGTTCATAAATGTCACCGGTGCGTTCGTTAATCCAAAAGGTAGGACAGTAAACTCATAATGCCCATACCTTGTCTTGAAGGTTGTTTTATGGATGTCCACATCCTTTAACCTCAATTGGTGATATCCAGACCAAAGATCAATTTTGGAAAACACGGTTGCACCTCTCATTTGATCGAAAAGATCATCAATGCGAGGCAACGAGTATTTATTCTTAATTGCTGCTTTGTTCAACATGCGGTAATCTATGCATAACCACAAAGTGCCATCTTTCTTTTTCACAAATATAACTAGTGCTCCCTAGGGCTACACACTAGATCTAATCAGCTCTTTACCCAACAATTCCTGTAATTGAGCCTTAAGCTGCATTAACTTTGTGGTGGTCATTTTGTAGGGGGATTTAGAAATAGGTTATGACCCTAGAATTATATCAATAGAGAATTCAAAGGATCTTTTAGGAGGTAATCCTAGTAGCTCATCCAGAAATACGTCCCCAAAATCTCTAAGGAAAGGATACATGTCCATAACTGATCTTTCCTGATCTATGGACTCCTTCCCAACTTCATTGAGTTTTTGAGATTTGTAAAACATTAAATCATCTTGGAAATTGGTTTCTTCAAACCCATTTAGTTTTTCCATTTTCATAGAAAAAAGTTGGCATCCTTTTATTTGAGCTCTTTTCATTTAAACGGAAGAAATTTGTCTTAGTTTGACTTCCCTAGGGTTCCCTTGTAGAAAGACTTTGTTTCCTAAGGCGTTAAGACATTCTACTATTTTTGCATAACAATCCACTTTGGCTCGATGTCTCCATAACCAATTTATTCCAAGGATAACATCGTATGAGCCTAGTGGGGCTACATAAAGATTTACTTCTATGGACAAACTCGGAAGTTCAACCCTAGCTTCAAACATGCATTGCTCTACCTGAGCTTTGGTTTGATTTGCATATTCTACTAACCATGTGTTTGACATGTATCCACCCTTTCTAGGAATTTTACTTACAATTTTAGGGGAAACAAAACATTCAGTGGCACCAATATCAATCACGACCAAAATTGGAAGACCAAATAAAATACATGTAGTTTCAATGGGAGTTATTTGGTATTCAACTTGCCTATTGTCCAAGGCCGCATGAATGCGTGGCTGGAACACCGCTTGCTGAGAGGGTAGAGGGTTTCCTCTTGGTTGTGCTCCATCTATCTTGTTAGGACACTGGTTGGCGTAATGATCTTCACCACATGTGTATGGGTCATCCCACAATAATGGGTTACACTTTTTGGCCAAACTTGACATTGAAATCAATATTTTGAACTAAATCTTCACTTTCTGACACCTATAGCTGCTAAACCGTTAGGAATTTGAAGATGATGTGAACTAGTGATTTGTGAGATTTTGTTTATTGATTATAAATATATACTTTTTAAAAATTTTGGAGTTAAATTGTAAAAACTTTTGCATCTCTTTTGATAACTAGTTTTTAATAGTAAACAACATTTTTTTAAAGTGAAGTGTATTCTGTAGCACATAACTTTATTTCTACAAAGGATAAAATTCTGATTCTTTTGAATTTAGATTGGTAACACCGATATATAGGGCATGCATTTGGTTTCATAATGTTTTGTTGAATAGTTTTTTTTTAATTAAGTTTTGAAGTTAGACCAATTATATACTAGACATAGGTGTATTCCATAAAACATAACTTTTTCTGTATGCATTGAAATTCAATTTACTTTTTTTTTGTTGAAATAAGGACATCAATACCTAGGGCATAGATATTTTTCAATTTTTTTTTTCACTAATTTACTAATTTTCCATGTGTGTAGAACAAAAAACTTGATGTTCGGTGAAAAGCCTACATTCACAAGAAATAAAAATTAAATATATTTAAAATTATACTTTTTGGGAAGCTTATAATAAGGACTACATACTTACAAAACAAAAATTTTAAATGAATTCATTTGATCCCCCAAAAGGTAAATCAAAAGTGGTTTTTTATCAGCATTTTGATAGGTGTAGAGGAGACTCCATTATAGGTATGGTTTAGAACTAGCAGGGTTCTATCCAAGGGGGTTTGAATCTAAAGGGGTTTGATCAAACCCTCTTCAATTAAAATCCTTTAAATGGAACCTTTCAAGGATTAAATCATTATATTTTCTAAAAATATGTGATTTCACCAAAAATCAGGATGTCCCAGAAAGTGTAACCCATTATTGTGGCAGCACCCATGTGTAACACTCTCCCACGGTCCTCGCCTCTCCTAAGGTTTTCCACAATTGTCTCCATTCTTCTTGGAGTAGTTATTTCCCTTCTTCTCCTCCTTGGACTCAATTTGTTTATTCTTGGCCTATTTATCATTTTTCTCAGTAAAATCTTGTTTTTTCCCCTTTTACTTAGAGGATTGAGAGGATTGGGACCAATTATACCTCTTTCGGTTCCTTTCTCTATAAGTTGACATATCTTTTAGTTTTTGTTCCTATTTGATGGCCTTTTCATAGACTTGGTCCATTGTAGTAGGACCATGTACTTCAACCTCACCCCCAATCTGGGTGTTCAACCCCATTATAAACTTTTGGATGCAAAATCTCTCATCATGTTGGTACTGCAGCACATACTTAAGCAAGCGAGTGAACTTTTCCAAATATTGCTTTATAGATAAATTAGCCTATTTCAAATTGTAAAAGTCTATAAGCTTCTAGTCATAGAATAGCTGAGGCAACCATCTTTGCCTAAAGATTTCCATGAATCTGTCCCAAGTAAGGCTTGTAGACTTCAAGCCTAGTTCCATCTTTTTATTCATCCACCATGTGGATGCTTCACCTGCCAACTAATATGCTTCCCATACCACTTTAGTGATCTCATTATAGTTTCTGATTTTGAAATAGTTTTCCATCTCCATAAGCCATGACTCTGTGGTATCTTTGCTTTCAAATCCATCAAATTTAGGAGGCATAACCTTTTTCATGTCTCGAGATAGTTCCAAAGCCATATGGCTCCTTCTATCCTCTTCTTGTCAAGCCTTGAAGTTATTCTCTCCGTGCTCACTTTGGCTAGTGTCATTATGATGTTCCTCATCATCACCCCCATCATAGGCATCATGCTTGGGTCCTTGCTGACCCCTGACCTCCTATTTGAGAGTTTCTACTCTTGCTTTTGTCTCTTGAAGCAAAGTGATGATCTGGTCAAGTTTAGATTTAGAGTGCCCTGAAGGCTGCCCTTCATCCTAGCTATCTCCCATCCTGTTTCATTTTTTAACCTTGTTGCAATCTACTTCTTCCTGAAGTTTGTAGATTAATCATGGATTAGTTTTCCATATCATTGAACCCATTCATAATATAAATCTATTCACATTCATGTAATCTTTAACAAGAAAGGAAAGATTTGTTAGAATTTTGTTCTCAATTGCATTATAGTTTTCATTGGATTACATATAATTTGTCAAAATTACAAAATTTTGTTTACATCTTGCTACTGCAAGTCATTATCAGTTTGGGATAACTTCCCATATTCATTTCTTAATTTTGAGGTTTATCATTTCAATTTTAGGAGGTGGACATACATGCAAGCACTCATCCACAACCTCCTTATTTACATAAAAATCCTTAGGATTGCTTTCAGTAGCTAGTGCTTTAGGTGCAAAGGGTTTTGTTGATGCATCATTAGAGCTAGGAGAAGCAATCCTAACTGCTTTCGTCAACTCCTGCTTGATGCATTTAATAGCATCGATGAAGGTCTCCTCATAAGATGACCATGCTCCTAGTAAGCAACTAGTCTGTTCAAGTCATTTCATTATTGAGACTCGCTCCCTCAAGACCTTAAGGTAACGTAGGCAATTTCTTGTTACCTTCTTTTTGGGTGTTGTTCTAATTCTTAGCATTTTGGCATAGAACATTAGCATATGTTAATGTTGGATAAAAATATATAATCATCAAGTAGTGAGCTCATAGGTCCATGTATTGACCCTGGTAGCTCTGATACCATATGTAACATCACATTCCATAATGCTCATAATTAAACATGAATATTCATCTTAACTAAGAATTATAATACATCATAATTATCTAAACTCTTAGTTAACAAAGAATGAATCATTATCATTAGATTAATTAGGCATATTATTATTTCCCAGAATATAACAAAAATTAGAATTACAATATCTGATTAAATGTCATTAGTGAATAACCTTCACTATGCATGTACTTGTAAGCCAATGTCAAGGCATCAAATATCAGATTTTACATAATAACCGACTATCAAGTCATATAATGAAAAAGCACTGCATCTAGAACTTTTAACATATGTCTTCATAAGCCTTAGCTTGTCTCATGCTTGGGAAGGAGAGCATCATCCGAGTGCTTTTCCTCCAACCATAGACCGGTGGTCCCCCACACAACTTTCTACCTGGAAGAGGCTTGACCCTTCACGAAAGGTATAGATATAAAGAACCATTAGGTTTTCCATCTAAGTATCTGATGTTGTGTCCTTCATAATGCCTCATAGTCACGCAACTATAGATCCACTCTAACTATGCATGACAAGTGCTATTGGATACATTATGCCATCTAGAGCATTGTGACCGACTATGCATGTAGAGATGGATGCATTACTTTGGCCAAAGATTTACATGAACGTCATCATATGTCCACCACACTAACTCGACATAGAAGTTGTCTCATCCTACAGTATGCTTAGTTCGACATCTCTAGGTCTAGTAAAAATAAGTTTAGTTTGAATCATAGTCCAATTCTAGGACAATCAACTCCTATCTTATGAGTACATCAAATACAATAGGATACTTTTGCAATAAGGAACCTGTGACTCCTTGTCACTTTGTTCCATTTTTCAACATGGCATTAGTCAAACTAGGTTTCTCCAACCTAGGTCTTCCCAAGATTCACAGTTTCAAAATGTTCTACCATATAGGTTATATTCAAGACCATAAAAACATAGGCTTACATTGCCTTAGCCAATTAAGATGGTCTTAAAAAAGACATCAACTCATATACCCATGTGAGTTTTAACGTTAAATACTCTCTTCATGGAGTTTGGCTACAAGTAAAAGAAATGGCTTTAATTTACATTATAGTATAAGATGCTTAGACTAATTTAGCTTTCAATCTCATAATCTTATAAACATCAAGAGGAGAATCCTCATTGTTAACCCGACATGCATGCAAAGATACCTTTGAGTAATACTATTAACTTTCATATTGCACACCTCCTTTATTGAGTGGTTGATATATATACTGCATTATGGTTATCCTAATAGCCCTTCAATACTAGTTCTCATGAATGTATTTAAGTGCTCTTAGCACATTCAAAGGTTAAAATTTTCAAAAGATAATCTTGATAGTTTGAGGATGGTGCATCGACTGCATGCAGGTCGAATCCTTCAAACATATATCTAAACTTGATAGTTTTAAATACTATATCTCATGAGCAAAATCAACTCAAATATATCATAGAAGCTTTTGTGTTATCATTAAACTATTATCATACTATGCCATATCAGCACTCAACATGGTGTTTGCTATATTGAGTATTGGCTTGGCCTTGAAGGCCTTAAGCGGCATTCAAGAATTATAGATAATATTAACTTGTAATATATTTCATTATTGACCTTGAGGGCTTGGAGTTTATCTCCAAGTAAATGTATTATCAAGATTAAACACTGTAACATAGACCTCGAGGGTTTGAGAAATAAAATTTATCATAACGATAGCTATGGTCCAAGGGCCTCAAACGATAACTACAATAAATGTAACACTTGACTATCGACACAGTCAATGCAAAACAATAGTGAATTATTATTATTTAACATTCAACTTAATGTAAGACTTTCCAGACTTTGAATCTTTCCTGAGAATGTTCATTTTAGAGTTGACAATGCAACCTATCGAAGGCTCTTAGTAGAGCTCTGTCATGCCACTTCCTATAACTTTCAAAAAGAGTTCCAGCTAACTGGAAACTATCCTGTTCTTGCTCCCTCTCCCAAGTGTTCTCTACCATCAAAGATCCTAAATCAAAGAAAAGTAGTACAACTAAGTTTTGATCTTCTTTGCATGCCGAGCATGTGGTGAAACCGCCACACGAGCCCACAAAATGGAGGGTGGTTACTCCACTCCGCTACCCTACGGCTTCCTTGGAGTCACTATGTCCATTACTTGCTATAAGCAAGTGGACAGTGAGGGAAAAGGTCTTAGTGGTCTGATAAGGCATCTCATAACTCCACTAATTGTGGGTGATGTCAGCCAACACACTTAACATATATACATATAAATAATAACACGGGGTTCGATACAAGTTTTAAATAGTTATATCTTAATAAACATTCCATACATCTTCATGATGTATGAAGATACTCATAAAAAACAAGATGTCATCATATGACATCATCACCAACATGGTGACCTAATCAAAATACAATTTAGGGGTCAGGCACCACTCCCCTTCTTCACTATAAACCCAAAGCATATTATACCAAGAATAATAGATTCAAAATCTTGGTTCGGGAATAAATAGAGAAACACAAAAGTACTCTACCACTTGGTGAGACTATCTCTCAACTCACGTTGACATTCTAAGAATGTCATTTTGGTCAAGTCAACGCAAACATTGTCGAAATAACTCAATTGACAAAGATGACACAAAAAGGAAATTGACTAGCAAAGAAAGATGTGACTCATGCTAACTTATAAGGGTTAATAAGGATGTAAAATATGATACTCAGATGGTAATTGGACCCATTTGTCGACATCTATCTCTTCCTCCTAGATGATACTCTCCTTCTATCTTCAAAGGAAGATTCATTTCCTGTTCACACTCACCATCATAAAACCATGATCAGTGCATCATCATCTGACTCTCAATTCATAATAATTAAATATTCATATGAACATGTAATTTCATATCTAACTATCATTAGTCAGTATTCACATAATCAATGATTAAATCAGATATTTTCACAACATCTAATCATTAAAGTATGGTTAATCCTCCTGATTACAACACAAAAATAAGATTAAGCTAAGTCATAATTTGGGGATGTAACAAGAGCCAATAGGAAACACATCCCTATATGTAATAGATATAGTATATATAGATATATAGGATATGATGATAAGAGAGAGGAGAATAGGAGTATGATATATGACATATTCTGATGTAAGAATGACATAGAAGTCATGAATGTTACTAGTGAGGCAAAGAATTAGACCTGTTTGAGGATGGATGGATGATGTACTCATTTGATTATTGTTAATATATATACATGGAGATCTGCTAGTGCTGGGTAATTCTATGTTGCCTTGCTTTGATGTGTATGTGATGCTCTATTTTGTTACTCTTTATGTTTTGTTATCAAACTCTAGTTACCTAACTGGGGTATAAACTAACTACAAAGTCTTGACTGAGGACCAGATCTCTAGACTAGCATCTCCTCCACATTTTTTGCTAACATTTGGTTTCCTTGCTGAGACCCTAGAAGAAGGTAGTTAAAGATTAAAAGGGCAAAACATCTGAAGAAGTACTGCAGAGTTCTGAAAAGGAGAGAAGGCAAGGTTGGCAGAGAAAATTTTTAAATTATGGAGGAATTCAAGTCTCCTTAAGTTTTTATCTCTGTGAGAGGTGGGTAGGCACTTAAGGGGATGGCGAGTGGAAAGGGGATAGGGTCTGAAAGGACCTTCCAAATGAGGTAACTCTTCAAACAAGGATTCCATAGGATATAAGAGGACTAATGGAACACCAAATCAAGAAAACACATGGTGAAAGGGAAGACGCGGAAGAAAAAAGAGATTGATAAAGACATCAAAACCAGAATGTCGATAAGAAGAGAGGAGAGATTGAAGAAAACTCAGGAATAACAAGAACATTACCATAGAAGGATGGAAAAGGCATAAGAGATTGAGAAAGGAAGGATAATATAAGTTGCAAAAGAAAAAGAGGAAGAAGTTGTGGAGGGCGCTATAGAGGGTGATGCCAGAAGGAAAGAAGAAGATAAGCGTGTCATGAAGGATGTTGTTGAGCATGCCAATATGGGTTCTGCTGGAGAAAGGAGGTCAAGATGAGAAGAGATAGAGGGTGTAATTGAGGATGCATGTCGTAGCACGCTACTTTGGATATTGTCGTAGAAGAATGCATAAGGGAAAGAGAAAAAATGGGTGAATTAGGGTTTATGCCACAAACTACTGATAAAGAGGAATTAACACTAAAGATTTTGAAGATGCATTCAAGGAATATATATAGAGGAGCTAATTTTCTAAAGCATAAAGGAGATAAGAGGAGGAGAAGATGCGGTAAATAGTGAGAGAAGTTTTGAGGGTGTTGGAACATTATTTCAATCATCATTGGATGCCGACATGATATCATTTACAAATGGAAGAGTATCCCTAAATTTGAAGACATTACAAAGAGACACAACCCCTGGACAATGAGTCACCCCTAGTGCCATATAAATTCAAGAGAATTTTAGTAGAGAAGGAAGATATTCAAGAAAACAAAGAAGCAGAGAGAATAACAGAGATTCAGAGCAATTTTGTGGAGGTTTTAGAAGAGTACTTTGATATCTAATTATAGAGAGATAAGGGAAGAGAAGGAAAGTGAGTTAATAGAAGACAACCTAACAAGACGAACAAACTAGAAGAAACTCACTGCAAAGTGTTGGAGACGTTGAGAAGACCAATCATGGATATTCCTATTAAGTTACCAATCTTTGAAAAGGACACTACTGAAGAAGATAAACACATTTTTGTTTTGGAGTCCATTTGGAACTAAAAGGGAGTAACAAGAGATGAAAACAAGTTGTTTGACTTCATAGGCACCTTGTAGAATCAAGCTTTGAAGTGGTATAGGAAGACATTCCCAAATAATGACAAGGATTGGGATGAGATAAAGAAGCTATTTTTGAAAAATTTTAGAGTTCTGGATGTTCTAATAGAAGGGGTAAGTAAGATGAGAGATTTGATGTAGTTGGATAAGGAATCAATAAAGGACTTTGATAGAAGATTCAAGGAGATAAAGTTAGGAAGTTGGAGGAACCATTGAGTGAGAAGCAAAAGATAGAATGGTTTATTTCCAAAATAAGCCCTGAAATAAGGTTAGCCCTAGATGGAAGAATATTTTAGACATATGCAGAAGCAATGACACTAGCTTGTTGGATAGAGTCTCAATCTTGGCACAGATAGGATAAGCTAAAAGTAAACCTAGAATTGGAGTTGTTGAAGCTAAGGCAGGAGATCTTGGCTAAACAAGAGGATAAACAAAAGAAAAGACCTAATATTTGGTGCTCATGTATTGTATAAGAGAAGGTCACTTAAGAAATGAATGCTCTAGGATGAAAGGTGAAAAACAAGCTGCCATAATAAAAGTAGACATCAAAGCAACAAAAAGAATCAATTTAGTATATTGTGGATTATGTGGAGAGTGGGATGACCATGAAACACCAAATTTCCCTTCACATAACTTTTAGAGGAAAAGAGAATTTTCTGATGAAGAAGATGAAACATGGTACATAAACTCAATAGAGAGTAATAGCATGTCCTATGTAGAAAGAAACTCACATGATCAAGGCTACAAACAATTGAATTGAAGAAATAAGAGGAATGTCAATGCAATACAAAATTGAAACTCTAGTGGCCCATCCTATGGAAACAACTATAATAAATACAACAAAGAGAAATTTGGAGATTATAGAGGAGGCAGAGGCCATGGAAGAAATCATAGAAGGGAGGATGCAACATGTTTCAATTGTGGTAAGCTAGGACACTTTACTAATGAGTGTTGGGATAAAAGAAAAACACAGTGTTCATTTTTTTGTAGTACTGAGCATGATCTATTTTCTTGTGAGAGGGCACAACAATGCTTTTGGAATGCACAACCACAATCTAAGAGTGATGAACTATATAATTTAGGCAACCAAAAACAAGTGAGGATCATAAGAAGGGTACCAAATGGTCAAGGAGAAAGGACTTGTTGGAAGAACAACAGGGAGGAAATAGACATATCTTCAACTGAATATATAGAAGAAGAAGAGTACCACTAGAGAAACAAGCCAAGACATATCAAAAAAGATAGAAGAAGGAAGGAGAAAGTCATGGTAACCTACTGACATGACAAGGGACAAATATCAAAAGGCACTATGTCACTGAGATAGAAGAGGAAGATAGTGAGGAGGAAGAATTTGTTCCCTCTAAGAAATAATATGAGGAAGTTGTGAGGGAAGATAAACAAACACTAAATAAGGAACAAGAAAAGGAGAAGTAATACAAGCAATTTTTCATCGAAGGAGAAGTAGAAGCTCTCAAAAAAATAGCCTAATTGACACAACAACACAAACATATTGAGAAACTGAAGCAATTTTCTAAATACTAGAATAAGGAGGAAGGTCAGAAGAGTCAACTCTAGAAGATGGAAAGAATAGATAAAGAATGAAAGACAAAACCACTTATGGTGGATGTTCACATCAATCACAAAAAGGTCTAGAATGTCACGATAGATCTGGGAGTAGATGTCAATATGATCACAAAGAAGCTGTGGGAGTAGTTAAGAAGACCTAAGTTGACAGAGACAACTTACAATATTATTTTGGCAAATGGATCTAATATGTAAATAATGGGAACATGGAACCAAATGGAAGTTAACCTAATGGTGGTCAAACAAGTCTTAGACTTCATTGTTGTAGCCATGAAGGATCAAGGAGAAGATTTCAATGCACTTTTAGGGTTGAGATGGTTTGTGGATGCAAATAGTATCATATACTTCTAGAAAGGAGAGCTATCATTTTCTAATGATCACAAGACTGTCACAATCCCTTTGGGATCATCTATGGTGGAAGCATATTTAGAAGAAGCCAATCAGACTGAAGATAGTGATAAGGATACCAAAAATCTCTACACAATTTCAAGGTTGGATATGGAAGACACATGTTGGGTGAATATTTTGTCGTTAACTCGCTAACGGCAAAATGGGTATATTAGCCACAGCTATGATGAGACAAAGTCTCTCCTCTCAGCAAGGGGAGGTTCCCTCTAATTACTTAACTTTTGCAAATCAAACAACTTATCAAATTTATGTACACTAAAAACTATGTTTGTGGTGGTTCCATCTTATCTCATTCTCTTTTTTCAGAATAGATGTTTATATTTCAAACTCTTGATATAAGACTTATAAATTATCACAAAATCACAGAAACACAAAGTTTTTTGTTACCTCACTTACTACTTGTAAACGGAACTATGTGAAGAAAAATGCAGCTCAAAGTCTTCACTCCTCTTCAAAATGATAAAAGTAAATCGAATATAACAACTTGCAGCACAAAGTCTCCAAACTATTGTATTCTCACAAACATTAACATATAACCAACAACTGATTTGATAACACAAAGTTTATCAAAATCAAATTAAGAGCGCTCTTCAATCGCTTGAAACAAACTCCACACTTCAATTATTATCAAATAAGATTATGATAGCAAGACGTAAGAACAATACTATCACAACACAAATAATCCCAAGACAAAGATTGGAATTAAACTTGCTTTCTTGTATTGACAAATATTTGAATATTGATTTTCACAAAAAGCACAAAGTCTTGATTTGCTTCTCAATTCGCCAGAGTTTTCTTGCAATCGACAAAAGATAATATTTACAAAAGAGGTCCCCTTTATTTATAGGGAAAGACCTTGCGAAAATCTAGGAAATCTATAACTACTTTGACTTATTCAACAAGAGAGTCCTATTTGACTTATGACTTCTCTTGTTTCACATGTAATTACATTTTGGAAAATTACATGTGTAGATGTCCAAAACAAAATTCCATTTACATAATATCTAAGAAAAACAAGCTAAGGCACTAGCTTCCTACATCTTTTTTTCTCAGGAAGTTCTGATACATGGTTTGAACAACCGACATTTCGCACGCATCTGGTTTTGCTGTGTTTTCAGAGATGGTGCGAGCTCAGAGAATTGAATCTTTCACCGCTTTTACTACCTTTTCATGCTTGTCTAAATTATCCTTCAGATTCTCCAGAGTCAAATGTTGATCATATAGGTTATCCATTGAGAGTATTGAGGGAGCTTCCTCTTCAAATTTCTTTTGTACCATTTCTTCAAAAGAACTTATCATTTCCTGTGTTGTGAGGAAACTGTGATCTTCCCTTGTCAAGGTGCAAGGAAGTTCTTCCAGCCGGTGTAGGAGTGTGACATCACTATCTTCGCTGGCTTCTCGAGCTTGACATAGATCTTCAAGTAGACTCTTTATTATGAAAATACGATGACCTAGAGTCTCTTTGGTCTTGAGATATGATTCCCTGTTGGTGACGACCCCAATGGTGATCAGATTCTTTATCTTGATCTTCTTCATATCTATCCACTCTTCTAGGCTCTCTTCTTGATCTTGCAGCTCTTGTGAAAGTAGATCTACCAGATTGTCCAGCTCAACTTTAGCTTTGTCCATTTTCTCCTTTCTTTCCATAGCAGTTTTCAATAGAACTCATCCTTGAGCCAACAATCGCTCCACTACATCCCCCACTATCTTGCCTCTGGCTAGGGCTTTTTCAACCTTCTGTATCAGGGGATGTTCCACTGTCACTACCATTTGTTCTACTATTTCTGATGACTTCACTATTTTCTGAAGGATGGCAGCCAGTTGTTCTACTTTTGCTTTGTATTGCTCCTTCTCCCTCTTGGCTTCATCATACTTTTCAAGTAGGGTACTGGCAGTGGTCTGGAAATCTGCTTTGACACCCTCATGAGTCACTTTACCAAGCTCAACCCTTGAGATGACATAACTGCTCATGTCAAAAGTATCAACCGTGGCATCTTCAGGAGGTTTGGCAATTTCGACATATCTGATTCCCTTTTTAGTAACCAGCCCAGAAACAGTCTTAGGCTTCTTCTTCTGGTTCTTTGCTTTCACAGGCAATAGCTTTTCAATGTCAATCTCATCAGGTGAGATGGCTTGCTTCTTCCTCTTTGGAGTATAGGCAGATAGCCATGGAGGAAGTATAGATGCATCAATAGCTGGAGGGGGATCCACTACTTGCCTGGCTGTATCTATATTTGTGCCAGTGATAGTGACAATTGGACTTGTGTTGGTAAACACAACACCTGTATCAACAACCTTTTGTGAAGCATCCAGAAGGTTCTCTAAGACAGTTTGTTCCCCAATATCAGAAGATGGGGAAGATAAGCTTGGAATGGAACCAAAAGAATCAAAAACAGTTCCAAAGCTAGCTTTCATGGACGGAGGAGTATTGTTTGAAGAAACAACAAAAATTGGAGAAAGAGGTTGGCAAACCATCAGAAAATAGAACATGAGGAGGAGGTGTAAGAACTTGTGTCTTGGAAGGAAGGTCTTTCATAGGAGTCTGAGGGGAACCATCAAGTCGCTCTACCTCTGTATCTTCACCTTCACCTTGTTCAACCTCATCAGATACCTTTGAACATTTTGTTCTTCAATCTCAACATCTTCAATTTCCATCTGATCATCATTGGTGTCTTCAACATCTGAATTAGTGGCATCAGAAGCCTCTGTGGTTTCCTTCTTCTTTCCTCCCTTGGATACAAATTTGATCTTTGGTTTGTGTACCTTGGAAGAGGAAGGGGTGTCACTCTTGTTCTTAGTTCAGTTTTCCACCTTCTTACCTGTTTGCTCTTGTGTGCCCTCTTCAGACCCTGTAAGGAACTCTTTCAACTTAATTCCCTTACTTTCCAACCACAGATTGGTGTTTCCCAGTATTGGTTGAAATCTTTTCCTGATAGATGTCTCCTCCTTGACTGACCATTTCACCTCTGGGAGAGGTGAAGCCTCAACATTCTTTGCCTCATATTTGTGATCTAGGACATCCCCATCATCCTCCATTCCATTTGGAATATCAGCTAGTCCTAGTTCTTCAATTTGGCTTAGATGAAGTCTGCAGAAATCCAATTTTCTGATCTCATTTTGAGTCCTGAGATCTGCCCATATGTCTTCGACCATTGGCTCATGAAAATTTGACTTCCTCTTGATTTTATCTTGAACCCTTCTGAAGTCAAAATGATTTCTTTTCTTGTAAGTCTTCATGGTGACCAACTGCAACTTGGAGTCAATTATCTTTGCTTTGTTGGCAGACTGAACTGAATACCTCCCAATTTCAATGGGAAACTTTATCCTTGACCTCTTTAGCTCCATCTGTTTGTTGTGTACCACAATTAGTTGTCTGTAAAGCTCCATAAGAACAATGCGATCACTAGGATACTGTGGCAGCATGTAAGGGTAACCAGGATAGTAACCTACCCGAAGATAAGTGAAGGTGGGAAATTGCAAGAACAAGCAACCAAAAGAATTTACAACCTGCCATGCTTCATAAGAAACTCTTTTTTGAACCAGTTCACCATCCCACAAGCACATGAAAACTGAGAAGAATGCATCATTGACTCTTTTGAAATGATGAATTGACCCCTTCAAAGTGATTTGGGGGTAGTATTCATACAGTGGGACCAATCTCCTGTCTCCTACTTGAGTTAAACCCAGAAAGTTCCTCATGTTTCCAGCAGCATAGACAAGATAAGAGGTCATGTAAAATTTGAAGGTAGTATTGACCCTTATTAGTTGCTCGTGCAAAGCATTGCTGATTTGTTCACCCCAGAATATCTTCTGATTCCCCCGTAGAATCACCTTGATGTAAGTGTACATCCAGTCCTGGAATTTGGAAGCAGAAGGGAGTCCTCTGATGCGACTCAAGAGAGTAATCAAATCACACACTTCCTCCACAAAATCACTCTTGTGAAGGTCTTTTGGCCATTGGGTCAAAGTTGCCCTAGGAATCTTTAACCATTTGCTATTTATGTGCCTCCTAGCAGATTCCAAATCATTGTCATAGTCTTGTTGACCCTGAGCAAAATAAATTTTCCTGACATTTTCAATTGGTGGACACATGAAGATTTTGTCCATGAATTCTGCATCCAATCTCATGATAACATTTTCCTGTGAGTCTGTCACAGCTCTAGTGTCTCTATTGTAGTGGTTGGCCACTTGTAGAACAAATTTAGGATTATGTGCACTGACAGGAAATGATGCAACCAAATGAATACTGCTGTCAATGATTTTCTGCATATGCTTGGAGGGATTTGCTTGCTTAGTTCTATCTATGAACTCGGCCATGTCTACGTGCCCAATTTCCATGTCTCTGATTTCATCAACATTTGACTGCACTGCCGTTACTAGAAAGACACCTTGGTACTTGTACTTCATGGCTCTGGACTTTGACGGAGATGATTCTGACATGAGCCCTAGAGAAAACTGTAAATTTGAACACCACCACGAACGCTGATTGAGAACTGCAAAAGGCCATGATCTTGCAGTTAGGGGAAAAATTGGATAAACTAGGTCAACTGCATTTTGACGATCAAGGATAGGAAAGCATGCGTTTAAAGGGCTTGAGTGCGCAAATCAAGGCGAAGGTGAAAGCGGGCTTTTGGTTTTGAAAAATGAATTTTCCAATGTTAGGGAAAAATCAGGAAAATGTGCTTGGGCGGGTGATTTGGCCGCTATTGCAAGGAAATGACCAAACAAGTTTTTCATGTAGGAGTGGATACAAATGCTGCTCGAGCATTTGGAAGATTATTAGTTAACATGCAAGAGCGGATGAAATGACCGCTACTGCATGTAACTCCGTGAAATGCCAACAAATGTTCGAGCGGTTGAAAACGCCGCTCATGCAGGTAAGTGTTAAACAAGGGTTTTGGTGTAGGAGCGGGGATTTCGACCGCTTTGCATGTGGAAGGTTTACCATGCTGCATGGGCAGCGGAAATTACCATCATTGCGGATGATGCTAGATTTAGTCTGAAGTGTTTGATCGGGTGAATCGACTGCTCTGATGGGTAAGAGATTGCTGTGTATGGGAGGTGTAATTCGCCGCCCATCCACGTTGGTAGTTTAGGAAGTATCAAAGGTTTGAGCGGTAAATCCACCGCTACAGGCGTTGAAACTTTAGGGTATGGACTTGGGATTGACAAAGCGATGAACAACACCAACATTTTCAATATAAAACAAAAACAATAAACAAAAATGATCGAAACCAAATGATACAAACCCTAGTTTATCATAAGAAATAATCAACAAGAGAAAACATAAAACCCTAACATAGCATGAGAATAGTCAAAGATGCAAAACAAAAGAAAGAAATTTGAAACAAACAAAACAAACAAACCTACCAGAGAAAAGAGACGCCAAAGGTGAATCCAGACTGCGGAAATTTCCTTTTAGACTCTCCTCCGTGGCATTGGTTCGAGCATAAATAATAAACAAACAAAAGGCACAACGAGTACTTAAAACTTAAAAATGAACATTAAATGAATCGGCACGAGTGGCCATTAATGGCACTCTAGTCGAAATATTTGAAGATCTTGCTCAAGCAGAAATTTCGGCCGCTCCTGCAAGTTCCACTGAATAAGGTATGTAAAGGCGGGTGATTTCACTGCTGTTTCATAAAACACAAAGTTCAACATATGTAATAGCGGCTAAATACACCGCTCTCACATGTGAACAAGCTTCTAAACATGTAATAGCGGTTATAAATACCGCTCTTACATGTGAACAAAAAACAAAAATGGCTAATACCTGAAAAATGACTAAAACTAACATTTTAACAAATTTACAACTTGAATGTTCTTCACAAATATCGAGAAATCGATTCAAACAAATGTCATAAACCAGTTGAGAATGTCAAATGATCTCACACGAGACTAAGGGAATCTTGTCTCGATTTGCGATCTTAGAGTGTAGATTCACGAAACGGACAAGTTTCGTGGGGTTGTCTACAAAAACGAGCGTAGCTGATTTTGAGAACAACAACTGGCTCTAATTGGGGAAATTCCTTCAATTAAACTTTGAAACAATTGAAGGAAGTAGAATCCAGTCTCTAAGTCCCTTCATCCATGCCATTGGGCTATAGAGTCAAGCTAAAAAGAAAAAGACACAAAAGACTAAATGAAAACACAAAAAATAAAAACACAAAACTATACAAATGTACAATTTTTAGCCTATCTGAAACTTCAGAGATTGAAGTGTTTCAGATGTTGTCCACTGTGAGGCAACGAGAATGGTGTCCCATCCTGATATTCCAGCAAGAAACTATTTTCACCATAGAATTGATGAATGGTGAATGGACCTCTCCATAAGGAATCAAATTTTCCGTGCATTCCTTTTGGTTCTCTCCTCTTGTCCCACAACAAGACTTGATCTCCAACCTGAAACTCACGAGCCTTTGTCTTCTTGTCGAAGAGTTTCTTTACTTGATTTTGGTGCTCAACAATACGGTCCACCACCATAGTGCACTGCTCCTCACGTTCAGTCAAATACATGATCCTTTTGTCAATAGAACTATCAAAAGTTCTATCTTCCAATGCCTTTACCAACTTCAATGCTGGCAATTCCAAGGTAATCAGTATCTCTGCATTCAGACCATATAGAAGCTAAAATGGTGACATGCCTATCGCCCTTTTGGGTGTAATTCTATCTGCCCATAAAGCATCAAACAATGCCTTATGCCAAGTTCTCTAATTCTCATCTACCAGTTTCCTGATGATAGTGACCAGATTCTTATTGCTTGATTCTGCCTGGCCATTCCCTTGTGGATAATAGTCTAAAGAATGGGAAAGAGTGATCCCATGTTCGTAGCAAAATTCAATGATCTCATGAGAGGAAAAGCAAGTAGCATTGTCTACTACAATCTTGTTTGGAACTCCAAACTTGGAAATAATGTTCTCCTTAAGAAAACTGCATACCACCTCTGAAGTAGCATGCTTGACTAGAATAGCTTCCACCCATTTGGTAAAATAGTCTGTTGCAGTGAGAACATAGTTATGTCCTGCACTTGTTGATGGGTTCACTGCGCCAATGAAGTCAATACCCCATTGCTGAAAAGGCTCCTCAATCACCACTGGGTTTAGAGGTAAGGTTGCCAATCTTGGTTTCCCAACAAACTGTTGGCATAACTCACACCTGTGTACCCAATTGTACGCATCTTGGAATAGTGCGGGCCAATAGTATCGAGCTCACAGAATCTTGTGAGCCATTACAGATGCTGAAAAATGTCCTCCACAAGCCAAATTGTGGAAAGACTCCAAAAGTCTACTTTGTTGCGCTTTATCCACGTAACGGAGAAATACACCGTCAAGACTTCTCTTGTACAAACCATTGTCCCAAAGGACGTAGTTAGCATCTTTTAACTTGACAGTTCTCTTTTCCTTATAAGACAAGTGAGAAGGGCACTCACCATAGGTAAGGAAATGAGTGATATTGGAATACCACTCGTCAGTTGTAGTAACAAAAAGAACAGTTGGCGTGTCCACAACTTCCTCTTCTTCGTCCCCTGTCTCTTTTGGAACATTATCTGCGATCAATTGACACAAACCTTTACCACGCACAAGCTTGGTAGGCTTGATATCCAGATCAAATTCTTGGATCTTAGTGATCCAATTACCTCTCTTTGTTCCAAACTCTTGTTGAGTTAGGATAGACTTGACTGTTGTATCATGCACCATGACAACAGTGTGTGAGTTTAGAATATAGAACCTAAAATGCTTAACCGCTTTGACTACGGCATAGGCATGCTTCTCCATATTCGAATACTTCAATTCATGAGCTTTGAGAGGACAACTCATAAATGATATGGGGGATTCAACACCTTCTTCATTCTACTGAACCAGAATAGCTGAAAGTGTGTGTTCTGAAGCGTAGCTATAGACTATGAAATCCTTAGTGTAGTCGGGACAAACAAGAACTGGAGCATGAGCAATAGCTCTCTTGATATCTTTGAACGCTTCCTTACCTTCCGCAATCCAATGGAAAGTGGCCTTACCCTTCATCATATTAACAATGTGACGGGTTTTTTCTACAAACTCAGGAATGAACCTTCGCAGAAAATTCACCTTTCCAAAGAAAGAGTGAACAACAGTCTTACTTGCGGGTAGAGTGAGAATTTGAATAGATTTAACTCTCTCTGAGTCAATCTTAGTACCTTCCCAAGATACAATGTGTCCGAGAAGCTTGCCTTCCGTCACCCCAAAAACTGACTTCTTGGGATTGAGGGAAATGCCATTTTGCCGACAGCACTCCAGCACTTGTCGTAAGTGATGCACATGATCCTGACAGTTTTTGGAGAAAACAGTCAAGTCATCGAGATATACCATGATGAACTTACCCATCTCATCTCTAAAAGCAAGATCCATCGCTCTCTCAAATGTTGCGCCAGCATTGATCAGACCAAAAGGCATTCTGCGATATGCAAATGTGCCCCATGGTGTGGTGAAGGCAATTTTGAACTGATCAGCTTCATTTACCTCCACTTGGTTATACCCCGAAAAACCATCTAACATAGATAGCATTTCTGAACCAGTCACTATTTGCAACACTTGGTCCATGATGGGCAAAGGGTAGTTATCTTTCAAGGAAGACTGGTTGAGATTCTTGAAATCAACACAAATACGGATTTCTCTGTTCTTCTTCCTTACAGGTACTATGTTTGCAATCCATGTGGAATGATGAATTGGAAAAATTATCCTTGCATTCAACATCTTCTGAATTTCAAAAAGAATCATACCTGATATCTTTGGATTGTATTGCCTTTGCTTCTATTTGTGAGGCAGTGATCCGGCTTTGAGGGGAATTTCGTGTCGAACCTCCTTAGGCCTGAAAGAGTTCAGGTCATCATAGGAGTAAGCCAAAACATCAATGTAATGGTGGAGAAGGGTAATGAATTTGAATCTTTCATCAGCAGTGCAACATTTTCCAATGTTGACCATCTTAGGATCTGCTTCTGTACCCAAATTGACCTGCTCAAATTCCATAGAGGAACTTGAATCCTGTTGTTGTTGCCGCTGCTTGATATACCTGTCATGTTTATCAAAGAGTTTCTCAAGGGAAACCAAACCTTTTGGGATTTTATTTCCTTTCAATTGTAGAAATTCTTCGCCAGTCTGCGAATCTACCTCAGAAACATACTCCCGCAGTGGTGATTCGCTTCCTTCAAAGTAAAGCTCATCAAAACTATCCATCTTTTCTAGGAAAGCAATGATTTGATTATCACCATTGAACACCTACCAATGGTCAGCGTTATTAGGTACACTTGGTCGGAAGACCAGCTCAATAGTGTACTTGTTTCCTTTGAAATCCTTGTGAGGCACCATGAGAGTGGCAGAAACAACCAACGAATCTGCACGATCATTGAACTCTCTTGGCACTGCTGAAATATTGAAAGCATCAGAAGCTTCAATGCAATCCCATACGCGATTGTGATAGTGTCTCAGTCTTTCATTTTTAGATTGGTACAAATTTCTTACTTGACAAACCACCAATTCAGCGTCCCCTTGAGCATGAAGGATCTTAACACCTCTAGCACATGCCGCTTCCAATCCGAGCAACAAGGACTCGTATTCGGCGGTGTTATTGGTATTGTCAAATTGTAACTTATATGAAAAAGGTAAAATATCACCTTGTGGCAATATCAAGACCACTCCGGGTCCAGAATCGGTAGAAGAACAGCTGCCATCAAATTCTAAAATCTAGACTCCATCAGAATTTGATTCTTGGGCTTTCTTTGATCAAAAGATTCCTCTTCGTTAGTGAGGGAAGAATCTGGTATTGCTATACCCTCACCTGAACTTTCATCTAAAAACTCTTCTGAGTCTCCATCTGACATATCAGAGCTATCACCTGATGTACTCTCATCTGATGAATTGGGACAATCTTCAGTAGATAGAAAATAGTTACCCATTCCCGAGCACTCAAACAAAATTTGAGCTTTGGGGTTTGATGTTTGAGTAACAATGTATTTTGCCTCCTTCTCAGGAAGCAGCTTCTGCATGACACCTTTAACAGGTATCCTAGCTTCAGACAAATCCATGTTCAACTCTCCACCCACATCCTTGCAGAAATTACGTCCAAGAAGAATGCCATATGAAGCTGGAACATCAGCTACCAAGACTGTCATCTTGATTCTCTTATCTGGAAAAGTTACAAATGCAAATTGGGCGTCTTTGATTTGACCCAAAAGTGGAACTTGCTTATTCTCCATAGAGAAACACCTCCCAAAAGTGTTGGTTAAGGTGAGGCCGAGGGCATCTGCTACCTTAGCAGGCATAACAATGTCTAAGGCTCCAGAATCTATTACACAATTGCTCAATTTATGACCATTTACTAATAGGGAAACATAGAAAGGTTCAATTTTTCTAGAGGCTTCAGTGGGAGTAGTAACAAGATTGTTTTGGGTAGGTTTACTTTTGGAGGAGTCATGAGTAGCTTTAGGAAACTCTTGTCCTGCAAGGACGGACTTATTTTTGACATATTTGGCTAATCTATCAAATTGTTCAGGATTAGCATGTAAATATTCTACTTCAGACATTTGTATCTTAGTTCTCCTAGCATGATTTATTATATCAAATTGCTGAAAAGAATTAGATACGGAGGAAGAAAAACCATCATTTTGATTTTTGGTAGAGACAGCACTAGTCTGAGGAGTAGAAGTGGAAGGTACAAATTCATTAGAGGCACTTACTTGTTTATTGACCACTGGATCTTTTGATTGGAAAGGTAGTGGAGTCCCCCATTTAGCGATTGAAATTGCCGGTTGAGATTCTTCTCCCGCCTTCCCTTTATCAGCTTGAAGAGCTGACTGATTTTGAGACCTAGTGAAAATAGCATATGCTCCTTCACACACTTCTCCTTTTTTAGCTTTGTCCTGACAGTTCAGAAAGCTGATGGTAGAGTCGCCAGTTAACTCTTCTTCTCCTTCTGTGAAGAGATTAGCACCATTTTCGTAATCCAACTCAGGTTGGAAAGAAAGTTCATTTTCGGCTTCATAGTAGCCAATAGCAAAGTTGACCGGCGCTGCTTCGATGGCAAGCTTCCCTTGTGTAGGTGGAAGACGGTTCTGTTGTCCTTGATTCCTAGCAGCATTGCCTTGATATGAATTATTTGGAAATGTCCTCCTTGGTATATCTTGGTAAGAAGGAGGCGCAGATATACCTTGGGACATTTGTCTCTTCAGAGCTAGCAATTCATTTGCTAGCTTTTGCACCATGGGATCCGTGGTGCTTGTGGAAGGATTCTCAGTAGAAGAGGAGCTTTTATTTCTATTAGTATCCCTTCTTATCTTACCCGCGAGGATAAGATCAACTTCTACTTCAGTTGCCAGAATCTGAGCTGCAGCAAGATTAGTAGGAGCAGCTTGCCTCAATAGGAAACTCACCTCTAGAAGTTGCATATTGATAAAGAAACATTTAAGGTTCTCCACTATGGGCTTAGCGGTGGTGGGAATCCTGTTTCTCAATTTGTTGAACTTAGCGATGAAATCTCGCATTGGTTCATGAGGTTCCTTTTTCATCTGTGTCAGTTGTGCCAACAATGCATGCACATCTTCTACAGGTTTGAACCTAGCTTCGAACTTGGTTTTGAGAGTAGCCCAGCTCATTATGGTCTGAGCTTGAAGGTGGTAAAACCAGTCTGCAGCAGCGCCTTGTAGTGTTTCTACAAAGAGTCGTACAGCCACATCTTCGTGCTCGACACCTATCACACCACAGGCTATACAGAAAGCCACGATGTGCTCATCAGGATGAACTTTCCTATCACCATAGAATTTGGGGAAATTCTTTCTTGAACTATGAGGTAGTTCATGCAATGGTGGGGTCAAATTTAGAGGACCAAAGGTATTACCCCAAGGGCCTTGGGCTGCCATGACGCTCTGATTGAGAGGTGGTATAACAAACCTTGGTGGTGTATGAACAACCAAAACTCTGTTAGCACTGGCAATAGAAACTTCACCTGGTATTGGAGACCTAGTGTTTGTAGGGGGAAAACTCCAGGTGTGCTGACGACGATGTCGTGGAGTTAAGAATCCAAATTTATTCTGCTGCATCAATTCAAATGCAGGATCAATAATACCCTGAGCGCTCTTACTTTTGGTGTACCGAGAATCTGCTAGACTATATTATGCTAAACACAATTTTACAAGAAAATGGAAAAGAACTAAAAATGCTTCAACTCAGAGCATGAGGCTTCAAGTTGCGCGTTCCTTCAGCAGTGGAGTCGCCAAAAAACTATTGGGTGAATATTTTGTCGTTAACTCGCTAACGGCAAAATGGGTATATCAGCCACAGCTATGATGAGACAAAGTCTCTCCTCTCAGCAAGGGGAGGTTCCCTCTAATTACTTAACTTTTGCAAATAAAACAACTTATCAAATTTATGTACACTAAAAACTATGTTTGTGGTGGTTCCATCTTATCTCATTCTCTTTTTTCAGAATAGTTGTTTATATTTCAAACTCTTGATATAAGACTTATAAATTATCACAAAATCACAGAAACACAAAGTTTTCTGTTACCTCACTTACTACTTGTAAACGGAACTATTTGAAGTAGAATGCATCTCAAAGTCTTCACTCCTCTTCAAAATGATAAAAGTAAATCGAATATAACAACTTGCAGCACAAAGTCTCCAAACTATTGTATTCTAACAAACATGAACATATAACCCACAACTGATTTGATAACACAAAGTTTATCAGAATCAAATTAAGAGTGCTCTTCAATCGCTTGAAACAAACTCCACACTTAAATTATTATCAAATAAGATTATGATAGCAAGACGTAAGAATAATACTATCACAACACAAATAATCCGAAGACAAAGATTGGTATTAAACTTGCTTTCTTGTATTGACAAATATTTGAATATTGATTTTCACAAAAAAGCACAAAGTCTTGATTTGCTTCTCAATTCACCAGAGTTTTCTTGCAATCGACAAACGATAATATTTACAAAAGATGTCCCCTTTATTTATAGGGAAAGACCTTGAGAAAATCTAGGAAATCTACAACTACTTTGACTTATTCAACAAGAGAGTCCTATTTGACTTATGACTTCTCTTGTTTCACATGTAATTACATTCTGGAAAATTACATGTGTAGATGTCCAAAACAAAATTCCATTTACCTAATATCTAAGAAAAACAAGCTAAGGCACTAGCTTCCTCCATCTTTTTTTCTCAGGAAGTTATGATACATGGTTTGAACAACCGACATTTCACACGCATCTGGTTTTGCTGTGTTTTCAGAGATGGTGCAAGCTCAGAGAATTGAATCTTTCACCGCTTTTACTGCCTTTTCATGCTTCTCTAAATTATCCTTCAGATTCTCCAGAGTCGAATGTTGATCATACAGGTTATCCATTGAGAGTATTGAGGGAGCTTCCTCTTCAAATTTCTTTTGTACCATTTCTTCAAAAGAACTTATCATTTCCTGTGCTGTGAGGAAACTGTGATCTTCCCTTGTCAAGGTGTAAGGAAGTTCTTCCAGCCGATGTAGGAGTGTGACATCACTATCTTCGTTGGCTTCTCGAGCTTGACACAGATCTTCAAGTAGACTCTTTATTATGAAAATACGATGAGCTAGAGTCTCTTCGGTCTTGAGATATGATTCCCTGTTGGTGACGACCCCAATGGTGATCAGATTCTTTATCTTGATCTTCTTCATATCTATCCACTCTTCTAGGCTCTCTTCTTGATCTTGCAGCTCTTGTGAAAGTAGATCTACCAGATTGTCCAGCTCAACTTTAGCTTTGTCCATTTTCTCCTTTCTTTCCACAACAGTTTTCAACAGAACTCATCCTTGAGCCAACAACCGCTCCACTACATCCCCCACTATCTTGCCTCTGGCTTGGGCTTTTTCAACCTTCTGTATCAGGGGATCTTCCACTGTCAGTACCATTGGTTCTACTATTTTTGATGACTTCACTATTTTCTAAAGGACGGCAGCCAGTTGTTCTGCTTTTGCTTTGTATTGCTCCTTCTCCCTCTTGGCTTCATCATACTTTTCAAGTAGGGTACTGGCAGTGGTCTGGAAATCTGCTTTGACACCCTCATGAGTCACTTTACCAAGCTCAACCCTTGAGATGACATAACTGCTCATGTCAAAAGTATCAACTGTGGCATCTTCAGGAGGTTTGGCAATTTCGGCATATCTAATTCCCTTTTCAGTAATCAGCCTAGAAACAGTCTTAGGCTTCTTCTTCTGGTTCTTTGCTTTCACGGGCAACAGCTTTTCAATGTCAATCTCATCAGGTGAGATAGCTTGCTTCTTCCTCTTTGGAGTATAGGCAGATAGTCATGGAGGAAGTATAGATGCATCAACAGCTGGAGGGGGATCCACTACTTGCTTGGCTATATCTATATTTGTGCCAGTGATAGTGACAATTGGACTTGTGTTGGTAAACACAACACCTGTATCAACAACCTTTTGTGAAGCATCCAGAAGGTTCTCTAAGTCAGTTTGTTCCCCAATATCAAAAGATGGGGAAGATAAGCTTGGAATGGAACCAGAAGAATCTAAAATAGTTCCAAAGCTAGCTTTCATGGACAGAGGAGTATTGTCTGAAGAAACAACAAAAATTGGAGAAAGAGGAACATTCAAAATTGCTGGCAAACCATCAGAAAATGGAACATGAGGAGGAGGTGTAAGAACTTGTGTCTTCAAAGGAAGGTCTTTCACATGAGTGTAAGGGGAACCATTAAGTCGCTCTATCTCTGTATCTTCACCTTCACCTTGTTCAACCTCATCAGATACCTTTGTCTTAGACCTTTGAACATTTTGTTCTTCAGTCTCAACATCTTCAATTTCCATCTGATCATCATTGGTGTCTTCAACATCTGACTTAGTGGCATTAGAAGCCTCTGTGGTTTCCTTCTTCTTTCCTCCCTTGGATACAAATTTGATCTTTGGTTTGTGTACCTTGGAAGAGGAAGGTGTGTCACTCTTGTTCTTAGTTCGGTTTTCCACCTTCTTACCTGTTTGCTCCTGTGTGCCCTCTTCAGACCCTGTAAGGAACTCTTTCAACTTAATTCCCTTACTTCCCAACCACAGATTGGTGTTTGCCAGTATTGGTTGAAATCTTTTCCTGATAGATGTCTCCTCCTTGACTGACCATTTCACCTCTGGGAGAGGTGAAGCCTCAACATTCTCTGCCTCATATTTGTGATCTAGGACATCCCCATCATCCTCCATTCCATCTGGAATATCAGCTAGTCCTAGTTCTTCAATTTGGCTTAGATGAAGTCTGCATAAATCTAGTTTTCTAATCTCATTTTGAGTCCTGAGATCTGCCCATATGTCTTCGACCATTGGCTCATGAAAATTTGACTTCCTCTTGATTTTATCTTGAACCCTTCTGAAGTCAAAATGATTTCTTTTCTTGTAGGTCTTCATGGTGACCAACTGCAACTCGGAGTCAATTATCTTTGCTTTGTTGGCAGACTCAATTGAATACCTCCCAATTTCAATGGGAAACTTTATCCCTGACCTCTTAAGCGCCATCTGTTTATTGTGTACCACAATCAGTTGTCTGCAAAGCTCCATAAGAACAATACGATCACTGGGATACCATGGCAGCATGTAAGGGTAACCAGGATAGTAACCTACCCGAAGATAAGTGAAGGTGGGAAATTGCAAGAACAAGCAACCAAAAGAATTTACAACCTGACATGCTTCATCAGAAACTCTTTTTTGAACCAGTTCACCATCCCACAAGCACATGAAAACTGAGAAGAATGCATCATTGACTCTTCTGAAATGATGAATTGACCCCTTCAGAGTGATTTGGGGGTAGTATTCATACACTGGGACCAATCTCTTGTCCCCTACTTGAGTTAAACCCAGAAATTTTCTCATGTTTGCAGCAGCATAGACAAGATAAGAGGTCATGTAAAATTTGAAGGTAGTATTGACCCTTATCAGTTGCTCATGCAAAGCATTGCTGATCTATTCACCCCAGAATATCTTCTGATTCCCCCGTAGAATCACCTTGATGTAAGTGTACATCTAGTCCTGGAATTTGGAAGCAGAAGGGAGTCCTCTGATGCGACTCAAGACAGTAATCAAATCACACACTTCCTCCACAAAATCACTCCTGTGAAGGTCTTTTGGCCATCGGGTCAAAGTTGCCCTAGGAATCTTTAACAATTTGCTGTTTATGTGCCTCCTAGCAGATTCCAAATCATTGTCATAGTCTTGTTGACCCTGAGAAAAATCAATTTGCCTGATGTTTTCAATTGGTGGACACATGAAGATTTTGTCCATGAATTCTGCATCCAATCTCATGATAACATTTCCCTGTGAGTCCGTCACAACTCTAGTGTCTCTATTGTAGTGGTTGGCCACTTGTAGAACAAATTCAGGATTATGTGCACTGACAGGAAATGATGCAACCAAATGAATACTACTGTCAATGATTTTTTGTATATGCTTGGAGGGATTTACTTGTTTAGGTCTATCTATGAACTCGGCCATGTCTACGTGCCCAATTTCCATGTCTCTAATTTCATCAACGTTTGACTGCACTACTGTTATCGAAAAGACACCCTGGTACTTGTACTTCATGGCTCTGGACTTTGACGGAGATGATTCTGACATGAGCCCTAGAGAAAACTGTGAATTTGAACACCACCACGAACACTGATTGAGAACTGCAAAAGGCCATGATCTCGCAGTTAGGGGAAAAATTGGATAAACTGGGTCAACTGCATTTTGATGATCATGGACAGGAAAGCATGCATTTAAAGGGCTTGAGTGCACAAATCAAGGCAAAGGCAAAAGCGGGCTTTTGGTTTTGAAAAATGAATTTTCCAGTGTTAGGAAAAAATTAAGAAAATGTGCTTGGGCTGGTGATTTGGCCGCTATTGCAAGGAAATGACCAAACAAGTTTTTGATGTAGGAGCGGATAAAAATGCCGCTCAAGCATTTGGAAGATTATTAGTTAACATGCAAGAGCAGATGAAATGACCTCTATTGCATGTAACTCCGCGAAATGCCAATAGATGTTCGAGCAGTTGAAAACGCCGCTCATGCAGGTAAATGTTAAACAAGGGTTTTGGTGTAGGAGCGGGGATTTTGACCGCTTTGCATGTGGAAGGTTTACCATGCTGCATGGGCGGCAGAAATTACCGTCGTTGCAGATGATGCTAGATTTAGTCTGAAGTGTTTGATCGGGTGAATGGACCGCTCTGATGGGTAAGAGATTGTTGTGTATGGGAGGTGTAATTCGCCGCCCATCCACGTTGGTAGTTTAGGAAGTATCAAAGGTTTGAGTGGTAAATCCGCCGCTACAGGCGTTGAAACTTTAGGGTATGAACTTGGGATTGACAAAGTGATGAACAACACCGACATTTTCAATATAAAACAAAAACAACAAACAAAAATGATCGAAACCAAATGATACAAACCCTAGTTTATCATAAGAAATAATCAACAAGAGAAAACATAAAACCCTAACATAGCGTGAGAATAGTCAAAGATTCAAAACAAAAGAAAGAAATTTGAAACAAACAAAACAAACGAACCTACCAAAGAAAAGAGACGCCAAAGGTGGATCCAGACTGGGGAAATTTCCTTTCAGACTCTCCTCCGTGGCATTGGTTCGAGCATAAACGATAAACAAACAAAAGGCACAATGAGTACTTAAAACTTAAAAATGAACGTTAAATGAATCAGCACAAGTGAATCGGCACAAGTGGCCATTAATGGCACTCAAGTCGAAAGATTTGAAGATCTTGCTCAGGCAGAAATTTTTGCTGCTCCTGCAAGTTCCACCGAATAAGGTATGTAAAGACGGTTGATTTCACTGCCATTTCATAAAACACAAAGTTCAACATATGTAATAGCGTCTAAATACACCACTCTCACATGTGAACAAGCTTCTAAACATGTAATAGCAGTTATAAATACCGCTCTTACATGTGAACAAAAAACAAAAATGGCTAACACCTAAAAAATGACTAAAACTAACATTTTAACCAATTTATAACTTGAATGTTCTTCACAAATATCGAGAAACTGATTCAAATGAATGTCATAAACCACTTGAGAATGTCAAATGACCTCGCACGAGACTAAGGGAATCTTGTCTCGATTTGCGATCTTAGAGTGTAGATTCATGAAACGGACAAGTTTCGTGGGGTTGTCTACAAAAATGAGCATAGCTGATTTTGAGAACAACAGCTGGCTCTAATTGGGGAAATTCCTTCAATCGAACTTTGAAACAATTGAAGGAAGTAGAATCTAGTCTCTGAGTGCCTTCATCCATGCCATTCGTCTATAGAGTCAAGGTAAAAAGAAAAAGACACAAAAGACTAAATGAAAACATAAAAAATAAAAACACAAAACTATACAAATGTACAATTTTCAACCTATCTGAAACTTCAGAGATTGAAGTGTTTCAGATGTTGTCCACTGTGAGGCAATGAGAATGGTGTCCCATCTTGATATTCTAGCAAGAAACTGTTTTCAGCACAGAATTGATGAATGGTGAATGGACCTCTCCATAATGAATCAAATTTTCCGTGCATTCCTTTTGGTTCTCTCCTCTTGTCCCACAACAAGACTTGATCTCCAACCTGAAACTCACGAGCCTTTGTCTTCTTGTCGAAGAGTTTCTTTACTTGATTTTGGTGCTCAGCAATACGGTCCACCACCATAGTGCACTGCTCCTCAAGTTCAGTCAAATACATGATCCTTTTGTCAATAGAACTATCAAAAGTTCTATCTTCCAATGCCTTTACCAACTTCAATGCTGGCAATTCCAAGGTAATCAGTATCTCTGCATTCAGACCATATAGAAGCTGAAATGGTGACATACCTATCGCCCTTTTGGGTGTAATTCTATCTGCCCATAAAGCATCAAACAATGCCTTATGCCAAGTTCTCTGATTCTCATCCACCAGTTTCCTGATGATAGTGACCAGATTCTTATTGCTTGATTCTGCCTGGCCATTCCCTTGCGGATAATAGTCTGAAGAATGGGAAAGAGTGATCCCATGTTCGTAGCAAAATTCAGTGATCTCATGAGAGGAAAAGCAAGTAGCATTGTCTGCTACAATCTTGTTTGGAACTCCAAACCTGGAAATAATGTTCTCCTTAAGAAAACTGCATACCACCTCTGAAGTAGCATGCTTGACTGGAATAGCTTCCACCCATTTGGTAAAATAGTCTGTTGCAGTGAGAACATAGTTATGTCTTGCACTTGATGATGGGTTCACTGCACCAATGAAGTCAATACCCCATTGCTGAAAAGGCTCCTCAATCACCACTGGGTTTGGAGGTAAGGCTGCCAATTTTGGTTTCCCAACAAACTGTTGGCATAACTCACACCTGCGTACCCAATTGTACGCATCTTGGAATAGTGTGGGCTAATAGTATTGAGCTCGCAGAATCTTGTGAGCCGTTATAGATGCTAAAAAATGTCCTCCACAAGCCAAATTGTGGAAAGACTCCAAAAGTCTACTTTGTTGCGCTTTATCCACGCAACAGAGAAATACACTGTCAAGACTTCTCTTGTACAAACCATTGTCCCAAAGGACGTAGTTAGCAGCTTTTAACTTGACAGTTCTCTTTTCCTTATAAGACAAGTGAGAAGGGCACTCACCATAGGTAAGGAAATGAGTGATATTGGAATACCACTCGTCAGTTGTAGTAATAAAAAGAACAGTTGGCGTGTCCACAACTTCCTCTTCTTCGTCCCCTGTCTCTTTTGGAACATTATCTGCGATCAATTGACACAAACCTTTACCATGCACAAGCTTGGTAGGCTTGATATCCAGATCAAATTCTTGGATCTTAGCGATCCAATTACCTCTCTTTGTTCCAAACTCTTGTTGAGTTAGGATAGACTTGACTGTTGTATCAGGCACCATGACAACAGTGTGTGAGTTTAGAATATAGAACCTGAAATGCTTAACCGCTTTGACTACGGCATAGGCATGCTTCTCCATATTTGAATACTTCAATTCATGAGTTTTGAGAGGACAACTCATAAATGATATGGGGGATTCAATGCCTTCTTCATTTTGCTGAACTAGAATAGCTAAAAGTGTGTGTTCTGAAGCGTAGCTATAGACTATGAAATCCTTAGTGTAGTTGGGACAAACAAGAACTGGAGCATGAGCAATAGCTCTCTTGATATCTTCAAATGCTTCCTTACCTTCTGCAGTCCAATGGAAAGTGGCCTTACCCTTCATCATATTAACAATGTGATAGGTTTTTTCTGCAAACTCAGGAATGAACCTTCGCAGAAAATTCACCTTTCCAAAGAAAGAGTGAACAACAGTCTTACTTGTGGGCAAAGTGAGACTTTGAATAGATTTAACTCTCTCCGAGTCAATCTTAGTACCTTCCTGGGATACAATGTGTCTGAGAAGCTTGCCTTTCGTCACCCCAAAAATTGACTTCTTGGGATTAAGGGAAATGCCATTTTGCCGACAGCGCTCCAGCACTTGTCGTAACTCATGCGCATGATCCTGATAGTTTTTGGAGAAAATAGTCAAGTCATCAAGATATACCACGATGAACTTACCCATCTCATCTCTGAAAGCAAGATCCATCACTCTCTGAAATGTTGCGTCAGGATTGATCAGACCAAAAGGCATTCTGCGATATGCAAATGTGCCCCATGGTGTGGTGAAGACAGTTTTGAACTGATCAGCTTCATTTACCTCCACTTGGTTATACCCCAAAAAACCATCTAACATAGATAGCATTTCTGAGCCTGTCACTGTTTGCAACACTTGGTCCATGATGGGCAAAGGGTAGTTATCTTTCAAGGAAGACTGGTTGAGATTCCTGAAATCAACACAGATACGGATTTCTCCATTCTTCTTCCTTATAGGTACTATGTTTGCAATCCATGTGGAATGATGAATTGGAAAAATTATCCTTGCATTCAGCATCTTCTGAATTTTAGAAAGAATCATACCTGATATCTTTGGATTGTATTGCCTCTGCTTCTGTTTGTGAGGCAATGATCCGGCTTTGAGGGGAATTTAGTGTCGAACCTCCTTAGGCCTAAAAGACTTCAGGTCATCATAGGAGTAAGCCAAAACATCAATGTAATGGCGGAGGAGGGTAATGAATTTGAATCTTTCATCAGCAGTGCAACATTTTCCAATGTTGACCATCTTAGGATCTGCTTCCGTACCCAAATTGACCTGTTCAAATTCCATAGAGGAACTTGAATCCTGTTGTTGTTGCCGCTGCTTGATATACCTGTCATGTTTATCAAAGAGTTTCTCAAGGGAAACCAAACCTTTTGGGATTTTATTTCCTTTCAATTGTAGAAATTCTTCACCAGTCTGCGAATCTACCTCAGAAACATAATCCCACGGTGGCGATTCGCTTCCTTCAAAGTAAAGCTCATCAAAACTATCCATCTTTTCTAGGAAAGCAATGATTTGATTATCACCATTGAACACCTGCCAATGGTCAGCGTTATCAGGTACACTTGGTCGGAAGACTAGCTCAATAGTGTACTTGTTTCCTTTGAAATCCTTGTGAGGCACCATGAGAGTGGCGGAAACAGCAAATGAATCTGCATGATCATTGAACTCTCTTGGCACTGCTAAAATATTGAAAGCATCAAAACCTTCAATGCAATCCCATACGCGATTGTGATAGTGTCTCAGTCTTTCATTTTTAGTTTGGTACAAATTTCTTACTTGACAAACCACGAATTCAGCATCCCCTTGAGCATGAAGGATCTTAACACCTCTAGCACGCGCTGCTTCCAATCCGAGCAACAAGGACTCGTATTCGGTGGTGTTATTGGTATTGTCAAATTGTAACTTATATGAAAAAGGTAAAATATCACCTTGTGGCGATATCAAGACCACTCCGGGTCCAGAACCGGTAGAAGAATAGCTGCCATCAAATTCTAAAATCTAGACTCCATCAGAATTTGATTTCTTAGGCTTTCTTTGATCAGAAGATTCCTCTTCGTCAGTGAGGGAAGAATTTGGTATTGCTATACCCTCACCTGAACTTTCATCTAAAAACTCTTCTGAGTCTCCATCTGACATATTAGAGCTATCACCTAATGTACTCTCATCTGATGAATTGGAACAATCTTCAGTAGACAGAAAATAGTTACCCATTCCCGAGGACTCAAACAAAATTTGAGCTTTGGGGTTTGATGTTTGAGTAACAATGTATTTTGCCTCATTCTCAAGAAGCAGCTTCTGCATGACATCTTTAATAGGTATCCTAGCTTCAGACAAATCCATGTTCAACTCTCCACCCACATCCTTGCAGAAATTACGTCCAAGAAGAATGCCGTATGAAGCTGGAACATCAGCTACCAAGACTGTCATCTTGATTCTCTTATCTGGAAAAGCTGCAAATGCAAATTGGGCATCTTTGATTTGACCCAAAAGTGGAACTTGCTTATTCTCCATAGAGAAACACCTCCCAAAAGTTTTGGTTAAGGTGAGGCCGAGGGCATCTGCTACCTTAGCAGGCATAACATTGTCTGAGGCTCCAGAATCTATTATGCAATTGCTCAATTTATAACCATTTACTAATAGGGAAACATAGAAAGGTTTAATTTTTCCAGAGGCTTCAGCGGGAGTAGTAACAAGATTGTTTTGGGTAGGTTTACTTTTGGAGGAGTCATGAGTAGCTTTAGGAAACTCTTGTCCTGCAGGGACGGACTTATTTTTGACATATTTGGCTAATCTATCAAATTGTTCAGGATTAGCTTGTAAATATTCTACTTCAGACATTTGTATCTTAGTTCTCCTAGCATGATCTATTATATCAAATTGCTGAAAAGAATTAGATATAGAGGAAGAAAAACCATCATTTTGATTTTTGGTAGAGACAGCACTAGTCTGAGGAGTAGAAGTGGAAGGTACAAATTCATTAGAGGCACTTACTTGTTTATTGACCACTGGATCTTTTGATTGGAAAGGTAGCGGAGTCTCCCATTTAGCGATTGAAATCGCTGGTTGAGATTCTTCTCCCACCTTCCCTTTATCAGCTTGAAGAGCTGACTGATTTTGAGACCTAGTGAAAATAGCATATGCTCCTTCACACACTTCACTTTTTTCAGCTTCATCCTGATAGTTCAGAAAGCTGATGGTAGAGTTGCCAGCTAACTCTTCCTCTCCTTCTGTGAAGAGATTAGCACCATTTTCGTAATCCAACTCAGGTTGGAAAGAAAGTTCATTTTCAGCTTCATAGTAGCCAACAATAGAGTTGACCGGTGCTGCTTCGATGGCAAGCTTCCCCTATGTAGGTGGAAGACGGTTGTGTTGTCCTTGATTCCTAGCAGCATTGCCTTGATATGAATTATTTGGAAATGTCCTCCTTGGTATATCTCGGTAAGAAGGAGGCGCAGATATACCTTGGGACATTTGTCTCTTCAGAGCTAGCAATTCATTTGCTAGCTTTTGCACCATGGGATCCGTGGTGCTTGTGGAAGGATTCTCAGTAGAAGAGGAGCTTTTATTTCTATTAGTATCCCTTCTTATCTTACCCACGAGGATAAGATCAACTTCTACTTTAGTTGCCAGAATCTGAGCTGCAGCAAGATCAGTAGGAGTAGCTCACCTCAATAGGAAACTCACCTTTGGAAGTTGCGTATTGATAAAGAAACATTTAAGGTTCTCTGCTATGGGCTCAGCGGTGGTGGGAATCCTGTTTCTTAATTTGTTGAACTTAGCGATGAAATCTCGCATTGGTTCATGAGGTTCCTTTTTCATCTATGTCAGTTGTGCCAACAACGCATGAACATCTTCTACAGGTTTGAACCTGGCTTCGAACTTGGTTTTGAGAGTAGCCCAGCTTGTTATGGTCTGAGCTTGAAGGTGGTAAAACCAGTCTGCAGCAGTGCCTTGTAGTGTTTCTACAAAGAGTCGTACAGCCACATCTTCATGCTCGATACCTATCACACCACAGGCTATACAGAAAGCCGCGATGTGCTTATTAGGAAGAACTTTCCCATCACCATAGAATTTAGGGAAATTCTTTCTTGAACTACGAGGTAGTTCATGCAATGGTGGGGTCAAATTTAGAGGACCAAAGGTATTACCCCAAGGGCCTTGGGCTGCCATGATGTGCTGATTGAGAGGTGGTATAACAAACCTTGGTGGTGTATGAACAGCCAAAACTCTGTTAGCACTGGCAATAGAAACTTCACCTGGTATTGGAGACCTGGTGTTTGTAGGGGGAAAACTCCTGGTGCGCTGAAGATGAGGTCATGGAGTTAAGAATCCAAAATTATTTTGCTGCATCAATTCAAATGCAGGATCAATAATACCCTGAGCCCTCTTACTTCTGGTGTACCAGGAATCTGCCAGACTGTATTATGCTAAACACAATTTTGCAAGAAAATGGAAAAGAACTGAAAATGCTTCAACTTGGAGTGTGAGGCTTCAAGTTGCGCGTTCCTTCCCCAGTGGAGTCGCCAAAAAATTGTTGGGTGAATATTTTGTCGTTAACTTGCTAATGGCAAAATAGGTATATCAACCACAGCTATGATGAGACAAAGTCTCTCCTCTCAGCAAGGGGAGGTTCCCTCTAATTACTTAACTTTTGCAAATCAAACAACTTATCAAATTTATGTACACTAAAAACTATGTTTGTGGTGGTTCCATCTTATCTCATTCTCTTTTTTCAGAATAGATGTTTATATTTCAAACTCTTGATATAATACTTATAAATTATCACAAAATCACAAAAACACAAAGTTTTTTGTTACCTCACTTACTACTTGTAAACGGAACTATTTGAAGTAGAATGCAGCTCAAAGTCTTCACTCCTCTTCAAAATGATAAAAGTAAATCGAATATAACAACTTGTAGCACAAAGTCTCCAAACTATTGTATTCTCACAAACATTAACATATAACCCACAACTGATTTGATAACACAAAGTTTATCAGAATCAAATTAAGAGTGCTCTTCAATCGCTTGAAACAAACTCCACACTTCAATTATTATCAAATAAGATTATGATAGCAAGACGTAAGAACAATACTATCACAACACAAATAATCCCAAGACAAAGATTGGAATTAAACTTGCTTTCTTGTATTGACAAATATTTGAATATTGATTTTCACAAAAAGTACAAAGTCTTGATTTGCTTCTCAATTCGCCAGATTTTTCTTGCAATCGACAAAAGATAATATTTACAAAAGAGGTCCCCTTTATTTATAGGGAAAGACCTTGAGAAAATCTAGGAAATCTACAACTACTTTGACTTATTCAACAAGAGAGTCCTATTTGACTTATGACTTCTCTTGTTTCACATGTAATTACATTTTGGAAAATTACATGTGTAGATGTCCAAAACAAAATTCCATTTACATAATATCTAAGAAAAACAAGCTAAGGCACTAGCTTCCTCCATCTTTTTTTCTCAAGAATTTCTGATACATGGTTTGAACAACCAACATTTCTCACGCATCTAGTTTTGCTGTGTTTTCAGAGATGGTGCGAGCTCAGAGAATTAAATCTTTCACCTTTTTTACTGCCTTTTCATGCTTGTCTAAATTATCCTTCAGATTCTCCAGAGTCAAATGTTGATCATACAGGTTATCCATTGAGAGTATTGAGGGAGCTTCCTCTTCAAATTTCTTTTGTACCATTTCTTCAAAAGAACTTATCATTTCCTGTGCTGTGAGGAAACTATGATCTTCCCTTGTCAAGGTGCAAGGAAGTTCTTCCAGCCGGTGTAGGAGTGTGACATCACTATCTTCGCTGGCTTCTCGAGCTTGACACACATCTTCAAGTAGACTCTTTATTATGAAAATACGATGAGCTAGAGTCTCTTTGGTCTTGAGATATGATTCCCTGTTGGTGACGACCCCAATGGTGATCAGATTCTTTATCTTGATCTTCTTCATATCTATCCACTCTTCTAGGCTCTCTTCTTGATCTTGCAGCTCTTATGAAAGTAGATCTACTAGATTGTCCGGCTTAGCTTTAGCTTTGTCTATTTTCTCCTTTCTTTCCACAGCGATTTTCAACAGAACTCGTCCTTGAGCCAACAACCGCTCCACTACATCCCCCACTATCTTGCCTCTAGCTTGGGCTTTTTCAACCTTCTGTATCAGGGGATCTTCCACTGTCAGTACCATTGGTTCTACTATTTCTGATGACTTCACTATTTTCTAAAGGACGGTAGCCAGTTGTTCTGCTTTTGCTTTGCATTGCTCCTTCTCCCTCTTGGCTTCATCATACCTTTCAAGTAGGGTACTGGCAGTGGTCTAGAAATCTGCTTTGACACTCTCATGAGTCACTTTACCAAGCTCAACCCTTGAGATGACATAACTGCTCATGTCAAAAGTATCAACTGTGGCATCTTCAGGAGGTTTGGCAATTTCGGCATATCTGATTCCCTTTTCAGTAACCAGCCTAGAAACAGTCTTAGGCTTCTTCTTCTGGTTCTTTGCTTTCACAGGCAACAGCTTTTCAATGTCAATCTCATTAGGTGAGATGGATTGCTTCTTCCTCTTTGGAGTATAGGCAGATAGCCATGGAGGAAGTATAGATGCATCAACAGTTGGAGGGGGATCCACCACTTGCTTGGCTATATCTATATTTGTGCCAGTGATAGTGACAATTGGACTTGTGTTGATAAACACAACACCTGTATCAACAACCTTTTGTGAAGCATCCAGAAGGTTCTCTAAGACAGTTTGTTCCCCAATATCAAAAGATGGGGAAGATAAGCTTGGAATGGAACCAGAAGAATCAAAAATAGTTCCAAAGCTAGCTTTCATGGTCGGAGGAGTATTGTCTGAAGAAACAACAAAAATTGGAGAAAGAGGAACATTCGAAATTGCTGGCAAACCATGAGAAAATGGAACATGAGGAGGAGGTGTAAGAACTTGTGTCTTGGAAGGAAGGTCTTTCACAGGAGTCTAAGGGGAACCATCAAGTCGCTCTACCTCTGTATCTTCACCTTCACCTTGTTCAACCTCATCAAATACCTTTGTCTTAGACCTTTGAACATTTTGTTCTTCAGTCTCAACATCTTCAATTTCCATCTAATCATCATTGGTGTCTTCAACATCTGACTTAGTGGCATCAGAAGCCTCTGTGGTTTCGTTCTTCTTTCCTCCCTTGGATACAAATTTGATCTTTGGTTTGTGTACCTTGGAAGAGGAAGGGGTGTCACTCTTGTTCTTAGTTCAGTTTTCCACCTTCTTACCTATTTGCTCCTGTGTGCCCTCTTCGGACCCTGTAAGGAACTCTTTCAACTTAATTCCCTTACTTTCCAACCACAGATTGGTGTTTGCTAGTATTGGTTGAAATCTTTTCCTGATAGATGTCTCCTCCTTGACTGACCATTTCACCTCTGGGAGAGGTGAAGCCTCAACATTCTCTACCTCATATTTGTGATCTAGGACATCCCCATCATCCTCCATTCCATCTGGAATATCAGCTAGTCCTAGTTCTTCAATTTGGCTTAGATGAAGTCTGTAGAAATCTAGTTTTCTGATCTCATTTTGAGTCCTGAGATCTGCCCATATGTCTTCGACCATTGGCTCATGAAAATTTGACTTCCTCTTGATTTTATCTTGAACCCTTCTGAAGTCAAAATGATTTCTTTTCTTGTAAGTCTTCATGGTGACCAACTGCAACTTGGAGTCAATTATCTTTGCTTTGTTGGCAGACTGAACTGAATACCTCCCAATTTCAATGGGAAACTTTATCCTTGACCTCTTTAGCTCCATCTGTTTGTTGTGTACCACAATTAGTTGTCTGCAAAGCTCCATAAGAATAATGCGATCACTAGGATACTGTGGCAGCATGTAAGGGTAACCAGGATAGTAACCTACCCGAAGATAAGTGAAGGTGGGAAATTGCAAGAACAAGCAACCAAAAGAATTTACAACCTGCCATGCTTCATCAGAAACTCTTTTTTGAACTAGTTCACCATCCCACAAGAACATGAAAACTGAGAAGAATGCATCATTGACTTTTCTGAAATGATGAATTGACCCCTTCAGAGTGATTTGGGGGTAGTATTCATACACTGGGACTAATCTCCTGTCCCCTACTTGAGTTAAACCCAGAAAGTTCCTTGTGCTTGCAGCAGCATAGACAAGATAAGAGGTCATGTAAAATTTGAAGGTAGTATTGATCCTTATCAATTGCTCATGCAAAGCATTGCTGATCTGTTCACCCCAGAATATCTTCTGATTCCCCCATAGAATCACCTTGATGTAAGTGTACATCTAGTCCTAGAATTTGGAAGCAGAAGGGAGTCCTCTAATGCGACTCAAGAGAGTAATCAAATCACACACTTCCTCCACAAAATCACTCCTGTGAAGGTCTTTTGGCCATCGGGTCAAAGTTGCCCTAGGAATCTTTAACCATTTGCTATTTATGTGCCTCCTAGCAGATTCTAAATCATTGTCATAGTCTTGTTAACCCTGAGAAAAATCAATTTGCCTGACGTTTTCAATTGGTGGACACATGAAGATTTTGTCCATGAATTCTACATCCAATCTCATGATAACATTTCCCTGTGAGTCCGTCACAACTCTAGTGTCTCTATTGTAGTGGTTGGCCACTTGTAGAACAAATTCAGGATTATGTGCACTGACAGGAAATGATGCAACCAAATGAATACTACTGTCAATGATTTTCTACATATGCTTGGAGGGATTTGCTTGTTTAGGTCTATCTAGGAACTCAGCCATGTCTATGTGCCCAATTTCTGTGTATTTGATTTCATCAACGTTTGACTGCACTGTCGTTGCCGGAAAGACACCCTGGTACTTGTACTTCATGGCTCTGGACTTTGACAGAGATGATTCTGACATGAGCCCTAGAGAAAACTGTGAATTTGAACACCACCACGAACGTTGATTGAGAACTGCAAAAGGTCATGATCTCACAGTTAGGGGAAAAATTGGATAAACTGGGTCAACTGCGTTTTGACGATCATGGACAGGAAAGCATGCGTTTAAAGGGATTGAGTGCGCAAATCAAGGAGAAGGTGAAAGTGGGCTTTTGGTTTTGAAAAATGAATTTTCTAGTGTTAGGGAAAAATCAGGAAAATGTGCTTGGGTGGGTGATTTGGCCGCTATTGCAAGGAAATGACCAAACAAGTTTTTGATGTAGGAGCGGATAAAAATGCCGCTCGAGCATTTGGAAGATTATTAGTTAACATGCAAGAGCGGATGAAATGATCGCTACTGTATGTAACTCCGCGAAATGCCAACAGATGTTCGAGCAGTTGAAAATGCCGCTCATGCAAGTAAACGTTAAACAAGGGTTTTGGTGTAGGAGCAGGGATTTCGACCGCTTTGCATGTGGAAGGTTTACCATGCTGCATGGGCGGCAGAAATTACCGTCATTATGGATGATGCTAGATTTAGTCTGAAGTGTTTGATCAGGTGAATCGACCGCTCTGATGGGTAAGAGATTGCCGTGTATGGGAGGTGTAATTCACCGGCCATCCACGTTGGTAGTTTAGGAAGTATCAAAGATTTGAGCGGTAAATCTGCCACTACAGGCGTTGAAACTTTAAGGTATGAACTTGGGATTGACAAAGTGATGAACAACACTGACATTTTCAATATAAAACAAAAACAACAAACAAAAACGATCGAAACCAAATGATACAAACCCTAGTTTATCATAAGAAATAATCAACAAGAGAAAACATAAAACCCTAACATAGCGTGAGAATAGTCAAAGATGCAAAACAAAAGAAAGAAATTTGAAACAAACAAAACAAATGAACCTACTAGAGAAAAGAGACGCCAAAGGTGGATCCAGACTGCGGAACTTTCCTTTCGGACTCTCCTCCGTGGCGTTGGTTCGAGCATAAACGATAAACAAACAAAAGGCATAACGAGTACTTAAAACTTAAAAATGAATGTTAAATGAATCAGCATGAGTGGCCATTAATGGCACTCCAGTCGAAAGATTTGAAGATCTTGCTCAGGCAGAAATTTCGGCCGCTCCTACAAGTTCCACTGAATAAGGTATGTAAAGGCGGGTGATTTCACCGCCGTTTCATAAAACACAAAGTTCAACATATGTAATAGCGGCTGAATACACCGCTCTCACATGTGAACAAGCTTCTAAACATGTAATAGCAGTTATAAATACCGCTCTTACATGTGAACAAAAAACAAAAATGGCTAACACCTGAAAAATGACTAAAACTAACATTTTAACCAATTTACAACTTGAACGTTCTTCACAAATATCGAGAAACTGATTCAAACGGATGTCATAAACCAGTTGAGAATGTCAAATGACCTCGCACAAGACTAAGGGAATCTTGTCTCAATTTGCGATCTTAGAGTGTAGATTCATGAAACAGATAAGTTTCGTGGGGTTGTCTACAAAAACGAGCGTAGAGGGAGAAGTAGAGATAGAGGAGGACTACCACAATACAAATAGTGAGGAGGTTCTAGAATCCTGGTTGAGAGAGGAATGGGAACTAAAAGCAAGAAAAATGCTTTCCTACCGGAGCATATTCATGATCAGGACTGATGAAGAAGACATACCACAATCTTCTACACTTCATCAAAACTCACCAAAGATCATATGCAACACATCTATGGAAGACAAGGAAGACATGACTCAAAGATAGGTTACCGAGTAAGTCACATTTTGAAAGGAATTTCCCATATCAAGTTGCCTACATTTTCAGGAGTGCAAAATCTGCATAAATACCTAGAAGAAATAGAGATAGTCTTTCAGAAGAAGACACAAGATTACAATCTATACAACACACATTGGTGGAACACACAAAAAGAGACAATAGAGTAGAGGCTAATATTCAAAATACTCATCAAGACAAGATACTTGTCAAATGAAGGAGAATATGATATCATACACAAATACTCAGGTTAGATCTCACTACAAGAACATTTATCCATGTGTACAATGGTATGGAGAGAAAGAAATGAATATAATGAGATATTGTACACCCATTTCTTTTATTGGACATAGTCACCAATTGCACACACATGGTATATAAATCAAGAATGAAGGAAAGAAACTAGATATTTGGAAGAACTACAAAAGGATTTCATTCATACATTCTCATTCTATAGTTCAACAAAAATATCTACACAATGTCATGTCCCTATAATGATTTATAATTGAATCGTTTATTTAATAATAATTTAGCCTTATATAAACTAAATATATAATATATTTATTTAAAATATATTATTAATATATATTAGTTAATAAATAATATTATTAATTTAATATAATTTAAATATTATAAAATATATATATTTAATTAACTAGATATATTATAAATATAAATATTTTAATATAATATTTATGTGAATAATTAATAAGATATATTATTATATATAAAAATAAATATTATGAAGAGTCTTACCCATTAAAGGTAGAAAGTAAAGTAATTTAGAAAGTAAAGTAATTTGGAATAAGACAAAGTAATACAATTAAACAAAAAGTCATTCAAAATAAAAATATATAAAGATAAAAGTCTAATAAGACCGTATTATATGCGTGTGAATAAAATAAGATAAAAGAGCTCCCATACTTAATAACAAATGTATTTATTTATACTATATATATTATATAAATAATGTACTTTAAAAAGATTAAGGGGAGGCTGAAGGAGGATATTTATAAGTGCAACAATTAAGTTGGTTGACACCAGCGATCACATTAATAAATAATATATTATAAATATATCTAATAATATAAATTCAAATATTATTATTATTATCTTATATTGTAATAAAAATATAAATAAACATCTTATGATAAGGGAGTTACATATGGTTAGAACTAGTTTTACCACAAAAGGGAATTAATATAAAGTAATAAAAAATATAAGAGGGTAAGTATGTCTTTTACCACCAAGCATAATAAGAGACATGCATCTTTGAACATATCCCTTGAAAGAGAAATAAATAAAGGTTGTGAGATAGAAAGAAAACATCATGGAAAGAAGAAGACACTCCACAGGAAATACTAAATCCGTAGCAACAAAGGAATATCAAGTAAAACAGTGTTAGTTTACTATGCAAGTAGAATCCAATGGATTAATGAATTATTTACTAATGATTATTTCATTTAGCAAGTTTCTATATTAATAATCTAATTTAGCTATTATTGTTGTTTATCATTAAATAAGTTTCTAAATAAATGTGAATGTTGTGCATAATTTTATATGCTGAATTAATATATGATTAGATATATTGAATCAGTATGTTATATGAATAATTGTATGAGTGTTATATGATGGAGGAATGTGGTACAAGAGGGGAACGGTGATGGGGCATCCTTCTAAGTACACCACCCCTTGAGGGAGGATTAATAAATCCCATTGGGGCCAAGGGGGTATAAAAGATACCGCTCTTGGGCTTAGAAGATATAGCTTTTGGGGCACCCTTTGTGATTTCATCTCTTACAATAAGCACTCAATTTCAAGGACCTAATTATAGAGAAAGGAGAAGGGATGGTTAGAAGAAAGGGGAATGGAACAACGGATGCCTCATTAGGTACACCACCTCATATGGATGGCATACGCCACATGAGGCCAAGAGGGATGGTATATCTGCTCTTGGGCCTTGGGTAGAGGATCTGGGACACCCTATCAAAGCTATCCTCCTCAATTCTCTTATGGTTGAGTTTCTTGAATAACTAGATTTTATTTATTTAGATATGTTAACTGAAATAAGAAGACATTATTGTAAATTTGCTCTAACAAGTTTTGCAGGATATCTTAATTTTTAGAGTGGAAAGTGAGAATTTGAACAACATTTAATATACTAGGAATTTGGGGACATTACACACAACACTACTCAAAATCAAGGAGATCATCTTTCCAAAGGATGTGAAAGAAGAAGAAGAAAAACTAGAGCAAAGTTCACCACCAGCAAAAATAAAAGGAAAATGGAAGATCATAGAATGGATGGATAAGGAATCATACTTGGAGAAACACAAATGCTACAAAACAACATGAGGATGAGGAGAGTAAGGAGCACGGAATAAAGATTGAGCAAGGAGAAAGAAAGCTGATGGAATCAACAGATATCAAGGACAAGTACTACAACATGCTAGGAAAAGTGTCTCAATCTTGCAACTATATAAGGTTACTATTCTTCCTAGTTTTGGTCTTTTCAAATACCCTTTATCTTGAAGAATGGTCTAGAACTTTCAAAGTTTCCAAAAAGGGCTACAAATGGCAGGACTTACTATTTTTAGTAACTCTACATTTGACCTCAGATGGACTTAAAATTTTTTCAAAAGGTGTGAAATGACTAATTAAACATCTTAGGTGAGTTTTGACTCAAGATAATACTTGGATTGCGAGATATTAATGTTTCCATTTTTTGAAACTGTCAAAAAAAGTTTTAAACTCATTTTGAGGCACTTAGAGGTCCCTAAACGCCCTGAAAGTTGTCATAACTAATGTAGAAGGTTATAGCTTGATACATCTCTTCACGAGATTTCTAACACATCAAATGGTTCATCAATTGGACACCTGGATCAAAAGTTATGGCCTCCAAAAGTTGGACCTCCTATTTTTGGGAAATGTGAAAATGTGTTTGACACTTAAAAGAGCTATAAAAAGGAGAGTTACACGTGTTAGTGTATGATTTGGCACATCATAAGGTAACTTTGATTGGAGATAATTTGGGCACCACTTTTGGGTGGTTTTGGCTCATGGTTTTGTAATTATTGTTGACGGTTTACTATATTGTATCTTCTATATATCAAAAGCTCCAGAGATGGAGGTTGTGTGTAAGAGTCTTATAGATGTTGAGTTACCTCTGGATCTGTAAGCACAAAATCATGCATAGTCTCCACAAGAAACCCTACGATGATTCTTAATCATTGTCACATACATGTAAGCATGAAATAATGTCCTCTAAGCAGCAAACCTCTTGGTGATGTGTCTTTTCTTTCATCTTATGTTGTGTCCCCTTTGTCATTTTCTCTCCCTTCACTTTTCAACACCTTTTCAACACTTGTCAATTCTTGTTTCCTATGCTTGTGACTTAGTCCCTAATCCTTGTATTCATCTATTTGTTGTAATTAACCTTTCCCATCCATTCTTTCTTCCTCACCCATCCAACTCACCTTCCAATTGGTTACTAAACTTTTAAGGGCTTGAGAGACTGACAAGATACCCTAAGAAAATGATCTAAAAGTATAACTTTGTGAAATTTTAAAGAAAAACTAATGGGACCATTGTGTATCTCTCAAAAAATTATGCACTTTAAAAAAATGGCAGCCAAAAAGGAGTTTGTATGTGCCCAAACGAGCTCCCGGAAGTTCTATGACCAATTTAGAAAAATTGTTCCAAGGTCTCCCCTTATTACTTCAAGGTCACCCCCTGGGCGACCCTATAAAATCTGGAACTCCCCCTGGGTGATCCAGGGTCAGTCCTCAGGTGACCCTACTAGAAAAGGGGCTACCCAATCATGATTTCATCCATGCGAAAACTCATGTTTCTCACTCAAAAAAGCTTTGTTTTCACCCATTTTTCTTCCAGTTTGCATAGTTTTTGATCCCCAATATGGAGTTGACTATTTCATGAACCCACACATGCATAATTAGCTCCATTTGATCTAAAATTAACAACTCATTCTCTCTCATGCATTCTTCCAACTCCAATTCTTCTTCAGTGATAAGCTATTATTGATTTATCACTCCCAAATTAACTGAGTTCACTGGGTAATCAATCTAGTTCACTCTGTAATCAATCCTTGTTAACTCTTCAATCAATTGAGTTAACTTCTCAATCAATTCCCTTCTTCAAACCTATAAATACCCCTCATCTCTTCATTATTTTCCAAGTTGAGGAAGTTGGAGAATACCCTTCTCATCTTCACAGGCCTTTGAGCCTCTTTCTTCATTTCTTTCCTTAGTTTTCCAAAGCTTCAAAGCTTTCATTGTTACAGAGCTTCAAATCTCTCCCATAGAGGAAATTTCATTGTGCACACAACTCTTGCTAAGTCTTTTCTCTCCAATCAACATTCTAATGCTCTCACAGGATGAAGGTGTAAGGCCTGCCCTTGTCTCACTAGTACGTACCAATTCATTTTATGGTTCTAAATTAGATGATAAAATGAGTTGATTATTATATGAAGTAATTGTATGATGGTTATGTACCTAGCTAGGCTATGCATCCTCATTGATCATATTATGTTGCTTCAGCTATGATTACCATGGTGGAATCTAATATTTGATTTTAGTATGCAGGATATACATATGCAGGTATTGGCCAATGGGTGGATGTGGAGGAGGAGACATGGAACCACTAGGTCAGCTCACCTTACCTAGCCCTTCAGTCAAGTGTTTTCTCTTGTGTTCATGTGGTAGGTCAGACTCTTAACCTAGTTTACTTGTTTTCGATATAGGACTATTTCTTGCATTACCCTCCTTGCCTCAAATCAATAGTTGCGTAAAGTGGACCCCTATTGTGTGTGTAAACCCACCAAGTGTTGTGTTCTTGTGTGATTGTTAGTGGACTAAAATGTTTGTTCACCTTATTGTTTTCCTTTGGGTTGGTTGTGGTGTGCTTGCATATAACCTTCTTGCTTTCAATGCAAAGTCAATTTAGCTTGACAATTATCATGGGTCAGTGCTTTGCATTTTAAATGTTTTGTCATGACTTCTCGTAATGCTTGATATAGTGTGTCACATTTTTTTTGTGCTTTTTATGAGTAGTCAAAATACTACATCTACTTTTGTAGTGGGATTCCTTGCATTTCAATGGCTGTCCTCTTGAATTACTTTTTAGGAGTAAAAGTTAGTTGGAAATAAATAAAATAGTTAAATTAGTTATCTTAATGCCAAATTAGATTATTTAAGAGATTCTAGTTTTCGTAATTTGGAAATGCATATCATCCCCTGCTCAAAATTTGATAGTCGAGCTTGCTTGTCAAGTAGATTTTTTTTATGACAGTTATCTTTTCAAAGGGTTCCCTTAACATGCGGTTGTTCCTAAATATCATCCATTTCAACAGTCAAAAGTTAATTTTGGCCAATAAAAAAAATAATAATAAAGCAAATTTGAGTAGAGTGTTAAAATACTATGTTAGAGTGTTAAAATACTATGTTATATCTTAGTATAAGCAGATTTCACATACCAAGCCAACTATATTTATTTCATCTTAGTCTCAATTTTTTTTAAGTTTGAAAGTTTTTCTTCTACATAATACAGTCTTTTAATGTATCCATTTTATTCTATAGCTAAATACTTTTCTTCATGTAATAAATTTGTTTAAGGGAATTTTTATAATATTCTAACTATATTATTCTTTCTTAAAGTTTTATTTATTTATTTCTCTTTCTTTTGAATTTTGATATTATTCTAACTGTATTATTCCTTCTTAAGTTTTTATTTATTTATTTCTCTTCTTTTGACTTTTGATTATTATTCTAACTAAATGATTCTTCCTTAAAGTTTTATTATTTAGTCTTCTTTCTTTTGAAAATTTCCTTGCCACGTGAGGTTTTAACTTAAGTTCATTATTCTTTCTTTTTCTTTTTGGAATAAGAGGTGAATGTTTTTGGAGTGGGGAAGGGGATTGCAGGAGTTTTTTTATTTTTTTGGGAGGAATTTTAGGGCGTGAAGAAGGGGATTTTTTTTAGGGCAACGGATGAGAGAGCTTTTGGGGGGCATTGAAAAATAAGAAAACGGAAGGGGCGGAAGAACGGAAGGGGGAGAACGGGGAATGGCAATGGCAGGAGTTGGAATGGAGAAAACAAAAAAAATGACTCCTTATTGGACTGTGTAGCCTCACCTTTACCGTAGCATCGTGCAGTGGCTCCAAACTCTTGATGGGGTCGAAAGATTGTGGCATCTTGGAAGAAATGTCAGCTCTGTTTAGTTAGGGAATGCTAGGGAGGTATTCTCCCGAGTTCTTTTTACTTTCTTTCATCTATCTATCATAGACAGGTAAATATTAAGTCTGGTAATAACTCACATGGGTGCGGGAGCTCATATTTTTATTATTCTATGTTTTGGGTATTTAGAAAACTAAAATAAATATGGAAAGTTAAGGAAACATTTAGTGCAACAGCAAAATGAGATAATAGGCAGCGGTTGGAATAGATCAAACATTTGGAATAGTTAGGGTGCAACAAAACAAGAAATCACCAGAATCATGAAGGGGATTTCCATTTCTTGTTTCACGCATAATTTTTATGCAAATCCCTCTCTTTCTAATGCAATGCCTGCTAACCCTAAAGCAATTATCACTACCAGTTTCCAGCTTCTTGACTTTGATCTACCTATTACAATGTAGACATAATCATGATAAGCCAATGGCTGTCAATCCTCCATACCTTTTTCCAGTGATGATGGAGAAATATTATGCTTTAAGTGAATGTGTCGTCACCTGTTCAAGTTGGCATAGATTTAGGGCCTTGATATGCTTAAAGGAGAACTTTATAACAAGATGCTTGCTACTATTAATGGTTAAGTTTGTGATAAATTGGTATGTCATCCTTATCCGAATGAGTTGACACTATCATAGACCCTACCGTGACATGGTGATAAATCTGATGTAGAAGTCTGGATGGGACTACGGTACCTTGACTAATGTAAAGGTGTAAAACCTGTAGAACCTTTAACTCTTATTGAAATGTGAGATAGTTAATAATAATTGGACTTGATTGTTTGGAATCTATTCTAGTGTTTGAAACCACTTTGGGATGTATGAATTGTGAACAAAAATTGTTCTAGTCCCTGGAGTAGATAGGTATAATACTTAAAGTAGACAATCTTTTGTAGTAATTGTAAGAACTCAGGGTTGTGAGAAATAAAATGTATAAGAATGGAAAAATGGCCTTTGAAAGATAAACATGTATAGTATTAAGACCTACTCATAACAATTAATGAATGTAAGGACGAATGTAGTTATGGGTAGAGCATTAGAAAACCAAGAGGGAATAAGAGATGTATGCATATGGTAAAATGATCCAACAATTTTTAAATTCTCTTGGAATTAAGGAGAATGCTTGGATAGGGAGTTGTGTAATCAACATTGATCAACAAACAAAACTAAGACTTTTGAATTTGCATGCGTAGACTTTAATTGGTTCACCTATGTAAATGTGCTCTAGAATTAGCTTATAATCTTCAAGGTCATGATTGCTAACTAGCCTTACTTAAGATTTATACCGAATTCCATCAGGTAGATGTTATCTAGTGTCTTGTAAGAAAAGAAAGATCGCAATTCACTTTAGCTTTTGGGACTTAACAAAGAATTTTAGGTAATTTTTTTTTTTTTTGGAGCTTCATTTTATTATTGAATGTATAAAAAAAAAAGAAATAATTCCATTAAATAAATAAGTTAAATGAAAATTCCTCCTTTCTTGGTAGGTTAATGGGAGGGCTCTATTGTTGTTTTAATTATTGCAATACCTACCTCATAATAGTGAGATGTTAGTTTATGTATGTATCATTGGATGAAATAATTTGACTAGGGTGTTTCCACTTCCTCTTAAGCTTCATTGAATAAATTGAATGGTGCCTTTGAAAAGAAAAAGAAAGGAAAGATAGGAATAAAATTAAATGCTTTTGGATGTTACTTTTGTTACTTGTATGTTTCTTGTCCTTGTTGGGCCATGAGTGTCCTTGTGATGTCTTGTGTTTGGAGTATGTTATGTGTATGTTGTGAAGTTGGTGTGTCTTGATGGCTTTAGTCGTAACGATACCCTTGTCAATGTGGGGTGTGTGTGAGACTCATGTATTGGACTTCTGTTGTTGGACTGGATGTCACCCTTGAAACCTTAGTCATGTGTGGGTCAAGCCTTGTTAGAAGTGGTCCCTTGATCTCCTCTCTTCGTAGCTTGGGGGTTGCCTAGGATGCAATGGACCTCCATTGCATTCGATGATGGCAATATGGTTGGGAGGTGAGTAGTATCCCCCATTGGTCTCCGTTTAGTTGCTCTTTGATGACTTACCATGACCCTGATATTGTACCATTGTGATGTACTCTTGTTGATTCACTGTGCTATTGGTGCACCTCATTTGTACTTATTATTTGTTGTATATTATTCAGTGTAATTTATTAATTTTTTTAATTTAATCTTGGAGCACGACTATACCATGTATTGGGAAGGTAGCTCTGCCTTGTAATAGTATTATATTATATTTAGATGTATAATCACTCTTGTTTGTAAAGAAGATCAATTCTTTTGGTTATGTCAATAATTAAGTTTAATTTGATTATTCTAGTTGATGGAATCCTTGTACTTCCATTATGATGTTATGTTATGTTTTAAAAAATGGATTTAAAGCAATTTGTCTAGATATTCTCCTAATGATCTTTTATGTTTGAAAGAATGAAATGGTATCTCATCTGCATTGAATGTTCTATCCTATCTAGAGTTGAAATGATGTATTATGTTACTTCTATATGAAATGATGTAATTTCTAACGCTCTTGTTGTGTCTCCTTGGTTTGGTTCACCTAAAGAGGTGCCTTGGATGTTTAATCCGCACCTTGTCTTCCTTTCCCCGCCTTGTATGATGGGGTTCTAGGGGCGGGTGGAAAATTTTTGGTGGTTCATGTCATGACCACATGGGCAATGTGGGCATGACATGTGGTTTTCTCATGTCATGACCACTCGGTAAAAGTGGGCATGATAGAAGGTGCCTTTTATTAGTTCATTGTTCATCAAGCTTTCACATAAAGCTCTTTAAGCATCATTACGCTACTTCAATCAATACCATTGTGCTCATCAAAAGATCTCATTGAGCTCTCTTAAGTGTCTGCAAGCTTCTTTTGCTTCTTTGTGTTGTCTTGTCATCAAGAGGTCCTCCTGCTACTTCAAGAGGATACAAGGTTGCCATCAAGGATTTCTAAGGGTAGTGGGGTCACACAAATCTTCTTTATTTCATGTTCCTCTATGCTTTTTGTCAATTGGTAGTAATTTATTACTTTTTCTTTGATACAAAATTTAGATCTAGCATTTTAGAAGTAATTTGCATTCATAGATTAATTCATTTAATTACACTTTCCTTTTCTAGATTAATTATTTCAAAACATTCGTAAACCCCAAAAACATAGTGTAAAGGGTGGAATTTGGATAGTTGGTTTTTTCTTAGTTTTTGTGTGTGTATCCTCCTTTCACCCTTTTATTCAAGGACCTAGGGTCAAGTGGCAATGCACTACCATACCCTAGGTCACTGTGAGATGTAGGGAAGGTTGCATTTGTATGATTTGATTGTCAATTATGCTCACTTATGCTCAATTACACATCAAAAACCCTAATTATGCAATTACAGAAGCAAACAGACAAATATCAAAAAATGCTACTATAGAGAGATGTAAAATGATAGATAACTATGCACCTATTTTTAGGGTTTGGAAGCAGAACAATCTGGGACTAAGTAGCGAATGCCCAAGTCCAATGCCCAGATTTTATCAGGATCTGGAAACTTGATCTGCAACCTATTCTTGTCGTATAAGAGATTTTTCCGTCACGGAATCTGGAGGACTTGGTAGCGGGCGCCCAAGTCCAGGGTGCTATTTTTAACTCTGATCTACAAATCTGACACTTAGTAGTAGTACCCTCCTATAACTCCATTTTTCTTGTGTCTTCAACCTATAACCTACAATCACAAAAATTTTGGGAGGGGGTTATGGTGTTTAGAGGCTTGCCTCAGTCAAGCCACGGAGAGACATTCAATTCTTCCAAACACTATTGCTAGATAGAGAGTGCATGCCCTTGTGAGACAGAGGCAAAAACCAAATGATAAATGCTCAAAAATATAAATGATGTCACCTTGTAGTGAAGATCTCATGGAAGGAAGAAGCTTTTCATGCCACGAGGAGATGGATGCTCAAATCTACAAATACAAACATATAAACAACACAATATATGGTCTTGCTACACAATGAATGCCTTGAATCACCTTTAGAATGCATAAAGTTCACAATAACCATCTAGTTTACAAATGAATACCTAAACATGCTTTTATATGCAACTACAAACACTCCCACCAAGAATTTCGTAATTCAAACTTACCGTGTCGGCATAGGACCTAAATAACGGTCACAATCCGACACTCAAAATTTGGGACTGACCCAAAATAGGGCAGGACTAGGGTGCAGGTGCCCAAGTCCTCCCCCACTATTTTGGTCAGGTTTAAGTTCAAGGGATCCCCCCAGGTCCCATTTGTCATGAAACTTAGGGTTCATTTCAACAGGATGTCAAAATATGATGCAAGATGTTCTAAATGCAGATAAAAGACCTGGGAGCTAAACCTTATGAGGGAAAAGCCCCCAAAGGGACATTTTTTGATGTTACATTTAGCCCCCACTTTAATGTATGTATGAACACAAGGCCAATACATGCATTAAAGTACCATCAACAAACATAGAAAACACGCCAAGCACAGAGAAGACATGCCAATCACAGAGAAGACAGTAACATGCATGCAAAACATCGAGAAGACAGTTACAATCATGAAAAACATGGAGAAGACAACAGATGCATAGAAGACAGTTAATGCATAGAAGATAGGAATGATTTCTTTTATTTTCTTTTTCTCATATATATGAAATGCAAATGCAAGTACATGAAAGTAAACACACCTCCCATAATGTAGGAAGCACTCATCACACTGGTCTTTAAAATGCATATATGGGGCAACACACACACACGACATGCCAAACCTCCCAAAATGTAGGAAGCACTCATCCTGTTGTTCTTTAGACTTCATATGGGGCAATAGACACGCTAAACAAATCAAGCACACCAAACACACACACTTTGAAGACACAAAGAAAACACGATAGACAAGTGATGGAGTGTTCCTATTTCTAGGCTCATCACCATCTCAGGCACATTATAGGCACACACCAATGATTGGGCTTCGCCACAACAATCACCGAAGACACGTTTAAGGGTTGAGTTAGTCACATAACCTCTCCCTACCTCCATAGAGGACTTTTGAAAATGACAGGATGGGCACTCTCTACAAGAGATACACCACCCCTGCCTCTACAGAGGGCTTAAGATGATTGATTGATTGATTTCAAACAAACTTAGAGTGCAGGAGGGACTCATTGCCACCAGTTTTTAAACTGCACCTAAGGACAAGCACATTGCTAACATCTACAACAGATAGCTTACCTTATATATGCCCCACCTTAAGGTGGTTGATATCAGGTATCGATATCAAGTACTTTAAGGTAGGAAGAAAACACACAAGGGAACACGGACTTTCACAAAGCCCATGTCCCCCAGAGGTGACATGTACTTTACGATTGCCAAATGTTCCCACAAACACATCCTTGCAAGAAACATGTTAGTGTCCAAATAATCATGATAAACAAAAACATCAATTCATATGATTAATCACACAAAGAGCCAAGGTTATACTATGAATACAGAGATAGAGGATAATCGTGGGGCTATATCATGAAAATCTTTGAACTGAGTGTCACCAAGGTGAGATTCAAAGACAAACAAAGTGCATGGAGCAATAGTATTGTTAAGGTTTGTAAGTGAGATAAATCTCATCAAAATAACTACACAAAAAGCATGAGTGCTTCTACTAGCCAAGCATTGGATAAGATATACAACCCCATCATCATATTAGGAACTAAGTCCAATTTTTGATTTCTCGCTGAAGGAATGCTAGGTATGCATTAGTTTAAATAGTTTTTGTCATCTACTCACTAGATAGAAACGCCAGAGGAAGGGAAACAATAAATTAAAGAGGAGAAACAAGTGTCTTAGGGACAGTCACGTAGGAGGGTGCCCCCAAGTCACTAACCGCAACGCTATGTCCGTAAGACACAACACACAACAATGAAATCAGAGAGAGAGGCAATATAGAAGAATGATGATACAAATAGAAGGTCACAATAGAGGTGGTCTCCTAGTATCCCAGACCTTACAAGAGAATCAGGAGTCATCCCAGGAGGCCTAAACAACACATAATACATCACGGGGGAATCACATCATGAGAGAGATAAAGGGTTAGAAATACTTACTTGTAGGATCTTCGTATCATATTTTTTAACTTGGAAACCTCTTGGAGAGGTACTTGATCATGTTTAGCATAAAGTTTGAGTGGTTATTATGAAAGTCTTGTTTATTATCATATGATTCTTGTTTCTTAAATCCTTGTGTAAATGCAACATTTTGGTGTTTATGAGGAGGAGAACCACTATTATCTCTGACTGTTGACAGTTGTCTTATTCTTTTCTAATTTTTAGCAAGTTTTTGTTGTTGATGCTATCTAACACAGTAAGAGGAGTCATCCTGTACCATCTCACTCATCTGTATCAGTTGTTCTACTTGTCTTTTTGATGTGTTTTGGTTATCTCCCGATCCATATAAGGATAATGGAGGAGGAACCTCAGGATAAATTCCATTTCTTCATGGACAAGGTGGGTTATCCAACTTTTCCTTATCCACCTCAATCATACCCATGGTGTTATCATATTCCAAGTAATCATCATCAGCTACTTCTATTAGTCCTTGTTCCAATATATTGTTATCAGTATGTTTAGGGAAAGGATTAGTGAAAATAAATTGTAAATTTTGATTTGGCGAAGCAACTGACTTATTTTCATTATCATTCACACCTGATACCTGTATGATATTTGAATCAATGAGGTCTTGTATTTCATGTTTAAGACACATACATCATTTAATATCATGTCCTTGTGTTCGATGAAAATGACAAAAGGCATTAGTGACGAAGTAAGGTCCTTGTGCTTTACTAGGATCAACAGGCTTAATCAAGGGAAGCTTCAGAATGTTATTACTCATAGCTTGATTCATGATAGAATTGTAAGACACATATATTGGAGTAAATTTTCTTGGTTGATATGATGCTTTCTTTGGATTGGTTATAGAAGAAACATTAGAAAAATTGTTCATGTTTGGTCCATTAATCTTGATGAAGCTCCTATTATTATTATTCCTCTTAAAGTTGTTTTGTGACGATCCACCCATAGATTGACCAACTTGAGCTGACGAGTTTTGGTTTTCATACTGACTAGATGAAAGTTGATAATCGTGAAGGGCAGTACATAAGTGTTGAAAGGAGTTATACTTCATCAAGAGGATCTTATCATAGATGTTAGGTTGTAGATTAGTGATATACACCTTCTGAACATCCTCATCTTTCATTTGATATTGAATTTGTGAATATAAAGCTTGATACCGACTAATAAACTCAGTTAAAGTCTCTTTCGGACCTTGCTTGCAATGAACTATATCAATCAAAGAGACTTGAGGTCCAATGTTTGCTTGAAAATGTTGTAAAAATTGATCAATCAACTGTGAAAAGGAGTGTATTGAATTCGGAGGCAAAGAGCAAAACTATTCTAAAGTAGTATCTTTGAGAGATCGTGAGAAAAGTTTTGCCAACAAATCCTCTTCAAAATAGAAATCACTACACATAGCTATGAATGCTGCCACATGAGTATTAGGATCACCTTTTCCACCATATTTTTCAAAGTGAGGAGTCTCAAACCTCTCGAGCATAGGAGTTCTCAAGATTTCATAGGAAAGAGGATTACGGGCATGATATGTTGGTATATTAGGTTGTGAAGAATTTGTCAAATTTGTTACCTTTTGTTGTAAAGCAGTCATGCCCTACAAAAGTTGGTTTAGGATGGCATCATTGGGAGATGTAGTTTGCTATGAGGAATTGGAACCAAAGTGAGGAAGTGATTGAGCTTGAGATATGATAGGCAGAGGCTGTGGATAGGTCAATGGTGGTTGGACATAATGGTAGGTGGAAGGTGGTTGAGAATAACTATATGTAATGGGAGGTTGGGAATAAGTGGGATGAAGAGATGGTTGAGAGCAATTATTCATAGAAGAGGTCCCCTTGGAAACCAACTTCTGATAATTAAATCCCAAAGCTCTATAATTAGTGCCATTAGATACTCCAATACTAGTGGTAGCATTACTACAAGTGTTTGCATTAGTTGTTAAGATCGTTGATGTAAAGGTAGATATTCTTGTAGTTGATATAGGTGCCAATACTTGTGTATGAGATGGTGACAAAGTGTTATTTATCACTCTTACACATTAAGTCACTAGCATGATATTGGTTTGTACAATATGTGCTAAAACACGGATTGCATTAATAGGTCATATTATCCTTCTTTTATCAATTCTCTTACATGGTGAATCACAAGTATAGCTTCTTCAACTATCCTCTCAGTTTGCACATAGTCTTGGAATTCGGCTCGGTCTTTATCAAGTTTATCTATTTGCTCATCAGATACATGTCCTGTCACCTCAATAGTATCATCAACATCATGAAAAGTTTTCTCTTCCATTGTACTTGTAATAGGTGTAACATCTTGTAGTATTTGTGTCTCTCCTTTTGTAAAGAAGGTGTTTAATGTGCCTGTTACTAAATTATGTTCACATCTAATTTAGAAAGGCCTGAGTTGCAGTTGTCACAAGAGGGATAAAATAAATTTTTTAAATGTATGATCAATCGGTTGAATGTATGATATCTTGGCAAGAGAACATCAAAGGATCATTTGTCAGGATAATGTGACAGTCCAATCAGAACTGTCAAACCATCCTGACAAGTGAGGTTTTATCTAATGACAAGACATCAGACATCCAATGAATGATAGGTATCTAACTGGTTTTATCTTTTAGTTATAATGTGGTTGAATTATTCAAATATCACAATTCACTATGAAGGAAATTGGTATTTATAAACCATCTTTTCATTATCATGTTTTAAACATATGTTTCAAATCAGTTTCACTTATTCTATCCTATGCACTTGATTCAGGAAGAAAACATACATAAATCATTTGCATAAGGTAAAATAACTGATCATATTTAAGAGAATGTTTAAATGTGTCCCACAGAAGCCGTGGGAGTGACTAAATTGAGCCAATGCAAACATTGTGCAAGCTATACATCTGTGGATAAAGGAAAAGAAAAAGAGCACAAGGAAAATGGATATCCATCTTTGCCTTATCGAAGGTTGATTCTCCCGTCTGGTAGTTTGATCTTCATGTCTTCATCTTATGCTCCTGATTAGGATAGTGAACCTAGAAAGTTGGAGAAAAGCCCTGTTAAAAGCTCCGGATATGGAAATTCATCATTGTATACACCTAAAAATGACATGACTCTACTTAAATAAAATATTTTAAATATTTATTTCATCTTCACATCCCTCTATCAATAAATAAATAAATTTATTTATTTATTTGATTCATCTCCTCTCATTTAATTAAATAAATTACATTTATTTAATTAATTAAATTCATCTACATCAATTTCATTCTTCTAAATAATTAAATAATTTTAATAATTTAATTAAAATCTTTTATTCTTCCAAATTTAAATAAAATGCAATTTTATTTAAATAAAATCTTAAATCCCCACAAAAATAAAATATATTTTATTTTCCTCCAAAATATCTACAAATAATTAAATAAATCTATTTACTTAATTATGCTTTCTTATCTTCAAAAATCCTTCTTATCTTCTAAAAATAAACTCTTATTGTCACACAAAAGAAAAAGATGAGTTAACTGATTTAAAGCAAATCTGTTTTATCAACAAAGCTCTTAAATTAAAAAAATCTATTCTAATTTAAGAAAACAAAAACTCATCCTCATCAATAAAGCAATTAACTCAACATAGCTTCTTTTTGAATGACACATGTCCTTCTTCCATTTGTTGCACATTCCTCAACCATCCTCCTCCATTGATCTTTTCGTTTCTTCTCAACCACTGATCTTCTTCTACACAATTCTATAAATACAACCCTCTTCTTCTTCATTCAGTATCCATCGCTTGATTAAACTTATGCTGTAGAAACACTAGCGCGCCTTTGGTACCCCCATCTCCATAACACTTCATATCATCCATTTCATTAGGGTGTTGAAGCTCATCCTCAATCACACAAAGTATCATAGCCATTCTATTCTTATCATCTTCAACAAGAAGGGGAGCATCCGCTTTTGAGGGCTTCATTATTATCAAGATCAAGAACAAATAGGCGAACAATGGAAGGTGTAAGGTAAAGGTTGTAAGTATCTTTATTTGTTATTTTGAATCTCCTTTTCCTTCATATTTCATTGATGTATTGGGTTTGTTATTATTGTTATTGATTAATCCACATTTTCACCCTTCACATTTTGGCGCCCACCATGGGGGCACTTGCCCCTTTATCTAATAAAAAATCTAAGTTTTTAAGACACAAGTTCCGTATAGGTTTCGTATAGACTTCTGACAAGTTGATCCGGTGCATCTAAGAAATCTCACGATGCATATACCTCCTGTCTTGATGCATACAACAGTCTGGCATATTCAATCTCTAAACCAACTCTTTTACCTTCTACTCTAGTGCTTTTACATAGACAGCGCATACATACTCTATTCCGGCATTTATACTCCTTGTTCTGACATTTTTGTATTTACAGCGCATATACCCTATTTTACAGTGCTTTTACACTGTATAACGACGCATTTGTTAGGATAGCGCATATGTATATTGTTATAGCACTTTTGACACCTATTTTAGTGCTTCTATAAAATGACGCATGCAAGCTCTATTTTTGCGCATTCAGACTGCATAGCGGTGCTTCTGTTCTGCATTGTGGTTTTAGGGTTTTGTTTGATTTTTATGTTTGAGCTAATGTTTGTATTGCAGGGTTAGAGGATGGATTAGATCATTTAGCCACATTGATTAGTTCATTTAGATTAATTAGGGGAAAAAGTAACAAAAAAAGATGCATGCATGCAAATTCCACAGTCTTTAACTAGGAGGGAGAGTAACTGAACCATTGCTATCTTTGCATTGTTGATTTCTTTCCTAGTTAGATCATTGCTATCTTACAAACGGGAAAATGAACATTGCTATCTTTTTAACCACTTCAAAGTTAACAATTGCGCAAGTACACAAATAAATAGCCCATTTAGTTGTTTTCTTTTTAACTAGGATTGGATAAATTAGTGTCTTTTGTGTTTATCAAATGACAATAGGCTTATGCTCTCCCCTTAATTGGGTGACCAGAACGCCATACTTGTTATTCCATCTGTATAACCTTTAGAGGGGCCTGCCCTTGGATGCCTACCTATCCAAGTGGGAACAACCCTGAGTGGTAATAGGCTAAAACCAAGCCCTACCAATCCACTTAAAATAAATTATGCTTGAGGTGAAAACCTCTTGCAACAAGTGCTGTTGTGTTACACCGACAGCCAACCTCCCCCAAAACCCTCTAAGGCGTAACCCTTAGAGGCTGGTAGACTCCATAACGGAGAGTAGTGTTGCCGCATGTGTAACCACTCGAACAGTTTCCTTGACTATGAACCAATTGTTTAGTATACCAAAAACCCCTATTTGTTGATGCAAAGGGTAGAGCTCTTGAAGCGGCCTCGATTTATGTGACTCTTAGTAGAGGTAGTAGGGACAATCCTAAGGTTCAGTGGGGGTACAAGCCTAAGGAAATCCATATCTGGTATTTGTGAGAGGTGAGTGCCATGGAGGGGAGCTGGTGCTACCAGATCCTGGAGCTACATGCTTTGAGTATGCACAGCTAGAGGATTCAACAAATATTGTCCTATCCAACCTAGGGTGTACTTATTTTTGAGTCAAAATAATCCAAAAAAACAAAAAAAATAACAAAAGATAAAAATCATGAAAACCTCTATGTGTTTGTTGTGTCTTTGCCATAATTGAAAATTAATTCTCAACAACACTGAGTTTTCAAACCAAAAAAGTAGAAAAATCTTGAAAAATGTCCCAAAAACTTTGAAAAACCAAGTAAAAGACTAGAATTGCGCATTTTCCCTGACTAGCGGCGCATTTGCTGAGACTTGCAGTGCTTTTAAACTCTGTTCCGGTGCATTTGAAACATTGCCAGAGCTACGCATTTGATCTGACTTGTAGCGCATTTACACTCTGTTGCGGCGCATTTACTGCTGCGCATCCAACCTAGAGAGCAAATCCGTACCTTCCAAAAGCAAAATTTTCAACTTTTCGAAAACCATTTCAAACCTATCTCAGTTTTCCAAAATCTGAACTAAGATCATGCAAATCAACCATTTCCCTTTCTTCCATACCATAACTGTTCTACATCATCCAAGTCTCACAATATTCTTTCAAAATCCAACAAGGTTAGAACGAAGCTATTCTTGATCATATCACATCTCAAACAAACCTAGTGAGTCTCCACTATCAAGGATCACTTATCCTTCTCTATTAGAACTCCACTAGTGGATTGTGCTAGACTAGTCAACATCAAGTAAATAGATTTCTATCATCCTAACTTTGACTATCATTTTGCACACCCAACCTTGTTTGACACCACTTAGATCTAAGAAGAACCCTGCTAAAATCTTGTCACCTTCTAGCACCTTACTCAAAATTCACTTCATCCCATCTCTAATCACCACTTGCATGGTCTTAACAAGATTACAAAAACAAAAGCAGATTGAAATGGCTGAGAAAATTGTTCCAAACGCTCATGAAAGTGATGAAGAAATTTCTATGGAAGAGATCCTTCAAATGCAACATGACCCAAAATTTCAACACCTATTGGAAAAGGTAGTTGCCCAAGATCCTACCAAATTCTTTTTACACCTAGCACATCTAGGAGTCAAGCTCCCTAGAGATTTTGACGTAGAGGCTTTAAAAGAAACTGAGGATGAAAGAAACCCTGAGGGAAGTAGACATGAGGAAGAAACACCTTCAGACAAAAGAAAAACAACCACTGATGGTACAGATGCCCTAAGTCTAGTGAACCAACAAATCCAAGCTTTACAGCAACAATTCACAGACATGAAAATAGGAGCATCGACTAAACATTACACCCTAGAGGATATTTCACCATATCATTTTGATAGGACCTTGATCATGATACCTTTCCCCTCTAAGTTTGAGGTGCCAAAATTTGATAAATATCGAGGAAAGGGTGATCCAAGGGACCACATTAGGGAATTCAATGCTGCATGCCTTGAGGTCGCACATAATGACACTTACCTTATGCAACTATTTCCAAGAAGCTTGGGAGGACAAGCCATGGAGTGATTTTCTAGACTACCACCTAGCATTAAAACATTCAACAAACTTGTAGAAAAATTTATCACCCACTTCTCTTACAATATTGAGCATGACACCTCAATATTAGATCTTTGTAACACCAAACAAAAGGGTGGGGAATCTTTTGCCGCCTTCCTACAAAGATGGAGACAGTTAGCAAGTAAGTGTCTGCACCAAATGCCTGAAAAACAAATGCTAGAAATGTTTGTGCACAACTTACAAACCAACCTGAGCTATCAGATACAAATCCAATGTCCTACTTCCTTTAGCAAGGTCATTAAGATGGGTCTCATCATTGAAAAAGCTTTAATTGCCAAGGGTCAAATAAAACTCTATAAGGACACTCCTAGTACCAACACCAACATAGACAAACCAAGATTCTAGATGAAAAACAAAAACATTGTGAATGATGGGGTGGTGGATGCCAAGATTGCGGCACCTAAGCAACCAATTTTCAACTTATCAACTCCTCAAAACAAACCCCCACAAAACAAACCAAAAAACACTGAATCACAGTTTACCAACTTTCAACCTAGGAGAAAATTCACACCTTTGGGAGAATCATTGGAAACTGCTCTAAGGAAGTTAATCACAAACAAGATCATAACACTTCCCTTGGCACGAGAATATGAACCCAAAGTCAAACCCCATTGGTGGAATGACAATGACTTCTGTGAATACCACCGAAACAGGGGGCACAAAACCAACGATTGTATTGCGCTCAAGCACACCATCCAAGACTTGATTGAAAAAAACAAAATATCACTTGATGGGCATACCTCTAACAATGATCACTAGGCATTCAAGGATCTTCTTCCCAACTATGAATAGGGAGGGCCTTCCAATCGAAACAATGGTGGAAATAACAACGCCAATTACACAAATGTCACCTTTGACTATGTTGTTAACCACATCTCGGAAAGTGACTCACACATCAATGTGATCACTATAAACAAAGATCTGGATTGTAACATTACCACTTGCAATAACAGAGTCACTCTTAGAGGAGCCCCCGCCACTCTGGCTAATCAGTACAGTATCTTGGATCAGCTACATAAGACACCTGCACATATCTCCATTCTAGAACTTCTGCGTCTATCCCCGTCTCATAGGGCCATTCTTGACAAAGCTTTAGCAGAAGCCTCCATCCCTACCAACCTCGCTGAAGAATAATTCCAAACCATGGTAGGTCACATTACCTCACCTCATTCCCTATCATTCACTGAAAAGGATGATATATCAATCACCCAACCCCATAACGCCTCTCTCCATATCGAAGCCTTCATACATAAACACAAGATCAAAAGAGTCCTAATCGATGGAGGGGCTGGTTTGAATATTTGCACCTTGAAGCTAATCCTTACATTGGGGTTTTCGGAGAAGGCTATAGATCCAAAGAAGAAAATCACTATTAAAGCCTATGATGAAGAGAGAACTTCCAAGGGAATTGTTATTTTACCAATCAGAGTGGGACCTATAGTAAAAGATGTGGCTTGCCAAGTCCTCGATATGGAGCTAGAATACAACATTCTTCTTGAGAGACCATGGATACATGCTCTGAAAGTAGTACCATCAACATACCATTAGTGTATCAAATTCCCATACGAAGGTCAAGAGATCACCATCCAAGGTGACCCCAACTCATTTCTGTATTGTAACTCTATTCATTCTAAACCTGAAGTGGTGATTCCTAACAACCGTGCTTTTGCTTCATCCTCATCTCGTATCGACCTAGCTACACTTGCTTCCTCTTCACCAACATCCTAACCCAACCTCAAACTCAAGGATAAAGGCTTGGACGAGTACACAATCTCCCAATCCCTCTGCTTGGCACAACTCCCCCTATCTCCAAGATCATATGGAAGATCCACTCTGAGAAAGCCCAAAGCAGACAAAGCTACCAAAGGACCATTTGTCAAATAGGGTAGCCTTGAAGATGAGAGTGATGAGAAAGATATCCTACAGTGGTTATACAAGGATGAAGGCAGTTCATCAACACAACATGACCATCACACTATACCAGCTGAACAATATGGTCAAGGATTCCAAATACTACAAAGAATGGGGTATGAAGGACACGATCCACTTGGTTCCAGAAAGGATGGTATCACTGAACCCATCCAACCTCATACCTTGACAGCCTGAGACACTACATGGCTAGGTTACAATGGCACATCAAGAACCAACAGAGCAAAGAAGAATAAAGACAAACAACCATAAACATCCACTAGTAATCTAGTTGATCAAATTCAGTAACTGCCACTGGGTATTGAGATTGATTCCAACGAATATGAATGGGAGAACCTCTCTGAAATATCTTGTAATGATAAAGGCATCAACGTTGTCCATGAGTATGACCCAACCCATGCAAATGAGCCACAAGGTCCAAGGGCTAGACCACTAGAGTCCAACCCGCGTAATAATGATAGTGAAAATCGTGAGGAAAGAATGATACCACCCTTGACGGATCCACTAACAGAGAGTACCATTGCAGACTTCATCCGTGCTTTTAACAACTCTATCCTAACTATCAACACCATTGAACTAGACCAACCCAATGATCCCTTGCCTTTGGTGCACCCCGAACTCATAGATTGGGACCTACAAGGCACTACCCCTGAGCTCGATACCTTTGAGAATGATGAAGCCATCATAGATTATCTTGAGCTTAGAGACCATATACCTGCAGGGGACCACAGAGCTAGCTATGCTATAGAACTCAATGAGAAGGCCTATTTTGGAGAGAGTGCCAAGCCTTTCAGTTTCAAAAATGTCAAAATGAAAGAAAGATCTAATGGTGAAAACCATTCCGTAACAATGTTAGATCATGAAAATAGTAAAAATAAAGATGTATCCAATGGTGAAAACCTCTCTGAGGCACTGAAGGATGGAAGGCTTGACCCTCTACCCAATCTTACACATCAGGAGAGATCTTCAATCTTGATAGAACCAACAGAACCAATCAATGTCAGCACAGGTGATGACCCCAGAATGATACACATGGCAAAGGCTTTAATAGAACAAGAAAAACTAGCATTTACCGACTTCTTCAAGAGAAAACAAATCAACTTTGCTTGGACATATGTAGACATGCTGGGGCTAGATCCAAATCTTATAATGCATCACTTATCTCTAGCTCCAGGAGCTAAACCAGTAAAGAAAAAACTCAGAAAGATGCACCCACATGTGGCCCTCATGGTGAAAGAAGAACTAAAGAAACTATTGGATGTTAGATTCATCAGACCCATAGACTATCCTGAATGGGTTTCAAACATAGTACCAGTTGCCAAATCGGATGGCAGAGTCTGAATATGTAATGACTTCAGGGACTTGAACAAGGCTTGTCCGAAAGATGATTTCCCCTACCAAACATTGACATGATTGTAGATCTCACGACAGGGCACACCATGCTGTCACTAATGGATGGCCTTTCCAGATACAACTAGATAAAAATTACACCTAAAGACCAACACAAGACTGCATTCACATGTCCTTGGGGCACCTATTGTTGGTGTGTCATGCCATTTGGTTTGAAAAATGCTGGTGCAACATATCAGAGAGCTATGACCACAATCTTCCACGACATGATGCACACTATAATGGAAGACTATGTTAATGACATTCTGGAAAAATCACTCACAAGAGAAGGACATCTGGCAGTACTAGACAAAATCTTCAATAGACTATAAAATTTTAATGTGTGCCTCAATCCAAAAAAGTGCATGTTTGGAGTTACCTTAGGAAAGCTACTAGGATACATAGTATCTGCTAATGGAATAGAAATCGATCTAGCTAAAGTGAAGGCCATCATGGAAATGCTAGCCCCTAAGAATCTCACGCAGCTAAGGTCACTATAAGGAAAACTACAATCTATCAAAAGATTCATTTCTCAATTGGTTGACAAGTGCCACCCATTTTCTCACCTGCTACATAAGAATGTCCCATTCAAATGGAATGACTCATGTGAATAGGAATTTCAGCAGTTAAAAGAGTATCTCATGAAACCACCTGTATTGATGCCACCGATTCAGGGTAAACCACTACTACTATATATCTCAGCTACACCAACAGCTTTGGGAGCTCTCCTTGCACAACAAAATTATGATGGGAAAGAACAAGCAATATACTATATCAGTCAAACACTTGTTGGGTATGAATTGCAGTACACACCAATTGAAAGAGCATGTCTTGCTGTAGTCTTTGCCTCACAAAAGTGGAGACATTACATGTTGTCACATTATGTCAAACTGGTAGCAAAGATTGATCCACTCATGTACTTACTCAACAAAGTAGCCTTAACAGGTAGATTGTCCAAATAGGTCATGCTCCTCAGTGAGTTCGATATCAAATATGTAGATAGGAAAGCAATAAAAGGCCAAGTACTTGTAGATCAACTAGCAGATGTACCTCTAATAGACGACAGCCCTTTGAGCTTTGAATTTCTAGATGAATCTATCTTTCATATCACTACAACAACCTGGAAAATGTACTTTGATGGATCATACACTCAGCATGGATTCGGAGTAGGTATCTTGTTGATCACACTTAGTGGCAACATAATTCCTAAATCATATAGATTACTCTTTCCCTATACTAACAACATGGCAGAGTATGAAGCCCTAGTTATCGGCATCAAGCTAGCAGTTGAATGGAATATCCAAGAACTTCAGGTGTATGGTGACTCACAGCTAGTCATAAATCAAGTAAATGATGACTACCATACAAAAGATGAGAAACTAATCCCTTACAAGAGAATGGTAGATGACTTCAAAGAATACTTCATCAAGATCTCTTTTGAATAGATACCAAGGATTGAGAACAAAGCTATAGATGTCGTGGCCACGATTGCATCTCTCCTCAATATTCCAGACAATCAATCACATTACGAGTTCTTGGTAGAGCTAGTGTCCTGTCCTACATATGACACCCCTGAATCCCATATCATTTGCCACATTGTTGGAGACGATTCCCCCCTCTATGGAAAAATATTTGCCTATCTTAAAGAGAATACCCTCCCACCTGATCTCTTTAGTAACCAAAAATGAACCTTCATCCGTCAGGCATCCCGGTATGCCATTGTCACCAATACCCTATATCACAGAGGTCTCGATGGTACTCTCCTTCGATGTCTCGATATTGAGGAATATCAAACTTCCCTGAGCGAAGTGCATAACGGTATATGCGGGACTCACTCTAGTGGCCCTACCCTAGCCAAGAAACTCATATGCATGGGATACTACTGGCCAACAATGGAACAAGATTCCTATAATTTTGTAAAAAAGTGCAAAAAGTACCAATCCATGGGAACCTGATACATGCACCAGCACAGGAACTACAACCATTAATGACTCCTTGACCTTTCTGTTAGTGGGGACTCAACTTAGTGGCCAAGATTCACCCCTCTTCATCTAGTGACCATAAATTTATAATCACTACCACTAAGTACTTCACGAAGTGGATTGAACCTGTGCCTTTAGCTAATATCACAAGCAAATAGATTGCCTCATTTATCTTGAACTATATCATTTGTCGCTATGGGGACCCTTCATCCATTATCATGGATAATGGACGACCCTTCAAAAATCAAGATGTTAGGGAACTATGTGACAAATTCCATATCCAACACCACTTTTCAACCCCCTATTACCCCCTAGGCAATGGTCAGATAGAAGCATCAAATAAAACCATCTTGAAAATCCTAAAGAAAACTATCAATGATGCCGACTGAAATTGGCATGTCCAACTGAATCCTGTGCTGTGGGCCTACTGTACAAGCATCTGCACACCCTCAGGTGCAACACCATACTCCCTAGTCTATGGATCTGAAGCTATCTTTCCCATTGAAGTTGAGATCCCATCCTTGTGAGTTTCAATAAAAGGCCTCATATCTGATGAAGAATACAGAGTATTCAGACTACAAGAGTTAGAGCTGCTTGAAGAAAGAAGGCAACAGGCCTTTAACCACCTAAAAGCATATCAGTAACGGATGTCTAGAAGCTATAACCATAGGGTAAAACCCTAAGTATTCCAAGCTAGTGACCTAGTCCTCAGAGAAAATCCCATAAATCAACAAGATAGAGAAAAGAAAGGCAAGTTCGAACCTAACTGGCTGGGTCCCTATGTCATCATTGTAGCCTATGGATCGAGGGCATATCAATTGGCTACATCTGAAGGTGAACTGTTAGATGATCTTATCAATAGCATGCACCTCCACAAGTTCTATACTTGAAAACCCTAATGTAAGGGAGTCTTGAAAAAATCCAAAAAAATTGAAAAAGTGATAAAAATAGAACAAAAAAAATCAAAAAAATGGAAAGATAACAAAAAAATCATCCTCTGGTGAAAACCTGGTAAACAGGTGCCTTGGATAGGTACCATGATGAAAACCTGGTAAACAGGCGTCATGTGTACTTTTAGCTTCTGTACAAATAAAAGCAAGTGGTGAAAACCTGGTAAACAGGTGCTATTTGCGACAAACCACTCCCTCCATCTATTATGACTTCATGTCTCTTGTGTCCATATCGTTCATCTTGAACCAGTCCTTTCGACCGCTGTCGAACTACGTCACCTCTGAGTTATCACATAGGCAAGGCCATTCTTAATGCGCCCCCAAGGCTCTACTCCGCTCCACTCCCCTTCCTTTATGTTTGTTCATTCCAGTGTCATCTCTCTTGCTGTCCATACCATTTCTACATCATCACCATTGCCTAGGTCTTAGGTCCATCAGGTTCACCCTGAACTACGTTGCCTTTGCGTTGTGACGTAGGCAAGGCCATTTAGCAATGAGCCCCTAAGGCACTAGGTTAGTCTATTAGGGTCCGTCTCTCCATGTCTGTTGTCGTCTCATCCATAATAAGTCAATCCTTGTCTAAACTAGGGGCAACTCCTCGACCTAGTTATGGATTTGGATTCTTGAATGCCACATTTTCTAAGAGGATACCAATAAAGGATTATGATACCTTTCACTAGACAAGCAAGCGCAGCAAAGCAAGCTTCCCACAACAAAAATCTTGGCACAAAAACATCAACCTGTCCAAAGCAGTGCACCATACCGAAACACTCAAACTAATTCTCTATCAATTATGGCAAAAGAACACATCTAATGCAAGAACGTTTTGTGAACAGGTTAACTTACAAGGTCTTGAATTTTTGTCTTTATGTCTTCCTATGCTACTCAAGGATGCCAAAAACTAGAGATGCTATGATGAGGGGCATAATCTTTTCCTTTGTCTGCTGCTTGGATTAAACTTTAGTAATGTAACGACTTTTGTCTAACGACATGATCAACAAAAGATCATCAAGGACTCTGAGGTCTAAACATGAAAAGGGGCAATCCTTGTCTGTTGAAACATAAGAAATACTCAGGTCATCTAGATTCAAGTTTGACTAGATGCTTGTATCGACTTGCTATATCAAAATCCATGTAAGGAATACTCAGGTCATCTCAGTCTAATTATATCTAGATGCTTGTATATTCTTACAACATTTCAAAAAGAGAAAAATACTAAAAAGTGCCCAATGATGAAAGCAAAAGACTTGCAAATATCAAGATGACAATCCACATCCATCCCATATCCAACAATCCATATCAACCATGCAATAAGAAAATCCCATAGTACATCAAATAAAAGTCAGTATTTCTTCATCTCTTCTTCCTCCTATCTGCATCATCTCTGTGTTGACTGAGTACATTTGGACATATCAAAAACATAGCATAGATAACATATCATATCACATGAGATAGTCATTTACATGATTACATCATTTGCATACATAATAAAGTACATTAGGTCATCCACATACATTTGCATCCACACATCACATCAAAAGTCAAAAACATAGACAAAATACATATAGAGCTACATAATCACATCCATAACATGTCACATTTGCATTCACATATCAAATCATCCCAAATCCATCTAGTATGCATCACATATACAAACACATCATAAAATAGATTGCATCCATAGCATATCCACATAAGGAAAAACATGAGCATATAGAACATCCATAATTGCATCATCATATAGAGTGTAAAACCGTGTCCAAATGTACAATATGTCAAAAATATCTGTCCAAATCTCTCAAAGTCATATCATAAAATGTATACAAGGTACAAAAATATAGTGATACATGTCTCGGGGCAAAAATACTACATATACAAGCCATCTCAGCCATCAAAAATGTGTATATCAACACAAAAATGGTACAAGTGTCCAGGTCTGGCTAACCCTACTACCATGGAGCACTGCTCCCTGTGCTGCCCTGTCCTCTATCTCCCCTTGACTACTGGGGACCCCTCACTAATCCTACAGATTGAGACCCACCTGCTCTTTGGGATGCCACAGACTGGCTCCTGAAGTTGGGCGCACGTTGATCCGCTAACACTGCCCCATGATATAAACCTTTGTAGTACCAAGCCTAAGCCTACACTCTGGCAAGCTTGCTCTGAATGTGGGCTAACTGTGTTTGTGCCTGCTACACCTATGATACCAAAAAGCTAGAGGTACCATCTGTACCCATAGCTATCACTACTGCATCCCTCTCTACCCTCATCACCCTCGCACTGGCTAGGACTGTGTGTCTCTCTCTAGATATCTCTGATATCTGTCTTGCGTCCGCATCTCTCCAAGAGTTTGCTGCTCTAAGATGAACCCTTAACTGCCTAATCTGACCCTGTAGCGTTGCAATGGCCTACTGCTGTAAATCAGGCTGCAGAGCCTACTGTATTGGCACCTGCCCCTATACCTACTATGCTGCCACCGGCTGTACTGGCCCTTGTGCCTGAACTTGTCCCATAGCTTGCGGCTGTACAACTGCCTACTGGGCCAAAGGACCCTCCCTAGACCTCCTCCTCTGTCTAGGTCGGCCACCTCCCTCTCCATCTCCTCCTCCTCCTCTATCCTCCCCTCCTCCTGTCGGCTACACCCTCATCATCTAAATCATCCTCGTCTATACAAGGAGCTAACTCTCTAGGCCCTGAGTATCTAGGGAATGGATGCCCTACAAACCACTCCTCGTAGTCTGGTGTCATGCCAACATCCACTATGTCCCTCCTCATGGACCAAGCTGCATGAGGAATCTGCTGAAAATCTATCAAGGCCTCCTCGTATGATGCCATGGGACCCCACCTGAACCTCTCTGCATGAGTCCTAACAAAATGTGCCTGTCCCTATGGTCTGCCCTATACTCGGCCAAACTATCTCTGCACTCGACTCACAATCTATCACTCGAGAATATAACTAGTCCTGCCAATGAGCCACCGAGTCTGGAAACAATATGGAAGCTCGTCTTCCTCATCATCCCATACCTCACAGTCTAAGTATGGACGCCAGACAACTAGATCTACATTATCAAACACATGTCTCTAGTACTCCAACTTCCCCAGCTTGTGCTGGGAAATCACACCTGCATAACCATAACTGTAGGGCTCACCTCTCTACCTGTGAAATAGACATTTCAACTGTGTGATAGCTATGTGCTCCCACAACCAAAACTGCAAGAGAGACATGCCTGCTGACAAACTGGCTCCTCTATGATACACCACCTGGTGCATATCTCTGTATAAGTGTGCAAGCATGCACACACCCCATGCATACTGGGTCCCATCCATGATCATGCTCTCTAACACCCTCCCCAAGCCAATCGGGAAGCCATGTGACCTCCTATCGGGGCATACTACGCCACCGATCAGTCCTGCCACTATGCCCGGGAAGTAGTCATAGTAGTCATGTATGTCCTGCCACGAAATCACCTGCTCCACCAACTCTGGGTCATCAAACACCCATCTGCACTCAGCTAATCCAACATCTCGCTATGATTCGTACTCGACCAACTCTCCCTGAATAGGGAGGTGCAGAATCCAATATGCGTCCTCAAGAGTAATCACCATCTCCCTCATTAGAAGATGGAATGTCCCATCCTTGCTGTGGAATTGCTCCACCGCTATAGTAAACATAGCCCGTTTTGCGCAAACCTCAAGCATGAAGCAAACATAGTGCAAACCCATCGCACCAAGAGCCTCATGGTCAATCTCCGTCAACATGTATCGTTGCAATAAAGGTGAAGGGATCTGCTCCCGTGACATCAGCATATCCCAAATATCCTCCTACAACCAAGCAAAGCATAATGTCAATGAAATCCATATCTAAGCAAACCTACTCAAAGCAATCAAGCTATCCTATCATTGACTTAACATATCAAATTAATCAAAATATCATATCATCTCTTGACTAGATTCTCAGCAATCTCAGAGATCACTTATCAATTGACGCATCGATCAAAGATGCCAATTGAGTTAATTTCATTAAGTCAACTGATTTTCTTAGTGTAAATGCATTGAACCAGGTGGCAAATGCGCTGATCCATATCATATGCGCCTCTTCACCATGAATACGCCAATCCTCAATGTGTATGCACCATTGTGATGTATGCACCGCTTCTTGAGCCACATGCACCACTCTACAATGGATGCGCCAATTAAAAGATCATATGCGCCAAACTATCGTATGCGCCGAAAGATATCTCATATGCACCACTTAGCAGCATGTGCACCATTTCGGGGCGTATATGCGCCGAACAACAATTGGGCGCATCTGTTCTAGTATTTTTCCCTAGCCATTAATGAACCTAATAAATGACTTTTAACGAGTTTTGACGAACTACATACCGGGGGTCCTGCCTCCACTGGCTGATCGAACCATTGGACTTGCTCAAACCGATGCTCCTCGTGCAGAATATCCATCTCTTTGGCTGCCATGCTCTCCTAAGCTCTCAAAAGACCAATCAACTAAGGACAAGTGTGCAAATGAATAGAACTTGTGGACCCAACTCCTATTTATAGAAAGTGAACCATATCTGACTGTATGACAACTGTGACTATTTCCCATGTCTATTTCTCTGAACCATATCCCATTTTTCTCCATCCTAACCCACTTTTCAGCTTCTTCTTCATGAGATTGTCCATCTCATGCCTTCTGCCTTCTTCCCATCCAATCTCCCAAGGGGGCATCCTGTCGTCAAACTTGTACCAGGGGCAAACTGGGGCATGTATCACTGTCAAAAATTCTTATTCTTTGAAACAACGTGATAAAATACATTGCATCAAAGAGGGGCAAAATGTATACACCTAAAAATGACATGACTCTACTTAAATAAATATTTTAAATATTTATTTCATCTTCACATCCCTTTATCAATAAATAAATAAATTTATTTATTTATTTGATTCATCTCCTCTCATTTAATTAAATAAATTACATTTATTTAATTAATTAAATTCATCTACATCAATTTCATTCTTCTAAATAATTAAATAATTTTAATTATTTAATTAAAATCTTTTATTCTTCCAAATTTAAATAAAATGCAATTTTATTTAAATAAAATCTTAAATCCCCACAAAAATAAAATATAGTTATATATTTTATTTTCCTCCAAAATATCTACAAATAATTAAATAAATCTATTTATTTAATTATGCTTTCTTATCTTCAAAAATCCTTCTTATCTTCTAAAAATAAACTCTTCTTGTCACACAAAAGAAAAAGCTAAGTTAACTAATTTAAAGCAAATCTATTTTATCAACAAAGCTCTTAAATTAGAAAAATCTATTCTTATTTAAGAAAACAAAAACTCATCCTCATCAATAAAGCAATTAACTCAACATAGCTTCTTTTTGAATGACACATGTCCTTCTTCCATTTGTTGCACGTTCCTCTATTGCAAGTATGGACCTAATTGGTGTTGTCATTGATGTCAACATACTCCTAATGCATTGATGAAAAGGACTGGATGAGCTGAGTGCTGAGGATATTGAGAAAATTAGTCCTAATCAGGAACATAGAAGAATAGTGAAGACAGTAAGGTAAAGATCCAAGATAAGATGACTATCAGAGGATGCGGTTCAAAGGGTTTGTAGATATGAGTCTTAAGATGATCCAATAAATAATTTAGAGGTCTGCATGAAGATCTGAAGGAGTTGTGGCTGCCCAAGTAAAATCGGTTCCGGCAGGTGTTCAGAGGTGACAGAGTGACACAGATAGGTCCGGTGAGATCTGGAAATGCATTATCCTATTCTGTGGATTTGAGGGAGTATTGAGGAAGTCTTTGTGAAGTATCAACTCGATTGGTTCATGGTTTGAAGGTGTGCAAGAATCTATTCCTTTGTGACAGTGATGACAGACTGTGTTCTTGAGGTTCTAGATGAAGGAGAGAAGGATTTCATTAAGTAGATGAAGTGTGGATGTTCTTGGTGATTCAGGCAATCTTGTGAAGGTCTTTGGATCGTGTCTAGTTTGTGTTGGTGGTCCGCATTGGAGTTAGAGCTCGCAATTGAAGAATAACTTCCGGATGATGGTGTTCTTCCTGAGACTGGCCGACCGAATGTATTACACATCTTGTGGATGTTCTTGTAGATGTTTTCCGACTTAGATGATTATTCCTAAGTCATTGCCTTATATAAATAAGGGATTGTAAAGTCATTTCAAAGTGTGCCTTGTGGAGATGAGAGTGTGGTAGAGAGGAAGAGAGTGAAAGGCAGAGCAAAAGTTTTGAGCTTAAATGGAACTAATTCAAGCATGGTGAAGATGCTATTCTCTAGTTCAAGTATGTGATACTTATTATTTTGTAGATAGTGAGTCTCTTGTAGACAGTGAGCCTCTTGTGAGCAGTGTGCTTAGGCAGTGAGCCCTAATTGGCATTTGTCATTTTGTTCCTTCTATTCTTCTAATAGAGAATACAATCTTGGGTTAATCACCCCGTGGTTTTTCCATTAACTAGGTTTTCCACATCAAAATCTTGTTGTCTTATGTGTTGATGTGTTTCTGCTCTTGATTTAATACATTATGTTTCCATGATTGATTTATTGATATGCTGCTAAATCACAAAGAGGATTTAAGTGTGTAATTGGAAAGAAAGTTTTTGACAATTGATTCACCCCCCTCTCAGTTGTCTGTCTTAAATCTAACAATTGGTATCAGAGTTAAGTTCCTCCAAAAAGATCTTAACCACTTGAGGAGATCCAAGATGTTATCCTACAAGAAGGATAGCCTGAAGTTTGATGGAACCAATTTTAATCTTTGGAAAAGTCACATGAAATGTCACTTGCAATGTATGTGAATGCAGTACTAGACCATGGCTACAACAAAGTATACACCTCCACAGGGTGGTCCAAAGGCCCCAAATGAAATCACAGATGCTGAAAACAATCTACGAACTATAGAAGCTCTTCTAAGTGCATTGTCTGATTTAGAGCTGACAAATGTTGTTGACCTACAAACTACTTTTGAGATTTGGGAAAAACTAGAAACTCTGCATGAAGGAGACAAGTATGTCAAATGTGCAAGGCTACAAAGTCTAAAAGGAAAATTCAAAAATCTGAAGATGAGAGAAGATGAAAACATCACTACTTTTATGCCAAGAGTAAATGAGCTTGTTTGTGGAATTAGATGTGCTGGTGGAGTCTTGGATGAAGATGAGATTATTGGCAAAATTCTCAGATCCCTTCCTGCTTCTTATAAAATCAAGGTTGCTGCCAGTGAAGAATTCAGAGCCCATACAACTATCACAAGAGATCAATTGGCTGGTAAATTGGCTGCATTTGAAATGATCGAGTTTGGAGATTCCCCCCAAGACTAAATTAGCATTCAAAGACAGTGCCTCTGTAAAAGGAAAACAAAGGTTTGATCCAGGAGAGAACTCTTCAAGGAAACTATCATGGTATGAAAAAGCAAGACAAGACTTGGAAGAAGAAGAAACTGAAACTGCTCAGCTTGAAGCCCTTATTGCAAAAAGACTACAATGAGGATCTGGTAAGTATGAAGGGAAATTGCCTTTTAAGTGTTTTAACTGCAATAAGATTGGTCATTTTGCCTCAAAGTGTCCAGAAAGATTTTCAAGGTCAAATCCTAACAGATCAAGGTTCCAAAAGAATTGTTACTATGTTCATGAAGAGGATGATAATGAAGGAGTAACAGATGATGAATCAGAGGTAGGAAACAAATTTGGAAGTGACTGGGTGTTTATTTCCATCAAGGAAGAAGATCCAATGCCCTCTGAATCTGTCAATCATAAAGTTGTAGAAAGAGCTTTGGCTGCCCAAGTTGAAGAAAAAGATGATTGGGTCATTGACAGTGGATGCTCTCACTATATGACATGTGACAAAAATAAGTTCTTAGATTTGGAAAGGTATGAAGGAGGAGTGGTAAAGTTTGGTGATAATTCTGCTGGCAGAATCAAAGGTAGAGGAACTATTTCTTTTGATGGAAAGAAAAAATCGATAATGTATTGTATGTTGAAGGATTGAAGCACAATCTTCTCAGTGTTGGACAGTTGGTGGACAAAGGCTATGATCTCAAATTCAAGAATGGAAAATGCAAGATCTTTGAAAGTTCCAGAACAAAGATGGCATCCGGTACTCTAACAAAAGGTAATATCTTCCATTTAGTTGGTATCGGTAAAAGTTGTCTATTTGTGCAAATTGATCAGAGTTGGCTATGGTATAGGAGGATGTGTCATGTGAATTTTGATAATATCATCAAGATAAGCAACACTCAGGTTGTAAGAGATCTTCCAAAACTGATGAAACCTACAAATAGTTTGTGCAAAGAATGTCAGTTGGGAAAACAAAGTAGAGTCTCATTTAAAAGCAAAGAACAATCTTCTACTGGAATATTGGACTTAGTTCATACCAATCTATGTGGTCCGGTAAGAATCAGGAGTGTGCAAGGTGATAGATACTTCATGCTACTAATTGATGACTACTCTCAGATGATGTGGGTAACTTTTTTGAAAGAGATATCAGAAGCTTTTGAGAAATTCAAAATATTCAAGGCTATGGTAGAGAATGAAACCAGATTAAAATTAAAGTGTCTGAGGTCTGATAGAGGTGGAGAATTCACATCCGGTGAGTTCATAGAATTTTGTGAGAAACATGGAATAAAGAGATAGTTGTCTGCCCCTAGGACTCCACAACAAAATGGAGTAGTGGAGAGAAAGAAATGGACCATCCAGGAAGCATCTAGGACAATGATGATGGAAACAAATGTTCCTCAGATCTATTGGAGAGAAGTTGTCAACACTACAGTCTACACTCTCAATTGAGTTCAAATCAGAAGCAATACCGGTAAGACTCCTTATGAGCTTTGGTTTGGCATCACTCCTACTGTGAGTATTTTAGAGTCTTTGGTAGCAAATCTTACATCAAAAGAGATGAAGATCTAGGCAAGTTTGATGCTAGAAGTGATGAAAGAATATTCTTTGGTTACTCTACTCAAAGCATACTGATTTTATAACAAGAGACTGAGAAAGATTATAGAAAGTACAAATGTGAAGGTTGATGAAGGAATTGAAAAACCCTCAATGTTTTATGAATATGATGAAGATGATCAGAATGATGTTTTGATTCAAGGAGCCCAAGCCCCTTCTGTAATTCAGATTCAAACTAATCCAGTAAATCAGGAAGAAGAGATGAGTTTCAATGAGCCTGATCAAGAATCAGAAGTGCAAGAAACTCCCAAAGTTCCCAGGTATGTAAGACTGAACCACTCTGAAGATCAGATCTTAGGTGATAAAAGCAAAGGTGTACAAACAAGAAGGAGAATTGCTCAAGATTTAGATGAGTATTGTCTGATTTCAAAGATTGAACCTAAGACAGTAAATGAAGCTTACAATTATGAAAAGTGGACTAAAGCAATGGAGGAAGAGCTGATGCGAATTGAGAAAAAACACACTTGGGATCTTGTTCCCAGACCTAGAAATAAGAATGTGTTTGGAACAAAATGGGTCTTCTAGAACAAACTGAATGAAGTTGGTGAAGTAATTAGAAATAAATTCAGATTGGTCTGCAAGGGTTACTCTCAAATAGAAGGAGTTGATTTTGAAGAAACTTTTGCTCCAGTGACAAGAATTGAAGCAGTCAAATTATTTCTTGCTTTTTCTGCCTTCAAGGACTTCAAAGTATATTAGATAGATGTCAAGTCTACCTTCTTGAATGGCGACTTGGAAGAAGAAGTATACATTAAGCAATCGGATGGATTTCAATTGTCTGATCATGGTGATATAGTCTACAAGTTGAAGAAAGCTCTATATGGACTAAAGCAAGCCCCAAGAGCCTGGTATGAAAGATTAGATAAGTATCTTTTGAAGATTGGTTTCAATAAAGGTACTGCTGACAATAATTTGTATTTCAAAATTGATCATGAAAACATCTTGATTGTTGAAGTGTTTGTTGATGATATCATTTTTAGAGGAAGAGATAGTATGTGTAAAACTTTTGCAAATCAAATGAAAGTTAAATTTGAGATGTCCATGCTTGGGGAAATGAATTTCTTCTTGGGTCTACAAATCACTCAAACAAAGAAAGGAATCTTCATTTCTCAGACCAAATATGTGAAAGAATTATTGATGAAATTTGGGATGGAAGACTCAAAACCAATGAATACTCCCATGGCAACTAGATGTAAATTGAGCAAAGATGATGACTCTCCTAAGGCTGATCAAAAAAGTACAGGTCAATGATCAGAGGATTGTTGTATCTCACTCAAACTAGACCTGAAATTATGAATGTTGTGGGTCTTGTTGCTAGATTTCAGGCTAATTCTAGAGAATCTCATGTCATGGAAATCAAGAAGATTTTTAGATATCTAAAAGGAATAGTTGAGTATGGATTGTGGTATCCCAGAGATCATGATTTCTCTCTTCATGCATATACAGATGTGGATTGGCCAGGAGATGTGGATGAAGCAAATGCTAAGAGACATAAGAGTGGAGTATGAGGAGCCTATCACAATCTTCTGTGATAATTCAAGTGCAATAAATATATCTAAGAATCTAGTGTTGCATTCAAAGACTAAGTATATATCTATCAAGTTTCACTTTCTGAGAGAGCAAGTGAACAAGAATGAAGTTAGATTGGAGTTTGTGCCTTCCAAGGATCAAATTGCATATATCTTTACTAAACCTCTACCTAAGGACTCTTTTGAGTATCTCAGGGAAAAGTTAGGGGTTGTTACCCCTCTAGTGATGAACTAAGGTGCACTGATGTGCATCAGTCTGGTGGATATCACAGTCATATCTTGTGATCTAGATTGATGATAGGGAACTGCCACTCAGGGGGAGCAGCTGGTATGATTCTGAAGTGTTGGAGCTGCAAGTATGAGCCCTTTTCCATTGATGTCGAAGGGGGAGAGAAGACATGTGAAAAATAAATGGTTGATGATCAAAGGAGGAATAGGAAAGGAAGAGAAGACAAGTGAACGATTGTTGGTGATAGGGGAGTTGTGTCAGTAAAGAAAAATTGTTGTCTTAATGATCAAAATAGTTTTTTCACATCATATGTTGCCATCAATGACAAAGGGGGAGATTGTTGCAAGTATGGGCCTAACCGGTGTTGTCATTGATGTCAACATACTCCTGTTGCATTGATGAAAAAGATTGGATGAGCTGAGTGTTGAGGATATTGAGAAAATTAGTCCTAATCAGGAACAGAGAAGAACGGTGAAGACAATATGGTAAAGATCCAAGATAAGATGACTATCAGAGGATGTGGTTCAAAGGGTTTGTAGATATGAGTCTTAAGATGATCCAGTAAAGATTTCAGAGGTCTGCATGAAGATCTAAAGGAGTTGTGGCTTCCCAAGTAAAACTGGTTTCGACAGGTGTTCAGAGGTGACAGAGTGACAGATAGGTCCAGTGAGATCCAGAAATGCATTATCCTATTCTGTGGATTTGAGGGAGTATTGAGGAAGTCTTTGTGAAGTGTCAACTTGATTGGTTCATGGTTTGAAGGTCCACAAACATCTATTCCTTTGTGACAGTGATGACAGACTGTGTTCTTGAGGTTCCAGATGAAGGAGAGAAGGATTCCAGTAAGCAGATGAAGTGTGGATGTTCTTGATGATTCAGGCAATCTTGTGAAGGTCTTTGGATCATGTCCAGTTCATGTTGGTGGTCTGCATTGGAGTTAGAGTTTGCAATTGAAGAATAACTTCTGGATGATGGTGTTCTTCCTAAGACTGGCCGACCGGATGTATTACACATCTTGTGGATGTTCTTGTAGATGTTTTTTGACTTAGATGATTATTCCTAAGTCGATGCCTTGTATAAATAAGGGATTGTAAAGTCATTTCAAAGTGTGCCTTGTGGAGATGAGAGTGTGGTAGTGAGGAAGAGAGTGAAAGGCAGAGTAGAAGTTTTGAGCTTAAATGGAACTAATTCAAGCATGGTGAAGATGCTATTCTCCAGTTCAAGTATGTGATACTTATTATTTTGTAGACAGTGAGTCTCTTGTAGGCAATAAGCCTCTTGTGAGTAGTGTGCTCAGGCAATGAGCCCTAATTGGCATGTACCATTTTGTTCTTTCTATTCTTCTAACAGAGAATACAATCTTGGGTTAATCACCCCGTGGTTTTTCCCTTAACCAGGTTTTCCACATCAAAATCTTGGTGTCTTATGTGTTGATGTGTTTCTGCTCTTGATTTAATACATTATGTTTCTATGATTGATTTATTGATATGCTACTAAATCACAAAGAGGATTTAAGTGTGTAATTGGAAAGAAAGTTTTTGACAACTAATTCACCCCCCTCTCAGTTAACTCAACATAGCTTCTTTTTGAATGACACATGTCCTTCTTCCATTTGTTGCATGTTCCTCAATCATTCTCCTCTGTTGATCTTCTCATTTCTTTTCAACCATTGATCTTCTTCTACACAATTCTATAAATACAACCCTCTTCTTCTTCATTCAATATCCATCGCTTGAGTAAACTTATGCTACAGAAACACTAGCGCACCTTTGGTACCCCCATCTCAATCACACAAAGTATCATAGCCATTCTATTCTTGTCATCTTCAACAAGCAAGGGAGCATCCGCTTCTGAGGGCTTCATTATTATCAAGATCGAGAACAGATAGGTGAACAATGGAAGGCATAAGGTAAATGTTGTAAGTATCTTTATTTTTTATTTTGAATCTCCTTTTCCTTCATATTTCATTGATGTATTGGGTTTGTTATTGATTAATCCACATTTTAACCCTTCACAATTATATGCTTTATCAACAGACATATAAAACTTGCAAACATTATGCATTAATGTGATTGGATCAAAATCAAACATGTGCAATAAATCAGATCATCATGAGAGAGATTGATCAACTTCCAAGAGGTATGTTTCTATGATAACTTGTTTGTTCACTGTGCAGGTATAGGAAAAGTTATGTTGCTGATTTGAAGATATTAAAGCATGTGGAGAAAATGTGGCTCCCACAAGGGTTGAGCCCATCATGCTTATGAACAACCTTTTGTCATAGTGCAATCAACTTCAGTCAATGATAGTCATCATTCATATTAAAAGACTTGTGCCATCATGGAGTTATAGTCATTGTAGTAAAGTTATGAATAGTTGGAGGACAGTCATGAATATCAAAGGCATTTCAGCCATCATGGAGAAGCAAAAAACATAAATAGATCAAGTATTTGTTACCTTTTGTTGATCATGTGATGAGGAATTGTTTTTGAATTCATTAGATAGTCATTAATGAATGTACAAAGTAGGACATCATAGTCCTCATAAAGAATAAATGCACCTTTGAATCAAGAGGAGGATAGCCATAGCATGTGGAACAGTCATACCATGTGACAGGAGGAGAATAGTCAAACCAAACACATAGTGTTACATCATATTCTTGTAGTGCCATATCCCATATCTCATCAATGATCAAAAGTCCATGTGACTAAAGAGGACAGCCACAAAAGATTTTAGGATGACTGTAATAGTCATAGAAATAACAACAATTGTTAGCTAAATAGAACATCCATCATGATTTTGCCAAAAGGTGCCAGTGGGAGACAATTGGACTTATTCTGTCATGTTAGATAGGAAGTTTGCTAACTTATAGGACATGTAGGGATGTTGCTGAGAGGCTCACATAATTTTTAGAACATACCAAATTTGAATCTTTACTCTTGCAATACCATGTAATTAGAGGATGTACCAAGCATAATTTTGTCATGAAGCTATTTGAACTCTTTCACCAAATGCCAACCTAGCATTGTTGCTACCATGTTATCTTGTGAATATAAGACATGGGATATTGATAGGCAGGGGCCATTCTTGATGTTTCTATAGCAATGATGTCATAATACAGAAGGACAAAGTACCCTTACCTTGAAACATGATCACATACAGTCTATGCATTGAGAGAACAACTTTAAAGACAAGAGGAACAACATTGTGTACATGATATTTCCACAGTCCATGATATTAGTGTTATAGAGCTTCTAGTAGTACTGTGTATTGCTTTATTTTGCATCAACGTTTCGGATCACACTCCGTGATCCATCATCAGGATGAGAAGAAGAGAATTAGAAATGAAACTGCAGAAATGGTCTTAAAAAGAGAGAGATGGGGAGTGGTCAAAGTCTTATTTGACTAGGTTCAAGGACAAGAGTTAATAAATTAATAAGTTAGAGAGGGATTAACAAGGTAGGAGGGAGGAAAAAGAAAAGAAAAATAAAGTGAGAGGGAGATGGGGGGTCAAGGAGTTTTTTATAGTGAATAGAAAGAGATCAAATAATGAAAATTAAGAATCAAGTAGAAACCAATAGAGTAAGGAAATAATAATGGACTTAAAAAGAAAGGTATCAATTGTGCTTGCAAACCTCTTTCCACCATTAGAAAACTTATTCCTTCCACCAAAGACCCCCATGACATTCTTATAAACTTTGGCATATACAGAATTGACTACTCGTGTGGCACCCCTTACATTGGGGAGACAAGTAGATCCATTTGCACCAGAATCAAAGAACATGGTGCAGATATTAGATATGTAAGGGTCGCAAAATCTGCCTTAGCTGAGCACTACTCCAACACCAATCACCACATACGCCTAGAGGATACCCTCATCCTAGCCAAGGAAGATAATTTCTTTAAGAGGAAACTTAAAGAAGCCATTTTCATCAGAAATAACCCTACAAACCTCAACAGAGATGATGGGTGGAACTTAAGCCACACTTGGAACCCTCTCTTAAACTCTCTCAAAACCAGCCCCCTTCCCCCCTAATCTTTCTTGCCCTTGCCCCTCAGTTAACTCTATCCCAGACAACTCTCCCCCTTCTTCGCCTACCCACACGCTCCCTCTCTCCCCCCCCCTTTTTTGTGTCTTTCCCGTCTCTTCTCTACTCACACCTCTTTACATTTTTTCCCCCCTCCCCACCCTCTTCCTCCATTTCCCCCACCCCAGATCTCCCTCCTTTGTGTCTTTTCCTTACCTCCCCCTAGTTTCCTAATCTCCTCTCTTCTTTCTCTTCCTTCTCCCCCCCATTCTTCACCACTTGCAACCCCCCCACCCCATTAGCTTACCCTCGCTCTTTTTTTACCTCACTTGCCTTCCCTTTCCTCCTCTCCATATCCCCTCTCCTTTGCTCTCATAAGTATCTATTTCTCCCCCCCCCACTTACTCCTGTGTGGTAATTTATGGTTACACACACGTTTATACATTCTTTTGCTTTCCTTTACTCGATATATTTAGTCCTTATATACATAAGCCCAATCCTTCTCTCTTACTTTCTTTTTAATGCTTTTTATTCTTCATCCTATCCTCTCACATATGTAGTCCCGTACTATACTTAATACATATAATTATACCCTCTCACGTGCTCTCTTCCTATCATCTCCTTGGTATTCTTTTGCTCTTTATCTCCCGTTCCTCTTTTTATCACTCACCTAGGCATGGTAACCTTTCATCTTAGTTTTATCTCCTCTCCTTTTCTCTTCCCTTTTGCTCTCACTCTTTTCCATCTTTTCTTTGAGTTTTTTGGTATTTCTTTTCTTGCTTCTATTTCCAATTAACCTTTTTATTTATACATTGGTACTTACTTACTCTTACGTTCTTTTCTTTGATCGCTTTTTCAATGTTTTGCCGTTTTCTCTTTTAGGACATACTTCTATATCTTTTTCTTTTTACATGATCATTTTACTTATATGTCTACTTTTTATTTTTATTTTAATTAATTAATTTATTTTATCTTTTATTTTATTTATATGTTTACATTTTATTTTATTTGTATTTATTTTGGTTTCCCCTCACCAATTATTTTTAAGTCCATTATTATTTCCTTAATCTATTGGTTTCTACTTGATTCTTAATTTTCATTATTTGATCTCTTTCTATTCACTATAAAAAACTCCTTGACCCCCCATCTCCCTCTCACTTTATTTTTCTTTTCTTTTTCCTCCCTCCTACCTTGTTAATCCCTCTCTAACTTATTAATTTATTAACTCTTGTCCTTGAACCTAGTCAAATAGGACTTTGACCACTCCCCATCTCTCTTTTTTTAAGACCATTTCTATAGTTTCATTTCTAATTCTCTTCTTCTCATCCTGATGATGGATCATGGAGTGTGATCTAAAATGTTGATGCAAAATAAAGCAATACACAATACTACCAGAAACTCTACAACACTAAGGAACAGCATTGTTAAGACAGTGACAATAATCATGTATGATGATCTCAAACATATAGTATGCAAGTCATGAAAGAAACATATAAGTATAAAAAATCCATTTGAGATAGTAGAGGTATCACTATAACCTTTGAAGGTAGTAGTCAACAACAGCCTGCAGTGTCAAGAGGCACAAAATAGTCATGTATGACTATTATAGTGAAAGAAAACAGTCACAATGAAGGTTGTAAATATCATAGAATCATGCAAAAGTCCATAGATAGACAAGACAAAGAGCAGGAAAGCCATGATCAAGTGATAGGGAGCGGTCCATGAGAAGACAGTCAAAGGAAAATAAGAGACTGTTATGCAAGGGGCTTCTCAACAGGACTGCAATAATGTATCACAACCATACAACCAGGATTTCTTCCTTATACCGGAGGCTTGATGGAAACCAACCAAGTCATATTGTGTGCTGATATACAAGACAAGGAATAGTCCATCATAATGGAGGTTTTGCTCAGAGCATATAATAAACCAATCATACAAGAAGATCCAAATAGTCATGAAAGCTAGGTCTTGAGAGAAACCAAAGCATAGTCTATGCATGTCAAAGTATAGAAATATAAGAATATTAATGCATCTTAGAATTATGAAGCCAATGATATGTCATTGTCAATGCCATAGGTACAGTATCATGGTACAAGACAATCATGAGTTGAATTTACAAGGTTGTCTTTATGGCTATAAGTTCACTCAAAATACCAATGCAGCATGAGATAGTCAATACTAGCAAAAACAATCATATAGACTGTTGTAGCAACTAGGACAGTCACATATATGACTGATTTAGTCAAAGAGAAAGTCATCTAATGACTATCATAAAAATGAAAGCAGCCATCATAAAACAATAAGGAGAGTTTGTAGTAAGGTCTCAAAGGTTTGCACAGCTAGAAAGTAATCTATACAATGAGACAATTTTACGAAGCTTAACAAAGATAGCAGTCACCATACTTTAGAGCTTATAAAGAGACAAATATCAAATAACTATCAAGTCATTTACCACAGTCATTGAAGGAGGATAGCATGATAACAAGTCATGAAAAATAAAATGATGGAGAGTAACAGCATCAACCAAAGAGGAGTAACAGACTGCAGAAAATATGTAATAGGAGCAATAGTCAAGGTGGTTTTCCATTTGATTTTGTCATAGTATGAATGAAACCCTAACAAAGGGTACTAAAACCATAGGTTCCATCATTTTTCTCTAGTAAAACATAGCCAGAAAGGATTTCTTATGACTGTAGCTAAGAAAGAAGCAATATTTTCATAGTCGACATCATAAGAACAATGAAATCAAAGAAGGAACCATAGAAAAAATGAAGCAAAGATATCTCATACCAAGTTTTCTTCTTTGTTATCATTCACAGGAGGGCCAAAAGAACAATTTTTTTATCATGATTGATCATGGAACAAGCAACAGAAAAATAATTTTGACTATATATGCCAGGAGAGCAACAAATGTATGAGAGAAACTCACCAATGGAACAACAGAAGAAGCCATCATTCAAACCCTAGCAAATCCTCCTCACAGCGCATGTAGAGCTCAACGAGGAAGTGAAAGAGCAAAATAATAAGTTTTTTTTAGGGTTGAAAGATGTTTTGTTCAATAATGAAAGCCCTAGCTCATGAGTTTTTGGGGTCTTTTGACTTTATTTTTAGAGAAAAACATTATGCCAATTAAAAAGGTTGTGGTCAAAGACTTTTAAGTCATAACACCTAGTGAGTCATAATGACAAGTAGTAGTGCATAGGAGCTCGTGGGGGCACATATGATATTATTACCTTTTGATTTTTCAAAAGTCAAAGTAAATAATGATGTAAAGTGAAGGCTTTATGCCTTGTATTGTTTACAAATCAAGAAAATCAAAGGTTGACAAGGGAGAATGGTTCCAAGGTGAGTGCATATGGAGTAATAAGGTAGTTTATGTAATATGTAATGTATGGTGCATGTATACATAGGAGCTATAAGGGGGCTTGATATATGATGATGCATGATTGCATGGAGTCATAAGGTGTGTCTTAATGTGTGATGCATATATAATGCATGGGAGATACAAGGAATAATAAATTTTGAAATGTTTTAAATGCATAATACCTTAGGGAGTCATAAGGTTGAAATAACACAAATACATTATGCAAGTGCATGATATATTTGGCATGAGGAGATTACCATAAAATCAAGGGAGACATAAGGGAATAGAATGAGAATATTCTTTATCTTTTGCATGCATGGGGATAGGCTATTTTTGGCATCATCATTGATGCATTAATGTAATTATGTTAGTGCATGGGAGACATAAGGGATTATTTTTATCTTTTTCTTCTAAAGGAGACAAATACATCCAATTGTGCATGATTTTGCAACTAAATTAATGTAAACAAATAATAAAGTAATATCATTATAAATTACTTTATTATTTTGTCACAAGTTGTAAAATCAAAGAGATTAGACAAATTGAAACTCATAGTAGAGTAATTATCTCAAAATTACTTTATTCCTTGCCCAAATCATTTGTAATGCAAAATCATGCAAGATTGGATGAGTTGAGTTAATTGAAGACCTTGGAGTCCTTTTGCATGATTTGGAGGACAAATTGGAGAGTTTTGGTCAACTTTTTTGTCAAACACATAGAGAGGATCAATTTGGAGCTATTTTTGCTCAAATTTTGGGATAGTTTTGGCCCTTATTTTTAGGGATTTCATTGTTTGCTCGTGGATCAATTTGGAGAGCTTATTTTTATAGGTAGTTGATTGTAGTTGACCTTTCTAGGTCTCTTGAAGGGAGAAGATTATATATTGTAAGAAAAACTTGGGTTTTTCTAGTTCTTGCCTTTTTTGCTCTTTATACTTTGAGAGAGAAAGAAGGTTTTGTAACTCATTATTGTAGATTTATAGATATTACAGTAGGTTACAGGTTCTATACTTTGTCTTTTATGCAATTATTTTCTTTATTTTTTAGTTGAATAAAGTGTCTACCTTTCCATTAATGCAACTTTTGTGAATTATTTGATGATATTTTATTGTGTTTGAACATCAAAACCTTTAAAATAATTGTCTCCTTTATTCTTGCATGTGTTAGATAGCTTTGAAAATCACAGGTCTTAGGTTGTGCAATTGGAGAGATTTCCTTTTGTTGTAGAAATCCTTTTCCTTCAAGAAGAAAATATTTTTAGCCTCCATTAGAATTATTTTTGTGGTCAAATTTCTGAAAGTGGTTTTGTGTGGATAGATTTTCTGAGATTTATTGTGAGTTAGATTGCCAAGTTTCAATCAATTTTAGGTGCATCACCATATTTTATATTATAGTTTTAGTGTTTTCAGAAGATCTTTTTAAACCTTTTCCACACCCAAAGTTATAGATTCAATTGAATATTTTAAGGAAACCAGACCATAATATTGAGGTTCAAGCTCACCATAGGTCACCCACAGCCTGAGTTTGATCCCATGTTACATAGGATTGTTGGGTTTCACAACTCTACATAATAGGTGCAGTCCTACTCATCAACAATTCCAACTTCTTCAAGAGAATTAGATACCATGTGTCTTATTATTCTTCTTAAAGGAATATTTCTCTTAGGGTGGTGAGTTATTAAACTCATGCAAATCTAGGATGACGACAAGTTAAAACCTAGTGAAAATGCCCTAAAATATGCAAATTTTCACACTTTTTCAATCACAAGACCTAGTGAAAGAGGTGTTGTAAGGAATTTTATGAGGTGAAACAAATAATATCAAATATATCAATCACATACAAGAATAAATTCTTTTACAACATGCTTAGAGTGCAAACTAGGTCAAACCCTAGGGCAAATATAGCTAAAATGTGCAATTTTTCACCAAATTTTCAATACAAGAGGCCAATAACAAGGTGTTGTTATTTATTTTAGGAGGGGAAGAAGATAATAACCATGATAATATAAAATTAATGCAAAAATATTCTTTACAACATGCCTATAGTGCAAATCTAGAGAGTCGATAAGGCCAAATCTAGTGAAAATCAAGGTTTTTCAAGCCCTAGTTTTGAGATCTTAATGTAAAATGCTATATTAATGTTTTACAAGCTGATTTATGATGAAAATTAAATGTACTCGGATCTGAAAATTATTTTAAGGTCCTAAGATGAAAAATGCAAGTGCAAATCTAAGGAAAAATCAATGAAAATGCTACTTTTTGTTGAAAATTTCTATGTAAAAATGCAAAATTTTGAGATCTAAATGCAAATTTATAGTAAAATGCAACACTACAGCCAAATGAAAATTTGAATGAGTATCTAAGATCATTAGAAAAATATGAAACATGATTTTACCTACAAATCGTAGTTTTTGAGATTACTAGGTTATATGAAAAATGCAAAATTTCTAACAAAACCCTAGCAATTTTATGATAAAAATGCAGTGCAAGCTATTGAATTTTTGTAATTTTCTACAATTTAGCTCATATCTAATGCAAAAATCAGAAATTTGATGAAATTGAATGTAATTGATGTAAAATAGAAGCCCTAGAATGCAATTTTTTTCAAAAATTTCCAATTTTTCAATTTATTTGTAAGTTTTCTAATGCAATAAGATGAATGATAATATGAATGAAAAAAACCACTACAAATCTGAAGCAAAACACTCAACAAGATGCAAACAAGTCCAATAACATGAGTTCACCAAAATGTAAAGGGTGGAATTTGGATAGTTGGTTTTTGCTTAGTTTTTGTGTGTGTATCCTCCTTTTACCCTTTCATTCAAGGACCTAGGGTCGAGTGGCAATGCACTATCATACCCTAGGTCATTGTGAGATGTAGGGAAGATTAGATTTGTATGATTTGATTGTCAATTATGCTTAATTATACATCAAAAACCCTAATTATGCAAGTACAGAAGCAAACAGATGAATATCAGAAAATGGTACTACAAAGAGATGTAAAATGATAGATAACTGTGCACCTATTTTTGGGGTTCAGAAGTGGAATAGTTAGGGGCTAAGTAGTGGGCAACCAAGTCCAATGCCTAGTGTAGACCTGTAAAATTGACCACAAATTCCACTCCATTGCAATCCTTGGGAATTCAATTAATTTTAATTAATTAATTAATTATTCCTTAATCCCTCCCATAAATAATAAATTAAATTAATAAATTTAATTTATTATTTAATCCACTTTTAATCCCAAGGTTTAATTAATCTCAATTAATTAAACCTTTTTCACCTTTTACCCTCCCAAAATAATAAATTAATAAATTAAATTTATTATTTAAATTAAACCTAAAACCTCTCATTAATAATAAATTAAATATAACAATTTTAATTTATTATTAACCTAACATGAAATCCTTTCAAAACCTAACTACCTTTTACCTGCCCTTTACCTTTCACCGAACAAAATTCGTTTAACCGTTCAAACCACTTTTGAAACCATCCCCAAACATTATAAAAATCAAATCATTTTCAATTATCTACCCCTGGCAACTTTTATAACAGAGTTATGCAATTCAAGAGCAACCACAATTAACACCTTTGGTAACATCTTATTTGGTTTTTACATTTAATTTTTTTATCTCTATAGTTAACTTTAATCTTGTCTTGTGATGGGGCATTAAATGTGAGTTTAGGGTTTTGAAGTATTTGAAATCCATTTGAAATTCATATTTTTATGCTACATTAATTGGTGAACCTAACGTGAACGAATTCCTACTAATCCATTGTTTGTGTAAGCATTGTGCAGGACACACAGGAGCATTATTTTCATTTGTAAGGTTTTATTTATTGATGGTTTATGTTTGTAATGCTTCTTCTTCCGAGTCTTTGTAATCGATCGATAATGGAGTTTTCTAATTGCCTTGCATTTGTGCGCCATGCTCCCATGCTTTTGCATATATAACTACAAGAGTCATTTATAAATGTTGATTGCATTATAGTGCATTGGTATATTCTTTCATATTACTTCTAGAACAGACTTGAAGAGCTGGTTGCAGAAGGCGCTTGGGAATTTAGCTTTATGTTTTAAGTTTATTCTGATCATTGAAAACATGTCACGTAGTTATTGCATTGAAAACAATGAACACCTAGAGAGAGTAGGCACGGGCAATTCAGGCTACTAATTTTAGAAATATGTGTATTTTGATTATTTCTTTGAAATGAATGTTTTAAAGTTTGGATTTGGTTTAAGACAGCAAAGTTTTAAAGTTGTTAATGGTTGGAATGAATGTATCTGTTGGCATATTTTTATGTGCATGAAATATTCCAAACTTGTTGACTATTCCTAAATCTGTTGGATCACAGTATATGTGATCATTATAGCACATGGAGAATTGCTTCATACTGTTAAAAAAAACAATTTATTTCAAGTAAAAGAATTCATGCCAAGATTTTAATGCACGCTGGAAAATTTTCATTGCTCCAACATATTTTCTTGAACCTCTTGTGGGCGCATACTAAAAATTCATAAATTTGTTGGTTGTTCTTGTCAATGTATTCCTGTTAAGTAAAAAGGATCTAGTAGATTTGGCATCAGTTTGTTTCAAATATTATGTGATGATCTACAAATCAAGGTTCGATTCATTATGAAAGTTTTTTTACTTATTTGTTAAACGTTTTGTGTTGCAGGTTGTTGAAGATTTTGAACCATAAACCGTAATATTTGATGCAATCGTTGATTTTTGGTTTTAACTGTGATAATTGCAATTTATATTTGCAGTTAAAAGCAAACCTCAACACTGATTTATCACTTGATATTTGGGTTCGGTCTTGGACTGACAGATATTTGTTGGATGAAGGGCTCTTGTCTAAATGTGTTAGTTCAACCTTGAGCTTCACGACATAATAAATTTTTTTCTAAACCATTTGTTGCTTTTATTGCCTTGAATCTTTCATGGGTGTAGGTGCTAGTTTTCTACAGGAAGTGCAACTCTTATCCTCGGTTGTTCCTCAATAACTGCATATTCCTTGAGTGTCTCATGGATGCAAGTGTTAGTCATATGATGCTCAGCAGCCACAGTTAGACTTTCTTTTCAATGTAGCATTTAGCATTAAAACTGTAACTATTCTTTTTCAACTACTCATTTTGGTGAAAAACATTAGATATTTGCCTTTCAAACTTTGGCATACTTCTCTTCTAACCCTACCTATTTTCATCAATATTGAATAACATTTGGACAGTAGTGAGGTTGGTAATAGTTGTTCCTACCCGATCAGATACCTATTGGTATTCTGTATAGTTTCTAAGCATTAACCTTCAAACCGGAATGGGTATTTGCACTCATTGTGATTGCCTATGTTTGCATTCAATCTTCGAACAAATAGATTTGTCTTGTTCACTATTTAACCCTGTGATATATGATCAAATTGCAAACTATCAAACAAACTACCAAAGTGCCATTTTTACCCCTTGGAGGCTATTTTAAGTAAACGGGTCTAAATTTTTCATTTTTCATCAAATTTTCATGTTTTTGTAGGCATCAGAAAGGGAATTCAAAGAGATTCACAATGGTTCAATATATTTGCCCAAATTCATCTCATAATTTCTGGTATAATTGTTTTAAATTCATTCACTTTGTTTTAAAGCATCAAACACACTTTATGCTGCATTTAACATTTTGTGTGTTTTTTGCAGGATTCATCCTATTTTAATGTTTTCATTGCAGCTTTACACTTGTCAAAGACTATTTTGCAAACTACTAATCAGTGTGTTGTAGGTTCAATTGTCAGAGAATCTAATCTTGAAACATTGTGTCTTCTTTTTATAGATTAGATCACATCATAAGCAAGGGTTAAAATTAATAAGTGTTTGTCATGTCTTGTGGTTTACATTTTTGTCATTGAATGCATATGCTCTTCCCTTGCACCACTCAGTGATCTTGAGAATCAAAATCATTCCTTTGACATTTTATATAAGAACCCACACATTTGGATTTGGAATTAAAATGAACCCCATCTGAGTGTGAGGCAAAGGCGTTGTGTATGCTCTCTCCTTACGCTTTGTGCGATCTGGGAGATCAAAAACAACATGCTTCCTTGCTTTTGTTACCCTTAGAGTGCGCCTACTCTTGAGACACATTCACAAGGAGAACTCATTCATGACCCCAAGAGAAACTTTCATCCATTCTACTATATAAATTGAGGATAAGGCAAAAGCCAAGTCTAACCGGTAGTAGCACTTACTGTACAGTGCTAGCTCAAAAGGAGGCATACCTTTGTGTATATTAAAACTCCTAGTAGGGTTAGTCAAAGCCTTTAGTGGCTTGCTAGATTCTTGTAAGGTGCTGATCCCCTGGATGTTCACTACGAACCTTTGTTTAGTGGCCAAAAAGCCTCTACTTGCTGATACAGGAGGTCGGATGATCAAACTCTAATAGTCATCCCACATTTTTGCAGCTTATGGTAGAGATAGCAAAGCATCTTAAGATCTGTGTGTCTTAAGGACTTGGAACTTAGTGTACTTGAGAAGTGAGTGCACTATAAGGGGGAGCCCGTGTCCCAAGTTCCTAGAGCTATACACCATAAGTAGGCGCGGTTCAGTAAAACCAAGTAGGAACTCAACAAGTATTGTCCTTTCGTAGCCTAGGATCATGCATGTTTATAAGTGTTTGTAAAACATCAAGATGTCATCAAAAACAACCAATCTAATTGCCATGTGTCTTATATGATTGATGTGTGTGCCTGCTTAATTATCACCCTTAAACATTCTTTCCATCTATTCATTTCAAATCATCATATTGCATTTTCTAATCACCACTACAACTTGTCTCCTATATCATTAACTTGGCCTTCAGAATTGGAAACCTATCATCCTTCTATGTCACATCTCAAGTGGAACCTTGTCACTTTGAATCCTAAGAAGCTCTTTTCAATTGATCATTCATCCATATCCATTCACTCCTAAAATCTCTTTCCACCAGTGGACTCCCATTATCCTATCAAACATATATCAACATCCAAATCTTCAAAAGATTAAGACTTCTTTCTAATCAATCCTATATCGATCCATTTGATTAAGAGGCCCTAACCATTCTTAAGTTAGTGTATCCTTGACATCTTATCTTCTCTACTTAATAAGCCCTGACTTCCCTTGAGTAGAGGTGACATCTTAATCTCCTTTCTTCCTTAGGCATATTGTAACCTAGAGTGTTTTAAAGGAGCTCTTTATTCGTATTCAATCCTAAGGTCCATCTGGTCTCTTTGAATCATCATTTTGACTCTATTTTATCCTAAATCAAATAATCTGTATCCACATCTCAACTTGATCCATATTGTTTACCCCATCTTTTGGAGTCCTTCATATCATCCAAAACTATTCGTTCTCAACCAATTGACCAATCTTTTAAGAGCTTTTAACCATTCCATATTGTCATCTATTTTCATGGTTACTACCCATGCCCAAGCCAAGAAAAACAATATGGAGTTCACTCCTCAAATATGGCAACCTCAATCCTTAAGATTCCTTGAAGAAGATCCCATTCATGATCAAATCAATCCCTCAACAAAATCCTAGTTCATCATCATATTTTCATAATGATCCACTCAGAGACCTTTCTACTTATGTAGACATCTGAGATGACGTATCAGATGAACCAGTTACCCCCAAAACTCCTAGATCCACACATGAATATACTGAAACTAATCTAGTTGCACTTCAACTCCAACAAGATCCTAAAACCTTACAACTTGTTCATCTCTCCATGGATCATGATCCTAGTTTTTATATGCAATATCTTTATGATTGTGGGGCTAGAGTCCCTAACGATATCTATGAGAGAGAAAAAGCATGAAGAAAAGTATAAAAAGATAAGGCCAAAGCTCAAACTCATTCCTCTCTCCATCAACCACTTTCAACACCTATGTCAAACATTTCCCAATCTATCTCATCAATCTCATCATCACAGAATTTCACCTTGGGGATGCCTCAAGATACATCTACAATTCAACCCCCCTCTCTCCATCAACCACCTTCAACATCTATGTCAAACATTTCCCAATCTATCGCATCACCACAGAATTTCACCTTGGGGATACCACAAGATACCTCTATTCCTACAATCCAACCCCTCTATTTCCATCAACCACCTTCAACGTCTATGTCAAACATCTCACAATCTATCTTATCACATACTTACACATTGGAGATGCCTCTAGATTATTCTACTCTCGTGATCCAACCCATCTAGTCGTCACTTGAACCTTCATCAATTCCTTCATTAGGGTCATCTCTTACACCCCCGTCAATTCCACCATTAGGGATCTCACAATTTGTCCCCATGATCCAACCCATTCAGTCATCACTTGCACCTTCATCACTTCCTTCATTAGGGTCATCTCTTACACCCCTATTGATTTCACTATTAGGAATGTCACAATCTATCCCTATATCTTCCATATCAAAAACCTCCAAAATTCCCTCATCTCGATTAATACCCAATACAACTCATGTTTCCATACCTCAAACTTCTTCTATCCACATCCATCACATCAATACTCAACCAACCCAGGTGTCTACTTCCATACCCTCAACCTCATGAAACTATAACCCTACTAATGTCTCATCCTCAAAACCTGTTGATCCTCAAGTCCTTCAACTACAACAACTCGCCCAATCACAACAACAACTCACCCAATCACAACAACAACACACCCAATCACAACAACTTGCTTAATCACTACAACAAAATTTGAGACTCCAATCGGCCCAACAATCCCAATTATCGTCACAACATCAAAATCACCCACAAACACCACCCCAAACATAGTTCCACAATCAATCAATTAGCACTCCACCCATTCAAGATGAAATTGAATGAATCATAGATAATCGGATTGGTTCTCAACAGAAGAAATACTCATTTGAAGAACTATACCCTAATCCATTTGACAAATCTTGAAATACCAAAATTTGACAAATACAAAGGAAAAGGTGATCCTAGAGATCATATTCATGAATTTTGTATCACATGCATGGAATTTTGACATGAACCTACATACCTAATGAGACTTTTTCCTAAAAGTTTGTCTAGGTCAGCCCTTGAATGGTTCTCAAATCTCCCAGGAAACATCAAATCATTTGAACAACTAGTAGAGAAATTTGTCAAGAATGTTGTCTACAACATAGAAAGAGACACCTCCATGCAAGACCTTTATAATACCAAACAAAAAGGAGGGGAAACCCTTGCCTCTTTCCTACAAAGATGGAGTCATATTGTTAGTCGACTTCCTTGCCATATTCCTGAGAAATAACTGGTTCCAATTTTTGTACAAAATCTTAATCAAGAGCTAGCTTTCCATTTACAAGTACAATTCTTTGATTCATTTGAGGAAATCATGACAAAAGGCAAGATGATAGAAACGTCCCTTATCAACAAAGGACTCATTAAAATTTACAAAGAGACTAACAATCGTGATTCCAACAACCAAAACAGTGATAAATCCCGATACTAGAACCAAAACAAGAACATTGTGAATGATGGAATCACTGATACAAAACATGTCCAAAATGTGAAAAACAAACCATTTTTCCTTAGTTCTTCATCAATTCATAATACACCTTGAGATCATCCACCAAATATATAGAAGAAATTTACTCTTCCAGGACTAAGACCACCACGCAAATTTTTAGATTTAGCAAAGCCTCTTGAATCAGTATTTCAAAAATTTAAACAAGCAAACATGATCAAACTTCCTAAAATTGGTAAACCTTATGATGAAAGTCGACCAAAACCCTATTGGTTCAAAGAAGATCAATACTGTGAGTACCATCGTGTCAATGGCCATGCCACTAATTCATGAATGAGACTGAAGCATTATGTCCAAGATCTAATTGGTGAAGGAGAGATAAAAATAGATCAAATACCTCATGAGTCTCCCAATGAGAATCTCAAAGCCTCCCAAGAACCATTTCTCCACATGGGCAAAAAAATAATAGAGCCAATAATGTTGATAATACATCACACCATGAAGTCCATTACGACTAAAGCAACCACAACCTAGTTGGTCATATCAAAGCTTCATATCCTCATGTCAATGTTATAACTATTAGAGGTAGAACTCTTGAGTGTGATGTCACTACATGAAGAGGACGTATCACTGTTCAAGGAAATCCTTCTCTACCTAATCCCACAAGACCTCCTATTTTTTCCCATAATGCACCTAAATATAATATCCTGGATCAATTGAAAAAGACACTTGCCCAGATCTTGATCCTAGAGCTTTTAAGAATGTCCCCTCAACACAAACAAATCTTAGATAGATCCCTTGTAGAATATCAAGAACCAGGTGATATTGACATAGATCAATTCCAATATATGGTGGAGGACCTTACATCCACTCCTCGCCTCATCTTCATAAAGCTAGAAAACTCTTCTCTAGATCATTTCCATAATGAAGCCCTTCATCTAGAAGTTATTGTTAACCAACGTATCGTGAAAAGAGTCCTGATAGATGGTGGATCAGCTTTGAATTTATGTACCCTCAAATTAATAAAATAACTAGGATACTCCAATGAGAACATTGAAGAGAAGTATCAAATTATGATTAGAGCTTATGATGAAGGAGAAAGAAAATTAGTAGGCACAATTAGACTCCTAATCAAGGTTGGTCATGTTATAATGGAAACTACATGTCAGGTCTTAGATCTTGATCTCCCATACAACATTCTCCTAGGGCATCCATGGATTCATACCATGAGAGGTGTACCTTCCACATACCACCAATGCATAAAATTCCCATTTAATGATTGTGATATTACCATACAAGCAGACCCCTACCCTTTTCAATACTGCAGACTATTGGAGGGCCCCTATCAACGTCAAAATTATTGCCCAACTAACAAAGTTGCCCAACCATCATCCAAAAACAAGGACTCATCCACACTCACTCCATCTTCATTATCCACACCATCCACTTCTCAACCAGAGATCAAGGCTAAGATTAGTGATAAAGGCATGGGGGAGTACACTCTATTTTATATCAATGAATTTCCTCTTTCACTTAAGATCTATGAGCAACCTCGTCAGATTAATCAAGTCTTAGTTACTCATCCACAACTAAAAAATTTCAAATATTGGGGGCAAATGAGTCAAGAAACCATTGAGGAAGATATCTCTAAATGGCTCTATAGAGAAGAAGATGAATAGAGACAATTACCATTGAGTATATATCACAAAGGTTATCCTATCATTAAAAAGTTGGGTTATAAAGAAGGTCAGCTTGGGCAACAACAACAAGGAATCTTAGAACATTTAGAATTTCATCGTCGACCTAAGAATGCTAGGCTAGGGTTTGTATCCACTAAGCATGAGTCACCTGATGTTGAGTTTATCTTAGACAAAGTGGTGCAAGCGTTTCCCGCGGTCGAGTCATTTAATCAGGACACTTTCATAGATCCTTTTGAAGTAGTCACCAATGTCTTCGAGGATAATTTCATCCATACCATCACTTATTCCTTTGATCAACCATCTTCCTCATCCACTCCATCCATGTCATCTCATTCATTATCCCTTGTATATCTAGAACTCATTGACTGGGACCAACAAGGACCTTTTGTCCTTGATGTCTTTGAAAAGGATGAGGCTATTGGTGAATTTCTGGGACTTTGTACTCACCTACCTATCAGAGTTCACAAGATTGGCTACACTATTGAACTACACTCTGATGCCTACTTTAGGGAATCTATTAAATTCCTTAGTCATCAAAATAAACATAAGAATATAAAAATAATGTCCCCTGGTGAAAACCACTTCGTGGCACTTTCGAATGATGAAAAAGTAAAAATAAAAGACGTATCCGATGGTGAAAACCTCTCTGAGGTGCTAGAGGATGAGGAATTTAACCTCCCCAAAGTGGGGGCACACCAAGAAAAGTCCACCATACTCATAGTATAGACACAAGAGATGAATCTTGGAACTACAGAAGAGCCCAAGATCACATATGCAACAAAGTCACTATTAGAATCTGAAACATATGAGTTCAATTCCTTCTTTAGCAAATGAGAAATTATTTTTTCTTGGTCCTATGTACATATGCCATGATTAGATCCACCACTGATAGTACATCATTTAACAGTCCATCTAGGAACAAAACTGGTTAAGCAAAAATAGAGAAAGATGCATCCCAAAATTGCCTTAATGGTCAAAGCAGAGTTAGAAAAGCTCTTGGTAGTTGGTTTTATCAAACCGATAGATTATCCTGAGTGGATCTCAAACATTGCACCTATAACCAAACCAAATGGAACTATCAAAGTTTGTAATGATTTTAGAGACATCAATAAAGCTTGTCCAAAAGATGATTTTCCATTACCAAACATTGATATCATAGTGGATATGACAGTAGGACATGAGATGCTATCATTGATGGATGGATTTTCTAGGTATAACGAGATCAGAATAGCTAAAGAAGATCAACATAAAACCTCTTGATGGAAATAGACTGAACAACTAAAAGAGGGGTGAATCAGTTGTCATAAAATAATCTTTTATTCTCCTTTTAAACTTCTTTCACAATTTCCAAATTGATTAATGATGTAAACCTTAAGCATGAAACAACATCACATAAGCAGAAACAAGATCAACATATTTGACACTAAGATTTTTGACGTGGAAACCTGGTTAAGGGAAAAACCACGGTGCGTGTTAGCCCTCAAAATTTGTACCCTGTTAAAAGTACTAAAAAGAATGGGAAGGCACTTGCCTTCGGGCTCACTGCCCAGAGCTCACTACTCTAAAGAGAGGCTCACTACCTACAAGAAAGAAGTTTAATACAGAAAGAATTGACTAAGAAATAGCATCTACTCCATGCCTGATTCAGTACCAATGACTGCTCATAAAACTTTTGCTCCGCCTTCAAACTCTTCTTCACCAACTCTTCACTCTATTCTTCTTTTATTCTTCTATTCCTCTTCTTCTCTACTCTGCTTCTGATCCTTTCTTCAGATTTGATAATTCACTCAAGGATGATTTTCCTCGGCTCAACTACACTTCTTTATATGCTTCATTAACCTTAGAATAAGCATCAAGGTCAGCACTCCAAACACTCAACTCAATACAAATCTCTAAGCTATTAGCCAAATATAGCTAGGCCTTGAATCAACATGCCACACTCTAGAGAATTACTTTTAGAACATTTGCAACATGCTTGAATCATCTAGTCAGCCAAGACTAGGAAAAACAACAACACCAACAAGAAAATCTTCACCAACAAGCTCAAACATCAATGCGAACCTCCAACATAGTATCCACATGATCCAGAGACCACCACAAGCACAATGAATTCAATAGAAACATCTGCACTAATCCAAATCACTAGATTCTCTTACACCTTCATCTGAAACCTCAAGAACACTAACTGCCAAGACTATCAAGCTAGAAAGATTGCTTACGGACCTCCAAACCATGAACCACTTGAGTTGAGGGAACACACCATCATCCTATACATGCCTCTAGATCTGCAAATCATAGAATGCTCATACCGGATCAATCCAGACCAACTTCTTGTCACTCTGTCAACACTAAACAACTGTAAAAGCCCGTTTCACTTAGAAGGCCATAACTTCACCATAACTTCATGTGGACTTCTAAAATCTTAACTAGAGCTACTTCAGACAATCCTATATACAACCATGTGATCCAAACACATTTATCTCCCTTAATTTTCTCAATATCCTCAGCATTACAAACTTCTAGATAGGCAACAAAATAGAATACAGTTGGAACTAATGGAAACAAAGATATGTTGACATCAATGACAACACCGATTAGGCACATATTTGCAACAATCCCCCCTTTGTCATTGATGGCAACTTATGATGTGAAAAAATGATTCAACCGTCAAGACAAGAACTTCTCCCCCTTTCTCTTATCACTTTTGTAGCCACTATCTTCACTGCTCCCCCTAACAACAACAACTAGTTTTCAACATGACTTCTCCCCCCTTTGACATCAATGGCAAAGGGCACACATTTGTAGTTTTTTCTCCTTAATTTGCTATAGTCCAAGATCAAAGATTGCAAGAAGACTACTCCCCTTGAGTAGTGCCTCCTTAACATCAATCCAAATCACAAGATGTGACTGTGAATTCCACTGGACTGATGCACTCTAGTGCATCTTAAATCTAATTAGGAGGGGTAATAACCCCTAACTTCTCTCTGAGATACTCAAAAGTATCCTTGGGAAGATGCTTGGTGAAAATATCTACAATCTGATCCTTTGAAGACACAAATTCCAACTTGACTTCATTCTCATTTACCTTCTCTCTCAAGAAATAAAACTTGATGGATATATGCTTTGTTTTTGAATGCAACATCAGATTCTTAGAGATGCTTATTGCACTTGAATTGTCACACAAGATTGTGATGGGCTCCTCAAACACAATTTTGATGTCCTTCAACATTTGCTTCATCCATAAAACTTAAGTGCAATTGTTTGCTACTGCTATGTACTCTGCTTCTATAGTAGACAGAGATATTGCCTCTTGCTTTTTACTCAACCAAGAAACTAATCTTCTTCCTAAGAAGAATGCACCACCACTAGTACTTTTCCTATCATCTACATCTCATGCCCAATCAACATCAGTATATGCATGAAGAGTGAAATCATTGTCCCTTTGAGATATCTAAAAGTTCTCTTGACTACCACAACATGAGATTCACTAGGATCAACTTGGAATCTGGCAACAAGTCCAACTACATTCATGATATCAGGTCTGGTTTGAGTTAGATAGAGAAATCCTCTAATCATTGACCTATACCTCTTCTGATTTGCCTTAGGAGAATCATCTTCTTTTCTTAACTTACATTCGGTTACCATCGGGGTACCTATTGGCTTTAAATCTTCCATCCCAAACCTTTTCAACAATTCTCTCACATACTTGGATTGAGATATAAAGATACCTTTATCTGACTGAGTGATTTGTAGACCTAGGAAGAAATTCATTTCACCAAACATAGACATCTCAAATTGTCCCTACATCTGATCAGTAAATGTTTTGCACATACTCTCATTTCCACCAAAAATGATATCATCAACAAATATCTCAACAATCAGAATGTTTTCATGATCAATCTTGAAGTACAGATTACCGTCAGCAATGCCTTTGTTGTATCCAAGCTTTAGTAAATACTTATCCAATCTAGCATACTAGGCTCTTAGAGCTTGTTTGAGTCCATAAAGTGCTTTCCTCAATCTACAGACCATGTCTTTATGATCAGACAATTGAAATCCTTTTGATTGCTCAATGTACACTTCTTCTTGCAAATCTCCATTTAGAAAAGATGACTTGACATCCATCTAATTACCTTGAAGACTTTATAGGCAACAAATGCAAGAAATAGTCTAACTACTTCTAATCTTGCCACCAGAGAAAAAGTTTCTTCAAAATCAATTCCTTCTACTTGAGAATATCCTTTGCATACCAGCCTTGCTTTATTTCTTACAACTTCACCATCTTCATTTAGTTTATTCCAGAAGACCCACTTGGTTCCAATCACACTCTTGTCTATAGGTCTAGGAACAAGATCCCAAGTGTGATTCTTTTCAATTTGCATTAGCTCTTCTTCCATTGCTTTCATCCAGTTTTCATCATTGCAGGCCTCACCCACAGATTTTGGTTCAATTTTTGAATTCAAACAAATTTCTTCTTCATCTTCAGTAATTCTCCTTCTAGTTCTAACACATTCATTTCTATTTCCTATGATCTGATCTTCAGGATGATTTAGTCTTACATACCTTGGAGTTTTGGGATTTGTTTGAACTTCAATTTCTTGAGCTTGTTCCTTGACTCTTGCATTGGCCTCTTGAGTTACTAGATTTTCCAGATCAATTTGAATCTGACTTTGAGTATGAACTTGTTTTCCTTGACTTTGACTTTCATCTTGATCATTTGAATCATATCCGCAAGACCTGGAATGTCCTTCTTTTCTCTCATCAACTCTAATATTTGCACTTTCAACAATCTTTCTCAGTCTTTTGTTAAAGCACCAGTATGACTTACTTTGAGTAGAGTAACCCAGAAATATCCCTTCATCACTTCTTGCCTTGAACTTGCCTAGATCTTCATCTCTTTTGATATAGCACTTGCTACCAAAAAATCTATAATACTTGACTGTAGGAGCATGACCAAACTAGAACTCATAAGGTGTCTTACTAGAATTACTTTTGATTTGCATCTAGTTAAGAGTGTAGACAACAGTACTCACAGCTTCTCTCCAAAACACTTGTGGAACATTTGTTTCCATCATCATGATCCTAGCAGCTTCTTGAACAATCTGGTTCTTTCTTTCCACAACTCCATTCTGTTAAGGAGTCCTAGGAGCAGATAGTTGTCTCTTTATTCCTTGATTCTCACAGAATGCATCAAACTCTCTAGAGGTAAATTCTCCACCTCTATCAGATCTCAGACACTTTATCTTCACACCAATCTCATTCTCCACCATGAATTTGAATGACTTGGATTTATCTAGTTCTTCTAATTTTTCTTTCAAGAAGGTTACCCACATCATCCAAGAGTAATAATCAATCAGCAATATGAAATATATGTCTCCTTGTACATCCCTAATTCTAGTAGGACCACAACGATTAGTATGCCCTAGTTCCAACAATCCACTTGATGATTGTTCTTTTCTTTTGAATGAAATTTGGTTTTGTTTTCCCAATTGACATTCTCTGCAGATGCTATCAGTAGGTTTGACAAGTTTTGGAGGATCTCTTACAGCTTGAGTTGAACTAATCTTGACAATGTTATCAAAATTTACATGACACATTCTTCTATGCCAAAGCCAACTCTGATCCACATGAGCAGTCAAGCAACTTTTACCAGAGCTACTTAAATGAAAGATGTTACCTCTAGTTTGAGTACCAGATGCAATTTCAATTTTAGAGCTTTCAAAGATTCTGCATTTTCTATTCTTGAATCAGAGATCATAACCCTTGTTAACCAATTGCTCAACACTGAGAAGATTATGCTTCAGTCCTTCCACATATAGAACATCATTAGTGTAATTCTTACCATAAAAAGTGATGGATCCTTTGCCACAGATTCTACCAGCTGAGTTATCCCCAAGCTTCACAAATCCACCATCATATTTTTTAAGGCTTACAAATTTACTTTTATCACCAGTCATATGATGAGAACATCCACTATCAATCACCCAATCATCCTTCTCAACAACTTGAGCAACCAAAGCACTTTCCACATTAGAATAGCTAGCAGATTCAGTAGACACCAGATCTTCTTCTTTGATAGCAATAAACACCCAATCATCTCCATGATCAAATTCGTCATCTGTGACTCCTTCTTCTCCAGCTCTTTGGGCATAGGAACATTTCTTCTGATCTCTATATCTGTTGGGGTTTGGTTTCAAATACCTCTCCAAACACCTTGAAGTAAAATGACAATCTTATTACAAGTAAAACATTTGAATGGTAACTTTCCTTCATACTTACCGGATCCTCTTGGCATTCTTTTGGCAATAAGGGCTTCAAGTTCTACAGACTCCATTTCATCATCTTCAAGATCCTTGTCATAGAAAATCTATTTGATCTCCCTAAAGAGATTTCACCTGGATCATATCTTTGTTTTCCACGAACATTTGCCTTGAATGCAAATACAGGCTTAGGAAGAGAATCTCCAAACTCAGTTAATTCAAAAGCTAAAATTTTGCCAACTAGCTGATCTCTTGTAACTTTTGAAACTATTTTGATCTCCTCTATAGTAGCAACCTTATGCTTGTAGGAATCAGGTAAGAATCTAAGCACTTTTACCACAATTTCTGATTCTTCCAAAATTTCACCAACACACCTAATGCCACACACAAGATCATTTATCTTTTGCATGTAGATTGTGATGTTTTCATCTTCACTCATCGTCATGTTTTCAAAATTTCCTCTCAGACTTTGAGGCTTTACACATTTGACATATTCATCACCTTCATAGAGATTCTCGAGCTTCTTCCATATTTGATGAGCAGTTTTTAGACCAAAGACATTTGTTGCTTTAGAATCAGTCAGGGCACTCAGCAAGGCTTCCCTAGCTTGAAGATTGTTTTCAACATTTCTGATTTCATCAGGAGTTGAAGGATTCTCCAGAGGATTATACTCATCCTTAGTTATAGTCCAATAATCTTTACCCATGCACTAGAAATGGTATTCCATGCGATCCTTCCAAACAGTGTAATTAGTTCCATCAAATCTTGGACTGTCCTTCTTGTAGGTCGACATCTTAGATCTCCTCAAGCAGTTAAGATTCTTTTAGAGGAACCGGCTCTGATACCAATTGATGGAAATAGACCAGACAACTGAAAGGGGGGGTGAATCAGTTGTCACAAAATAACCTTTCATTCTCCTTTTAAACTTCTTTCACAATTTCCAAATTGATTAATGATGTAAACATTAAGCATGAAACAACATCACATAAGAAAAAACAAGATCAACACATTTGACACCAAGATTTTTGACGTGGAAACCCGGTTAAGGGAAAAACCACGGTGTGTGTTAGCCCACAAAATTTGTACCCTGTTAAAAGTACTAAAATGAATGGGAAGGCACTTGCCTTCAGGCTCACTACCCAGAGCACACTGCTCAAAATAGAGGCTCACTTCCTACAAGATATAAGTTTAATACAAAAAGAATTGACTGAGAAATAGCATCTACTCCATGCCTGATTTAGTACCAATGAATTCTCATAAAACTTCTGCTCTACCTTCAAACTCTTCTTCACCAACTCTTCACTCTATTCTTCTTTTATTCTTCTGCTCATCTTCTTCTTTTCTCTGCTTCTGATCCTTTCTTTAGATTTGATAATTTGCTCAAGGATGATTATCCTCGGCTCAACTACACTTCTTTATATGCTTCATCAACCTTGGAATAAGCATCAAGGTTAGCATTCCAAACACTCAAATTAATGTGAATCTCCAAGCTGTCAGCCAAATACAACTAGGCCTTGAATCAACATGACACACTCCAGAGAATTACTTTTAGAACATCCACAACATGCTTAAATTATTTGGTCGTCCAAGATTGGGAAGAACAGCAACACCAACAAGGAAATCTTCACCAACAAGATCAAACATCAATGCGAACCTCCAACATAGTAGCCACATGATCCAAAGACCACCACAAGCACAATGAATTCAATAGAAACATTTGCACTTATCCAAATCACTAGAATCTCTTACACCTTCATCTGGTACCTCAAGAACACTAACTGCTAAGGTTATCAAGCTAGAAAGATTGCTTGCGAACATCCAAACCACAAACCACTCAAGTTGAGGGAACACACCATCATCCCAGACATGCCTCTAGATCTTTAGATCATAGAATGCTCATACCAGATCAATCCAGACCAATTTCCTATCACTCTGTCAACACTGAACAACTGCAAAAGCCTGTTTCACTTAGAAGGCCATAACTTTGCCATAACTTCATGCAGACTTCTAAAATCTTAATTGGAGCTACTTTAGAAAATCCTCTATACAACCATATGATCTATATACATTTATCTCCCTTAATTTTCTCAATATCCTCAACATTCCAAACTTCTAGATAGGCAACAAAATAGGATACAGTTGGCACTAATGGCAATAAAGATATGTTGACATCAATGACAACACCAATTAGGCACATATTTGCAACACCTCTTTCATTTGTGTCTGGGGAACATACTGTTGGCTTGTCATGCCCTTTGGTCTAAAAAACACTGGAGCCACATATCAAAGAGCCATGACCATTATTTTTCATGATATACTTCACAAACAAATGGAAGATTATGTTGATGACATACTAGCTAAATCAAAAACTAGAGAGGGTCACCTATATGTTTTGGAAAACATTTTTGATCATTTAGAAAAGTACAATGTCAGGCTGAATCCTAAGAAATGTGTCTTTGGAGTAACATCTGGAAAACTCTTGGGTTATACCGTGTCGAGAAGAGGAATTGAAGTTGATCCAACAAAAGTCAAATCTATAATGGAAATGCCTCCTCAAAATCTAAAACAACTCTGAGCTTTGCAAGGAAAATTACAATCCATAAGAATGTTTATGGCTCAACTTGCAAACAAGTGTCAGCCCTTCACTCACTTGTTGAAGAAAAATGCACAATTTATCTGGGATCAAAACTGCCAAGAAGTATTTGACAAACTCAAAGAGTACTTGGGATCTCCTCCTATGTTGGTGCCACCTATTCATGGAAAACCCCTTATTTTATACATCTCAACAACATCAGCAACATTAGAGGCTCTTTTAGCACAAAATGATGATAATGGTAAAGAACGAGCAATTTATTATATCAGCAGAACTTTGGTGGGCTATGAACTAAACTATTCACCCATTGAAAAGTCATGTCTCACAGTTGTCTTTGCATCATAAAAGCTTAGGCATTACATGTTGAGTCATCAAACTAAGATTATATCAAAGATTGATCTTCTCAAATATCTACTATCCAAAGTAGCTTTGACTGGTCGTATGGCAAAATGGGTGATGATGCTTAGCAAATTTGACATTGAGTACATTGATAGAAAAGCCATAAAAGGACAAATAATAGTAGATCAGTTGGCAGAAGCACCAGTAGAATTATATTATCCAAGGGTAACAAAATTTCTCGATGAATCAATTCTAGACATAGAAACTCTTCCATTTTGGCAATTATATTTTGATGGTTCTCATACTCAACGTGGCTTAGGACTAGGAATACTCTTTATTACACCTCAAGGTGATTATATACCAAATCATTGCACATTCAGTTTCCATATACAAACAACATCGCTGAATATGAAGCACTAATCAAATGATTGAAATTGGCTATAACCTGGAATATCAAAGACTTACAAGTTCATGGAGATTCTCAACTAGTGATCAAACAAGTAAACAATGAATATCAGACAAAAGATGAAAAGTTAATTCCATACAAGAAACTAGTTGATACATTCAAAGCATAATTCAACAAGATCACATTTGAACAAATCTCAAGGCTTCACAATAAAGCTGCTGATGTTATGGCCACAATTGGTTCAATGATAGAGATGCATGTAAATGATCCCAAAATCAAATTCCTGATAGAACAATTGTTTATACTAGCTTTCAATATCCAAAAATTAGAGTTGGTTTGTGATATTGTTGGTCCTAACTCCACTTGGTTCAATGAGATCTACCATTAACTTCATAGCCAAATCATCCCACCAAATCTTTCAAAATCCCAACATCACTGTTTCATTCGTTGTTCTTCCCAATATGTCCTCCTCGGTGAAACGCTTTATCAAAGGTCACTAGATGGTGTCCTGCTTAAATGTCTTAACCCAGAAGAAGCCCAAATTGCCTTGCATGAGATACAGGAAGACATATGTGGTGCTCATTCTAGTGGTCCTTCCTTAGTTAAGAAATTGCTTTGCACAGGATACTACTGGCCTACTATGGAGCAGGATGCGCATGATTTTGTCAAGAAATGTGTACCTTGTCAGCATCATAGTGACCTAATTCATGCACCAACACAAGAACTACAAACTATCACTACTCCATGGCCGTTCTCAGAATGGGGGCTCGATCTCATTAGAAAAATACATCCATCCTCCTCAGATGGCCACAAATTTATTACCACTGCTACTGAATACTTCACTAAATGGGTTGAAGCAATTCCTCTTGTAGACACCCAAATTTGTCCCAGCTTTGTTCATGTCTAGCAACTCCTTGTTAAAACATTAACTTAGACATCATGTAGCATTTTGTCCATAATCCCACTCTTAATCCCATTTATCCATTAGCCAATTAATTAAATAAATTTTATTTATTTAATTAAAATCCCATCTTAATCCCATCCTTATTCCATTAGCTAATTAATTAAATAAATTTTATTTATTTAATTAATATCCCAATCACATCCTTATCCTACTTAGCCAATTAATTAAATAAATTTTATTTATTTAATTAATTTCACAATCATATCCTAATCCCACTTAGCTAATTAATTAAATAAATTTTATTTATTTAATTAATTTCACATTCATAATCCCACTATCCAATTAATTAAATAAATTTTATTTATTTAATTAATATCCAACTCATATCCCAACTAATTCAAATATTTTATTTGAATTAAGTTCTCATCATAAGCTGACTTTCAAATTAATTAAATAAATTTTATTTATTTAATTAATTTATCTTATCATCAAGCCGACATGTGTGCCTCTTTCATTTAAAAAGATAAGTGGTACTATAGCCTTTTATTTAATATCTTTCATATGTAGTACTTTTTATGTACACAAGCACACATGAGCCCTATTCTCCTTGACACTTGTCACATGACTACAACTCCCTTGAAGAGTGGGATAACCTAATCAATCCTAGCCGTCCACATCAATCAATTAGCTTTTTAATCTCAGCCGTCCATTTGAACCAAGCCTTTTCTATAAATCAACCCCCTCATAAGCCATTAGCATGCATTGAGCCTCAAGTACCTTTATTCTGCCAAATTTTCTAGAATGCATTGATTCTCAAGTATCCACATGCTATTGAAATATCATTAAAGCCTTTGCATCCTTCATCTATTATCCTCATATCATCTTCATCTTAATGTTATGCTGTAGAAATGAGCACTCAACATTCCTTCAACAATAATCCTTCAAAATCTTGCATGCTCATGCGAGGTGGAGAAGAGCAATGGAGATAAATCAAGTTTGACATAGAGATTGGTTTGCATTTATATTTGTTATTTTGATTTTCATGTTGTCTTGTGCTTCATTGTGCATTGCTAGGGTTTTTATCATTGTTGTTTATTCATTTGCCCTGATTTGCAATTTTACCCTAACTACATTTGGCACGCCCGGTGGGACTCACTTCGCTTGATCTTTTTTGCAGGTTTTTGTAGTAAAAATTTGCATTCATATAACCCCCATTGTTGAGTTTTGTAGGTTTAATTAACTTTTTGTTGCAGATCCGCTGTTTTTTCAACAAAACCCTAGGTTTTAAAGATTTCATCATATCTTCCAAACGGATGCGAATTTTTCTACAAGATTTTAGCAGAAGTTTGTCCATGATATAAGGAAGCTACAGCAGAAAAATTTTGGGTTTATTACGATTTTTGTGGGATTTATCATGTTTTTATGTTTTTTCATAAAATCATAATTCTGGGCGCAAATCAGCGAATGTTTTAGAAATGTTTACATTTCTGAAAAGCTCTTGAAATTATAATAGGGGTCTATGTTTTGTAGATTTAATTTAGAGGTCGTTTATAGTGCAAAAATATCAGATCTTTGCCGACTGTACCGTTTCCATAAATCCGCATTTCTGGGCGCAAATCAGAGAATTTTTCTGATTTCTTTACATTTTCGGAAATCTCTCTGAAAATTAATGGGGGTCTCTTATTTGATTTTTTAATTTTCGAATCAAAAATCTATCAAAATAATCAAATCTAATTCGGCTATGCATATAAAATTACAATTTTCCTTGCCTGATGAGCCTATTTTTTATGCCTGCATTATAATATCATTTTTTTTATGTTGTAGGTGATCATAAGAAGCTGGAGCAACATTGACATCAACATCTACAACAATTTGGATAGCGAATTAACCAAGTGCAATCATTTCATTTCTCATTTTCTAATCATTGTTTGCAAACACATTTGGATTTTGGGCATAAAATGAACAATTGTTTGCAAATTCACATCAAAAAATTGGGCTAAAATAAACCATTGTCTTTCATCACATTTAGATTTGGGATTTAAAACAAACAAGTGCTTACATTGTCTTCCCCACATTGAACTTCTAAGGTTAATGAACCCCATGCGAGTGTGACCAAGTAAATGTGTATGCTCTCTCCTCGCATCCCAACACGAACTTGGAGATCAAAAATATTTACTTGTGTTGCTTTTGTTTAGCCTTAGAGAGGCCTGCCTTGGTATCCACCCCAAGGGAATGACCTCAAGTGGTACTTTCATCTGGTCCGCTATAAAAATCAGAGGATAAGGTGAAAGCCAAGTCTAACCTGTATTAGCGCTCACCATACAGTGCTAACTCGAAAGGAGGTGTACCTTTGTGTATATTAAAACTCCTAGTATGGTTAGTTAAAGTCTTAAGTGGCTTGCTGGATGCTCGTGGGGTACCAGTCCCCCAGATTTTCATTAGAACCTCCTTGTGATAGTGGCCTTGCCTTGACTAGGACTTGTTGAAGTGTCTTTATGTGCTTGCTTAACCATCATCACATTCTTCCAAACTAAAACTTGCTTATGTGTATTGTGTGAGTGATTCATGTGTGTCTATGCATAATCATTTGTTTGAATATTGCCACATCAAGCTCTAAACACTCAAACACATAAAGACAAGTCATCCTACACATTCTTCTAATAACATTCAAACCCAATCACCTTCATCTCAAACAAGCCACATCATCATCCAAATCCCTAAACAAGCACTTGCTAAAAGGACTTAAGACAAACACTTGGTGACAACATGTCTACACTAGAGGACCTAGAAATCAAATTCCAAAGATTCCTCCAAAATCTTTATCAAGGATCACAACCCCTAAACCAAGACACCATTGAAATAGTACAATTCTTCCTCCAAAGAGCTCAACCCCACGCAAGCCAATCATCTCAACTACAACACTTCATAGCCCAAGTCCAACACCTTTTAGCCACTAGTCAAGCTCGACAAGTACAACAATCCTTAGCCAATCCATACCAACCTAATCCACCTCATAGCCACATGTCATATCCATCCACTTCCTATCAACTTAATCCACCTATCCACCAAGTCAATGCCACACCAACCTATCAACCTCCACCTCAAGCTTATCCAATCCCTCATACCACCATTCCAATGCACTACCAAGCCCATCCACAAGGCAACCAAGTGTCCTCACAAGAACAACATGCAAGTCCAAATATCCCTTTGTACATAAATCAAGCAGGTCCAAGTACACCTTTTCAACAAGACCATCAAACACCATTGATAGACCTAAGTCCACCTTTCCAACAAGAATCATATCCAAATCCCAATGGCCCCTTCTACATAAATCAAATGAGTCCAAGTTATCCTATGCAAGACTTAATTACCTTTGACAAGGGAGATACCAATCTAGAGTGGCCTTCACCATCCAATCACATGCCAACACATGAGCCAACTAATCCTATCCCAACACCACCATGTGATCCTACTCCTAGTCCATTGGTCCATCAACCTTCCAAATCACCAAGCCCTTCATTACCTTCATCACCATGTCATTCTAATCGTTCACCAAAGGATGCAGCTGAGATAGTTTTACAAAGGATGCTTGAAGCAAAACTCATTGAACTTCCCCCCATCAACCCATGTGAAGAAAGTCCATATGATGAACATGATTATTGTGCATACCATAGGACCAAAGGCCATAATACAAATACATGCCCAATATTTGTCCCAATTGTATACAAGGTGTACCTACCTATAATGGGAAATCATGCCACATCATCCCAATCCCGTGTGTCACCCTCATCTAGTCCAAATCCTAATCCACCCAATCCAATTAGCCCCCAACCTAATCCTATTCCTAAGCCTACAACATCATCCACTATTATTGCTCATCCATTATATTGCCTATCTACTCATACCCTTGCAAAGGATGTGATCCATTGGCTACTAGCTAGGAATAAACTACCTCCATGTCAAACACCTATTCATGAGCTTACCAAAGAACTTCCAAAGGTCATGTCCAATCATATAATCTCATCATGTGGTCCACCTATCCTTGAGCCTATCCAAGAGCCCTCAATTAACATTCTTAGCCCTTCAAGCCCATCATGTGACCTACAAGCTATCAAGCCTATTCAAGAGTCTCTTATTATGAATCCAAGTCAAGAGTCATCATGTTCTCATGTTGTTGACCAAGAGCCTATCCAAGAGCCTTCCAATTCCATTCAAGCAACCCAAGAGGTATGTCAAAGGTTTAATCCTAAGCATGTGGAAACATTAAGCCCTAGTCCAACTCATGATCAAAACACTTTCATGCAACCTATCAATAATATTTACCTTCTTTATGATCAAGATGATACCTATGAAGAAGCTATCCATGAGCACCTTGATCCTATCCATAATCTTATATCCATCCATGAGCGAGATATCAAAATTGCTCCTAGTCATATGTCATCTAGCCCTATCCATAATGAGCAAACATCCACTTGTCATGATGAGACACTTGTCCCCCAAGTAAGCATAAAAGATCAGACAAATAGCTTGGATCGTAGTCAACACAATGCTAATCAAGATCCTAATGATCCTCCTTCCACATCCACCATCAACTCCACTTCAAATCCACCATCATGTCCTATTGGTCTATCCACCCTTATACATGAGTGTTCTTCCTTAGGACAACAACGACCTTTATCCACTTCACCTTCTTCATCCATAAATACACTCAAGTCTAGTTCCCAAAGCACATCTAGTCCCATAGTCAATCGTATCCTCCAAAACATGAACTACCAAGGCAAAGGCCTAGGCCTTTATGAACAAGGTATTTTAGAGCCAAACCATGTCAAAGTTCCTCCATGCTCATATGGCCTTGGATACACACCCCAAGCTAAACAAGCTAAAGATGTTGGTAATTCCTCCATCCATCCTAAGTCCACTTTCCATCACAAACCCCATCATCTACCCAAAACATATGTAACCATTCCACCTCTATCATCCTATAAATGTCAAAAGCATGTGACCATACACCTTCTGCCATCCACTTTGCCTCCACTTTTAGCAACTCCTAATATCCCTCCATCCACCTTGCCACCATTGCTTCCAACACCTAACATACCTATCATTCATAAGTATCCTTACATCCCTAATCCTGGCCAACAAAAGCACACATCGTCTAAGCATAAAGCTTCCAATCATTCCATCCACTCCATCCATCCCATGGGATTCCAAAATAAACATTTGGATGTCTTTATCTATAAAGCCAAAAATCAAGCTAAAACTCCTAAGGATCCTCATGCCTTAGGGCATCAATGTGAAAAGTCTCTAAATCATCCATCTTCTAAGCAAGGTACATTCACAAAGCCATCTAAACCCTTACCTCCAAAAGAAAAGCCCAAAAGCAAAATGGTTTGGGTTCCTAAGCAAATATCTAGCAAGTCAAATGAGGCATCCTCATCCACATCTAAGCAGCCATCTAAGCCCATACCTCCAAAAGCAAAGCCCAAAAGAAAAATAGTTTGGGTTCCTAAGCAAAAAACTAGCAAAGAAAACGAGGCATCCTCATCTACATCTCAAGAATCCCAACCACCTATATCCATCCAAAAACCTACTTCCGTCCAAAACTTCCATTCCCTTCAAAAATCCCACAAGAAAAACAAAAGCACTAAAAATACTAAATCTATGTGGGTTCCTAAATCATTTCATCAACCATCTCCTAAGCAAACAACCCCATTGCTTCCTACACCACCATCCCATCAAAAGCTTCAATGTTTATCACGGTGTGTGCAACCATTGGTCATGGTTCCCTTCCATTCCAAAACATTCCCACATGCCTCCATCTCCCCATCCTTCATCCATTATCCTACAAATCTTCCCCATCACCTTCCTATGGTCCATGCTTTTGCATAAGCCTTTTATCCATCCATCCTTGCATGAACCTTCCATAATCCATTTCATCATCCACTATCTACCTAATCCATCTCTCATCCACACAATCCCTTATCAACATCGATGAGCATAATGACATGGTCCATGTGATGACATCCATCTCTAACGAGACTACCAACATTCATAGCACTAGACACTTGAGTCCCTCCTATACATTACCATGGTGAAAACCTAGCAAACCGGTGCCATGTGTAATTGTCAACACATCGAAAAACAAAAAAGAAAAGAAAAAAACAACAAACAAAAAAAAAAATCAAAATAGTAAAGAGAAAGTCCTTCATTCAATGGTGAAAACCTGGCAAACAGGCGCCTTGGATAAGTACCATGATGAAAACCTGGCAAACAGGCATCATGTGTAGGTTGATCTTCTATGTCACTTACACTTGGGGGCACATTGTCTCATCCAACCTATCCATTTCGAAACTATCTATCCCATTCTATCATTTTTCATCCTATCATATCCTACCATTACCATACCATCGTACCATCTTTAGCCATTACATAAACATGCCTATCCTATTGAACCCATGTACCTATCATATCGAGTCTATCCATCCTCCCTTCCTCCTTTTGATCTTGATGAAGATATGGGGGAAAAATGTTGTAACATGCTTGGATATATCTTGACATACCTTCTTTCCAAACCAAGTCCTATCCATTGACCATTTATCCATCCCATTGAAACCAATCTATCATGTCATCCCTTGGTCATAAACTTTTTCATGTAAAAATCCTAAGCATTACCACCTAGAATGGGGGCATGTTGTTCCTATGTGACATAGCCTTTGGAGATCACATCCTAGCTCCCTTATGATCCATCCACTATGATGTATCCTTATCATGAGCTTTTCATCTTATAGCTTATCCCCATATGTTTATCATGAGCTTTCCACTATAGCCTACCTATCCGTTTATCATGAGGCATGCATCCATCCCTTATATGGCCTATCCTTTTTATCCATCCAGTTATCATGATCCTTTCACCCTATCCACCATCACCCATCCTTTTATCCATCCATCTTACATCCACCCTTGCACCTAGACTTGGTTTTCCCTTGTCATTGGTATCAAGCACAAAGGCTACCCAAATTGTAAATCCATTGATGTTCCAAAACATTCAAAAACACAAAAAAATCAAAATATCCCAAAAAAATATTAAAAAAAAAATCAAAATATTCAAAAAACATAAAAAAATCAAATATCCAACGAAAAATCCAAGCAATAAGACCAATCATCATCAATCCAAAACAATCCACTTCAACATTCAATCAAAATCAATCATCATCATCATCAATTCTTCCTATCAATAACATACATTCATCCATTTCAATCAATCACTTCTTCCAATCATATCCATCCAATCAATCTAAGCAATGATCTTAAATCTAAGTCACATTAATCCATATCAAGCAAGCCAATCAATCAAGGAACATTATTCACTCAAATCAACAGGTTTTGATCCTAATCTTGTCATGAGCCCAATCAATCATCATCAATCATCATCAATGGGATATAGCGTTCCCACATACTTGTGTTGATCTAGGGATATATCTTTCCCCGCAATGACAACACTATATATAATCATCAATCAAACAATCAATTATTGGTTTATGACTTGACAAGGACAATACCTTGTTTATTTTACATCTTTTGAGCATACTGAGAACACTTGCTTATGCTTAGATTGAGTGGACACTCTAATCATCACACCATCACTATCATCATTCAAAACAATCCAATCATCAAAACAATCAACCCAGCAACAACAAACATCACAACCAAAGCACATCAAGCCAACTATCAAAATAAATCCTATCAATCATCAGCATCAATAACAAACATCAAAACCAAAGCACATCAAGCCAACTATCAAAATAAATCCAATCACTCCAACAAATCAAAAACAGCTCAATTTACCACATATCATCACATCATCAACATTTCATCAATCCATAACTTGATCAATCCTAATCAATCCATTTTCATCATACCATCAACATTTCATCAATTCATCAATTTTCATCCATCATTTTCTCATCATCTTCAAATCATTTCAAGCAATGACCCAAATGCAAGCCCATCCTTAAGCTATACCAATCAAGTTAATCAATCAAGCCAAGTTATCCAAATGCAATCAATGGTCTTGATCCTAGCCTTGTTGTAAGCCAAATCAATCAATCAATCAGCCAATTAGCCAACCAACTCAGCAAACAACTTTGTGTTGATCTAGGGATATAGCTTTCCTCGTAATGACAACACTCTCAACTATCATCAATCAAACAATTAATGATTGGTTTATAGCTTGACAGGGGCAATACCTTGTTTGTTTTTCAATCATTTGTGCATGCATGCTTGCTTGCTTGTGTGTGTTATCATTTTATCTTGCATTTGTATCAAATCTTTATCATTTCCAGCTAATATTCATATCTTGTGTATGTTGGAATAGCTTTTTGCATTATCCTTTGCATCTAAGGTCCTATCATACCTTTTGTGCATTAGGACTCAATGCTCTAAGTTTACTTCCTCATACGTTAGACAAGGTTGTATTACACTGGGGCACGAGACATATCGTCACCTTGGTTCCTTATACCTTGGTGCATAACGTCTAGTGCTATATCAAATATCATGGTTGCTCACATTCATTGTAGCATAACGCATCTTCATTTCTTCTATCTATCCCCTTATCTTTCTTTTGTAGCCAAACCATTTATTTTTGAGAGCATACCCGTGTTTGCCCAACCCGCATATCCTCTCGAGGGGGCATCATCATCTTATCTTTCCTACATCATCATCACTATCCCTATCGATTATCCATACCTTAACTTCTTTGAAATGATGTTACTCGACACAAATCTCATCATCTCGAACATCATCTCAAAGAGGAGCAAAATGTAGACACCCAAATTTGTCCCAGCTTTGTTCATGTCTAGCAACTCCTTGTTAAAACATTAACTTAGACATCATGTAGCATTTTGTCCATAATCCCACTCTTAATCCCATTTATCCATTAGCCAATTAATTAAATAAATTTTATTTATTTAATTAAAATCCCATCTTAATCCCATCCTTATTCCATTAGCTAATTAATTAAATAAATTTTATTTATTTAATTAATATCCCAATCACATCCTTATCCTACTTAGCCAATTAATTAAATAAATTTTATTTATTTAATTAATTTCACAGTCATATCCTAATCCCACTTAGCCAATTAATTAAATAAATTTTATTTATTTAATTAAAATCCCATCTTAATCCCATCCTTATTCCATTAGCTAATTAATTAAATAAATTTTATTTATTTAATTAATATCCCAATCACATCCTTATCCTACTTAGCCAATTAATTAAATAAATTTTATTTATTTAATTAATTTCACAATCATATCCTAATCCCACTTAGCTAATTAATTAAATAAATTTTATTTATTTAATTAATTTCACATTCATAATCCCACTATCCAATTAATTAAATAAATTTTATTTATTTAATTAATATCCAACTCATATCCCAACTAATTCAAATATTTTATTTGAATTAAGTTCTCATCATAAGCCGACTTTCGAATTAATTAAATAAATTTTATTTATTTAATTAATTTATCTTATCATCAAGCCGACATGTGTGCCTCTTTCATTTAAAAAGATAAGTGGTACTATAGCCTTTTATTTAATATCTTTCATATGTAGTACTTTTTATGTACACAAGCACACATGAGCCCTATTCTCCTTGACACTTGTCACATAACTACAACTCCCTTGAAGAGTGGGATAACCTAATCAATCCTAGCCGTCCACATCAATCAATTAGCTTTTTAATCTCAGCCGTCCATTTGAACCAAGCCTTTTCTATAAATCAACCCCCTCATAAGCCATTAGCATGCATTGAGCCTCAAGTACCTTTATTCTACCAAATTTTCTAGAATGCATTGATCCTCAAGTATCCACATGCTATTGAAATATTATTAAAGCCTTTGCATCCTTCATCTATTATCCTCATATCATCTTCATCTTAATGTTATGCTGCAGAAATGAGCACCCAACATTCCTTCAACAATAATCCTTCAAAATCTTGCATGCTCATGCGAGGTGGAGAAGAGCAATGGAGATAAATCAAGTTTGACATGGAGATTGGTTTGCATTTACATTTGTTATTTTGATTTTCATGTTGTCTTGTTCTTCATTGTGCATTGCTAGGGTTTTTATCATTGCTATTTATTCATTTGCCCTGATTTGCAATTTTACCCTAACTACACCTCTTAATTAATTAATCTTCCATTATATCATTTGCCACTATGGTAATCCTCAAGCCATAGTCATAGATAATGGTTGCCCTTATAAGAATCAAGATGTCAAAGAGCTTTGCAACAAATTCAAGATCCAACATCACTTTTCTAATCCCTATTATCCACAAAGGAATGGCCAAGATGAAACAAATAATAAGACTCTTTTAAAAATCTTGAAGAAAATAGTGAACGAGGCTGGTCGTGATTGGCACTGGCAACTTAATCCTATTCTTTGGGCTTATCGAACTAGTATCCACACTCCTACTAGTGCCACACTTTAGTCCTTGGTATATGGTTCAGAAGCTATTTTACCCATTGAGATCAAGCTCCCATCCTTGAGAGTATCCTTACAACATTTGATTTCAAATGAAGAATATCGAATGTCAAGATTACAAGAGCTTGAACTGTTGGACGAGAAGCGACTTATAGCTCTTAATCATCAAAAAGCTTATCAGAATCACCTTTGTTGAGGTTACAACAAGAAAATGAAGCCTCATAAATTTGAGCTTGGAGATCTTGTTCTAATAGAAAATCAAAGAAATCTTGTTGATCGTACAAAGAAAGGGAAGTATGAATCTAATTGGTTGGGACCTTTTATCGTAACTAAGAGCTATGGATCAGGCGCTGACCAACTTTCCACTCTAGAAGGTCAACCTTTGGAAGAGCCTATCAACATAGCCCATCTCAAATAGTTCTATACCTGACTCAAAGAATCCCAGTTCAAATAAATAAATAAATAAATAAACAAACAACAAAAAAATTGTCCAATGGTGAAAACCACTTCAGTGGCGCCCTGGATAAGTACCATGGTGAAAACCTGTTCGTAGGTTCCATGTGTAGAGTTTGAGTTGTCCCCACCATCCTTTAGGTAGCCTTTTCATCATTCCATCATGTATCTCCCATCCATAATAAAATTTGTTATCCATTCATCCCCCCTCCATATCTTGCAATACGAATCTACTCAGTATCATCTAGTCATATTACATTGTCTTGCCTTCTATTCTGAGTTTTGTTATCACCAGCTTTTCCCATTAGACTTTTCCCATCCCTTCACTTGCTCCCATCCTAGTCTTTTGTTGTACACCAGTGTAGGTCTATGTGTCTTGGTACCTTTAGGTTCGTCATAATAAACTCTTAAGTTCATCTACATTTCCAGTCTCATGCAATCCCATAATAAGGTTTTCAGCACTGCATCCTCATCCTTCCCCTCCATCAAATCATTAAAATCATAAAAACACAAAAATCAAACAAAAAAATCACAAATCAATTTTTGACACTCGCACAATCCAAGCCATATCTCAAAAACACTTTGAAACTCTTAGGAAAAATTGTGCAACTCGACACCTAGCAATTTAATCTTGACCATAGTAACCAAAGTGTGGATCCCTCATGCCAAAGCATCCTTTACTTACCTTGTCACATCCTTGCCTTATCTAGGGATATATCATTCCCACAACAGGCACTTATCCATTTATTGTGTTAATCTTTGGCTTGAGATCTCACTAGCTTCATCACTTATGTCATGATTATGTCTTTTGGTTCATGATTGGCTTTTTTTTACTAGGGGCAACATTGTGTATGCATTCTTTGCTTGTTTTGCTTGTGTGTGTTGACTCATTGTTGTTTTTTGTCTTTTATCAGTCCTTGCAACATACCTGCCACAACATCATCATGGTCTTTCATATCATGGTGCCATTAGGCATATGCTTGCTTGTGACTTTAGTCCGTTCTGCATTTGACACATCATCACCCTAGTCTTTATACCTTGGTACATAACATTAGGTGCTATATCAAACATCAGGTTGCTCAAAGTTTAATTAGCATAACTCCACCTCCTTCCCTTCCTTTCCTTTTCAAGAGTCTATCTAGCTCCTTTGTCCCTACATATCCTCTTGAGGGGGCATTATTCTACCAATCCTTCATTTTTATGAGCCCCATCTAATCCAATCCAACTCATTTTATCCATTCCAAACTATGTTTTAATCTTCTTTGAAATGACATTACTTCGCAACATGCTTCGCAATATCATCTCAAAGAGGGGCAAAATGTAGACATGTAAAATTGACCACAAATACCACTCCATCGCAATCCTTGGGAATTTAATTAATTATTCCTTAATCCCTCCCATAAATAATAAATTAAATTTATTATTTAATCAACTTTTAATCCCAAGGTTTAATTAATCTCAATTAATTAAACCTTTTTCACCTTTTACCCTCCTGAAATAATAAATTAATAAATTTAATTTATTATTTAAATTAAACCTAAAACCTCTCATTAATAATACATTAAATCTAACAATTTTAATTTATTATTAACCTAACCCGAAATCCTTTCAAAACCTAACTACCTTTTACCTACCCTTTAAAGTTCACCAAACAAAATTCGTTCAACCATTCGAACCACTTTTGAAATCATCCCCAAACATTATAAAAATCAAATCATTTTCAATTATCTACCCCTGGCAACTTTTATAATGGAGTTATGCAATTCAAGAGCAACCATATTTAACACCTTTGGTAACATCTTATTTGGTTTCTGCATTTAATTTTTCCTCTCTATAGTTAACTTTAATCTTGTCTTGTGATGGGGCATTTAGGATTTTGAAGCATTTGAAATTTGTTTGAAATTCATATTTTTATGCTACACCCTAGTTTTTTTAGGATCTGGAAACTTGATCTGCAACCTCTTCCTATTGTATCAAATATTTTCTTGTCACGGAATCCAGAGGACTTGGTAGCAGACTACCAAGTCCAGGGGGCTATTTTTTAAATCTGATATGCAAATCTGACACTCTGTAGTACCCTCCTACAACTCCACTTTTCCTATGTCTTCAACCTATAACTTGCAATCACAGAAACTTTGGGAGGTGGTTGTGGTGTTTAGAGGCTTGCCTTAGTCAAGCCCTGGAGAGACATTCAAGTATTCTAAACACTGTTGTTAGATAGAGAGTGCATGCCTTTGTGAGGAAGAGGCAAAAACCAAATGATAAATGCTCAAAAATGCAAATGATGTCACCTTGCAATGAAGATCTCATGGAAGGAAGAAGCTCTTCATGCCATGAGGAGATGGATGCTCAAATCTACAAATACAAACACATAAACAACACAATATCTACTCTTGCTGCACAATGAATGCCTTGAATCACCTTTAGAATGCATAAAGTTCACAATAGCCATCTAGTTTACAAATGAATGCCTAAACATGCTTTATATGATACTACAAAAAACTCCTGCCAAGAATAATGTAATTCAAACTTACCGTGTCGGCATACGACCTAAATAACGGTCATAAGCTGATAGTCAAAATTTGGGACTGACCCAAAATAGGGTAGGACTAGGGCATGGGTGCCCAAGTCCTCCCCCTATTTTGGTCAGTGTTAAGTTCAAGGGATCCCCTATTGGCAAGAGACACTATATGGATTCATTATTGTTGTCATTGATGGCAACAAAGTTCATCCCACACATCCGCAGGACATGGTGTGTCTATACCGGAAGTCAGAGTGAAGAATGTTGTGGTTCGGTAAGTAAGAACAGAGCATGTGGCAAGGTCTGACAGTCAAGTCTGGATCTCTTAGAGGAAGTATCTTGGTGAAGTATGGATTTGGAGAAGTCAAGAGGACTACCTTGACTGATAGATTCCAAGGATTTAGCCTCTGGTGATAGATGAAGAAAAAGATATGAATACTTGAGTAGCGGGTTCTTGATTAGCAATATGGATAGAGGAAGAATTGACCAGCAGAATATCAGACATTATTCCGGATGTGCAACTGATGATGGTAAAGGTTACTAAGGCATAAGTTATGATTGGCCAACATGATTGATGACTTCTACAAGTATATCCTTGATCTGCATTACTTGGTAAGCAAGGATTCAGCCGACAGATCAGAGTTTGTGGAAAAGATTGACTATTTCAGATGCTGACTAGAAAGGTGATGAAATCACTTGTGTGGATATATATACAAGATGGATTTAGTTGTGAGATGTGTCATGAGTTTTGGTTATGTGCGAAGAAAAGAAGTAGAGCAGAGTAAAAGTAGTAAGGAAGGTCCGGTATGTGAAAGGAGAGCAACACAAAAGAAGAGGAAAGATGAAGTGTAGTAGATCAGTGTACTGAGCCTAACCGGAACTGAACTCTAGCATATGTAGATGCTCATTATCAGTTCAAGTATTGTATTACACCCTTTATAAATTTTAGACAGTGTGTCTCTTGTAGGTAGTGTGCCTCTTGTGAGCAGTGTGCTCGGGCAGTGAGCCCTAATTGGCAAGTGCCATTTTGTATTTCCATTCTTCTAACAGAGAATACAATCTTGGGTTAATCACCCCATGGTTTTCTCCCTTAACAGGGTTTCCACATCAAAAATATTATGTCATGTGTATTTCCATTTCATTGTTATGTTTGCTTATTTGAATTAATGCTACATTGATTAATAAGAAAGTTCAGAAAGAAGAAATAATTAGGATAACTGATTCACCCCCCCTCTCAGTTATCAACAATTGGTATCAGAGCTAAGTTCCTCCCAACAGAGCCTAACAGCTTGAGGAAGATCTAGGAATTCAAATGGATGTGTATGGTATGAGGGAGCAACTTAAGTCTACCCTAGATGATCTTGAGCAGTCAAATTCTGAAGTCAATGAATTGAAGGAAAGACTCAAACAGGCTAATGATTTCATAAATGAACTAAAAGGAAAACTAAATCTCTCTATGAAAAAGAGAAAAGAGCACCTTCAGCAATTGGCAAGTCAAGGTGAAGCCAATGATACAAATGAAGATCTAAAGGAGAAAACCAAGTTGTGTGAAAAGTTATCAAAAGAGATCATCATGGTAAGACATGAGATGGAATCAGGAGTTATGAAGTTTACCCAAGAAATTGAAGAGAAAAGAAAAACTGAAGATGATCTAAGACAATCTCTCAAGGAGAAATCAGAAGACTGCCACAAGATGGATAGAATAATCAGACACCTTGAATCCGATCTTGAAAATACTAAAGATAATGAAGAAAAACTTGAGGATCAAATTGTCTCTCTTAAAAGGGATCTTCAAACAGCAAATGAATATAAAGAAAAATTCAAGATAAGTTCTACTCAACTTGAAGTTCTTCTTGAAAGTCAAAAGAGGGTAGATGACAAGTGTGGTTTGGGATATGAGAAAGGAGAAAGCTCTGGATTCGGTCAAAAGATTTTTGGATCAGAAAATCCAAGGAACAGGCCTAGAAGACCTCTGGTAAGGTAGCCTAATGCTCAAAGATACCCAACCTTCAATGGATACTACCACAACTGTAATAACTTTGGTCATAAAGCTAATCAATGCAGAAAGAGAATGAATTAGACTAATTCATCCTTCTCCGGACAGTGTTTCAATTGCAAAAGGTATGGTCACAAATCTCATGAATGCAGAAATATGCAAATGAATAAATCATTCAATGGTAGATGCTTTGCATGCAATAGAATATGTCATATGGCTAATCAATGCAGATCAAGAGGATATCAATCAAATATGCAAAGAAATGTTGTTTACCAAATTTGCAATAGATCCAGTCATATTGCAAAATTCTATAGAAGTAAGAATTAGGACAAAAGAGGTTCAGTACATCATAATTAGAATCAAGATAAGGGAAAACGAAAAGTGAATGTGGATGAAGTTCAAAGTGAGATGAACAAGATTTGGGTGAAGACAAGTACAAAGAATGTAGGGGATGGATCCGCACCAGACTCTGGTGCTGATATTCCTTCCAGAAATTAAAAAGTGAGCTCTGGCTCAAGGAGAGACACAAAGAAAACCTTGTTCCCCTAGCCAATCAATTGGTGCCGGAACTAGCACAAGAAGAGTTGCGGATTAAAGGGTTCATAAGAGAAACATCCAAATAAACTATGGTTAAAATTTGAAAGATCCGCAAGATGTTTAAGATCAAGATTGATCCGGTTCTTCAAGTCATCTGAATAAGGAAAACCGGAATGACTCAGGTCAAATATTTATTGCAACTTAACATTAGGGTTTGTGGAGCAATATAAGGGTTTTCTCATTAAGCATTTGTTCATTCTACATTCAAGAAGAAACGAAAAGAGAAGGCTCTACAACAAAATTCCTCAAGCTCATCAAAGATCATATACATAAGTCAATTCATCCAGAAATCGATCTGGCTAACTCTGTGAAACCGAAAGACACAAAAGGTATTTTCTGTTCTTCTCTACAAATCTTTTTAAAAGGATGTCTACTCCGAATATTGTGAAGATCACTGATAGGCCTCGCCCCAAATTCAAGAAACATCCCTACAAATCCCTGGAAGTAGATCCCCTAGGAGCTTTTTCCAGTGTTCCACATGGTGTCCTGCATACAGAAGATATTAGGGTTTACATTCACTCAAACATTGAAGAATTCAGAGAATTCAAATTGAGGGATATCTACCACAAACAACTGATAGATGATTCATTTGAGCTCAAACCCCAATACAAGGGCCTTCGGAACAAGCACTTTGCACAATGCATACATTTCCCCTATTTTACTGAGGATGAACAGGTCAGGTATATTTTGAGCAGAATACATGACAACTTCATGTGGTTGAATGGACCATTCAAAATCACAAAAGATGCCATCAGGGCAGTTACTAGATTACACTCATCCGGTGGGATTCCTATTCTTAAATCTATGAAGAATCAAATTGTGAGTGAGGCTACTAGATCCAAGTTTGACAAAAGAGCAATGACAATAGATGACATCTCTGATCCGGATATCAAGTTTGCCTCCATGATCATTGGATACAAAATATATCATTGTAGCAGGGAGAATTCAGTACCTGGAATGACCATCTACACCGCTTATGAAATGCTAAGAAAGGATGTAGACTACGATCTTTGTCAGCTCCTTTTAAACCAACTCTTAGAGAATCTGTAGAAAATAAAGAAAGATAAAAAGAATTCATTCAAGTATGGTGGATTGATATTGTGCTTATTCTTCTACTTTATGAATGAGCTTCCCGGATCTAGTGGCTGGGTGTGGGAGAATGATAGACTAGTAGCTATCCAAATCAGAGATTATTTGCATGGACTTGGTGATGACAAAGCACAAAACACAGCTCTCTGGGGTTTCTTTAAAAACTTTCAGAACATGATGCAAGCTAGAGAGAGAATTCCCTAATCTCTAGTTGAGAAATATAAAGATACAGTGTGTTTCATGGTAGACACTAATCAATGCCTAATGGAGGTAGTAGAGCCAAGGAAAGTCTGGATCATGCCTATGGGGTATGAAGTTGATGAACAAATTGTGGAGCTACATGTTCAACACATGCTAAGTCAGCCAAAGGATCCAAAGGCAGAAAGGTTTGGAACCTTTGAAGAGCTAAATGTAAAGATTCATGTGGAACTCAGACAACCAGAGATCAAGAGGAAGGTGAGAAAAGAAGTTGAAGATGTTGCCAAAGGATTTGGCATCTCAAAGGAGGCACTTGATGCCAACAGTGAAAAGAGGCAAAGGGCTGAGGAAGAGAAGAAAGAGGCAGAAAAGGAAAGCAAGGAAAGTGCTCCGGTAGAAACCTCCACCTGGACTAGATCATCAAAGAGATCTGCACCTGCCACTACCAAAAGCTCAAGGGCATCTAAACTGGAAGCAAGATCATCTAGTAAAATAGAGAAAAGAACCAAGACTAAGGCCACAAGGTCTTATGCAAGTCAAAAGGATGAAGAAGAGACTGAATCTAATGAGGGGATAAAGGAAATAAAGAAACAGAAGAAGAAAGGATCCGGTGAAACTTCCATAGGTCAAGACAAGGAAGAAATGGCAGAGGAATTTGTTGAAAAGCCCACCCTGTCTCTAGAAAATGTAATCAAATTAGTCACTGTGGATGGAAACCTTCAACCAATGGCCGAATTCTATGATGATTATAATGAGGCTGACCAAAAGATCTTGCAGGAAGCTACAGTTAAGTATCTGAACATATATAATAAGGCTTTTATTGAAATTATATCTCTTATTCCCAAAAGCCTAGAAAAGGAGTTAGAAATAAGAAAGAATAATGCCATGGCAAAAGACCTTGATATCCGAGAATAGATAGCTATTCAGCTATATCCTTTAATTGATTCAAAGCAAATGAATATGATCTTTAAAGATTGCAAGGATGAGTTCAGGAGCAAAGCCAGAATGAATTAGCTCATGCTTGGTGAGACTAACAAGGTAGCCAAGGAAACAAAAGAGATCCTCCAGAAGGCCTTCAAAAGATTCAATCTTCCTATCATAGAGGACTTGGGTGCTGACCCCTCGGCCACAAATATTGCAGAAGAGTCCACTGAGAAAATGGCAGAAGAAGTAATGGACACCGGTACAGAAAAGGATAAGGACTTGGAATCCTTTGTTCTAGAAAAGGAAGTGCATGAACAGACAAACATCACTCCTCCACTTTCCCCTGCTGACTCTGGATCCAAAGAAGAAGAAATAATAAAGGAAAAAGAAAAAGAGGTGAAAAGCAAAGAAGGAAGTCAAGCTGAAAAGAACATAAGTGACACTGCAAAAGAGAAGAAGAATCTATCTTCAGCAAGAGACACTGCAGAATCCATCTAGGACTTCTTGACAAAAGAAACTAATGAGATGGATGAACCAGAATTACTAAAAGGGCCATTAGACTTTGACTCTCTAGCTCCAGTACAAACAATGAAGATAGCTTCATTTGCAAATGCGAAGGCCAAACAGAAACTACTGAAATCTCACATGGAAGACTGTGAGCTTATAAAGGTAGCATCCAGAGTGTTGGAAAAGATCATGCCATCTTTTCAGAAGGATCCCACAGCCTCTTCTTTTGGTAATCTCAAAACTCTAGTCAACATTGTTAGCACACATATTGATTCTCTAGAGAAGTCAGTTGAATAAAAGGTCCAGAAGGAGTTTTTAGATAAGAGATTCTCTGAAGTATAGGGTCTAATAACAAATGATAGGAGAGTTATGGATATTGGGATAAAGAGCTTGGAAAATGCTCTTAAAGATGGTGGAAATATATACAAATTTTGCTTATCTTCGCCTACAGTGACCAAAGATATTGAGAAGAAAGTAAAAGAGCAAGAAGATAAACTACTAAGTTTGTCTCAAAGTTTTGATCCTCTCTCATCCTCCATAGTAAATCAAGAGTGTCAACTATTGTAATCACAAATGCAATAAAGAATTTTGAGAAGGAAAGGAAGAACATAATTAGCCAGATGGGTGAACTTAGAGGGATCATTATCCCTAAGTTAGAGGCCATGCATGAGGCCATAAGTGATGCTCAGACTAATGCCCGAACCAATGATCCAATAGATCTTAAGAGTGCAGAAGCTTTTACATTCCTGTTGAGCGGTCATATATCAATTTTGGATAGAATGAAGCAAAGTTGGGCAGCAAAATACGTCCAATTGAAGACAACTTTTGCAGACATTCTTCAGTTTATGTGAGTATGTTATATGCGGCTAAGTATAGTTAAATTTTTCAAAATTTTGATGCGCAGTTCCCACCCTTTGCCATTGATGTCAAAGGGGGAGTGAAGAGCAGTGAAAAATGAGGAATCTAACTAAGGGGGAGCTCTAAAAAATGTATATAAAAATAGAGTTTCAGCCAAGGGGGAGCATAGTGTAAACACTTAGTCATTTTTCACTAAGTGTTGCCATCAATGCCAAAGGGGGAGATTGTTGGCAAGAGACACTATATGGATTCATTATTCTTGTCATTGATTGCAACAAAGTTCATCCCACACATCCGCAGGACATGGTGTGTCTATACCAAAAGTCAGAGTGAAGAATGTTGTGGTCCGGTAAGCAAGAATAGAGCATGTGGCGAGGTCCGACAGTCAGGTCCGGATCTCTCAGAGGAAGTATCTTGGTGAAGTGTGGATTTCAGGAAGTCAAGAGGACTACCTTGACTGATAGATTCCAAGGATTTAGCCTTCGGTGATAGATGAAGAAAAAGATATGAGTACTTGAGTAGCGGGTTCCTGATTGGCAGTATGGACAGAGGAAGAACTGACCGGTAGAACATCAGACATTATTTTGGATGTGTTACTGATGATGGTAAAGGTTACTAAGGCATAAGTTATGATTGGCCAACATGATTGATGACTTCTACAAGTATATCCTTGATCTGCATTACTTGGTAAGCAAGGATTTAGCTGACAGATCAGAGTTTGTGGAAAAGATTGACTATTCTAGATGCCGACTAGAAAGGTGATGAAATCACTTGTGTAGATATATATACAAGATGGATTTAGTTGTGAGATGTGTCATGGGTTTTGGTTATGTGCGAAGAAAAGTAGTAGAGTAGAGTAAAATAAGTAAGGAAGGTCCGGTATGTGAAAGGAGAGCAGCACAAAAGAAGAGGAAAGATGAAGTGCAGTAGATCAGTGTATTGAGCCTAACCGGAACTAAACTCTAGCATATGTAAATGCTCCTTATTAGTTCAAGTATTGTATTACACTCTTTATAAATTGTAGACAGTGTGTCTCTTGTAGGCAGTGTACCTCTTGTGAGCAGTGTGCTCGGGCAGTGAGCCCTAATTGACAAGTACCATTTTGTATTTCCATTCTTCTAACAGAGAATACAATCTTGGGTTAATCACCCCGTGGTTTTCTCCCGTAACAGGGTTTCCACATCAAAAATATTGTGTCATGTGTATTTCTATTTCATGGTTATGTTTTCTTATTTGAATTAATGTTGTATTGATTAATAAGAAAGTTCAGAAAGCAAAAATAATTAGGATAACTGATTCACCCCCCCTCTCAGTTATCAACATCCCCTAGGTCCTAGTTGTCATGAAACTTAGGGTTCATTTCATTGGGATGTCAAAATATGATGCAAGATGTCCTAAATGCAGATAAAAGACCCAGGAGCTAAACCTTATGAGGGAAAGGCCCCTAAGGGGACATTTTTCGATGTTACAAATAGAAAAATTACATTAGGTTAAATTCATTCTAGTTGCATTCATATTTCCTTAGATTAAAAAGCATCTTTCATTTCCAAAATACCAAAAAAGTAGAAAAATGAGTTTTCATTTCTTATAGCTTTACATGCATAAAAACCTAGAAAATAACAAAAACATTAGGCACATAGATAACTTGCAAACCCTTGGTATCATCACAAAGTCAACCACGGTCAACCATTCGGTCAAACCCTTAATATCATCAAAAGGTCAACAAAAGTCAACACACAACCAAACCCTATGTCAAACCCTAAGTCTAGTCAAGGTTAGTCTACATACATTGATTTCTTGTCTTGGTTCACGAATATGCCCAGGATTAAGAGGTGAGTGGGTGAGGGCAATCCTTGACGAGATTAAGGAAAAACCATCCAAGACCACAACAAGATCCACTTGTATTACAACAACTGGATGCATTTAGACAACTTCAAAAATAATGAGCCATCATCCAACAAATTTAAAAACAAGAAGCCATCAATGAAAGTAACAACTTACCCACATAGAGGTGGAATAGTAAAAACCCCAATAGGAGAAGAGTAACTAGTGACCGTTCAGGTCAACAACAATCACCGAACAAAACATCCACATAAGTACACAACAACAAAGGCCTCAGGATGTGTCAACCCCTCTCCATGAAGTCCAGCTCTCTAATGAGCCAAACCTCTATCATGTCTCACCTCCTCTCAATTGGCTACTTCCATGAGAGCGATAGTGATGTGGCAAATCACCCCGTGGAAAGGAGGGAAGGGTCCGTGTGCATGCCAAAATTTGACTCGACAACCCTGGGCAATCAAAGTCACAATTTTGAGTGTACATATTTTGGTGAACCTGACATGAACTACAAAAGCCTTTTGGTTAGGTTTTTTGCATTACCATTACTTGGATCTCATTATCACTGTCACATACACTATTAGCTTCACCACATATTTTGGCAAACCTGACGTGAAGAACAAAAACTTTAAATGGGATCTTTTGTATTTCCATGTGCTTCTTTCATTGCATGTTCATCTTTCATGTCCATCTTCATTTCATTCATTTCATGGTGTTTCCTACACCCCAAATCTAGGACAAAATCACACAAAGCTTAGGGGAATCACCCCTCCAATGAAATTAGCACATGTTCAAATCCAATAGCTTCAATCTCAAATCACTCAAACTTGAAAGAATCAAAGGGGATCCAACAAGATCCCCACAAAACTGACCAAATCAAAACATGCCAAATGAGTGTTCAGTCTAAGATCCATCAACAAGACCAACCCATAACCAGTGATATGGAAATGGGCACCCAAAAGGACAATGATATAAGCCATCAAAAGAAAATCTTACAAGAAGCTTGGGGGACACATAAACCCCTCCATGTGGAACACCATGATAAAAGACTCATGACATGTCAAATATCATCAAAAGGAACAAGTGGGGTCAGTCAGATCCCAACACAAAGAAATCCATCTCAAGGTTGTAAAACTCAAAGAATGGAGGAAGCCTCACTCATAGACCTTATAGAAACCTTGGTCCAATGAATTAGGACCCTTAAAGCTAGAAATGGTTGTCAAGGAAAAATTCAAGAACCTAAGACATAGGGAAATCCTTTTATTGATACAAGTGAATCAAACTAGGGGGCAACACAAATTCCCCCTCATCTAAACTTCCATGAAACATTTAGGCATCCCTTTCCCACATCATCCAACATGACAAGTCTCAATCAAATAGGTGGGATTTCTATAACACAAAATCAATGACAAACAAACCCACCCATTCTTCAAAACATAAACATGACATCATCTAGTCATCCAAAAAATTTAGGATATCAATAATCTAGCATACCCTTTCAACAAATACAATAAGCTTTGCCTAAAGGGATAATATTTGGAGGAACAAAACCCTCTACACATAACCCCCTCTTTGGAACATACCTTGAGTATTTAAAGGAGCCTCTTGACTACAACATTCATCAAGTAATACTACGACGACCTCTCCTCGAGCTTCCAAAATTTAAAGGACAGGGTGATCTCAACTCTGATATCAAGGCTTACGTCATGGTAGTGCGAGAACTCCTTCATTGGGATGGGGTGGTAGCAAATATTTTTCCAAAGACTTTGGAGGGTATTGCTTTGGATTGGTACTATCGACTTCCAGAAGCACCAATCCACTCTTTTAGGAAACTCATCAATCAATTTGTGGTTGCCTTCAACATAAACAAATTGATCAAGATAGGAATATGAGAATTTTTAACAATCAAACAAGAAGCCAATGAGTCAGTTGCACATTTTATCACATGATGGAGGAAAGTTCTTTATTCTTCAACTAGCGCATCAATCATGGATCATAGAGAACTTTGTGATCTCTTCTTACACGCTCTCAACAATGACATATGAGAACAAGTTCAAAAACTCCCTTACAAATCATATGAAGAAGCACTCAAAAGTGCCCTTAGAATTGATTAGGCCGCTATTGATAGCGAAAGAAGGGAGTATGATTCCAATGGAAGGTTGATAAACCATGATACAAATGACAAATCCTCGACAAATGAGAAAGACATAGATTGGTCAACAAACACCTCACCATCAGGAAACAACAATAATTGTGACTACAATAGTCATACAAATTTGGGGAACCAAAATGTCAACAACTATCCCCCAAAAATCAACTAGCATTCGTACAACAATCATCATAAACCTCAAGATCACAATCATGATAAATATTGTTCATTTCACAAGAGAAGGGGGCATGAGATCAAGTCATATTGGGAGTACCATCGCTTCATATCAAACCTCCCAAAATGTCAATAAAAAGAATTCATGGACACATTCTCACAAGATAAAGAACTTAGTCCCAAAATCCATCAAAACACCTTAGGCCTTGTGGAATTGGATAAATATCAAGAAATTTGTGTCATACAAAGACCAGAACCACCAGATGACACCTCTAACAATTCAAAATTTTCTCACATGCCAGAGCTTATCAAGAGTTCTCCTACACACAAGAATGCTCTCCTCAAAGCCTTAGATCTAGGCCATCTTGTTCAAAACACTCCAAGTGAAAAGTGTTCTTCTTCAACATTTGATTTTGAAAGGTTACCCTTAGAAAATGACATATCTAAACAAGGAGACCTCCCCCTCCATCTGATAGTCTAAGCTTAAGACTATTCCATTAAATGTGTAATGATCGATGATGGCTCTGTAATCAACATAGTCTCCTTTTCGCTTCTTCAAAGAATAGGTTACGATGAAACACAAATCACAAAACAAACTTCCATCCTTAGAATTCATGATGACCCAAACATTCAAACCATGGGTAAGGTCAATCTTCAAATCACATTCGGTCCCAAAACCCTCCCAACTAAGTTTTATGTCATAAACGAAGAAACCACTTACAACATGATCCTAGGAAGACCTTGGATCCATAGGATGAGGGCTATTCCCTCCACATTATTTCAAGAAATGCACTTCTTGTACATGGGACAAACCCACATCATCAAAGGAGATCCTAATCCTTTTAGCCTTACAGAGTTGAACAAGTCAAAAAGAAGGGAAAGTCCATGGAAACCACTAGTGACCCAAAAATCAACACTTTTGAAAAAAGAGAGACATCAAAACAAATTGCGAACATAGACAAGACCTCAAAATAAATAGGAAAGGGGGCAACAAGAGAATTCCCCTTCGATCCCCACTCAACAAAATCTTATGCTCCATTCAACTTAGTGACCATTCCAGTCAATCCGGACATAAACATTCATATGATTGAAATCATGAACAAAGAAGAAGAACCAAAATCCACACAGAAATTAGGAGAGTCAACACCAACTCCAATTGCCCTTCAAAATTTCAAAACAAACATGGGAACTCAACAAGAATAGAAAGTGATAAAGCTAGGGGCAAATCATCAAACAATGAAACATGTGAGTACACAAAAATCTACAATAAATACAAGGATATTTTTACACTAGGTCTTCGAGTGTCCTTGTAAAGAATTTCAAGTGAAGTTTAGACCAAATTGAATAGGTCCACACATAGTTAAGGAAGACATAAAAAATGATGCTACCTCTTGTACATTATGGAAGAAGAGTTCAACGTCTCAAAAAGTCATAAAACATAAAAACACAAAAAAATTATAAAAATCAAAATGTCAAAAAAGAATTTGTTTCTTGCATTTCAGTATCATTATGTTCATCTTGCATTACAATCATTGACTTTCTCTTGTATTATTTTCATTTCAATAAGTAGTCTAGGGTTGCCTAGGTATACATGATCCTTTCAGGACCTAGAGATTCCCCATTTTTCACAATTGCCATTATCCCCCTTCATTCCCAGTGAATCTAATCAAAGCCTACTCTTAGCTTTACACTAATCCTAGTCTTAATAAGCAAAGATGTTAGGCCTAAATGAAGTTAGTATTCAAAACTACAGTGTTCAAAGGAAGCTTGCAAGTAGACCTTCCCAATTCTTCCCTAGTAGAAGAAAAGTCCAAACAGGTTACAAAAACTTTAGGTGGGCTCAACCCCTTATCTTTCCTGGCCAAAAACGTCAGGAGGATCAAAACTCTAAAGAAAGCAATCTAAAATCTGAGTGAATAAAAAATGATTGATCAATATAAGATTGTTGAAAAGTGAGAATTGAGGGATCATATTGTTGTACATCAAAGTTCCAAAAGCATTCATTTCTTGAAAAGTAAAAATCCAAAAAAATGAGAAAATCAAGTGAGGCATTCTAGAAAATACAAAAAAAAAGTGAAAAAGAAAAAAAATGGAGAGATACAAAAATAGAGTGAAAGAGAGAAGATTGTTTAATGTCTATACTTTTGGGTTGAGATCGGTCTAAGCTTGAAGCCTCAAGGGTGACATTCTAATAGAGAAAATAAAAAGAAAGGTACAAATCACACACATGCACTAGCTGAGAAAAATCAAGAGTCTAGTAGTCCCTAGGATCGCCTTCTATCTAGCAACCCTTGTTCTTTCCTACTCATCCTTTACCCTGGGTCTATATTGCTTGCCATATATGATCTAAGTCTAGCGAACATCAATAAATTTGTTACTTGTCTAAGTTGAAATCGTGTCAGATTGTCTTATCTAGATAAGGATCAATATTTAGCCTTTAGCAAAGCCCAAAATCATAAGTACTCCATTTTCACTCCCGCTCCCCACTTAAGTTCTAAAATCCCTATCTCATAGACTTGAATAGGTTTCTTACACTATAACAACTCGCAATCCCCTGGATTGAAAATCATATTAAAGAGCTGTCATATTGTTTGTTCAACATTGCATTCATACCAAAATAAAAAAAAAGAGTCTCAAATTAATAAAACCAATGTCATAACTCAAAGTCAAAGTTTCGTTTTAGCATCCCTTGTGTTATTGCATCTACATATCGTCACCTGCATTCATATATACTCTGAAAAAGATAAAAACAAATTGCATCATCCATATGTGATCATCTTAGGTATGCTCTCGTTAGAAAAATAAAATCTCTAGCCAACTATTGATGATGACTGTTAGTCATAACAACATGCATAAAAATTTGCACAACAAACCTTTATTATCTTGCAAAGTACAATCAATTTAGGATAAATTGATGACTCCAAGGCTCCGTCGATTAGGTCATGATCATCTGACGTTACTCAGAGGTTGATGTGATATGTTGTTTTCCATTTTCAAGGGGTCTTACTTTTGCTTGGATGATCAATACTGCAACTCTGTTTTGTAAATGCACTCCACAGAGAGGTTAATTCTACTATATCTCAAAGATTACTGTGACATTGGTAAGTTTGATCAATTCTTTTGATCATTGATCCTCATAAGCTTACACACTCTTTTACACTACTCCTTTATTTGAATGATGTGTCTACAAGTAAGTATTCATGTGTTTATTGTAAACATTCATCTATATTTGCATGATATTTATCAATTTTACATGCTTACATTCAAAATATGATTTGTATATTCAATTGTTCACAAGATATCTGTATATTTCATGTTTATTTGCTTTTGATTGTATGTTATTTGCAATTATGGAAGTGATTTGTAATGAAATTCAAAAAAATTTAAAGAAATACTTCTAATCATAATGAACCTTTAGTTATTGAGCCACATACACATCAGATGCATTCATGAATAGAAGAAATAAAACCATAATTCACCAGGTTGTTCCATAGCTAGTTATGGTTGATGCTAACTTCAAAGGAACAAAGAATGAAAACAATATATGCAGACTGAAAGCACTCCAAGGGATGCAGCTATCAATGCATATATCCAGATTCCACTCACAAGTTACTCATGATTTACAATGATTTGTAATCAAAATAGCTTCTCTTTCATTAAGTATGCAAAAATATGCATATTTACAACAACTTTGAAATAAGTCCTAAATTCTTCAACAATCAGATTTCAATTACGTTTCCAATGACTAAAAAGATTGCACCCCTGCACCTTTTATAGAATAAGGTGAGGAGGTCATTACATTTGACCAATGGTCAAGATATATCAATTCAGATCGATGGTTGACACTTCTCCTATGACTTGGTCAACCCTTCTTCTTGGCACAGGTTGCCAGCTGGTAACCATCTGTATGACACACTATTTATTAGTACCTCATGCACCTATTCACTTAGTGATGCATCTACATTTACTATTTAGGTTCCTCTTCTTCATTTTCCTCTTGCTCATCTTTCTCTTCATCTTCATCACTTTCATTATCACTATCATCTTGATATACGTCTTCTTTTATGTGGACCTTTACAGCTGCCCTGATATGTTCATATGCTAGCACTATTTTATCAACCTCTCCCCCATCCCTAATTTTAGCTTTTACTATTGCATGTCTATAAGACTGAAACTTAGCCTCGAGAGCTTCCAGCTTACTTTTCTTGTTGTTTAATGTCTCATTGTATGTCTCTGCTTTAACCTTTATCCTCATGATTTTATTCATTACCTACTCTGTTAAGTGGGTGAGAGGGTCATCTGTTACTGACTTAAAATTATTATGTAGGGCCTTAATAGCAAAGTCTACATCCTAATTCTCAATTTTACCCTCTATCTTCCCTTCCAAGGCTTCCAGGATTTCTGCTTCATAGGCCATCATGTTATGCAGTTTAACACTAATATCACGGAGCTTGACATTGCATTTCTTCAAGACATCACACTCAAACCTAATATCTTCATACCATATACTTATCGGCAGGGCAATATTATTATCTAATACCTTATTACTTACCAAAATATGTGAATCAATTATCTTCATCTCACTCAGAGCACTTAGGTCCTTTTTTAATTGGAATGATCATTTTCCTGCATCATTTTGCATTTTATTTACCTTCCTTTTTAGATTGCTCAAAGAATTCCACCTCTACAATGAGGTTCTCAATACATCTTCAACCCCAGTGAGTGCTAAAAACATCCACTTTTCCATTACCATTGCCTCATGTTTCATAAGGTCCAATTTGGTGACCTCCTTCTGTGATATGACAGTCAATGGGACTGCAGGATCAACTGGTGTATTATCAGGGTTAATTAACCCTTTATGAAAGAATGCGGTTGAACAATGTGCTCCTTATGCATTTTATTTTTCTCCTTTTCCTTCTTCACCATTTGGGTTAAAGAATCAATAATGTCCTTCCCTTCTTGACCCTCCTGGTCTTCATTAGCAAAACCCAGATCAACACTAGTGATTTGGAACTCTTCCAGGATTATTTTGCCCTTTTCCTTTTCAGCTATGGGAAGTGCTATCTGCGCGGTTCTTCTACCTGTGATAGGATCTCTTTTTATGGTAGATGTTAATCTATCCTTCCTCCTTGGTTTCATCATTTTCTTAGCAAACAAAGTAGAGACATCAAACTCCTGAATTTCTGACGCTTGTTCCATACATATTTCTTTCTCTAACCAATGAGGTACATCACCTCCAGATACTTGATGGCCTTCGTTAATATGGTGTATGTCCATCTCCCCAATGTTAGTCTCTATCCTTGGTGGAGAAGGCACTTTCTTAATTTCTTTCTCATGCAATTTATCATGAGGGGTATCTTGTTCGACTTCTTCCTGCTAAGGGGTTGCCTTCTGCAGAGGAGGATCTTCTGAAATTTCCCCATTTTGATCCTGTGCTTCATCTTGTACTCCCTCCTTTGAATTTTCATCTTCTTTATTGTCCTTTTCATCATGTGGCACATTTGCTTCTTGGGAGGCTTGTGTATTTTCTCCCAGTTTATCTTCTGTCCTTGGGACTTCTTCTGAATCTCTTTGGGTTCCAGTAACATCAATGTCTGATATATCTTTATCACCCCCACTCTTCCTTTGGACTCCTGATATTTTTGGTTCTGTGGGTATCTAATGTTGTCACTGACCTTGATCAAGAGCAATGTTATCCTTCTTCTTATGCTCTGATACTTCAGTCCTCTTAGGCTCTCCAGATGCACTCTCTTCTTTACTTGGGCTTATGTCACCCCTATATGTTAAATCCATGGCTGTAGGACTAGTGACTTCTTCAACCAAATTATCCAGCCCTATCTATTGGGCTACCCTTTCTGGGCTACCTTGTTTCATTTCCTATGTTTTCTTTACTTCTTCCAACACCACCATTTGAGCCAATGGCATCCCATGAGGAGTCATCTGAGTACTAGAAGCTAGAGTTTCCATTTGTTGAGCAGCCACCTCTTGGACCACCTCATCATCAGATAAGTCTATTGTGTCATCTCGAGAGAAAGGAACCCCTTTCTTCATCCTAAGCATTTCTCTTGTTTTCTCCTCTGCCTTCTAGGTTTTAAATTTGATTATGGTGGGAAGAGGAACATCATGCTGCATGTCCTTTTTGAAAACTTCACCACCTGCACATTTCAAAATGATTGGGTCCAAATGGATACCTCCCCTCATGGTCGTTCTTTGTTTCTTAGGTGGTGACATCAGTGATATTCCTTTCCTCTTCTTGCTGGCTACCAGTGAGTCACCACCCTCAGGTTCTTTATTTAATTGTTCTTCTTCTGAGCGGCCTCCCTCTTCCACCTCATGCTGCAGGGGTTGGTCTTCCTCCTGCATCTCAGTAGTTTCAAAATTCTTTTAGTTTTCTACTTTTCTGCCAGAGGCTATGCAGATGATGCAAATGCCAAGGCTGATGTAGATGCACCTACAAGTGTGGTGGAAATCTTCTCTATTATCACCCCTTTTGGTTTATCTTCACCTTTCTTACCCTTAGGGGGAACCCTCTTTTGTTTTTCTGTAGGCAATGTCTCCCCATTTGATTTCCTCTTTTCAGTGAGGAAATCATCATATTCCTCATCAAACACCTCCTGCCTCTTCTTCTTAGGATCAACTGTAAGGGAAACACCCCTACTCTTTAGTTTGGATATCTCTGTATCCACCCAAGCCTGGGTTAGCTGGATCACCCCATTTGTCAGCTGATCTAAGGATATATCTTCAGGTTGTGTGAGATCTGAGGCAGATATGGTGTCATTGTACACCTTTCTATCCTCGTATTCATTGGACAAGACTTTTCCATCATCCTTACGTAGCTGTGTTGGCACCAAGATGTAGTCAAATGTTTTAATCTGATTCAAGGTGAGTCTTTGATATTTCCTTCTCCTCACCTCAGCCTCATCATCACAATTGGTCCAAAGTCCTCTAGATGCTTTCGGTGTATTGGTTTCCCTAGTATCTTCTGCATCCTACCATAGGGATCATATGATCTGGCCACAGGAAATGGTTGTAAATACATCAGTTTCAAACCCCCTATGACATGCTTTATGCTCTCTGAATCTGGGTACATGTACCAGCCCATGGATACTAGAAACAACATTGGAGGTATCTTCTTCTCTACCTTGTAGGCTTCAACCATTGTAGATACCTTCCTGACAAATTCCATCAAGAGAACCCAATCAGTGGGGTACCTTGGCAACATAAGAGGTTGTCCCTCAAATCCTTCTATCCTGATGTATGAGAAAGTGGCAAATTGGATAAACCAAGCTCCATCCCGATAAATAATTTCCTAAGCTTCCATGCTCAGCCATTTAGTCCTATCTTCCTCCATAGTCCTGACTAGATGCGTGGAGAATGTATCATTTACCAAGTTATAGTCCAGGAGGTATGCCTTCCTCTACAATTGTGGATAATGATCCCATACATGTACATCACCAGCATCATTTCTAGCGTTACCCACTGTTGTCAAAGTATCAAAAGTTCCTTTATATGCACAGAAGTACACCACATATGAAGTCATGTAAAATAAACATGTTTGTCCCCCCAGGTTCCTCATTCCCTCATCTAGTGAGTCACTGATGATCTTAGCCCATAGGGACTAGTTGTCTACATATAAAACCATCTAGATGATCCCAAACATCCAGCTCTTGAAGTTTCCAGCATGAGGCCTACCAGTCATCTTGCTCAATAGATAAATCATATATTAGTAGTCATCATCAAAATCAAATTTGTACAAATGTATGGGTAAATTGGCTGAGGCGGTGTATGTACTGCTCTTAGATCACCATTGATACATCCTCTTCCTCGCATTCTTCTTGTTATTGTCATACTTTGTTTCCAATTTTTGTAGTTCCACACTATCTTTCTCCCAACTGGCAAATTGAAAGTGGCAATAATGCCCTTCACTGAGAAATTAGCGTATATCCTCCCATGCTTCTCTACCCCTGGTTTCAAGGTTATAATTCTTTGCACATTCCACTACCAGTTCTGGAGCATCCATATCATAAGGAATACTAGCTACATGCCACATACCTGAGACAAACACCCCATCAAGAATGGGATTATCCTTATCATTATCCAATCTTGTCGACCATACTACCAAATTTGTATCTCCTTGGTGTGTATCACCAATGACTCCATACTTGAACTGCACTCCCTTAGGCTGCACAAACATGGGTTTGAAGATCTCTGCCTCAGATATATTTTTCCTGACGTCTACCATGGATTCCTGCAATAAACATGATATATTTTACCCTACGGTGTCCACATGTATTTTCACAACATCATGTACTTCTATCATGCCTACCCAGTGTATCATTCCCTATTTTAACATCATACAGATTATCACAAAGCTATACCCTAGTATAAACAAATACTCTGCCTGAAATTATAGAAAATGACAATGGGGGGGTTATAGTTACTTACCCGACAATGTCTTCTTTGGGATTAGATAAGTGATTATGGAGAAAGACTATAAATGCCCAAGATCACCCGTTTTGTTACGTTGAAGGATCCAATCTGTTAATCCGTTAACAGGTAGCTATTGAGGGTTTGACCTCAGAGCTCTGTAATTTCTTGATTTATTGCAAGGTGAATGAAAATACACTTTGAATTTTACCTTTAAAACAGATAAACAAGATAAATTAGGGTAAAAATGCATTTTCCTGATTAAATCCATTGATCGTCCGCAGGGGATTTGTGTGTTCAATTTGTATTTGTGACCGGCAGGAATTCATCTACCACATTTAATTGCATTTAATGTCAAAAGGGGAGGGGGTGATCTTCAGAAGATCAAGGGATATTCAAAACATGACCCCCACTCTTCTTTTGCATGGGATAACTGAGTGCTAAGGATCAGGTGATCTGGTCAACATTTGACCATGCGCATATCAGGTCACAAAACTAAGATCAGGGTATCTTAAATATGACCCCCTCTCGTTATTTAGAAAAGATCAAGATGACATCATCATGTCATCACCATCATTTGATTATTGTGTTTCAATGACGTCATCATCAAGTTTGGGAATATGACACATATTATATTTATACCCCTCCGTGATTCAGTTGGAATGATGATGTCATCATGAGGGTGATTTCCTTCTTTTATCAGAATTGGATGACATCATCATCATATTGACATAGGGTGATATTTGTGAAGAGGGTGATATTTATATGATGACTGATGATAGAAATATCACCCCCCGTGAGATGTACGAAGCCCTCCGACAGGTAGATATTGAGTCTTATTTAAATTTGACGTCCGCACATCACATATCAGGTGACTATCAGGTGAAGATCCTATATCTGGGTGATCTTATCTTACATGATTGATGTTAAAAATTTCACCCACCCCTTCTTAGGATATCAGGTTTGACCAAACTTTGACTTAATACAACTCTCTTCCCTTAGACAATTTTGGGGTGATATAAAAGACAAACTTGCCTAGAATTTGGTACACTTTCCAACCATGAAGTTAACAATGGGAATTACTAACCTTGACAACTAACCTCATTATAGTGGCAAATCCAACCTCTTACAGGGTTACATGCATGACTGATTTTACCTAAACCGCCCAAAACAAAAACAAGCAAGCCACAAGCAGCAGGAAAAGTTGGGTCCCCATTTTGTCAAGGCAAAATAGGGGTGTGTTGTGTAACCACACAACAACTTGCCACCCAAGAAAATAACCAAATTCAAATGATTCAAGTGATGTGATCACATTCTAACATTGGATTTTAACTTTTTCTAAGTATAAGTATTATAATCTTTCTGAATAATATGATTTTCATCATGTAAGCTCAATGTTAGCAAGGATCAAGCGTGTGCAAATCATTAATTATCCTCATCTTGAAAGTAAGTTGAAAACATGAGTAACTGATGTTAAGCTACATATTTTGAGATCATCCCTCATAGCCAACCTAGATAGAGCCTTGCTACCAGCAGGCGTCTATAGCCTCGACAAGGTTATCTATACAATCTCCCTAAGTAGCGCTCCACTACCAGCAGGTGTCTATAGCCCAGGGTAGAGTTACCTAGGTGGCCTAATTTTATTCCTTTTGGGTTTTCAATATTTATTCTTTCTGTTCATATGATATCATCATGTAATCTCAATGTGCAAGGCATGGTCACTTGTTGATTTAGGTTGGAGATTGCATTGGTAGCAAGGGAGTCCCTTTAGATTTTTCACTTAACACCTATACTTATGTGTTCCACAAACCCAAGGTTGTTAGGTGAGTCTTTGTGAAAATCACCTTGGTTAAGAGAAGGCATCTTGATGAAAAGGATATCATAGACCTGATCCCAAATACTCCTCAGAATGAATTATAACCTATATAGGAATTTGGTCTCATCACTTGAATCCTAACAACTTAATTACCCTCCCAGGGGAACAAGGTGTACCATTTTGACTGGCCAAAACAAAAACTGAACCAAACAAACAAACAAAATAAAACAAAATTGTACAAACAACTGTACACTATATACATTATGATACATTTGACTTAAATGACCTTGTTTCAGGCTTGAAAATAATGTTTGAGGAATTGTCCATTAACTAGTAATGGGACATCCTCAGTGGTTAAAGTCTTGAGCCTGTAGGTACTATCTCCTAAAATTTCTAAAATTTGAAAAGGGTCAATCCAAAGTTTATCAAATTTACCATGATCTCTTTTTCTTTCATGCTCTTTATCCCACATAAGGACTAAATCTAAAATTCTAAAAGCCTTAACTTTGGCTCTTTTATCAAACCAACGGTTGACAATAGCTTGATGTTTAGCAAATTGATCAGTTGCTCTACTTTGTTTTTCTTCTAGATGCATTAACTGAAGTAACCTGACTTCTTGTTTGTTGTCTATACCTAGATACTCTTGTGCAAATTGCAATGTGGGGATCTTTAAGTTAACAGGGAGGATAGGATCTACCCCATTTATTAGCCGATAAGGAGAATTTCCCAATGTTGCCTTCATCCTAGTTCTGTCTACCCACAGGGCATATTTTAGTAGGGTATTCCATTCCCTAGGGTTTTTCTCTATCAATTTCTTTATGATGTTAAACAAGTTTTTATTTGTAGACTCTGCTAACCCATTTCCCTAAGGATAGTAATTTGAAGAAAATTTCAAGATGATTCCATGATCACAAGCCTAACTTGATAATTTTAATGATGCAAATGGAGGCCCATTATCACATACTAAAGCATAAGGGGTTCCATACCTGGTTACTATATTGCTTTCCAAGAACTTGATCACATCTTCAGCATTACATGTCTTACTACTAACGGCTTCAGTCTACCTAGTGCAATAGTGAGTAATAGTCAACACATACCTGTGGCCTGAAGATGATGGAGGATTGATAGGTCCTATGAAATCCATGCCCCATTGAGAAAATGGGTGTATCTCCATCACCAGTTGCAATGGCTGAGCATCATATCTTTCTCTACTTGCAGCAACCTAACACATATGACAACATTTGATATGTTCAATGGTATCTTTAAAAATAGTGGGCTAGTAATATCCTACTCTTAGGATAGCATGGGCTGTAGCTAGGTGTGATCCATGTGCAGTTCCAAATTTATCATGTATCTCTTCTAGCACTTTATCTACTTCCTACCTTTCTAGGCATCTAAGATATATCCCTTCATAGTTCCTTTTGAAAAGGATTCCTCCCTTCATCATATATTTTTGTGATCTTATCTTTAAGGCTCTTCTTTGTGATGCCTGCAGTCTAGATGGGCACCTTCCAGTAATCAGGATGTGCCTGATATCTGAATACCATTCCTCAATTTCTCTGGCATTTATCACATATTGTTGGCTTATGATGTTAGGATCAATTTTTGATATCATCTAACTCAAAGCCTATCCTCTTACTAATTTCATGGGTGTTATATCCATATCATATTCTTGGAGGATGGTTATCCATTTAGCCCTCTCTTCACCTAGTTCACTTTGCATTAAAAGCATCTTTACTACTGCATCTGGTACTATAGCAATTACTTTACTTCTCAAAATGTAATGTATGAACTTCTTGACCACTCTGACTAGAGCAAGTGCATGTCTTTCAACATCCATATACCTAAGCTCTACATCTCTGAAAGGGCAACTCATGAAGGCTATAGGTTTTTCTTCCTTAGCCTCATTCCTTTGTGTTAATACTGCTATAGACATATGCTCTGAAGTGAATGAGTATATGTAAAAATCTTTGGTGTAGTCTGGACTAATTAGAACAGGAGCATTAGATATAGCTTTTTTGATATCTTCAAAAGTTGTTCTAGCTTTAGGTGTCCACTTAATTTTAGCATCCTTCTTGAGCATGGCATTCAATGGTCTAACAATCTCTGTGAAACTAGTAATAAATTTTCTAACAAAGTTTATCTTACCGAAATAAGATTTGAGTTCTTTCTTACTCCTAGGAAGTTGTATCCTCATGATTGATTCTACCCTTGCAGGATCAATGATGATCCCATTTTCTGTTATTAGGTGACCTAGCAACTTTCCTGTAGTTACTCCAAATATGCATTTCTTAGGGTTTAAGGATATACCATACTGTTCACATTTCTTAAGTACTCTCCTGATGTCTTCCACATGATCCCTTCTCTCTTTAGAGAAAACTGTCAAGTCATCCATGTATATGACTATGCATTTACCAATTAGCCCCCTGAAAGCTATATCTATTGCTTGCTAAAAGGTAGCCCCAGCATTTATCAAGCCAAAAGGCATGCACCTGTAAGCAAATATACCCCACTTAGTGGTGAATGTTGTCTTCAATCTGTCTATTTTATCTACCATCACCTAGTTGTAACTTGAAAACCATCCAGGAAGGACATCATCTTGGCATGATTTACTATTTGTAAGACCTCATCCAGCGAAGGCAAAGGATAATTATCCTTTTCAGAAGCCTTATTCAAGTTTCTGAAGTCTACACATAACCTGATGTCTCCATTTTTCTTCCTTATAGGAACCAGGTTGGCCACCCATGTAGAATGTCTCACAGGGAATATGATTCTGGCATTAAGCAATTTCTTCACTTCTTCAAAAATGATGGGCTCTAATAAAGTGTTAATAGGTCTTTGTTTTTGTCTAAAAGGCTTGACATCTGGCTTCAATGGTATAGTGTGAGTGATGATTGAAGTATCATAAGTTTTCAACTCATCATAAGTCCAAGCAATGACATGGATATAATTTTTAAGTGCTTGGGTTATCCCATCCATTTCTTCTTTTGTACACACCTTTACAATCAGGACATTCCTTTTCTCTTCATCATGTCCTACATTGACTGGTGAATATTCTCCTCCATCTGCTTTAGGGAGATCTCTTTGTTTTAGCATGTTGTCTAAATCAAATGCTCTTTCTAATTCTATCATTCCTTTACGTATCTTATTGCTAGGTAAATCCATGATTTCCTCTTCTTCCCAAATGTGATCTTCCACATTTCTTTCATCTATAATCTGTGCATCAAATACATCTCTATTTGATATGAAATCTAAAATATGTTGGTCATCATCAAACACTTGAAGATTGATGACATTATCCAGTATAGAAGGCATTGATACTAACTCAACCAAAAAACTTTTCAAACCAGATATGGATAGTGGCTCCAAAGTACTTGTAGCTTGGGCCAAAGTATCTGCCCTATGATTTTGTTCTCTAGGTACATGGGTGATGTTGAATGCATCAAAGTCTTCTATCAGATCCCATACCCTGTGTCTATAATTAGATAACCTCTTATAATTACAAGAGTATATGCCTCTTACTTGCCTTACTACCAATTCTGAATCTCCATAAACATGCAGAATATTTACTTTCTTCTTGAGTGCAAACAACATTCCATGAATCAGAGCTTCATATTTTGTCACATTATTTATGCATGGGAACTGTAATCTATATGCAGCTAAATAGGATTTACCTACTGGACCAATGAGATCTATTCCTACTCCAGCTCCGTGTTTTGACTTGGATCCATCAAATCTAATGATCCATGGCCTATCTTTAGTTAAAGGTCTATTTGGATCTCCTCTTTCTTTCTTTTTAACTCTAGTGGCTGCACCACCTGATATCCATTTCAGTTTTTGTGCTTTCTTCTTTTCTATTTTAACTCATTCCTTTTCATGCGAAATTGGTGAGGCTTTGTCCTTTTGACCTATTATGACATCATCATGAGCAACCTTTTGAATTTTATTCTCTTTCTTTTCAACATCTTGGAATTGATCTTTTGAATAAAGTAATTCTTGTTTCCTCGTGATATGCAAACATAATGAACAAGTGGTTTCTGAATGTGGTGCTTCATGTAACCTGCACCATCCACTGATTAAAGCATTTTGTATGGGAATTTCTTGCAGTTTTGTCTTCTAAATTTGTTTTGACAAAAATTCTTCAAACTTAGTCAAATTACTTCCCCTGTCTTCATCTGATACTTCATAATCAAATTCAATTAAGCAATCTATCCTTGGGGTGATATTGTCTTCATCCTTTGGCATAATTCTATGGCAAACCATGATCTCTTCCTGTGGTAATTGAAACCCTCATCTTGATGTATGCTTTCTTCTATACCTGTACAAGATGAACATGATTCAGTATCACTATAAGTACTTGTATTACTTACCTCAGGGGATGACATGTCTTTTTCACTATATGTTTGTTCAAGTTCCATCATGTCTAAGCAGGTATCACAGGTTCTTTCAGAATGTGCCTCATTATGTAACCTGCACTAGTTCTTAATTAGAACATTCTCATTAGATATATTTAACCTTTGGCAACATTGCATTTCTCTAGATAAGTATATTCCAAAATTTCTAAAACTATCTAACTCATCATCATCATCTAAACTATGATCTGATTCTATAATCATCTAATCATCTAGATGATCATCTTGGTGAACCTGAACACCACACACGAGTATTTCTTCAATCCTAATTATTTGTGGTCTAATGGTATAGACTCCAGGTTCAACATTTACATACATGATCTCATTGGTTTTATTGTATTTAGTGATCATGTGTTTCATGCGAGGTTTAGCATCTATCCTGATTTGATTGGGAATCCCCTTCCAAGGTAGCCACATGTGGTTGAAATTAGTAGACATGTATCCATTGAGTGTTTTTGACCAATCTCTACTGAGAAACATTCCATATGTATCAGGGATGTCCACTATCTAAATAATAATGTAATGTTGGATTCTTGGATCTAATGCTAGTTGCATATGAATGTGAGTTAACTCTCCTACAACACTCACCTCAGTTTTATCTAATTGTGTCACCTTCTTTAATGACTTGGCTGGATGTAGCCCTAAAGCATTACATATGGACAATGGCATCACATTGGTAGAAGCACATGAATCTACTAGACAATTATGCAAGTTCTTGCTGAACATCCTTATGGTAAGGAGAAATGGAGGTGACTCGGTCTTATCCCAATAAAGGGTCATGTGTGAAGTTTCAATAGCCTAGACAGTGGCTGGGGTTTTGGATTTGACATTAGTATCCTTAGCCACCTGATCTTTATTTATAGCTTGATTTAAGGGATGACTATCTTCTTTTGGAGTAGGGTCATCTAAAGATTTCATGAATGCCTATTTTATAGCTAGGGTTTTGAGTAGTTCTGACAATGACAAGCTAATTTTTATCTTTTTCATTTCATCAGCCAAGTATGTGACCAATTTTTTAGATTCAAGAGACTGATTATTAGCCCTTGACGCTACATTTTGTGGTGTTAAGTACTAAGCATTCACTTTAGGAAATCCAGGATTATTACTAGCCTTTGAATCAAGAGGAGTGTTGAAATTGTTGGGAGGTGAAGATGTAGTGAAGGGACTAGTAGGTCTGTTTGAGCTATTTCTTAGATTGTAATTATGTCTACCTTGATATTGCTATTGATAAGCATGTACTTCTTCATGTTTGATTGATGGCTCATTCTCATCTTCAAAAGGAAAAACATAATTCATTTCAAAAGCGATAGCTATCTCTTCATAAGCTAAGGTATAATTCTCATGATCTGAAGTTACATGTTGATGAGAAAGGTGGTTGTCATAACTTTCTAACACTAATGCAGAGTCATATCCACAAGGGACAATTTCATTTCCTTCTACAAAAGGAGGATTATCTGCACTATTTGATACTTTAACTTGGAATATGCTGGTTGCTATCCTGAACTGAGGACAATCTAATTCTGCATGGGCATTGGTGTTATGGATCCTACACCAATTATTTAGGACTGCTTCTACCAAATTTACCCTAGTAGTCTGCTTGGATTCATTAGGAGACTAATTATCTAGGGGTGATGACAAAGAACCATTGTTTGGTCTAGTATTCCACACTGTAGGTTGTCTAGGGACATTATTGTTGCAACTATTGTTATTATTATTGTAGTTCATGTCATTGTTATTATATCCTCTGTTAGGATATCCTAATATATCATTGTTGTATCCTCTATTTTGATTTGTTTGAGAATACAAATTTTGACTTCTCAAATGAGTGATTTCAGTTATCAATTTTCTCAACTATGTTGATATTTCCTTGATTTCCTCCTTTTCTTCCTGAACCTTGGCTACTACGTTCTGAGCTTGAGGTTTAAAAAAGGAATAATTTTTATTGTTAGATGATCCTATATCTTGAGGTACTTGTGTATGTCCTGGATATTGGACTACTTGTCCATTCCCATTTGGAGGCGGCATGATGCTAAGTGGAGGTACTTGTAAGGGACTACACACTACAGCAGGAAGCATCATGGCTCCATTGGTCTATTGTTGGGCAGGATATGCGGGATATGCAGGGAGTGTAGGAAATGCAATGTTAGGTGTTGGAGCAGGGATCAACTATTGACTAACTTTTACAGCTTCTTCAAAAGCTCCTGCTAGGGTTGTGACACCAGGATGTGTTCTCCTGATAAACATAGAAGTTAGGGGATCCAATTTGAGTAATATATACTCCTAGCAGCTTCATCCATTACAGTATAGGGAGCAACTAGCTTTGAGAACATCTTTTGGAACCTTGCATTGAAATTGGCAATAGGTTCTCCTTCAAATCTCTTGATTGTGGCAAACAAATGATAATTCATTGAAGGATCTATAGTTATTTTGAATCTATCCTTAAAAGATTTCTCCAAGACAGCCCATGAACTGACTAAACCTTGACCAAGACTGATATACTAATTATATGCCTCTTCCCCTAAGGAAAATGGAAATAATCTGCATACCACATCCTGATTCTCAATTCTTGCCCTGCAACAGGATTCCTTGAATATTCTAATGTGATCATTAGCATCTTGATATGGATGATATTTAGGACAAATCTTGTCAGGATTTTTAGGTAAAGGGTGATATGCAGTGAAAGATAAGGGTGACTCTGCAACAAAGAATGACATTGTGACTATTGGAGGTTGGACTAGAGGTGTTCCAGATGGTCATGTGGATGTTTGCAATCCAACAAGGGTTCCTAGAGTATGCCCTGGTGAAGCATCTAATGTATCAAAACTAGGAGTATGATGGATATCTACTATTCTAGGCCAGAGTCCACGAAGAGGCAACTCCTCAAAAAGTCCACTAGATCTGGACTTGATATTTGGCTTGAAAGCCAGGATTTCTAAAATTTATGGAAATCTAACTTGCTTTATTATAAAGTTCTACTAAAATACCTATGGAAAGGATGTATTTATGACCAGAGACTAAAACTGACTGGGTAGTTATGCAATATTTGCAAGGATGATATGAATATGATCAAGCTTAAGACTTCCAAACACAAATATCATGATATCAGGTATCACAATCAAATTATTTCAAAGATTAATCAAGAAAAACTTAAATGACAACCTTCCCTTTAAGAAATGTAGGAAATGCTTGCAAAGCTTAAGGTATCTATTCTTGATTTTAGAATATTTGCAATGGATAAGCACAAACAGACTCACAACAGCAAATCTTCACAGAATATTTGAAGTAAAAAGTAGTGAGAATGTTACCTTACTTCTGATGTAATAAAGTACACATGCATTACTGAATCACCTACCAGGCATTAAAGATGAAGGCCCTCCTTCTAGTGCCAATTTATGTTGATGATTATTGTTAGTTATAACAACACGCATAAAAATTTGCAAAACAAGCCTTTATTATCTTGCAAAGTATGACCAATTTAGGATAAATTAATGAATCCAAGGCTCCGTTGATCAGGTCATGATCATCTGATGTTACTAAGAGGTTGATGTGATATGTTGTTTTCTATTTTCAAGGGGTCTTACTTTTGCTTGGATGATCAATATTGCAACTGTGTTCTATAAATGCACTCCATAGAGAGGTTAATTCTACTATATCTCAAATATTACTGTGACATTGGTAAGTTTGATCAATTCTTCTGATCATTGATCCTCATAAGCTTACACATTCTTTTACACTGGTCCTTTATTTGAACGATGTGTCTACAAGTAAGTATTCATGTGTTTATTGTAAACATTCATCTATATTTGCATGATATTTATCAATTTGACATGCTTACATTAAAAATATGCTCTGTATATTCAATTGTTCACAAGATATCTACATATTTCATGTTTATTTGCTTTTGATTGTGTGTTATTTGCAATTATGGAAGTGATTTGTAATGAAATTCAAAGAAATTTAAAGAAATACTTCTAATCATAATGAACCTTTAGTTATTGAACCACATACACATCAGATACATTCATGAAGAGAAGAAATCAAACCATAATTCACCAAGTTGTTCCACAGCTAGTTATGGTTGATGCTAACTTCAAAGGAACAAAGAATGAAAACAATATATGCAGACTGAAAGCACTCCAAGGGACGCATCTATCAATGCATATATCCAGATTCCACTCACATATTACTCAGGATTTACAATGATTTGTAATCAAAATAGCTTCTCTTTCATTAAGTATGCAAAAATATGTATATTTAGAACAACTTTGAAATAAGTCCTGAATTCTTCAGCAATCAAATTTCAATTAAGTTTCCAATCACTAAAAAGATTACACCCCTGCACCTTTTATAGAATAAGGTGAGGAGGCCATTACATTTGACCAACGATCAAGATTTATCAATTTAGATTGATGGTTGACACTTCTCCTATGACTTGGTCAACCCTTCTTCATGGCACAGGTTGCCAACTGGAAATAATCTATATGACACACTATTTATTAGTACCTCATACACCTGTTGACTTAGTGATGCATCTACATTTACTCTTCAGGTTCCTCTTCTTCATTTTCCTCTTTCTCATCTTTCTCTTCATCTTCATCACTTTCATTATCACTATCATCTTGATATACGTCTTCTTTTATGTGGACCTTTACGGCTGCCCTGATATGCTCATATGCTTGCACTATTTTACTAACCTCTCCCCTATCCCTAATTTTAGCTTTTGCTATTGCATGTCTATGAGACTAAAACTTAGCCCTGAGAGCTTCCATCTTACCTTTCCTGCTGTTTAATGTCTCATTGTATGTCTCTACTTTAACCTTTATCCTCATGATTTTATTCATTACCTCCTCTGTTATGTGGGTGAGAGGGTCATCTGTTACTGACTTAAAATTATTATGTAGGGCCTTAATAGCAAAGTCTACATCCTAATTCTAAATTTTACCCTCTATTTTCACTTCCAAGGCTTCCAAGATTTCTGCTTCATAGGCCATCATGTTATGCAGTTTAACACTAATATCACGGACCTTGCCACTATACTTCTTCAAGACATCACACTCAAACCTAATATGTTCATACCATATACTTATCAGGAGGGCAATATTCTTATCTAATACCTTATTACTTAAAAAAATATGTGAATCAATTATCTTCATCTCTCTCAAAGCGATTAGGTCCTTTTCCAATTGGAATGACTATTTTCCTGCATCATTTTGCATTTTATTTACCTTCCTTTTTAGATTGCTCAAAGAATTCCACCTCTGCAATGAGGTTCTCAATACATCTTCAGCCCCAGTGAGTGCTGAAAACATCCACTTTTCCATTACCATTGCCTCATGTTTCATAAGGTCCAATTTGGTGACCTCCTCTTGTAATATGATAGTCAATGGGACTGCAGGATCAACCGGTGTATTATCAGGGTTAATTAACCCTTTTATGAAAGAATGCAGTTGAGCAATGTGCTCCTTATGCATTTTATTTTTCTCCTTTTCCTTCTTCACCATTTGGGTTAAAGAATCAATAATGTCCCTCCCTTCTTGACCCTCCTGGTCTTCATTAGCAAAACCTAGATCAACACTAGTGATTTGGAACTCTTCCAGACTTATTTTGCCCTTTTCCTTTTCAGTTGTGGGAAGTGCTATCTGTGCATTTCTTCTACCTGTGACAGGATCTCTTTTTATGGTAGATGTTAATCTAGTCTTCCTCCTTGGTTTCATCATTTTCTTAGCAAACAAGGTAGAGACATCAAACTCTTGAATTTCTGATGCTTGTTCCATACATATTTCTTTCTCTAACTAATGAGGTACATCACCTCGAGATACTTGATTGCCTTCGTTAATATTGTGTATGTCCAGCTCCCTAGTGTTAGTCTCTATCCTTGGTGGAGAAGGCACTTTCTTAATTTCTTCCTCATGCAATTTATCATGAGGGGTATCTTGTTGGACTTCTTCCTGTTGAGGAGTTGCCTTCTGCAAAGGAGGATCTTGTGGAATTTCCACATTTTGATCATGTGCTTCATCTTGTACTCCCTCCTTTGAATTTTCATCTTCTTTATTATCCTTTTCATCATGTGGCACATTGGCTTCTTGGGAGACTTGTGTATTTTGTCCTAGTTTATCTTGTCCTTGGGACTTTGCCCAAATCTCTTTGGGTTCTAGCAACATCAGTGTCTAATATATCTTTATCACCCCCACTCTTCCTTTAGACTCCTGATATATTTGGTTCTATGGGTGTCTCATGTTGTCGCTGACCTTGATCAAGAGCAATGCTATCCTTCTTCTTATGCTCTGATACTTCAGTCTTCTTAGGTTCCCTAGATGCACTCTCTTCTTTACTTGGGCTTATGTCACCCCTATATGTTAAATCCACGGCTGCAGGACTAGTGACTTCTTCAACCAAATTATCCAGCCCTATTTATTGGGCTGCCTTTTCTGGGCTACCTTTTGTCATTTCTTGTGTTTTCTTTACTTCTTCCAACACCGCCATTTGATCCAATGGCATCCCATGAGGAGTCATCTGAGTACTAGAAGCTAGAGTTTCCATTTGTTGAGCGGCCACCTCTTGGACCACCTCATCATCAGATAAGTCTATTGTGTCATCTAGAGAGAAAGGAACCCCTTTCTTTGTCCTGAGCGTTTCTCTTGTTTGATCCTCTGCCTTCTCAGTTTTAAATTTGATTACAGTGGGAAGAGGAACATCATGCTGCAGGTCCTTCCTGAAAACTTCACCACCTGCACCTTTCAAAATGATCGGGTCTACATGGATACCTCCCCTCATGGCCGTTCTTTGTTTCTTAGGTGATGACATCAGTGATATTCCTTTCCTCTTCTTGCTGGCTACTAGTGAGTCACCACCCTTAGGTTTTTTATTTAATTATTCTTCTTCTGAAGGGCCTCCCTCTTCCACCTCATGCTATAGGGGTTGGTCTTCCTCCTATATCTTGGTAGTTTCAACAGTGGGTTTCAAAATTCTTTTAGTTTTTTGCTTTTCTACTAGAGGCTGTGCAGATGATGTAGATGCCAAGGCTTATGTAGATGCACCTGTAGCTATGGTGGAAATATTCTCTATTATCACCCCTTTTGGTTTATCTTCACCTTTCTTACCCTTAGGGGGAACCCTCTTTTGTTTTTCTATAGGAAATCTCTCCCCATTGGATTTCCTCTTTTGAGTGAGGAAATCATCATATTCCTCATCAGACACCTCCAACCTCTTCTTCTTAGCATCAACTATAAGGGCAAGACCCCTACTCTTCAGTTTGGATATCTCTGTATCCACCCAAGCCTAGGTTAGCTAGATCACCCCATTTGTCAGCTGATCTAAGGATATATCTTCAGGTTGTGTGAGATTCAGGGCTGATATGGTGTCATTGTACACCTTTCTATCCTTGTATTCATTGGACAAGACTTTCCCATCATCCTTACATAGTTGTGCTGGTACCGGGATGTAGTCAAATGTTTTAATCTAATTCAAGGTGAGTCTTTGATATTTCCTTCTCCTCACCTAAGCCTCATCATCACAATCGGTCCAGAAGTCCTCTAGACGCTTTTGGTGTAATGGTTTCCCTAGTATCTTATGCATCCTACCATAGGGATCATATGATCTAGCCAGAGGAAATGGTTGTAAATACACCAGTTTCAAACCCCCTATGGCATGCTTTATGCTCTCTAAATTTGGGCACATGTACCAGCCCATGGATACTGGAAACAACACTGGAGGTATCTTCTTCTCTGTCTTGTAGGCTTCAACCATTGTAGATACCTGCCTAACAAATTCCATCAAGACAACCCAATCAGTGGGGTACCTTGGTAACATAAGAGGCTATCCCTCAAATCCTTCTATCCTAATGTATGATAAAGTGGCAAATTGGATAAACCATGCTCCATGCCAATAAATAATTTCTTGAGCTTCCATTCTCAGCCTTTTAGTCCTATCTTCCTCCATAGTCCTGACCAAAAGCATGGAGAATGCATCATTTACCAATTTATAGTCTAGGAGGTATGCCTTCCTCTGTAATTGGGGATAATGATCCCATAAATGTACATCACCAGCATCATTTCCAGCCTTACCCACTGTTGTCAAAGCATCAAAAGTTCCTTTATATGCACAGGAGTACACCACATATGAAGTCATGTAAAAGAAACATGTTTGTCCAAATAGGTTCCTCATTCCCTCATCTAGTGAGTCACTAATGATCTTAGCCCATAGGGCTTGGTTGTCTGCATATAAAACCATCTAGATGATCGCAAACATCTAGTTCTCAAAATTTCCAACATGAGGCCTACTAGTCATCCTGCTCAGTAGAGCAATCATATATTGGTACTCATCATCAAAATCAAAGTTTTACAAATGTACGAGTAACTTGGCTAAGGTGGTGTATGTACTGCTCTTAGATCTGCATTGATACATCCTCTTCCTTGCATTCTTCTTATTATTGTCATACTCTATTTCCAATTTTCGTAGATCCACACTTACTATATTTCTCCCAACTGGCAAATTAAAAGTGGCAGTAATGCCCTTCACTGAGAAATTAGTGTATATCCTCCCATGCTTCTCTACCTGCCTAGTTTCAAGGTTATAATTCTTTGCACATTCCACTACTAGCTCTAGAGCATCCATAGCATAAAGAAAATTGGTTGCATGCCACATACCTGAGACAAACACCCCATCAAGAATGGGATTATCCTTATCATTGTCCAATCTTGTCGGCCATACTACCAAATCCATATCTCCTTGGTGTGTATCACCAATTACTCCATACTTGAACTGCACTCCCTCAGGCTACACAAACATGGGTTTGAGGAATTCTGCCTCAGATCTATTTTTCCTGATGTTTGCCATGGATTCTTGCAATAAACATGATATATTTTACCCTACGTTGTCCACATGTATTTTCACAACATCATGTACTTCTATCATGCCTACCCAATATATCATTCCCTATTTTACCATCATGCGGATTATCACAAAGCTATACCCTAGTATAAACAAATACTCTATCTGAAATTATAGAAAATGACAACGGGGGAGTTATAGTTACTTACCTAACAATGTCTTCTTTAGGATTAGATAAGTGATTATGGAGAAAGACTATAAACGCCCAAGATCACTCATTCCGTTATGTTGAAGGATCTAATCCATTAACAAGTAGTTGTTGAGGGTTTGACTTCGGAGCTCTGTAATTTCTTGATTTATCACAAGGTGAATGAAAATAAACTTTGAATTTTACCTTTAAAACAGATCAATAGGACAAATTACAGTAAAAATGTGTTGTCCTGATTAAATCCGTTGATCATCTGCAGGGGATCTGTAGATGTCGCCCAGTGTTCAATTTGTATTTGTGACTGGCAGGAATTAATCTACCACATTTAATTGCATTTAATGTCAAAAGGGGAGGGGGTGTTCTTCGAAAGATCAAGGGATATTCAAAACATGACCCCCTTTGGATAATAGGACCCCCACTCTTCTTTTGTGTGGGATAACTGAGTGCTAAGGATCAGGTGATCTGGTCAAAGTTTGACCATGTGCATATCGGGTCACGAAACTAAGATCAGGGTATCTCAAATATGACCCCCTCTCATAATTTAGAAAATATCAGGATGACATCATCATGTCTTCACTGTCATTTGATTATCGTGTTTCAATGGCATCATTGTTAGGTTAGCGAATATGACGCATATTAGATATATACCCCTCCGTGATTTAGCTGGAACGATGATATCATCATGAGGGTGTTTTCCTTCTTTTATCGAAATTGGATGATGTCATTGTCATATTGACATAGGGTGATATTTATAAGATGACTGATGTTAGAAATATCACCCCCGCAAGATGTGCGAAGCCCTCCGATAGGTAGATATCGATTCCTATTTAAATTTGATGTCCACACATCACATTGCAGGTGACTATTAGTTGAAGATCCTATATTTGGGTGATCTTATCTTATATGACTGATGTTAAAAATATCCCCCCTTCTCAGGATATCAGGTTTGACCAAACTTTGACTCGATACAACTCTCTTCCCTTAGATAATTTTGGGGTGATATAAAAGACAAACCTGCCTAGAATTTGGTACACTTTCCAACCATGAAGTTAACAATGGGAATTACTAACCTTGAAAAATGACCTCATTATAGTGGCAAATCCAACCTCTTACAGGGTTACATGCATGACTAATTTTACCTAAACTGCCCAAAACAAAAACAAGCAAGCCACAAGTAGCAGGAAAAGTTGGGTCCACATTTTGTCAAGGCAAAATGGGGCATGTTGTGTAACCACACAACACCAACCATATGCACAAAATGGAAATTGAAGTACAATATGTTGACTAATGCTATGTATGGATCTCATCAAATCAGGTCTTGTAACAATAAAGTGAAACAATGTCTGAGCACAAGTCACTCCTACAAGTCAAAAGAGAAAAACTGTGTAATCAAGTACACAAGTCTCCCCATTTAGGGGGGGCAAGGGTAGAGATCCCTTCAATAAATGTAGGTCTCTCAAAGGCCTCAAGATGTGTCAAATCAAACCTTTGCAAAATCTCCCAAAAAACCATAAAAATTAGAAAAATTAGAAAAACCTAAAAAAATTGTAAAACATCTAAAAATCCCTAAAAATTAAATATGTTCTTCAAAATATTTAATAAAAGGAGAATCTATTCTCCTCTTCTCTAGCTTTGTATGTCTTCTATTTCCTTTATGCATTCTTAGATTAGTTTTTTCTTTTATGCATCTTATGTGCATCATTTTGCGTGCATTCATTCCTATAGGTCTCACCGATAAAGGCAAACAACTAGTTGAGCTCAAATAATCTATGGTATGTTCATCATTTCAGTCTTCATTACTCATTTTGATAAATTTAGATGCCAGACTAATACTAGTTATTGCAGGTAAAATTGCGGGAAAATCAACAACAGGTAAGGCCTAGTTCGGGAATGGTACCTACACTTCATGTAGACTAGCATCCCCGAGGGGGCAAATATGTAAGCACAAAAATCATGCACAACCTCCATGAGGACCCCTATGATGATTTTTAATCCTTGTCATGTACATGTAAGCATGAAATAATGTCCTCTAAGAAGTAAACCTCTTGGTGACGTGTCTTTTCTTTCATCTTGTATTGTTTCCCCTTTGTCATTTTCTCTCTCCATTCACTTTTCAACATCTTTTTGACACTTGTTGATTCTTGTTTCTTGTTCTTGTGACTCATTACCTAAGCCTTGTATTCATCTATTTGTTGTAATTGACCTTTCCCATCCATTCTTTCTTCCTCACCCATCCAACTCACCTTCCAATTGGTTACTAAACTTTTTAGGGCTTGAGACACTAACAAGATACCCTGAGAAAAATGGTCTAAAAGTATAACCTCATGACATTTTTAAGAATAAATAATGGCACCATTGTGCATCTCTCGAAAAATCACGCACTTTCAAAAAAAAGGCACCCAAAAAGGAGTCTGTATGTGCTCGAACAAGCTCCTGGAAGTTCTATGACCAATTAAGAAAAAACTCTTCTAGGGTCACCCTCTATTACTTCAAGGTCGCCCCCTGGGCAACCCTGTAAAATTTGGAACCCCCTGGGGCAACCCAAGGTTGCCTCCAGAGTGACCCTATTGGAAAAAGGGGTGATCTAGTCACAATTTCATCTACGTGAAAACTCAAGTTTCTCACTCAAAAAAGCTATGTTTTCACGCATTTTTCTTCCAGTTTGCATGGTTTTTGATCCCCAATATGGAGTTGACTATTTCATGCACCCACACATGAATAATTAGATCCATTTGATCTAAAATTAACAACTCATTCTCTCTCATGCATTCTTCCAACTCTAATTCTTCTTCAATGATAAGCTATTATTGATTTATCACTCCCTAATTAACTGAGTTCACTGGGTAATCAATCTAGTTCACTCCCTAATCAATCCTTGGTAACTCTTCAATCATTTGAGTTACTTCTCAATCAATTCCCTTCTTCAAACCTATAAATACCCCTCATCTCTGAACATTATTTTCCAAGTTGAACAATTTGGAGAATACCCTTCTCATCTTCACAAGCTTTTTCAAGGTTCTTCACAGGCCTTTGAGCCTCTTTCTTCATTTCTTTCCTTAGTTTTCTAAAGCTTCAAAGATTTCATTGTTGCATAGCTTAAAAGCTCTCCCACAGAGGCAAATTCATTGTGCACATAGCTCTTGCTAAGTTTTTCTCTTAAATCAACATTCTAATGCTCTCACAAGACGAAGGTGCCTTTTATTTGTTCATTGTTCATCAAGCTTTCACATAAAGCCCTTCAAGCACCATTACAATGCTTCAATCAATGCCATTGCACTCATCAAAAGATCTCATTGAGCCCTCTTAATCTTCTACAAGCTTCTTTTTCTTCTTTGTGTTATCTTATCGTCAAGAGGTCTTCCCACTGCTTCAAGAGGATACGAGGTTGCGATCAAGGATTTCTTAGGGTAGTGGAGTCACACAAATATTAGCTATTTTAGGTTCCTCTATTCTTTTTATCAATTGGTAGTAATTAGAAATTTAAAATTGCTCTTGGGACTAGTAATTTATTTCTTTTTCCTTGATAGAAAATTTAGATCTAGCATTTTAGAAGTAATTTGCATTCATAGATTAATTCATTTAATTACAATTTCCTTTTCTATAATAATTGTTTCAAAACATTTGAAAAACCCAAAGACATAAAATAATTACATTAGGTTAAATTCATTCTAGTTGCATTCATATTTCCTTCCTTCGATTAAAAGCCTCTTTCAATTATAAAATACCATAAAAGCACAAAAATGAGTCTGCATTTCATATAGATTTGCATGCATAAAAACCTAGAAAATAAAAAAAACATTAGGCACATAGATAACTTGCAAACCCTTGGTATCATCACAAGGTCAACAAAAGTCAACGCAAAACAAAACCCTAGGTCAACCAAAACCCTAGGTCAAACCCTAAGTCTAGTCAAGGTTAGTCCACATACATCTATTTCTTGTCTTCACTCACGAATGTGCCTAGGATTAAGAGGTGAGTGGGTGAGGGAAATCCTTGATGAGATTGAGGAAAAACCATCTAAGACCACAAGAAGATCCACTTGTCATACAAAAACTTGAGGCATTTAGACAACTTCAAAAACAATGAGCCATCATCCAACAAATTTAAATATAAGAAACCATCAAAGAAAGTAATAGCTTACCCACATAGAGGTGGAATAGTAGAAACCCCAATAGGAGAAGAGTAACTAGTGACCCTTCAGGTCATAGGGTTATCTCTACAACAACAATCATCGAAAGAAATATCCACATAAGGACATAACAACAAAGGCCCTAGGACGTGATGACCCCTCTCCATGAAGTCCAGCTCTCCAATGACCCAGACTGTCATTGTGTCTCACCTCCTCTTGACTGGTCACTTCCACAAGAGAAAGAGTGACGTGGCGGATCACCTCATGGCAAGGAGGGAAGGGACCATGTGTATGCCAAAATATGACTCGACAACCCTAGGCAACCTAAGTCATGATTTTGAGCATACAGGATCTCTGGTTGACTAATACTCCTATGAAAGCTTACTCTGCAGTATATTATAATCTTCTTGATTCCTGATGTTATGTTGTAAAATGTTCCCCTATCCTAAGTTTAGCTCTCGGGTCCCTTGTTTTCATCTTGCATGTTAGATTTAATTCCAGAGACAAAATGGCCTAAAACCCATGTCAAATGGGGCTTGAGGGACATTGTGAGATTTAACCCTACCTTAAAATAGGTACTTGGGGCTTGGCCGCTCGCACCCTAGTCTTGTCCTATTTTAGGTAGGTCCCAAATTTGAATGTCGGTTATGTGACCATTAGAAGTGTTTGTTGCTGACATCTTAAGTTTGAATTATGAAATAAGTAGTAGAAATGCATATATAATCATGTTTAGGACTTCATTTGTAAACTAGATGGATAATACAAACTTGCGATCTTATGCTAAGGTGATTCAAGGTGTTCATTGTGCTACAGAGCATTTTTGTGTTGTTATTGTGTTTGTATGCAGATTTGGCTTCATCAATTCATCTCCTCATGGCGTGAAAGAGCTTCATTCATCCATGAGAGCTACACCTCCAAGGTGATATCTATTTGTGTTTGAATCAATCATTTACCAATTTGTTTTGTCTCTATCCTGCAAGGATACACTCTTTATCTGACAATGGTGTTTGGAAGACTTGGATGTCCTTCTGAGGCTTGACTGAGGAAAGCTCCTAAACACCACAACCCCCAACTACACTCCTCGTGATTATAGGTTATAGGTATCATATTTTATGGAGTGGGGTTATAGAGGAAGGTTGCAGAAGATAAGGATTTTGAATCTAGCGGGAAGAAGCAGTTTGGTTCACTATCGGGACTAGGGTGATAGTCATAAAGCCCACTAAGGTTACAAAAGTAGAAATCTCTAGAACACTTCAATAAACAACATCAGAAGAGGTCCTAACATCCTAAAGAATATCCTACCTTGGGCTTGGGTGCTAGTCATAAAGCCCTTAGTATCTTCAGAGCCAGAAATAGACTAAACAATGATCATCAGCGTCAAAAGGAGTCTGGAAGCCACAAGAGAAAACACTACATTAGGTTTGGGTGCTAGTCATAGAGCCCCTGACTGTTCAGATCCCCAAACTTCAAAAAATGGTCAGTAACTAATCCTTGTTAACTATCTTTGTGTGTGGGCATTTGTCAGAATTCATCGCTTTGTTTACAATTTTGTATAATTAGGGTTTTGAGCATAATTCACCATTAAATTAATATATTAATCAACAACTTCTAAATTTCCCTATCATTCCAAATAACAACCAACCTGTAGGTGAATCCTCATGCACAAGTTGTGATTCAACTCGGTTAAATGTCCTTGAATGTGTGTAGTGAAAGAAGGATCTAACTATTTACCATAATCCCACTTTTCTACATAACATTTTGTTGAACTCATGTTTTATTTGAATTTTGCACCTTGCTGAGTGTTGTACTTCATATTTGCATTCATTCATTTCATCATTTTCATATTGCATTTGAAAATCTACAAAAAAATTGAAAAATTTGGCATTCTAGGCTTGCATTAGGGCATAGTTTACATCAATTTCATTGCATTTCATTTAATTTCTGATTTTTACATCAGATCTGATATAAATTATAGTAATACATCATTAAATAATCAATGGAATTACATTTTCATGCTTAAATTGTTAAAATTTGCTTGAAATTGTGTATTTTTCACATAACCTAGTTTATGCAATAGCTAGGGTTTGTGGTTAAAATCTTGTTTCAGATTTTACTACTCTTTTAAACACTCTTTCAAATCTGATTTTTAACTATAGTGTTTCATCATAGTGCATTTTTGCATTTAGACTTCACATTTAGGGTTTAAAATTCTTGCATTTTCACTAGATTTTGACTCATCTTTCATCTAGACTTACATGATAAGTGTGTTGTGAAGGATATTGCTGCACTATTGGACTGATAATAAGGATTTAATTTTCTTTCCCTCTTTAATTACCTCACAAGAATTCATCTTTTAGTCATTTGCATTGAAAAAAGTGAAAAAATCAAGCATTTCTAGGTCATAATATACATATAGTTTTGCACTTACTTCCTTGCATTCATATAAAAATATTTTAAAATTAGATTTTGCATCCAATTGAAAACATACATACATGGCTTCTCAACACAACAATAATGCTAGGTTCCTTCCTAGGCCTTATTTGAAAAGAAAGATCCCTGAACCTGAAATAACATTCACACCTCATGATAAGATAATGTTAGACATTGAAGGGCATGTCTATATTATAGTGAACATAATGGGGATTCCTGTGCATGGAACACTTATAGATCTTATTTGTATGACTAATGTGGTTATAGAAGAGTTCCTTCTCAAACATGATTTCGTACAAGATTCTTACGAACCTTCAAATTTAAGGATTAAAACACATACTAGAGCTTTCATGCCTACATTTGGGAAGATAACCTTATTGGTCACAATATATGATTAAGCTGTGGATCAATTATTTGATGTTATCCCTTTATCTGACCTCTTCTGTGTAAAACTAGGACATCCATGGCTTAAATCTATGAATGTTGTCTCCTCAACTAAATTCACAAATGCATAAAATTCCCTTTACATGGACAAGTGTGTACTATTCAATGTAATACATGTCAACCTTTGGTTATAGAAAAGAACTTCACTCTTGATTACTTTTGGCCATGACCTGATAGAGACCCTGAGCCATGAAGAGACCTCTCTTTCTTACAATATGATGATAAAAAGAAAAACAATTATCTAGGGTGGTCGGGCCTCCTATGCAAACAAGAAGAGAAGAACAACCCCATTAGAAGAACTTCCTAGAGAGAAAGGTAAAGGACTCTATGCTGAGGTTCATCCTTCATCATCCTTATAAGGATCAGGAGGTATTCATCGAGAACAAAGCACTTCATCAAGATGAATGAGATTTGAACAAGCTTCCTCCTCTAACATACAAAGACCAATGGAAAAACATGACAATACTTTTGAAGATATAAGCAATAAGACAAGAAGAAACTAACAAGCAAGAGAAAGGTGGAAGAAAAGACAAGTTTTTGCCTGACAAAATGCACCTTAACAAGAAAACAATCCACGTAATAATGAACTAATCAAAGAAGAGATTAAAGAAGATGAATTTAAAGATAATGGCAAGAGTTGGGCACTTGTACCTTATGTACCACTTTCCTCTAACATTCAAGAGTGGGAAGATGATGATTTACTTGTCAACAATTGTTAGTTCGCTTGTGCCTATAAGTAAGTATTTCTAACCCTTTACCTTTATGTTGTGATCCCCCGTGATGTGTTATGTGTTCTTTAGGTCTCCTTGGATGAATCTTGATACTTTTGTAAGGTCAAGTATACCGAGAGACCACCTCTATTGTGACCATTCTTCTATTTGTATCATCATTCTTCTATCTTGCTTCTCCTCTATTTTATTTGTTGTGTGTCATGCCTTGGGGGCATAGCGTTACAATTGGTGACCTGGGGGCACCTTCCTATGTGACAACCCTAAGGTACTTGTTCTCCTCTCTTGATTTATTGTTTACCTTCTTCTAGTGGTTCTATCTAGCCAGCGGATGACAAAAAACAAATAAATATTGATATGGACCAAGTGTCCCTTTAGCAAGCAAAAGAAAAAATGGACCTAGTCTATATATGATGACTGGGTTGATATATATTATCTGACGCTTGGATAGTAGAATCACTCCATGTGATATTTTGATGTTGTCTTATCTTTACTAACAAATCATAACAATATAGCTGCTCTGTGCACTTTGTTTATCTTGGGTCTCGCCTTGGTTACACTCAGTTCTAAGATCTCTACAGTATAGCCCCATGGTTATACTTAATTTTTGAATCTGTAGTATAGCCTCGGCTCTTGATGTGGTTGTTTTCATGCATTGGTTTTATCATGTGATGTGGTTATTATCTTAGAGAAATATTTCTAACCTCTCTTTTGTAGTAAATTGTGTGTTTGTAGGAACATTCGGCGATCATGAAGCACACATCATCTTTAGGGGCATGGGTTTTGCAAGAGCTCTTTTTCCCTTGTGTGTTTTCTTCCTACCTTAACATGCTTGATATCGGTACACAACATCAACCATCTTAAGGTAGTGACATATAAAAGGTATATTATTTGATGATTTTGGTACTAATGAAGTATGTTTGTAAGCCCTTTGCAGAGGCAAGATGTTGTATCTCTGGCACAAGTGTACATCTTTATCTATATTGCAATAAAAAATCCCTCTACAGAGGCAAGATATTGTATCTCTTGAGCTAGTGCATATCCTTTTATTCAAAATCCCTCTACAGAGGTGAGGATGGTGTATCTCTTGAGCTAGTGCATATCCTTTTATTTCAAAAGTCCTATGAGCAGGTTGGGTTGGTGTATCCTCCCTTCAGTGTGCCTTTGGCGCTTGTTGTGGCATAAGCCCAACCATCATGTGTGTCTATAGCGTGTTTGAGATGGTGGGAACTTACCAATAGGCTCCTTCCATCGCCTTGTTTGTTGTGCTTAAGACATATAGTATGTCTTTGACATGCTATATGGCGCTCATGTCTTATGTGTGTTTTCCCCCATGTGTAGTCTCAAGAGCATGGTGAAATTCCCCTCCTACACTCGGGATTTTTATGGTGTGTTTGTTCCCAAGTATAGTCTCAAGAACATGGCAAAATGCCCCTCCTATGCTTTGGGATTTGTATGGCGTGCTTGTTCTCAAGTGTAGTCTCAAGAGCATGGTGAAATACCCCTCCTACACTATAAGATTTGTTTTGCATGTCTTCTCCCCCATATGTAGTCTCAAGAGCATGGCGAAATGCCCCTCCTACATTTTAGGGTTGTTTGTTACATTTTTACTTTCCATGCATTTACATTTATAGATATGAAAATGAAAAAGAAATATCTCTATTCATCGTGTCTTCATCATGTATTGTGTGTCTTCAATACTATCTTTTCCATGCTTTGCATGTCTGTTACTGTCTTCTGATGCTTACCTAAGGTTAGGGGCTATAAATAGTCTTTCAATCTTGGTGTATGCATCTTCTTCATGTGCTTGGCATGTTTGATGTGTTTTTGACCGTACTTAATGCATGTATGGGTCATAAGATCATACATATATTAAAGTGCATGCTAAATGTTATGTCATAAAATGTCCCCCTAGGACTTTTATCTCCTAAGTTTAGCTCCTAGGTCCCTTGTTTTTCATCTTGCATGTTAAATTTAACTCTTGAGACAAAATGGCCTGAAACCCATGTCAAATGGGGCTTTAAGGACATTGTTAGCTTTAACCCTACCTTAAAATAGGTACCTGGGGCTTGGGAACTCACGCCCTAGTCTTGCCCTATTTTAGGTAGGTCCCAAATTTGAATGTCAGTTATGTGACCATTAGAAGTGTCTGTTGCCGACATCTTAAGTTTGAATTATGAAATTTGTAGTGGGGATGCATATATAATCATGTTTAAGAATTCATTTGTAAACTAGATGGATAATACAAACTTGTGATCTTTTGTTAAGGTGATTCAAGGTGTTCATTGTGCTATAGAGTAGTCTTGTGTTGTTATTGTGTTTGTATGCATATTTGGCTTCATCAATTCATCTCCTCATGATGTGAAAGAGCTTCATTCCTCCATGAAAGATGCACCTTCGAGATGATATCTATTTGTGTTTGAATCAATCATTTATCAATTTCTCTTGCCTCTATCTTGCAAGGATACACAATCTTTATCTAACAATGGTGTTTGGAAGACTTGAATGTCCTTCTAGGGCTTGACTGAGGCAAGCTCCTAAACACCACAACCCCCAATGACACTCCTTGTGATTATAGGTTACAGGTATCAGATTTCATAGAGTGGAGTTACAAAGGAAGGTTACAGAAGATAAGGATTCCAGATCTAGTAGAAAGAAGCAATTTGGTGCATTATCAGAATTAGGGCACTAGTCATAAATGTAGTGCTTCTGTTTTGAGTATGGTTGTCTTTTCATTGATGTCAAAATGTTGATGATCTTGGTTATGATCTCTCAGATTTATCAGTGAAATAGTTTTGTGAAGTTACAGTGGGTTAATCATTTCAGTGAAGGTTTTAGTGGATCTCAGTGAATCAAAATTGCCTAGTCTTGATCATCTCAATGAATCACAGTTACCTAGTCTTGGTCATCTCAGTGCACAATTGCTTAGTCTCAAATGGTATACTTGACTTATTTGTTTCAAGGTGTGACATTTGTTTTTCAAGTTTTGTCTTGTAAGTTCATTGGTCATAATCATTTGTTGCCTTCTACAAATTGGTTTGTCATATTCACAAGTTGTGTCTATTGTATATCCTGCAAAAATATTCACAAGTTGTTCTATTGTTAAATCAGGTCATATGTAGTATGTTATAATGCTGCAAATGTCTAACTCTCCATATGTATGTCAAAGCCCTTTAAAAAAAAAGACCCAAGTCATTATCATAAATTCCTTTTAAAACTATCAAAGCACTTTTATTTTAATCTCCTGTTGACCGGTCGAGGAGGTTATCAGGTCTTAAGTAATGACTTGAGGGTATGTGCCTCGTTGTTTTTACCGGCCCCTTGTGTTAGGTGTCCGGTTGAGTCGGTGTAAGCTTCAAATGGTGGGCGTGAAAAAGCCGATCAATGGCTATGTTTTCAATGACAGTTGGCGGGGTTTCTTCATCGGATGGTGGAGTTTTAAACGAAGCTGCAGTTGGCATATCTTAAATTTGGCGGTTTCTGTGTTAAAAAAAAGGTAAGAAAATCAAGTTTGTTTCTATTCTTGTGTGACAGTGAAGCCCAAGAGATGTGAAGTTTTGGAGGTTTGAAGTTAGAAAGTTTGTTAAGATGTTTTTGTTAGATTTGGAAGGTGAATCAATGAGATTGTATTCAAGATGAAAACTTTGTTTTTTCCTTTTGAAGTGTGATGATAAAAGGGTGTGTTTTTGTTTTTTAAAAGGTTGTTGATCATGAAAAATGTGTAAGAGTTTTTGACAGAGAGATCAATCGAATGTGAAATGGACTAGAGGAATTTTGTGAAGAGGCTTATGTTAGTTTTGTTTTGCAGAAAAGATGGCACATCAGTTTTGTTGCAAAGATACAGGATGTTAGAATTGTGAAGAAGGTTTATTTATTGATAAAACTGAAATGAAGTTTTTGGTATGTTGCAGAGGTATGAAAAGTGTTTGAAGACTAGATTAAATAAGTGATTTGAAGATGATGAATAATTGATGATGTCAATTCAATTCATTAGCTTGCAGAGAAATGTATTTTTGTATTGCAGGTATGTTTGAGGCATGAAGAGATATTTTCTTGACAGGGAGATATGTTTAATTTTGGAAGTGTGATGGTGCATTAAATGAATGAAGTTTTCAATCAGGATCAATATTTTTCTCAGAGAAGGTGGAAGTGTTGAAAGATAACAATTTTTTAGAGAGGGTTAACTTTTCAGAATTGCAGTGTGAAGTTTGATAAAATTGTAAATTGATTTTGGGATTATCTTGCAGAGGTATGAGATATTTTACAATTGATTGATTGTAGATGATATGATGATGACAGTTGAAGGTTGATTTGATTGCAAAAGATATATTTTTGTTTGTTTTTGAAAAAGAGAAATAAGATGTTGCTTTATTGAAACAGGGAAACCCCCTGGGCTTTTCATTGAAATTGTTGAAGTTGTAATGTTAGTGAGACATGCAGAGAAGTACAATATGCCAGTGAGGCAAAATTGTAATGTCAGTGAGACAGTTGTAATCTGAAGTTTTTGTTAAGCCAATGAGGCAGTTGAGTGGTTTTTATACCCCAGGAGGGTTTTCCACTCGGGAAATTTCTTGTGTCAAATTTTGTGTTGATACTCTGCATAATTTTTGTTCTATCTGAAGAATTCTATAATTGTGAAATTAAATTAATGAAAAGGTGTAAAAAGTGTTAAAATTGTTAACAACATTGATTCACCACCCCTCTCAGTGTTGTGTGTATTCCTACAATTGGTATCAGAGCTTGGTACCCTGTCAAAGCTTAACCAGCTTGGGTAGATCATATTTTTGGAATACTTATCATGGCAAGTCAAGAAGGTTACTCAAATTATAAAGCACCTATGCTTGATGGTTCTAACTATGCTTTTTGGAAATTCAGGATGGAGTCATATTTGTCATCTCTGGGGTATGATGTGTATGCTGCCATTGTTACTACATATACTGCTACAAATCCTCCTAGCACAGCTGATGAGAAAAGAGCATATGAAAATAATGCTAAGGCTAAAAATGCATTATGTTGTGGTCCTACTAATGACATACTTGTCAAAATCATGGAGTGTAAAATAGCCAAGGAAATATGGGACAAACTGTCTAATATTTATCAAGGAGATGATAAAATCAAAGAAGCAAAACTGTAATCCTACAAAGCCAAATTTGAAAGTCTCAGAATGAGTGATGATGAGAAAGTGGCAGAATATCTTCTAAGAGTCCAAGAAATTGTAAATGCTATAAGAGGACTTGGTGATACACTGGAAGAGAAGATAGTTGTTACAAAAGTCTTAAGGACTTTAAATCCAAAATATGAATCCAAAGTGTCTACAGTTGAAGAAAGAGACTTAAGCAAAGTTACCTTTGATGAACTTCATGGCACTTTCACAGCTTATGAGATGAGAATTAGTAATGACATACCTTCAAGTAAAGAAGCTGCTTTCAAATCAGTCAAAAAAGAAAAGGAGATTTCTGATTCAGAAGAATTGGATGATGATCAAGAAATATCTCTTGCAAGCAAGTTGAAGAAGGGATCTGTTGGTAAGTACAAAGGTAAGCTTCCATTCAAATGTTTTGAGTGTGGAAAGATTGGACACTATGCAGCTTAGTGTCCTTACAAAGACCTCAACAGTGATGAAGATGAATACAAGAAGCAATTCAAAAAGAAACAGTTTGTTTCTAGAAGGAAAAATAATTTTAGAAAGAAAAGAAGTTTGTTCATCAAAAATGTTGATATGACTGAAAGTGAGTCAGATGATTTTCTTGATGAAAATGCACAGACTTTATTTATGGCTATTCTAAATGAAGTTCAAAATGAAAAATGTGAGGAACAATCAAACAGTTGTGAAGTTGTTATTGACTTTGAAGGAGAATTGATGTGTGCATTAAGTCAAGTCAAGAAACTTAAAAGGGAAATCATTGCACAAAGAAGTCAATTTCAAAAGGAAAATGATATCATGAATGATAAATTAACTTGTTATGAGAAACAAATTACTGATCTAATTCTTTCTCTTGAAGAAAGTAAGAGAAATATTGATGATAAAGACAAAGAGTTGAATAACAAGGACAAGGAATGTCATACACTTGAAGCTGAAATTGTTGATCTGAGAAGAAGACTTGATATGTGTAGAAGTAGTGATAAACTTGATGATCTTCTTGATAGACAAAAAGGATTCAAAGATAAATCAGGTCTTGGATTTGAAGAGGGACAATGTTCTCAAAAGGCTAGTACAAATGGCAAATCAATCATAAGGACAACAAACTACAACAAGAGTGATACTTTCAGGTATAATGCTCACTTTACTGGATATTATTTTTGTTGCAACATGTTTGGACATAAAGCCAGTGAATGCAGATTTGGAGTTAGAAGAGAAATGCATTTCTTTCCAAGGAATCCATTCATGTTTTTAAGAAGTTTGAAGTGTCACAATTGTAAAAATTTTGGGCATATTGCCAAATTTTGTAGACCTTCTTTGCAAATGCAGCAAACTATAAGGAATACTGTTACAGGAGACAAAGAAAAATTTATTAAGTTTGAAGACATTAATGAAGGCTCTGTTATGTTTGGAAATAATGATTGCATTATGATCAAAGGCAAAGGTACAATTCTTCTTGATGATGAAACACCACTACATGATGTGTATTTTGTAGAAGGACTGAAGCACAACTTGTTAAGTGTTAGTCAAATATGTGACAATGGTTTTAATGTGGTTTTTGATGCACATGGATGTGAGATCAAAAAGAAATCAGGTAAAGTTATTGCAGCAGGTCTAAGGACTAGTGGTAACATCTACAATCTTCATAACTCTGAAAATAAAAGTGTTGATAGCCATATTTGTTTCATGGTCAAATTGAGGAAAGCTAGTTGTGGCATAGAAGACTTGGTCATGTGAATTTTGACAATCTTGTGAGAATCAGCAAGAATCACAATGTTAGAAATATACCTCATATTTCAAAACCAAGTAATACTACATGCAAAGAGTGTCAGCTAGGTAAGCAAACCAAGGTCAATTTCAAACCTAAGGAGTATTTCACATCAAAACCTCTGCAGCTGGTGCATTTAGATTTATGTGGTCCTACAAGGAGTAAAGCTCTGGGAGGAGAAAAATATTTTATGCTTTTCATTGATGATTTTTCAAGAATGACATGGGTAACATTCTTAAGGCATAAATCAGAGGCATTTGATAGATTCAAAATCTTCAAGAAGATGGTTGAAAAGGAATCTGATTTCAAGCTAACATGTTTAAGGTCAGACAACGGAGGAGAGTATACTTCAAAGGAATTTGAGGAGTATTGTGAAAAACATGGGATATGAAGGCAATTCTCCACTCCTAGAACTCCACAGCAAAATGGAGTAGCTGAAAGGAAAAACAAGACTGTAAAAGAAATGGCAAGAACCTTACTACATGATGCAAATCTGCCTAATGTCTATTGGAGAGAAGCTGTTCATACAGCTGTATATACTTTAAACAGAGTTCAATTAAGGGTAAAGTCAAATTATACTCCTTATGAACTTTGGTATGGTAAGTCAGCTAATGTTGGTTATTTTAAATTTTTTGGAAGTAAGTGTTACATCAAGAAAGATAATGATGGCTTATGTGGTTTTGAGTCTAGATGTGATGAAGACATATTTCTTGGTTATTCTACACATAGCAAAGCATATAAGTGCTTTAACAATAGGCTCAAAAGAATAATTGAAAGTACTAATGTTAAGGTGGATGAGGATTTGCAGCCCTGTATGTAGTTGATTCATGACAAGGAAGATGATCATCATTCACAAAAGGAAGAAGAAATTCAGAAAGAGGAAGAAGATCCTAAAAAATCTATTGATGTTAAGACAAAGACTCCTTCAAAGGCATATCAAAGAGATCATCCTCATGAGTTGATCATTGGGGACAAGGACAATGGTGTGGTAACTAGAAGAAAGCTTGCTACTGCACATAATCAAGCACATGTGTGCTTGATATCTGAAATGGAACCTAAAAGTTATGTTGAGGCCAGCAAAGATGAAGCCTGGATTAAAGCCATGGAAGAGGAGTTAAGCCAAATAGAAAAGAACAAAACATGGGAACTTGTTCCAAGACCAGAAGGTAAGAATGTCATTGGATCAAAATGGGTTTTTAGGAATAAGCTTGATGATAAAGGTAAAGTTGTTAGAAACAAAGCTAGATTGGTTTGCAAAGGGTATTCACAAATTGAAGGAATTGACTTTGAAGAAACATTTTCTCCTGTTGCTAGATTAGAAGCTATAAGAATGTTTTTAGCTTTTTCAGTTTATAAAAATTTCAAAATTTACCAAATGGATGTAAAATCAACATTTCTAAATGGAGATCTTGAAGAAGAAGTTTACATGGAACAACCAGAAGGTTTTGTGAATAAAGATAATTCAGATCATGTTTATAGGTTGAAAAAGGCTTTATATGGTTTAAAGCAAGCTCCAAGGGCTTGGTATTATAGACTAGATAAGTTTCTGCAAGAACAGGGATTCACAAAAGGAGGTGTGGATAGTAATCTATACTATCTAATCAAAGGTGAGGATATTCTGGTTGTTGAAATTTATGTTGATGATATCATTTTTGGTAGTAACAATGATGATATGAGTCATTCATTTCCTAACATTATGAAGTCAGAATTTGAAATGTCTATGTTGGGAGAATTGTCTTTCTTTCTTGGTCTTCAGGTATCTCAGCTTGAAAAGGGAATATTTATCTCACAAAATAAATATGCCAAAAAGATGTTAAAGAGATTTCAAATGGATGATTGCAAACCTTTGGGTACTCCTATGGAGACAAGGCATAAGCTAAGTAAAAATGATGAATCACCTGAAGTAGAACAGTCTCTATATAGATCTATGATTGGGAGTCTTTTATATCTCACTGCTTCTAGGCCTGATATTATGCAGGCTGTTTGTTTGGTTGCAAGATTTCAAGCTTGTCCTAAACAATCACATTTGAATGTTGTTAAGAGAATCTTTAGATATATTAAGGGTACACTTGATTTTGGTTTATAGTATCCTAGACACAATGATTTTACACTTCTTGCCTATACAGATGCAGATTGGGCCAGATGTCCTGATGACAGAAAAAGTACAAGTGGGGCAGCTTTCTTTCTGGATGGTAGATTGGTTGCATGGCATAGTAAGAAACAAGATGTGTTTCTCTATCTATAGCTGAAGCTGAGTACATTGCTGCTTCTTCATGTTGTACACAGGTACTTTGGATGGTACAATCACTTCTTGATATTAAGGTTGAGGTTAAAAAACCTGTGTCTATTCTTTGTGATAACACAAGTTCTATCAATATGTCAAAGAATCCTATAATGCATTCAAGAACTAAGCACATTGCTATTAGATATCATTTTCTAAGGGAAAAGGTGATTGAAAATGAAGTTGCTTTGGAATATGTGCATACAACTGATCAATTGGCTGACATCTTCACAAGCCTTTGCCAAAGGAGACATTTGAAACTTTGAGACAGAGATTAGGAGTTTTGTCTCTTGTCTCTCTTCAATAAGTTACAGAGATATTGGATTCAGGGGGAGTTGTTTTCTATATCATTATGATGTCCTGAATCTTATTACATTTGTACATAGTTTGTATATAGTTTTTGTACATATTTTTTTGTAATTGGTAGTGTTACAGTATTGTATATTTGATCAGTATGAAGTAGAGTGTGGGAGATTGAAAGTTTTTTTTTATGGCAGAGGATTGCATTTACAAGAACAAGAATCTATTGGTTGTGGTATTTATTTTTGCCTTTGACATTTTTATGTCAAAAAGGGGGAGAAATGAGTTATGGTTTTGCCATCAATGTCAAAGACAAAGGGGGAGTTTTGTAGTGCTTTTGTTTTGAGTATGGTTGTCTTTTCATTGATGTCAAAATGTTGATGATCTTGGTTATGATTTCTCAGATTTATTAGTGAAACAGTTTTGTGAAGTTACAGTGGGTTAATCATTTCAATGAAGGTTTCAGTGGATCTCAGTGAATCAAAATTGCCTAGTCTTGATCATCTCAGTGAATCATAGTTACCTAGTCTTGGTCATCTCAGTGCACAATTGCTTAGTCTCAAATGGTATACTTGACTTATTTGTTTCAAGGTGTGACATTTGTTTCAAGGTGTGACATTTGTTTTTCAAGTTTTGTCTTGTAAGTTCATTGGTCATAATCATTTGTTGCCTTCCACAAATTGGTCTGTCATATTCACAAGTTGTGTCTATTGTATATCTTGCAAAAATATTCACAAGTTGTTCTATTGTTAAATCAAGTCATATGTAGTATGTTATAATGCTGCAAATGTCTAACTCTCCATATGTATGTCAAAGCCCTTTAAAAAAAAAAGACCCAAGTCATTATCATAAATTCCTTTTAAAACTGTCAAAGCACTTTTATTTTAATCTCCTATTGACCGGTCGAGGAGGTTATCGGGTCTTAAGTAATGACTTGAGGGTATGTGCCTCGTTGTTTTTACCGGCCCCTTGTGTTAGGTGTCCAGTTGAGTCGGTGTAAGCTTCAAATGGTGGGCGCGAAAAAGCCAATCAACGGCTATGTTTTGAATGACAGTTGGCAGGGTTTCTTCATCGGATGGTGGAGTTTTAAACGGAGCTACAGTTGGCATATCTTAAATTTGACGGTTTCTGTGTTAAAAAAAAAGGCAAGAAAATCAAGTTTGTTTCTATTCTTGTGTGACAGCGAAGCCCAAGAGATGTGAAGTTTTGGAGGTTTGAAGTTAGAAAGTTTGTTAAGATGTTTTTGTCAGATTTGGAAGGTGAATTGATGAGATTGTATTCAAGATGAAAACTTTGTTTTTTCCTTTTGAAGTGTGATGATAAAAGGGTGTGTTTTTGTTTTTTAAAAGGTTGTTGATCATTAAAAATGTATAAGAGTTTTTGACAGAGAGATCAATCGGATGTGAAATGGAATAGAGGAATTTTGTGAAGAGGCTTATGTTAGTTTTGTTTTGCAGAAAAGATGGCACATCAGTTTTGTTGTAGAGATACAGGATGTTAGAATTGTGAAGAAGGTTTATTTATTGATAAAATTGAAATGAAGTTTTTGGTATGTTGCAGAGGTATGAAAAGTGTTTGAAGACCATATTAAATAAGTGATTTGAAGATGATGAATAATTGATGATGTCAATTCAATTCATTAGCTTGCAGAGAAATGTATTTTTGTATTGCAGGTATGTTTGAGGCATGAAGAGATATTTTCTTGACAGGGAGATATGTTTAATTTTGGAAGTGTGATGGTGCATTAAATGAATGAAGTTTTCAATCAGGATCAATATTTTTCTCAGAGAAGGTGGAAGTGTTGAAAGATAACAATTTTTCAGAGAGGGTTAACTTTTCAGAATTGCAGTGTGAAGTTTGATAAAATTGTAAATTGATTTTGGGATTATCTTGCAGAGGTATGAGATATTTTGCAATTGATTGATTGTAGATGATATGATGATGACAATTGAAGGTTGATTTGATTGCAGAAGATATATTTTTGTTTGTTTTTGAAAAAGAGAAATAAGATGTTGCTTTATTGAAACAGGGAAACCCCCTGGGCTTTTCATTAAAATTGTTGAAGTTGTAATGTTAGTGAGACATGCAGAGAAGTACAATATGCCAGTGAGGCAAAATTGTAATGTCAGTGAGACAGTTGTAATCTAAAATTTTTGTTAAGCCAGTGAGGCAGTTGAGTGGTTTTTATACCCCAGGAGGGTTTTCCACTCGGGAAATTTCTTGTGTCAAATTTTGTGTTGATACTCTGCATAATTTTTGTTCTATCTGAAGAATTCTATAATTGTGAAATTAAATTAATCAAAAGGTGTAAAAAGTGTTAAAATTGTTAACAACACTGATTCACCCTCCCTCTCAGTGTTGTGTGTATTCCTACAATAAAGCCCTTTGAATTACAGAAGTAGAAATCTCTAGAATAGTGATAAACAACATCAGAAGAGCTTTCAAAACCTTGAAGAATATCCTTCCTTGGGCTTGGGTGCTAGTCACAATGCCCTCTACATCTTTAGAGCCAAAAACAAACAGAACAATGATCATCAGTGTCAAGAGGAGTTCGGAAGCCACTGAAGAAAACATTGAGTTTTTCTTTTGAATTTTCTTATTACCTTTTTGTTAATGTGCATCTTAATCTATAACTGTAAAAGTTACAATTTGCATAAATCTTTCCTTAGTAGATCAGTGTAGGAAGTATTTTCCACATATCTTTCTTCCTTTTAATTGGTATCAAAGCCTAATCACCTTTGGTTCTAGTTTTTGGGTAGAGGGTTTTTTGAGATAATCTTCATTTGAGTAGGAGCTTGTGTAGAGGATTTTGAAATCTTTGTTGCAGGAAAGAGATGGCAAGCACATCTAGGAGGTTTGATAGAAAGAAGTTTAATGGAGGCAAATTTGAGTTGTTTAAACTCAAGATGGAGGACTTATTGGTGGATAGAGATCTATGGCTCATAGTATCTGGATCCATGCCATTAGGCATGAAACAAGAAGATCAGGATCTGATGAATTAGAAGGCTAAGGGTCTGATAAGATTGTTTGGCTAACTCAGTGCTCCTAAATATCCATGAAGAGAAGATTGTAAAACATCTTTGGAAGAAGCTTGGAGATGTTTATCAAGCTAAATCTCTAGTGAACAAGTTATTCATGTGAAAGAAATTATATTCTCTAAGGATAGAAGATGGAGGATCTATCATTGATCACCTGAATACATACAATATGCTTGTTGCTTAGTTGACCTCTACTAGTGTGAAGATGGAGGAGGAAGATCGATGTATGACATTACTGTGTTCTTTACCAGATTAATGGGATCACCTTGTTATGGCCATTGGGAGTACCACTACCACCTTTAAGATGGATGAATTGGTTTCTTTGTTGTTGTCTGAAGAGATGTAGAGAAAGTCTTCTGAATCAGCTAAGGAGGCTCTTGTGGTTCATGGTAGATCTAAAGAGAAGGGAAAGAGAAAGGAAGAGAAGAAGGAAAAAGAAGGAACATCCAAATCCTATGGGAGATTTAAGTCTCCCATAAAGTCCAAGGCTCTATGTTGGAACTGTGGTAAACTTGGTCACTTCGGCAAGGAGTACAAGGAGGAGAAAAAGAAAAAGAAGAAGAACTATGATTTGGATTCTGACAATTCCTCTCAGGATGAAGGAGAAGTGCTTGTCACTGCCTTGGCAATGCATGCATCTAAGGATGTGTGGCTTATTGGCTCTAGTACATATTTTCACATGACCTTGCATCGCGGTTGGTTCCATAATGTATAAGCATGCTTTTAGAAGTTGGGACTGCAAAGACATTATACAAAGAAGATCAAGAGAAAATAAAGCCAAGTAGTTGTTTCAATAGAGAAACCCATATATGCAACAAGTGTTTGCATGGAGAAGGCTCATCTAGCCATCAGTTGAAGTACCTATCAATAACATATGCAGACAAGTTTGCCTATGATGTACAAATTGTATTTTTTCCTCTAAAAATATCAGCAACCACCTAGAAAAAATATTTGATGCAAGAAAAATCCCATTTAAATAAGTAAACTCATATATATTCAATAGAATTATTACACTCTATAAATGAAATCCAAGGAGAAAACTTGTGGTTTACTACTATAGGTGAAATCAATAGCTTCTATCATAGGCAGGACTAATAATAACACTTTCATATATGTGAAAAAAGTAAAGGGATACTCAAATAAAAAATAGACTCCCCTTTGTCATCATAGTCATTATTTAAATACTAGAAAAACTATAAAAATAAAGTTAATAAAGAAATAGAGTTAATACAAATTTGAAATTATGATGCCTCAATGTTTTCCACTTCCACCATGTTTTTGCATTATAGATTGATTTTTTTTCATTTGTTCACCCTTCACAACACATTTCCACCACTAGTTTAGAAATCAAAAGAGAGCTTCAAAATGGGTACATAGGAACTATCTTTCATGCCATAAAGCAAGCCTATGTTGCTGCTATAGTTGCCCAGAAACTAAATTTTGAAAACATGCCTTTAAAATTGATAAAATCAATTTCTTTTCCATCAAAGAATCTTGCTTGTGATCTATTATTTAAGGTGAGTTTATATTCCATTCACTCTCTTAAGAAGACATCTCTCAAGTAATGATTTTAAAATATTATAAATTATAATACATATACCAAGTAAAATTAAATGTGAGAAGATGTAAAAAGTACCAATTTTAACTACTAAAAGTTCACACCTCCCACAAAATTCATTGGTCCTAAGTTTAAATGAAACAACCAAGGTTGCACGGAGATGTGTCTCTGACCCCCTAGGATGCACCTCAGAGACTGGTACACATCTCGAAGAATTGTACACATCTCAGAGATTAGTACATGTCTCTCATCTTGGAGACTTGGTTGGGTACGTCTCCCTTCATAGGAGACTTCTGGTCACGTCTCCCACTCATCTCTAGGTACCCTGCGTCAATAAAAAGATGTCTCCACTTTTTTTCTTTTTCTACCTTTCATTTTTTCTGTTGTTTTTGCACAAGCTTAGTAGATTCTTACTCCTACGGACTTCAAACCTCAATAATAGTGCCTACAGTAATATATATACATTAAGCTATATTAAATTGTTACAAGTAAGTTGTAAACCTATAAGTAATATATATATATATATATATATATATAGTAAGCTATATTAAATAGTTACAAGTAAGCTATAAACTTAAACTTTACCAATTCTCTTGTTTTGAAAGTTCAATGTCATGATATTTTCAGCTTTAATGTTAGTATATTAATAAATTAATAAAATTATCAAATTATATTTAAAAAAGTGGCATCTCCAAGTACCATGTCTCTTATTTTCCAAAAACAAATGTACCAGTACTGGTACCAGTCTCTCGTACTAGTACTAGTCTCCATGCAACCTTGCAAACAACATTAGAGAATAGGAAATTTAATGAGTGTGACAACCAAACAACACATAAGCAAAACGTTCAAAGCCTTTTGAATTAGCATCAAAATATTATCTTGAATGTTGAAAGTAAATGAAGTTATCTTCAATAGATTGCTTTCATGTAACTCACCACTACATTTGAAAGCAAATCTTTTGACTTAAATATCTATAGATACAAACATTTTAAACTATTAAAGAAAATGCAGATCATAACTACCTGCCCAGAAAAGAGATGTTCCCTTCCCCTTCCTATCTCCACCAATCTCAAATTGCTTGCAACAGTGCCAAAAAATAAATAAATAAAGGCATTTACCAAAGTGAAAAGATAATGTGGTTATACTCTTGCAATAAAACTCCAACTTAGATTTTTAAATATACTCTACAAATCACTTGACCGGATATTGTGAGACATGTTTGAAAGATTGGCATTCCAACCTCAACACAATCTTATTTGTTACTTTTCCTACCGGTGAAAGAATGTAAAAGGGAAGACTCATCTTGGGTTGCAAGACTATCCTTACCTTCATTCTACTGCGTAACCTTGTACAAAGTGTGCTTTCTGCATCCTTCATTTTCCCAAAAACCTATTTTGGAATGTTCACCTATCAACATATAGCAAGGAAGTTTTAATTTCTTGGAATAACACAAATGCATGAAATTGAGTGCACTTTTCCATCCTCTACCCAAATAAAAATGCCTCATCTGACAGGTGCCATTTTACAAGTGCCTTCCCCTATAGATGAGGTTGTTATTAAGAAATTATATAGAAAATTATCCCTTCTCCATCTTGACAAAAACAAGACTGTGGGATCTAAAGTAGTGTTTATATGGGCATGCCGCTTACTTGCTCACCCAACTAACTGTTGAGTTAATGGAAACGTAAAACCCACAAACTCTAATAATTGCAGCACAAGTTAGATGCAAAGAAAAATATAGAAGAATAAAGAAGACACGAAATTTACATGGTAAAACCTTGACAATATGCCAGGGAAACATCCAAAGGGCAAAGTATCGGTATTCTTATTGCTCAGATAAACTGATTACAACCTTCACACAGTTATTGCTCTTGAATTACAATTCATTACAATAATTAATTTTAACCATCAAGGCAGCAAGATATATAATATCTTCATCTTGTGTTAAACATAGAAAAAACAAACTTTGTTTTATTGCTTTGTTTTATTGTTTTATCTTTTATTTTAAATATTTATCTTTTCCAAAAGATTTCAAAGATAAGATTTTCCAAAAAATAAAAACCGCTTTCTTTCTAATTTTAATGTTGTTGTCACAATCCAACAATCTCCACCTTGACAAAAATTTACCTGATACTTGTCCATGCCCATTCATCACCTTTTCTGCAAGCCAAGAGAAGTCAAACACCACTTGAACTTCTCTAACTGTACTGGTTTTGTAAACATGTCTACACAATTTTCTAGTGTATGAACTTTCTCAAGAGCTACTCCACCTTCATCAATAACCTATCTTACAAAATGGTATTTAACCGCAATATGCTTAGTCCTACTGTGATAAGCTAGATTTTTAGTTAGATGTATAGCACTTTGACTATCACAAAATACAATCACCCTATCCTGCACTTTTCCAAACTCACCCAAAAGACCCTTCAACCAATATACTTTGCCTCAATAGTGGATAAAACAATTGTTTCTTGAATTTTATTTGAGCCTTCTTTGATCAAAACATTGGCAAAGAGGCTCTCTGCTTTCCATGACTGTTTAGGGTTTTTTAGGGTTTTTTGCTTTGGCTACTTTTGGTGCCAATGGAGGCGGCTGCCTTGGGTAGTACCTCTGGGGTTGTGATGGTGGACACTCCATCTAACGGATGGAAACAAGTGGTAACAGGGGAACCGATAGGGTCTTCTAAATGCATGACGGGTCTACCTGTCAAGAAAGCTTCTGTGGACGGCACAGCTCTGGATATTCCAGATGGTCTGATTGAAGAAATCGTGGCAACCATGGATCTTGCTCTGGTAGGTAAATTCTTTTCCTTCCATCCCAATATTGAGATGGTCTGAAAATGGGTTTCCTCTCGGTGGAGAATTAAGGGTAGTGTGTCGGTCATTGCTATGGCAAGAGGTTTATTCCTTTTTAAATTCACCACTAGGGAGGATATGATTGCTACTCTTGTTGGGGGACCCTGGCTTTATGGGTTACACTCGCTTGCTTTGTGCCAATGGAAACCTGGGTTTGACCCTAGCTCAGATCTCAATAAGTCTGCTCCTATTTGGGTTTGATTACCTAGGTTTCCCTTGGAATTCTGGGATAAAAAAAAATTCTTCTATTGGTAACTCTTTTGGCCAGTTTGTTACTGTGGACCACACTACCCGTACTCAATCTCGCTGTGTTTTTTCTCGCTTTTGTGTCAATGTGGAGATAAACCAAACCCTTCCTGTGTCCATTGAGTTAAACTCTAAATATGGGGTTTGGACTCAGCCAATCCTTTATGAAAATGCCACCACCTTCTGTCAAATATGCAAGAAGAAGGGCCATATAATGACTCAATGTAAAGCCAAGCAAACGGGTTGGAAGACTGACCCCCATAATGAGGTTGAGGACCACTCACAAACAACTGCTACCCCTGACCATCAGGGAATGGGGGGTAATGCGGAAAATGTTTTCCCAGATGACCATCCTGAACAGGCTAAGGATGAGAACAGTCAGACGGCTGTGGGTAATAAGGATAATGCTTATCTAGAGGAGACTACTGAACCGATTCTAGACATAGGTTGTCAGATTGAGGTTTTAGACACCATTAGTCATGCGGTCCGACAGAATTCTAGTGGGTGTGAGGAGGGAGAAATACAGGATCGATTTATCGATGGAGATGTTGAAGATGATAAAGCCCTTGATCCACAAGCTTTATCAACTGTTCCCTTAGGCGCTAATGATCTTGAGTCAACTAGGAACCATGTGCTAGAAATAGGTGATCATATTGCTGATCCTCCATTAACAGTTGAAATCGGCCCAAGTGGTAGTTGGAATGACCCAGAGGGCTGGATTACCCCTAAGAAGAAGACTTGTAAAGGTAAAAAGACTGTTGATGTTGGCACTAACTCAAAACAAGGGAGGCCAACCCTACGGGAAACTCGGCAAAGAGAGATTGCCAGGGAAATTGCCAATGGTAAGTAGAAAACACTGGAGGTCCCTTCCCTCAAACCTTTGAAATGAGGATTTTATCCTGGAATCTGAGGGGTTTCAATAGCCCCTCAAAATAGTTTGAGGTCAAAAACTATGTTCTGGAAAATAAATTAGACATTTTGCTCCTACAGGAGGTCAAGATGACTAAGGAAAACTTTAAGAAGATTGCTGATTACATATGGCCTAAGGCCGAGTTTTGTATTAGTCCCGCTATTGGGGCTTCTGGCGGGATTGTTACAATGTGGAACAGTGCGAAAATTTAGGGTTCCTTTGTGGCTTCTGGCAAGCATTTCCTGGTTATCAACTTCTCCTTGCCCTCTTCCAACTGGTATTTAATCAATATTTATGCTCCTAATACTAGAGTTTAGAGACAATCTTTATGGACTGATTTGAGTAGTACCCTGACTAAGTCCCCGCGCTCCAAATGGATGTTGGCTGGTGACTTCAACACTCCTTTGTATCCCTCTGAGAAATATGGTGGGAACCTTGATTACTTTGACAGCATGTTTGACTTCACCGAGTTTATTAATGTTTGGGGATTGCTTGATGTGGAGCTGCAAAATCAGATTTTTACCTGGTCCAACAGGAGACGTGGGGACCATATGATCCAGGTTAAATTAGACAGGTTCCTTATATCGAGTAACTGGGACAATCATCATAATATGCAATTGCAGGCTTTTCCCCGAACCATATCTGATCACTGCCCTATTTTCCTTCATTGACATGATCAATGTCCTCGGGGTCCTTTCCCTTTCCAATTTGAAGCTATGTGGATTAAGCATAAGGATTTTAGACAACTGGTGACCCAATGGTGGCAAATTCCTATCCAAGGTACTCCTATGTTCAGGTTAGTTAAGAAGCTTCTGCATATCAAACAGGAGGTTCGTGGATGGAATAGATTCAGTTTTGGTCATGTGTTTTGGCAGAAGAAAACCTTAGCTAGACAACTTGAGGATATTCAGCAACAGATTGCTCAAGGGGATGTTTCAGAAGATACTTCTAAGAAAGAACAAGATCTGATTTCGGATTGGAAGAATATTATGTGCCATGAAGAGGTCTTTTGGAAACAAAAATCCAGTGTTCAGTGGCTTAAGGAGGGAGATCGCAATACTACTTTTTTCATATTTCTGCCATGAAACATAGGAAGGCTAACTCCATCACAAAACTATGCTTGGACAATGGTGATGTTATCACTGAGGACAACGAGATTGGGGAACAAGCTGTGTTATTTTTTCAGAACTTGTTGACGGAACAAGCCACTGGTGTTGATAGTGACAGGGCTACTAATCAGTTTATTGACAAGATCCCCTATCTCATAACTGAGGAAGATAATTTGGAAATGCTGAGGCCTATTTCTGAGGAGGAGGTTCGTGCTGTTTTATTCTCTATGGGTCCTTTTAAAGCTCCGGGTCCAGATGGCTTCCCTCCTATCTTTTTTCAAGAATATTGGAATATTGTGGGAGCTGATCTCACTGCTGCGGTTCGTGATTTTTTCAAAACTAGTAAGATTTTAAAGTAGCTCAATAACACCTTTATTGTCCTTGTCCCTAAAAAGATGAAGCCCACCAATCTTTCTAATTTTAGACCTATTAGCTTGTGTAATACTGTCTATAAGCTTTGCACCAAAACCCTTGTCATGAGACTTCAACCTTTTCTTGATAAAATTATCTCTCCCTCTCAAAAAGGTTTTGTCCTAGGGCGTCAAATTTTGGATGTTGTGATCTCCACCCATGAAACTATTCATTCCATGGAGAAGAGCAGAATTCCTGGTATGGCCCTTAAGTTGGATATCTCTAAAGCCTATGATAGGGTCTCCTGGGATTTTCTATTTCAAGTTCTTAGAAAATTTGGGTTTAATGACAAAATTCATCTCCTCATTTGGACGGCCGTCTCTTCCACCAAATTTTCTATCTTGGTTAATGGGATTCCTAGGGGTTTCTTCTCCTCCTCGCGCAGACTCTGGCAGGGGGATCCCCTTTCTCCTTACTTGTTTATCATAATGGCTGAGGCTCTTGGGAGATACATTCAAGCTAACGTAGTCTCTAAGCATCTTGTGGGCATTAAACCTGCTTCCTCCCTTGCCCCTATGTCAGTGCAGCAATTTGTTGATGATACCCTTTTGTTTGGCATCTCTTCGGTGATTGAAGCTAGGAGATGGAAGAATATTTTAAATCTTTATGCCATCGCCTCTAGACAAAACATCAATTTCCAAAAGAGTAATGTGTACTTTTTTAATACTCCCACTACTCTCCGTCAAAAAATCATCCATATTCTGGATTGTGCTGAAGATGTTCTTCCTACTATCTATCTGGGTCTCCCCTTTACGGTTAAAGAAGTTTCTCAAAATTTCTGGAATAGCCTTTTGGAAAGAACTCAACAAAAGTTGATTGGTTGGAAGGGAAAAGTCCTCAGTAGTGCTGGTAAGTTGCAGCTTCTTCGGGCCTCCTTGCAAAGTATACCCACTTATTTCCTTTCTCTTTTCAAAATTCCTACTTCTTTTGCTGACAAGCTGGAATAGATTCAAAGAAAATTTTTATGGACAAGAGCTAAAGATAAACAACGAATGTCCTTGGTCAGTTGGGACAAAGTGTGTCTTCCTAAATCCCATGGAGGTCTCAATATTCAAACCATACGTAATATGAATAAAGCCCTGCTCTCTAAAATCAATTGGAACCTGATTCATCATAATAAAGATTGGGGAGAAATCATGCAAGCCAAATATTTGCATGTCACTGACTGGTCTAACTTCCTCCAGCAAGAAGGTCTTCCTAAGGGATCGGTTATCTAGAACAAAATGTTGAAATCTAGAAGTCTGCTCATGCAAGGGATCAGATGGAAATTGGGTAGTGGTATGGGTATCAAGTTTTGGACTGATATTTGGATAAAAGATAAGGCTCTCATCTCTCAGAGGGATCTGAGTGACATTGCTAGCATTGCTACTCAGTTTTTTGGCGATAAGGTCAGTGATTACATGTCAAACAACAATGGTCATAGGAGCTAGAGAAATTTGTTGGATTGTTGTTCTCATCACCCTGATCTTGCCTCTAAAGCCCAGATGGTTCAAAAGTTGATTCAGGAAGTTAGAATTCCTCTCTTCCCTCGTGAAGATGAGCAATTTTGGTGGCTGGATAAGAATGGTCAATTCTCTGTTAAGTCTGCCTATCACCTATTGGTCCCTAAGGTTCATAGAAAGGAGATATGGAGAAAAGTGTGGAACCACAAACTGGTCCCAAAAATTAACATGTTCTAGTTGGCCTCTGTTCATAACAAAATTCTGACCCAAGATAATTTGTAGAAGAGAGGTTTTACATTGGTCAACAGATGCTGTCTGTGCTGTGAAAAGAAGGAAACGGTTTCTCATTTATTCTTCCACTGTGACTTTGCTAGGGACATCTGGAACCTAATCCTCAGCAATTTTGGTATTCAGTGGGCTTGCAATTCTGATATCCAGGAAGTTATTAACAGTTGGTATACTCCCTTTTCCCATCCCTGGCTTGTTGAGTTATGGAATCAAACTCTGCCGTGCTTGAGCTAGACTTTGTGGAAAGAGCACAACCATCGAATTTTTAGGGATACTACTAGAGATGCCTCCCAGGTCTCTCATACTTTCATTAAGACTCTCCTGGAGAGTGTCACTATGGCTCATATCTATACCACGGAGAAACCTCTAACCTAGGAGGAAGAACAAATTGCAGTGAACTGGAAGATTCACAATCATATTCCTGCTTATAACAATACCAAATTATTGCAGAGGCTTAACACTAGATGGAAGCCTCTGATTTCTAACTGGATGAAGCTCAACTTTGATGGGGCTTCTAAACTAGATGGTGCAGCTAGTGGGGGAGGGATCATCCATGATGATAAAGGGTGGATGTTTGTTGTCTATGCTGGAGGGGGCTGTCACAGCAATAACTATGCTGAGGCTATGGCTCTTCTTTGGGGGATTAAATTGGCCATATCCCTTGGTATTAGGAATTTGGATATCCAGGGAGATTCTAAAATGGTCATTGATGTAGTTACTAATGTGTCAAATGTTGGCATTCAGTTGAAAGACATTATTGGGGATATACAGCGTCTCTTGCAGAGGATTACTAATGTGCATATCTCACATATTTACCGTGAGGGCAATGGAGTTGCAGACGCCTGTGCTAAACTTGGTCAATGATATTCAAATTGGAGGGTTTGGCGCCAATTTGATTATCTTCCTTTAAATCTTAAGACTCATTCTTAAAGATGTGGCCGGGTCTTGATGAGTCAGATGTGTTCAAAAGACAGCTCATACTGTTAGTTCCTTAGGAGGGGGCTGACGTGTCTTTTGAAGTACGAGTCCTCTCATACTTTCTCTACTGTCAACTCCGCTCCATTCTCTCATAAGGTGAGTGGATGGTCGGATCATCATGGCCTGTGCTGGGTAATTATGGTTAAGCATGGGATTGGCATTTGCAAGGCTTCCCATATTTATGAGATTGTGTGCGATGTTATTACCTACATTATTAGCCTCGTTCATGTTAGTAATTCTCCTATAAAGACGACGGAGGAAACTTGGGGTTTCTATGGCATGCGTTGTAATTCCACCATGGGAGGAGATAGAATTAGAACTGAACCCATCTCGTGCTATGAATTTAAGGACAATTTGGTGGTGTGGCATTACTGCAAAGAGGGTGGGATTAGCCCCTATTTGGAGAGGCTTAATGGGTACAATGAAGCTATTTCTAAATAATTTGCGTGGTCTTGGCAGAACAGATGGGTTTCAGTGGGTGGAATTAGCTTTGAAGTTTCTAAACGCGTTATCGCTATGGCCACTGGTATGACTACTCAGGGCTTGAAGCTGCAGAGGAAAACTAAAATTGTGAACCTCTCTAGTCAGAAGCTCTTCCTCGGTGATGGCAAAGAATTAGTCCCTTACCAGGGTGGTTTTGACAGAGCCAAGCTATCGGAGCCATGGGACGCTATGTGTTTTATTCTCATGAAGTATATCACCCTGGAGGGGCGCTTCACCAGGTTTTATAACTACCATCTCCCCCTTTTAAATCATTTCTATTGCAATGCTAAAATTAGTTTTCCGTTTTATCTGCTCTCTTCCCTGGAGCATTCCATCCTTAGGGTTAGGGCAAAACTGGCTAAAAACACTGCTAAGAAGCCTATCCCTCTTCACCAGGGCCTTATCTCTGTCTGTATAATCACCATCTTGCCCTCGAACCCTCTAAGTCCATTCCAACTAATAGTGGGGAAGGGGAGCCCTCCTCTAACCCTAAGGATATTCCTAATGTTGATGAACCCGGGCCCTCCCCTGTTCCTATCAAGACTAAAGATGTTTCCTTTTGCACTCCTGCGAAAATTCCTGTTGATACTCTGGGCCCTACTGCCATTATGAAGGATAAAAAGCGGAAGATTGCTGGTGAAATAAGCACTGGGAAGGCAGTGGTTGGGACCCTTAAAACTCTTGGTAGGACCCTGGTGGGTTAGAGAAGTGATTCTTCTATGAAGGTTTGTAGGGAGGCGCTTTCCTCTGGAGTTTGGTGGTCAGGGTGTATTGCTGGCAAACCGGTTCTTCCAGCAAAGCTCATTGACTATTCTAAGAGCGGTTTGGATGAATCCACCCAGAGGGAGGATGACAGGGATATGGAGATTCAGGACATATCTGGTGATGATGAAGACAAACAAGAGACTCATGATACGGGGGCTACCACTAAAGATGTTGCGGACTCTGCTGGAAATGCTGACAAAGTGGGGGAAATGTTCGTGGAAGAGCCTAAGGATGCTAGCAAGACTGATGATGGTCTGGGGGCGGAACTTCTACGCATTCACATTGCGAAGCTAGAATAGAATCTCTCCATTGTGCTCAGGACCTCTATTCTCCTCAACCTCTCTGTGCTGAAGAATCTGGGGGTTCATGTGAATGCTGACAATGACAATCTGGCTAAAAAAGTGGATGATATTATTAAATCTATGGTCTAGAAAGGAGAGATGTTGCCTCCTTAGTTTTTGTTGTTATACTGCTAATACTCTGTTACTCTATTTTTATGACATTAGTTTTTAGCGGCTGGTTTTGTTGGTTATGCTGGAAATCTGTAATTGATGTATTTGTTGTTTCTGGTTTAAGGCACTGTTGATGCTTCCTGCCTTCGGGCCTCTCTATTTTTTGTAAGGGTTTGGCCCCTTGTTTAGCCGCCTTATATTATCAAAAACAACTGTTTCTTGAATCTTTGACATCCAACAAACAGGTCCTCTTGCAAGAGTAAAGACATAACCTGATGTAGATCTCCTTTTGTCCAAATCACTTGCAAAATCTGAATCAACATAACCACATTAAATTGAACCACTACAACCGCCAAAGGTGATACAATAAACACTTGTACCTCTAAGATACTGAATCTTTCCATTTCACTGTTGCCCAATGATATTTACCTAGATTTTCCATGTATCTACTGACAACACCAACTGCATGTGAAATATCTAGTCTTGTACATACCATTGCATACATTAAACTTCCTATTGTATTAATCCTTTTCTTCTTTATTAGTAGGACATAAACTTGAAGAAATCTTAAAATGAGAAGCTAAAGGGATATTTACTAGTTTCACATTCTTCATACCAAATCTCATGAGGATCTTCTCCACATACTTCTTCTGTGATAACCAAAGCTTACCATGTTTCTTGTCTCTATGTATCTCCATGCCAAAAATTTGTTTTTCTACTCCTAGATCCTTCATATCAAACATCTTAGCCATCTGAACCTTAACATGTTGATCTCAACTATGCTTTTGCTTGCTGCAAGCATATCATCAACACATAATATCAAGATAATGAATAAATCATTTTCCAAACTTTTAAAGTAAACACAATGGTCATACTCACTCGTAAAATTTTGGCTCACCATGAAGGAATCAAACTTCTTGTACTATTGCCTAAGAGACTGTTTTAGGCCATACAATGACTTTTTGAGTTTGCAAACAAATTTCCTATTGTGATTTTGAACAACCCTTCTGGTTGTTCCATATATATCTCCTCATCCAAATCTCCATGTAAAAACGTTGTTTTAACATCTAATTGCTCCAACTCAAGATCAAGTAAATCAACAAGTGCTAAAACAACCCGAATAGAAACTAGGTTAACAACTGGTGAAAAGATTTTATGAAAATTAATACCTTCCTTTTGAGAATACCCTTTTGCTACCAGTCTTGCTTTGTACCTTTCAACTTTATCATCAAAACCCTTCTTCAATTTAAAGCTGACTCATTTGCAACCAACAACTTTCGTACCCTTTGGAAGTTCTATCAGGTCCCATGTTTTATTCTTCTCCAAGGCATCCATTTCTTCTTTCATTGCTATTTTTCATTTAGCATTTTCAACACCATCTATTGCTTCCTAATAACAACTAGGTTCCCCATCATTAGAAATCAAAGAAATAGATGAAATATAATCGTCATACCTTTTAGGTGGATTTTTGACCCGTGTAGACCTCCTTAGATCTAGTTGTGAAATTTCCACATTTTCCTATAGATTTTCTGCATCCTCATCTTCTTCTTTGGAAGCTTTTTCTTGCTCCCTATTTTCTATAGATGGATGAGTTTCCAATTGAACTTGTTGATGTTGAAGTACTTGTTCATGTTTCAAATCAACTTCTACAATATTTGATTTGATGAGAGAAGATTCATCAAAAATTACATCTCTGCTAATAATGACTTTATGGGTAGTAGGATCCCACAACCTCTATCCCTTAATTCCATCACCATAACTAACAAAGATATATTTCTTGGACTTGGGATCTAATTTAGAATGCTGATCTTTTGAAATAAGAGCATATGCATCACAACCAAAAAATTTAGATTTGAATAATCACAAGAATGACCTGTCCATACCTCTTCAGGAATCTTACAATCTATTGCAACTGATGGTGACTGATTTACCAAATAACAAGCTATAGAGAATGCTCCTTCCCGCAATTCTTGCTACAAAATTGAATTATTGATCATGTTCCTTTCTCTCTTTAGAAGAGTCCTATTCATGCACTCAGCAACACCATTTTGTTGAGGAGTGTGAACAGTGGTTTTATGCCTTTCAATCCCAGCTTCCTTACAATAATTTTTGAATTCCAAAGATGTGAACTCACCTCCATTATTTGTTCTTAAGCACTTGATTGATCTACCAATTTTCTTTTCTACCAAAACTCTAAACTACTTAAACACACTAAACACATCAGCTTTTCTTTTAAGAATATAGACCCACACCTTTCTAGAGTAATCATCTATAAATGTCACAAAATATGATGATCCTACAAAAGAAATTGTAGGGGATGGTCCTCAAACATCAAAATGAATATAATCTAGAATACCCTTACTTGTATGGCTACCTGTTTTAAACTTCTATCTAGATTGCTTCCCATAAACACAATGCTTGCAGAAATTCAAATTTAGAGATTTTAAATTTGGGAGTAACTTATGGTTTAACAGTACCTTCAACCCTTTCTCGCTCATATGACCCAACCGGGTAAGTGCAAAAAGATGGGGGGCCAAAAAGTGGCCAAATTAATTTTAAAAAAAATTAAGTCATAACGCGAGCGCGTTATAACGCGCTTGCATTATGGCTTGGTAATGATGAGCTTAAGGCTCATCAAAACCAAGCCATAACACAAGTGCATTATAATGAGAGTGCGTTATAATGCGAGCGCATTATAACGCACTCATGTTATGACTTGCTATTAAAAAAAAAGGTTTCTAATGTCATTTCATTTCTTTCTTCTCCTCTATGCCCACGGCCTGCAAACCCTAGAAAGTGCGCTCACATTTTGTAAAACTCCATTCAACACAAAAACCTTACCGATTCATCACCAAAATGCTGCCACGACGTCAAGTACGCTGAGTTATATTTGTTTTTTTGTTTGAATTTATTTCTAAATAGGTAGGTTTTAGTTGATTTTTTATATATATTTCGTTAATTGTCAGGAAATGTTAATGCACCTCCTCCTCCTCCTCAAAATCCACAAAATCCTAAGGAGGAAATACTTGTAGAGCAACAACCTCCTCCATCCATTCCTCGACATGCCCCTGGAACACAAGAAAATATAATGGGGCAAATTGAAAACAACAAAAAAGAAATTGAAGATATAATTGCAAGGTTGAAAGATCCTTCCACTTCAACCTTGCATAGGTCCACGCTTGCTAAATCTCTTGAATCTATGTTATCAAATGTAGATTTAATTAGCAAGCAAATAACTAGTTGGACAGATAAGAGGAGAGAGTTTAGAGATTATTATGCAAACAAGTTGTCATACCAAGATGTGAAAAAATTACAAATCACAAAATTAAACTTGTGTTCTATTTTCACAAACCCACAAACAAATCAGCCTCCACCCATTACATGCAAGAGGTTTCCTATCCATTGGTGCAACAACCAAGCGATAAGGGACTATTTTGGGTAGAGGTGGTGGATGGTTTTTGACCATCCTCCATGTAATAATAATGAGGTCCCACAATACTTTTTGAGGAAACTCTACTGTGAGTTTGTCCTCAATAAAGTGCCAAACTATTTTGATATGCGGGACTTCTAGGGTAGAGGTGGGGGGTCAGCACAAGATAGACCAGGGGCATGTCTAGACCCACAGCAGGTAGTGAGACGAGTAATCAGCAGACCAGCCCATGAGCATGTTTCTATCCCTTCCATTGGGAAGGAGAGTGTTGAGGTTGATACACTTTAGTCCATTAGTACCTGGACCCAGAGCATCATAGAGCATGCCGATCCTGCAACACAGAGTGGGTTGGGAGATAGTGTGAGGAGTAGGGTCCCACCCTATACTTGTCAAACTTGTAGGTTAGCCTATGGTTATGACCCCATGGATAGTCAAGACGCAGGTGCACATGCTACATCTGCAGCTGAGTAGGTGGTGATGACAGATACACTCCTACGTGAGACTTTCGGCCTTGATACTCAGGTAAATATTAGCAAGTTTATTGAATTTAATTTATTAAATTTCATTTTTGAAATGCAAGATTAACTAATTTAAATTGATGATTTTAATAAAATTTTAGGGTCATAGCGTCGATGCAGTTTTTAGTGGTTCTCCACCTGCATTTTACACTAGATCATCTACTGTCGAGGTATGTAACTAGTAAACAATTATAAATATTACATGTGAATAGCATCATTATATGAATGGTATTCTAATATCTGATTTTGGATGTTGAATAGGTTAATACTGTAGATTTCACGGCAACACCTGCCAGTGGTGGTGGACTTCAAAGCTTTACGGAAGTAATAAAATAAATAGTTTAATGAATGAATTGTACTTACTAGATTTTTGTATGTGACTTGTGTACTTTATTGTGTGTACTTCCATGTTTAGATGAACGTGTGTGTATGTTAGGAGCCATGATTTGCATCACTATTATAGTTTTCGTAATTGAATAATGTTGTTTTATTTCCAGATGATGCAGGCTGCGGAGACACCTCCCCATGTTCATAGGGCAATGAAGTAGGGTGTGGCCTCTACGATTCATAGCTCCATGGCATTGACAAAGGTATGAGGTAGATTAGTAAATTTCAATTTACATTCATTGTTATAGTTGTCTAATTTTGAAAAATCAAAAGATTATTGATTTGAAGTTTGATTTCTATCTAGATGGTTTCTATAGGACATGACATCACCACAGCCTATTCCTGTTATTGAGGCAAGTGAGGAGACAGATTATATGTTAGCGGTAAGCGATTATTTTGTTAAATGTTTCATTTTTTATAACATGTAATTTCTATAAATTAATGTCTATACTTTTTATTGTAATAGGTAAAGATGTAGGAAGAACTAAATAGGAGCAGCCCTTGGGTTCATAGTAGACCACCCACATGCATGTCTCCATCCCCTAGAAGATCAAAGGCTACCCATGATCTATTCTCTTCACTAGCCAGAGGGGAATGACTTTTTATTGTGTTCCTTTGTTGTATGCCTATATGGCATTTGTGGACATATATTTTGTATTGTATATAGTTGACATTGTATGCCTATATGGCATTCTTGTAAGCATATATGGCTATTTTGTATATATGTTATACTTATATTGACAGATATTGATGTATGCCTATATGGACATTTTGTTAATACAAATCTTTTTTATTGATGGCGTCCATACTTGCATTATAAATCTACATTTGAATGGATATTTGTAGATGGCTACTTCAAATATTTAAAGTCCAATTGTATTACATATGATGTTTATTGATCCAATAAGCTAGCTATTGTTATTCAAGTATTAGCTAAACCTCATTTTGTAACTAAAAGATAAAAGTTGTATTTAAAAAAAAATGAATCATCATGTTGAACAAAAAATATTAATATTCTTTATGAGTAGCATAGAATGTCAACTATATGCAATACAAAAAAATGAATCATCATGTTATTCTTTATGTTTGAGATCCTAAAAATGACTAAGTCTGGTAGCCTGATATCCTAAAACACTAGGATGAATATCCAAGTCATTAGGATGATTGCGCCTTGAGAAAAAGTCATTAAGATGAGCGCCTAAAGGAGACTTTCTTAAATATTCAAACATTGAGCAACAAGCATGAAGGGTTAAGGCACACTTTGCAACTCATAAAGCCTCAAAAGGGTGCCCAACTTAGAGAGAGCATTCATTTAAGACAAGGTGCCCATTGACACCGGTTCCACCATAAAAGTGTGCCTAAGGTGGAAGGAGAACAAGCCTCTAGTAAGTGAAGTGCACCTATTGTCTAAACCACTTCATTATGGCACCCTAGCATGAGGAGGAGTATATAAGTCAATAGGAAATGGCGCCTATAATGCAAATGAAGGACTAAGTGGCATTTTCAATAAGCATCAATTTACCTTGAGCTTTCAATAAATACATCAAATTGAGCCCCATAAGCCTCGGTGCCCTTTGCCTGCACAAGAACCTTGTATCGATGTCAAGAGTTGGTCGTATCAGCGTATCAGTAGACCTTGGTTAGGCTTCGCTGATAGTGGTTTGTCTTGCCGACGAGTGTGGTTTGAAGTCAAAGACATCAGTGTATTGGAATATAATCCCATCTGCGCATCAGAAGAGCAATTGAGAGATTCGCTGATGAAGGGGGTCACACCGACAGTCGAAATCCATTGGTGTATCGGCCCAACGAGATTAGAGTTCACAGATGTTTGGAGTCTCATCGACGGGTGTGGTCTGAAGGTTGTCATTTGTGAGATCAATGTGTCGGCAGAAGAGTTTTTGAGTGTGTTGATGGTATTAAGTCCTACCGATAGGCAAGGGACTTAGAGTCTCGTATCAGAGTGACAAAGACATCGGTGTGAAAGGATATAAAGTCACCGATAGTGGTCTGTCTGATTGATAAGAGTCAATGATGGGATGTTTGTCAGAAGTGAAATCAAACAGAGTCATGGTGGCATCAGCCTATCGGCCGATGAAATTTTAAGCTCGCCGATGGTATGTTGTCTCACCAATAGTGAGTTTGAAGGTTCAAAAGTTGATAATTCTATGCTTCCACTGTGTGCTCTGCATCAAACACTCATCCCTACTACAGTCTAGCATTCTCTAGTTGTGTTCTCCCTATTGTTTTTGTGAATGCCTCTGAAAGTAATGTTGAGTTACTTGTGATGTCCTTATTGACTGGTGTTGTTTTGGATGCATGTGTAGTCCTTGTTCATTATAGTCTATTGTCTACCTGACTGTTTGTTGTAACTTATTGAACCACTATGATTTTGAATATTTAGATTTAGAGGGCATTAGACACCAAAACTTCTTGACCTTTAACAACCCAACCTAGAATCAATAGATTTTTGTCTATCCCAAATATTCTAGTCAACACAAAGCATGTTGATTCTCATTCAATCCAAAGTTCATTAACAGGATTATCTTATCATAATATTTAGGGAAATGACCACCTAGATGGACAATGATGTGATCTATCTATAAAGAAACTTGCAAGAAGTATAGGAGGCATGAGAATCCCTCCATGTTGTTTATCAAGTTGAATGATCTATGACACATCATGTATCATTAGAAAATATTCTCGAAGAGAAAGCAAGTGAAAATACTCAAAACAACCCATAACAAGGTGGAGAAGTTTAAAGGATGGAGATTGCAACACTTTCCAACCTCATAGCCACACTAGTCCAATGGATCAGGATAATACTATCAAGCATCCACATAATAGTAGATAATCTTATCAAAAGTCACAGAGAAATTTCTAAGGACCAAAGTGTTATCCCTATGACTTGACACATACTGCTTGTTTCATAAAGCAAAGGCACATGATATAAATATTGTTGTTATATGGAGCCTAATCAGACTTAGAGGTTAAATTTACCAAACTTTTATCAGCGTGGTTTCTCCCCAAATATTTTCCTACTAGTTTTGGTGCCTTGAAGTCTAAGTGCATGAAAATTGAAGTCTAAGTGTTTTTCTTCAGGATCTAGGTGCCAGTTGAAGGTTGTAGTTGCCAAGAAGAGTGCCTAGCAAGAGGAAGTCTTTTGGAGTCTCCAAAACACATCAAACACTTGACTAACAACAAGATAACTGTTATCACCCAGTTTTGCACCCTTGCATGAAGCTGTTAAAGCTCTGCAAACTGGAATAACATGGGATTGATCTCTAAGTGTGGGACTTTGCTAAATGAGATCAAACCTATGTTATTCCAGTTTGTAGAGCTTTAACAGCTTCATGCAAGGGTGCAAAACTAGGTGATAACAACTTTGGCACACCTTATACATTTCCTCACCCATGCATGGGCATCCTTAAATAGGCTGGGCCAGTAATATTCGGCTCGCATTATCTTCTAGGCAGTAGTCTTTGGGGCAAAATGACCCCCTGTTGTTCCATCATGAAATTCATGTAGTACCTTATCAGTCTGATCTTCAGCAATGCATCTCAGCAATACACCATTAAAATCTTTCCTGAAAAGAGTGTCATTAATCAAAATGTATGGAACGGACTGCAGTCTATAATATCTTCTCCTAGTTTTATCCAGTCCTACCAGACATTTGCTAGTTTGTAAAAATTAAGTCATATCAGTAACCCAACTTGTGCCCACTGTCTCTGAATTATCTTGAGGTGCATCCTCAATGGTCAAAAACATCTCATCTCCCTTGTTGGAACTGGTAGCAAGCTGTTCGCTGAGTCCCCTACCTCTGACAAGCTTGGTTACCTGGATATCCATGTCATATTCCATGACCTTGGTGATCCAGCAGGCTCTTTTCTCATTTATATCTTTGCTCAACAGGAACTCCTTCACGCTGGCATGAGCCACCATCAAATGTATCTTGTTATTAGAAACAAGATGCCAAAATTTCTTGAGGCTCCTTATCACTGCAAGGACATGCTTCTCAACAAAGCTATATCTCTACTCATATTCTTCTAGCCCCTGACTGAAAAAAGCAATTGGCTACTCAAAGCCGCCACTTTGCTGTTGTACCAAAATCACAGAGATTGTATCTAGGCCTCCATAAGCATATAGGATAAACTCTTTGAAAAAGTTAGGGTTTACCAGAGTTGGCATAGCTGACAATGCTTCTTTTATAGACTCAAAGCTTAACCTAGCCTCCTTCGTCCAGCTGAAAATTGTATTCTTCTTCAACATGGCTATCAAGGGTTTCAAATGGTTCACAATATCAGGGATGAATCTTCACAAAAAATTAATTCTGCCAATAAAACTTTGCAATCCCTTCTTATGGATAGGTAAAGGCAGCTCCAGAATGGCTCTTACCCTTTCAGCATCAATGGTAATGCCTTCCTTTGAAACGACATGTCCTAACAGCTTGCCCTCATGGATAGCAAAAATGCATTTGTTTGGATTAAGGGATATCCCAAACTCTTGGCATCTCAAAAAAACTTGCCTTAACTGGGATAAATGCTCAGATGCATTCTTGGAAAAAATTGTTATATCATCTAAGTACACTAGCACCAGTTTGTATAGCAAACCCTTGAACGCCATATCCATGGCTCTTTGAAAAGTTGAGCTAGCATTAGAGAGACTGAAAGGCATCCTTCTGTAGGCCATGGTGCCCCACTTGGTGGTGAAAGTAGTCTTGAATTGATCTTCCTCCTTGACTAACACCAGATTGTAACCAGAAAATCCATCAAGCAAGGAAAACCTTTCTGAGCCAGCTACCACCTGCAGAATTTGCTCCATTGACGGAAGTGGGTAGTGGTCTTTTAGGGAGGCTCTGTTTAGGTCCCTGAAATCAACACATAGCCTGATTTCTCCATTCTTCTTCCTCACAGGAACAAGGTTTGAGACCCAAGAAGTATGCTTGATGGGAAAAATAATATTTCCCTTGATTAGCTTAGTCAATTCTTTAATCATCAAGGGCTCTAGCTTTGGATTTAGGGGTCTCTGCCTTTGCCTTATAGGCTTTGTACTTGGTTCCAACTCTATGGTATGGAGGGCAATATGAGGATCAAATCCTTTCAGGTCTGAATAATCCCAGGCAAATACCTCCTTAAATTCCAAACAAAGAGCAATAAAAGCTCTCCTGTCCTCAGCTGAACAGATTTTACCTATTTTGAGGAGTTTTCCCTTAAAAATTTCTAACTCCTCATAGTGTTCCTCTTTTATTTGCATACCGGTCTTAGTCTTCTTCATCTGATCATTGGTGCCAAAAATAGACTCCAAAGTTACCAACCCCTTAGGCAACTTGTTTGTTTTCAACTGAATAATCTGATCATTGCCATACTGTTGTTTGAGTTTATCCTGATTTATCATAGAAAATTCATCTTCTTCCAATAAGAAATGCAGGATTTGTTCATCACTTTCAAAAACTTGCCAGTGAATATTAGGGATAGAAGTCTATCCACTATCTTTACATGAGGCTACATCTTTTCCTTTCAAATGTCACTAGGGATGTCAAACTGTGCCCCAACTGTAGCTAACCTATCAGCATGGGAGTTCTAATTTCTTGGAATGGAAATCAGATTGAAAGCATCAAATTCTTCAATCATGTCCCACACCCTATGTTTGTAGCATTTCAAGGCATCATTTTTGGTAAGATGCAGTCCTCTTACCTGATTTACAATTAGTTCACTATCCCCAGATACTTGCAAATAGCCAATTTTCTTCTTTCTTGCCCATTGCAATCCCTGGATTAGACCCTCATACTCAGCAGTGTTATTGGTGCATGAAAAGGCAAAATAGAAAGTAGCATAATATTTCTCACCCTGGGGAGACACAAGCATTGCACCACCACCGGATCCACTTCTACTCCTTGAGCCATCAAAGTACATTTTCCATACTTCTCCTTGTTGTTCTTGTGAGAGGGAAATGTGGATTAATCTATTAAGAATAATAAACCCAATACATCTATGAAATCTGAAGGAGAAAAGCAGATTAAATAAACAAGCAATGATACTTACAACCGCTTTCACCTTGCGTTTTCCATAGTTTGCCTATCTGTTCTTGATCTTGATAATGAAGCCCTCAGAAGCGTATGCTCCCTTGCTTGTTGAAGATAACAAGGACAAAATGGCTATGATACTTTACTTGTATTTGAAGATGAGCTTCAAACACAAATGTGTGATGGATGATATGAAGTGCTTATGAAGATGGGGGTGCCAAAGGTACACTTGTGTTTCTACAGCATAAGTTTGCTTAAACGATGGATATCAAATGAAGAAGAAGAGGGTTGCATTTATAGAAATATGTGAGAGCATATCAACGGTTGAGAAGAAATACAAAGATCAAAGGTTGAGAATGGTTGAGGAATGAGTAACGAATGGAAAGAGGACAAGTGTCCAAGCTCCATCATGCAACAGGGGAGTTAACAAAATTGATTAAATAGTTAACAGAATGAACTAATCAGTTAAGTGAATTGATTGGGGAGTTGCCTGAATTGATTGATCAGTTAATAGAATGAACCAATCAGTTAAGTGAATTGATTGGGGAGTTGACTGAATTGATTGATCAGTGAACTCGAATGATTAATTAGTTAACATATTTGATTGATGAGTTAACTGATTTTGACTAGAGGATAATAGGACATGTGGGTGAGGGAATATTAGCTAATTAAATATTTAAAATATTTAATTACATGTGCAACATGGTGAGGTGGAAAAGGTGAGGTGGAAAGATGAGGTGGATTTATGAAATTAGGACTTCGGATAGAGTAATTTGGGAATTAATTAAATAATGTAGGATTATTTAATTATGTGAGACATTAGAGGAATTTAGGGAATTTAATTAAATAAAATAATTTTATTTAATTATGGGATAATGAACCAATCAAATAAACTTAGAATATTTATTTAATTGATAGAAGAAAATAAGAATTAAGATAAATATAAAATATTTATTTAATTCAAGATGAGCTAATTTTAGGTGTATACATTTTGCCCCTCTTTGAAGCAATGTGTCTTATCATGTTGTTTCAAAGAATAAGAATTTTTATGACAATGATACATGCCCCAGTTTGCCCTTGGTACAAGTTTGATGACAGGATGCCCCCTCAGGAGATTGGACGAGGAGACTGCAGAAGGCATGAGACAGACAATCTCACGATGAAGAAGGTTAGATGTGAAGAAAAATAGGTGAAGAAAGAGCCAAATGATATGTGAGGCAAGATGGAGTGATAACACACACAAGCAAGCAAGAAAGTATGCACAAATGATACAACAACAAACAAGGTATTGCCCCTTGTCGAGCGGTAAAACAAGGATATAGATCGATGATGTCTGGTTCTAGGAATGAAACATGTCATATAAGACTCTGGGTCTGGTTTTGACAATGCAACATCCTGTCTAAGACATTTGATATGATAACCAAATATGACAGTGTTGTCATGGCGGGGAACGATATATCCCTAGAGCAACACGAAGGATAGTTATGATTGATTGATATGGTTTACGACAAGATTAAGATCAAGATTGTTGATTGTGAATGGATAATTTGACAAGATTGGCTTGACTCGATTGGTATGGATTGAGGATAAATTTGTAGTTTGATCACTGCTTGGATTGACAACTAGAACTATTGACGAGAGATATGAAGACAGATAGAAATTTGATCGATAGAAGAATGACTCAATAGAAGAAATCACCAGCCGTTATTTGTAAACATTGATTTTCTGCATAGAATTTTATTGCATGAGATATGGATATGGATATGAGATGTAATTAGATACATTATGGATATGGATATGGAATGGATGTGGATTGTCATCTTGATTTTGCAAGTCTTTTGCTTTCATCATTGGGCACTTTTTGGTATTTTCACTTTTTTGAAGTGTTGTAAGGGAATACAAGCATCTAGGTATAAGTAGACCGAGATGACCTAAGTATTCCTTACATGGATTTTGCTATAGCAAGTTGATACAAGCATCTAGTCAAACTTGAATCTAGATGACCTGAGTACTTCTTGCATTTCAACAGACAAGGATTGCCCTTTTTCATGATTCAGACCTCCATAGTCCTCGATGATCTTTTGCTAATCATGTCATTAGACAGAAATTCGTCACATTAATAAAGTTTAATCCACAAGTAGCAAACAAAGAAAATGATTATGCCCCCATCATAGCATCTCTAGCTTTTGGCATCCTTGAGTAGCATAGGAAGACATAATGGCAAAAATCTGAGACTTTGTAAATTAACCTGTTCACAAAACATTCTTGCATTAGGTGTGTCTTTTGCCATAATTGATATAGAATCTGCTCGAGTGTTTCAGTATGGTGTTCTGCTTTGGACAGGTTGATGTCTTTGTGCCAAGAACTTGGCTTTTGGGAAGCTTGTTTTGGCTGCGCTTGTTTGTCTAGTGAGAGTATCACAATCCTTTATTGGTATCCTCTTAGAAAATGCGGCATTCAAGAATCCAAATCCATAACCAGGTCAAGGAGTTGCCCCCAGTTTAGACAAGGATCAACTTATTATGGGCGATGGGATGAACAAATATGGAAAGACAGACCCTAAGGGACTGACCTAGTGCCTTGGGGGCTAATTGCTAAATGGCCTTGCCTACGTGATGACACAGAGGCAATGTAGTTTGGGGTGAACCCTGATAGACCTAAGACCTAGGTGATAGGAAGTGGTGCAGACTCAGAGAGATAGACGAACTAGATATGGGATAGGTGGGATAGTGGAGCCTCGGGGGCACATTAAGAATGGCCTTGCCTACGTGATAACTCAGAGGCAACGTAATTGGACAACGGTTGAAAGGACTAGTTCAAGATGAACAATACGATGGACATAAGAGATATGAAGTCAGAATGGATGGAGGAAGTGGTTTGTCGCAGATAGCGCTTGTTTACCAGATTTTCACCACTGCTTTTATTTGCACGAAAGCTAAAAGTACACATGACACCTGTTTGCCAAGTTTTCACCATGGTGCCTATCCTAGGTGCCTATTTGCTAGGTTTTCACCGTAGGATGATTTTTTTTTGTTATTTTTCTATTTTCTTGACTTTTTTGTTCTATTTTTTATCACTTTTTCAATTTTTTTTAGATTTTTTTAGGACTCCCTTACATTGGGGTTTTCAGGTATAGAACATGCGAAGATGCATGTTGTTGATAAGATCATCAAACAGTTCACCTTCAGATGTAGCCAATTGATATGCCCCTGATCCATAAACTACAATGACGACATAGGGCCCTAACCAGTTGGGTTTGAATTTTCCTTTCTTTTCTCTGTCTTGCTGATTTCTGGGATTTGCTCTTAGAACTAGATCACCAACCTAGAAGACCTGGTGCTTTACCCTATGATTGTAACTTCTGGACATGTGCTGCTAATATGCTTTTAGATGGTTAAAGGCCTGTTGCCTTCTCTCTTCGAGCAGCTTTAGCTCTTGGAGTCTTGTTACTCTGTATTCTTCATCTGATATGAGGCCTTTTAATGAAACTCGCAGGGATGGGATCTTGACTTCAATGGGCAAGATAGCTTTAGATCCATAGACTAGGGAGTATGGTGTTGCACCTGTGGGTGTGCGGATGCTTGTGCGGTAGGCCCATAGCATGGGATTTAGTTGGACATGCCAATCACGGCCAACATCATTGACAGTCTTCTTTAGGATTTTCAGAATGGTTTTATTCAATGCCTCAGCTTGGCCATTACCTTGTGGGTAATATGGAGTTGAAAAGCGGTGCTGGATATGGAATTTATCGCATAGTTCCCTGACATCTTGATTTTTGAAGGGTCGTCCATTATCCGTGATAATGGATGAAGGGACATCATAGAAACAAATGATATAGTTCAGGAAAAATGAGGCAAACTGCTATCCTGTGATATTGGCTAAGGGTACAGCTTCAATCCACTTTGTGAAGTACTCTGTGGCAATGATTATGAATTTATGGCCGCTAGATGAGGGAGGATGGATCTTGCCCACTAAGTCAAGTCCCCACTGACAAAAAGGCCAAGGAGTTGTTAATGGCTGCAGCTCCTGTGCTGGTGCATGTATCAGATTCCCATGGACTTGGCACTTCTTGCACTTTTTCACAAAATGATAGGAATCTTGTTCCATAGTTGGCCAATAGTACCCCATGCGTATGAGTTTCTTGGCTAGGGTAGGGCCACTAGAGTGAGTCCTACATATACCATTGTGTATTTTGCTTAGGGCGGTTTGATATTCCTCACTATCGAGACACCTAAGGAGAGTACCATCGAGACCTTGGTGATATAGGGTATTGGCGATGATGGCATACCGGGATGCCTGACGGATAAAGGTTCTTTTTTGGTTACTAGAGAGATCAGGCGGGAGGGTATTCTCTTTAAGATAGGCAAATATTTTTCCGTAGAGAGGTGAATCGGCTCCAACAATGTCGCAAATGATATGGGATTTTGGGGTGTCATATGTAGGATAGGATACTAGCTCTACCAAGAACTCATAGTGTGATTGATTGTCAGAAATATCAAGGAGAGATGCGATCATTGCCATTGCATCTGTAGCTTTGTTTTTGATCCTTGGTATCTGCTCAAAAGAGATTTTGACGAAATATTCTTTGAAGTCATCTACCATCTATTTATAAGGGATCAATTTCTCATCTTTCATTTGGTAGTCATCATTTACTTGGTTGATGACCAACTGTGAGTCACCATATACCTAAAGTTATTTGATGTTCCATTCCACTGCCAGCTTGATACCAATGACCAGGGCTTCGTACTCTACCATGTTGTTAGTGCAGGGAAAGAGTAGTCTATATGATTTAGGTATAGTGTTGCCATTACATGTGATCAATAAGATACCTGCCCCCAATCCATGCTGAGTGTATGAGCCGTCAAAGTACATTTTCCAGGTTGCTGTATGGATGTGGAAGATAGATTCATCTGGAAATTCAAAGCTCAAAGGGTTTTTATCTGTGAGAGGTGCCTCTGCCAGTTGATCTGCAAGCACTTGTCCTTTTATCACTTTCTTGTCTATATATTCAATGTTGAACTCACTGAGAAGCATGACCCATTTTGATAATCTGCCAGTTAAGGTAGCTTTGTTGAGCAAGTATTTCAGTGGATCAATCTTTGCTATCAGTTTGATAGAGTGTGATAGCATGTAATGTCTCCATTTTTGTGAGGCGAAGACTACATCTAGACATACTCTTTCGATGGGTGTGTATTTCAGTTCATACCCAACAAGTGTTCGGCTGATATAATAGATTGCCTATTCTTTCCCATCATAGTTTTGTTGCGCAAGGAGGGCCCCTAGAGCTGTTGTGTAGCTGAGATATACAATAGCAGAGGTTTGCCTTGGATTGGCGATATTAATACCAATGGCTTCATAAGGTATTCTTTGAACTGTTGGAATGCCTGTTCACATGACTCTTTCTATTTGAAGGGGACATTCTTATGTAGAAGGTGAGAGAATGGGTGGCACTTGTCTGCCAGTTGAGAAATGAACCTTCTAATAGATTGCAATTTTCCTTGTAGGGATCTTAACTGAGTCAGATTCTTAGGAGGTGGCATCTCCATGATGGCTTTCACCTTAGCTGGATCAACTTCAATACCATTTGTAGACACTATGTAGCCCAGTAATTTACCTAATGTAACCCCGAACACACACTTCTTTGGATTAAGATGCACATTGAACTGTTCCAACCTGTTGAAGATCTTGTCTAATACTACTAGATGTCCTTCTCTTGTAAGTGATTTTGCCAGAATGTCGTCGATGTAGTCTTCCATTATGGTGTGCATCATGTCATGGAAGATTGTTGTCATGGCTCTCTGATATGTTGCCCCCACATTTTTCAGACCAAATGGCATAACACACCAACAGTAGGTGCCCCAAGGACATGTGAATGTAGTTTTGCGTTCGCCTTTGGGTGCAATCTTTATTTGGTTATAGCCTGAGAAACCATCCATGAGTGAAAGCATAGTGTGTCCTGTTGTGAGATCGACAATCATGTCTATGTTGGGCAAGGGGAAGTCATCTTTTGGATAGGCTTTGTTTAAGTCCTTGAAATCATTGCATATTCTGACCCTGCCATCTAGTTTAGCCACTGGTACTATATTTGAAATCCATTTAGGATAGTCTATAGGCCTAATAAAACTAACGTCTAACAACTTCTTTAGTTCCTCTTTTACCATGAGGGCTACATGTGGATGCATCTTTCTAAGTTTTTGTTTGACCGATTTAGCTCTTGGAGCTAGAGATAAATGATGCATGATAAGATTTGGATCTAGCCCTAGCATGTCGGTGTATGTCCATGCAAATTTGATTTGTTTTCTCTTGAAGAAATCTGTAAATGCTAGTTTTTCATGTTCTGTTAGAGCTTTTGCCATGTGGATCATTCTGGGCTCATCACCTGTGCTGATGTTGATTGATCCTGTTGGTTCTATCAAGATCAACAATCTCTCCTGATGTGTAAGATTGGGGAGAGGGTCAAGCCTTCCATCCTTCAGCGCCTCAGAGAGGTTTTCACTATTGGATGCATCTTTATTTTTACTATTTTGAAGATCTAACACTACCACAGAGTGGTTTTCACCATTAGATTGTTCTTTTATTTTGATATTTTTATGACTGAAAGGCTTGGCACTCTCTCCAAAATAGGCCTTCTCGTTGAGTTCAATAGCATAGCCTACTCTATGGTCTCCTGTAGGTATGTGATCTCTAAGCTCAAGGTAATTGATGATGGCTTCGTCATTTTCAAAGGTGTCTAGTTCAGGGGTGGTGCCGTTGAGGTCCCAGTCTATGAGTTGACCAAAGGGAAGGGATCATCAAGTAGGTCTGGTTCAATGGCATTGATGGTTAGGATAGAATTATTAAAGGCTCAGATAAAGTCTGCGATGGTACTCTCTATTAGTGGATCCATCAAGGGGGTGTCATTCCTTCCTCGCAATTTTCACTATTATTGCTATGCGGGTCAGATTCTAGCAGTCTATCCCTTGAACCTTGTCTCTTGTTGGCATGGGTCAGGTCGTACTCGTGGACAATGTCAATATCCTTTTCATCACAAGACATCTCAGAGAGACTATCCCATTCATACTCATTAGAGTTAGTTTCACTCCCCATTTGCATTCTCTAAATTTTCTCCACTAGATTGCTAGTAGATGCTTCTGGTTGTTTGCCTTTGTTCTTGTTGGTTCTATTATTTCTTGGTGCTCCAGTGTACCCTAGCCCTGTAGTGTCTCGGGCTATTAAGGTATGAGGTTAGATGGGTTCAGTGATGCCATCCTTTCTTGAACCAAGTGGACCATGTCCTTCATACCCCATTCTCTGTAGCATTTGAAAGCCTTGACCATATTGTTCCATGGGTATAGAGTGATGGTCATGTTGTGTTGAGGAACTACCTTCATCTTTGTATAGCCACTATAATACATCCTTTTCATCACTCTCATCTTCTAGGCTTCCCCATTTAACAAATGGACCTTTGGTGGTTCTTTTTGCTTTGGGTGTTTTCAGAATAGGTCTCCCATGGGATCTAGGAGATAGAGGTAGTTGTGCTAAGCATAGGGATTGAGAGAGCGTGTATTCACCCAAGCCTTTTTCTGTGAGTCTAAGGCCAGGTTATGGAGCTTGCGAAGAGGAAGCAAGTGAAGCTGGATCAATACGGGATGAAGAGGCAACAGAACCATGGTTGGTGGGGATCACCACTTCTGGTTTGGGTTGAATGGAATTGCAATATTGATAGGGGTTAGGGTCACCTTGGATGGTGATCTCTTGACCTTCGTGAGGGAACTTGATACATTGATGGTATGTAGAAGGTACTGCTTTCAAAGCATGTATCCATGGTCGTCCAAGAAGGATGTTGTATGCTAGCTCCATGTTGAGGATTTGACAAGCTACATCTTTTACCACAGGACCTACTCTGATCGGTAGGGTAACAATTCCTTTGGATGTTCTTTCTTCCTCATCATAGGCTTTGATGGTGATTTTTCTTTTCGAATCAATAGCCTTCTCTAAAAAGCCCAATGTAAGGATTAGCTTCAATGTGTAGATATTCAAACTAGCTCCTCCATCGATTAGGACTCTTTTGATCTTTTGTTTATGTATGAAAGCTTCAATATGAAGGGAGGCGTTATGGGGTTGAGTGATAGATATATCATCCTTCTCAGTGAATGATAGGGAGTGCAGTGAGGTGATGTGACCAACCATAGTTTAGAATTGCTCTTCAGCTAGGTTCGTGGGAACGGAGGCTTCTGCTAAAGCTTTGTCAAGTATGGACCTATGAGAAGGAGACAGACGTAGAAGTTCCAACATGGAGATGTGTGCAGGTGTTTTGTGGAGTTGATCCATGATACTGTATTGACTAGACAGAGGACCAGAAGCTCCTCTAAGGGTGACCCTGTTACTACGGGTAGTAATATTGCAATCCAGATCTTTGTTGATAGTGATCACATTGATGTGTGAGTCACCTTCTGATATATGGTTAACAACATAGTCGAAGCTGACATTTGTGTAGTTTGTGTTGTTAGAGCCATTGTTGTTTCTGTTGGAAGGTCCTCCCTATTCGTAGTTAGGAAGAGGATCCTTGACTGCCTGATGATCGTTGTTGGAGGTATGTTCGTGAGATTGTCCATTAATAGATATTTTGTTTTGCTCTATTAAGTCTTGGATTATCTGCTTGAGTGCAATACAATCATTTATCTTGTGCCCCCTGTTTCGGTGATATTCGCAGAAGTTGTTATCATTCCACCAATGGGGTTTGACCTTTGGTTTGTACTCTCATGTTGAGGGAAGCGTTATGAGATTGTTGGCGATTAGCTTCCATAGGGCAGTTTCTAGTGACTCATCCAAGGGTGTGAACTTTCTCCTAGGCTAAAAGTTGGTAAACCTAGATTTGGTATTTCTTGGTTTGTTTTGCGGCGGGTTATTTTGAGGTGTTGATAGGTTGAAATTTGGTTGCTTAGGTGCCGCATTTTTGGCATCCACCACCCCGTCATTCACAACCTTCTTGTTTTTAGTCCAGAATCTAGGTTTGTCATTGTTGGTGTTGGTATTGGGAGAGTCTTTATAGAGCTTGATTTGACCTTTTGCGATTAGGGCTTTTTCTATGATGAGGCCCATCTCAATGACCTTGCTAAAAGAAGTAGGACATTGGATTTGGATTTGGTAGCTTAGGTCCGTTTGCAGATTGTGGATGAACATTTCTAGCATCTGTTTCTCTGGCATTTGGTGTGGGCACTTGCTTTCCAATTGTCTCCATCTCTGTAAGAAGGCGACGAAAGATTCTCCACCTTTCTGTTTGGTGTTACAAAGATCCAATATTGAGGTGTCATGCTTAATATTGTAAGAGAAGTGGGTGACAAATTTGTCTACAAGCTCATTGAAAGTTTTAATACCGAGTGGCAGGCTAGAGAACCATTCCATGGCTTGCCCACCTAGGCTTCGTGGGAAGAGTCGCATAAGGTAGGTGTCGTTATGTGCGACCTCAAGACAAGCAGCATTGAATTCTCTGATGTGATCCCTTGGGTCCCCCTTTCCTTGATATTTGTCAAACTTAGGCACCTCAAATTTTGAGGGGAAAGGTATCATGACCAAGGCCCTATCAAAAGGATATGGTGAAATATCCTCTAAGGTGTAATGTTTAGTTGATGCTCCCATTTTCATGTCTGAAATTTGTTGTTGGAGATCTTCATACTTTTGGTTCATTAGACTTAGGGCATCTAAGGAGTCAATTGTTGCTTTTCTCTTATCCGTGGGTATTTCATCATGTCTACTTCCTTCAGGGATTCTTTCTTCGTTAGTTTCTTTGAGATCCTCCATGTCATAATCCTTAGGGAGTTTGACTCCTAGACTTGCTAGATGTAAAAAGAATTTTGTTGGGTCTTGGGCAAGCACCCCTTCTAATAGGCATTGAAATTTTGGGTCATGCTGCATGTGAAGGATCTCGTCTATAGAAATTTCTTCTTCATTTTTGTGAGCGTTTGGAATCATTTTCTTAGCCATTTCTAACTATTTTTGCTTTTGTAACCTAGTTAAGACCATGCAAGGGTGGTAAAGAAATGGGATGGAGTAAGATTGGAAAATTTGAGCAAGGTGCTAGGATGGGACAAGATTTTAGCAAGGCTCTTCTTAGATCTGTTTGGTGTCAAACAAGTGGGATATACAAAAGCAATAGTCAAAGTAATGATGTTAGAAATCCGTATACTTGATGTTTGACTGGTCTTGCAGAACCCCCTAGTGGAGTTCCGAGAGGAAAGGATAAGTAACCCTTGATATTAGAGACTCACTAGGTTTTGCTTGAGGTTTGATTTTGATTAAGAAGAATTTGGCTATAATCTTGTTGGAATCTTGGAAGAATTTGGCAGGATTTTTGGATGAACAAGCAGCTATGGTGCAGAAAAGAAGGAGAAATGGTTGATTTGCAAGGTCTTAATTAGATTTTTGGAAACTGAAATAGATTTGAAAAGGTTTTGATAAATGTTGAAAATTTTTGCTCTTGGTAGATACTGGTTTACTCTCTGGTTTGGTTTTTCAAGAACTTCCTGTTTTTTTTTTTTTTTAGGTTTGAAAACTTGGTGTTTTTGAGAATTCTAATTTTCAATTATGGCAAAGACACAACAAACACATAGAAGTTTTCATGATTTTATCTTTTGTTATTTTTTTGTATTTTTGGACTATTTTGACTCAAAGACAAGTACAACCTAGGCTGGATAGGACAGTATTTGTTGAATCCTCTAGCTGTACCACTCAAAGCGTGTAGCTCCAGGATCTAGTAGCACTGGCTCCCCTCCACAGCACTCACTTCTCACGTATACCAGATCTGGGTTTCCTTAGGCTCGTACCCCACCAAACCTTAGGATTGTCCCTGCTACTTCTACTAAGAGTCACTTGAATCGAGGCCGCTTCAAGGGCTCTGCCCTTTGCATCAACAAATAAGGGTTTTTGGCTTACTACACAATTGGTTCTTAGTTAGGGCAACCATTCGAGTGGTTACACATGTGGCAGCACTACTCTTCGTTATGGAGTCTCCTAGCCTCAAAGGGTTATGCCTATGAGGGTTTTGGGGGAGGTTGGCCATCGGTGTAACACAACAGCACTCGTTGCCAGAGGTTTTCACCTCAAACACAATTTATTTTAAGTGGCTTGGTAGGGCTTGGCTTTAGCCTTTTACCACTCAGGGTCATTTTCACTTAGATAGGCGTGCATCCAAGGGCAGGCCCCCCTAAAGGTTAAACAAATAGAATAACAAGTCTTGCACTTTGGTCACCCAGTTAAGGGGAGAGCATAAGCCTATTGTCATTCACAAGCATAGAATACACTGGTTAATCCAACCTAGTTAAATTAGAAAAACTAAATGGGCTACTCTACTTGTGGACTCACACAGCTGTTAACTTTGAAATGATTAGGAGATAGCAATGATTCTTTTCTTTGCAAGATAGCAATATGTTTAACTGAAAAAGATAGCCATATAGCAATGATCAATGAAACCAAGATAACAATAATTCAGTTATCACCCTCCTAATTAGAAACTATGTGAGATTGGCATGCATGTTTTTACTTTCCTAATTAGAGTTAGATTAAAATTGTATGCAAGTTACATGAACAATGGGTTACTCCTTCCTAATTAGAACTAGATAAAAATTTGTATGCAAGTTGCATGAACAATAGGTTACTCCTTCCTAATTAGAACTAAATAAAAATTGTATGCAAGTTGCATTAACAATGAGTTACTCCCTTCTAATTAGAACTAGGTGAGAATTGTATGCAAGTTGCATGAACAATGAGTTACTCCCTAATTAGAACTAGATGAGAATTGTATGCAAGTTGCATGAACAATGAGTTACTCCTTCCTAATTAGAACTAGATGAGAATTGTATGCAAGTTGCATGAGAATGCCTAAATCAGTCCTATTCAACACTTAGTGAAAAATGATTGTCTTCAGTGGATGTTTTGCACCAAAACCGAGTTAGTATTCTCCTGATATCCACCTGTAGTCCACAAAAATAAAAATTGAATCAAGAAGTTTGTAAATCAAATGATTAGGTTAAAAACACATAATCTAGAAAATTTCATGAAAATATGATTTTTGATAGTAAAATAGATATGAAAATCAGAATCTACACGAAATTCTATGCTATTTTTAAAAAAATTCATGAAAATTTGATAAAAAAAATACCAAAGTTATGGTCGTTTAAAGTTTTCAAGGTAAATGGGACGTTTGACTGATTATACCTGATGAAATTGATCAAATAGGCTAAAAATACCTCCACCACTATGAAGTTTGTCAAATTCCCTTTCCAATGACTGTAAATTTGTGAAAATCTGACCTTCGTGCAAAAAATTATGCCGAAAGGAAAAAAATACCCCTATTTTGACAATATTATCACTAAAAAGAAAATTAAATGAAAAAATATAACCCTAAAAGTTTTTTTTTTTGTTTTGTTTTGTTTTGTTTTTTAACCCTAATTTCTTTTTTTTTTGTTTTATATTGTTTGTTTATTTTATATTTGTTTTTTTTTTTGTGCAAGTGTGTGCAGGTGGTGGAGGGCAGAGGTGGAGTTGAGGGGTGCTGGGCTGAGGGGAGGGCGGCGGTGGGAATAGGGAGAGGCGGGAGGTGTGCGGGCAGTGGCAGGAACAAGGAGTGGTGGGAGGTATGCGGGTGGCGGAACAGGGAGCGGCGGGAGGTAGGCGGAAGGCGGCGTAGGTGGAGGTCGCGTGGAGAGACGGGAGGGAGGAGGGATGGGAGGCGGGGGAGCGCAGGGGGCGTGGGGAAGGGGGAGGCCGAGGGCCTGGGTGCGGGGGAGATCTGGGGAGGGGAGGGGGGTGCTGCGGGGGAGGGGAGGGGTTGCTGCGGGTGGCAGGGGAAGGGGGGACAGGGGTCAGGAGGGGTAATGGGGTTAGGGGGTGAGTCAAGGATCGGGGGGTAGAGGGGATGGGAGGTTGGTAGGGGCGGTGCACGAGTGGTGCACGGGTGGTGCAAGCAGGGGTTTTAAGGAAAATGCAAAAGATTTAGGGTTTAGAAGGAATCCTAAGTGACATTCACAATGCAAGGGTTATCTTTAGTAGACAAATATTCCAGACTTCAAACCAGTTTTCTGAGTTACCAAACCGAAATGGGTGTTACAGTACTGCAGAAAACGGTGCTATCTTCAATGGAAATCGAAAGATTTTCAGACCACATTCATTCGTTAAATACCCAATAAATGGCGCAACTTAACTCATAAAATGAAGTTGAACTTCAGCACAGATAATAAGCCCAGGCTAACTTTACACAGTTATTTACCATCAGCAAACAACTAAAAGTATGGACTTGGAACATTCATCAAATACTGCAATAAACCATTAACATCATAAAAGCACAACTAATCTAACTATAGGAGAGCAAGAAGCAAACCATGAAGACCACAATGAATTGAAACAAGATGCAAATTCTCAGAAATGCTGCAGAAACTTGCTTTGTATTAATTCAAATGGCACAGAGTCAACAATTTGGCATCAAAATCTCTCTCACAAGAAGTGGAAATGGCAGCCCTTTATATAGAAAGCAGCATGCCCTAGCTCTTCAAATGAACGGTGGAGATTAACTCAACACCGACGGCTCAGATTACATCAAGAAAGGCCCACATTAATTCCCGGATTACATTTTGTCTTTTATGAAAAAGACGAAAAAAACAGCCCCAGATACATTGAATCTAGTCATTTTGACTAGCCAACCCAATACATTAGTGAAAATATTCATTCAGGGGGTAAGAAGAAGACAAAATAAATTACATAATGTCTAGATATATCAAATTTACAATAATGATATTATTTGAATCAATAAAATATTCAAATAATACTAAGATTCTTTATCCAGGTCGATACTATCTCCTCCGGACAGCTTATTCTGATAGGCCAGCCATGCCTCAAGTGCTGGATTGATATCAGATGGGGCTGGATCTTTCAGATGATGTATTCTGTAATCGAATACCTCTAGCTCCCGACTGAATCTGGTGTATATCCTTTCAAAATCTGCCTCTGCTCTGTGGAATGCTTTGAATTCTGCTCTGAGGTCACTTGCCTTGTCTAGCCGTTCTTCTGTACTTAGCATAGTGTCCTCAAATAATATAACATGCAGTTTTCCTTTACATTTTTTGACCTCGAAAGGAGCATAATCATCAAAAGATTCATCTCTACAGCTTCTCAAAGCATCGCTGATATCGTATATGATAGATCTCAGCTCTTCGTCAGCGGGTTTATATGCTTCCTTTACTTGCTCGAAGGTCTCTTTCCTCAGAAGTAACTGCTGGTACCACTCAATAGCCTTCGGGAGCCTATCTCCAGTCAAAATATTCTCTGTGACCAAGGTTTGAGCTGGCAATTCTTGAATTCCCTTGATTCGCGGATACATGTGAGAATAGTATTCGTCGAATAGGTCACATTCATCACGCAAATTCTTCCACTTCTTAATCAATTCCACTGTACGTTGGTGGATTTGAGCAGAGGCACTTATGGCATTGCATCCCACCTCAAAAACACTCATTAACCAATTCTCGACGCCCTGGGACTTCGCTCTTACCTCGCTCAGCTTTGCCATTTCATCCGTAGATAGGAAGGTAGGCACAGTCCTTATATCACCCCCTGCATCTATTGGTTTTACCAAAAATTGAAGACACGCCCTGAGTTCCTCGTTTTGGCGCTTTAATTCCTTCTTGGACATCTCGTCCTTATCCAATTGTTTCAAAATTGACGTAACTAATCCCTTGAAATCGTTCACCCTTTGAGCACAGGTGGTTGGGCCTAAGTCGACTGTGGATATTACATAATCCTCCGCCCTGACTTGATCTCTTGTTACGTCAGCAGGAGGGACAGCTACCTCCGCAATCCTTGAGCCTGATTCGCTCTGGTAGATTCTTGATTGCACCTTCGCCTTCTTTTGTTTCTGAGGTTTCTGAGCCTGTGATAGGATGGTGCTCAAATCAACTTTCATTATTTCGATCTGGGGTTCTGGATATACCATCCTATCCTGCAGCCATTCTGGAGCGGAAGATTTGTTCAATTCAGCGTTTCCACCCTTATCTGATATAGTCAATTCTTTGGAAGGCCCTTGTTCAGGCTCAGGGCTCTTCTCCTTTTCTCCTTGGGCCAATTCCTTTAGGCTCTCGAGCACATTTTCTCGTGCTATTTCCAAAACTTCCTCTGTTGGGTCCTTGCTCAGCGGACTATCAGATATGTCAATTATTTCTATACCAACAGACGAGTCAAGGGGGTTCTTATCATTTTTACTGGTCAGCGCTCCCTCGGGCTCTGGTAATCCCAACTCCGCGCATACTTTCTCAATACCCTCCAACAAAGGTACTTCCAATGTCATCGCAGGCATTTGTGAAAGGGGGACAGCAGAAGAAATTGTGAAGGAAGGGGTACTAATTTGAGTCAAATTAGCGAAGGCGGGCAATGGTAAGGGAGAAGAAGGGGTAGGGTACATAATGGTGAGAGGGGGAGAAACAGGACTGCTGGAATCACCGGAGGAGATTGCCAGTGGGCAGGAAGTGGTAGTAATGCCAGAGGAAGGAGAAGCGGAAGGGGATGATTCCTGCACAATGACGGCTGAGGTGGTGGGAGAAGTAGATAAAACGGAAGAAGAAGGAGGGATAGAAGTAGAGAAGGTGGAAGCCAAAACAGCTCTTCCTATATCGGGTATAGGGGTTTGGGAGATCGAGGGAGTTGAATCATCTTTAGTAGTAACACGCTCCTTGCTCGCTGCTTCTGTTCTTACCTTCTTGGTCTTGGAGGCCTCCCCAGTGCTGCCTGGCATGTCCTTCCTCTTAGTAACTCTGGGCCTAGGAGGTGGATCCTTCTTCCGAGGGGATCTCACAGGAGGTTTTTTCACTTTTCGAGCCCTTGCTGCCAAAGGGGCATGTTCATCAATATCCGAATCTTTTTCCTTGATAGGCTCTGTATCATCTGTTCCCAGTACGGGCTCATCTTCTTCTCCATCGGAGTCCTTATCTGATTCAACTGCCGTATAGGTCAGTTGGACTCCTTGCCCCCTTAGGACACCCAATTGTGCTCTGACCTAGGCTTTACTCAATCTAACTGGCTCCTTCATGATCACATCCAAGGAGCTTTCTTCTGCATTTGCCCAATTGGGTAATGGGATGGGTAAATGGTATTGTGTCTCCCACGGGCCTCTAGCCATAATATTATCATCATCCTGCAATTGATCTGGTACTGCCATTACATGAAACTTCTTGATAAAATCCAAGGATAGCCTCGAGTGCGTCTTCTTCATGACCTCGTAGTCGTCAGTGCAGTTGGCCCAGAAATCTTCAATGTGATCTTTGTGAAACAACTTCTTGCTCACAAACTTCTCCATCACCTGATTCGGGTCAAAGTGAGCCCTGGCATTGTAATAGTGCAAGTTCAGAAGCTGGAGCTCTTTATCTGAATACTCAGCTGAGGCGAGGGAAGGGCACGCATAGAGTCCTCTGCCAAACTTGATGGGAAATTGGACATTTCTTCGGTGCAGGTGCTTGAGTTTTTCGGCACACGGCACTAATTGCCTAGACAGTTCTAAGAGCACTGTCTTATCATTAGGATATCTTGGCAACCTATATGCCATTCCAGTGAAGCCTTGTACTCTGATGTATGTGAACTTCTCAAATTGTATATACCATCGGCCATACTGGATTATTTCGTTCATAGCCTCAGCTGAAATCCTCAAGGCTGTATTACCTTGTAACTTCCTTGCTATGTACATGGTAAATGCATCATTGACCCGCTTGAAGTGTATCAATGATTGTGATGAAGTCAATTGAGGATAGCCTTCATATACCTTGACTTGGGTCTTTTCATCATTCCCGATTTCTCTGATTTTGGACAATCCGTCGTAATGATTCATTCTTGCCAATGCATAGACGACGTAGGATGTCCATCTGAAACATTTCTTCTCATTAAAGTGGCTGAAAGCTTCATGTATATTGTCGCTAAGGATCTGCGACCAATGGAACTTGGTTCCCTTCAATACTTCTGAGATTATGATGAACATCCAGTCTTCAAAAGTGGAAGCAGTAGGTAACCCATACACTCTGCTCAGAAAGGTTACTATATCTCCAATTTCATCGTGGAAATCACTTCTATATAGCACTATGGGGAGCTTGACGAGAGCGGATTTCCTGCTCTTGACCCAATGATCATTTATGTGTTTTCTGCATCCCTCCACATCTTTGTTATATGCCTCATTGGATGCTTACCTGTCGAGCATAGTCATGGTTTTATGCCACGGGATATCCAGCATTTCTGCCAAAGCAGGCGGGGACAAATCAGCTAGGACTTCTCCACTAGCTGTCTGAATTTGCCTAGATACGATATCGTATCTATCTGCACAACTTGCTATTAATTCTGCACACTGAACAGAGGTCGGGAAGGCAGCTGCTTGTCCGAGTCCACTGTCCTTTAGCCTCTTGACCCGAGGAGTCGGAGTGGGTCCGAAGATTCTAAGTCTGAAATCATCTAAGTCAATATGACCTAGATCAGTGTCTCCCACGTTACTCCACCCAGAGTGGATCTTTGTTTCCGGGGGTATCCCTTTGAATCGTACTTCATGGCTTGAGCTCGTGCAGACATCTAACCTGCAAAACCAGACCTCATAAGCTTGATACCAAGTAAGTTCCTTGATATACTCCTAGGATTAGATAAATCAATCATAAATCCATCATTTATTAAAAGCACGCATTTTGAAAGAAGACTTAAGTTAACATTCACAGCATATTGCATGCAAGGAGATATCAAATGTTGTAAAAAGATTCACCTAAACATCATCAATATAGCATTACAACCTTAATAACCTTACCTTGAACCATCTTCCCTAAAGAAATTTCAGCAAATTCAGCCATTTAGGGAGATTTGCGCTGAAATTGAGGTTGTCCGACCTTGGACAGTAAAAGCGCTAAAATTGAGGCTGTCCGACCTTGGCGGGAAAATGAGGCAGGTCCGACCTCAAATGAGGGTTTGTTCTGTGCGTTCTGGAATTTGTGCTATTTTCAAGGGTGTCCGACTTGCGCGAAATGTGGAGGTCTCTGACCTCCAATGGTTTACAGGTCGGTCAGTGGATAAACTAGCGCAAAAGGATTACTGGCATAACAGTGGTTCACTTGCGCGGATTTCGACGGGGTCCAACTTGCGCGGATTTCGACAGGGTCTGACTAAGTCGGACACAAGGTGTTTTAGCGCATGGTCGGATGAAGGAAAATATAGCGCAAAATAGTTTGGTAAGTCTTTTCAGCGGGCCTTTCGAGCAGCACCGACTTCGCGGGGTTATGGATGTCATCCGACTTGGTCGGACACAGGGTATTGTAGCGCAAAGTCAGACAAAGAAGATTTTAGCGCAAAAACCTGTTTTCAAGGCTGCGGGTAATTCTAAACCATCCGACCCGATTTGTAAGCGATATGTGAATTGTGAAGGTCGGAGGAGGTTGTTTTTAGCACAATCGGGCGCTGGATTTTGGCGCTTGATCTCAGGGTGTCCGACTATATTGAATGGTTTAGTTGTTTGGGGTCGGTTGAAAGTCAATTCAGTGCCGACTTCGTGCGCGGGTTTTTGTAGAGTTTCGACCCGAGAGGATCTAAATTTGCCCAATGCTTCCTAACTTGTGGTTTTCTAAATCTAGGGTTTGAGAAAATACAAGGGTCAATTCCCCAAACCCTAACCCGGAACCATTACGTTCGACTCACAGATTCAATAGTCACTATGCAAACAGTGAAAACCCTAACAGTTTCTCCTAAATTTGCTTCAAAACCCTAAAGAAACTTGGAAATGCAAAGGGTGAGAACCCTACCTGTAAATGGCGGCGCAGATCCGACTTGTCGAGAGGTCGTGGGTTCGAGCTTGGGCGATGTCGGCCGTGAAAATCGGAGCTCCGGATGCGCAAGCTTTGAAAATGCGGTTAAAATGAGTTAACTTTACCTAATTTCCCTATTTAAGCTGCGCCAATCCGCCATTAATGCTCGGGAGTACGTACTGTCAGCGGGAATTCGCAGGGGTTCCGACTTGGCAGGAAAACTGGAGGTCTCCGACCTGGTCAATTGAGGGAGAAATCAGCGCGAAATCCAGAGGCCTCCGACTTGACCCGTTTGGCGGGGCTTTCGGACTCATCCAACCTGCGGGGTTTGTTTGGGGGTCCGACCAAGTCGGTTATAATGCAAAGTCACTTGGAACGAATTTTAGCGCTAGGTCAGACGAAGGGGATTTTAGCGCTAGGTCGGACAGACTGAAAATCGGCGCAAAGATCAGTTGAGTCCCGATTCAGCGCAAAGGTCGGTGGAATTTAGTTTTAACGCAAAGGTCAGTTGAGGCCAGATTCAGCGCAAAAGTCAGTTGAGTGCAATTTTAGCACAAAGGTCAGTTGAAGCCAGTTTTAGCGCAACAAACTAAATCAAGGACTCTAGAAGGGGAAACAACAACCCTCCTTTAGCAAGTTTGAAGTGATTTTTAAGGCAATCATTCTATCCAGGGCACATATACTTTGGACCGTACAACCACTTCCAAGAGAGAGAGATCAAAAACCAAACGACCCACTAGCCAAAACAAAAAGAACAAAGGGGAGGGGCCCCCATGTTTAGAATGGGGCGTGTGTGCAAGGCACAACAAATGGCGACTTTGCTGGGGAAATGCTCCAGAGCATTTCTAAGATAAACGTTAGTTCGAACCCAGACTCTCTGTGTTTCCCACACATTAGACGAGAAAGCATGATACCCTATCAAAGAATCAAAGACCACTAACCGGTGCAACCATCCATACCTGAAAACCTGAGTGTGTGCAATTGCATTCATTCCCATCCCTCGGCAGCTAAGTTCATCCAGGACTCTCGTGCTAAGCGAGGAAGTTGGGATCATTTTACCACCAAGAGAATGTTTCTGATGCTGAGACGTAATGAATCTTGATAGAGATGATGATCCTTTCAGCAACAATTTGTCAATGATATTCCTTTTTGATATTGCCTTTGATGATTTCTGATGATAATAATCTTGAGATGATAGTCTTCATGTGAGAGTATTTAAATGATAATCTTTATACTGATACTTTGTAGTGGGTCTGGTGTTGAAAAACACCTTTTATTTTTATCCAGTAGGCTAACAGTACTTAGTACCGCCTGCCACTCTCATCTGGATCTGCAGAATTGGTGTTGGTGGTAAAATGGAGGACCCAAAACTCTTCACTTACACAAGATCACCCAGCCTCACTTAGCTACTTCAGGGTTATTTAAAGTGTGAGAGATATATGGTTAGAAAATACTTCAGGTGCACTAGCTAACAACTCGTTTTCAATGAACAAACATCATATTTCCTGGTATAACAGCGGAACCCACAGTAAAGCCTAAGCGTAATTTTGGCTTCTCAAAGAAAGGCTATGGATTATTTGCCCAACAAAGAAACATTCACAGGTTTATACAACTGCCACCACGTCAAAAACAAGGACCCCGCGACAAAGCAGACGCAACAAACGAAAGCACAAGAACAACCGGTCGAGACAAAAATGCCTGGCCCGAAGGAGAGCAAAAAGCAAGACAGCAAAACAGGAAAGCAAACCAAACTAGCAACAACCTACACTAACCTAAACTAACAACACCCCTAACTATATACACTAGAACGAGACATAAATGTCTCTTATGCCTGGAAGTAGTGCTTCAGGAACTGGCCATTGACAGGCAATGGCAGCTCCTCACCAATAAGGCTCTTGAGTCGATACATATTGTCCCCCAGGATCTCATAAATCTGGTAGGGTCCTAACCAAAGCTTGTCAAACTTGCCATGTTCTCCCTTTTTCTCATGGGCTTTATCCCAATATAGGACCAGATCAGAAATACGAAAAGCTTTAATTTTAGCCCTCTTATCGAACCATCGTTTTACTACATCCTGGTGTTTAGCAAAGTTTTCTAGGGCTGCATCACGTTTCTCTTCAAGGTGTAATAGCTGGGCCAGTCGTGAAGATAAGTGGTTGTCGGCCTCGAGGTACTCTTGCATGAATTGAAGTACCGGGATTTTCAAGTGGATGGGAAAGATAGGTTCAATCCCATAAACCAGGTGATATGGGGAGGTGTTTAAGGCGGCTTTGTGTCGGATTCTATCAGCCCATAAGGCGAACCTGAGTTGGGTGTGCCAATCCCTCGGGTTTTTGTCCAAAAGTCTCTTGATGACTTCAAGCAGGTTTTTGTTTGTTGATTCAGCTACCCCATTTCCTTGTGGATAGTAGTTAGAGGAGAACTTGAGGGTGATCCCATAGTCGAATGCCCAGTTAGAAAAACGCAATGATGAAAAGGCAGGGCCATTATCACAAACTAAAGCAAATGGACAACCAAATCTAGTGATAATATGCTTTTCAATAAATTCGATAACTACCTCCGTGGTGCATTGCTTACAAGCTATTGCCTCAGACCAGCGAGTGCAGTAGTCAGTAGCGATCAGAATATACCTGTGGCCCGCAGAAGAAGGTGGGTTGATCATACCGATGAAGTCAAGCCCCCACTGAGCAAACGGTCATACCTCCACTACCGGTTGTAATGGCATGGCTGCGTGGCGTTCCCGATGCACGGCGGTTTGACATATATGACAGGTCCTTACGTGTGAATGCGCATCCTTAAACAATGTTGGCCAGTAATACCCAGCCCGGAGGATCTGATTAGCTGTCGAATGCGCTGACCCATGTCCTGTCCCGAACCTTTCGTGAAAACTGACTAATACCTGATCAACCTCTGACTTGTCCAAACACCTTAGATAAAGGCCCTCGTGATTCTTCTTGTAGAGGACGGATCCTTTTATCATGTAACTGCTACTTTTGAGTTTGAGAGCTCTTCTTTGCACTACATTTAGATGCGGCGGACAGCGTTGATTAAGCAAATAAAATATTATGTCCCCGTACCATTCATCCTTTGAAACATCCTCCAATAAATATTGCTGAGAAACCAAGTCGGGTCCAACCTCGGCCATGGTTTTAGTCAAGGCTTGGCCTCTTACCAACTTCATGGGTTGAATTTCTATGTCGAATTCCTACAATATGGTGACCCACTTCCCTCTTCTTTCTCCTAATTCACTCTGCATCAGCAGTGCTTTGACTGCTGCATCTGGAACTATGGCGGTAACCTGACTTCTTAGGATATAGTGGCGGAATTTCTTGACTGCTTTGACAAGAGCATACGCCTGTTTTTCCACGTTTGGATACCTCAGTTCTGCATCTTTTAATGGAGTACTCATGAAAGCAATGGGCCTTTCATCGTCAACTGACCTCTTCTGGGTCAGCATCGCTGCGTAAGTATGTTCTGAAGCAAATGAGTATATATAAAATGGCAACGCATAGTCCGGGCTAACCAACACAGGTGCGTTGGATATAGCTTGCTTGATTTCTGCGAAGGCAGCCTTAGCTTCTGGGGTCCAGTCTATTTTAGCATCCTTTTTCAGCATGGTGTTGAGAGGTCGAACTATCTCAGCAAATCCTGTGATGAATTTGCGCACAAAGTTGATCTTACCGAAATATGATTTAAGTTCCTTTTTACTGGCCGGAGGGGCGATCTTGAGTATTGCTTGGATTCTATCTGGATCAATGGATATTCCCTGTTCAGATATCACATGCCCCAATAGCTTTCCTTCAGTTACCCCAAACATGCATTTCTTGGGGTTAAGCGATATGCCGTAATCCTTACATCGCTGCAACACCTTCCTCAGATCAGCTACATGGTCTTCGCACCTTTTTGAGAACACCGTCAAATCATCCATGTAGATGATTATGCATTTTCCAACTAACCCTTTGAAGGCGACATCCATTGCGCGCTGAAAAGTTGCGCCAGCATTTATCAAACCAAATGGCATTCGCCGGTACGCATAGATGCCCCATTTGTAGGTGAAAGATGTTTTTAACCTATCTTCGTATTCCACCATTACCTGGTTATAACCAGAGTATCCATCTAGAAAGGACATCATCTAGGATCCGTTGACAATCTGCAATACTTCGTCCAATGATGGCAGCGGGTAATTGTCCTTTTCAGAGGCTCTATTTAAATTACGGAAATCAACACAGAGCCTGATTTCCCCATTTTTCTTTCGAACAGGAACTAAGTTCGCCACCCACGCAGAGTGTCGGACTGGGAATATTATCTTAGCTGCTAACAGCTTCTGAACTTCTTTGAAAATGAGTGGCTCCAAAAGTGCATTAACTGGCCTCTGCCTTTGCCTGAAAGGCTTTGCCCCAGGCTTCAGTGGGATCGTGTGTGTGATAATCGAGGTGTCGTAAGTTTTTAGATCCTCATAACTCCAAGCTATTACCTCGTGGTATTCTCTTAGTGCATGTATGATTCCCGTCCTTTCATCCTCTGTGCTAGCCTTTCCAATAAACACATTCTTCACATCTGCCTCTGTCCCCAAGTTAAAAGGGTCACACTTTCCACCTGGAGCTTCTCCTCCTTTCTTCTGAGTTCCTAGATTATCCGCGTCAAACAGTCTTTCCAGTTCTACCATTCCTCTGAGGATTGTATTTGTTTTCAGATTCAGTACCCCTTCCAAATCAATTTCAGCAGGTTCTACCTCTTCCTCATCTATTATCTGAGCAGTGAACACGTCTGATGAGGAAAGAAAATTGAGTATGTGTTGATCATCCTCGAAAACTTGAAAATTGGTAATGTTGTCAGGCACTGAGGGAGTAGCCACGAACTCAACAGAAAACTTTTTCAATCCCGCCATGGACGTGGGTTCCAATGTGCTTGCGGTCTGGGCCAAAGCATTTGCAACATGATTTTGCCTTCTAGGAATGACCTGGATGTTAAAACCATCAAAGCATTCAATCAAATCCCACACCCTATTCCTGTACCTATTCAACCTCTTGTCATTACACGAATACTGTTTTCGTACTTGTTTCACTGCTAACTCAGAATCACCAAACACCTGGACAATCCTGACCCTTTTCTGTAATGCTAGCAGCAATCCTTGTACCAACGCCTCATATTCAGCGACGTTGTTTGTACATGGAAATTGCAGTCTTTGTGATGTCAGAAATGAACTCCCGGTAGGACTAATCAGCTCGACTCCTGCACCAGACCCTTGCTTGCACCTTGAACTGTCAAATCTTAAGGTCCATACACGAAAATCCTTGTTGTCTTCCCTCTGTCTTCCTGGTTTCTCTTCTTTTCCTGATTTCTCTTGCTCAAGCAGAGGTTCAGACTCTTCCTTCTTTTCAGCCATCGGTTCATCCTTCGGAATTAAGGGAACCTTTAGTTGCTTTTGTACTTGCTCAATTGCCTCTCGACATAGTTGGTAGGTAAATTCGGAATGAGATGTATCATGTATGCGACACCAGTTGGGCAATAATAATTCCTCCATTTGGAGCTGCCTCCCAACAGCAGTTTGATCTTGCACGAATCTGGCTACAAAACTACGAAATCCCTCGAAGACCCCGGGTTCGTCTTCCTCTGAAGATTCTCCGTCATCAGATTGAACGTATGCTGCTGTGCTTCTGGTCTTTCTATCAGAGGTTTAGGAGGTCTTAAGCAACTCAACATAAGGATTTCTTCTGGCGGATTGATGTGGGGAAGGTAGACGCCCAAATCAACCTCTAAAAACAAAATTTCGTTGGGCTGATTAAATTCAGTGATCATGTGCTTCATCTTAGGTTCCCTTTCAATACGGATCTGATTAGCTAGTCCCTTCCATGGCAGCCACATATGAGAGAAATATGTCGCCATATATCCATTCAGCATTCTGGACCAGTCTCTACTTAAAAGCATACTGTATTGATCTGGAATATCCACCACTTGAATATCGATATACTGCTGCACTCTGGGATCAGAAGCCAGTTGCATGTGTATCCGGTTCAGTTCACCAATCACATTCACCTCGGTTTTATCTAGTTGCGTCACTTTTCTGGAGGACTTGGCTGGAGTGAGCCCAAGCGCTTTACAAACGGACAATGGCATTACATTTGTGGAAGCACCTGAATCTACTAAACAATTGTGAAGGTTTTTGTTGAAAATCCTGAGGGTTAAAAGGAAAGGCGGACTTTCCCTCCTGTCTTTATACAGAGTTACCTTTTGTTCCATGTCGGTCACATGTATCCTCTCCTTTCCTTTATCGATATTATCCTTAGCGATGTTTTCTCTCGGCGTATGATCAATCCTGGTTCCAGCGCCTATGTCTTGAAAGAAAGATGTTCTAACCTCAGGTATCTTAAACAGCTCATACACAAAGAGACTGACCTTCATCTTTTTAAGCTCATCAGCCACATACTATCCCATTTTTACCATATCAGCACGCAGGGACTTTTCCAGATCAACGATGGTACTATGAGGTGTGGTTTGAAGAGGGACTTTTGGGGGCTTAGGATTATTGGTAGCATGAGGATCAGGCGGGACTTGATAACTATTTGGGGGGATGGAAGTGGTGAAAGGGCCTTTTGGCTTGCTACTTCTCAAATTGTAAGGAGTCTTGTTGTACTGCTGATAAGCATTGACCTCCTCAGACTCTTCTTCTTCGGGTTGGTTGTCATCCTGGAATGGGAATGTATAACTATCAAGAAAGAGAGCAGCATCATACCTCTAGGAGGGGACAATCTCATACCCAGTTGGTGGAGTCTCCTGATTTTTGGTGTTCTGAATTTCCATTTGAAAGATGCTGGAGGCAATCTGGAATTCCGGGCAATCCAACTCAGAATGGGCATTGGTGTTGTGCAATCTGCACCAGGTAGATAAGGCAGCTTCGGCCAGCATTACGCGAACTGGGGGCCTGGTGTCATTATTCTGACTTTCCAACGGTGAAGGCACTCCCCCATTGTTAGGCCTGGTATTCCATGATCGATTTGACCGCTGCTGAAAGCTCTGATTTTGATACTGATTTTGATTTGGAAATTGGTTCGAGCCTTGATGATTTAGTGAATGCTGCTGGCTCTGGAGATGTTGCTGATTCTGCCCCTTCTGCTGTAAATAAGCATTCTGGTTTTTGAGGTGAGTAACTTCAGCAGTGAGCTTTTTCATCTGTTCAACCAGTTTTTTGATATCGTCCCTATCTTCCTTGGTCTTGGATGCCTCTGAGGACTGCAGGAAAGGCATTTGTGTTGGAGGCATTTTAGCGACTGGGTTGCCTGGATGGATTACTAGAGCTTGCATGGCAGCTGGGCTCGGGACTGGGTTCATCACAGGGGTTCGATTGGCCAATGCATGATTTATCATGGGAATTTGGTTTGGCATGGCCACGGGACCCATATGGTTCAGCGGGCCAGAGGCTGTTTGCCCAAGCTGGGTACTTACTTCGACAGCAGCAGCATAGGCTGCGGCTAAACTGGCTGGTACCGGGTTGGCCCTTCTTGCAAACATGGAGGTGAGCTTAAGACGACTGTAAGCTTTCTGGAATCTATTATTGAAGGTGCTGATCATCTCACCTTCCTCTCGTCGAATCTCCACAAAAGAACGGTAAAGATCAGATGGCGAAGTGGGCATACGAAACCTATTCAGAAAAGCTGTCTTCAGATTTGGCCAGGAATTTATAGATGCTGCCGGGAGATTGGCAAACCAGTAGTAGGCTTCATCCTGCAACGAGTAGGGGAACAGTCGGCATATCACATCTTCATGCTGCACCTGTAACATGAACATATTAGCTTCAAAGATCTTCATGTGTTCATCTGCGGTCCTATCTGGGTCATGTACCCTGAACTTTGAGCAGAACTTGTTTGGATTTTTGGGCATGTCATGGTAGTCATTGAACAGCAGAGGGGACTGGTTATTTCCTGCAAAGTAAGCCATGATAGGGAGATTATTGGGAACTGCAGCAGTATATCTGGGGGCTGACTGAGCTCGAGGAGCCCTGGGTATTCCTTGATCCCTTCTCGTTCTTCTAAATTCTGTCAGAGATAGTAGTTCTTCTCCAGCTGAACTGGATCGAGTGTGTCTCTGTCTGGTCCCCAGACTTGCTGATTTTTTAGTTTTTAGTTGCCCTCCTTCTAGCGCCAATTCTGTTGATGGTGGTTTTAGCACGCAACAACGCAGGTGTGATTGCTGGTTTCACACCTCTCTTGAAAAGTATCTCACCCTAGGCAAGACTACTCCAAGGATAATACAGCTGGGTTTTAGCTTGCTTGGAATCTCTTAATGGTTATGTTCTAGCTGTACCTACAAGGGGTCTTACATGCAGTCTGCAAATCTTCAAGGTTGAGACAATAAATACACATAAACCCTACTATGATTTTCAGCTGATATACAAGGTGAGATGTTGCTGGAACTTTCTATTCTAACAACTAAACAGTGGTTTTAAGGAAAATGCAAAAGATTTAGGGTTTAGAAGGAATCCTAAGTGACATTCACAATGCAAGGGTTATCTTTAGTAGACAAATATTCCAAACTTCAAACCAGTTTGCTGAGTTACCAAACCGAAATGGGTGTTACAGTGCTGCAGAAAACGGTGCTATCTTCAATAGAAATCGAAAGATTTTCAGACCACATTCATTCATTAAATACCCAATAAATGGCGCAACTTAACTCATAAAATGAAGTTGAACTTCAGCACAGATAATAAGCCCAGGCTAACTTTACACAGTTATTTACCATCAGCAAACAACTAAAAGTATGGACTTGGAACATTCATCAAATACTGCAATAAACCATTAACATCATAAAAGCACAACTAATCTAACTATAGGAGAGCAAGAAGCAAACCATGAAGACCACAATGAATTGAAACAAGATGCAAATTCTCAGAAATGCTGCAGAAACTTGCTTTGTATTAATTCAAATGGCACAGAGTCAACAATTTGGCATCAAAATCTCTCTCACAAGAAGTGGAAATGGCAGCCCTTTATATAGAAAGCAGCATGCCCTAGCTCTTCAAATGAACGGTGGAGATTAACTCAACACCGACGGCTCAGATTACATCAAGAAAGGCCCACATTAATTCCCGGATTACATTTTGTCTTTTATGAAAAAGACGAAAAAAACAGCCCCAGATACATTGAATCTAGTCATTTTGACTAGCCAACCCAATACATTAGTGAAAATATTCATTCAGGGGGTAAGAAGAAGACAAAATAAATTACATAATGTCTAGATATATCAAATTTACAATAATGATATTATTTGAATCAATAAAATATTCAAATAATACTAAGATTCTTTATCCAGGTCGATACTATCTCCTCCGGACAGCTTATTCTGATAGGCCAGCCATGCCTCAAGTGCTGGATTGATATCAGATGGGGCTGGATCTTTCAGATGATGTATTCTGTAATCGAATACCTCTAGCTCCCGACTGAATCTGGTGTATATCCTTTCAAAATCTGCCTCTGCTCTGTGGAATGCTTTGAATTCTGCTCTGAGGTCACTTGCCTTGTCTAGCCGTTCTTCTGTACTTAGCATAGTGTCCTCAAATAATATAACATGCAGTTTTCCTTTACATTTTTTGACCTCGAAAGGAGCATAATCATCAAAAGATTCATCTCTACAGCTTCTCAAAGCATCGCTGATATCGTATATGATAGATCTCAGCTCTTCGTCAGCGGGTTTATATGCTTCCTTTACTTGCTCGAAGGTCTCTTTCCTCAGAAGTAACTGCTGGTACCACTCAATAGCCTTCGGGAGCCTATCTCCAGTCAAAATATTCTCTGTGACCAAGGTTTGAGCTGGCAATTCTCAGATTCCCTTGATTCGCGGATACATGTGAGAATAGTATTCGTCGAATAGGTCACATTCATCACGCAAATTCTTCCACTTCTCAATCAATTCCACTATACGTTGGTGGATTTGAGCAGAGGCACTTATGGCATCGCATCCCACCTCAAAAACACTCATTAACCAATTCTTGACGCCCTGGGACTTCGCTCTTACCTTGCTCAGCTTTGCCATTTCATCCGTAGATAGGAAGGTAGGCACAGTCCTTATATCACCCCCTGCATCTATTGGTTTTACCAAAAATTGAAGACACGCCCTGAGTTCCTCGTTTTGGCGCTTTAATTCCTTCTTGGACATCTCGTCCTTATCCAATTGTTTCAAAATCAACGTAACTGATCCCTTGAAATCATTCACCCTTTGAGCACGGGTGGTTGGGCCTAAGTCGACTGTGGATATTACATAATCCTCCGCCCTGACTTGATCTCTTGTTATGTCAGCAGGAGGGACAGCTACCTCCGCAATCCTTGAGCCTGATTCACTCTGGTAGATTCTTGATTGCACCTTCGCCTTCTTTTGTTTCTGAGGTTTCTGAGCCTGCGATAGGATGGTGCTCAAATCAACTTTCATTATTTCGATCTGGGGTTCTGGATATACCATCCTATCCTGCAGCCATTCTGGAGCGGAAGATTTGTTCAATTCAGCATTTCCACCCTTATCTGATATAGTCAATTCTTTGGAAGGCCCTTGTTCGGGCTCAGGGCTCTTCTCCTTTTCTCCTTGGGCCAATTCCTTTAGGCTCTCGAGCACATTTTCTCGTGCTATTTCCAAAACTTCCTCTGTTGGGTCCTTGCTCAGCGGATTATCAGATATGTCAATTATTTCTATACCAACAGACGAGTCGAGGGGGTTCTTATCATTTTTACTTGTCAGCGCTCCCTCGGGCTCTGGTAATCCCAACTCCGCGCATACTTTCTCAATACCCTCCAACAAAGGTACTTCCAATGTCATCGCAGGCATTTGTGAAAGGGGGACAGCAGAAGAAATTGTGAAGGAAGGGGTACTAATTTGAGTCAAATTAGCGAAGGCGGGCAATGGTAAGGGAGAAGAAGGGGTAGGGTACATAATGGCGAGAGGGGGAGAAACAGGACTGCTGGAATCACCGGAGGAGATTGCCAGTGGGCAGGAAGTGGTAGTAATGCCAGAGGAAGGAGAAGCGGAAGGGGATGATTCCTGCACAATGACGGCTGAGGTGGTGGGAGAAGTAGATAAAACGGAAGAAGAAGGAGGGATAGAAGTAGAGAAGGTGGAAGCCAAAACAGCTCTTCCTGTATCGGGTATAGGGGTTTGGGAGATCGAGGGAGTTGAATCATCTTTAGTAGTAACACGCTCCTTGCTCGCTGCTTCTGTTCTTACTTTCTTGGTCTTGGAGGCCTCCCCAGTGCTGCCTGGCATGTCCTTCCTCTTAGTAACTCTGGGCCTAGGAGGTGGATCCTTCTTCTGAGGGGATCTCACAGGAGGTTTTTTCACTTTTCGAGCCCTTGCTGCCAAAGGGTCATGTTCATCAATATCCGAATCTTTTTCCTTGATAGGCTCTGTATCATCTGTTCCCAGTACGGGCTCATCTTCTTCTCCATCAGAGTCCTTATCTGATTCAACTGCCGTATAGGTCAGTTGGACTCCTTGCCCCCTTAGGACACCCAATTGTGCTCTGACCCAGGCTTTACTCAATCTAACTGGCTCCTTCATGATCACATCCAAGGAGCTTTCTTCTGCATTTGCCCAATTGGGTAATGGGATGGGTAAATGGTATTGTGTCTCCCACGGGCCTCTAGCCATAATATTATCATCATCCTGCAATTGATCTGGTACTGCCATTACATGAAACTTCTTGATAAAATCCAAGGATAGCCTCGAGTGCGTCTTCTTCATGACCTCGTAGTCGTCAGTGCAGTTGGCCCAGAATGCTTCAATGTGATCTTTGTGAAACAACTTCTTGCTCACAAACTTCTCCATCACCTGATTCGGGTCAAAGTGAGCCCTGGCATTGTAATAGTGCAAGTTCAGAAGCTGGAGCTCTTTATCTGAATACTCAGTTGAGGCGAGGGAAGGGCACGCGTAGAGTCCTCTGCCAAACTTGATGGGAAATTGGACATTTCTTCGGTGCAGGTGCTTGAGTTTTTCGGCACACGGCACTAATTGCCTGGACAGTTCTAAGAGCACTGTCTTATCATCAGGATATCTTGGCAACCTATATGCCATTCCAGTGAAGCCTTGTACTCTGATGTATGTGAACTTCTCAAATTGTATATACCATCAGCCATACTGGATTATTTCGTTCATAGCCTCGGCTGAAATCCTCAAGGCTGTATTACCTTGTAACTTCCTTGCTATGTACATGGTAAATGCATCATTGACCCGCTTGAAGTGTATCAATGATTGTGATGAAGTCAATTGAGGATAGCCTTCATATACCTTGACTTGGGTCTTTTCATCATTCCCGATTTCTCCGATTTTGGACAATCCGTCGTAATGATTCATTCTTGCCAATGCATAGACGACGTAGGATGTCCATCTGAAACATTTCTTCTCATTAAAGTGGCTGAAAGCTTCATGTATATTGTCGCTAAGGATCTGCGACCAATGGAACTTGGTTCCCTTCAATACTTCTGAGATTATGATGAACATCCAGTCTTCAAAAGTGGAAGCAGTAGGTAACCCATACACTCTGCTCAGAAAGGTTACTATATCTCCAATTTCATCGTGGAAATCACTTCTATATAGCACTATGGGGAGCTTGACGAGAGCGGATTTCCTGCTCTTGACCCAATGATCATTTATGTGTTTTCTGCATCCCTCCACATCTTTGTTATATGCCTCCTTGGATGCTTGCCTGTCGGGCATAGTCATGGTTTTATGCCACGGGATATCCAGCATTTCTGCCAAAGCAGGCGGGGACAAATCAGCTAGGACTTCTCCACTAGCTGTCTGAATTTGCCTAGATACGATATCGTATCTATCTGCACAACTTGCTATTAATTCTGTACACTGAACAGAGGTCGGGAAGGCAGCTGCTTGTCCGAGTCCACTGTCCTTTAGCCTCTTGGCCTGAGGAGTCGGAGTGGGTCTGAAGATTCTAAGTCTGAAATCATCTAAGTCAATATGACCTAGATCAGTGTCTCCCACGTTACTCCACCCAGAGTGGATCTTGGTTTTCGGGGGTATCCCTTTGAATTCGTACTTCATGGCTTGAGCTCGTGCAGACATCTAACCTGCAAAACCAGACCTCATAAGCTTGATACCAAGTAAGTTCCTTGATATACTCCTAGGATTAGATAAATCAATCATAAATCCATCATTTATTAAAAGCACGCATTTTGAAAGAAGACTTAAGTTAACATTCACAGCATATTGCATGCAAGAAGATATCAAATGTTGTAAAAAGATTCACCTAAACATCATCAATATAGCATTACAACCTTAATAACCTTACCTTGAACCATCTTCCCTAAAGAAATTTCAGCAAATTCGGCCATTTAGGGAGATTTGCGCTGAAATTGAGGTTGTCCGACCTTGGACAGTAAAAGCGCTAAAATTGAGGCTGTCCGACCTTGGCAGGAAAATGAGGCAGGTTCGACCTCAAATGAGGGTTTGTTCTGTGCATTCTGGAATTTGCGCTATTTTCAAGGGTGTCCGACTTGCGCGAAATGTGGAGGTCTCCGACCTCCAATGGTTTACAGGTCGGTCGGTGGATAAACTAGCGCAAAACGATTACTGGCATAATAGTGGTTCACTTGCGCGGATTTCGACGGGGTCCGACTAAGTCGGACACAAGGTGTTTTAGCGCATGGTCGGATGAAGGAAAATATAGCGCAAAATAGTTTGGTAAGTCTTTTCAGCGGGCCTTTCGAGCAACACCGACTTCGCGGGGTTATGGATATCATCCGACTTGGTCGGACACAGGGTATTGTAGCGCAAAGTCAGACAAAGAAGATTTTAGCGCAAAAACCTGTTTTCAAGGCTGCGGGTAATTCTAAACCATCTGACCCGATTTGTAAGCGATATGTGAATTGTGAAGGTCAGAGGAGGTTGTTTTTAGCACAATCGGGCGCTGGATTTTGGCGCTTGATCTCAGGGTGTCCGACTATATCGAATGGTTTAGTTGTTTGGGGTCGGTTGAAAGTCAATTCAGCGCCGACTTCGTGCGCGGGTTTTTGCAGAGTTTCGACCCGAGAGGATCTAAATTTGCCCAATGCTTCCTAACTTGTGGTTTTCTAAATCTAGGGTTTGAGAAAATACAAGGGTCAATTCCCCAAACCCTAACCCGGAACCATTACGTTCGACTCACAGATTCAACAGTCACTATGCAAACGGTGAAAACCCTAACAGTTTCTCCTAAATTTGCTTCAAAACCCTAAAGAAACTTGGAAATGCAAAGGGTGAGAACCCTACTTGTAAATGGCGGCGCAGATCCGACTTGTCGAGAGGTCGCGGGTTCGAGCTTGGGCGATGTCGGCCATGAAAATCGGAGCTCCGGATGCGCAGGCTTTGAAAATGCGGTTAAAATGAGTTAACTTTACCTAATTTCCCTATTTAAGCCGCGCCAATCCGCCATTAATGCTCGGGAGTACGTACTGTCAACGGGAATTCGCAGGGGTTCCGACTTGGCGGGAAAACTGGAGGTCTCCGACCTGGTCAATTGAGGGAGAAATCAGCGCGAAATCCAGAGGCCTCCGACTTGACCCGTTTGGTGGGGCTTTCGGACTCATCCGACCTGCGGGGTTTGTTTGGGGGTCCGACCAAGTCGGTTATAATGCAAAGTCACTTGGAACGAATTTTATCGCTAGGTCGGACGGAGGGGATTTTAGCGCTAGGTCCGACAGACTGAAAATCGGCGCAAAGATCGGTTGAGTCCAGATTCAGTGCAAAGGTCGGTGGAATTCAGTTTTAACGCAAAGGTCGGTTGAGGCCAGATTCAGTGCAAAAGTTAGTTGAGTGCAGTTTTAGCGCAAAGGTCAGTTGAAGCCAGTTTTAGCACAACAAACTAAATCAAGGACTCTAGAAGGGGAAACAACAACCCTCCTTTAGCAAGTTTGAAGTGATTTTTAAGGCAATCATTCTATCCAGGGCACATATACTTTGGACCGTACAACCACTTCCGAGAGAGAGAGATCAAAAACCAAACGACCCACTAGCCAAAACAAAAAAAACAAAGGGGAGGGGCCCCCATGTTTAGAATGGGGTGTGTGTGCAAGGCACAACACTTACAACCACTTTCACCTTGCATCTTCCATAGTTTACCTATCTGTTCTTGATCTTGATGATGAAGCCCTCAGAAGCGTATGCTCCCTTGCTTGTTGAAGATGACAAGGACAAAATGGCTATGATACTTTACTTGTATTTGAAGATGAGCTTCAAACACAAATGTGTGATAGATGATATGAAGTGCTTATGAAGTTGGGGGTGCCAAAGACGCGCTTGTGTTTCTGCAGCATAAGTTTGCTTAAATGATGGATATCAAATGAAGAAGAAGAGGGTTGCATTTATAGAAATATGTGAGAGCAGATCAACGATTGAGAAGAAATACAAAGATCAAAGGTTGAGAATAGTTGAAGAATGTGCAACGAATGGAAATAGGACAAGTGTCCAAGCTCCATCATGCAATAGGGGAGTTAACAAAATTGATTGAATAGTTAACAGAATAAACCAATTAGTTAAGTGAATTGATTGGGGAGTTGACTGAATTGATTGATCGGTTAACAGAATGAACCAATCAGTTAAGTGAATTGATTGGGGAGTTGACTGAATTGATTGATCAGTGAACTCGAATGATTAATTAGTTAACATATTTGATTGATGAGTTAACTGATTTTGACTAGAGGATAAATAGGACATGTGGGTGAAGGAATATTAGCTAATTAAATATCTAAAATATTTAATTACATGTGCAACATGGTGAGGTGGAAAAGGTGAGGTGGAAAAGGTGAGGTGGAAAGATGAGGTGGATTTATGAAATTAGGACTTAGGATAGAGTAATTTGGGAATTAATTAAATAATGTAGGATTATTTAATTATGTGAGACATTAGAGGAATTTAGGGAATTTAATTAAATAAAATTATTTTATGTAATTATGGGATAATGAACCAATCAAATAAACTTAGAATATTTATTTAATTGACAGAAGAAAATAAGAATTAAGATAAATATAAAATATTTATTTAATTCAAGATGAGCCAATTTTAGGTGTATACAGTTCTAACTGTTGTTCAACATCCTTTACCATACTTGGAATTGTTGCCTTAGGCTCATGAAGTATATAAATCCCCATAACATTTTCTTGAATATGTACCTCAGGCTCATCTACAACATCTTTTGAGGACCACTCCCTTAAGAGTATCTCTGGTATGTTTTTAGCTTGTAGTTCTTGAGTAGCAACTAATTCAGGATCATAAGAAATAATACAATTTGCATTAACAACACTTGGTGTGTAGGGCTCTATGTGATGATTTGAAAGTAACTCAGATTTTAAAGTTACCTTGGTGCCATATCTAGTCCTGAAAAACATGTGGGACTGGTTTAAGGATAGATATCCTCCTATTTTGGCTGTGAATTCTCTTGATAGGCACATGGCAAAATGGGGAGGCAAATCAATAATGAAGACCTCTTAGAAAATGGAAACATTGGGATAGGTATGTAAAGTAAGACCTAAGTCTTTTATTACACCCACAGTATTAATAATTGTGCCATCTAATTAGAGTACACTCTTCTCAAGAGGCTAGTATTTGAGCCCTAATTGGTCTACAATTTGTTTAGGCATCATAGAACTGCTTGCTCCATTATCCACCATGCAATTATGAACTAATTTGTCTCCAATTATCAATGATATATAAAATGGGAGTGACTTGGCACTTTTGTTAGGTTGTTTGCTGTTATCCTCAGGTGAATTGGTAAGGACAGCCTTATTTGGGTCAAGAGTTGTATCATTGGATACCTTTAAATCAGATAAGGCAGACTGCAACATCTTGTTTTGACTAGGGATGGCTAGGGAATCCCACATGGACATTGTCACATTCATCTTTTTATATTTTCAATAATATTGAAAGGTGGAATGGCACTCACCTTCTGATTTGATTTTGTAGCAGCGACCTCTACTTGCAAACGAGGCATCTCCCTTGCTGCTGCTGGAATATTTCTTTGTAAAATGTGGGGAATTTGGGGGGCAGAAACATCAGCAGACGCTTTTCTTTTACTTGCTATTTGTTCTACCTCATAACCCCTCTTCTTGGCCCTTGTATTTGCTACCACTGGTGTATTCTCTCTATTCATGCCACAAAATTCACCCTGCTGCCAATTCATGAAGGCAGAATCACTTTGAGGTTGGTCTTGCTGCTACATGGCTCCATCATGTGGCATATTTGGCTGTGGGGCTACAACATTCTGTACCATCAGAGCCTGATTTATGACCCCGTTTGAGCAGGTTGACTGTTTGTGTGGCTGATTACATGGACAACACCATTCGTAATCAACTGCAAGATTATTCTGAATAGGGACTAAGTCCCTTGCTATATTGATGGGCACTAGATTATAAGGTTGAAAAGGCCTTTGATTGACATTCTGCTTGGGACCCTAATAATTACCTTGATATGGTTGTATGTTGGCTTGGTAAGGCTGATTCTGTCCTTGATATAATTGATTCTACCCTTGATATGGTTGTTGATAAGGCTGAAAAGGCCTCTAGGATTGCTATTTCTTTATGTTCACCAGCTCATTTCTAAAAGTTTGAAGGATGCCCTCAATCTTTTGTTGACTATTTTTAATCTCTTTCAACTCTTGAGATGAACTAGAGGCAGAAGGTTCAGAATTGACAGTATTAGGTAATGCTGCAATAGTAGGCATAGGGGTAAAACATGGATTGACAAAGGCATGGAAGCTTGAATCTTAGGAAAAATAGGCACTAGCGGTCTGGGTGCTATTTTTCCAGCCTGAATCAGATTATTCTCTGCCCTAATTGCTAATTCAAAAGCATCTGGTAAACTATTACTTCCTAGTGATTGAATCATTACTGAAACATCACTATTCAGGGCTTTTAAAAATACAAGAATGCATATTCAGCTGGAGGTTTTACCATGGCAGGAATTCTATCCCATGTCTTCTGAAATCTGAAGTTAAAATCCATCATTTGCTCCTACAGAGCTCTCTTTATGGTGGTCATTTGTTCGACCAATGATAGATTATCTGATTTTTTTTGAAATTGCTTGTTTAATTTCTCTCCTAGATCATCCCAAGTTCCTATAGTTTGCACTGGTAGACTCCTGAACCAATGTAATACCTTCCCTTTGAAGGAGGCAGCTAGCAATCTGATGACTACATTCTCTTGAGTGACATGATGTACCCCACATAGAGAAGCTATGTCTCTAATGTGCTCAATAGGAGTAGTCTGATTTTCCCCTATGAAATAGGGTAAATTCTTCAAAGCTGCCATGGGTATGACATCATGTACCATTAGATTCAAAGGGCTACCCCCATCAAAAGTCACGAATGGCTGATTTCTTGTCATCTAAAGGGCTGTAGATAGATTTGCTTGAGTTACTGTGAGAACTATAGAAGCAACTGGTCTGAAACCTGGTGGAGTTGATTGTACTCTTTTGGAAACTGGAGTCCTTGCTCCAGCTCTGCTCTGTCTTCTGGGTGGAGATAGCTGCAAATATTCGAATGAGCTTGAACTTGAACTCCTAGTTTGAATATTTCTCATAAAACATGTATCAGCTAAAACTAGTCTGTTCGTCTTTCCTCAGTCTGAGTCACCAGATGTGTAAATTTAAACCTCTTAAAGGTCTATAATCACTGGTTGCACATCAAAACTAGCAATAATGATTGTTAATTTGATTGTTACTCTGACTCCAGAGTCCCACTGGGCATGCCAAAGTTATTATCACCTAGTTTTGCTCCCTTGCATGAAGCTGTTAAAGCTCTGCAAACTGGAATAACATGGGATTGATCTCTAAGTGTGGGACTTTGCTAAATGAGATCAAACCTCCGGAGAAGGCCGGCTTCCTTGCTTAGCTATCACCTAAAACTACTGAATTTTGAGGGGAAAAGAGGGAGAGGAATCTTGTAATGAAAATGAAATAAAAGCTTAAAACAAAGGGTGGTACACCAGACAGATTTAAAGAAATTTTCATAACACAGAGAAATGTGCAATATGATCAAATACAGCAAGTAGGTATACACAGATTAGATAGTTCTAGCAGAGGCAAGAAGTAATATGATTGAGAGGAATGAAGCATTCATAGACAAACCATATGCAGATTCACATAGAACTTGAAAAAATCCATAAAAAGGTAAAATTAACTTGCATATATCCTCCCTAGAAGACCACTAACCACTTCCGTCAATGGAGCAGATTCTGCAGGTGGTAGCTGGCTCAGAAAGGTTTTCCTTGCTTGATGGATTTTCTGGTTACAATCAGGTGTTAGTCAAGGAGGAAGATCAGTTCAAGACTGCTTTCACCACCAAGTGGGGCACCATGGCCTATAGAAGGATGCCTTTCGGTCTCTCTAACACTGGATCGACTTTTCAAAGAGCCATGGATATGGCATTCAAGGGTTTGCTATACAAACTAGTGTTGGTGTACTTAGATGATATATCATTTTTTTCCAAGAATGCATCTGAGCATTTATCCCACTTAAGGCAAGTTTTTTTAAGATGCCAAGAGTTTGAGATATCCCCTAATCCACACAAATGCATTTTTGTTGTCCACGAGGGCAAGCTGTTAGGACATGTCATTTCAAAGGAAGGCATTACCATTAATGCTAAAAGGCCATGTTGAAGAAGAATACGATTTTTAGCTAGATGAAGGAGGCCAGGTTAAGCTTTGAGTCTATAAAAGAGGCATTGTCAGCTATGCCAACTCTGGTAAACCTTGACTTTTTCAAAGATTTTATCCTATATGCTTATGGCGGCCTAGATACAATCTCTGTGATTTTGAAACAGCAGCAGAGTGGCAGCTTTGAGTAACCAATCATTTTTTTCAGTCAAGGGCTGGAAGAATATGAGCAGAGATATAGCTTTGTTAAGAAGCACATCCTTGCAGTGATAAGGAGCCTCAAGAAATTTTGGCATCTTGTTTCTAATATCAAGATACATTTGATGGTGGCTCATCCTAGTATGAAGGAGTTCTTGTTGAGAAAAGATATAAATGAGAAAAGAGCCGGCTGGATCACCAAGGTCATGGAATATGACATGGATATCTAGGTAACCAAGCTTGTCAGAGGCAGGGGACTCAGCGAATAGATTGCTACTAGTTCCAACAAGGGAGATGAGATGCTTTTGACCATTGAGGATGCACCTCAAGATAATTCAGAGACAATGGGCACAAGTTGGGTTACTGATATGACTCAATTTTTGCAAACTGGCAAATGTCCAACAGGACTAGATAAAACTAGGAGAAGATATTATAGATTGCAATCCATTCCATACATTTTGATTAATGACACTCTTTTCAGGAAAGATTTTAATGGTGTATTGCTGAGATGCATTGCTGAAGATCAGACTGATAAGGTACTACATGAATTTCATGATGGAACAACAAGGGGTCATTTCACCCCAAAGACTACTACCTAGAAGATAATGAGAGCCAGATATTACTGGCCCAGCCTATTTAAGGATGCCCATGCATGGGCGAGGAAATGTATAAAGTGTGCCATTTTTGCAGGAAAAGAGAGGCTGCCAACCTTACCTCTATGACCAATTCAAATAGAGCAACCCTTCATGAGATGGGGTGTTGACTTCATAGGACCCATTAATCCACCATCAAGTGCAGGCCATAAGTGGATTCTTATAGCTACAGATTTTTTCACAAGATGGACTGAAGCAGTGGCTCTAAAGGAATCAAATAAAAATGTTGTTTTAAATTTTTATCATGATTTGATTTCCAGATTTGGAGTGCCTGAGTCAATAATTTCTGACAATGCTTTAGCCTTTGTTGGCCTAAAGATAACTGACTGGGCTATTAAGAATGGAATTTATTTGAATACTTCTTCCAATTACTACCCACAGGGTAATGGTTTGGCTGAATCTATGAACAAAAATATCATAAGAATTATTAAAAGATCAATGGAAGATAACCAGAGGACCTAGCACACTAATTTGAAGTATGCCTTATGGGCAGATAGAATAACTCCTAAGAGGTCCATTAGAAATTCTCCATACACGTTAGTATATGGGAAAGAAGCAAGGTTGCCTATCTCTATAGAACTGCCAGCATTGGACATCATGAATTAGCTGGAGATGTTTGAAGAAGAGGATCCCATGGCTATCAGATATGCTCAGCTTATGGAGCTTGAAGAAATCAGAGAAAAGGCTATGAAGACTATGGAGTATCATCAGCTACAGACCAAAAGAAGTTTTGATCAAAAGGCCACTCCCAGAATCTTTAGAGAAGGTGATATGGTGCTCAAATGGGACAAATTGAAGAGCAGGCCTGGAAAGCACTCCAAATTTGACAACATGTGGAGTGGTCCATTTCTCATTATTGAATGCAAGGAGCACAATGCATTTCATTTATCAAATATGGATGGACAATATCTACCTATCCCAGTCAATGGGATACACCTAAAGAGGTGTTTTGAGGTATGAGTGCCTTGTAAATCAATAAATTAGGTCTTTATGCTTTCAATAAGTGCTACTACACATTAGTTTAGATCTTTTTTGTTTTCCCTAAGTGTTGTCTAGCACAGTTGAGTGGTTGCTTGCAACATTTTGTCTTGTTTTGGTCTCCCTATTCCCCTCTACTGTAATAATTGTTGAAGTCAGAAAGCCTCTGTATATTTCTAGTCTCAATATGACTCTATGCCCAATGGATGCTATAAGGCCACTGATCTAACTGTTTAGCAGGCAAACATCTCATAGAAGTCACCAAATTGTTGACCTATTTTTTCCTCTGACCAGAGCCAAACAATCAACCTGGTATTTTCCTTGAGAATCCTTTGGAAAATGTTCCTATAAAGCTTAAAGTGCCAAATTTCCTAGAAGTCTTGCCTAAAAAATCTTACCATTGGAAAGAGCTTGAAAAAATAGGCAGTTTTGCTTTTTACATCACCCTGAAATTTGGCCAAACGAAGAAGTTATCCATGGTCAAGATTTGGTCAAACATACAGTTCAAATGTACATTTGGCAGGCTTGCAAATCCCTATCGGCCTTAGGAAATATTGAGAAAAGTGATTTTTATGTATTTTTTGAATGTATATCAAGCCAAGGAAATGCATATACAAAGGGGGAATCTTTCGTAGATTCCCAGAACATTCCTGGTTTGTATATCTGGTTGCATAAAAATATACAAGGATGGAATGTATATTTGGCTTGTATATTTGCATGTACAAGTGAAAGATACAAAGAAATATGCATGGAAAATATACAAGGCTGATCTATATGCATCAGGAATAGTGGAATGTATATCGGCAGGTTGCTATAGTGGCTTGTATATTTGCGCTTGTATGTTTGCACATACAAGCGAAATATACAAAGAAAAGATACAAGGAAATATGCAATAGCTGATATACAAGTGCAAATGTACATTTGCTATAGTGCTAGCAGGACATGCAAGAGGTGGGGCCCGTAGGTTCAAATGAGATTGTATGCAAGAAAGGGTTTGCATATCAGAATATACATTCTAGGAATATTCCATAAAATATTCCCATTTGTATGTTTGTCTTTTGTATATTCCACTTGTATATTCAAATATACAAGTCAATATACAAAAGACAAACATACAAATATGTTTGTTTATCGCCAAGACACAGGGAGGTTTGCAGTTTCAACATACAAGCAAAAGCTACAGTGGAATGTATTTTCGGCTTGTATATTTGCACATACAGGCCAATGTACAAACAAAATATACAACTCAGACCCGAATATAAGTTTCAATTTGTTCTATGTCATTTTCGGGTCTGCTTTTGTATAAAAGGTGTTTGTATGTTTTGACATACAAAGGAACAGATACAAAGATATATGTTGGGCGATTTCAAAAGAGGTGGGGACCACCACTTGTATGTATATACGCATTGCATGTTTGCATATACAGAAAGCATATACAAGCCGGATTTCAAACTGTTTCCAGTCTACTTAATAAAAGGCATCAGATCCGTGGCTTGTATGTATAATCTTTTGTATATTCGTATATACAAAGAATTATACAAAGAGAAGTGATGCAAGGCGGACCCAACCCAGAGATCATTTTGGCATGTTCAGCATTCGAGTCCACAATTGCATATACAAGTTGTTTGTATATTTTGATATGCAAGACCTAGATACAAGCTAAGTTACAAGTGGTAGGGCCCGTACATACAAGGGAACTTGTATGCATATACAAATAAAAAAAATACAAGGGATATTCAAAGCCTGATATACAAAGCACCATGAATGTGCAAAGGAGTTGCAGATAAATTTTTGAATGTCGATTCAGGCGCCAAGATGCAGCAATATACACAGAGATGCAAAAGCAATATATACAGGTAGTTGACCAAAACTTTGACTGCCTGTATCTCCTCCATTTCAATGAATTTTGACATGCTGTAAGAGGCAAAGATGCATGTTTTTGTCCCCTCTTTCTTTTGGTAGGGTTTTTAAGAGCTTTTGTCACTTTTAATTTTTAGATCTGGAAATGCATATTTCAATGACGACTTTCAGCAGATGAAGATATTTTTGGAGCATTCATTACTGCACAAGCTGAGGCAGCTCGCATTAATGACCATAAATATCTTTCCACCTTCCTCTTCTAGATATTTTCATCTTTTCTACTGCAGATCGATGAGTAAGATGCATGCATTAAAGACTCCAAAAATATCTCATATCTTGCCCAGTGCCAGATATTTGACGTCACAACTTCTGCAGCTGGACAGTCATTCATGCGGGGATATTTTCTGAGATAGCTCTTTGGAGTGTTTTTTGTAATCACCTTAGGATTTTTTTTTGGAATGCTATATATATGCATTCATATGTTGTAAATATGTTAGAAAGTTTTTGGCATTTTGGTCTTTCTATTTCCAAATAGAGTTTCCATATACTGTAACATTGCCTCTCCATTGAATATATGCAAGTTAATTTTACCTTTTTATGGATTTTTTCTAGTTATGTGTGAATCTGCATATGGTTTGTCTGTGAATGTTTCATTCCTCTCAATCATATTGCTTCTCGCCTCTGCTAGAACTATCTAATCTGTGTATACCTACTTGCTGTATTTGATCATATTGCACATTTCTCTCAGTGTTGTGAAAATTTCTTTAAATCTGTCTGGTGCATCACCCTTTGTTTTAAGCTTTTATTTCATTTTCATTATAAGCTTTCTCTCTCCCTTTTCCCCTCAAAATTTAGTAGTTTTAGGTGATAGCTAGGCAAGGAAGCTGGCCTTCTCCAGAGGTTTGATCTCATTTAGCAAAGTCCCACACTTAGAGATCAATCCCATGTTATTCCAGTTTGCAGAGCTTTAACAGCTTCATGCAAGGGTGCAAAACTGGGTGATAATAATAATTTTTTCCCAAGTTAGGTGCTTCAAGAGGGAAGTTAAAACATGAATAAGCGCCAACTTGTCTAGGCACAAACTCAAGCTTGTTGAGGATACACATGGCACCCAACATTCTTTGGTGATTTCACGAACTTCAAATGCTTAGAACTGTTAAAGGAATGCCCAATGCCCCTTCTTGATGATAGGCACCAAAGTGAGGGTGGAATTTCACCTTGATGGCATTAGGCGCTATCTAGAGTATGCTACTCCATGGAAATGTGCCTTCTTGCTTAGAGTAATTCAAACACTCCAAGGTCTTCAGTGATCAATTTTCCAACTTATGAAATGTCCTCCTTCATTTTAAAACACATTGTAATGCTCCAGAGAGATGACTATACCTAGACGTCAATTTGGGTTAGAAATGCCTCCAAAGTGTGCCTTCTCTTTCAGAAATCAAAACAAGGTCCAAAGGTGCTAATAAACTAAAGCGCTTCTTTGGAAAAGTCCCGGAGGTTAAGATGCACCTTGTCTTAATGAGGTGCAACTCTTGGGTAAGAAAGCTTGTAAAGTGTGCCTAACTTAGTGAAGAGGTTGATAACTTCTAAACCCTTCCTGGAACTTAGATTGCTTCAACTGAAGATCATCTCGCTTCAATACATCACCAAACTTTCAATCACAAGATCAATTCAAACTTAGGTGCTCATTAAGAGTCTTTCCAATGTTGGTGCATCTGAGAGGTTGAACTGGCAAGAGATGGCGCCTAGCTTCCTAAACCTTGTTTCAATATGTTTGAGTTCCAAAGTTGACTCAATGGTATCAAGATGGCGCTATAGAGTCTTTGGACTAGTTCCTTAGAGTTTCAAAAACATTCTAGCTCTTTGAAAATTCCTCCTACATGCTTGGGCACCATTTCAAGGTCCTGGAACCATGATCTAGCACCTTATTGCTCTAGGCACCCATTCATGATTGTGCAACTTGAGATTGGTGCCTAGAGTGAATAGGCTTTCATCCTGACTTAATACACTGCCTCCTTCTGACAATTTTTGGGGCAGCAGAAAACTTTTCACCACGGGCAAATGTCTCAGAGATATAAAAAACTAAGAGAGGTTATTGTAGAGGCACTCTACGTGATCACGTTGCCTCAGACAAAATGTTTCTAAGTGACACAATTTTTGAGTAACATCTCATCAAATATTGTTGCCTTTTTGTACTTTAGACTCTTCAGGGATATCATCAGTACAATGTAGCTCAGATTGTTTCGACATGTTTAGGTGAAAAAAAAGACCATGCCTAGTGTAAATGTACCCATCTGGATGAATTAGAGTAGTCAGTTTGGTCACATCAAGAGCAGGACAAAAGTTACACCCCTTTGCAACTTTACACTGCCTCCTCCTGACGATTTTTGGGGCAGCAGAAAACCTTTCACCACGGGCAAATGCCTCAGAGATATAAAAAAGTGAGAGAGATTATTGTAGAGGCACTCTACGTGATCACGTTGCCTTAGATGGAATGTTTCTAAGTGACATAGTTTTCAAGTATAATCTCGTCAAAGATTGCTACCTTTTTGTACTTTGGACTCTTTAGGGATATCGTGGGTATAATGTAGCTCAGACTGTTTTGACATGTTTGGGTGAAAAATAGAACCATGCCTAGCATAAATGTACCCATCTGGATGCATTAGAATAGTCATTTTGGTCGCATCAGGAGCAGGACAAAAGTTACACCCCTTTGCAACTTTACACTACCTCCTTCTGACAATTTTTGGGGCAGCAGAAAACCTTTCACCAAGGGCAAATATCTCAGAGATATAAAAAACTGAGAGAGGTTATTGTAGAGACACTCTACATGATTGTGTTTCCTTAGATGAAATGTTTCTAAGTGACACAGTTTTTGAGTAACATCTTGTCAAAGATTTCTGCCTTTTTGTACTTTGTACTCTTCAGGGATATTGTCGGTACAATGTAGCTCAGACTGTTTCGACATGTTTGGGTGAAAAATAGGACCATGCCTAGTGTAAATGTACCCATACGGATGTGTTGGAATAGTCAGTTTGGTCGCATCAGGAGCAGGATGAAAGTTACACCCCTTTGCAACTTTACACTGCCTCCTTCTGATGATTTTTGGGGTAGTACAAAACCTTTCACCACGGGCAAATGCCTCAGAGATATAAAAAACTGAGAGAGGTTATTGTAGAAGCACTCTACGTGATCGCGTTGCCTCAGACGGAATGTTTCTAAGTGACACAGTTTTTGAGTAAAATCTCATCAAAGATTGCTACCTTTTTACACTTTGGACTCTTTAGGGATATCGTGGGTACAATGTAGCTCGGACTATTTCGACATGTTTGGGTAAAAAATGGACCATGCCTAGCATAAATGTACCCACCCAGATGCATTGGAATAGTCAGTTTGGTCACATCAGAAGTAGGACAAAAGTTACACCCCTTTGCAACTTTACACTGCCTCCTTCTAATGATTTTTGGGGCAGCAGAAAACCTTTCACCACGGGCAAATATCTCAGAGATATAAAAAATTGAGAGAGGTTATTGTAGAGGCACTCTACGTGATCGTGTTGCCTTAGACAGAATGTTTCTAAGTGACATATTTTTTGAGTAACATCTCGTCAAAGATTGCTGCCTTTTTGCACTTTGGACTCTTTAGGGATATCGTGGGTACAATGTAGCTCAGACTGTTTTGACATGTTTGGGTGAAAAATAGGACCATGCCTAGTGTAAATGTACCCATCCATATGCATTGGAATAGTCAGTTTAGATGCATCAGGAGTAGGACGAAAGTTACACCCCTTTGCAACTTTACACTGCCTCCTTCTGACAATTTTTGGGGCAGCAGAAAACCTTTCACCACAGGCAAATATCTTAGAGATATAAAAAATTGAGAGAGGTTATTGTAGAGGCACTCTACATGATTACGTTTCCTCAGACATAATGTTTCTAAGTTACACGGTTTTCTAGTAACATCTCATCAAAGATTGCTGCCTTTTTACAATTTGGACTCTTCAGGGATATCATCGGTACAATGTAGCTCAGACTATTTCGACATGTTTGGGTGAAAAATAGGACCATGCCTAGTGTAAATGTACCCATCCGGATGCATTGGAATAGTCAGTTTGGTCACATCACGAGCAGGACACCAAAAATGCAAAAGTTGCTTTGTGTAACTTGACAACATTGACACTTTCTTGCAACATGACTCAAAGACTCAAAGTGACTTAAAATCACCTTGATTTTGGTGCCCAATGTACATTATAGAGGTTGAGGCACTTGTTATCATTCAAACATCTTAGATAAGCGCATAGGAAAGGAAAAAGCTCTAAGTTTCATCATCATGAGCACCTAATATCAAGAGACTTTAATGGCTCAAACCTTAGCATGGAGTCCTAAGGCACATTTCATGTCTCCTTTCATCCATTTTGGCTCCCTTATGTAGATTTTTCAACTTGATTTGGCACCATGTATGTGAAGGAAGATCTAAAGGCATGAAAGTGGATGTCATTTTGCAAGAGTTTGGATCATCAAAATTGAAAGAAATAAGTCTATTAAGCTTGGGCACCCTTGGTCTTCTTTTCATTCATTATGAGCACCTTGGGAGAATGGTATATAGGTCATCATCATGATTGGGTGCCCTAGATCCAGAGTGTTGGAGAGATCATCAAATGGTGTCTAGAGGAAGTAGGGTGAGTTATGAGTTTGGTCGCATCAGGAGCAAGACACCAAAAATGCATAACATGATGTAAAAATGTGTATATGTGTAAAAATGCAGGAGGAAATAAAAAAAAGAAAAACCTTACAAATTAATGTGCATACTTACAACTCAATGTAACATGACTTTACAAAATCAATGTGAATACTTACAAATTAATCCAATGAACCATCCAGGTCTGCTCTACTCTTTATTGTGTCAAGTATTGCTTCATGGTCAGACTCACGCACCTTCCACAAGATTTTGTTCAAAGGTCTACCTCGATACTTTATCAAATAAACATTGGATGCCACGACAAGGTTTGAGTAATGAAGAATCTTCTGATGCGTGTCAAATTTCTAAAATAGCCAAATATTAACACTCTTATGTGGGTACCTTCTAAGCCATGTTCCAGTAATAACCACTGAGCCTGTAGTGTATTCGATGTTTTCTCCATCTGTAACAGGGGCTTCCAATTTCTTTTTGGCCTCAACACAATGACATAAGTAATAATCTGTTCCCTCTTCATTATCTTCATCTGCAATAACTACATATATGTGCCCTTAAAACTTAAACCCTATCCCTACACCCTCAACACTTTACACTATATCTTAAGCCTTAAACCCTTATCCCTAAAGCCACAACCCTCAATCCTTAAACCTTCAACCCTAAACCCTATCCCTAATCCCTCTACCCTCGACACTCTAACCCTAACCTTGACATTAAATGATAATCCGTCAACCCTAAACCCTAATCCGTCAACCCTAAACCTATCCCTAAACCTTAAACCCTAATCCCTCAACCCTCAATGCTAAACCTTATCCCTAAACCCTAATCCCTCAACCCTCAACCCTAATCCATCACCCCTCAACTCTAATCCCTCATCCCTAAACCCTAAATGCTATCCCTATTCCTAAACCCTCAATATACTCGATACTATACCTTAAACCCTAATCCCTTATCCTCGACACTCTTATTTAACTGTAATCCCTTGAGCATTAACCCTATCCCTCGACCTTAACCCTCAAGCCTCAACCCTCAACCCTCAACTCTCAACATTAAACCCTTAACTCTGATCCCTTGACCCTCAACCCTATCCCTAAACCCTAAACCCTCAACCCTCAATGTCAAATCCTAATCCCTCAACCCTTCACTCTAATCCCTCAACCCTAAACCCTATCCCTAAACCCTCAACACTATACCTTATACCCTAATCCCTCAACCCTAAACCTTATCCCTAAACCCTAATCCCTCAACCCTCAATCCTAATCCGTCATCCCTCAACTCTAATCCATCATCCCTAAACCCTAAATGCTCTCCCTATTCCTAAACCCTCAACAGACTCGATACTATACCTTAAACCCTAATCCCTCTACCCTTGACACTCTTATTTAACCCTAATCCCTTAACCATTAACCCTATCCCTCAACCTCAACCCTCAAGCCTCAAGCCTTAACCCTCAACTCTCAACATTAAACCCTTAACTCTGATCCCTCGACCCTCAACCCTATCCCTAAACCCTAAACCCTAAACCCTCAACCCTCAACGTCAAATCCTAATCCCTCAACCCTTCACTCTAATCCCTCAACCCTAAACCCTATCCCTAAACCCTCAACACTGTACCTTAAACCCTAATCCCTCAACCCTAACCCTAAACCTTATCCCTAAACCCTAATCCCTCAACCCTAATCCATCATCCCTCAACTCTAATCCCTCATCCCTAAACCCTAAACACCATCCCTATTCCTAGACCCTCAACGGGCTCGATACTATACCTTAAACCCTAATCCCTTATCCTTAAACCCTCCAACCCTATCCCTTAACCCTAATCCCTTGACCCTCAACCCTATCCTGAAACCCTTAACCCTCAAACCTTAATGTACTCAACCCTCAACGTCAAACCCTAATCCCTCAACCCTTAACTCTGATCCCTCGACCCTTAACCCTTAAAACTTGAACCCTAAAACCTATCCCTACATGCTCGACACTTGACACTATATCTTAAACCCTAATCCCTTAACCCTCATCCCTAAAGCCTCAACCCTAAATCATTAAACCTTCAACCCTAAACCCTATCCCTAATCCCTCTACCCTCGACATTCTACCTTAAACCTAATCCCTCGCCCCTTAACCCTAAACGCTATCCCTAAAGCCTCAACCCTAAACCCTAATCCCTCTACCCTCAACACTCTACCTTAAACCTAATCCCTCGACCCTTAACCCTAAATGCTATCCCTAAAGCCTCAACCCTAAACCCTAATCCCTCAAGGTCCTAAACTCTAATCCCTTATCCCTAAACTCTAAATCCTATCCCTAAACGCTCAACCCTCAACCTTAAACCTTAATCACTCAATCCTTATCCACCCCTCTCCTCCCCTATCTGGCTCACTCCCATCTCTACCCTCCTCTGCGCTCGACACTATACATACATACATATAGGCATACATAGATACTTACATAGATACATACATACATACATATTGGCCTACATACATACATACATGATTAATAGCCTTGAACATAAAAAAATTTAAGGGGAACATAATGCGAGCGCGTTATAACGCGCTTGCGTTATGTCAAACATGACAAACAACAGACTTGCGGAAAAGGAAAAATGCAAAGCAAACCATAATGCGAGCGCATTATAACGCGCTCGTGTTATGTCTTGCTTTGGGAATCCCAAGCCTTGGGCTTGGGATTTTCTTTGGATTTCCATCCCAAAGGCTTGGAGTGCCTTTTGAACAGTCATAGACGTGTTTTTCCAAATTCTTCAAGATTTCACATAATTTCATTCGTGCTAACCCTCATATTTGCACGTGTTTCAACGTCGAACAAATCAAACACCTGGGTAATGTTAGGCTTTCTCTTAGCTATTTGACGATGTGATTTTTTTCACATTTTAACAATGTTAAGCCTTTCATCTTTAATTTCTTTTGTTTGTGTGTCCGTTCTTGGGCAAAAACCATTGTTTGGTCTTTTTTTATTGTAAATTAACTATTCATTGAAATTTCAAAAAAATTACATATTTAGAAACTAGACTCCATTCTACAAATATTAAAAAAAGAAAAAAATGATTTTCAATTAGTTTTCAAAATTTATAGGGGTAGCACGGCCAAAATTCTATTTTTTAGGATGTGTCCACTTTGAAAATTACTAAAAAATCAAATATTCATCAAAAAATTATCAGAAAAATTAGGCATAAACTACATGCTATTAGCTAATTTCTCACCAAAGCAATTTTAAAAATACCAAAAAAAAGTTGACCTTTTGAGGGAGCCACAAAACATGCTATGTTATGTTTTTTTGACAGAAACAACACCAATTTCTATGGCTCCCTCTTTTGAACCCCTTAATCTATGCCATTTTAAAAAAAAAAAAGTAGTTTAGAAAGTAGACTCGGAGCACTACAAACATTGTTTTGGTTGCATCTCCAAATTTTGAGTGTAACTATGCTCAATTTCTCATCTAAGGCCAGTATTTCCTGATTTCAGAAAAAAAGGGGGCCACTTAAGACCCCTTTTTGGCCCCCCATCTTCTTGCACTTACCCAGCCGTTGCTACCATAAGTGAGTAGATTCATTTTCTTCCTCAAATACCACTGTCACTTCATTTATTAATGTACTCCCTTCTAGCTTGTAAAGGTTTCTAATATTTGTATCCCTCATGACCACCAAAATGCCCTTGGACACTTTCATTGATCCACCTTGACTTGTAAATTTATAACCTCCAGAATCCAAAACTCCCAAGGAAATTAAATTCTTTTTGAGTTATGGTACATGTCTTACCTATGTTAATGTTCTCACAACACCATCGAACATTTTAATCTTAATGCTCCCAATCCCAACAGTCTTACAGGAAACATTATTTCCCATAAGAACAACACCGACATCAATAGATTGGTAAGAAGAAAACCAATTCTTATGCGGACACATGTGATTAGAAGGACCAAAATCTAATAACCATTCCTCATGATACTGTAAAGAATTACAAATAGATAAAACTTCATCAACTGTACCTAAACTTGTCTCAAATGGATTTGCTTCCTTTTTGGAGTCACCATTATCTTCTTTCCTCTTCCAACAATCTTTCTTGAGATGCCTTGATTTATTGCAATACCGACATTTTCCCTTACCCTTTTTGTCTTTTGACTTAGATCTGGATGTACTTCTCGAATCTTCCCCTTTTATTATGGATCGACCTCTAACCACCATTGCTTCTAATGTGAAGGTTTCTATGTTAGATTTCCTCTGCACCTCTTCAGACAACAAAGCTCCCACAATAGAATCAAATTCAAGGGTGTTAGTTGTGCTAAAGCTAATAGAAGTGACTACTTGCGATTCTAGGATTCGGGCAATGAACACAATAGCGTAACTGCCTTGTCTTCATCTTCGACTTTTATGTGCCCATACTAGATAATTGACATATAAGAGTATTGAAAATATTTAAATGATCAGCAATTTTTATACCTTCCTTCATTCGCAAACTATACAGCTGCCTCTTCAAGTAGATTCGATTTGTCAAGGACTTTGTCATATAAAGACTCTCCATTTTACTCCATAAGCTTGATGCCGTTTCTTCTTCAACAATATTAAAAAGAACTTCATCTTCTAAACACAACTGAATTGTGCTAAGTGCTCTTGTATCAAGATCCTCCCAATCTTCATCAATCATATTTGCAGATTTCTTTGACTTTCCAACCAATGCTTTGTGCAATCCTTGTTGCACTAACAAATCACGCATCTTGAGCTTCCAAAGCTCAAAATTATTCTTCCCATTAAATTTCTCCACCTCAAACCTTGCATTCGAAACCTTTGCCATCTAATGCTACAAAACAAACACCAAATCCTAACATAGATGTTGCAAAATAATTGCTCTGATACCACTTGTTGAGTTAACAGAAACGTAAAACCCACAAACTCTAATAATTGTAGCACAAGTTAGATGCAAACAAAAATATAGAAGAATAAAATGGAGAACAGAAGAATAAACAAAACATAGAATTTACGTGGTAAAACCTTGACAATATGTTAAGGAAACATCCACGGGGCAAAGTATCGGTGTTCTTATTGCTTAGAGAAACTAATTACAACCTTCACATAGTTGTTGCTCTTGAATTAAAATTCATTACAATCATTAATTTTAACCATCAAGGCAGCAAGATATATAATATCTTCATCTTGTGTTAAACATAGAAAAAACAAGCTTTGTTTTATTGTTTTATATTTTATTTTAAATCTTTATCTTTTCCAAAAGATTTCAAAAATAAGATTTTCCAAAAAATAAAAACTACTTTCTTTCTAATTTTAATGTTGTCACAATACAACACTAACAAGGCTAGATATGATCGAAACCATAACAGGGATCCTGGAATGCATTTTGGACCCTCTATCCTTCATATAATGTGTGATAACAACAATATTTCATCCATACACATGGACACATGCATCCATGAGGGAAACCATCCACAGATATAAAATCTTATAAAACGTGAGAGTAAATGTAGTAGTCATTTAGTAGTGATAAGATAAAGGATGGATAGGACAAACAACACAAGGATAAAGTCACAGTGTGTCAAAAAATTAGAACTATGGAAATAAAGAGGAAGAAAAAAAAAGTTGAAGATTTGCTGGTAGTGGAAATGTGGGTAGAAACCATGGGCATATCAAGGAGGTGCATTTTAGGGACATGAGAAGCCACCATGGGGGAGAGATTTGTGGCATAAATAAAAAATCCATGGAAGAACAGAGTCTTTTGACACCACTGAGGAAGCTGTCAGGGCTTACGATTCCACCACCAGATAAGTGATCCTAAAGGCAAGTGTAGTCTTATGACTGGGACACCAGCGGATCACTGAAGTAGTAGTACTAGTCTCATCAATCTTCGACTCTTCCACTCAGAATATATAAATTGTTATCTTATTTGCCACAATGTAGCAGTAGCAGGCTCTTCAAGGTCATTCACATTGCTGGTCTAGCACCCCATCTTGGCGTACAGAGAGAGCAATGATAATAACAAGGAGAATAATATGCTCGCTCACAACAAAGTTAAACATCTTCAGAACCCCAAATTTACAAGGACATGACAAATAGAATCACCCACCCTTGTGCTATGTTACCAGAAACGAGAAATGGAAACGGCAACGGCAACTACAATGTGACGAGAAACGGGATATCTAGAGGTTGCATATAAGAAACAGATTTTAATATATATATTTTTAGATTTATTATAAAGCATTATTCCATGTTAATAAAGATAAAGATTGTAGCTCTTAAAGATAAAGATGCATACAAGTCTGTGAAATTAAACACATAATAACATTTGTTTAAAAAAAAACTGATTTAAAACAATATCTTAATAAATAAACTATGCATTTAATTTTTTAATAAAATTTGTTTTAAAAAAATAACTACTTTAAAACCATATCATAACAAACAAGTGCCACGTAGTGGCCAGTACCTGCCTTGTAGTGTTGTTATTATAGTATTTGTTTAGTTGTAATTTTTTTTGTTGATTAGTTATTGGTTGTATATAGTATTTGTTTAGTTGTAATTTTTTTGTTAATTAGGTATTGGTTGTATAAACAAATTGCATTCCAATAATTGAAAATTTAATTTTTGAAGAGTGTTGAAATGTCTTAGGTAAATAAAATTGAAATCTCAAAAACAATCTAATTTGGTAAAAATTAAATAGGACTAAAATATTTCCTAATTATAAAACTAAACTTTTACAAAGTCTATTAAATAACACAAATATTTCCTTAAAATGTAATAATGCTAATACTTTTATAATTTAAAATGCATTAAAATATTGTAAGTTTGAAGAATAAAATAAAAAATATAATAACAAGGCGAAATATTTTTTGTGATAATGTAGATTTTTAACTTTTGACTAAATAAAATTGAAATCCTAGATTTTTAACTCTTGAATAAATGAAATTGAAATCCCAAAAATAATCTAATTTCATAAAATAAAATGTGTAGAACCCTAACCCTAACTGGGTGTGGATAGATATCAAATATTTGCCTAAAACATTAAACTGTAATAATATTGAATACCATTACAATTTAAAATGCATTAAAATATTGTATGTTTGAAGAATAATTACATAATATAATAACAGTGTGGATAGATTTGAAATGTTTAAGTAATACTAATACTTTTATAATTTAAAATGCATTAAAATATTGTAAGTTTGAATAATAAAATAAAAAATATAATTAAATTCATGATACTATAGATTTTAAAGTTTTGACTAAATAAAATAAATAATCTAATTACATAAAATAAAATCTGTAGAACACTAAAAACTAAATTAAAATTATATTACTTTTAGCTAATGAAGCAAAAAATTAACCGCCATCCATTTAGGCATGACTTAACTAGTGGGAGACAAAATTTGTGTTCATAATTTGTTTGCTTGCCACGTACTCCCATCAAATCAAAATTCTCTCCACATTTATAGTTTTTTGTTGCACTCTCCCGACAAACCGACAATCCGCAGAGAAGAGGTCATTTTTTTTGAGCCAATGACAATACAAATAAATCATTTCTAAATAATTTTTTGTTAAAAATTTATCATGTTCACATAGGAAAAGTACAAATTTAAATCAAATTTGTCCAACAAGAAAAATAATCCTATCTTTTGATTGGTTTGCAATCAATAGATTAATAACTAGATAAGTTGAACTCATTGCAATAGTACCAACCGAAGGCAGGTACTAATAAACAATAAAACAATATCATAATAAATAAACAATATTATAAAAATTACATTTATTTAATAAAAAATGTTTTAAAAAAAACTACTTAAAAACAATATTATAAAGACTATAGATTTTAATAAAAAATCATTTTTATTCCAAAACATTATAAAAGCTATTCATTTAATATTTTAATAAAATTTGTTTTAAGAAAAAAACTACTTTAAAACAATATTAAAAAAACTATTTTATTCCAATATAAAAATCACAAAAGCTTTTAAAAAAACTGTTTTATTCCAATATAAAAATTACAAAAGCTTTTAATGTATAAAAAGTAACCGAAAGTTTTTAATATAAATCATTGGAGAAGGCAAACAGCATGCAACGCAGAAGAACCGGAGGAAGGCTGAGAAACGGCCGTTCGCTACGGCAACGGCGTTTCTGCCGTCCAAAACGGAAATGCGGCCTTCCCGTCGCGTTTCTGGTAACATAGCCCTTGTGTGAATCCCTGTTACCTTTGCTCCTCATGTAGAGCCCCAGAAAAACCCTAACTCGATCATCTTGCTGCGCCCATACAATACAAGTGAAAATAATAGTCAAATTAGATTTGAGGTGAGGTATATATCAGAATTTCCTCATCACCATGTTCTCGACCCCCAATATTTGTTATAGGCAATTAAGGAAGCCTTCTTATTGACTCAATGGTGGTGCAAGGGATGCAACAGCAAAAAAAATTGTTTAGATGTGGTTGCCATAATTCTTCCTGGCAGCTGAGCAGTTCATACAATCTTTGTAATTTATAGTTCAAGGCCCTGCGTTGGAGATTTTGGTTTGTCTAGCCTTCAGGGTTTCAGTTATCAGTTGAGACTTTTCCTGCTTTTTGCAGCAGTTGTTTAGATGTGGTTCCTATAATGCTTCCTTGTTACAGAATCACAGATGACCAGAGATTGCATGAGGGTAATGAGTGATTCAGGGAGCCTTCATTGTTTGACATAGTATTTATCTCGCAGTATGCTTCTGTTTCCTGCTTCATGGGTTTGGAGTTATGTTGTGGGGCCGGTTTCTGGAGAATGCTGTTACTGGGTCTCTTTTGGTGCCTGGTGTTTGTCATTCTTCAGATCTGGAATTTTTCAATCTCTACCTTTTTGAGATATTTGAAGTCCTACCCTTGTGATGGGCATTTATTCTTAGGCATAATGTGCATCTTGGATCGTCATTGGGTCCCCTCGTTATAATGATGCATCTTCAGAATTGTTGTTCAGGCCTTCTGATTTGGTTCAGTTTACAATTCTGGACCTTTTCTGTTCAGAGTTCTCTTTTTGGCGATGCTGAGGCTAGATGTTCTATGTGTGTTTGGATACAGTCACAGGAGGTGTTCGGGCTTTAGTAGTGCAGGGCTGGAATGGAGAGAGGTGGTTTTGGTGTTTTCGGAGTAACTCTGATAATGCAGTTTTATCACAGTGATTCTCAACTACCTCCAGACTACTCAGATTTCTTGCTGGCTGTATTGGCTATGCAGAAGACCGCATCTGCTATTTTTATTTTTTGTTGTTGCTGTTGTTTCAATGTTGTGCTTGTGTCCTCATTCTAGAATCTCTTGTAGAGTTTTGTCTCTGTCAGGTACATTTTTTATTACTTGGCAGTCTTTTGTCTTCTTCTGTAGTCTTATGACTACTCATTCTTTGGATTCTGTATTTCTTCAATTAAAAAATAAAAAAATTAGAATTTTGTTGAGAAAGTGGAACATTTTTTAATTTTTAAGGGTGTTTTTGGAGTGGGGCTCATGACCTAAATTTGATGGTCGTATGCAGGGCCTAAATTTGATGGTAGTGATTCGTATGGTCCTATTTAAGCATTTTTGTCATAAAATACAATCAAATTTTTAAAAAGATTGTATCACATAAAAGGAGAGATTTTAGATAGACTATCAAAATTTATATAGGATTATGATGATATATATAAATAGTTTATATATAATTTTATTGATATTAAAATGTCTTAATATTTTAAAGACACCTTCCGTCATACAAAAATTACTTGATAGGCAGGGTTGACCATCAAATTTAAGCCTTGGGTTACCAGGGCTGGAAATTTCTCTACCAGATTACAAGATCTTGTTACCACATGTCATTTATCCACAATTTTTTAATTTCTACTAATAAATTTAGAGAAATTTTTTGAGGGAAATCTTTTCGTTTTAATCATTTTTTATCCCTTCACTGCTTAATAGTAAAATTTGAATATGATTAACATGTGATTTAGGAGAATGTGTCATTTTGATATACTAGCATTTTGATTCCAAGATTATGATCCACATCAATCTTAATGCGTTCTCCATTTATCAAACTAAATATACTTGTAATTGTTAGAAATTACTAGAATATCAATATTCATCTCATTATTAATCAATCTAAATTATATATATATATATATAAACAAAACCTAAAAAAATTATTTTCTTTTTATGAAACTTCTACATCCTAATAAAATGTTTATAATACTTTACATCAACATAGAAGAACTTCATATTTTAGAATAATGCCTCCACAAATCTTAAAATTAATATATGAACCCTTATATATATATATATATATATATATATATATATATATATATATATATATATATATATATATATATATATAATCCAACAAAATTGTATCTAATGCCTCCACAAATCTTAAAACTAATATATGAACCCTTGTATATATATAATCCAACAAAATTGCATCTAATAATGATTGTTAAAAAAGTCAAAATTAAGACATAAAATCCAAAACTAAAAATTATTCAATAAATATTACTTGTTAAAAAATGAGAGATGATATTTCAAAGAGGCCCCATATATATACTATTTTTATATTACAACACTATTTAAAATTTATATAAATAAAAAATAACTTTATTAATTTTTAAATAAAAATTCTGGGTTCTATTAAAGGTTCAGCCAACACACCAAAAAAATATAACAGAGGAACAAACCCAATATTTTTGCTAAATTAACATTTAAACCAATTTTTAATACAGAAATTGTCATTGTATGGCGACCCTTGTTTTTCTTTTCTCCAATACGGAATAGATTGTATGAAACTGAGCATATATTGTACTAAACAAGACCCTACAAAATAGGACGCTCCATAACATGGACATTACAGAAATACCTCTTCAATCCCTTGCCTGGCAACGACATTATTGCATAATAGCCTCAGCACACAAATATTCTTAAATCTACACTATTCTTCCATCAACAGTAACCTGCCTGCATTCCTCCTCCTACATAACGAATAATTAATAAAGCATAACACATCACTCTGAATAAGAAGAAACTTCATTAATTGGATGTGGATCCTTATTGCTTACATAATAGGTGAAGGCCGTAAATCTTCATAAATTGGATGTGGATCCGTATTGCTTACACAATAGGTGAACACAGTAGATCGATCTCAAAATCACTGCATAGAAGACGATGAAGAGAAAGAGGAGGATAATATATTTCCAGTGATGCCTCAAATGCAATAAGCATAACTTCAGATTATCATGAAATGACGGTGGGCGTTGGAATGGCAAGCGCATATGGATGCCTTCCCTTAACTGCGTAACGCATTCCTCTGCCAGTGATAGGAGCACTCCAATGAAAAAAATGGCGGCAATGAAAAAAACAAGCGTCCAATTATGGCAAATGAGGCTGTTAGGCTTCAACTCTCCAGAGAGAATGGTTACTAGAATTGGTATTTGAATTCCCATGAAGAGCTTAAGCCAGTCGTGCACAGTAAATGCCATGGCCGCTTCACTTGACAGAGCCTCAGTATTTTCTCGGAGAAAGATCTGGTTGGGCTTTGGGAATACAGTTTGAACGATCCATCTTATATAAGTAGATTTATTATTCCCGTCAGTTGCAGATTATTTCCGTCAGTTGTCGATTATTTTCGTCTCATTTTGAATTGACCCTATCGTTTTAAATTGAAAGCGACCGTAAGTAGATTTAGTGGAAAGTATTTCCGTCAGTTGCCGATTATTTCTTTCTCGCGGGGAAGTGGTCGATTATTCCTGTCAGTTGTCGATTATTTTCGTGTCGTTTTGAATTGACCGTATCCTTTTTGAATTGAAAGCCACCGGAAGTAGATTTAGTGGTAAGGCAAGACGGCATTATTTCCCGTTTTATCGTCAGTCGCCTCTGTCTCGTTTTGAATTGAAACCCAATAGAGCATTATTTTTCTCTCACAGGAAAGTGGCCGATTATTTCCGTCAGTTGTCGATTATTTTTTTCTCCCCGGAAAGTGGCCGATTATTTCCGTCAGTTGTCGATTATTTTGTTCTCCCCGGAAAGTGGCCGATTATTTCCGTCAGTTGTCGATTATTTTGTTCTCCCCGGAAAGTGGCCGATTATTTCAGTCAGATGTCGATTATTTTCGTCTTGAAAGCGACTGTAGTGACTTCCGTCTCGTTTTGAATTGAAAGCTACCGTACGTAGATTTCGTGGAAAGCCAAAGGCCATTGTTTCCGTCAGTTGCCGATTATTTCTTTTTTCCGAGGAAGCGGTCGATTATTTCCGTCAGTTGCGGATCATTTTCGTCCATCATAATGGCCTCCGTCTCGTTTTGAATTGAAAACGACTATAAGTAGATTTAGTGGAAAGCGGAGATGACATTATTTCCGTCAGTTGTCGATTATCTTCGTCTCGTTTAACCGTCAATGGCCTCCGTGTTTTGAATTGAAAGCGACTATAAGTAGATTGAGTGGAAAGCGGAGATGTAGATTTAGTGAACGCGGAGACGACATTATTTCCGTCAGTTGTCGATTAGCTGCGTCTCGTTTTACCGTCAATGGCCTCCGTCTCGTTTTGAATTGAAAGCGACTATAAGTAGATTTAGTGGAAAACGGAGACATTATGTCCGTCAGTTGTCGATTATTTTCGTCTCGTTTTACCGTCAGGGGTCTCCGTCTCGTTTTGCTGGAGACGGCATTATTTCTTAGTGGAAAACGGAGACATTATGTCCGTCAGTTGTCGATTATTTTCGTCTCGTTTTGCTGGAGACGGCATTATTTCCGTCAGTTGTCGATTATTTGCGTCTCGTTTTACCGTCAGGGGTCTCCGTCTCGTTTATTTTCGTCTCATTTTGCTGGAGACGGCATTATTTCCGTCAGTTGCCGATTATTTGCGTCTCGTTTTGAATTGAAATCGACTTCAATTTTTGCCGCTTTCCCCTCGTTTTACCGTCAGCGGGAAGAGACAGTCGAAGGCAGTATAAGTTTAGAGAGAGTTTGCTCTTCCTTGTTTTTCCTGTTAGGAAGAGAGACAGCAATTTTTTTAACGGTTTGGTTTCTCTTATAGAGAGCCCCTTTTTTAATTTTATTCACGTACCATGAGATTTTTGTAAAGTTAAAAGGTGTGTTGTAATTAGTATTACAAATTAAATGTAAGATGTTTATTTATTATTCGGTTATAAATAAATGTATTCTTATTAAGATTTTGAGCAATTATTAATAGAACATATATTTAGAGAGATAAGTTATAGAACAAAGTATTTGTAAATATTTATCTTTGGAAAATGTGTTTTAGTGTTAGAATAGGTCACATCATGTAATGTGCTTTGTTATTTATACAATTTGTTGGCATCTTGCCAATAATGCACCTAATTTTACCTTATTTTACTATTGGGACCATGTTCATAATACAAGCATTGGTTTTTTATGTCATGAGCTTTGGTAAAACCTTAGCAAAATCTTTTATGTTTATGCATAAATTCTTGTCTTTTGCTTTGTATTTCAATTATATTTCTTTGTCGACTTATTATAGTTGGAAATATTGTAACTTAAGTCGTGCGTGCTTTATTTTTGTCTAAATGTTATCCATCGACTTAGCTTGTATCACTTACCACTTGTCTTTGTTGACAACATTGTAAACCTTATTAGCATTATGATATGTGGTTGTTTTTCATAGGCTAATGGGTGATTATTCACATGCAACTTTACTTTTAGCCACCATGTGCTTCTTGTTGGATCAGAGCTTTTCATAGTGCCCTTTATCGATCATTGTGCATGTTGTGCACTCTTTTCATTCATACTTTATGCATTAGTGTTTCCCTATTTGTCCAAGCAATCTCAAGTGGTGGAACTATAGTCTTAATATGTTGATTTTGTAGAAAGATATGTGACAATCACCTATTGGCCAACAAGAAAAAAAATTTCATTAGCTAATTATCTTCATGTTGTTCCTCCTTTTTTCCATTATATGGATTTCATTAGTTTAGCACTCTACTCAATGCTATACATTGATGTAATTTGAAAGTAGCATACTGTGAACCACTATGCTAACAAGGTTTTGGTCAATGCACGTATGACCATTTCTCATTGGATAACCAGAGTAAAAGGGTAACTACACTATAGCATTCACTTTTTGAGAAAACAAATCAAATACTTCATTCCCATAAATGCTAGTAATTATGTCAACAGTGGGGTCAACATTGAAGACTTGTGTCCTCATAGATGGATACATGGCCAATATTATTGAGAAATCACTAAACTAAGTCTGGTAGGTAGAAAACTTGCTCACTCATTTAGAATAACCACTATGCATTGGTCATTATATATTGAGGAATTTTTAGTTGTGCATGGGAACTGTTGATCTACAATCTAATTTCAAATTGTTTAGGGCATGAGTTGACATCCCAAGTGTGTTCAAAAATCAAACATAGGAAAGCCATTAATGCATCTGTGCTATATGTGTAAAAATCTTTCCCATTTAAAGCATCCTTAGCATGTTTGTGTTATGTTATCCTTGTCTATGTGCACTAATTTTCAGAAGTGTTGACACCTATAAAATCTCTTGACCCTCTTGCAAATTGACACCTACAAGATCACAAATATTGTGATTACCATCACATCAAAGGCCATGCTACAAACAACTACATGAAGCTTCAAAACTACATACAAGACCTCATTAATAGAGGTGTGTTAACAAGGTGCAGAGCTTAAAGGAGAGCCAACTAGAAGTTGCTACACACTATGTGGAGGCCAGAGCTATAACATCACATTCCATAATGCTCATAATTAAACATGAATATTCATCTTAACTAAGAATTAGAATACATCATGATTATCTAAACTCATAGTTAAACAAGAATGAATCATTATCATTACAATAATTAAGCATGTTATTCTTTCCCAAAATATAACAAAACTTAGAATTACAATATCCAATTACATCTCATTAGTTAATAACCTTCACTATGCATGTACAAAGCTATGCTCAAGGCATTAAATATCAAATTTTACATAATAAATGACTATCAAGTCATATAATGAAAAAGCACTGCATCTAGAACTTTTGACATTTGCCTTCATAAGCCTCAACTTGTCTCATGCTTGGGAAGGAGAGCATCATCCAAGTGCTTTTCCTCCAACCAGAGACTGGTAGTCCCCCACACAACTTCCTACTTGGAAGCAACCTGACCCTTCACATAAGGTATAGATATAAGGAACCATTAGGTTTCCCATCTTAGTATCTGGTGTTGTGTCCTTCATAATGCCTCACAATCACGCAACTATAGATCCACTCTAACTATGCATGACACTACTGGAGACATTATGCCATCTGGAGCACTCTAGACCGACAATGCATGTAAAGACGCATGCATTACTTTGGCCAAAGATTTACATACATGTATATTACACAATAAACATTGTCATATTTCCACCACCCTGACTCAACTTAGAAGCTGTCTCATCCTACAGTATGCTTAGTTCAACCTCTCTAGGTCTAGTAAATATAAGTTCAGTTCAAATCATAGTCCAATTCCAAGACAATCGATTCCTATCTTAGGAGCACATCAAATACAATAGGTTACTTTTGCAATAAGGAAACTGTGACTCCTCATCACTCTATTCCATTTTTAAACATGACATTAGTCAAACTAAGTTTTTCCAACCTAGGTCTTCCCAAGATTCATAGTTTCAAAATGTTCTACCATATAGGTTATATTCAAGATCATAATGCCATAGGCTTACATTGCCTTAGCCAATTAAAGTGCTCTATTACATTACATACTTACAAAACAAAAATTTTAAATGAATTCATTTGATCCCCCAAAAGGTAAATCAAAAGTGGTTTTTTATCAGCATTTTGATAGGTGTAGAGGAGACTCCATTATAGGTATGGTTTAAAACTAGCAGGGTTCTATCCAAGGGGGTTTGAATCTAAGGGGGTTTGATCAAACCCTCTTCAATTAAAATCTTTTAAATGGAACCTTTCAAGGCTTAAATCATTATATTTTCTAAAAATATGTGATTTCAACAAAAATCAGAATGTCCCAAAAAGTGTAACCCATTATTGTGGCAGCACCCATGTGTAACACCCTCTAATGGGTCCTCACCTCTCCTAAGGTTTCCCACAATTGTCTCTATTCTTCTTAGAGTAGTTATTTCCCTTCTCCCCCTTGGACTCAATTTGTTTATTCTTGGCCTCTTTATCATTTTTCTCAGTAAAATCCTGCTTTTTCCCCTTTTTCTTAGAGGATTGAGAGGATTGGGACCAATTATACCTCTTTCGGTTCCTTTCTCTATAAGTTGACATATCTTTTAGTTTTTGTTCCTGTTTGATGACCTTTTCATAGAATTGGTCCATTGTAGTAGGACCATGTACTTCAACCTCACCCCTAATCTGGGTGTTCAACCCCATTATAAACTTTCGGATGCAGAATCTCTCATCATGTTGGTACTGCAGCACATACTTAAGCAAGTGAGTGAACTTTTCTGAATATTGCTTTATAGATAAATTAGCCTATTTCAAATTCTGAAAGTCTATAAGCTTCTAGTCATAGAATAGCTGAGGCAACCATCTTTGCCTAAAGATTTCCATGAATTTGTCCCAAGTAAGGCTTGTAGACCTCAAGCCTAGTTCCATCTTTTTATTCATCCACCATGTGGATGCTTCACCTACCATCTAGTATGCTCCCCATACCACTTTAGTGATCTCATTATAGTTTTTGATTTTGAAATACTTTTCCATCTCTGTAAGCCATGCCTCTGCGATATCTCTACTTTCAAATCCATCAAATTTAGGAGGCATAACCTTTTTCATGTCTTGGGATAGTTCCAAAGCCATATGGCTCCTTCTATCCTCTTCTTATCAAGCCTCGAAGTTATTCTCTCTGTGCTCACTTTGGTTGGTGTCATTATGATGTTCCTCATCATCATCACCCCCATCATAGGCATCCTACCTGGGTCCTTGCTGACCCCTGACCTCCTATTTGAGAGTTGCTACTCTCGCGTTTGTCTCTTGAAGCAAAGTGATGATCTAGTCAAGTTTAGATTTAGAGTGCCCTAAAGGTTGCCCTTCATCCTGGCTATCTCCCATCCTGTTTCATTTTTAACCTTTTTGCAATCTACTTCTTCCTGAAGTTTGCAGATTAATCATGGATTAGTTTTCCATATCATTGAACCCATTCATAATATAAATCTATTCACATTCATGTAATCTGTAACAAGAAAGGAAAGATTTGTTAGAATTTTGTTCTCAATTGCATTATAGTTTTCATTGGATTACATATAATTTGTCAAAATTACAAAATTTTGTTTACATCTTACTATTGCAAGTCATTATCAGTTTGGAATAACTTCCCATATTCATTTCTTAATTTTGAGGTTTACCATTTCAATTTTAGGAGGTGGACATACACGTAGACACTCATCCACAACCTCCTTATTTACATAAAAATCCTTAGGATTGCTTTCAATAGTTGGTGCTTCAGGTGCAAAGGGTTATGTTGATGCATCATTAGAGCTAGGAGAAGCAATCCTAATTGCTTTCGTCAACTCCTACTTGATGCATTTAATGACATTTGTGAAGGTCTCCTCATAAGATGACCATGCTCCTACTAAGCAACCAGTCTATTCAAGTCATTTCATTATTGAGGCTCACTCCCTCAAGACCTTAAGGTAACATAGGCAATTTCTTGTTACCTTCTTTCTGGGTGTTGTTCTAATTCTTACCATTCTAGCAGAGAACATCCAAACATTAGCATCTGTTAATGTTGGATAAAAATATATAATCATCAAGTAGTGAGCTCATAGGTCCATGTATTGAACCTAGTAGCTCTGATACAATATGTAACATCACATTCCATACTGCTCATAATTAAACATGAATATTCATCTTAACTAAGAATTAGAATACATCATGATTATCCAAACTCTTCGTTAAATAAGAATGAATCATTATCATTATATTAATTAGGCATATTATTATTTCCCAGAATATAACAAAAATTAGAATTACAATATCTGATTACATGTCATTAGTGAATAACCTTCACTATGCATGTACTTGTAAGCCATGATCAAGGCATCAAATATCAGATTTTACATAATAACTGACTATCAAGTCATATAATGAAAAAGCACTGCATCTAGAACTTTTAACATATGTCTTCATAAGCCTTAGCTTGTCTCATTCTTGGGAAGGAGAGTATCATCCGAGTGTTTTTCCTCCAACCATAGACCGATGGTCCCCCACACAACTTTCTACCTGGTAGAGGCCCGACCCTTCATGGAAGGTATAGATATAAAGAACCATTACGTTTTCCATCTGAGTATCTGATGTTTTGTCCTACATAATGCCTCACAGTCACGCAACTATAGATCCACTCTAACTATGCATGACAAGTGCTATTGGATACATTATGCCATCTGGAGCACTGTGACCGACTATGCATGCAGAGATAGATGCATTACTTTGGCCAAAGATTACATACATGTACATTATGCAATGAACGTCGTTGTATGTCCACCACCTTGACTCAACATAGAAGTTGTCTCATCCTACAGTATGCTTAGTTCGACCTCTCTAGGTCTAGTAAAAATAAGTTCAATTCAAATCATAGTCCAATTCTAGAACAATCGAATCCTATCTTAGGAGTACATCAAATACAATAGGATACTTTTGCAACAAGGAACCTATAACTCCTTGTCACTCTATTCCATTTTTCAACATGGCATTAGTCAAACTAAGTTTCTCCAACCTAGGTCTTCCCAAGATTCACAGTTTCAAAATGTTCTACCATATAGGTTATATTCAAGATCATAAAAACATAGGCTTACATTGCCTTAGCCAATTAAGATGGTCTTAAAAAAGACATCAGCTCATATACCCATGTGAGTTTTAATGTTAAATACTCCCTTCATGGAGTTTGGCTACAAGTAAAAGAAATGGCTTTAATTTACATTATAGTATACGATTCTTAGACTAATTTAGCTTTCAATCTCATAATGTTATAAACATCAAGAGGAGAATCCTCATTGTTAACCCAGCATGCATGCAAAGCTACCTTTGAGTAATAATATTAACTTTCATATTGCAAACCTCCTTCTTTATTGAGTGGTTGATATATATACTGCATTAGGGTTATCCTAATAGCCCTTCAATACTAGTTCTCATGAATGTATTTAAGTGCTCTTAGCATGTTCAAAGGTTAAAGTTTTCAAAAGATAATCATGATAGTTTGAGGATGGTGCATCGACCACATGTAGGTCGAATCCTTCAAACATATATCTAAACCTGATAGTTTTAAATACTATATCTCATGAGCAGAATCAGCTCAAATATATCATAGAAGATTTTGTGTTATCATTAAACTATTATCATACTATGCCATATCAGCACTCAACATGGTGTTTGCTACAGTGAGTATTGGCTTGGCCTTGAAGGCCTTGAGCGACAGTCAAGAATTATAGATAATATTAACTTGTAATATATTTCATTATTGACCTTGAGGGCCTGGAGTTTATCTCTAAGTAAATGTATTATCAAGATTAAACACTATAACATAGACCTCGAGGGTCTGAGAAATAAAGTTTATCATAACAATAGCTACGGCTCGAGGGCCTCAAATGATAACTACAACAAATGTAACACTTGACTATCGACACAGTCAATGCCAAACAATAATGAATTATAATTATTTAACATTCAACTTAATGTAATACTTTCTAGACTTTGAATCTTTCTTGAGAATGTTCATTTTAGAGTTGACAATGTAGCCTATCGAAGGCTCTTAGTAGAGCTCTGTCATGCCACTTCCTATAACTTTCAAAAAGAGTTCCAGCTACCTAGAAATTATCCTGCTCTCACTCCCTCTCCCAAGCATTCTCTACAATCAAAGATCTTGAATCAAAGAAAAGTATTACAACTAAGTTTTGATCTTCTTTGCATGCCAAGCATGTGGTGAAACTGCCACACAAGCCCACGAAATGGAGGGTGGTTACTCCACTCCACCACCCTCTGGCTTCCTTGGAGTCACTATGTCCATTACTTGCTATAAGCAAGTGGATAGGGAGGAAAAAGGTCTTAGTGGTCTGATAAGGCATCTCATAACTCCACTAATCGTGGGTGATGTCAACCAACACACTTAACATATATACATATAAATAATAACATGGGGTTTGATACAAGTTTTAAATAGTTTTATCTTAATAAACATTCCATACATCTTCATGATGTATGGAGATACTCATAAAAAACAAGATGTCATCATACGGCATCATCACCAACATGGTGACCTAATCAAAATGTGCTTTAGGGGTTGGGCATCGCTCCCCTTCTTCACTATAAACCCAAAGCATATTATACCAAGAATAATAGATTCAAAATCTTGGTTCGGGAATAAATAGAGAAACAAGAAAGTACTCTGCCACTTGGCGAGACTATATCTCAACTCACGTTGAAATTCTAAGAATGTTGTTTTGGTCAAGTCAACGCAAACATTGTCGAAATGACTCAATCGACAAGATGACACAAAAAGGAAATTGACTAGCAAAGAAAGATGTGACTCACGCTAACTTATAAGGGTTAATAAGGATGTAAAATATGATACTTAGATGCTAATTGGAACCATTTCTCGACATCTATCTCTTCCTCCTAGATGATACTCTCCTTCTATCTTCAAAGGAAGATTCATTTCCTGTTCACACTCACCATCATAAAACCATGATCAGTGCATCATCATCTGACACTCAATTCATAATAATTAAATATTCATATTAACATGTAATTTCATATCTAACTATCATTAGTCAGTATTCACATAATCAATGATTAAATCATATATTTCCACAACATCTAATCATTAAAGTATGGTTAATCCTCTTGATTACAACACAAAAATAAGATTAAGCTAAGTCATAATTTTGGGATGTAACAAGAGCCAAATAGGAAACACATCCCTATATGTAATAGATATAGTATATATAGATATATAGGATATGATGATAAGAGAGAGGAGAATAGGAGTATGATATATGACATATTCTGATGTAAGAATGACATAGAAGTCATGAATGTTACTAGTGAGGCAAAGACTTAGGCCTGTTTGAGGATGGATGGATGATGTACTCATTTGATTATTGTTAATATATATACATGGAGATCTGTTGGTGCTGAGTAATTCTATGTTGCCTTACTTTGATGTGTATGTGATGCTCTATTTTGTCACTCTTTACGTTTTGTTGTCAAACTCTAGTTACCTGACTGGGATATAAACTGACTACAAAGTCTTGACTAAGGACCAAATCTCTAGACTAGTATCTCCTCCATATTTTTTGCTAACATTTGGTTTCCTTGCTGAGACCCTAGAAGAAGGTAGTTAAAGATTGAAAGGGAAAAACATCTGAAGAAGTACTGCATAGTTCTGAAAAGGAGAGAAGGCAAGGTTGGCGGAGAAAATTTTCAAATTATGGAGGAATTCAAGTCTCCTTAAGTTTTTATCTCTGTGAGAGGTGGGTAGGCACTTAAGGGGATGGCGAGTGGAAAGGGGATAGGGTTCGAAAGGACATTCCAAATGAGGTAACTCTTCAAACAAGGATTCCATGGGATATAAGAGGACTAATGGAACACCAAATCAAGAAAACCCATGGTAAAAGTGAAGAAGTGGAAGAAAAAAGAGATCAATAAAGACATCAAAACCAGAATGTAGATAAGAAGAGAGGAGAGATTGATGCAAACTCAGGAATAACAAGAACATTACCATAGAAGGATGGAAAGGGCACAAGAGATGGAGAAAGGAAGGATAACATAAGTTGTAGAAGAAAAGGAGGAAGAAGTCATGGAGGGCGCTATAGAGGGTGATGCCAGAAGGAAAGAAAAAGATAAGTGTGTGTTGTTGAGCATGCCAATGTGGGTTCTACTGGAGAAAGGAGGTCAAGAGGAGAAGAGATAGAGGGTGTAATTGAGGATGCATAGCGTAGCATGCTACTTTGGGTATTTTCGTAGAAGAATGCATAAGGGAAAGAGAAAAAATGGGTGAATTAGGGTTTATGCCACAAACTGCTGATAAAGAGGAATTAACACTGAAGATTTTGAAGATGAATTCATTGAATATATATAGAGGAGCTAATTTTCTGAAGCATAAAGGAGATAAGAGGAGGAGAAGATGTGGTAAATAGTGAGAAAAGTTTTGAGGGTTTTGGAAGATTATTTCAATCATCATTGGATGCTGACATGATAACATTTATAAATGGAAGAGTATCCCCAAATTTGAAGACACTATGAAGAGACACAACCCCTGGACAATGAATCATCCCTAGTGCCATATAAATTCAAGACAATTTTAGTAGAGAAGGAAGATATTCGAGAAAATAAAGAAGCAGAGAGAATAAAAAAGATTCCGAGCAATTTTGTGGAGGTTTTAGAAGAGTACTTTGATATCTGATTATAGAGAGATAAGGGAAGAGAAGGAAAGTGAGTTAATAGAAGACAACCTAACTAGAGGAGCAAACTGGAAGAAACTCACTGCAAAGTGCTAGAGATGTTGAGAAGACCAATCATGGATATTCCTATAAGTTACCAATCTTTGAAAAGGACACTACTAAAGCAGCTAAACACATTTTTGTTTTGGAGTCCATTTGGAACTAAAAGGGAGTAATAAGAGATGAAAACAAGTTGTTTGACTTCATAGGCACCTTGCAGAATGAAGCATTGAAGTGGTATAGGAAGACATTCCCAAATAATGACAAGGATTGGGATGAGATAAAGAAGCTATCTTTGAAGAATTTTAGAGTTCTAGATGTTCTAACAGAAGGGGTAAGTAAGATGAGAGATTTGATGTAGTTGGATAAGGAATCAATAAAGGACTTTGATAGAAGATTCAAGGAGATAAAGTTAGGAAGTTGAAGGAACCATTGAGTGAGAAGCAAAAGATAGAATGTTTTATTTCCAAAATAAGCCCTAAAATAAGGTTAGCCCTAGATGGAAGAATATTTTAGACATGCAGAAGCAATGACACTAGCTTGTTGGATAGAGTCTCAATCTTGGCGTAGATAGGATAAGATGAAAGTAAACCTAGAATTGGAGAAGCTAAAACTAGAATTGGAGTAGTTGAAGCTAAGGCAGGAGATCTTGACTAAGCAAGAGGATAAACAAAAGCAAAGACCTAATATTTGGTGCTCATGTATTGTACAAGAGAAGGTCACTTAAGAAATGAATGCTCTAGGATGAAAGGTGAAAAACAAGCTGCCATAATAAAAGTAGACATCAAAGCAACAAAAAGAATCAATTCAATATATTGTGGATTATGTGGAGAGTGGGATGACCATGAAACACCAAATTTCCCTTCACATAACTTTTAGAGAAAAAAGAATTTTCTGATAAAGAAGATGAAACATGGTACATAAACTCAATAGAGAGTAATAGCATGTCCTATGTAGAAATAAACTCACATGATCAAGGCTAAAAACAATTGAATTGAAGAAATTAGAGGAATGTCAATGCAATACAAAATTCAAACTCTGGTGGCCCATCCTATGGAAACAACTATAATAATGACAACACAGAGAAATTTGGAGGTTATAGAGGAGGCAAAGGCTGTGGAAGAAATCATAGAAGGGAGGATTCAACATGTTTCAATTATGGTAAGCTAGGACACTTTACTAATGAGTGTTGGGATAAAAGAAAAACACAGTGTTCATTTTTTAGTAGTACTAAGCATGATCTATTTTCTTGTGAGAGAGCACAACAATGCTTTTGGAATTCACAACCAGAATCTAAGAGTGATGAGCTATAGAATTCAGGCAACCAAAAAGGAGTGAGGATCATAAGAAGGGCACCAAACGGTCAAGGAGAAAGGACTTGTTGGAAGGACAATAGGGAGGAAATAGACATATCTTCAACTGAATATATAGAAGAAGAAGAGTACCACTAGAGAAACAAGCCAAGACATATCAAAAAAGATAGAAGAAGGAAGGAGAAAGTCATGGTAACCTACTGAAATGACAAGGGACAAATATCAGAAGGCACTATGTCACTGAGACAGAAGAGGAAGATAGTGAGGAGGAAGAATTTGTTCCCTCTAAGAAACAATATGAGGAAGTTGTGAGGGAAGATAAACAAACAATAAATAAGGAACAAGAAAAGGAGAAGTAATACAAGCAATTTTTCATTGAAGGAGAAGTAGAAGCTCTCAAACAAATAGCCCAATTGACACAACAACACAAACATATTGAGAAACTAAAGCAATTTTCTAAATACTAGAATAAGGAGGAAGGTCAGAATAGATAAAGAATGGAAGACAAAACCACTTATGGTGGATGTTCACATCAATCACAAAAAGGTCTGGAATGTCATGATAGATCTGGGAGTAGATGTCAACATGATCACAAAGAAGCTATGGGAGTAGTTAGGAAGACCTAAGTTGATAGAGACAACTTACAATATTAGTTTGGCAGATGGATCTAATATGCAAATAATGGGAACATGAAACCAATTGTAAGTTAACCTAATGGGGGTCAAACAAGTCTTAGACTTCATTGTTGTAGCCATGAAGGATCAAGGAGAAGATTTCAATGCACTTTTAGGGTTGAGATGGTTTGTGGATGCAAATAGTATCATATACTTCTAGAAAGGAGAGCAATCATTTGCTAATGATCACAAGACTCTCAACATCCCTTTGGGATCATCTATGGTGGAAGCATATATAGAAGAAGCCAATCAAATTGAAGATAGTGATAAGAATACCAAAAATCTTTACACAATTTCAAGGTTGGATATGGAAGAGACAACATAAGAGTCTAATTCTGAGGGAGAAGTGGAGATAGAGGAGGACTACCATAATACAAATAGCGAGGAGGTTCTAGAATCCTGGTTGAGAGAGGAATGGGAACTGAAAACAAGAAAACTGCTTGCCTACCGAAGCATATTCATGATCAGGACTAATGAAGAAGACATACCACAATCTTTTGCACTTCATCAAAACTCACCAAAGATCATATGTAAAACATCTATGGAGGACAAGGAAGACATGAATCAGAGATAGGTTACCGAGTAAGTCACAATTTGAAAGGCATTTCCCATATCAAGTTGCCTATATTTTCAGGAGTACAAAATCTGCATAAATACCTAGAAGAAATAGAGATAGTCTTTCAGAAGAAGACACAAGATTACAATGGTGCAGGGCACCTAGGAGCAGTCTGACACCTCAAGCATTTTTTATGCATTTTGATAAGCTATGTTTTGTTTTGATTGTATGTGTGGTAATAAGGATTTAGCCATGTTTGTATGGTCCCTTTTGTGTGGTCAAGATGATTGAGGTGACCCTATAAACCTCAATCATGCTTAGTCCACTTGGATCCTTGTTGTGCCAATTAGGCCTAGAAGGTCTAAGGATTGGCTTTCGAGTTTTTTTTTGGTTGTTTTAATGTTTTAGTATGTTGGAAGGAGTTTGTTGATCATTTGGACTCCATTGGACGAGCCAAACAAATCAACCTCCTTGTGTTAATGCAAAACACCATAGTTGTCAAAGGTGTTATGTGTTGGGTCAGTTCAAAAACCACTTTGGGCAGTTAAATGCTATTGTAGAAGTTGGAAACCAACTTGGATGGGTTAATATGGTGGATATCTGACTCCAGTATGGAGGAGGAAGTTTTTGTACGGAATTTGGGCACAAAAATAAAAAAAACTGACTATTTTTCACTGTTTTTCTTGCTATGTACGGATTGTACGGACTTTTCACGTGTGAAAATGACATTTTTATGAAAGCTCTTGGAGTCAGGGTTCCAATGCAACTAGTTTGAGGTCCTGAAGTGGTCGGGATCAAAAGTTATAGATTTTTCTTTCAAAACAGGTCCAGAAACCCTGTTTTCTAGGGCAGCCATAGAAATCCGGCCCTAGAATGCATTCCCACTGTTGAAAATTTGCAAAAACTGGTGAAATGTAGGCTAGGGGTATGTACTATAAGATTCCAAAAGATTTTTGTCAGAAAATGCAGTCTTCTATTTTTAAGGTGATGCCCTAGGTCAAGTATTTCATTGTATTTGGCCAATTTCATGCTATTTGAGGTTGTAGATGATAGAATCCTGTTAGGGTGAGAAAATAAATGATGGATTTGTGTTGTAGGGACATGGTAGAAGCATTCCAAATTCCTGCCCCTAACCTATGCACCCAATTTTGAGCACTTGCTTTGTAACCTAGCCTAAATTGATCAATTAGGCCTAGAGACCTAGTAGGCGTTCTGGATTGCTGGAGTAGAGTTGGAGCAGGAGATTTGGAGGTTTGTTAGGGTCCCCTGAAAGGTGTTCAATTCCATCATTTTTTTGCCTAGACCTTTGGGATTTTGTCAAGTTTTGTTGAGAAAACCTAGTTTGGAGGGCTAGTAGCCTTACTAGTCAAGGTATAGGTTGAAGAGTTTTGGGAAGTTGGAGATCAAACCAACTGCATAGAAGGTGTTTGTTGATCTGTCTTAAAGTGTTGGAGAAGCCTTAGGGGTTGGACAATAGTCTGGACATCAAATCCTTCATATGCCTTGTATGTGCCTTTGGTTGGTTGGTTGGTTGAAGGCTAGTTGAAGTGGGTGAGTGGGCAAAGGACAATAGAGTAAACCTTTGTGTGTTGCTTCCCTTGTGCCACTCTGCATCAGGTGGTATCATAGCCATAAAAGAGATGGGAGATAGAGAAGAAGAGGAGGAAATTCCTTCAAAGGTGACAAATACCGAATTGGCAAAGATAGTGAGAGAGCAAGCAGCCAAGAACAAAAGGATGGAGGCTGAGATAGAAAAGTTGAATAAAGACAAAGACAAGAAGAAGAAGTCAGAAGTCATCTTGGATTCAGATGAAGAGGATCAAGATGAGGAAGAAGAAGTGCCAATGGAAGAGCCACAAGGAGGCATGTCAGAGAGACAATTCCTAGATGCACTTGGAAAGTTGAGTAGGAAGGACACTAAGGCAGACTTACCTATGTTTCCTGGTAAGATGAATCCAGAGGAGTGCCTTGATTGGATTGAGGCAATGGAGAACTATTTTGAATGTGAAGAAGTGGTAGAAAATTAGAAAGTGAAGATTGCCAAATCAAGAATGAAAGGGCCAGCCTTGAGTTGGTGGAATTTTATTCAAAATGAAAGGATAGAAGATGATAGGAATCCTATCTCTACATGGAGGAAGATGGTACTTGAAATCAAGAAGCAATTTGTCCCTGAGGATTATGAGGTCAACTTGAACAAGAAGTTGCACAACTTGAGACAAAAGGACATGGACGTGAGCACCTACACAGAGGAGTTTCACAAGGTGACATTGAAAGCCAAGATGCCTGAGAATGAAAAACAGAAGTTTGCAAGGTATCTTAATGGCCTCAAGTTCTCCATTCAAGATGAATTAACTCTCTTTAACCCGGAGACAGTCCATAAGTGTTTTCAAATGGCATTGAGAATTGAGGATAAGCAGAGAAGAAAAGGGGATTTTGGCAGCAGCAGCAGAGGCAAAGGAAATCAGAACTTTAGGGGCAGGGGCAGATTTCAAAACAGAGATAATTTCTCTAGATTCCAAGGTGGCGGATCACAAGAAGGCAGCCAAGGGCAGGCTGATAAAAACAGTGCTGATAAGGGTCAGTTTAGGGGCAGAGGTAATGGCAGAGGAAGAAGTGGGGGCAGAGGTCCCAATGTGTTTACTGGAAGGTGTTTCTCTTGCAATCAGATTGGACATCAGTCCTTTAGGTGCCCAGAGAAGATGGGGAACACTGCTGCAAATCAGAAAGAAAGAAGAGTACAACTCCTTCAAGAAGAGGACTGTCAAAGCACCACAAGTTACCAAATAGCCTCTTCCAAGTCTGCAGCACCTGAGAGTGGAGAATGCATCATGTTCAACAGGTCACTCATCATGCCAGCCACCAAGGAGCAGCCCCAAAGAAACAACTTGTTCAGAACCACTTGCAAGGTGAAAGGAAAAGTGTGCAAGGTAATAGTTGATTCAGGTTCTTCTGAAAATTTGGCTTCTAATGAAATGGTGACTAAGTTAGGATTGGAAAGAATGCCTCATCCTAACCCCTATAGAGTCTTTTGGCTAACCAAGGAACAACAAATTGTGGTGAAAGAGCAATGTTGGGTTGAATTCAAGATAGGTGAATATCATGATAAGGTTCTTTGTGAGATAGTGGATATGGATGCATGCCACCTTCTTCTTGGAAGGCCTTGGCAACATGACACAAGTGCCCAACATGATGGTAAGAACAATGTGATTCATTTGTCCAAGAATGGTGAAAAGTTTACAATGACTCCTTTGATTGATGATTGCAAAGAGAAAGTCATTTCTAGTTCAGTTATGTTGGTAGGTGAAAAAGAGTTTTTGGCTAACCTTAAGGAAGAGAAAGTGCCATGTTTTGCAGTAGTCATCAAGCCCAAGGATGTGAATCCCAAGAAGGTCAAAGTGTAGCAAACTCTTAGGAGGATTGGACCAAAGGAAGTGGAAGAATTATTGGAAAGGTTCCATGATGTGATAGTCGATGAAGGCAAGGATGCTCTTCCACCAAAGAGGGAGATTAGTCATTGCATTGATCTCATCCCAGGATCCACTCTACCAAATCAAGCAGCCTACAAGTTGACTCCAGAGCAAAATGCTGAAGTGGCAAGACAAATCCAAGACTTGTTGGATAGAGGACTTATCAGGAGGAGTATTAGTCCATGTGCAGTACCTGCAGTACTTGCACCCAAGAAGGAAGGAACATGGAGACTATGCACTGATTCCAGGGCCATCAACAAGATTACTATCAGGTATAGATTTCCAATGCCTAGAATAGAAGATTTAATGGATTGCTTGGGTAAGGCTAAGTATTTTACCAAGATAGATCTAAAAAGTGGTTATCACCAAATAAGGATAAGGGAAGGGGATGAGTGGAAAACTGCCTTCAAAACCAATGAAGGACTATTTGAATGGGTTGTCATGCCTTTTGACTTATCAAATGCACCAAGCACCTTCATGAGATTGATGAATGAAGTGTTAAAACCTTTCCTTAACAAGTTTATTGTTGTATATTTGGATGATATACTGATTTTTAGTGACAGCAAGGAAGACCACATAAGGCATATCCATCAAGTACTCAGGAGGCTTCAAGAGGAGAAGTTGAGAATCAATCTTGACAAATGTGTCTTCCTACAAGAAGAGTTGATATTTTTGGGGTTTGTCATCTCCAAGGGCAGCCTAAAAATGGATCCAAGTAAGGTTGCAGCCATTCTTAATTGGCCAACACCTACAATAGCCTCGGAGGTAAGGAGTTTCCATGGTTTATGCAGCTTTTATAGAAAGTTCATTAGAGGGTTTAGTGGCATTTGTGCTCCACTTGTTGACACCATAAAAGGGGGCAAGAAATGTGTGTTTTTATGGACAAATGAGGCCAACCAAGCCTTTGAACTATTAAAGAAAAAAATATCAGAAAAACCGGTCCTTGTTCTTCCTGATTTTGACAAGGTCTTTGTGGTAGAATGTGATGCAAGTAAGAGGGCTGTTGGGGGAGTCTTAAGTCAAGATGGGAGGCTTGTAGCATTCTTTAGTGAGAAGTTAAATGAGGAAAAACAAAACTACTCCACCTATGATCTAGAGTTATATGCCATGGTTCAGTCATTGAGGAAATGGATACACTACTTATTACCAAAGGAATTTATAGTTTTTACTGACAACCATGCATTAAGCTTCTTGAACAGGAAGCAAAAGTTGAATCACAGACATGTCAAGTGGATGGAGTACATCCAAGCATACACCTTCTCCATAAAACACAAGAAAGGAGTGGCCAATAAGGTAGCCGATGCCTTAATCATCACAAGTGAATCTCCTTTCTTAGGTTTACCAACTAAACTTGGTGATCCACTAGGTTCTTCTTCCACATAGGCTGCTCTTGCACTGTTCTCTATCCTCTTGCTTGTACTCCCTGGATTACATTCAAATACTCTATGTCCTTCACCTTTACACTTGAAACAGGCTCCTCTAAATACTCTCCTATCAGGTCCTCTTCCTTCTCTTCTATATCCTTCACTCCAGTATGGATTAGAGTTTCCTCTGCAGTAGAAATTTCTATCACCTCTTTAGTATGCATTGTTATCTTTGTCCTCCTTCCTGAATATATTCTTTGGTCTTCTCTACTTTGCAAATGGTCTATCTCCTCTGGAAAATGTTCTACCTTTCTGAAATTTACCTCCTCCACCTCTCTGTCTTTGATCATGTCTCTTATTCAACTTCTCTTCAACTTTTAGGGAAAACTGGTATGCTTCTTCCAATGTTGTCATCCTTACCAAACTCAATTCTTCTTGAATGTTCTACCTTAGTCCATTGATGTATCTAGCCACTTTCTCCTTTCTTGCTTCACTATGTCCTATTCTTATATTCATCTTATGAAATTCTTCAATGTATTCCTTCACAAATTTCTCCTTTTGTCTCAAGTTTTGTAATATCTTCAACAACTCTAACTCACAGTCAACAAGTACAAACCAGTTCTTCAATTTTGTGACCATCCTATCCCACTTTGTAATCTTTCCTTTTCCTCTTCTATTTCTATCCAACTAAACTTCTTTCCACCATATAGCAGCATGTTCTTTAAGCTTTGTCTTTGCAAATTTCACCTTCTCTAGATCTTCAACTTCTTCATACTCAAAGTGCTCTTCCATGTCATTTATCTAGTCAATCAACTCTTCAGGGTTCAAATTGCTAGTGTAATTAGGTACATCAACTCTAGGTCTTTTCCCAATATTTGAAATATCTCACAACATCTTGACTTGATCTGATTCTTCTTCTTCATCACCTCCTAGGGTTTCACCAATTTGATCAACAGATTGAAATTCCTCTTCATCACTTTCAACATTAGGTCTAGGTGTCAATCCTCTTCGCCTATCTTCCTTGACAGAATCTAATCGAATTCTCATTGTTTTCATCATTTCTATCATCTCATCCATTCTTCCAACCATTGTTCCAATAGTAGGGATTCTCCTCAGCAGCATCTTCCTAGGATCAAGTGTAAATTGCCTCAAGTTCGGCGATTGGGCTACAAGGTGACAATTGCCTCATAATCACCAATTGGTTGCAACATAAGTAACCTACCTCAATTCAATGATATGTCTACAACAAGATCTTACAAAATTCCTTTACCAACTTTGCTCAATTCACTCCCAAAGATTTGAACTTTCGCTATGATACCACTTGGTACAGTCACAGTTAGGAGGGTCCTCAAAGAGAACTATCCAGACTATGCAACTAGAGTAAACACAACAGAAACAACTCAAAGATATGAAAAAAATACATATTCAATCATTTAGTATTATAGAATTTAAATACAAGTTGGCTAGCAATATACGGACTTACAATTAGGGCTCACAGGCCTGATTATAGAATATCAGAATATACACAAGATATGGCTTTAAAGCTCCTTCACACAAAATCCAAAGTATGAACTTATGCTAATGATCATCACTTTGTGAATCACTACTTTCCTAGGGATCTATTACATCATTATATATCATATCTAAAACATAAGATTCCTCTGTGTCAACCAAGGAAGATCACAAACTCCAATGAAGAGCTGTAACATGTGTACATGGATAGGTCAGACCTAAATGAATAGAACTCATCCGCATATGAATGGAATGATGTGTAGATCTCGAGGAAGGTCAGCCATGAACCAAATAATATTGAATGATGTGTCATTAATCTTCAAAGGTCATGAAAGGCTCCACAAGTCTTCTCCTTTAGCTAATTATCCAGGACTTTCAAGATGCTCTGTTTTGAGAAAACAGTTGATCTTCTGATAGCGATAACTTTCTAGTATCAGATCCATATGATGAAAAAAAATATGATGTAGATGAATGAATGTAGATGCTAAGTCCATCTCCACAAGATCTGAAATGATACTGTGGCAGAATGTGGACCAAAATATAGAAACTACTATTGACTGAACTACCTGAACTGAACTGGAAAATGAAAAGAAATAAACTAAAATGTAAATGTTGAATTGGTTGGTGTGAGATTACTCTTGAACCAAGGATGCTCTTGCATCAGTATGTTCAAAGGTTAAAGTTTTCAAAAGATAATCATGATAGTTCGAGGATGGTGCATCAACCAGATGCAGGCAGAATCCTTCAAACATATATCTAAACAAGACAGTTTTAAACACTATCTCTCATGAGCATAATCAGCTCAAATATATCATAGAAGCTTTTGTGTAATCATTAAACTATTATCATAATATGCCATATCGACACTCAACATGGTGTTTGCTATAGTGAGTATTGGCTTGGCCTTGAAGGCCTCAAGTAACAATTAAGAATTATAGAGAATGCTAACTTGTAATATATTTCATTATCGGTCTCAAGGGCCTAAAGTTTATCTCCAAGTAAATTTATTATGAAGATTAAACACTGTAACATAGACCTCAAGGGTTTGAGAAATAAAGTTTATCATATTGCAAATATGTTCCTATGATGTGTTGTCATTGATGTCAACATATCTCTTTGTCAGGAACAATGAAGACAGTACATATCAGTAAAGTAGATTGCTCAACATTCCCAGTGAGATGAAGATCAGAATTTGCAGATTAAAGGGTTTGTAGAGGATTGTCTAAAGTTGCTCTAGTCAAGATTTGAGAGGTCTGCATGAAGGATTGGTGAAGTTATGGCCATCTGAGTAGAACCAAGTTTTGTAGTTGTTTAGAGGTAATAGAGTGATAGGAATTTGGTCTAGATTGCTCCGCATTGGAATATTATGGTCTGTGGTTCTAGAGGTATGTTTAGGATGTTGATGTGTATCCTCAACTGAAGTGTTTCGTGGTTTGGAGGTTCGCAAGTAATCTTTCTAGTATGACAATCATGACAGGTATTATTCTGAAGTTCTTGGATGAAGATGTAAGTGATTCTAGTGATTTGAGGTGGTGCGGTTGTTCTTGTTGATTTAATTATGCTTGTGGAGGTCTTTGGATCATGTGCCTATTGTGTTGGTGGTCCACATTAAGGATTGAGCTCATAGTTGATGATTTCTCCTTAGATGTTGTTGTTCTTTCTAGTTTTGGCTAACCAGATGCTTGGTGCGTGTTGCGGATGATCTAAGAGAAGTTCTATGGAGTGTGGCATGTTGTTTGAGGAAGATTTGAGTCCCAGCTATGTTTGGTCAATAGTGTAGTGATCCACATGTAGCAATTTTGCATTAAGTCAAGTCTTGTAATTGTAATTGCTTGTAATGCCTATCTTGGAGAATGTTCTAGATAGATGATTGTAAGGCCGACTTTGATGTTCATTCCAAAGTTGATGTCATGTATAAATAAGTGTAATGAAGTCATGTAAATGCATCCATCCATGTGAAGAAGTGGAGGTAGTGAAGAAGTGTTTGGGGGTAGAGCAGAAGTGTTGTGAGCTTCAATGGAACTCAACCTGGTATGGTGAAGATGCTATTTCTTAGTTCAACCTTTTAGTGTTAATCTTGTGAATACTATGTAGATAGTGAGTCTCTTGGAGTAGTGAGCTCTGGGTAGTGCACCCGAAGGTAAGTGCCTTTCCATTTTTCTATTCTTTTAACAGAGAATATATCTTGTGGGTTAACCCCCACCGTAGTTTTTCCCTTAACCAGGTTTCCACATAAAAATCTTGGTTGTTGATTCATACTTTCATGGTTATATCATTAATCTATTATTAAGTGGTAAAGAAGATTAAATGTAACAAAAGATAAAGTTTTCATGGAACTTTGGAAGAATTAGAGATTGTTGGAAAAGTGTTTAGATCTTTACCTGATTCATACAAACATAAGGTTGCTAGTATAGAGGAGATCAGGACTATCTCAAAAGTTACAAGAGATCAACTGGTTGGAAAAAAATTAGCTTTTGAATTGAGTGAGTTTGGTGATTCTCTTCCTAAATCTAAATCTACATTTAAGGCTAGTGTTCATGGGAAGAAAAGATATGATCCAGGTGAGAGCTCTTCAAGAAGAACAATCAAATTTGAGAAGACAAGGAAGGATCTTGAAGATGGTGAAACTGAGATTGATGATCTTGAAGCCCTTCTTAACAAGAGATTCCCAAGAGGATCTGGTAAGTATGAAGGAAAGTTACCATTCAAATGTTTTACTTGTAATAAGATTGGTCATTTTGACTCAAGATGTCTGGAGAGGGTTTCAAAGACAAACCCTAACAGACCTAGAGGATAAAAGAAATGTTACTATGTCTAAGAAGCTGGTGAACAAGGAGTCATAGATGATGAATCTAATCATGGAGATTCCATTAATAATGATTGGGTGTTCATTTCTATCAAAGAAGAAGATCCAGTGCTTGCTAAATCTACTATTTGTGCAAATGTAGAAAGTGCTTTGGTTTCTCAGGTTGTAGAAAAGGATGAATGGGTGATTGATAGTGGATGTTCTCGTCATATGACTGGTGATAAAAATAAATTTGTAAGCTTTGAAAAATATGAAGGTGGAATTGTGAAGTTTGGAGACAATTTAGCTGGTAGAATATGTGGCAGAGGATCCATCTCTTTTGATGGTAAGAATAACACTAATGATGTTTTGTATGTGGAAGGGTTGAAGCATAATCTTCTCAGTGTTAGACAGTTGGTTGACAAAGGGTATGATCTCTGATTCAAGGATGGAAAATACTAAATTTTGGGAAGCTCCAAAACTGAGATTGCATCTGGTACACAAACTAGAGGAAATATCTTTCATTTTAGTGGTACTGGGAAAAGTTGTTTGATTGCTTAGATTGATCAGATTTGGTTATGGCATAGGAGAATGTGTCATGTAAACTTTGATAGCACTGTCAAGATAAGCACTACTTAAGCTGTGAGAGATCTTCCAAAGCTTGTGAAACCTACTAATAGAATGTGTAAGGAATGTCAGTTGGGCAAACAAAGTAGAGCTACATTCAAAAGCAAAGAACAATTTTCAAGTGGATTGTTGGAATTTGTGCACATCGATTTGTGTGGTCCTACCAAAGTTAGGAGTTTACAAGGAGACATATATTTTATGTTGCTGATTGATGATTACTCCTGGATGATGTGGGTCGCTTTCTTGAGAGTGAAATCAAAGGCTCTTGACAAATTCAAGATGTTCAAGGCTATGGTGGAGAATGAGATTGGTGTGAAGTTAAAGTGTCTAAGATCTGATAGAGGTGGAGAGTTTAACTCCAGTGAGTTTAATGCATTTTGTGAAAAGCATGTAATAAGAAGACAGTTATCTTCTCCTAGGACTCCTCAGCAGAATGGAGTTGTGGAAAGGAAGAACCAGACTATTCAAGAGGTTGCTAGAACCGTAATGATGGAGGCAAATTTTCCATATGCCTATTGGAGAGAGGCTGTGAGACTACAGTCTACACTCTTAACTGGGTGCACATCAAAGGTAATACTGGTAAAACACCTTATGAACTGTGGTTTGTTCATTCTCCTATAGTGAAATACTTCAAAGTTTTTGGTAGTAAATGCTATATTAAGAGAGATGAAGATCTAGGCAAGTTTGATGCAAGATGTGATGAAGGAATATTTCTGGGTTATTCTAACCAAAGCAAGGCATACCAGTGCTTTAACAAGAGATTGAAAAGGATTGTTGAAAGTGCAAATGTCAAGGTTGGTGAAAGCAAGGAGAGACCTTCCAAGTCTTGTGGATATGAATCAGATAATCAAAATGAAAGTCCAAATAAAGGAAAACAAGTTCAAACTCAAACTCAGATTCAGATTGCTCTAGAGAATCCAGTGACTCAAGAAGCTAGTGCAAATGTTGAGGAACAAGTTTAAGAATTAGAAGTTCAAGAAAATCCCAAAACTTCTAGGTATGTAAGGTTGAATCATTTTGAAGATCAGATCATAGGAGATAAAAATAAAGGTGTTCAAACTAGAAGAAAAATTGCTGAAGAACAATAGGAGTATTGTTTGATTTCAAAGATTGAACCAAAATCAGTGAATGAATCTTGTAATGATGAAAGTTGGGTAAAAGCAATGGAAGAAGAATTAATGTAAATTGAAAAGAATCATACTTGGGATCTTGTTCCTAGACTTGAAAACAAAAATGTAATTGGAACTAAATGGGTCTTCCAGAATAAATTGAATAAAGATGGTGAAGTTGTGAGAAACAAAGCAAGATTGGTGTGTAAAGAATATTCTTAGGTAGAGGGAATTGATTTTGAAGAAACTTTTGCTCCGGTGGTAAGAATCGAAGTAGTCAGATTATTTCTTGCCTTTGTTGCTTACAAAGATTTCAAAGTTTACCAGATGGATGTCAAGTCAGCATTCTTGAATGGAGAGTTGGAAGAAGAAGTCTACATTGAGCAACCAGAAGGATTCCAGTTGTCTGATCAAGGAGATATGGTCTGCATATTGAGGAAAGCATTGTATGGACTTAAACAAACCCCAAGAGCTTGGTATACAAGATTAGATAAGCATATGCTCAAGTTAGGTTTTAGCAAAGGCATAGTTGACAATAATCTTTATTTCAAAATTGATCATGAACACATCTTGATTGTTGAGGTATTTGTTGATGATATCATCTTCTATGGAAATGAAAGCATGTGTAAAAAATTTGCTGATCAGATGCAAAGTGAATTTGAGATGTCCATGTTTGGTGAAATGAATTTCATCTTAGGTCTGCAGATTATTTAGTTAGATAAGGGTATTTTTATATCTCAGTCTAAGTATGTGAAAGAATTGTTGAAAAAGTTTGGAATGGAAGATTCAAAACTAGTGAGTACTCCTATAATAACTGAATACAAGTTGAGTAAAGATGATGATTCCCCTAACGTAGATCAGAAAAGGTATAGATCAATGATTAGAGGACTACTTTATCTGACTCAAACCAGACCTGATATTATGAATGTAGTTGGCCTTGTTGCTAGATTTCAAGCTAATCCTATAGAATCTCACGTTGTAGCAGTCAAAAGAATTTTTAGATATCTGAAGGGGACATCTGATTATGGCTTATGGTATCCTAAGGATGATGACTTCACTCTTCATGCATATATAGATGCTGATTGGCTAGGAGATGTGGATGACAGGAAGAGTACTAGTGGTGGTGCATTTTTCTTGGGAAATAGATTGGTTTCTTGGTTGAGCAAAAAGTAGGAGGCAATATCTCTATCTACTATAGAGGTAGAGTATATAGTAGTAGCAAGTAATTGTACTCAATTTTTGTGGATGAAGAAAATGTTGAAGGATATCAAAATTGTGTTTGAAGAGCATGTTACAATCTTATGTGATAATTCAAGTGCAATAAATATCTCAAAGAATTCGGTATTGCATTCAAAGACAAAGCACATATCCATAAAGTTTCACTTCTTGAGAGAGAAGGTAAATGAGAATGAAGTCAGATTGGAGTTTATTTCTTCAAAGGATTAGATTGCAGATATCTTCACTATGCCTCTACCCAAGGATACTTTTGAGTATCTCAGAGTGAAGTTAGGGGTTATTACCCCTCCTATTCAGAACTAAGGTGCACTAGTGTGCATCAGTCTAGTGGAACTCACAGTCATATCTTGTGATCTGGATTGGTGTCAAGCGAATGCTACTCAAGGGAAGTAGTCAGTATGTTAATTCTGGAGTTTAGGGGGAGAGATGATTGCAAATATGTGCCCTTTGCCATTAATGTCAAAAGGGGAGAGAAGTCATGTGAAAAACTCAGAAGTAAGTAGTTGCTGGTGAAAGGGGAAGCAGTGAAGAAAGTGGTTGCAGGTGTGATAAGAGAAAGGAGGAGAAGTTCTTGTCTTGATGGTTGAATCATTTTTTCACATCATATGTTTCCATCAATGACAAAGGGAGAGATTGTTGCAAATATGTGCCTATGATGTGTTGTCATTGATGTCAACATATCTCTATGTCAGGAATAGTGAAGACAATGCAAATCAGTAAAGTAGATTGCTTAGCATTCCCAGTGAGACAAAGATTAGAGTTTATAGATTAAAGGGTTTGTAGAGGATTGTCTGAAGTTGCTCCAGTCAAGATTTAAGAGGTCCACATGAAGGATTGGTGAAGCTATGGCCATATGAGTAGAACTGGGTTTTGTAGTTGTTTAGAGGTAACATAGTGACAGGAATTTGGTTTGGATTGCTCCGCATTGGACTATTATAGTCTATGGTTCTAGAGGTATGTTTGGGATGTTGGCGTGTATCCTCAACTCAAGTGGTTCATGGTTTGGAGGTCCGTAAGCAATCTTTCTAGTGTGACAGTCATGACAGTTAGTATTCTTAAGTTCCTGAATGAATATGCAAGTGATTCTAGTGATTTGAGGTGGTGCGGTTGTTCTTGTTGATTTCATTATGCTTGTGGAACTCTCTAGATCATGTGCCTATTGTGTTGGGGGTCTGCATTGAGGATTGAGCTCATAGTTGATGATTTCTCCTTGGATGTTGTTGTTCTTTCCAGTTTTGGTCGACTGGATGCTTGGTGCGTGTTGTGGATGATCTAAGAGAAGTTCTATGGAGCATGGCATGTTGTTCGAGGAAGATTTGAGTCCTAGCTATGTTTGGCTGACAGTGTAGTGATCCACATGTAGCAATTTTGCATTAAGTCAAGTCATGTATTTGTAATTGCTTGTAATGCCTATTTGGGAGAATGTTCTAGATAGATGATTGTAAGGCTGACTTTGATGTTCATTCCAAAGTCGATGTCATGTATAAATAAGTGTAATGAAGTCATGTAAATGCGTCCATCCATGCAAAGATGCAGATGTAGCGAAGAAGTGTTTGGGGGCAACACAGAAGTGTTGTGAGCTTTAATGGAACTAAACCTGGTATGGTGAAGATGTTGTTTCTTAGTTCAACCTTTCAGTGTTAATCTTGTGAATACTTTGTAGACAATGAGTCTCTTGGAGCAATGAGCTCTGGTTAGTATGCCTGAAGGCAAGTGCCTTCCCATTTTTCTATTCTTTTAATAGAGAATAAATCTTGTGGGTTAACCCCCACCATGATTTTTCCCTTAACTGGGTTTCCACATAAAAATCGTAGTGTTATGTGTGCTGATTGTGTTTCTACTCATGTGTAGTTGATTCATGCTTTCATGGTTATATCATTAATTTGTTATTAAGTGGTAAAGAAGATTAAATGCATCAAAAGATAAAGTTTTGTGACAACTGATTCACCTCCCCCTCTTAGTTGTTTGCCCTAATTTCAACATATCATAATGATAGCTATGACCCGAGGGCCTTAAACGGTAACTACAAAAAATGTAACACTTGACTATCGACATAGTAGATGCCAAACAATAGTGAATTATTATTGTTGAACATTCAACTTAATGTAAGTCTTTCTAGACTTCGAATCTTACCTGAGAATGTTTGAGAGTTGATAATGCGGCCTATCGAAGGCTCTTAGCAGAGATCTATCATGCCACTTCTTGTAACTTTTGAAAAGAGTTCCAGCTAACTAGAAACTATCCTCCTCTCACTCCTTATCTCGAGCATTCTCTATCATCAAAGATCTTAAATCAAAGAAAAGACTTACAACTAAAATTTGATCTTCTTTACATGTTGAGCATGTCGTGAAACTGCAACATGAGCCCATGAAGTGGAGGGTGGTTACTCCACTTCACCACCCCACGGCTTCCTTGGAGTCACTATGTCCATTACTTCTTATAAGAAAGTGGACAAGGAGGAAAAAGGTCTTAGTGGTCTGATAAGGCATCTCATCACTCCACTAACTGTGGGTGATGTCAGCTAACACACTTAACACATATACATATAAATAATACATGGGTTTCGATACAAGTTTTAAATAGTTATATCTTAATAAACTTTCCATACATCTTCATGATGTATGAAGATACTCATAACAAACAAGATGTCATCATATGACATCATCACCAACATGGTGACATGATCAAAATGTGATTTAGGGGTTAAGAACTACTCCCTTTCTTTGCTATAAACCCAAAGCATAATATACCGAGAATAATAGATTGAAAATCTCAGTTCAGGAAAAAATAGAGAAATAAGAAAGTACTCTGCCATTTGGTGATACTATCTCTCGACTCATGTTGAAATTCTAAGAATGTCATTTTGTCAAGTCGATGCAAACATTGTTAAAATGACTCAATCAACAAGACGACACAAAAAGGAAATTGACTAGCAAAGAAAGATGTGACTCCCGCTAACTTACAAGGGTTGATAAGGACATAAAATCTAACACTCAGATGGCAATTGTACCCATTTCTTGACATCCATCTCTTCCTCTCAAATGATACTCTCCTTTCATCTTCAAAGGAAGATTCATTTCTTGTTCACACTCATCATCATAAAACCATGATTAGTGCATCATCATCTGATTCTCCATAATAATTAAATATTCATATGAACATGTAATTTCATATCTAACTATCATTAGTCAGTATTCACATAATCAATGATTAAATCAAATAATTCCACACCATCTAATCATTAAAAAATGGTTAATCCTCCTGATTACCACACAAAAATAAGATTAAGCTAAGTCATAAGTTGGGGATGTAACAAGAGCTGACAGGAAACATATCCCTATATGTAATAGATATAGTATATATATAGATATATAGGATATGATGATAAGAGAGAGGAGAATAGGAGTATGATATATGATGTATTTTGATGTTAGAATGACATAGAAGTCATGAATTTTATTGGTGAGGTAAAGACTTAGACCTGTTTGAGGATGGATGGATGATGTACTCATTTGATTGTTGTTAATATATATACATGGAGATCTATTGATACTGGGTAATTCTGTGTTGCCTTACTTTGATGTGTATGTGATGCTCTATTTTGTTATTATTTATGTTTTATTGTCAAACTCTAGCTACCTCACTAGGGTATAAACTGACTACAAAGACTTGACTAAGGACCAGATATCTAGACTAATATCTCCTCCACATTTTTTGCTAACATTTGGTTTCATTGTTAGGACTCTAGAAGAAGGCAGTTAAAGATTTAAAGGGCAAAACATCTGAAGAAGTAGTGCAAAGTTCTGGAAAGGAGAGAAGGCAAGGTTGGGGGAGAAAATTTTCAAATTATGGAGGAATTCAAGTCTCCTTAAGTTTTTACCTTTGTGAAAGGTGGGTAGGCACTTAAGGGGATGGCAAGTGGAAAGGGGCTAGGGTCTGAGAGGACCTTCTAAATGAGGTGACTCTTCAAACAAGGATTCCATGGGATATAAGAGGGCTAATTGAACACCAAATCAAGAAAACCCATGGCGAAAGGGGAGAAGTGGAAGAAAAGAGAGATTGGTAAAGACATCAAAACTAGAATGGAGATAAGCAAAGAGGATATATTGCAGCAATCAGGAACAATAAGAACATTACTACAAAAGGATGGAAAGGGCACAAGAGATGGAAAAGGGAAGGATAACAGAAGTTGTGGAAGAAAAGGAGGAAGAAGTCATGGAGGGTGCTACAGAGGGTGCTTCTAGAAGGAAAGAAGAAGATAAGCATGTCATGAAGGATGTTGTTGAACATGCCAATATGTGTGTTGCTGGAGAAAGGAGGTCAAGAGGAGAAGAGATAGAGGGTGTAGCCAAGGATGTGGTGTAACACACTACTATGGGTATTATCATAGAAGAATGCATAAGGGAAAGAGAAAAAAATGGGTGAATTAGGGTTTATGCCATAGATTACTGATAGAGAGGAATTAATACCAAAGATTTTGAAGATGGATGAGGAATATATATAGAGTAGATAATTTTCTAAAGCATAAAGGAGATAAGAGAAGGAGGAGAAGATGCGGTAAATAGTGAGCGAAGTTTTGAGGGTTTTGGAAGATTATTTCAATCATCATTGGATGCTAATATGATATCATTTATAAATGGAAGAGTAACCCCAAATTTGAAGAATCTATGAAGAGACATAACCCCTAGGCCATGAGTCACCCTGAGTGCCATATAAAGTTAAGAGAATTTTAGTAGAGAAGGAAGATATTCAAGCAAACAAAGAAGCAGAGAGTCAGAGCAATTTTGTGGAGGTTTTAGAAGAGTACTTTGATATCTGATTATAGATAGATAAGGGAAGAGAAGGAAAGTGACTTGATAGATGACAACCTAACCAAATGAGAAAACTAGAAGAAACTCACCGTCAAGTACCAGAGACGTTGAGAAGACCAATCATGGATATTCCTATTAAGTTACCAATCTTTGAAAAGGACACTACTGAAGTAGCTAAGCACATTTTTGTTTTGGAGTCCATTTAGAACCAGAAGGGAGTAACAAGAGATGAAAACAAGTTGTTTGACTTCATAGGCACCTTTCAGAACGAAGCATTGAAGTGGTATAGAAAGACATGCCCAAATAATGACAAGGATTGGGATGAGATCAAGAAGCTATTTTTGAAGAATTTTAGAGTTCTGGATGTTCTAATAGAAGGGGTAAGTAAGATGAGAGATTTGATACAGTTGGATAAGGAATTAATAAAGGACTTTGAAAGAAGATTCAAGGAGATAACTAGGAAGTTGGAGGAACCATTCAATGAGAAGCAAAAGATAGAATGGTTTGTTTCTAGAATAAGCTCTAAAATAAGGTTAGCCCTAGATGGAAGAATATTTTAGACATATGTAGAAGCAATGACACTAGCTTTCCGGATAGTGTCTCAATCTTGGCGTAGATAGGATAAGATGAAAGAAAACCTAGAATAGGAGAAGCTAAAACTGGAATTGGAGTAGTTGAAGCTAAGGTAGGAGATCTTGGCTAAGCAGGAGGATAAATAGAAGCAAAGACCTAATATTTGGTGCTCATTTATTGTATAAGAGAAGGTCACTTAAGAAATGAATGCTCTAGGATGAAAGGTGAAAGGCAAGCCACTGCAATAAAAGTAGACATCAAAGCAACAAAAAGAATCAATTCAGTATATTGTGGATTATGTGGAGAGTGGGATGACCATGAAAGACCAGATTTCCCTTCACATAACTTTCAGAGGAAAAGAGAATTTTTTGATGAAGAAGATGAAACTGCATGGTACATAAACTTAGCGGAGAGTAATAACATGTCCTATGTAGAAATAAACACACATGATCAAGGCTACAAACAATTGAATTGGAGAAATAAGAGGAATGTCAATGCAATACAAACTTCTAACTCTAGTGGCCCATCCTATGGAAACAAATATAATAATGACATCAAAGAGTAATTTGGAGGTTATAGAGGAGGCAGAGACTATGGAAGAAATCAAAGAAGGGAAGATGCAACATGTTTCATTTGTGGTAAGATAGGATACTTTGCTAATGAGTCTTGGGCTGAAAGAAAAACATAGTGTTCATTTTATAGTAGTACAAAGCATGATCTATTTTCTTGTGAGAGAGCACAACAATGCTTCTGGAATGCACAACCACAATCTAAGAGTGATGAGCTATAGAATTTGGGCAACCAAAAAGGCGCAAGGATCATAAGAAGGCACCAAAGGGTCAAGGAGAAAGGACTTGCTGAAATAACAACAGGGAGGAAATAGACATATCTTCAACTGAATATATAGAAGAAGAAGAATACTATTAGAGAAGCAAACCAAGACATACCAAAAAATATAGAAGAAGGAAATAGAAAGTCACAGTAATGTACTGACAAGACAAGGAACAAATATCAGAACCTACACTATGTCACTGAGGTAGAAAAGGAAGATAGTGAGGAGGAGGAAGAATTTGTTCCCTCTAAGAAACAATATGAGGAAGTTGTGAGGGAAGATAAACAAACAATAAATAAGGAACAAGAAAAGGAGAAGCAATACAAGCAATTTTTCATCAAAGGAGAAGTAGAAACTCTCAAACAACTAGCCCAATTAACACAACAACACAGACATATTGAGAAACTAAAGCAATTTTCTAAATACTAGAATAAGGTGCAAGGTCAGAAGAGTCAACTACAGAGGATGGGAAGAACATATAAAGAATGGAAGGCAAAACCACTTATGGTGTGTTGGGTATTTCCAAACTGCATGCTTCCCAGTTATCCCTACAAGGTAGCCATCATTGATCAATAGGATTTCTAGGCCAGGGGCCAACAATACAGGAGATAGACTCTATAAATATCTCCTCTTCTTCTTTAGGCTCTGCAAAACCAAGGGGGGTATTCCCTACTCAACATCCATAAAATATGCCTATGAACTTATTGGGATGTTGACACAAAGCAGATAAATCCTCTCTTATGCAGACCAAAACTGTGAAATAAGTGCAAAGGGGCTAGCTTTGGGCCTATGCTCAGTTGTGAGATAGAGGATTTTGGTCCTAAAACTACTTCTAATATCCTAAAGGTTTATATTTGAAGTTTGAATTTGTATTTTGTATTTGGATGCAAGACTGGGACCTTCGGTTGTAACATCAATACAAGACCAGACTGGTGGCTATCTCAGGGCTCGGAGTCAATAGACATACACATGTGAATGATTACCATAAATTTGAATCAATAACTAAGTTTCAAGGGGAGAATTTTTAGTATCTACCTTCTAGATACTTCCCAAGACTAAATATTTAGTCATTCATACTTAATGATATCCCTGTTACAGCATACCTTTCCCAATACTTAACCTAAAATATTTAATTTGTTCCTTGAACAAAGCTAAGAGATTAAACATTCAACACAGAAAATCCATGTTCTTGAATCCTAAATAACCCTTAGCTATTTAGATTCAAAAGAAAAGATGCCCACAACTTGGAGACAAATAACCAAACACATGCAACAACGTATTTCTCATATAAAAACAACATGAAACTAGTAAACTTATGCATAAAACATACAATATATGATTCATAAACTCACAAGGCACCAAAACAGAGCCACCAGTAAAACTGTATCTTATTACTCCACCAAAATTTTGCCTAGGTCTTCAACAACCCCAAAAAATGAGTAACACAGTCCTCTTATACAACAAGAACGTGTACTCATCAATTAATTACATGGTTAAATCAAAATGCTACCAGCACCCTGAGAATGGCACCTAAAACATTCAATGCAGCTAAGAAGAAAAGAGGGAAAGAGCAGGTGAGATTGGAAAATGTGCAGTCATTCAAAGAGTTTTCATTAAAATGGTAGCTGGCTTGTCATTCATCGACCATACCTCTATAATTTTGCCATTAATGGCCAACCTACCTATTTTGGGATGCATCAATGGTTCGCATGCTCCAGAAATTTCTTCCCACTTGTAGTGCAGACGCGAACACACAAAAATCCTCCCACTCTTTTGAGCATTTGAAACAGGCCATCAATTTCCTCCTCATCGCCAAGATCTACGGCTTGAAACCATGCTAAAAAGTCCACAACCAATGAAAAAGTGCCAAGCAGATGGTTTTACCCCTTTGACTTTTCACATTGTGAACATACATTTTGCCTTTTCACCCTTTAAATCCTTGTATATGCAACTGCATAAACATACAAATGCCAAGCATACAAGGGCAGACCCCAAATTTTTATGGAACAAACTGCAATCACACTCAGGTCCGGCTTGTATCTTCCCTTTTGTATCATCACTTTGTATATTGCATATACAAATGCAATATACAACCCGTGGACCCCAAATCATTATGAAGCACTTTGTAATCGCTATAGGGTCGAGGCTTTGTATCTAAGTCCTTATATATCACCATGTACATTGCATATATACAATACACAATATACATACAGTGCAGATTTCAACACACTTATGAGGCAGATTGGAATAATATTGAAATTCGGTGTTGTATCTGCACCCTTGCATCTTTCATTGTATATCGTACATACATACAACGTGTAATATACAACTCGTGGACCCCAGCCTGAAATCTTCCAAAACACATTCTCCTTTTGCGTCTAGGTTGTATGGGTGCCTTGTATATTTTGCATTGTATATGCACACACATACAATCTGGGACATACAATCGCGTAGGCCCCACCATGCTTTTGAAACTTTGACTTTGACCATACCTGCTTTGCATATTTCTTTGTATCTATTGCTTGTATGTTTGATTGTATATTGGGAAAATACAATCCCAATATACACCCGCGGACCTCATCTTTTTCACAAATGCAACTAACTTCCTTGCCATGTCTGCTTTTACACCTGTCCGCTTGCATGTTGATGTTGATAACTGAGAGGGGGGGTGAATCAGTTATCCTAATTATTTTCCCTTTTGAACTTTCTTATTAATTAATGCAGCATTGAATCAAACACAAAAACATTACCATGAAATAAGAAACACATGACACAGTATTTTTGACGTGGAAACCCTGTTAAGGGAGAAAACCACGGGGTGATTAACCCAAAGATTATTCTCTGTTAGAAGAATAGGGAATTACAAAAATGGCACTTGCCAATTAGGGCTCACTGCCCGAGCACACTGCTCACAAAGAGACCCACTGCCTACAAGGAGACACACTGTCTACAAAGTGATAAGAATCACAGTCTTGAACTGATTGGAAGCATCTACATATGCTGGAGTTCAGTTCCGGTTAGGCTCAGTACACTGATCTGCTGCACTTCATCTTTCCTCTGTTCTTTATTCTGCTATCCTTTCACATACTGGATCTTTCTTACTACTTCTGCTCTGTTCTGCACTTATTCGCATATACCATCACATAATTACACTCTTCACAACTAAATCCATCCTCTATATATATCCGCACAAGTAATTTCATCACCTTTCTAGTCGGCATCCGGAACAGTCTAGTTTCTTACAAACTCTGTTCTGTCGGCTGAATCCTTGTTCACCAAGCAATGCGGATCAAGCATATACTTGTAGATATCATTAATCATGTTGGCCAAACATGATTCATGCCTTCACAACCTTTACCATCAACAGTAACACATCCGAAAAATAGTCTGATACTCTGTCAGTCAGTTCTTCCTCTGTTCTCACTGTCTCTCAGGAATCCGGTACTCAACTATTCATATCTTTTTCTTTGTTCATCACCGGAGGATAAATCCTTGGAATATACTACTCAAGGTAGTCCTCTTGACTTCCCCAAATCCGCACTGCACCAAGACACTTCCTCTGAGAGATCCGGACCAATCTGTCAGACCTTGCCACATGCTCTGTTCTTGTTCACCGGACCACAACAATCTTCATTCTAACTTCCGGTAGAGACACACCATGACTTGCGGATATGTGGGATGACCTTTGTTGCCATCAATGACAACAACCATGAATCCATATAGTGTCTCTTGCCAACAATCTCCCCCTTTGGCATTGATGGCAACACTTAGTGAAAAATGACTAAGTGTTTACACTATGCTCCCCCTTTGCTGATGCTCTGTCTTTATATACAATTTCTGGAACTCCCCCTTAGTTGGATTCCTCATTTTTCACTGCTCCTCACTCCCCCTTTGACATCAATGGCAAAGGGTAGGGTCCGCACACCAAAATTTTCAAAAATTTTCTATACATAGCCGCATATTTACATACTCACATATACTGAAGAATGTCTGCAAAGGATGTCTTCAATTGGATTAGTTCTGTAGCCCAACTTTGCTTCATTCTATCCAAAATTGAAATGTGACCACTCAACAAAAATGCAAAAGCTTCTGCCCTCTTGAGATCTGTCGGATCATTTGTTTGGGCGGTGGTCTGAGCATCACTGATGGCCTCATGCATAGTTTCTAACTTAGGGATTATAATCCTTCTAAGTTCTCCCATCCGGTTAGTGATATTCTTCCTTTCCTTCTCAAGGTTCTTTATTTCATTCAAGACTGCAATAGTCTGACATTCTTGATTTACTATGGAGGAAGAGAGAGGATCAAAACTTTGAGATAAACTTTGTAGTTTGTCCTATTCCTCTTTTATTTTCTTATCAATTTCTGCTGTTGCCTTTGACCAGGATATACAAAATTTGTAAATGTCACCGCCATCCTTAAGAGCATTTTCTAAGCTCTTTATTCCAATACTCATATTTCTCCTATCATTAGAGATTAATCCTAATACTTCTGAAAATCTTTTATCCAAAAATTCCTTCCGGACCTTTTCTTCAGCTGATTTTTCTAGAGATTCAAAATGTGTACTAACACTGCTGACTAAGGTTTTGAGATTACCGGAAGAGGAGGCTGTCGGATCTATCTGGATTGATGGCATAATCTTTACAAGCACTCCGGAAGCAGCCTCTATCAACTCACAGTCTTCCATATGAGACTTTAGGAGTTTTTCATTTGCCTTGGCATTTGCAAATGAAGCTATCTTCATTGTTTGTACCGGAGAGAGAGATTCAAAGTCGAATGGGCCTTTTAGAAGCTCCGGTTCATCAATCTCTAAAGTTTCTTGACTTAGAAACTTTTGGACAGTTTGTGCAGTGTCTCTTGCCGGAGACAGATGTTTCTTTTCTTCTGCAGTTTTGTCCTTAGGAGTCTTATCTCCTTCCACATTCTTACCACTTACAGTTGTGGTTTTCTCTGTTGGATTTTTCTCTTTCTCTGTATCCTTGGCGCTGTCAACCTCTTTTTCTTTTTCTGCTGCTTCTTTCTCCTGTAATTTCTCTGCTTCTTGGGATCCGGAGACTGTAGGAGAAGCCGGAGAAGAGATGTTAGTCTGTTCAGGTGGCACTTCTTCTGGAGCAGATGATGCAGCTGTTTCTGCACCTAAGTCCTCTGTAATAGGAATGTTGAACCTTTTGAATGTATTCCGGAGGATCTCTTCTGTCTCTTTGGCCACCTTGTCGGTTTCACCAAGCATAAGCTGATTCATCCTTGCTTTGCTTCTGAATTCATCCTTGCAGTCCTTGAATATCATGTTCATTGTTTTGTGATCAATTGAAGGATATAGCTGAATAGCTATTTGTTCCCTGATCTCAAGGTCTTTTGCCATGGCATTGTTTTTTCTTATTTCTAGTTCCATCTCTAGACTCTTTGGAATTTCAGAGATAATCTCAATAAAAGCTTTATTGTAGATGTTCAAGTACCTTATTATAGCTTCCTGCAGGATCTTTTGATCTGCCTCATTGTAATCATCATAGAATTCAGCCACCGGTTGAAGGTTCCCATCCACAGTGACTGATTTGACTACACTGTCTAGAGACAAGGTGGGCTTTTCAGAAAGTTCTTCTGTTATTTCTTCCTTGTCTCGGCCAGAAGAGGATTTACCGGATTCTTTCTTTTTCTGTTTCTTTATTTCTTTCACTCCCTCATCTGACTCAGTTTCTTCTTCATCCTTTTGGCTTTGATAAGCTCTTGATGCTCTTGTCTTGGATCTCTTACCGGATCCCTGGACTTCCAGTTTTGAGCTTTTGGTTTTGATAGGTGTGGATCCTTTAGATGATCTGGTCCGGGTTGAGGATTCCACCGGAGCACTTTTCTTGCTTTTCTTTTCTGCCTCTTTCTTTTCTTCCTCAGATTTTCTTCTCTTTTCCCGGCTGGCATGAAGTGCCTCTTTTGAGATGCCTAGGCCTTGAGCAATATGCTCAACTTCTTTTCTTACCTTCCTCTTTATCTCCGGTTCCCTGAGTTCTACATGTATCTTTACACTCAGCTCCTCAAAGGTTCCAAACCTTTCTGCCTTTGGATCTATGGGCTGACTTAGCATGTGTTGAACATGCAGTTCCACTATTTGTTCATCCACTTCATACCCCATGGGCATGATCCATACAGTTCTTGGTTCTACTGCCTCCATTAGACACTGATCTGTTTCTACCATGAAGCATACTGTGTCTTTGTACTTTTCAACAAGGGATTGGGGTATTCTTTCTCTTGCATGCATCATGCTTTGGAAGTTCTTGAAGTATCCCCATAGAGCTGTATTTCTTGCTTTAGCATCCCCAAGTCCATGCAAATAGTCTCTGATTTGGATGGCAACCGGTCTGTCATTCTGCCATATCCATCCACTGGATCCGGGAAGCTCATTCATGTAGTAAAAGAAGAGACAAAGGATCAGATTGCCATACTTGAAGGAGTTTTTCTTGTCCTTCTTAATCTTCTGCAGATTTTCAAAGAGTTGGTTTACAAGAAGCTCACACAAGTCATAGTCTGCATTCTCCTTTAACATTTGATAAGCTGTGTAGATTGCAGTTCCCGGTACTGAATTTTCCCTACTGGAGTGATAGATTTTGTAACCAATTATCATAGATACAAATTTGACATCCGGTTCAGTGATGTCATCAACTGTCATAGCTCTCTTGTCAAACTTGGATCCGGTTGCATCACTAACTGTCTGATTTTTGACAGACTTGAGAACAGGTAATCCACCGGATGAGTGCAGACCGGTTACAACCCTAATTGCATCTTTGGTGATCTTGAAGGGCTTGTTCAACCATAGGAAGTTGTCATGTACTCTACTTAGTACATACCGGACCCATTCATCTTCTTCAAAATAGGGGAAATGAATGCACTGTGCAAAGTGTTTGTCCCGGATAGCTTTGTACTGAGGTTTGATCTCAAAGGAGTCATCTATCAATTGTTTGTGATAGATATCCATCAGTTTTGATTCTCCAAAGTCTTCAAGATTCGCATGGATGTAAACCCTAATATCTTCCGTATGCAATACACCATGAGGAACACTAGAGAAGGCTCCTAGTGGATCTACCTCCAATGATTTGTAAGGATGTTTCTTGAATGTGGGGCGAGGTCTATCAGAGATCTTAACTATATTCGGAGTAGCCATTCTTCAAAGATTTGCAGTGAGATAATGAAAACGGAGAATACCTTATGCGCCTTTGGTTTGCACGGAGTGGTTGGATTGATTTCTTTATGCAATGACTTCGGCAGGAGATCTTTGGTGTGCTTGATGAATCTTGTTGCAGAGCTCCACTTTTCACTTCTTCTTGAGTGCAGAATGAGCAAATGATTTTTGAGAAATCCCTTATATTGCTCCGCAAACCCTAATATCTGTTTGTAATAAATGCTTCACCTATATTATTCTGGTTTGCCTTGTCCGGATAGCTTGGAGTATCCCGGATCAGTCCTAATCTATGATCATCATGCGGATCTTTCAATCATGAATAAATCGAGATGACACATTACAAGAACATCCCAAACATTCTGTCCAGTCCGCAGAGTAAGATAATGTACTTCCGGATCTCTTCGGACCCTTTTGTAGTCCTCTGTCATTCCAGAGCATCTCCCGGAATAGGTCTTTACTTGATCGATCACAGCTTCTTTATATCTTTATGTGGACCTCTGAAATCTTGTCTGGATCATCTCAGGACTGGTATCTTCAAACCCTTTACTCCGCATCTTGTGCCACATCCGGCACCACTTGATTGGCTGGGGGAATAGGATTTTCTTTGAGTCTCCCCCTGAGCCAAAGCTCACTTTTTAATTTCCGGAAGAAATATCAGCACCAGAGTCTGGTGCGGATCCAACCTCTACATTCTCTAAACTTTTCTTCACCCAAATCTTGCTCATCTGATTCCTAACTTCATCCGCATTCATCTTTTGTTTACCCTTGTCTTGATTCTGATTATACACCGGACCTCTTTTGTCCTGATTCTTGCTTCTGCAGACTTTAGCATTATGACCGGACCTATTACAGATTTGGCAAATAACATTTCTTTGCATATTTGACTGATAACCTCTTGATCTGCATTGATTAGCCATATGACCTACTCTATTGCATGTAAAGCATCTACCTTTGAATGATTTGTTTACTTGCATATTTCTGCATTCATGGGATTTGTGTCCATACCTTTTGCAGTTAAAGCACTGTCCGGAGAAGGATGAATTAATCTGATTCATTCTCTTTCTGCACTGATTAGCTTTGTGACCAAAGTGGTTGCAGCTGTGGCAGTATCCATTGAAAGATGGATATCTTTGAGCATTGGGCTGTCTTACCGGAGGTCTTCTAGGCCTATTCCTTGGATTTTCTGATCCAAAATTCTTTTGACCAGATCCGGAGCTTTCTCCTTTCTCATATCCCAAACCATACTTGTCATCTGTCCTCTTTTGACTTCCAAGAAGTACTTCAAGTTGGGCAGAACTTATCTTGAATTTTTCTTTATATTCATTTGCTGTTTGAAGATCTCTTTTGAGAGAGGCAATTTGATCCTCAAGTTTTTCTTCATTATCTTTGGCATCTTCAAGATCAGATTCAAGATGTCTGATAATCCTGTCCATCTGGTGGTATTCTTCTGATTTTTCTTTAAGAGATTGTCTTAGATTGTCTTCAGCTTTTCTTTTTTCTTCAATCTCTTGAGTAAACTTTATAGTTCCTGATTCCATTTCATGTCTTAACATAATGACTTCTTTTGATAACTTTTCACATAACTTGGTTTGCTCAGTCAATTCTTCATTTGTATTTCTTTCTTCACTTTGTCTTGCCAATTGTTGAAGCAGCTCCTTTCTCTTTTTCATAGAGAGACTTAATTTGTCCTTTAATTCTCTCATGAATTCATCAGCCTGTTTGAGTCTTTCCTTTAATTCATTGACTTCAGAATTTGACTGTTCAAGATCCTCAAGGGCAGTCTTGAGTTGCTCCCTTAAACCATATGCATCCATTTGAACTCCCAGATCTTCCTCAAGCTGTTAGGCTGTATTAGGAGGAACCTTGCTCTGATACCAATTGTTGATAACTGAGAGGGGGGGTGAATCAGTTATCCTAATTATTTTCCCTTTTGAACTTTCTTATTAATTAATGCAGCATTGAATCAAACACAAAAACATTACCATGAAATAAGAAACACATGACACAGTATTTTTGACGTGGAAACCCTGTTAAGGGAGAAAACCACGGGGTGATTAACCCAAAGATTATTCTCTGTTAGAAGAATAGGGAATTACAAAAATGGCACTTGCCAATTAGGGCTCACTGCCCGAGCACACTGCTCACAAAGAGGCCCACTGCCTACAAGGAGACACACTGTCTACAAAGTGATAAGAATCACAGTCTTGAACTGATTGGAAGCATCTACATATGCTGGAGTTTAGTTCCGGTTAGGCTCAGTACACTGATCTGCTGCACTTCATCTTTCCTCTGTTCTTTATTCTGCTATCCTTTCACATACTGGATCTTTCTTACTACTTCTGCTCTGTTCTGCACTTATTCGCATATACCATCACATAATTACACTCTTCACAACTAAATCCATCCTCTATATATATCCGCACAAGTAATTTCATCACCTTTCTAGTCGGCATCCGGAACAGTCTAGTTTCTTACAAACTCTGTTCTGTCGGCTGAATCCTTGTTCACCAAGCAATGCGGATCAAGCATATACTTGTAGATATCATTAATCATGTCAGCCAAACATGATTCATGCCTTCACAACCTTTACCATCAACAGTAACACATCCGGAAAATAGTCTGATACTCTGTCAGTCAGTTCTTCCTCTGTTCTCACTGTCTCTCAGGAATCCAGTACTCAACTATTCATATCTTTTTCTTTGTTCATCACCGGAGGCTAAATCCTTGGAATATACTACTCAAGGTAGTCCTCTTGACTTCCCCAAATCTGCACTGCACCAAGACACTTCCTCTAAGAGATCCGGACCAATCTGTCGGACCTTGCCACATGCTCTGTTCTTGTTCACCGGACCACAACAATCTTCATTCTGACTTCCGGTAGAGACACACCATGACTTGCAGATATGTGGGATGACCTTTGTTGCCATCAATGACAACAACCATGAATCCATATAGTGTCTCTTGCCAACAGTTGACTTGTATATTGCACATACAATGTGACTTGTATATGTGATACAATTGCCTTTGTATACAAAGTAGACCCCACCAATTGTATCTCCCCCTTTGTATGTTTGCATGCATCAGTTGTCAGGGAGATCCTTAGCTTGGCCACCGATAAGGCCTATCTAGCCGATGATCCTTTGTATATCTGCCTTTGCACATTTCTTCTTGTATATCACCCTTGTATCTTTGCGATGTACATTTCCTTTGCATATCACCATTGTATCTACCCATTGTATATCAAATATACAACACAAAATACATGTAATCTCTTCGATACAACCTCAGAATATTTTGGGAATTTGTGATGGAATCTTCAATGTACATCCACATTTTCACACCTAGAAATGCACCTGAATGACACATACAAGCCCGATATGCATGCAATGACGCATACAACCATTTTTTGACTAAGGCTGATTCCAGTGATTCTCCTAAAGGTGTGAACTTTCATCGAGGAGGAAAGTTAGTGGGTCGTGGTGCATTGTTTTGGGGCTTGTTTTGCGGTGTGTTGTTTTGCAGATTGGACAAGTTGAAGATTAGTTGTTTTGGGATCACTTGTTTTGCATCTACGGCACCGTCATTGACAATGTTTTTATTCTTGGTCCAAAACCTTAGCTTGTCCACGTTATTATTGGAGCTAAGGGATTCCTTGTAGATTTTAACTTATCCTTTGGCTATCATAGCTTTTTCAATGAGTAAACCCATTTCAATGACCTTATTAAATGTAGTAGGACTTTGGATTTGTATTTGGTAGCTAAGATCAAGGTTTAGGTTGTGGACAAACATCTCAAGCATTTGTTTTTTTAGCATATTATATGGACATTTGCTGGCCAGTTGTCACCATCTTTGTAAGAAAGAGGCGAAGGATTCTCCACCCTTTTGTTTGGTGTTACAAAGATCTAACATTGAGATTTCATGCTCAATGTTATAGGAGAAATGAGTGACAAACTTATCAACTAGCTCATTGAAAGTTTAGATGCCAGGAGGTAGGCAAAAGAACCATTACATAGCTTATCCTCCCAAGCTCCTTGGGAATAGTCACATGAGATAGGTTTCATTGTGGGCGGCTTCGAGATATGCTGCACTAAATTCTCTGATATGGTCTCTTGGATCACCCTTTCCTTGATATTTGTCAAATTTCTATACCTCAAATTTTGAGGGGAAAGGTATCATGATCAAGCCTTTGTTGAAAGGATATGGTGAAATAACCTCTATAGAGTAGTGTTTTGTGGATGCTCCGATTTGAATTTCTGAGAGCTGTTGCTACAAGACTTGGGTTTGTTGAGTCAATAAGTCTAGAGGGTTTGTTGTATCCTTTGTCTTGTTTGTTTTGGGAACCTCTTGTGTGATCTTGGGAGTTTCCATGTCATTCATAGAGGTGGTGTCTTTTAAGGTGGAGGTGTCAAAATCTGACGAAAGTTTGGTCCCTTGTTGTACTAGCATAAGGAAATACTTTTGAGGGTCCATGTTTAGGACCTTGTCCATCATCTTTTGAAATTTTGAGTCTTGTAAAGCACCAATGACTTCCTCATACAGGATTTCTTCCTCTCCATCACTGTGAGATGGAGATGGTATGTCTTTATTCAAAGGATCCATATCCTGCTTTTCTTTGGATTTTGATCTAGTTGCAACCATAAAAACCGTTTGATGGGGGTGGATGTTGGATGAAAATGCTTGTGAAATGATGTTTTTGCTGTAGTTGAGATGACAAGAATCTTCCTAAGGTTCAAATTTTTGATCTACTAATTGCTCAAACAAATGTTCTCTTGAGGTAAAAGATAGTCAAAGTAGGGAGAGTTGATCACTGCTATTGATATGGACTACTTTTATCAAGATTACACTAGTGTAATTCCAAGATGAAGGATGATATATCCTGTTATGAAAACCACTAGATTTTTATTTTGAGTTTTGGAAGATCTTAATGACACCCTAGTAGGAAACTTGGTTTGCTTTGTTTGATATTTTTGCTATGGATGATATGGCAAATGGAAACGGTTTGAAAAATGGATGTGAAACTGATTTGTATGGTTTTCCTAAGATCACAAACGAGGTACACGCAATAATGGGTACCTAAAATGGATTTCTTTTTCTCCTCAAAATGTGTGGAAGTGCTCTCTGTTTTTTGAGTTCTACATAAGGTTTGCCTCTTTGTTTCAATTTTGTTTAATCTTGGCTTGGTTTCAAAATGTTTGTCAAAGTAAGTCTAGTATTTTTGTTGATGATTTGTATCAATTAGTTGCAAGAAAACACGTCAGACAAGAAGATTCCATGTTGTTTTACAAATTTGTGACTAAAAAATAAGCACAATCCTAAGGTTGGCAAGGACAATATTTGTTGAGTTCCAACTTGGGTTGTACCCTAGCCACTTGCATAAAGGTGTGACAGATAGTAACTTGGTAGCACCGGCTCCCCTCCATGGCACTCACTTCTCACGCATACCAAGTTATGGTTCCTCTGAAGAGTTGAACCTTTCTGTCTCCACACTAAATGAGTGTATGATGTTGGACAGCTCTAGAGGATTTTCCTCCTATGAAAACAAATAGGGGTTTTTGGCTTTTCTACAACAAGTGGGTTTTAGTCAAGGCATCCATTCGGGTGGTTACACATGTGGCAATTCACTTCGATAAGGAGGCTTCCTAGCCTACAGAGGTTATGCTCTATAGGGTTTTGGGGGAAACATTTGTCGGTGTAACACAATGGCACCTATGGTTTGCAATTTTCATCACAAACCTAATTTATTTATAGTGACTTGGAGGTGGCTTGGCTTTAGCCCATTATCAGTTAAGGTCGTCCCACTTGGAAGGAAGGAATTCCAAGGGTAGGCCTTTCTAAAGGTTACACATGTAAAATGACAAGTTTTGTATTCTGGTCACCCAAGAAGGGGAGAGCATAGGCCTATTATCATTTTCAAGCACGGAGAATAGTGGTTCTTTATCTTCCTAGTTAAAAGAAAAGTAGCTAAATGTGTTAACTCTACGAAGCACAAAATTTTGTAACAAGATAGCAATAACTTGGAAAAGATTGTTTATTTTAACCTTCTAACAAATCTAGGTGTAGATTGTTGCTTGAAGAAATAAACAAGTGTTACTTTCCCCTATTAGGCTATGTGATAGATTGTAGTGTAAGATAGTAAAAACATAAAGAAATTGTTCAATTTTAACCCTTAGATTAGGACTAGATGAAAGTTGTGATACAACAAAATGATTTACTGTCCTCCTAGTTAAAAACTAAGTGAATATTACATACAAATTGTATGACAGTGCCCAAACCAAGCCTATTCAACACTTAGTGTAAAAAGGATTATCTTCAGTGGACATTCTGCACCAAAACCAGATTAGTAGTCTCAAATGTTTATTGTTTTCTTTGTCACACGATATATAAAGGGTCTTGATGTCCACTTGTAGTCCACGAAAACAAAAATGAATCAAGAAGCTTGCAAATCACATGTTTCGGTGAAAAACATATAATTTGAAAACTTTCATGGAAATATGATTTATGACAGCAAAATAGATATTTAAAATCTTCATGAAATTCTATGTTGTTTCCAAAAAAAATTCATAAAAATTCGTTAAAAAATGCAAAAGTTATAGCGGTTTAAAGTTTTCAAGGGAAGGTTGACTTTGACTGATAATACCTAATGAATTTGACCAAGTGGGTTGAAAATACATATACCGTTGTGAAGTTTGTGGAATCAGCTTTCCAACATCTATAAATTTGCAAAAATCCAATGTACCTACAAAAAGTTATGCCAAAAAGGAAAAAAAGACCCCTATTTTGACAAGTGGGAGCAACCTGGGAGTTAGCTAACCACAAGTGGTCGAAGCAATTTTTGGTCACATGAACAATTATCTGCTAGGGGTTATGTTGGTTGTTTGGGTTGTTAAAGTCCTTGGTCACCCATGTGACCAGGGCTGAGGATTTTTTTCTTTTTTAAAACTAATTTGAATAAAATAAACTTAAAAATTAAAAAAAATTAAACTAAAAGAATGACCTAACCCTAATAAAAAAATAAATTGTTTGATTTATTTTATATTGTAGTATTTTTTTTAATTAATTTTTTTTTTGGTTGTACTGTGTGTGCAGGTGCAAGGTGGAGTAGGGTTGGGGAGGCTAGCTGGAGGCTAAGGACTATGCAGGCAGGGGTAGGGGGAGGAGGTGGGCGGATGCAGCGTAGCACACAGGGAGGGGAGGAGGTGGGCAGATGCAGGTGGGGGTGGGAAGTGGCCGCTGGGCGAAAGAGGTGGGTGGAGGAAGAGTAGGGCAGCGGGGGATAGGGGATGGGAAGTGGTTTGGGAGCGGGGGAGAGTGGGTTGTGGGGAGTTGGGGTCGAGGGAAGAGGAGGTTCATGGGTGACAAGGGGACGGGGGGTTCGGGGCACAAGGAACAGGGTGCAGGCGGCGGGGAGATCTGCAAGGTAGCGGGGGGAGGTGTGAAGGGGAGCAGGGTAGCGTAGAGGAAGGGGGAGCGGAGAGGGAGGGTGGAAGGAAGGGTTACGTAGGGGGTGGGTGGTGGGAATGGAGGTTGGAGGTGCTGAGGTGGGTTGGCCACACAGGGCCTCGGCCCTGTGTGTGCTATTTTTTTTTTGGTTTATTTTTTATTTATTGTTTTTTGTTTGCTTTTTTAAAATTTTAGTTAAGTTTTTTTTTTTGTTTTTTGCAAAAAAAAAAAAACCTAAAATGTAAAAAAAATAATTCTCTATATATATAATTTTTTTTTGTTTGTTGTGGACTTTTTTTTGTTTTTGTGTTTGTTTTTGTTTGAAAATGGTATTTTATTATTATTTTTTTTGTGTTTTTTTACTTAATAAAATAAAATAAAATCTAAAAAAAAAAACTTACTGTTATTTTTATTTTTATTTTTTTTGTAGAAAAGAGAAAGTGAATTTAATGTAAAATGTTGCCTAAAAAAAAAAAAATTTAAACAAATAGGTCAAAAATTAAAAAAAAAATTCAAAAATTTTCAAATAGCAAAAAGTAGGCAAATTATATGTTATTTTTTTTTACCTCCGAGACCCTCTAGACTCAACGGTGAGCTTGGTTTGTGCGTAGGAGGCCATTTGTGAAATTTGCTTGCCAAGTTTATAACAAAACACACCTGAATCTTGACAAAACAAACTCAACAAATACTCACAAACAAGATGGGTTAGATCACTGTGGGCACCAAAATGTTATCAGAAAATGTGAACAATAGCAATAAACAACTAATCATCTAATAACTCAATGGGAATTGATGTAAAACACAAGTAATTGAAGAATATACCTTCAAAGATTGGTTTACCTCTATGCTTCCATTGTCACCTATCTTGTATTGATCTTGTTGATGAATAGAGCTCTTAGAAGTTACACTTCCTCGTTGTTGAAGATGACAATACTTGAATTGCTATAGATTGTGTAAATGCAAATGGATGGTAACTTTGCCAAAGGCATGCTATAATGATTCCTAAAGAGTAAGGATTATTAAGCTTAGATTGATTATGAAATGGGTATGAGGCCTTTGTTTATATAGGCTGAGGGAAGACCAAATACAAGTGTCAACAGATCCATAATTGGAGGAATTTCCTAAGATGTGTATGGTTGAGAAAGTTTGAGGGAATGTGCACGAATCAGAAGAGGACAAGTGTCCAAGCTCCTTCATGCATCAAGGGAGTTAACAGAATAGATTGGGGAGTTAACTGAGATAACTAATCAGTTAAGTGAATTGATTGGGGAGTTAACTGAAAAGATTGACCAGTGAACTCAATAGATTGGGGAGTTAACCGAATGGACTAATCAGTTAAGTGAAATAACTAATTTGATTGATGAGTTAACTAATTTGACTAGAGGATAAATAGGACATGTGGGTGAGGGAATAATTAGCTAATTAAATTTTAAAATATTTAATTATGTGTGCAACTTAGTGAGGTGGAAAGGTGAGGGAATAATTAGCTAATTAAATATTAAAATATTTAATTATGTGTGCAACATGGTCAGGTGGATTTATGAAATTAGGATTTTGGAATAGAGGAAATTGGAATTAATTAAATAATGTGGAATTATTTAATTATATAAGACATTAGTTAATTAAATAATGTGAAATTATTTAATTATATAAGACATCAGAAGAATTTAGGGATTTTAATTAAATAAATTAATTTTTATTTAATTATGGGATAATGAACCAATTAGAAAAACTTAGAATATTTATTTAATTGATAGAAGAATAGGAATTAAGATAAATATTAAAATATTTACTTAATTCAACATGAGCCAATTTTAGGTGTATACAGAATGATGTGCAAATCTCGAGGAAGGTTGTCCATGAACCCTTAAACATTGAATGATGTACCTTTTAGCCTTGCAAGTCGTGAAATGCTCTGCAAGTCTTCTCCTTCAGCTGATCAACTGAGATTGTCATTATGCTCTGTTATGAGAAAATAGTTGATCTTCTGATAGCGATAATTTTCTGGTACTTGATCCAAATGCTCTAAAAATTGGATATGATGTAGATGAATGAATCTAAATGCTAAGTCTAGCTCTACAAGATCTGAAATGCAACTATGGTAGAATGCAGACCAAAATATAGAAATTGCTACTGACTGAACTAACTAAACTGAACCAAAAAATGAAAGGAAATAAATTGAAATACAAACAAACTAAAATACAAATGTTTTTGGTTGATGCAAGATTGTTCTTGAACTAGGGATGCTCCTGCATCATAGGTGCTGATAGAGGTTGCATAGGTTCTGACAGACATTGCATAGGTGCTGATAGAGGTTGCACAGGTGCTAATCTAGGCACAAGATGTAGAAAAGATAGATATATGCACTTAGAACTATGACCTAGGCATTGATGTAGACATGGGCACTAAAGGGAGAAACATAGGCACTAAAGCATGCTAGGGGTCCTGAAACTGATGACACGGATGCTAATGCAGATACAAGTGCCAAACTAGATGCAAGATGTAGACAAGGACACACATGCACTAACAAAGGACACATAGGGGCTAAACTAGATGTAGAGGTACTAAACTCAACTACATAGGCACCAATACAACCATGAGATAATGAGAGACCTACAATTTGAAGTAAAACCTACAAAACAAAGGGTTAGATCTATAAAACAGACTATTAGGGCTTGTTAGGGAATCAACCAAACCAATTAGGGTATGTTAGAGAAGAAATTTCAAGACATGAAAGCATGAAAAATGCGATAACGAGGGCACTAATTGGCTTAACATAGGTGACAGTCTATGAGAAGCCTGCAAAAATAGAGAGTTAGCAAACACAAGCACCACAAGAGGATGTATAGGCACTAATAGAAGGGTTGTGGGTGTCAATCCATAGTCGTAGGCATGAATATAATCTGGAAAACAACAATTGACAAGAAAAATCATAATATTGTTAGATTAAAAAGGTGGGGGTCCCACCAGGTGTGCCAGAATGTATAACATAGAAAATCAACATGAGAAACAAGTTAAAACAATAACCTATTTCACTCAAAATCTAAGCTACCTTGAATTGAGCAAAAGGAATAAAAAACAAAGAAGTTAAATAATTAACTACATGCAAACCTTGATACTTGGATGTGCTCCTTGATGTTTGTTGATGTGGATGGCTCCCCAAATGGACAACATAACCTTGCTATGCATGGAGTCTTAAAGAAAAAGAGGCAACATTTAGTTGCATGAAGAATTGATATGATTTGTGAAAAGGTGAGCTCCAATTTATAGTTTTTTGGAGACTCAATTGGATGCTCAAGATTGAATTGAAAGATCAATGGATGAGGATGATTGAGATCTCTCAAGAAAGGAGAGCTTTCCAAGTGTCATGATGAGATTGGATAGTAAGGGATGTCCTTGGATCAAGTAGGGATGAAGGGTTGAGATTTGGCCTTGGAAAGATGGATGGATGAGATTGACTTGATAAATGGGAAGTATGGGTTGGATTTGATTTAAATTTTAAATTGGGAAGCACGGGTACATGCCCAATTTAAAATTGAAGTAAAAGGTATGAGTTGGATTTAATTTGAATTTTAAATTGGGAGCATGGGTACATGCCCAATTTAAAATTGGAGAAAAAGGTGGTAGATGACAAGAGGACCTTTGTACATGGGTTCTTGACCATGCCCTTTGTAAGAAGGCCATGTGGACATGTACAATAGGCCATGCCTTTGTACATTTAGGGTAATGGAGAGGATTTGATTAAGATTAGATTAGGGTTTAGGTTGTGAAAGTGGGATTAAGTTAGTTAATTAGGCTTAGGTGATCTAATCAAAAGTGTAGAAAATAGGGAATTAAATAAATATAAGTATTTATTTAATTTACAGAATGGGATAAAGGGATAATAGATAAATTAAATTTATCTAGTGTTTGGAATATAAAGAAAGGGGATAAATGATTAATAAATCATTTTGGCTAGGGATAAGTACCAATATGGGTATGAATGAATAGTGATTTTACAAAAAAATATTGTAAAATCATGGATTGAAGGGGATTTGATCAATAAATTGTCTAAGTATGTGTAAATATTAAGTTAATTGTGGAGAAAATGTAGTTTAGGGCTGTCTAGAGATGACTAGTGATGGTTTAAGGATGAATTAGGGATGTTTAGGGATGATTATGGATAGTTAGAGATGGTTTAGGGATGACATGAAGAGTGGACAATATTAGGTGTCTACAACTGTCATATACTCATCTTTAGTAGTGGACAAAGAAACTATAGTTTGTTGCATGCCCATCCAAGTAATTGCACAACTAAATAAAGTAAATACATAAGCACTGCTAGATTGTCTACTATCAACATCACCTACCTAGTCTAAATCCACATAACCATGAATATGAATGGAACACATGTCTCTTATCAAATCACCATGTTAACACAAGGAATACTCTGAAGTACCCCACAATTATCTAAAGACTCTTTTAACTGCATCCCAGTTAACTCTACCAAGATTAGACATATATTTGGAAAGAACTCCCACTGCTTGGGCAATGTCTGGTCTAGTGCAAACCATAGCATACATCAAACTTTGGACTGTACTTTGGTAAGACACTCTACTCATGTATTCCATCTCTAATCGGAACGTTGGACATTGTGAAGCAGATAACTTTGTTCCAATTGTAAGAGGAAGACCCAATGGTCTACAACCCTGCATGTTAAACCTCTATAAAATTGAATTGATATACTTACTCTAGAAAAGCCATAGTTTTCTATTCACTTTATATCTTTTGATTTCTATCCCAAGAATGTTTTTAACTACACCAAGATCTTTCATTTCAAATTTAGCTGGAAGTTGAGACTTTAGTTCTGAAATCATTCATTTCCCTTTACTAATAAATAACATATCATCATCATATAATGTAATAAATAGGAAACAATCACCATCATATTTATAATAAACACAATGATTTGATTTAGAATGCTCAAATCCTAAACTCAACACATATGTATCAAATTTCTAGTACAACATCCTAGGACTTTGTTTGAGGCCATACAATGATTTCTTCAATTTATAAACCAAATTACTTTTACCTTTCACCATGTAGTCCTCTAGCTGTGTCATATAATTATCCTCCTCTAAATCACCATGAAGGAATGCCATTTTCACATCTATTTTCTCAACCTCTAGATCATAATCAACAACACTAGTTCAAGCAAGAATTTAATGGATGTCATTTTTTGCAATAGGAAAAAATATCTCAACATAATTAACATCCTCAACCTAAGAGTAACCTTTCACAATCAACCGTGTTTTGTATTTTTCAATACCTCCATTTGAATTAGTCTTTTTTCTTAAACACCTATTTCCAACCAACATGTTTTCATATTTTAGGCAATGGTACTAGATCCCATGTATCATTCTTTTTCAAAGCTACCATTTCTTCATCCATATCAATCTTCCAGGACTCTGCATCATTCATATGTAATGCCTCTTCTATAGATCTAGGTGCATCCATGTTAGTATTCAAAGAAAAAATATATCTCCAGTCATCAGGTGAATACCTTTCAGGTAGTTTTCTATGCCTTGTAGACCTTCGAACAAGCTAAGTTGGAGGTTCTTCCTCCTCTTTTGAAGATTTAGAGCTAGATGAGCTCTCCTCATCTTCTTGTCTATCTAGGGGTCTCAATTCAACTTTCTCATGTGTAGAAGGAAGTTGAATCACATATTCCTATTCACGTTGTTCTAACTGCAATGTAACAAAATAAGGCTTAGTTTCTCTAAAAATCACACTTCTACCATATATTACCTTTTGTGCAATAGGATCCCAAATCTTATATCTTTTCAAACCATAACTATACCCAATGAAGATACATTTCACAACCTTGTTCTCCAACTTTGTTCACTTCTCCTTTAGCACATGTACATATGCCTCGCAACAAAAAACTCTAAGATGTCTCAGTGAAGGCTTGTGCCCCAATCATGCTTCCATAGGTGTTTTATCAAAAAGAGTTGATGTAGGAGACCTCTTAATTAGGTAGCAAGCAATAGCAACAACTTTAGCCCAAAACCTTATAGGCTAGCACCACTAAGCATACTCCTAGCCTTCTCCATCAATGTCATGTACATTCTTTCTGCAACTTGATTATGCTATGGAGAATATGGAGTTGTCTTTTGTCTCTGAATGCCACAATCTTTATAGAATATGTCAAAAATATTTAAGAAAAATTCAGCACCATTGTCAGTCCTCAAACATTTTTTTTTAACCAACCTACAACTCAACCATTGCTTTAAATTCTTTAAATTGAAAGAAAAATTTATATTTACTCTTTAGAAAATATACCCATGTCCATATACTATAATCGTCAATAAATGAAACATAATATGTCGATTATCCAATGGAAGGAACATCTACATGACCAAACATATAAGAATGAATAAGATCCAATACACCACAAGATTTATGAGAACTCAAGTAAAATTAAACATGGTTTTGTTTACCATAAATGAAATGCTCACATAAATCAAAATCAAGATTACAATCAATCAACCCTTCAACAAAGATTTTATTTTTAAGGTCCATAAATCCTTTTCTCCAATGTGGCCTAATCTCTAGTGCCATAACATAGTCTTCCTTGCAAGCAATTTTTATTCAAAAGAAAGAGCACCTTAGGTACCCAAAATCCACAACCATCTGTTGAAGAGGAAACTCTCACTTCTTCCAACAAAGTAGTCATAGAATTAGTTTCCAGAGAAGTACTATTGCACTCAACAATGTATGCATCAATCTTATATAATGTGCTGAATCTGACACCTATAGCGATCACCATAGAACCTCTAACCATCTTGCATCCTACATCAGAAAAGAGTAGTTGCACACCAACATCTATTAGTTTGCTCATAGATAATCAATTTCATGCTAACCTAGGGATATGCAACACACCATTAATCTTTTTTACTTTGCCATTAGGAAATTTGATTTTAACTTTACCACGACCAATAATATTTAAATGAGAATCATCACCCAAGCACACCTTACCTCCATCAAAATTTTCATATTTAGAAAACCAATGTCTATTTGGGGTCATATATGGAAAGATGCACCTGAGTCAATTAACCATGCATCATTACCTGTACGAGTGGGCAAAGCTGCAATGAATGCATCACCATCTTCCTTCTTAGACTCAAAATCATAATCAAATTTCTTCTTTTTATTTTTTTTCTTCCTTACACTCCTTACAAAAGTGTCCAGGGTTACCACAATTCTAGAAAATAAATTTGGACTTTTTAGGAGATTTGGATCTCATCGTGGACTTGGATTTGTCATGCTTCTCACTCTTCTTTCCTTTTTCTTTAGGTCTTCCATGAACATTTAGGGCCTCTTTGGTACTAATAGATACCTTCCTCCTCATCTCTTTAGAAAGAAAAGAACCCACAATAGCTACAACTTTCAAGAAAATAGAAGTACTCCCAATAGCCATAACAAGAGAATCCCACGAATCAGGCAAAGAACAAAGTAGGATCTGACATTTCTCTTCCTCGACCATTTTTACACCAACTGATGCCAATTGAACCACCAACATATTGAATGCTTCTAGATGGTCTACAATTCATGATGGTCTACAATTCATCCACCCTCTTCCATTCTTAAGGAATACAACTTCTTCCTTAAGAAAATCTTGTTTACTAAAGATTTGGCTTGATATATCTCACCAAGTTTCTTCCATAGTTTCTTCATAGAGGACTATTCATGGACATTGATTAAAAATGAGTCTACTAGGCACAATCTAATTAGACCCTTGGCATTATGGTCCATTACATCATATTGAGCAATCAAAGTAGCATCTATAGGCCTTGAAACATTCTCATTAATAGCATCCCACAAATCTTGATCAATTAGCAAATCTTCCATCTTCAGCATCCACATCGCAAAATTGTTACCAGAAAACTTTTCTACCTCTATTCTCCCTAATGTGCCCACCATCTGAAAAATTCCTATAACAAGATCACAGAGTATCTTCTACATAAGCTCCCACTCAAAACTGGCTTAGTTGAAAAAAAACCCAACAACCCACAATTGAAACCAAAGGTGATCAAGCTCCGATACCACTTGTAAGGAAGCTAAGGCTGCAGGACTTCCTACACTAATATTAAGAGAGGTGTTATGCAAAATCTTTCATATCTTTATAATAGTTGTATAAATTATACAGAATAAACATAAATAGCAATCATACCACACCATAGTGATTTACGTGGGGAAAATCTTTACGGGAGAAAAAGCCCCACTCTAAAAACTGCCCAGTATATTATTCATAAATCAACAAGATTACAATATACTTGTAGAGCAAGCTTTCGCAGGAGTATCACAAACCAGAGATCTAGAGACAACTCAACATCTAAAAGACTCTCACACACAACCTCCATCTCAAGGACCTAATATATAGGAGATACAATACATGAAACCATCAAATGATAATTACAAAACCATGAGCTAAAACCACCAAAAAAGTGGTGCCCGAATTATCTCCAATCAAAGATGCTCTATGATCTGTCAAAACACACACCAACATGTATAACTCCCCCTTATAGCTCTTTTATGTATCCAACATGTTTTCAGATTTTCTAATACAGGAGACCCAACTTTTGAAGGCCATAACTTTTGATCCAGGAGTCTAATTGATAAACTATTTGATGTGTTGGAAATCTTGTGAAGAGATCTATCAATTTATAACCCACTTTACTAGTTACGAAAACTTTCAGGGCCAAAAATGGATTCTAAGTGCCTAAAAATCAACTTTGAAACTTTTCTAGGAGTTTCAAAAACTAGAACTTTAATATATTGAAATCTAGACATGACCTTGAGTTGAAACTCACCCAAATGTTCATTTGGCCATTTCAAAGCTTTGGGGAAAATTTTGGGCCCATACATCCTCAAATGCAAACTTACTAAAAATAGAAGCCCTTTTGTAATTGCAAGGTTGAGACACCTTTCCTAACACAACCCTAGGCTTGACGAACTTTAAATTAATACTTTAGACTTAAAACATCTACTCAACTTGATTAATTAGGATAGCTTAGATTTGCAACAAATAAGACAAACTAATACTAGATACAAAAATCCTTCTAGATTTTAGTTATTAAAAGTTTGTTTCAAGTCTAGAAGTTTTAGATGTTTGCGAACCCAAGCTTTACATTATGTTTATTGAGCTTTTTTGTCTAGTGATGTCTTGCATGTTCTTTGACAAAACTAGGCTCCTATATATATCATGTCTCACAAGTAGTCTCAAATTTGTGGTGGCAAGCTTGTTTCAGGGCCAAATGTACCCATGGGCCTAGAATTTTATTTCAAAGGAGCTTGACAATAAGTCTCACAACCCTAGGGAGCTTGTGTCTTAAGGTTGAAAGGAGTTAATGTTAGGCACCTGGTGTTCTAGATCAAATTTCATTGGTCTTTCAAACCAATCTGCAGGAACATAATACCAATAATGTATTTTAACTCTTTGTTTTGTTCCTTTTCTATAACATCTCACATTCAAAAAGTACTTTAAATTTATTTGGTTCCTATTTACACTACAGTAAATGAAAATACATATCGACATTTCTATATATATATAAAGTTTATTTTTCTTATATGTATAGGCATAAAATTCTTCACAATGAAGTTCTAAAACTATTTCAACCAAAGACTAATTTTCTTGACTGATAATGGAACTTGGGGTTTCTTAAATAATTCCCATTGGTTTTAGCATGACCTATGATTTTGTGATAAGACTAGCTAATAGCTTAAGCTTTGCTTAATGTTGCACATGAAAACAAAAAGGTAACTAGTCACTTATTTTAAAAATTGAAAAAATAGGTTTGATTGTTGAACCAACCATTTACTTCACTCTAATATAAACTATTATTTCAATTTATATTTTTATAATGCTTCTTTTGTCTATTCTGGATTCCATGCATCCACCTTCTATTCAATATTTAATTGGCAATATTAGTTATTTATTGATAAAGATTTACTTCATTTTTTAAGTTTTGAAAAACAAACATCCACTTTCATATTTGTCATTCCAAACTTTAGATTTAAATTTGATGGTTAGGTGGTTGTATTTAATATTCTTTTAGTTTGAGAAGACTATATTATATGAGAGAAAATTTTAGTCAACTATCAAAAATTAAATAAGATCATAATAAAATATATATCTAATTTATGATATACATTTTTAAAATAAAATATATTTTCACATTAAATAAAAAAATTAGGGCTCTCAAGACTAATTTACACTAACCCAGTTCCAAAGATAATTTTTCTTGGCCGAGCACGTGTTAGAAAGGAAATTCATCCCGCCTGGTGAAGAAGTTACATTGCTAGCAAGGGATCCGTGGATTCTATCCAACCTCAACTTTTCCCTCGAAGCACAAAACGAGGAAGGCACATATGAAATTCTGAATGAAGAGATAACCGGGCTGACGCGATATTTAAAAGCAAAATTTTGGATGTCAACATCAATCCATCGTGTATTTTTGTCGGTATAAGGACTTCGTACCACTTTTGGCCTATAAAGGTAATCAATATTTTCAAGAGTCGGCACAAAGACAAGTTTTTAGTTTGGTGGGGCTTTCGACGAGGCTCCCATGGCCTTCTTTATGTTGTGTTGGACTTGAAAATTCAAGCAATAATGATGGCACTGATGCATAAGCATAAAAACCTCCACATAGGATAGTTTAAGTAAGAGACTTTCCTACTTAGTAATGGACAATCTTATAATATTACTTGATATTTGGAAGCCACAAAACAATTTCATTTCATTTAATTAAAGTTTTTTTTTGGTTTTATTGAACAATGTAAATATCTTTTTGTTTTATTGAAGTAAATATAAAAAAAATTATAAGTTACAATATGTTGCTAAGAAGTCTAAATCACTATCAACAAATAATCACACATGTTTTGTCAATTATGGCTTACAATATTCCTTCCTTAATAGCCCTATTTCCACAGATGAGCTAGAGTAAGTTGTTTTTATGATGAAAAAATATAAAACGCCAAACTCTGAATGGATTTCCCATTGAGTTCTTTCAATCTTTTTGGGATATTGTCAAAGATGATATTTTGAAGGCTTTTGAGGAACTGTGTGCCTCAAAATAAATGTGAAAAGCTCTAAATAACTCCTTTCTGGCTCTGATTCCTAAGAAAGATCATATTTTGAATTTTTCTTATGTCCAACCCATAACTCTATGCAATACTATCTATGAGATTTTATCAAAACTATTGCTAAGAGGTTGAAGCGATTCCTTCCTTCTATCATTCCTCTAGAACAAGGGAAGTTTGTTCGAGGTCACCAAATCATCGATGGTATTGTTAGTATACAATAAGTTATTAACTCTATCCATATTAACATGAAAAGTTCTATGTTCATGAAGCTTGATCTTTCTAAGGCTTATGACAAGGTCTACTAGAAATTTCTAGAATATATCTTATGCACCATTGTTTTTTATGACAATTAAATTCAACGGATCATGGCTTTTTGTACCTCTTCATTTTCTATGATTATAAATGGTTCTCCATTTTGTTATTTTTCATTCTAAAAGAGGTTTATTTGAGGGTGATCCTCTCAATCCTTATCTTTTTCTTATTATGGCATAAGGACTTGGTAGGTTTTTAAAGCACCTCGCGTGTTATGGCTTTATTTTTGGCTTTCACATTATGCAAGGTATGGATCCAATTTCCCATCTTCAGTTTGTGGATGACACTTGTTTTATGGGCAAGGCCACTCTTAAGGAAGCTATGGCTCTTAAGTGAAATCTTGACATTTATATCAATGCATCCAGTCAACTCTTAAATGAACATATTTTAGGTTTTCTTCTTCCATGTATTGACCCTCATCTCCAAGAATAGATTGATAATATTCTTCATTTTCAAGTTGCTTATCCTCCTTTTAAATATGTGGGTGTCCCTATTTCTCCTACTTGACTTGGGAAAAAAAATTGGAATGTTATGTTGGATTCTATTTAGCATTATATCAGTCATTGGACACACATATACCTTTCTTTGGTTGGTCATATAGTCTTCTTAAAGTTTTGATTCAAGCTCTTTGGTTTATAGATTTATGGCTCTTGCAGTTCTAAAGGGCATCCTTCATGATTTGGATAATAAGATGAGAAAGTTTCTTTGGTAAAGAAATTTAAAGAAAAAAAAATGACATTTGGTTAACTAGGATAAAAATTGTCAGCCTAAATAGAGAGGTGGTTTAGGTATGAGATCTTTAGTCCTTAATAATATAGCTCTTTCTATCAAATTATATTGGAGATGATGTGTGGAGGAATAGGATTTATGGGCAGAAATTCTTAAGCTCAAGTACTTGAATCTAAAGAATCATTCCTTCATCCCTAGAATGTTGACCCTTGACAAGGATTCTCACAAATGGAAAATAATGAAGTTGGGGATTAGTTTGATTAAGATGGTATTTTATATATTGTGGGAAGGGTGACCTTGCTCTTTTCTAAGATAATGTGTATGGGACCAAAATAGCCCTCTGTGTGGAATTCCCTGATCTCCTAGAATTAAAATAAATGTGTTAAATTTGGTTGGAGTTATGTTTCTAAATTTCAATATGCAATCATGTAGGATGGGTTGAGGATTGGAAATGGAGACCTAAAGATCTTTGTCCAAATCAATAATTCTCTCTTCTCATTTACAAGTTAGCTCATATTTTAGCAACCTAGAAGGTCTTTTTAGATAGACATTTAGGTTTCCTTGGATGGGGTTTGAAAGGTTCTGGGATCTACATGGGGCAAACTAGTTATAAAACTCTTTTGGTAGAAAACTTAGAAGTTAAGAACTCTAAGCATTGGAAGAGGATCTAGCATCCTAAATGTTGGTGTAAGGATAATTTTTTTATGTGGCTTACATCTTTAAATAAATATATTCATCATGATAATATTTAGAAAAGTGGGGTGTCTAGTTTGAATAGATGTATCATTTTCCTTCAAGATAAAGAGTTTGGAAGGCATATTCTTTTAGCTTGTCCTTTGTGACTTTCCTTCATCATTTATGGTGTAATTTATTGGGAATTTCATGGAATAGTTATGATTCTATCCAATACTTTCTTTTGAATCAACCACGACCTTCTTTGAAGCTAAAATCCCATAATCTATTGCATGATATTGGTCCTAGTCTTATCTATTGGAATACTTAGTGGGAATGCAATCTGATGATTTTTAATGGTACATCTACACAAATTAATCAGGTTTGGGGTAGAATAATAGCCAATCTAAAATAAACTTATCAAGTTTGGATTTTAGATTATTAAGCGAGTTCTTGGTGTGAATTCAAAGTTTTAATGCAAGTGGTATTCTTGTGGCTTCTCCCTCATCTGTCTCTTCCAATAATAACCCCCAAGATTATCAACTTACTAAATGGGAACATCCTCCTATAGGCTTGGTTAAAATTAATGTTTGTAATGTCATAAAATGTGTACACCACAATTTTACCCCTTGTTTAGCTCCTAGATGGGTCTCAAATATTGACACTTGTTTATTAGGACCTATTTTAATACATTTTTAAGCATTACGTGTGTAATACTTGATCCTGGTGTCTGAAATCTGGAAAAGAACAATAAGGTAGGACTAAGCATGCTCTAAGTGCCCTTTTTCAAGAGGTACCTGGCTAAAGGACCAGGGCGCCCAAGCACCCTAGGCCCTCCTTTAGCCTTGCTCAAAATTTGTTCCTTGTCGACTTAGGCCATTCCTAAGGTTGGCCTTCTATGGTTTAATTCTTTGGAATTCAGTGGGAATGCATATAAAAGTAAGTTAAATCATTCATTTGTAAACAACTACAATCTTGCTAATCTCTTGGAATATTCTTATGTTCTTCTATGCTCTCTATTCTACTATTAAAGCTCTCTCTTGTGAATTATTGTTGTGGCACTAACATATTATAGGTCTTGTGAAGATCTTCAGAGGCAAAATCAACTTCTTGAGTCAAGTTGTGGTGCCATCTACAAGAATACAAGGGCTTCCATGCTCATGGTGACTTCATTCCTTTGTGCTTTGCTTTAGTATTCTACTCTACTTAAAATTTTAACCCTACTCTCCTAGGGCAGGCACTCTTCATCAATCATCTTAGCTATTGTGGAGGTGGAAACACCATTCATGAGGCTTGACTAAGGCAATCTCCTAAATAGCCCCCAACCTTTTCCCTCCTTTTGTGTGTGCAGGAAGGATGAATAGGTTTCAGGAGGTGTCAGCTAGGAAGAAGGAACAAATTATTAGTATAGGCCTAATGAAGTTTACAATTTTTGAAAACCCTGATTCAGGTCTAGGGCACCCAAGCGCCCCTATCCTAAGATTTTTGACCTATGAGAAATGTTTTTGAGTCATTCATTATCCTCTTTTGTTCCTTTGGCTACTGTGTTTCAGGTATAGATAGTATGTTATGCTTTGATCTTAATTAACTAGGGTTCCTTTTCTTAATCCTAGCCTAATTGATTGAATTTAGTTAATTTCTTCTCCTATACAACAAAAGGGTAGGACCCATGTAGTTTGGATCTCCTTCTAAGGTAGAATCCAAGCTCGGTTTATGCCCCAAATGTAATATAGAAGAGGGTTTGACCTAGTTTGATTCATTGAGCTAGTCTCCCCTTTTCACCCTTTACATTTTTGGTGAACCTGTTGATTCTTGCACTTTGGAATCCTTCTTGCATCAGACCTAAGCTATTTTCTACCTTATATATGATTAGATTCTATTTATCCATCATTTTGCATAGTTATATACATTAAATTTTGCATCATTTCATTGTTAGGGTTCAAAAAAACATTGCATTTTAAAAAAAACTAGCTAATCTTCAACCTAGGGTTTGTAGAATTATGTGTTGTTGCAAACCTTATCGCATTATTGGATTTATTAAAAGGTTTTAAGTTTTAGTACCTTATCATCCTTTTTGTTGTAAAGCTTATCTTGCATTTTTGCAAATTGAAAAAAGTAGAAAAATCAAGCATTTTAGGCTTGCAAAAAGGCATATTTGTGCATTATTTTTGTTGCATATGTTGTAAATCATTATAGAAAGATTTAAATCTCTAATTTTTACATCAAATCTAATTCACATTATAGTGGTTAATCATAGTCAAATTTTTTTAAAAATAGGGTTTATAGTTAAGAACTTGTTTCAGAGTTTGCTGTTGTTATTGTAAAGGGGTGTAAATTTGGATAGTGGGTGTTTGATTGGTTTGTATATGTATCCTCCTTTCACCACTTACATTCAAGGACTTCGGGTCGAGTGGCCATGCACTATCATACCCTTGGTCACTATGAGATGTAGGGAAGCTTGGATTTTTATGATTTGATTGCCAATTATGTTCAATTATACTTAATTATACCTCAAAACCCTAATTATGTAAATATGACAATAAACAAACAAATTAGTCAGAATACTACTACAGAGAGATGTAAAATGACAAATGAAAGTGCACTTGTTTTCAGAGTTTGGAGGCAGAAAAGTTGAGGACTAATGAGCAGGTGCCCAAGTCCAAGGCCCAGGTTTTTTTTGAGATCTACAAACATGATCTGCAACCTATTCTCACTGTACCAAAGGTTTTTACATCATGAAACTTTGAGGACTAATGAGAGGGTGCCCTATAGTAGGGTGCTAATTTCATCTTTGATCTGTGAATCTAACACTCTGTGATACCTTCCTACAACTTTACTTTTCCTATATCTTCAAACTGTAACCCACAATCATGAAAACTTTGGGAGGGAGTTGTGGTGTTTAGAGGCTTGCCTCAGTCAAGCCCCAGAGAGACATTCAAGTCTTCTGAACACCATTGTCAGATAGAGAGTGCATGCCCTTGGGAGGCAGAGGCAAAAACCAAATGATAATTTCTCAAAAACACAAATGATGTCACCTTGTAGTGAAGATCTCATGGGAGGAAGAAGCTCTTCATGCCATGAGGATATGATTGCTCAAATCTGCAAATAGAAACACATAGAAAATACAAATCTGCTCTTACAACACAATGAAAGCCTTGAATCACCTTTAGGATGCCAAAATCACATGAACATCATCTAGTTTACAAATGAATGCCTAAGCATGCTTATATATGCAACTATAAACATTCCTGCCAAGAATTTTGTAATGCAAATTTACCATGTCGGCATAGGACCTAATTAATGGTCACAAGCCGACATTTAAAATTTGGGATTGACCCAAAATAGGGTAGGACTAGGGCGCGGGCACCCAAGTTCTCCCCCGTATTTTGGTTAGGGTTAGGTTTAAGGGATCCCCCTAGGTCCCATTTGTCATAAAACCTAGGGTTCATTTCATCGGGATGTCAAAATATGATGCAAGATGTCCTAAATGCAGATAAAAGACCCGAGAGCTAAACCTTATGAAGGAAAAACCCCCAAGGGGACATTTTCTGATGTTACAGTTATAAACATTTAAAATCTAATCTTGCATTGCTATATCATGTCATAAATTTCATTTGAATTCAAAAAAATAAGGTTTGTGTTCGAAAAAGGTTGGTTTAAAAGCTAGCATTTAAGATCTAGGGTTTGACGATAAAACCCTAGCTAGTCTTTCATTCGGTGCATCTTTGTCAAAGAAAAGTGTTATCATTAATTGTTACATCATATCACATTTTCACTATAGCATCTTCATGTTATTTCTCTTTAATATCTTTGCATGCATATATCAAAGATCTTGAGCACTTTTACAAATTCATTAGTATGCATCCCTATGTGTTAGGCATTGATGTCTTTAATGGTTATCTATATCAAATCCTTGGGTGCATGTCTGATTTTAATAGCTTTATAACCCTCATGGGTGAGTATCCTTCAACATTAGAAGATCTAACTGAATTCATCTCCATGAATAGTCATGAGAAAGATGATAGTGATAGTTCTCCTACTTCTATGTCTACCATAGTACACGAGGTTCCTATGGCTCATCCTAAGGATCTTCCACCTTTGCTTGAATATTCAAGTACATTGGACATCGCTAAGGACGTGAAGAGCTTTAGTTTTCCTCCTTTGTGTGAATGTTCAAATACCTTGGGTATCACCAAGGATGTGCAGACCCTTGGCATGTCTCCTTCAGTTGTATGTTCAAATCTCTTGGACGCTACCAAAGATACAATCATCAAAAATTACCTTAACAACACTTTACCTTCCCCTCGTTCCAATGCTCCCCCTTCAAGAGACGAAGCACTAGTAAAGGAGGAAGGGTCTCTCACATTAAATCCCTTGGGGATAGATGTTGAGCTTCATCAAAGTAAAAATAATGTCAATTCAATTATAATTAATAGACTTATTCCACCCACTAAAGGGATAGTGGATAAGTGCACTAATATTCCTAAAATTATTGTGCATGAGGCACCTAATACAAATACTCACTTCAAACCAGTGATCACGGTTCAAGGTCTTCAAGGTGTGTCACAGCAATCCCAGTATGATGCGATTGCTCACACATATAACACTCGTAATAACAAGCAAAGTAAACAAGCACCGTAAGTGCCGGTCTCTCTTCCACCTTCTCAACCTATCCTACCTCAAGCACCTCACCATCCTTTGACTATTGGTAAAGAATATGATCTTTTTAAGTAGCTTCGTGCTACTCCAGCCAAGATCTCTCTATGGGAATTAATACAAACATCACCTGCATACCACAGAATGCTCCAAGAAGCTTTAAAAAAGGTGATTGTTCCACCTGTTGTTTAGCCAAATGATGTAGCATCTCTATTTAGTTGTATGCACGCAACAACATCTGATATATTATTTCAATAGCATGAGCTACCTCCCATAGAGATTCAACAAAAATATGAGCCTGTTATGATATATGTTTTCTTCAATAAAAAGAGGATAAGATGAACTATGATTGATGGTGGATTTGGTCTTAATGTTTGTGGAATAGATTTGTTATATAAACTTAAAATTGATGAATCTTCAATCCAACAAGATTAAATGATACTTCATGGCTTTGATAATGTCGGTAATCAATCAATGATTAATATTACCTTACCTCTTAAGGCTGGACCCGTGACATTGCCTACCCTTATCCATGTCATGCCTAACACTCTTTCATACAATCTTCTCCTTGGTAGATCATGGATTCATGTCATGGGGGCAGTTCTGCCTACCCTTTATTGTTCATTAAAGTTCAGTTTTCAAAATAAAGTACATACAATTGAGGTTGACATAGTTTTGGATAGTTTCTTGAAAATAGAAGTGAGACATCAAACTCCCTTGTGTAGTTTGATCCCTTCTTCAACACTACCCTCCGCTGCTAACAACAATTTTGGTCAGGATAGTGGTGGTTCTTCAAATACATTTTTGGTGATGATTGGGGTTCGTTAGATTTTACACCCTCCTTTTCAGGTGGGTATAAAATCCCACACTCACACTCTAAGACCTTGAAGGTAAACACTATTTCTTCAACACGATCTCACCTGCCTTCTCCTACAAGAATGGTGACCGCTTGTGATAAAGTATCATCTCATTCCAGTGAATCATCTAGTTACACTACATGTCATGATAATGAAGTAGTCTCTTTAGATTTCAACCCTCGTAGGATGATTGAAACAAAGTGTGACCCACCCCACCATGATATAAATAAATAGAATCATAATTCTAAAAACAAATCTTGCCTTATGACCATCCTTCACCCTTTGGCCTTAGTGAAGCATTATGGGCGTGGATTTAAAATTCTTGAAAAACTTGGATAAAAAGGAAATGGGTTAGGACGTCAAGAATAAGGAATTAAGGTACATGTGGAGCTAAAATTGTATTTGTCTAAAGTGGGGTTGGGTTTCCATCCTTCTCCTATGTTCTCTCCACCATCTCCTCAAGAAAAAGAAGAAAAAGAGTTATTGCTTGTTTCTCTTAAACCTCCTCCTATATCTGAATAAATACAAAGACTGCTTACTCCGATTAAGCCTACTATTGAGTCTAATAAAAGGGATTGCTTCCCACTCTCCCTATATCTTATATGTTATCTCAATAGGAGCATATGTTGTCAGGTCTACTTAAGGACAACTTAATCACTCTTGCTCCTCTTAAACATAGAAAAATTCATAAAGATAGTAATCTGAATCAATATTGTGCATATCATCATGCACCTGGCCATTCCACTAATGGATGTCGACTCTTGAGTAGTAAAATTAAAGAACTTTGAACAAGGTTGGCTCTAGCACTTCTGACAATGCTTCATATAATTCCTAGAGCACCTTGTCTTTCTTCAATTCATGTGGCACCTTGTAGCAATGCTCGACATCATACCATAACTACACAATCCATTGTGTATCATGCTTGTAAGCATCGCCTTGGTTTCCTCTTCCTGGGGACAACACCTTTTTGCGGTGTAGCTTTTGTAAACACATATCATTTGGGCATGTGCTTTGAGAAAGATCTCGTGCTTGTCTTATATTTCTTTCTCACTCTACCTTAAAGATAATTGCTCCCTGAAAGGAGTTAGAAATCACTTTTAAGGTGGGGGCATGTATTATGCTATTAATCTCACTCTCTTTATCTTGGTTATCAAATCTACTAATGGATCATGGAAATCTTGGAAACAAGATCTTGAGTCTATCTTGTTCTCTTAGGTGGAAACTAGGAAGCAAGATCTCGAATCATCTTGTTCTCTTGAGTTGAGGCTCCTTGTATGTTTGGGAGAAGGGTTGTGCCACCAACTTGATCTTGGTAGTAAGGTCGCTTTGTCTTATTATTCTACAAGGTTTTGTGTAATTCCTCTTGTGAGAGACAGCTTGGTGTATTCCCTTGAGTGGAAACACTTCCCTTTTGAGATGAATTATGTGTTTGATGTGTTTTTACTTCTCCTCTTGCTTCTTCTCTTTTCTATCTAACCCCTTAGCACTCTTCTTTATTACATCTTAGGGAATGATGCATGGTGATCGAGACATCACTTAGATTGAGGTCTCCTTTGTCATGCTGATTTGAGGTCTTTCGCATTACATTTTCATATTCCTGTATGTGTATTCCATGTGTCTTCTATGTATACTCTATGTATTTTATGTGTATACTTTGTATTGTGTGCATGCATTGCGACTTCTCAAGTTTATGCCTTGATTATGCTTCATGTATGCTTCGTGTATATCTCATGTCTTCCTTATATTTCTTATGTGTGACTATTTCATGTCACATGTCTTTTGTGTATGCCAATCATCATAGACTCCTAGAATTCTAAACTTGGGGGCTTGATCACCCTTCAACTTTAGTGTCATTCTATGATCGCTATGTTGTCGTGTTTGAATTGTCTTCTCCATCCCTTTAGTATGAGTTCAAACACAAGTTCATACCCACACTAAAGTAGAAGCTAAATGTAACATTGTAAAATGTGTACACCACTATTTTACCCATTGTTTAGCTCCTAGATGGGTCTCAAATATTTACACTTGTTTATTAGAACTTATTTTAATACATTTTTAAGCATTAAGCGTGTAATACTTGATCTCGATGCACACAATATGGAAAAGAACAATAAGGTAGGACTAAGCATGCTCTAAGTGCCCTTTTTTGGGAGGTTCCTGGCTAAAGGACCTAGGTGCCCAAGCACCCTAGGCCCTCCTTTATCCCTACCCATAATTTGTGCCTTATCAGATCAGACCCTTTAAAAGATTCCTAAGATTGGCCTTATGTGGTTTAATTCTTCAGAATTTGATGAGAATGTATATAAAAGTAAGTTAAATCATTCATTTGTAAAGAACTACACTCTTGCTAATCTCTTGGAATATTCTTATGTTCTTCTATGCTCTTTATTCTTCTATGAAAGCTCTCTCTTGTGAATTATTATTGTGGCACTAACATATTGTAGGTATTGTGAAGATCTTCGAAGGCAACATCAACTTCTTGAGTCAAGTTGTGGCACCATCTACAAGCATACAAGGGATTCCATGATCATGGTGACCTCATTCCTTTGTGCTTTGCTTTAGTATTCTACTCTACTTCAGATTTTTCTCCTACTCTCCTATGGTAGGCACTCTTCATCAATCATCTTGGCTATTGTGGAGGTGGAAACACCATTCAAAGGGCTTGACTGAGGCAATCTCCTAAATAGCCCCCAACCTTTTCCCTTCTTTTGTGTGTGTAGGACAGATGAACAAGTTTCGAGAGGTGTCAATCAGGAAGAAGGAACAACTTATTGGTATAGGCCTGACAAAGTTTATAGTTTTTTAAAACCCTGATTCAGGTCCAAGGCACCCAAGCGCCCCTATCCTGGGTTTTCTAACCTCCGAGAAAGGTTTTTGAGTCATTCATTATCCTTTGTTTGACCCCTATAGTTTGGCTCTCCTTCTAAAGTAGAATCCAATCTCAGTTTGTGTCCCAAATGTAATATAGAAAAGGGTTTGACCTAGTTTGATCCATTGAGCTAGTCTCCCCTTTTCACCCTTTACAATGTTGATGGAGCTTCAAAAGACAATTCTAAAAATGTTTGCATGGGAGGTGTTTATCATGACCATAATGGCAGGGTTAAGTTATATTTTGTCAATAGCCTTCGTATTGGTTCAAGTAACTTTGGTGATGCTATGGCCATTCACCAAGCTCTTTTAGAAGTTAAGATAAAGAATTTTACAAATGTTAAGTGGAATTATACTAGAGAGGAAGTAAATTAGGTTGCTAATTTTTAGCTAATTTAGCTTCTAATTGGAATGACATCAAGTTTGATAGTGGAAATAATAAAGATAGCCTTATTTAGGGCTTGAGCAGAGCCTTTAGTATTTTTTGAATGCTGACTACAATGCGTCTCTAGATTATTGATTTCTATTGGTGTGCTTATTGGTGGTGTCTAGGTTCTTGTGGTATTCTTTTAGTTTAGTCCCCTATGACTAGCTTTAAATTATTACTGTTTTAAATGGTTTTCCTATTGATCCCATTTACTTTAATTTTTTAATTTGTCACTAAACTAATTGAATCCATCAAGGAGAAGACACAAATCTATAAACTAATTGGATCCATCAAGGAGAAGCCTCCAGGCCATACACTAACCCTACCAAGATTAAACCATACCAATCAACATCTTAAAAGATAATCTTCAACTAATTCCTTTTTATGTTTAGTTTAGGTTTAATGATGCTTGATCTTTGATCAATATTCATTAAGGATCTTCCTATTGTAAACTACAATTGAGTAGGATAGTTCAATTTCCCATCTTAATTGAATTCTACATTTAAAGTTCATACAACATCAAAAAGAAAAAAATCATATTAAGTTATGTTTAAAAAAACATTAGCCAAATCTACAATTGCATATATTTACTTTATGTTTCTTGATGCTGCTATAGTCCATATGTTTACATATTAAGTAAACATAACACCAATATTCATCTATAATAATTTTAAGATTAATTTATAATTTGCATTTATAGCCAACAATTCCAAAAAAAAATGAGTAAATTTTGTCCTTTAAACTTATTATTCCCCCATCTCTTTGAAATAACTAACACATATAAAGAAAAGTCAATTTTTCCTTAGCTCATTGCTTCAAGATATAGAGACTATATTCCAATTGCATAAGAGATTTACATTTTCTAGACTAGGTCATAATGATCCCATTCAACAATAATCCCTATTCATTATTTCAAGTTAAGTATGTGTCTTCAACTAATAGGTCTAGTGTTAAGCCTACACTCAACAACTTCTAGGATCCACTTATTAATATCCCATTCATATATTAGTCAAACATAGATTATAGATAAATATATCACATGTTTAATATATATAATTTATGCAAGAACATCCTTAGGGAAAAAGAGCAATCTTGCATCACCCAAAATATTTTCTTTTTCTTTGTTTGTCTATTTGCAAGTTTTCATTTACTAATCAATTGTAGAGATCACCAAACTTTGCCACAATTTGCATTTTGGTATTCTAGTTTTGAGATAATGTTTTACAAGGATATTTGGATGTCATATCCACATATGGGGATAACTAGATGCATATAGCAACATAATTTGGTTTGAAGACTTACACCAGACTAGTAGACTATCATAGTTATAAATTTACCATTGGTGCCAAAAGCATTTAAAGTTTGTGACAATCAAGGAACACATGTAAAGAATCATTGGATCCAAGGGAGTGAATAACAAGCACTGCACAAATTTCTTTTCTGTTACAATTATTTTGTTCAAAGAATTAGCTTCCACTAGTCAACTACACATTTTATGAAATATAAAACTTTGCACCACCTTCTAGATGACACATATTATTTTGGAGGTTTGAGATTGATATATGTTTGTCACTCACAATCATTTGAGATCATCAAGAAGGGTTAGGAAAAATTCAACAAGGAATGGAGACTAAATGTGAACACAAGGATGAAGGTTCAAGATGAAATTTGATGATGAGGATGCATATGCCATAGAATGTATTGGATTTCATCTGTATGTAGTAATTTCCATATTAATAAGAAAATGCTTACAACATAGCATGTAAGAAGCCCCATTGTAGAAAATTGTAATGATTCTAATATACATTGAAAATCAATAAGAGTCATGTTGTTATTTTATTGCGTTGTTTTGTCTGGCTACATGATTGGATTGTTCTTCATTGGACCCTCCATCCATGACTACATGAAGTGGCATCAAAGTATAAGGTTAGAATCTTGATGAGGGTAAGTTGTATTCTAAAGGTTCTACTTGTAAACAAATCACCAAATTGATATATCCTACAAGAAGCTTGTCAATAGATCACCAATTGGGAGATAGTTACAATGAGTGATTGTAGGTAGACCACCAACATGAGGTAGTTTACATCAAGTCCTTGGAAAGATGTTGTGAAGAGCACAAGGTGTTTCTAACATTGTTGGAAAGTTAGATGAGGTATTGAAAGAGGTAAGGGAGAAAAAAAATCTGATTGGAAGCTTTGGAGGAAGATAGAAAAAGGGGTCAAAGCCTAAGGGACAGCGATGAGAGAAATATGGAGGAAGATGCCAAAGAAGACGTGTAAGATCTAGAAGACCAAGAAGAATCAAAATAGGTGAAAGTGTTAAAGGCCGTTTCTAAGATTGGTAAGAGACCTAGGCTGGAGATTTCTAACTACTACAATGATTTGAACCCTAAAGAATTGATTGATTGGATAAATGAGATAGATGAGTATTTTGAATATAAGGAAATTGAAGACCCCAAGAGGGTTGGGTTTGTGAAGACCAAACTAAAGGGATGTGTTGTTTTGTGGAAGAAAGTATCACTAGAAAGAAATTGGAGGGGAAAGGAAAGAATAACAAAATAGGATAAGATGGTTGAAAAACTAAAAAAGGAATTCATACCAATGGACTATGAACTAGAATTATTGAAGAAGTTACAAATCTTGAGGTAAAGAGATAGGAATAGGAAGGAATACAATATAGAATTTCATAAGTTGATTATTAGAACATGGTATAGTGAGACAAACAAAGAAAAAGTTTTAAGATACATCATTGGATTGAGAGAAAGTATCCAAGAATAGTTAAGTTTGGTCAAATTAACCACCATAGACAAAGGATACCAATTTGTGATCAAGGTAGAAGACAATTTGAACAAGAGGTTAGAGAGTTGGCAAAAATGACCAAGAGGAAGAGGGGAGAAACCCTAGTGGGAGAGATCACAGTGCTGCAATGGAAAACCATACTAGGAAGATAGGAGTTGTGGCATTTACCCCAAGGGCCCAAGAAGATAGCAATTATTATTGCAAAGACAAAAGACAAGGGGATACACACAAAAGAGATGGATACTAGAAAGGAAGAGGAGGAATAATAAAATACCTTTTAGGGGAACATGTTTCAAGTGCGGAGAAGAAGGGAATGTAGCATTTGAGTGTTTTCGAAGTCAAGGAAAGTAGGTGAAAGGTAGTACCAAAGCTATGTTTGGGGAGGAGGATCCCCAAAGGTCATATGAGTCAAATGATGACCTTAAATGTGGAGAATCACTAATCATGACAAGGGATTTATTGAAGCATCATGAGGAAGAATGACCAATATAAAGAAAGAACTTGTTCAGAACTTGATGCAAAGCTAGAGGAAAGTGTTGTAAAGTTATTATTAATAGTGTAAGAACAAATAACCTAGTATCAAAAGAAATGGTTGAAAAGTTGAACTTGAAGAGGCAAAAACATCCAAACCCTTATGCAATTACCTAGATATAGAAGGAACATAAGTGTCGAACCCAAAATTGACTCATCTCATGATTTATCAATTTATTGCATTTTCACCATTTGCATCGCCATTTAGGTAACTTTGTCCTAGCACACTTGTTTTGAAAACCTCTAATCACCCATCTTTCTAATTAATTAAATAAATCATATTTATTTAATTAATTTCCCTAATTTTCATCTAATTTCTTCTATTTCTTATAATTAAATAATTTCTATTATTTAATTATTTCTTATATTCTCTTCCAAACAATTAAATAAATTTCTTAATTTATTTAATTGGCTTTCCTCTATCATAAATAAATAAAATAAATATTTTATTTATTTATCTTATCATCACCTCTATAAATTAAATAAATCTTTAATTTATTTAATTTATTTCCTCTCTCATTTAAAATCATTTTTTATCTTATCACTTTCTTCTATGTGTACTGTTATGGGAAAATTGTGCATATGAATATCAAATATATCAATAATACCCAATAACTCAATGAAATAAGAAACAAAGAAGATCAAACAACAAAGAATTCAACCTTGCAAACCTCTTTACTTCGTGGCTTCCATTGGTCGCCTATCTCAAATGATCTTGTGTATGAATATGGCCCTTAGAAGGTGCACTTCCTTGCTATTTTCCAAGATGTCAAGTGGGAATGGCTATGATAGGTTTGCAATGAAGAGATTCTTCAACACAATTGCAATGATAAAAGGGTGATCACAAGCTATGGAATGCTTTGGTGCCAAAGGCGCACTATAATTGTTATAGAGTAAGTTTACTAAAAGCTTGGATGATAGAAATGGAGGAATAGGGTTGTACTTATAGACTTGTGAGAGAGAAGATCAACGGTGTAGTATGAATAAGAAGATCAATGGTGTAGCATGAATAAGAAGATCAACGGTAGAGGATATTTGAGAGGATGTACACGAATAAGAAGAGGACAAGTGTCTTGCTCTTTCATGCATGAGAGGAATTAATAAAATAGAAGAATGAGTTAACTGAAGAGATAAATCAATTAATAGAATAGATTAATCAATTAAGAGAATTTGATAGAAGAGTTAACTAATTACAACTGGAGGATGGAAATTGCATGTGCACAAGGATTGAATTATATTTAGAGATAACTCAATTTTTAGAAGAAATGGACAATTTAAATAAATATTTGGATTTATTTAAATTTAGAGAAGATATTATTGGATGTGAGGATTTTGGAAGAACTAATTAAATAATTGGTATTATTTAATTTGGAATGATTTTAGAAGATGTAATTAAATAATTTGGTATTATTTAATTTGTTGGAGGATTTGAAGGATTTAATTAAATAAATAATTTTAATTAATTGCTGGAAGAATGCAAATCAAATAAATAAATTTGTTTATTTTATTATTGATAGAGGAATTTAGATGAAATAAATATTATAAATATTTATTTAGATAGAGTCGTGTCATTTTCAGGTGTATACATTTTGCCCCTCTTTGATGCAATGTGTTTTATCACGTTGTTTCAAAGAATAGATTTTCTGATAATGATACATGTCTCAATTTGCCCCTGGTACAGGTTTAACAACGGTAGGATGCCCCCTCAGGAGATTGGACAAGAAGAAGAATCGAGGGCATGAGACAGACAATCTCATGATGAAGAAGGTGAAAGACAGGTTAGATTGAAGAGAATGGAGGACGCAAGATAAGGGATGGATGAAAGAGGTGGATGACACGTTACGCAAGATAAAATGAAAACACACACAAGCACGCAAGCAAGTATGCACAAATGATACAAGAACAAACAAGATATTGCCCCCTGTCTAGCCATAAACTGATGGTAGATCGATAATGATTAACAACAATAGTGTTGTTATTGCAGGGAACAATATATATCCATAGAGCAACACAAAGATACAGGAAAAATATATCCCAATGTCGATGATGATTGATTGATTTGGTTTACGACGAGATTAGGATCAAGACCTTTGATTGCGATTGGATTATTTGACAAGATTGATTGACTTGATTGGTATAGATTAAGGATGGACTTGCATTTGGATCACTTCTTGGATAGATTGGACAAGGGTTTGAATGGATTAATGGAATAATTAATTGGAAGAATTGATGAAAGATAGAAATTTAATTGACAGAAGAAACATGAATGAAGGAATCACAAGCTTTTATTTGCAAACATTGATACTCTACATAGAATTTATATTGCATGGGATATGGATGCTTTGTGGATGCTTTCTAGATGCGAATGGTTTTGCCATCTTGATATTGCAAGTATTTTGAAGTGCTTATTTCATCATTGGGATTTTTTTTTTTGGGTGTTTTTGAAATGTTGTAAGAAAATACAAGCATTGAGGTATAATTAAACCATGATGACCTGAGTATCGCTTACATGGATTTTGATTTAGCAAGTTAATACAAGCATCTAGGTATGATTGAACCAAGATGACCTGAGTATTTCTTGCATATCAATAGACAAGGATTATACCTGTTTCATGTTAGACCCCTGATGTCCTTGATGATCATTGTGTTGATCATGTCTTTAGACAAGGTTTTACATTACTAAAGATAAACGCATAAGCAACAAACAAAGAAAATAATCATGCCCCTATCATAGCATCTCTAGCTTTAGGCATCCTTGAGTAGCATAGGAAAAATGATAACAAAAGTGATTAAGTTAAGGTGCAACCAATCAAAACAAAACTTTCTTGTATTAGATGTGTTTTCTTGCCATAATTGAGGTAGAATCATTTGGTGTTTCTTTGCTTAGGATAGGTTGAGGTCTTGCATTAAGAATTCCACTTGGAAGCAAGTTTTATTGGACATGCATGCTTGGCGAAAGATACCACAATCCTTATTGGTGAAACGAACCCTAAGGGACTGACCTAGTGCCTCGGGGGCTCATTGATAATGGCCTTGCCTACGTGATGACGTAGAGATAGCATAGTTTGAGACTCAAACCATGTGGACCTAAGACCTAGGTGAGGAGAGACTATGTAGATGGACTAGTGGATAGACAACAAGGTATGGGACGGATGGGGAAGCCTCGGGGGCACATTGATAATGGCCTTGCCTACATGACGACACAGAGGCAGCATAGTTTAGGGGGATAGGATATTGATGATAGATGCTATGACAGGCTTACACTATGGATAGGATACTGGATAAAGCCTTAGTTAACAAGGCGATAAAAAGAGATAGAGTATCAAGCCATGATAGGTTATCATTAGGTGGTGGATACAGAACATATATGATAGAAAGATGGAAAACGGTAGGAAGAATAGATAGAAGGTGATGGTTTCCCAAAGATGGAATATTTCACATCGTAGAGAGCGCCTGTTTGCTAGGTTTTCACTACCTTTCTTTTATTGCAACACTTGCTTTTTTTTTTTACCCCCTTACATTGGGGTTCTCTTAGGTATAGAACTAACAAAGATGCATACTGTTGATTAGGTCATCGAGCAACTCACCTTCTGACATTACCAACTGATATGTTTCTGATCCATAGGCAGCAATGATTACATAAGGACCAAGCCAGTTGGTTTCAAACTTACCTTTCTTTTCCCGATCCTGCTGATTGCAGGGATTTTCCTTGAGTACTAGATCACCAACATTGAAGACCCTTGGGTGGACCCTGTGATTGTAGCTTTGCGACATTATCTACTGGTAGGATTTGAGATGGTTAAAAGCATCATGTCTCTTCTCCTCCAATAGTTCTAGTTCTTACAGTCTGGTAACTCTGTAGTCTTCATCAGTGATAAGACCTTTTAATGACACCCTTAAAGATGGTAACTTGACCTCCATGGGTAAAATGGCTTCTGATCCATAGATAAGGGCATAAGGGGTAGCACTTGTGGAAGTGCGTATATTGGTTTGATAGGCCCACAAAGAGGGATTTAGTTGTATGTGCCAATCACAGTTGGCATCATTGGCCATTTTCTTAAGGATTTTCAAAATTGTTTTGTTGGATGCCTTTGCCTGGCCGTTGCCTTGTGGATAGTAAGGGGTGGAGAAATGGTGTTGGATTTTGAATTTGTCACAAAGCTCTTGGACATCTTGGTTCTTGAAATGTCTTCCGTTATCCATGACTATGGATGAGGGAATTCCATATCTGTAAATGAGGTAATTGAGGATGGAGGCAATCTGTTTGCTTGTGAGATTGGTGAGTGGAATGGCTTCAATCCACTTGGTAAAATATTCAGTGGCAGTTATTATGAACTTGTGGCTGTTGGATGATGGAGAGTGAATTTTGCCCACAAGGTCGAGTCCCCATTGACAAAAGGGCCAAGGTGTCGTTAATGGTTGCAGCTCCTGAGCTGGTGCATGGATGAGGTTACCATGTATCTGGTACTGCTTGGATTTCTTCACAAACTGATATGATTCGGTCTCCATGTTTGGCCAATAGTATCCCAAACGCATGAGTTTCTTAGCTAAAGAAGGACCGCTAGAGTGTGTCCCATAAATTCCTTCGTGAACTTCTCGTCAGGTGGTTTGAGATTCTTCACGTTCTAAACATCAGAGTAAAGTACCATCCAGACCTCCTCGATATAGTGTGTTGGCGATAATGGTGTAACGGGAGGTTTGGTGAATGAAGGTTTGGTGTTGGTTGGTAGAAAAGTCAGGTGGTAGGGTGTTATCCTTGAGGTAAGTGTAAATCTTACCATACAAGGGTGAATCAAATTTGACTCAGAGGAAAATGGAGTGTGTTTCAAGGAGATCATAAGCTAGTTGCATAACTGACTCCACTAAGAACTCATACTGTGATTCATTCTCTAATATTTTGAGAAGTGAGGTGATGGTTGCCATGGTATTCGCTGCTTTATTCTCTATGTGAGGTATCTTCTCAAAGGAGATGATCACAATGTACCCTTTAAAGTCATCTACCATATGCTTGTATGGTATTAACTTGTCATCTTTGGTCTGATAGTCATCATTGACTTGATTGATTACCAGTTGGGAGTCACCATAGACATGTAGCTGCTTTACATTCCATTTTGAGACCAATGACCAAGGCCTCATACTCTACTATATTGTTTGTGCATGGGAATAGCAGACAATAAGACTTAGGTATGGTATCGCCCTGAGGAGTAACCAACAAGACTCCTGCCCCTAATCCATGGTTTGTATAGGATCCATCAAAGTAGAGTTTCCATGAGTGTGTTGTGACACTGAAAATGGATTCATCTGGAAACTCAAATGTCATTGGTGTGGTATCCTACACTAGTGCCTCTGCTAACTGATTGGCAATGATCTATCCTTTCATAGCCTTTCTTTCTACATACTCGATGTCATATTCACTTAACAACATTACCCACTTGGATAGGTAGCTTGTCAGAGCTGCTTTTCTTAATAGGCACTTTAATGGATCTACCTTTGCAATAAGCTTGATTGAATGCACTAGCATGTAATGTTGTAGTTTTTGGGAAGCAAAAACTACAACAAGACAAGATCTTTCTATTTGGGAATATTGCAGTTCATAGCCCACCAATGTGTGAATGATGTAGTAGATAGCCCTTTCTTTGCCTTCATAATTTTGTTGTGCTAAGAGGGCGCTAGGAGCTGTTGGCATAGTAGATACATATAGATACATTGGCTTACCTTGGATAGGTGGCATTAGAATAGGTGGATTCATGAGGTACTCCTTCAGTTTGCGAAATCCTTCCTCACATTTTTTGTCCCATCTAAATGGAATATTTTTATGTAGTAGGCGAGTAAAAGGTTGACACTTGTCTGCTAGTTGTGAGATGAACCAATAGATTGCCTGTAACTTGCCTTATAGAGACCGCAATTGAGTGATGTTCTTTGGCAGTGGCATTTCCATGATAGCTTTGACCTTTGCAAGATCCACTTCAATCCCATTTGCTGATACTATGAAGCCTAAGAGTTTGTTGGAGGTGACTCCAAACACACACTTTTTTGGGTTCAACCTGACTTTGAAGTGTTCTAGTCTTTGAAAGACCTTCTCTAGTACATCTAGGTGGGATTCTCTTGTTAGTGACTTATCAAGGATGTCATCTACATGGTCCTCCATTGTGACATGCATCATATCATGGAAGATAGTGGTCATAACATGCTGGTATGTTGCCCCTACGTTCTTTAATCCAAATGGCATGACATTCTAGTAGAAGGTGCCCCATGGACAAGTGAATACTATTTTTTGTTGGTCCTCTGGTGCTATCCTGATTTGGTTATACCTAGAGAAGCCATCCATAAGAGAAAGCATGGTGTGTCCTGTTGTCAAGTCAACTATGATGTCAATGTTAGGTAATGGGAAATCATCCTTGCAACAAGCCTTGTTTAGATCTCAGAAGTCGTTGCACAATCTAACTCTGCCATTAGGTTTTGATACTGGTACTATGTTGGATACCCACTTGGGATAGTCGATTGCTCTGATGAACCCTACATCCAACAGCTTCTTGAGTTCTTCTTTCACTAGTAATGAAAGAGACTTTATCTTTTCCTCTGTAGATAGAGACTTTGCAAAGTGAATGATCTTAGAATTACCCTTTGTACTAATGTCGACAGGTTCTATAGGTTCCACCACAATTTGTGACTTCTCTTGATACATGTCGTTGGGGAGAGTGTCAAGCCTTCTATTGTCAGGCACCTCAGAGAGGTTTTCACCATTAGATGCATCATTTGTTTTTACTTTTTTGGGACCTGATACTGCCGTAGAGCAGTTTTCACCGCCAGATACATTTTTTATTTTTATGTTTTTTTGACTAGAAGGATTGGCACCCTCTGGTGCAGGAGCACCAAGATGTCTAGATTTTACTTGATTTACAAGTAGTTTGTTTTGTTTAAATAAGGTCCTTGAGACCATTAAATGTTGTAATGAGGCTTGAAAGCCATATTTGTAATGGACTATGTCCAAATAGATAGAATCTATTATTGTTATGTTATCAGTCCTAAGAAGGATAGTCATGTAGTAATAGGCAATTGCAAGAGTCAATTATGTAAGCCTTTGTTGAGGCATATAGGATAGTCATTAAGTTTCCATGTTTGTAAGCCTTTAAAGGCATGTCATGGGTTTGGAATTTTTTTAGAACCTTGTCCAAGGTTAACAAAAGGTTAGAAAAACATCTTCTAAACATACAATGGTCGGTGCAGTCCTAAAGAGGATAGTTTCTAAAAAAAATAGTCTTTTGTTACTGCAGTTAAAAATCAAGAAAAACTTGATGGTTTGGGCAGTTATCTTGGACCTCAAATGACTTCATGCATGTATGAGGCTTATTTGAAGCCGAGGAGGATTGATTGTAAGAGAAGATTGGGTGAAAGTGAAAGAAAGAAGAAGAAACCATTGTTTTTTCTTGCCTTTTCTGTGTTTTTCTATTTTTCATTACTGTTTTCTGCCGTACTGTACTCCTGTACGGATTTGTCATAGCACATGAGCCCAATGGAATGTTAGGGGATTAAGGTAGCTTGGATTTGAATCTTATTTGAAGACTTAACACAAAACTTGATGGAAGATATCGTTGATTTCCCAAAAACTGTCTTTTAGAATTGTTATTTACTTTCTAAAATTCATTGTTTCCTGCATTGTTCCGTACCTGTACGGCTTGGGGGTGAATGGTGTTTGTAATGCATAGTTAGGTGGGTGAGTTGCCTATCATTTACAATTGGTTTGGGCTCTTGACAACCTTCTATATCTTTGTATTCCTCCTTTATTTGGAAGTGGGTTTGAAAACCTAGTTTAGGGCTTCTTCTGAGTAGATCGATGGATTTTCCTTCATTCCACTGATCTTTTCTATTTGTGATCAGTGGAATGGAAGGTAGGATAGTTAGGATAGAGGTTTGTGAAGGTTACAGAGGCAGGGGAATGGTGTAGGGTGAGTTTGGGCATGTGAATGACCCTGCAGAACCATGGTTAGGATTCAGAGAAGGACAACAGTAACTAAGTTTGTTTGTCATGTTTGTCAAGGAAGACATTACATGTATCTGATATGTTATTGTTTTGTCAAAGGAGACATCAGATGTAAGGTATGTTGTAGGTTAGGCATGAGTTTGTCTTAATATAGACCACCTCAAGAAGAGTATTGTGACTGTCCTTCTCATGGAGCAGTGAGATTATGACTGTCTATGAAGAACATAGTGAAGATTGCTGTCCTGCAGGTCTTGTGCAGTAGATATGATGGAATGTTAGATGGAGGTAAGCTTCTTGGAAGGTGTACCCTGAAGTCCTCCCTCTCTTGGTGTCAAGAATATGTGTGGTTTTGAGTTGGAACCCTGCCTTAAGTGAAGTTTTATCTCTGTCAAAGAAAATAGTGAGTCTTGAGAGACCTTTGCATGTGAAGTTTTTGAACCATGCTTCTACTGTCATAGATGCTCTGCATCATTTGTGGTATCAGAGTCACTAGTAGGTCCTTGAGGGTGTTGTGGATCTTGTGAAACCGTAAGGGTTGAGAGAGGTGTAAGGATGCCTCCTAAGAATTAGATGGCTAGGGAGAACAATGAGTTGAGAGAAGCCTTAGAGGCTAGAGAAAAAGAGTTGAGGGATAGAAGAGAGCAGGATGCTGCAAGGGAAAGAGAGTTAAGGCAAGTAAGAAGGGAGAATGCATCAATCTTGGCTAGATTGGAAGCCTTGGAGAAGAATCCTAGAAAGGATGAACATAATGATTCAGAAGGAGATGAGGATGCTGATGAGAATCCTCCTGAGGATGAGTTGGATGCTGAAGAAAAGAAATTTGTGAGATTGTTGAAGGCAGTCCAAGGAAGTGGAACAAAGGCAAACATAGAGTTACCTATCTATCAGGGGAAGATGGATAGTGAAGAGGTATTCAGGTGGATAGATGCCCTAGAAAAATTTTTTGAGTATGAGGAGATGAGTGATGAAAAGAAGATCAAATTTGCAAAAACAAAACTGAGAGGAACAACACTTACCTGGTGGAGTAGTGTGCAAACAGAAAGAATGGCTAGAGGTGCATCAATAATCATTTCTTGGGGTAGGATGAAGGATATGATGAAGAATCAATTCCTTCCATCTAATTTCTCCATTCAGACAAAGAGGATGAGGTAGAATTTGAAGCAGAAGGACATGGATGTTATGTCCAATATTGAGTAATTTCATAAGCTTAGTATTAGAGGAGGATTAGAAGATGAAGAAGAGAAAGTGACAAGGTACCTTAATGGGCTTAGGTATAACTTGCAAGATGAGATTGGTTTGTCAGAACCAAAATTACTTGGAGAGTGTTTTCAATTGGCCATCAGGGCTGAAGAGAGAGTGAAGAGGAAGCAAGAAAGACAAGGAGGTAGTGGAAGAGGATATAGAGGTAGGGGCAAACCTACTAATGAAGTATAGAACAACAATGAGAAAGGTAAGGAGTTTTCTGCAGATCAAAGAGGTGGATATAGAGGTGGAGGTAGATTTGGATCAGGTAGAGGAGTGTTCACAGGCAGATGTTATCACTACAATGAAGTGGGACACACATCTTTCAAATGTCCTAAGAAGGATGATGTTGATAGGAGCAAGGATAGAAGAGTTCACTTGGCACAAGAGGAGGAGAAGCTAGAAGATCCAGAAATGTCGTCAGCCTCTCCAGTGATGGTTAGAGAAATGCTTATGGTGGAGAAAAGTAAAATGCAGCCAGCACCACAGGTATCTATTTTCAGAGCTAATTGTTTAAGCCATGGAAACATATGCAAGTTGATTGTAGATTCAGGTTCTCATGATAATCTAGTTTCTTGGGAAATGGTGCATAAGTTGGGATTGAAAACATTTGATCATCCCAGTCCTTATAATGTCACTTGGGTGAGTCAAGAGCAGCAAGTCAGGGTTAGTAAGAAGGCATATGTTGATTTTACAATTGGTCCATATTAGGATTATGTTTTGTGTGATGTCATTCCAATGACATGTGGGCATATTATTTTGGGTAGACCATGGCAGCATTTGAGAAGGACAATTCATGATGGTTATACTAATGACTATGTGGTGCATAAAGATGGTAAGAAGTTCAAACTGATGCCTTTACCTTGTGAAGACAAGAAGGAACATGTTACTATTTGTTTTGGAGGGAAATTGAAGTTGAATGTGCAGGTTAAGGATGATGGGAAGCAACAGGAACAATTGCAATAGAAGAAGGTGGATGACAGTCCTAAAGAGCAGCATGTTTGGGACTTGAGTTATGTCAAGGTTGGAGACATTGAGTGCCCTATAAAGAGGCAGAAGAAGGAAGGCAAATAGCAGATAGTCCAGGGAGGCATGAATCAAAATCTCCAGTTGGGAAGAATAGAAGCATTGCAGCAGCATGGTCCTAGGCAAGGACATCACAACATGTTTTATGGTCCTAACACTGTTTACAGGAGCCATGCAGGTTGGAGGAGGAAGATTACTCTTGGAGAGTTCATGTTTCCTAGTCAGAGGAACATCCCAACAAGATGGAAGAATGATTGGAGCAGATCCCCTAACTCTTGGGACAAGAGTTTTCATCATGCCAGGGAGTATGGTGCAGGAGCACCAAGATGTCTAGATTTTACTTGATTTACAAGTAGTTTGTTTTGTTTAAATAAGGTCCTTGAGACCATTAAATGTTGTAATGAGGCTTGAAATCCATATTTGTAATGGACTATGTCCAAATAGCTAGAATATACTATTGTTATGTTATCGGTCCTAAGAAGGACAGTCATGTAGTAATAGGCAGTTGCAAGAGTCGATTATGTAAGCCTTTGTTGAGGCGTATAGGATAGTCATTAAGTTTCCATGTTTGTAATCCTTTAAAGGCATGTCATAGGTTTTGAAGTTTGTTAGAACCTTGTCCAAGGTTAGCAAAAGGTTAGAAAAACATCTTCTAAACATACAATGGTTAGTGCAGTCCTAAAGAGGACAGTTCTAGAAAAAATAGTCTTTTGTTACTGCAGTTAAAAATCAAGAAAAACTTGATGGTTTGGGCAGTTATCTTGGACCCCAAATGACTTCATGCATGTATGAGGCTTATTTGAAGCAAAGGAGGATTGATTGTAAGAGAAGATCAGGTGAAAGTGAAAGAAAGAAGAAGAAACCACTATTTTTTCCTGCCTTTTCTGTGTTTTTCTATTTTTCATTACTATTTTCTGTCGTACTGTACTCCTGTATGGATTTGTCATAGCACATGAGCCCAATGGAAAGTTAGGGGATTAAGGTAGCTTGGATTTGAATCTTATTTGGAGACTTAACACAAAACTTGATGGAAGATATCGTTGATTTCCCAAAAACTGTCTTTTAGAATTGCTGTTTACTTTCTGAAATTCGTTGTTTCCTGCATTGTTCTGTACCTGTACGGCTTGGGAGTGAATGGTGTTTGTAATGCATAGTTAGGTGGGTGAGTTGCCTATCATTTACAATTGGTTTTGGCTCTTGACACCCTTCTATATCTCTGTATTCCTCCTTTATTTGGAAGTGGGTTTGAAAACCTATTTCAGGGCTTCTTCTGAGTAGATCGATGGATTTTCCTTCATTCCACTGATCTTTTCTATTTGTGATCAGTGGAATGGAAGGTAGGATAGTTAGGGTAGAGGTTTGTGAAGGTTGTAGAGGTAGGGGAATGGTGTAGGGTGAGTTTGGGCATGTGAATGACCCTGCAGAACCATGGTTAGGAATTCAGAGAAGGATAGCAGCAACTAAGTTTGTTTGTCATGTTTGTCAAGGAAGACATTACATGTGTCTGATATGTTATTGTTTTGTCAAAGGAGACATCAGATGTAAGGTATGTTGTAGGTTAGGCATGAGTTTGTCTTAATATAGACCACCTCAAGAAGAGTATTGTGACTGTCCTTCTCATGGAGCAGTGAGATTATGACTGTCTATGAAGAACATAGTGAAGATTGCTGTCCTGCAGGTCTTGTGTAGTAGATATGATGGAATGGTAGATGGAGTTAAGCTTCTTGGAAGGTGTACCCTAAAGTCCTCCCTCTCTTGGTGTTAAGAATATGTGTGTTTTTGAGTTGGAACCCTGCCTTAAGTGAAGTTTTATCTCTGTCAAAGAAAACAGTGAGTCTTGAGAGACCTTTGTATGTGAAGTTTTTGAACCATGCTTCTGCTGTCATAGATGCTCTGCATCACCCTCTCCAAAATAAGCCATGGTGTTGAGTTTAATGGCAAAGCCAACTTTATGATCTCCTATAGGTAGATGATCCCTAAGTTCCATATAGTCAATATAGGCATCATCATTTTGGAACATGTCTAGTTGTGGGGTTCCTCATAAATCCCAATTGATAAGTTCAGGATGCACAAGGGGGAGGGGATCAAAAGGTAGATCTGATTCATTGGGTGTGATGGTTTGGATGGATACATGAATAGGATTCAGATTGATAGGGATAGGATCCAGAATGGTACTTTCCTCAAGATTGTTTATCGCATTAGAACTCTGACCTTCCTCATAAGTCATTCTTTCAGGAGTGGGCAAATCACACTCTATTAGTCTATGTATTAGCATTTATCCCTCATGGTAGAGGCTATAGGTTTGAACGGTGTCAATTCATTTGTCTTCATAGGAGTGTTCTGAGAGTTCATCCCACTCATACTCATTAGAGTCTGTGTCACTGTCTACTTGTAGGTCATGGATCTGCTCCACAAAACAAGCATTGGCCTTAGCTTTTCCTTTGTCCTTGTATCCTAGCCCTCTTGTATTTCTTGCCAATGAGGATGAGGAGGGTTGGATGGGTTCTATTAGTCCTTCTTTTCTTAGGCCAATGGGACCTTGTCCTTCATAACCCATTCTATGTAAGATAGACTCACCACATCCATAGATTTTCATTGGGAGCTTAGGTGGTTCTTGTGGTGTGTTACCTTCCTCTACGTAGAGCCATTGCAAGACATCTCTTTCCTCACTTTTATCTGATAGGGTGCCCCATTTGATAAAGGATGCTCTAGGAGGTTGAGGAGGAGTATATGGTTTGGGAATGTACTTAGGTTGTCCAAAGGTCTTTAGAGATAAATGTATCTTGGCTAAGTTGAGGGAGTGCTTGATGGAGTATTCTCCTACCCTTGTTTCTTTGATTTTGACTTTTTGTTCTTTAGGCTTGGACGAGGAAGCTTGGGAGCTAGAATCAGGCTGGGGGGTTAGAGACGTGGAAGCTCTATTATTGGGAATGATGCAATTAGGCTTTGAGCGGATAGAGTTATAATGCTGAAAAGGATTAGGGTCGCCTTTGATGGTGATCTGTTGGTGGTTATGGGGGAATTTGATACATTGGTGGTAGGTAGAAGGCACAACTTTCATGGCATGAATCCAAGGTCTACTTAGGAGGATGTTATAGGCTAGCTCCCTGTCGAGGACTTGGCAAACAACATCCTTCACCACTAGTCCAACTTGTATTGGTAACACCACTATTTCTTTAGTAGTCCTTTCTTCTTCATCATAGGCCTTTATAGTGATCTTTTTCCTTGGATCCACTGCATTTTCTAAGAACCCCAATGTAAGGACTAGCTTGAGCATGCAGATATTTAAACCTACTCCTCCATCAATGAGAACTCTTTTGATACTATGTTTATGAATTAAGGCTACGATATGTAAGGGTGTGTTATGGGGCTGAGATACTGATAGGTCATCCTATTCGGTAAACGATAGGGTGTTAGAGGAGGTTAGATGACCTACCATGGATTGAAACTTCTCTTGGGCCAAGTTCGTGGGTATAGTTGTTTCCACTAGTGCTTTATCAAGAATCTCCTTGTGGTAGGGAGACAGATGCAACAATTATAAGATGGATATATGAGAAAGAGTTTTTTGAAGTTGGTCAATGACACTGTACTTATGGGAGGCAAACAGAGAAGGTGACGACCTTGGAGGAAGTGTGTGCAATGTGACCTTACCATTGTGGGTGGTGATGTTGCAATCAGATTTGTTGGGTTTTGATTGTTGGTTGAATGTGACCACATTAATTTGTGGGATGTGTTCCGATATGCAGTTAATGGTATAATCGAATGACACATTCACATAGTTAGCATTGTTGTTCTCATTATTTTGATTCTTCTAGTTGTTATTGTTGCTGCTATTGTTGTTGTTATGGTATGGCATGTCATCGTTGAGGAGTGGATCCTTATATGCCACATGTGACTCATTAGAGGTATGCTCTTTTGTGCCTACATGATTTTGATCAAGTAGTTCTTGAATGATATTTTTTAGACGAATATAGTCATTAGTCTTATGGCCTTTTCCTTTATGATACTCACAGAAATCGATCTTTCCACCAAGGAGGTTTTACTTGGGGTTCATAGTCGCTCGTGGCAGGAAGAGTGATCTCATTGTGGGATAATAGATTTCTCAATGTGGACTCATAGGACTCCCCTAGTTGTGTGAATTTTCATCTAGGAGTGAAGTTGTACCATTGTCTAGGTTCACTAGATGAAGGTTTGCTTGGTGTAGCATTGTTTAATGCTCCTTTGAGAGTAAAGATTGGTTGTTGTTTAGGGGCTGTTACTTTGGCATCAACTACTCCATCATTGATGATATTTTTGTTCTTCGTCCAAAATTTTGACTTATCCGTGGTATAGAGTTAGGGGTGTCCTTGAACAACTTTATTTGCCCCTTGGTGATCATGGCTTTTTTGATAAATAATCCCATCTCAATGACTTTCGTGAATGAGGTAGGGCATTGAATTTGGATTTGGTAGCTTAGATCGGGGTTGAGGTTGTGGACAAACATCTTCGTCATTTGTTTCTCAAGCACATGATATGAGCATTTTCTCATGAGTTGTCTCCACCAATGTAAGAAAGCGGTGAAGGATTCACCACTCTTTTGCTTTGTATTGCAAAGGTCAAGCATGGAAACTTTGTGTTCAATGTTATATGAGGAGTGTGTGACAAACTTGTTTACTAACTCATCAAAAATTTTGATACGCATGGGAAGTTGTGAGAACCATTCCATGGCTTGTCCACCTAGAGATCTAGGGAATAGTCTCATTAGGAAGGTGTCGTTGTGATCCACCTCTAGACACGCAGCACTAAATTCCCTGATATGATCCCTTGGGTCACCTTTTCCTCTATACCTGTCAAATTTTGGTACTTCAAATCTAAAGGGAAAGGAGATCATTTTTAAGCTTTTATCAAAGGGATATGGCGAGATATCCTCCAAGGAATAATGTTTAGTGGACATCCCTATTTGGAGATCCACTAATTTCTGTGTTAGGCTCTCAACTTGTTTTGTCAACATGGCTAGAGGTGTGCTTGAGTCTGCGACTTTCTTATCTTTATCTAGGCCAATGGTTCTATCTTCACTAGTGCAGTCCTCAGGAGTTCTTTCCTCTTTTGTTCGGTCCTCATGAGTTTCTTCCTCCTCAGACTCTTTCAATTTGGTGAGATCAAAGTCTAAGGGGAGTTTAAGTCCTAGGGTTGCAAGATGAAGAAAGTACTTTTGAGGGCCCTGGTTGAGCACTTTGTCCATTAATTGTTGGAACTTTCTATCTTGTAGAGCCTCTTGTAAGTTTTCATGAGAGACCTCCTCATCATTGTCATGAGGGGAGGGGATGATCTTATCAGAAGAATCAGCCATCTCACTTTGTTTGAGCTTCTACAATCTAGTTAATACCATGCAAGGTGACACAGAAAGGAGTGGGGTGAGACTAGAGACTTTGGTAAGGTGTTGGTGGAGGTTGTTGTAAAGAGGATACTTGTGGTGATGAGATTCAAACAAGGGTTTCTTTTGATCAATGATTCCAAGCAAGTTGGTCGATACAAGATGATAGCCACAAGTAAGGATAGTTGATACCTGATTACCTTGTAGAGACTAGTCTTGCACCAAGACGACTAGTGAAGTTCTGAGAGAGAAGGATGATAGATCCTTGATAGTGGAGACTTACTAGGGTTACTTGAATATGAAATGATCTGGAAAGGGCCTTGTACTAACCTAACTTGGATACTTTGACTCAATTATGGGAAGATTTGGTAAAAAGGTGGATGAGATGATCGACGAAAAAGAGGGGATGCTATGGAAATGGATGGAAGAAGTGATTGTACGGTAAGTCTAATTTTGGAAACTGGAACAAAGCTGAAATGGGTACTAAAAAAGGTTGAAAGTTTTCTCTCAAAAAGCCTGGAAGTGCTCACTGTGATGGATGCACAGAAACAAATGCACAGTTACAGAGGGTAAATGCATAGCAAAATAGGACAAATGCGCAGGACTGGTAAATGACAGATGCGTAGCAGAAATTGGCAAATGCATAGCAAAAATGAATAGATGTGCCAAAATGACAAAAGCACAACAGGATGTAATGAATACGCAGTAGGATTGTACAGATGCGCAGATCTGGCTTTTTTGATAGTTTTGACTAATTTTTTGATGTTTTTAGTTCTTTAGCTGAAAGTTGGTCTTTTTGATTTGAGTTTTTCAACTTATGGCAAGAAAGACACAGAAAACACAAAGAATATTTTCATGATTTTTGATTTTTTAAGATTTTTTTTTACTTTTTTGACCAAAAACAAATACAAATCCTAGGATGGTAGGGGCAATATAAACTGAATTCTCACTTGGTTTTTACACCAACTATGCTATTCAAAATGGATAACTTAGGAACTTGGGATGCGGGCTCCCCATTAGAAGTGCACAAACTTCTCTGGTACACCAAGTTTTGGGTTTCCAAGGCTCGCAAACCTTGAGATTTTCATGTTATCTCTACTATTGAATCGTAAGCACGTGAGTCATCTTAGGAAGATGATAATCTCTCTTTCTGACACTAGTTTATAGGGGATTTTGGCTTCTAAAATAATGGATAAGTAGTAAGGGCAACCGTTCGAGTGGTTACACATGCGGGCAGCGCTACTCTCCGTTATGGAGTCTCCTAGCCTTCAAGGGTTGTGCCTTGAAGGGTTTTAGGCGAGGTTGGCTATTGGTATAACTAATCAGCACTCATTGCATGAAGCTTTTGCCTCAAGAACAATTTATTTATAGTGGCTAGGTAGAGCTTGGCTTTAGCTTGTTACCACTTAAGGTCATTCCCACTTGGACGGAAGGATATCCAAGGGCAGGCCTCTCTAAAGGAAAAACATGTGAAATGATAATTCTGACATTTTGATCACCCAGTTAAGGGGAGAGCATAGTCCTATTATCATTCCAAAAGCATGATAAACAATGGTTCTTTTCCCCTAGTTAAAATGAAAAAGACTAAATGAGTTATGCTACTTGGGCACACACAAGATTTTGTTAACTTTGAAAGAAGCAAGGTAGAAAGCAATGGTTCAATTTTATATCCTTCTAGTAGGGACTATGTTTGAGTTGTTGATGCAACAAGATCAAATTACAATCCTCCTAGTTAGATCTAAATGAGATTTGCATGAACAATCCAATTACTTTCCTTGCTAATTAGATCTATGATGTGAGTTAACAATACAACTAGATGTCTAACCAACCCCTAACCTGCAAGTAGACCTAAGAATATACCTGCGAGAGATGTTAGGGTTAGAAAAATCACAAGAAATAACTCAAAATCACTGTCAGAACAAATGCACAGCTACAGAGGATGGACGTGTAGAAATAGAACACAAAAGCATAGAAATAAATGCACAGTTACATAGAGTAAATACACTGAAATAGAGGATGGATGCACCGATTGGATAAATGCGTTGAAACTGAGGGTAAATATACAAATTTAGTGAACAGATGTGCTGATTGAGCAGATGCATTGAAACATAGAACATATGCGTGTTAGGAGTGAACATATACGCATAATCTTCTTATGTACGAAACCTAATGCACAAAAACTCAATTTTGAGGTTAAATTGGGGCAAGGCCCCACGGTGAGCACTAGAAATGTTATGGGAAAATCGTGCATATGAATATCAAATATATCAATAATACCCAATAACTCAATGAAATAAGAAACAAAGAAGATCAAACAACAAAGAATTCAACATTTTAAACCTATTTACTTCATGGCTTCCATTGGTCGCCTATCTCAAATGAGCTTGTGTATGAATATGGCCCTCAGAAGGTGCACTTCCTTGCTATTTTCCAAGATGTCAAGTGGGAATGGCTATGATAGGTTCGCAATGAAGAGATTCTTCAACACAATTGCAATGATAAAAGGGTGATCATAAGCTATGGAATGATTTGGTGCCAAAGGTGCACTATAATTCCTACAAAGTAAGTTTACTAAAAGATTGAATGATAGAAATGGAGGAATAGGGTTGTACTTATAGACTTATGAGAGATAAGATCAACAGTGTAGTATGAATAAGAAGATCAATGGTAGAAGATATTTGAGAGGATGTGCACGAATCAGAAGAGGACAAGTGTCTTTCTCTTTCATGCATGAGAGGAATTAATAAAATAGAAGAATGAGTTAACTGAAGAGATAAATCAATTAATAGAATATATTAATCAGTTAAGAGAATTTGATAGAAGAGTTAATTGATTACAACTAGAGGATGGAAATTGCATGTGCACAAGGATTGAATTATATTTAGAGATAACTCAATTTTTAGAAGAAATGGACAATTTAAATAAATATTTAGATTTATTTAAATTTAGAGAAGATATTATTGGATGTGAGGATTTTGGAAGAACTAATTAAATAATTGGTATTATTTAATTTGGAATAATTTTAGAAGATTTAATTAAATAATTTGGTATTATTTAATTTGTTGGAGGATTTGAAGGATTTAATTAAATAAATAATTTTAATTAATTGCTGGAAGAATGCGAATCAAATAAATAAATTTGTTTATTTATTTATTGATAGAGGAATTTAGATGAAATAAATATTATAAATATTTATTTAGATAGAGTCATGTCATTTTCAGGTGTATACATGTACAAGTCGGCCTTGTTCATTGGAATGATCTAGATTAAATTCTAATTGGTTCTAAAATCAACTATCTTCATCATCAAGCTCTTAAAATAGAACATCTCTCTATTTTAAGTAAACTTATCTTATCATCAATAACAACCCAACTACAAACATTTAAAATAGGTCTTACCTATGGACACATGGCTTGTACACATTCATCTATATCATCTTTTAATCTTAACCGTTCACATAGCCACCTAATCTCCACCCTGATTGATTTTGGTTGAGTTCTATATAAACACACTCTCATTCCATACTACAACAATCACATCCATTATTATAGCATCTATATTATCATCCTGAGCATATTGAGCATTTGAGCATCCATTGAGCATATTATCATTATCTTCCATCCACCATGGCATCTTTGATCTTCATGATTGTTCATTGTTGAGAAGCAATCCATATCCCTAAACAAGGAATCATACAATCTAGGTGATCTTGTCCTTGAATTGCATGCTTTTTGGTTTCACTTAGATTAGATTCTTTGATGGTGGTAGGATTAGGTTTTGATTTACATGCTTGATCTTATTAACCTGATTTTTACCTATCCACATTCTGGCACACCCAGTGGGACTCATGTCCTTGATTAACTTTGTTGTTTAAAGTTGTTTTTGTGAAGTTTAGATTTTTTAGAGCGCTTACGGTAATTTGCAGTCGCTTTTGAGAGAAAACCAATCACCTCTGGCATTTCTACGTCACTTTTGAGAAAATAGTGGTCGCTTTGGCACTTTCGGCATCGCTTCTGAGCTAACAGTGATCTCTTTTGGTCTACAGTAAATCGCTTTTGATCGAAAAGTGGTCGCTTCCGGCTATTTCAGTCACTTCCTGCAATATAAGGTTTTTTGTTAACATTTGATCTTACAAGTTGCTGTGCTAGATTTTTATTGATCAATCAAGGGTTTTAATCTCTATTTTGCATGATCCTGATCATCATATTATTGTTGCCAATCAATTTTATTAGGATTTTTTTATTTTATTGAGCTAATATCCTTGATTTTGCAAGATCTCATCAATTTGCCATTCTAGGGTTTCCAATTGATCAATCTGTGGTTGCAGGGTGTTTATCTAATCATATTTCATCCACTGGATTTGATATTTTAGGGCTTGCAATCTATGATTATCATTTTGTTCATCATCCTAACCCTAGTTTTACAGAAACAAGGATTTTTCACACATCCAACAGCTTTGCATCGCTTTTGAGCAATAACCGGTCACCTTTGGGTTTTTCCCTCAGTTTTAACTGGTATCCAGTCTCTTTTGGTAGAAATCACATCACTTTTGATCAACAGTTGATTGCCTCTAGTAACTATGTGTCGCTTTCAGTTCTATCATTCACACTTTGATTTTTCTTGGCTACTAATCATCCATTTGTGCAACATCTTATTGTTTGTCCAAGAAAAGGAGGTTGTGAAACTACTAACATATCTGTTGCAGCTTCGATCGGTCCAAGATATATCATTTTTATCACTACTCTAGGAACATTTGGATTTGGCTCTTAAAAAGAACTATTGTTTGCTCCATGCTAGTTTTATCTTTTTTGCTTGCTTGATGTGTATGTGTGTAACTCAAATTTAATAACAAAAGTATCCTCTCCCCTTGCCTATCAAATGGATCTTGGGTGCATGAGAACTTGTTATTAACTTTACAGGGCCTGCTTTCCCAGTGTGAGAATGGGTACAACCCAAGCGGTAACAAGCTAAAGCCAAGCTCTTCCAAGCCACTATATAAAAAAGTGTTTGTGTCAAAAGCCACAAACAACGGGTGCTGTTGTGTTATATCGATGAATATTTCCTCCAAAACCCCATTGATCGCAACCTCTTTGGGCTGGGAATCCTCCATTAATGGAGCAAATCGTCGCACATGTAGCCACCCGAATGGATGCCCTTATTAGCAACCTTGTGTAGTAGCCAAAATCCCTCTATTTGTTGATGCATAAGGTTAGACCTTTGAAGCCACCCCGATTCTCATGGTTCTTAGTAGAGATAGCAGGGACAATCCTAAGGTTTACGAGCCTTGGGAAACCTAGAACTTGGTATGCATGAGAATGAGTGCTGAGGGAGGAGTTGGTGCTACCAAGATCCTGAAGATATCTGCTTTGAATAGGCATGATAAGGGGATTCACCAAATACAGTCCTTTCCTAGCCTAGGTTGTATATATTTTTGAATGTTGTGAGTGTGAGTGACTGAAATCATTGTTTTCTTGCCAAAAGACTCACCAAAACACATCCTCTGTCAGACATAGATCGCCTCTAAACTGAAACCGCTCGCTTTGGCAAAACTGCATCACTTTTAAACAATAGCTACTCACCTTTGGCAAAACTGCATCACTTTTAAACAACAGAAAATCACTTTTGAACTGGAACCCACTGCTTCTGGTAAACCTGGTCGCTTCTGGTTAGCATTGCATTTTGTCACCTGAAATTGTCCAGATCACTTTTGAGCTATTAGTCATCACTTTTGGCTTTTTCTATGTCACATTTGAGCTATTACTGGTTGCTTTTGGTCAAACACCATCAATCCGCATCAATTGAGCCCAATCTGTTGCATTTTTAGACTTCCTTAGCTCTGCCATCAGCTTCCAAACATTCCTCTGATCATCTACAACATCTGAACATCATCTCCTATTTTGAGCATACAAAATCATTGGACTTTTTGAGCCTTTCATCCTTTTGAGACCCCAAACCAACAATCAACCATCAAAACAACCAACCCAACAACAAAAAACATCATATCTTTGGCTTTACTCAACCCTAGTAACACCAGCAAACAACATCAACAATTAGGTTTTCCCTTGAGTTTGTGAACTATCCTCTAGGGAATTTTTTCCAATCAATCAACCAACAAAGCAATCCCATCAACCAGCAACCAAACAGCAAACCAACAACAACCTATTAGCAAACCAATCAACCAGCAAACTAGCAAAACAAACCATCAACAAGCAATCAGCAAACCATCAACAAGCAATCAACAAACCATCAAATTTTTGGGTCTCAACCTTGACAAAATAGTCCTATCTCCATCATCAACCATCATGCCTCAAACTAGGAGCCAATATAGAGCTGAAATGGAAGCTAAATTTTGTGCTAAAATGGAAGCCAAAATGCAACAATCTCGATCAACTCCCCTCAAAGATGCAACTCAATTCACAACCGGTATGCTTCCTCACATGTTTGTACCCGAAGGATACACCGCGGGACCATCATCTTCACAACAAGTGCAACCTCAACCATCTATAGCGACCTATTATGAGCCATCCCAAGATGATATATCTGAATTTCAAAAGACACACGTATGGGACCAAGTTGATAGGCTCATTTTATCTGATCCCGATCGCTATTTCTTGCAATTAGCTAGTATGGGAGCCAAGTTACCAAGCAACTTTGACATATCCACCATTCGTAAACAAGATCCAAACATTCCTACTGTTGTTGCAAAGGGACCATCCACCATAGCCACACCATCTCATAACATATCCATGCCATCTCATCCCCCTTCCAATCCATCTCCTTCATTGCCTATTGCTACACCATCAAGCCCAACATGTACGGAGTATTCTCTAGAACCTTTGATAACTCCAACCGAGGTACTTCCTTACCTCTCACAAAATTTGAGCTTTCCACCTTTTCATGTCTCACAACATACCCCTACTCCTACCATGACCGTATCCATGCCTCAAGTCTCACAAACTCCTCAAGTATCACAAGCTGTCCATGTTTCACAAGTTCAAACCCCATAAGTTTCACAAGCTATCTCAATATCACAAACCCCACAAGTTTCACAAGCTATCTGAATATCACAAATTCAGCAAGTTTCACAAGCTATCCCAATATCACAATCCACACAAGTCTCATAGCCATTACAAGTTTCTACTCCTATTGCATCACATGTGGAATCCACACCCTAACCTAGTATCCCTACCACTTCTAATATGGACTCCATGATTTCCACGAATACATCCAATACATCATATAATCCTAATGCTAGTCTCATTGACATGAGTGACCAACCTATTGTATTACAAGCCAATCCTAGTACCACTCTCGCTTATGTTGATCAACTTGCATCACTCACTCCACCTCCATATAATCCTTCACAAAATGTCAATCCGTCTTATGCAACCCAAGCATTACCCATTGGCACCCAACATATGACATTAACCAATCCATCTCAAGGTACTTATGTTGCCCAAAATGTAAACCCAAATGTCTATCGTTCTTAATCCACCAATCCTTCCATTGGTTACCATAATGTTGTCACTTCCACTCTTAATACAAATCCAACCATTGATCAACATCAATCCATCCTCTAGTTCCCATGTGATGCAAAATCTTGGAGTCAATCCATCACAATATACCCAACCACCACTTGTGTCTCAAGGACAACAATCATCAAACACATATGTGTCGTATACCAATCCTTCAGAATATAATGTGAGGACTCAACCTCAACATATGATCATACCCTCATACATTCCACTGCAACAACAATATACATCATACTACATTCCACCTCCAGGCCATCAACCCCTTTTTCAACAACATCAACTATCTCAAGCGGATATTGAACAAATGGTTCACAAGGTAGTAGGACATATGCCCTATCCATTTGACAGATCACTTCATATGACACCTTTTCCCCCACATTTTGAAATCCCACAATTTGACAAATACAAAGGGAAAGGTAATCCGGATGACCATCTTAGAGCATTCTATGTTACATGTCTCGATGTTGCATATGATGATACATATCTTTTGAGACTATTCCCTCGAAACTTAGCGGGACAAGCTCTTGAATGGTTCTCTCACCTACCTCTAGGAATCAAGACTTTTGAGGAATTAGCGAACAAATTTCGATCCCATTTCTATTTCAACATTGAACATGAGGTGAATATGAATGATCTTGTCAATAACAAACAAATCAATGGCGAAACTTTCTCATCATTTACCTAATGGTAGCATAACATGGCTAGTAAATTATCATGGCAAATCCCCGAGAAACAACAACTTGACATCTTTGTCCAATATCTTCATCCCAAGCTCTCATTCCAATTGCAATTGCAAAGTGCTAGTACCTTTGATGAACTTATCTCCAAAGGAACCACCATTGAGCGGGCTTTAATTGCTAAGGGCACCATCAAAATTTTCAAAGACAACAAGGACAATCCTCAATCATCAAATGACAAATCCTTCTTTTGGAACAAAAACAAAAATGCTGTTAATGACGGCATTGTAGATGCAAAGAACATAGAAACAGTGAAAGCTCCCGTCAATATTCAAGCCGCATCTAGAACTAATCCACCTTCATAATGAAATTGACAAAGAGCCAATCCAACACCTAGATGACAATTCACTCCTTTGGGAGAACCTATTGAGGTAGTCCTTCCCAAACTTATTCAAGCAGGAGATAATACATTACCTAAGGCTCCATCCAATGCAGAACCTGTCTTCAAAGCTCCTTAGTACAAAGAGAAGTGTGAATACCATTGATTCAAAGGACATAGCACAAATGGTTGTATGTGATTAAAACATGTCATTTAGGATTGTATCGATCAAGGTCTTGCTAAAATCACAACGCCAACATCACAAACTGTCATGCCCATATTTCCCATGTGGTCACGACACGCAACACAAGTGTCATGTCCACATTTGTCATGTGGTCATGACATAAAATATCAAAAACTTTTCCACGTATCCCTAGAAACCCCCTCACACACGTTAGCATGCTCGATGGCAATATGCATAAGGCGAAAACATGTCAATCAAATCTCAGGGAAGTGCAAATGCCTATGCAATCCCCTACGTGATGATAGCCAACTAGGGGATTATGTGGCACGAGAGCATCACCATTAGGGTTAGAATCGACAGATCCAAACCCTAAGTTTTCTGAAGTGAGTGGCGTCTGTTTGACATGTGTTGAAAACAAAACCCTAGCACAAAAATAAAAAATGATTAAATAAAACCTCATCGAAAAATAATTACAATTCGTAACATAACATAATTAACTCAGCGCATAAATTAAAAAAATCAATTACTTAATCATTCCTAAATCCTGGAAAAAATTGGCAGCATAACGCCTCTTGGGCATACATGGGATTAATTTTAAATTAAATTTCCTCCAAGAGTCCTCCAAAATTTAATTAAAGTTAATTAACTTTTATACTACATTGGACTGATTAATTATCACCCCAATAATGTCTTTAATTAACTACCTAGGTTAAAATAAATTTAAATATATTAACTTCGTTGACAAGGCTTAAATTTAAAATAATATGATCCCAAAGTCTAATTAATACAAAAGTCCTTACCAAAGTTCAACTAACGTTCTCTAATAAAATTTAATTACCATCCTATCAAAATCCTCATAAAAAAATATTTCCCCTAGGCAAAATAAATAGCCCTAGTTAAATCTAAATCTATCCCACTTACTAAATTTTGTTTCAGAAATAAATCTAAATCCCACCTAAAACAAATGTCCAACTCAAGGAATTAAAATAATCCCCACTACAATGTATTCCAAAGCTAAAAGATTAATAAAAGTCCATAAAAGGAGGGATGCAAGAAGGGGATAAGATTTCACGTGCATCCTTAAATAACATGGAATTTCAAATTCATTTGTTATTAAAATTTCCCACTCACCAACCCTAAAAGAGAAAATAAAAATAAAATACTCTAAAAATGCCCTAACCCTAACTATGTTTTTTTTTCTTTCCTCTCATTATCCTCATTGTTATTTTGTTTCTTCTTCTCTCCTCTCATTTTCTTCTCATTTTCTTTTGTAGGTTCTTCATTATGGACAGCCATGGCCACCATTAGCATAGAGGTATACTCAATGTGTATATAATAGACTTGTTATAGGATTTTTTTGAGGAATATATATATATATATATATATATATATATATATATATATATATATATATATATATATATATATACTGCAGGTTAAAGAAGAAAATTAGGCACAATGAGCTTAACGACCAAAGGCCGAATGAGGCAAGTGACATCCGACGGTGAAGGGGCAGAGGCAGATAGTGCCCTTGGTGCCCTTTGTTTTGTTTAATAAAAAATAAATTTGAGGGGAGGATGGTGGGTGGGGGGTCCGTTCGTCCCCCCCCCCCGCCCACCTGTGATTAAATGCTTATGGGGGCGGCAGCTTAGCCATCACCCCAAAAATGTTTATTCTCTCTTTTTAAAAAAAAATTAAAACAAAAAAAAATGAACATAGATGTGTTCGCTACCCTTTTTGGGCCTTTCCACGCAGTCACTAAAATATTCACTTTTCTTCTGTATTTTTTTTTTACATTCATTCCAGCGTAAATCAAAGGTGTATATATATATATTATTCTCACAGCTACACAGTATACCTTTTTTTTATATACAGTTAGGTCAAATATATATACACACACACACAAAGTATAGGTATATGTATGTATTTATATATATTTGCATATATATATAAATGTATACATATATATGTTTTTATTATTAAACAATGTAAAAATTGATCTCTAATTCATTAAACTTGTTGTCATAACATAGAAGAGTATAAATACATTTTTTTTAAGGAAAATGACATAAATGGAAACCAAACATTTTTTGAATAAGAGTATATTTAACCACCTTTTTTTTCCCTTAAATAAAAATACAACAGCTACTATTTTTTTTTTTTAAATAACCAGCAACTGTAATGTATATATTTTTTTGTTTTCTAATCTAACCAAATTAAAGTTGCACTTCCACACTTAGTCCAATTCTTTTTTTTGAATAAACATGGTTTCAACACATTCATACATATATCTTTTTTCAAACAATATTCTAAAACCAGCAACATATTCATATTCCATTTGCAAAACTTTCTCACAGCAACATAGTGAAAATAAAACTAGCAATTAGGATGATTTAAATCCATACATAACAAGAAAATTTTATCTCTTTTTTTTTGACAAATACAATTAGGCCACATTTTGGCCATGGCTTCCATAAGCCCAAAAACAATAAATAACTTCAACAAAATAAGACTTCACCCAAGCTCCAAAGGTCTCCAAACAAACCTACAAAAACTAAAACAATGGGGATACTTCCAAGCCACCAAAACTCTCTCCTCCCTACCATAGACCCACAAGTGGGTCACCCCCGATCTTGGAGGTCGATCTTCACACGGGTCTCATACCACAACACCACAAAAAGCAACCACACAACAACAAGAAGAACACTCAAAAGGTTTAAAACACACAAAATCCATAAAAATGGATTTGAGGGGGTAGGAGAGTGGACTCTCTCTACTCAAGAGGTTCACTCCAACCAAATCTCATGAATCCAAAACAAGGCCTCAAGCCTAAAATACCCAATGATAATAATAATACACCAAGGCACTCATGCCAATAATATGATCACCATAAACTCTTCTCAAATGACCTCAAGGCCACAATATACCAATGCAAAGAGGGTGACCTCGAGGAGGTTCACTCCTCTCCCAGCCCTCGCATAATTGGACACACCAAGAATGGTAGTCTCATTTAAACACCCATAAAACCCAACACAACAACAAAAAAGGGTAAACACAACAAAACCATTCACACAAGAAAGTAAAAATGCATGAGGAAGGTTCAATGCCTTGAGGCTTACCTTAAAAAGCCCAATAATGGAAGAGGGTTGTAGAAGAGCTATCCAACCTTCTCCTTCAAGCCACCTTCCAAGATCTCCAACTCTCTCACCAAAAATCCTTTAAAGATAGCCAAAAACAAGAAAATGAAAGAACCCCTTTCCTCTCACAAAGAGGAAATGATATAGGCTTCATTCCAAAGCCTTGAGGAATGAGAAGGTGACACATGTCACCTTCTCCTTCCTCTTCCCAAACCACTTGCAAGGGATATGGAATATGGGGGTGACATGTGGCACTCACCCATCCATTCAAACCTCACCCTCTCCACATGTGCTCTCACACGTGTAAGAATAAGGTGCAGAGGTGACATCTCTCAAAATGGGCTCCAAGAGGATAAGGGATGCCACATGTCATCACCTTATTCTCCAAAGGAAGCCCATTCACTCGAAGATGCTCACACATGTGTGAGAGCATTGGAGGATGGTTCCACACACTTAAGGATCTTGAAGACTCCCCAAGTCTTCAAGGTGATGGGAATCCATGCCTTGAAAAGGGGAATGGGTCATGTTTCAAGGCATGACTCATCCTCCACTCCAAGTCAAATTTGAATTTCATCACTTTACTTCAGGCTGAAGTTAAAGTGACTAGACAGAGGTAACCCTAGGGTTTGGCATGCTCAAATGGGCCCTAGACCCTAGGGATACCACCTAGGATTAATTTTAGCCCATAATAAACACTTTAGGAGATAGAAAATCATATAAAATGGCCACTAAAATAAAAGACACCAAGTGATGTAAATTAAATCACATATTTTTACAACACTTCAATTAAATAATATAAAAGGGTGAAATCTAAGCCAAATAATAAAATGCATACATTAACGAAAGCATCATACAATTTCACACATGATCCTGGTCCCCCTACGACTAGATCGGTCTAACACGGGAAGCACATTAGGTGTGAGATCAATCTTTGATTTTCTATGGCCTGGAAAATCACCTGCGCACTTGAACAAATAGATTAATCCAACACACACACACACACACACACACACATATATATATATCATAGCTGAAGAAAGGAAATGAATGCACTCACGTCATCACACAATCATTTAAAACATTATTAAAATCACATCATAAGTAAGATTTATAACTGCATTTCTATATACTATCTCAAGATCAAAATCGCATAGCAAATCCATTTAATGATCTCACAACTAGTATCTATAATAGCACCAAAATGCATGTCACATGTCTAATCATCATCAGTGAATCAAAATCAAGATATAGTCACATCACAACATACTAAACATAGCTAACCAAAATACGGAAATAGAGTCCGGAGAATCTGCATATCAAGATCAACAGTCCCAAATGTCAAAATGTCATCAACTGTAAATAAGAAATAAGCAAAATAAGGGAGTGAAATAAATAGGCCTCACATCCTCCCCCCTAAGACTAAACTTCCTCCTAGAATTCATCAGAGAGGTAAGGATCTAAAGTGTCCTCAATCTAGCTACATCCTCCCATGTCACCGTGACCTCATCATATCTATCCCACTGAACCCTAACCTGGTCCAACTCTTGACCTCGAAGGCCCAGCATCTGACGAGCCAATATGCGAATTGGCTCCAAAGCCAACTACCTGTCTACCTCTACCTGTAGAGTACTCCAGTCCAATACATGAGATAAATCAGATATATATCATCGCAAAATAGACACATGGAACACATCATGGATGCGTGACAGGCTAGGTGGCAAGACTAGATGGTAGGCTACGGGTCCTATCCACTCCAAAATATCAAAAGGCCCAACAAACCGTGGTGTGAGCTTAGAGCCCTTTCCATAATGGATTGGACTCGTATGCGGTTGCGCTCTCAAGAAAACTCTGTCACCGACCGAGAAGCTTCGATCTAGTCTCTTAGCATCGACATACTTCTTCTGTCGATCTTATGCCTCCTGAAGTCTTTGTCTAATCAAGGTCACCTACTGCTCCATGTCCTACACCAGCTCTGGCCCAATGGCAACCCTATCCTCTATACGGTCCCAACTCAACGGTGTCCTGCAAGGTCTGTCGTACAAAGCCTAATAAGGAGGCATACCCAACAAACTGTGATGCCCATTATTGTAGGCAAACTCAACCAGATATAGATACTCCTCCCATCTAGACTGGTGGTCCATAATGTACATGTAGAGCATATCCTCTAACACCTGATTCACCCTCTCCATCTGACCATCTGTCTCAGGGTGATAAGTGGAACTGAAGTTGAGCTGTGTGTCCAACACCTGCTGCAATGCCCTCCAAAAGGCTAATGTGAAAAAGGAGTCCCTATTAGAAATAATGCAGCAAGGTACCCCATGTAATCTCATAATGTCATCTAAGAATACTCTTGCCACTGCAGGAGCATTGTACGTTGTGCATACAGGTGAGAAATGTGCCACCTTGGTCAACTTGTCAACCATCACCATGATGGCATCATGGCGTCGAGATGACATAGGAAGACCAACTATAAAATCCATGGAAATGGTGTCCCATTTCCACTCTAGTATCTTGTGAGGGTATAAAAGACCTGTTGGATGCTGATGCTTGGCCTTGACCCTTTGGTACTCAAGGCATCGAGCAACGAACTCTGCAATATCCCGTCTCATACCCGCCTAATGGTACAACTGCCGCAAGTTGGCATGCATCTTCTTCACCCTCAAGTGTGCTGCATAAGGTGCTCTATGAGCCTCTAATAGAACTACTGCACATAGGTCACCTGCATGAGGTACATAGATATGTTGTCGATGTCTAAGGAGCCCATCTGCCTCTTGGGAATAACTTGTAAACTTGCCCATAAAGGCCCTTTATGACTGGATCTCTTGCTGCAGCTCAAGAAACCACTCATCCTCAGGCAGATGTTGTATAATGCATCCCCTCAAGTCTACACTCAGCATCAAGGTCAGGATCTCATGATGCCTCCAGCTCAATGCATTAGCAACCATGTTTTCCTTCCCTTTGATGTAGTGAACATCAAAGTCGTACTCACAAAGGAACTCCATCCAATGATGTTGGCAGACGTTTAGATTCAGCTACATGAATATGTACTGGAGATTGTGATGATCTGAATGTAGCTTGAAATGATGACCCAATAAAAAGTGCCTCCAATGAACAAGAGCATGAACCACCACTGTGAGCTCTAAGTCATGTTTGGGGTAGTTCAACTCATGGGTCTTGAGATTTCACAACTCATACGTGATCGTTCAACCCCCCTACATAAGTACAACTCCTAATCCCTCTAATGAAGCATCCGTGCAAACCATGAAATTAGCTACTGGATCAAGAACTGCTAAGATAGGAGTGCTAGTGAGATACTCGTTGAGGACCCCAAAGGCCCTCTTGCACTGCTCAGTCTATGTGAAACTCTTCCCTTTCTGCTGAAGGAAAGTGATGGGGTGTACTATCCTAGAGAAGCCCTCAACGAATTTGTGGTAATACCTAGCTAACCCCATGAAGCTCCTTGCCTCTGTCACACTGATGGGTGCTGGCCAATCCCTGAGAGTCCTAATCTTCAATGGATCTACAGAGATACCATCACCAGATAGGATGTCCCCCAAATACTACACCTCTGATCTGAAAAAGGCACACTTCACCAAGTTTCTATATAGATGCTTCTCTCTCAAGCACTGCAAAACTTGATGTAAGTGCTCCTCATGCTCCTCCTCCATCCTTGAATAGATCAATATATCATCTAAGAATATAATCATGAACCTATCCAAGTAAGTGCAGAACACCCCGTTCATGAGACTCATGAACACTGTAGGGGCGTTCATCAAGCTGAAGGGTACCACAATGAACTCATAATGGCTGTATCAAGTTCGGAAGGCGGTCAAATGGATGTCCACCTCTGTGATGCACAACTAGTGATAACCAAACTTCAGGTCAATCTTAGAGAACACCTTGGCTCCCTACATCTGGTCGAAAAGATCATCAATCCTAGGCAGAGGATAATGGTTCTTCACCGTCACCTTATTAAGCTGCCTATAATCCATACACAGATGAAGAGACCCATCCTTCTTCACAAAGATGACTGGTGCACCCCAAGGTGAAACGCTAGGCCAGATGTGCCCCTTCTCGAGCAACTCCTCTAACTGTAACTTGAGCTCTGTGACCTCATGGGTAGTCACCTTGTAGGGTGTACGAGACACTAGCTCGACACTGGCTCGACACCCGGCACAAGGTCAATGTGAAACTCTACCTCTCTACGAGGTGGCATCCCTGGTAACTCTAGTGGGAAAACATTGGAAAACTCTCTCAAAATGGGATGATCATCTAACGATGCCTCTGGCTCATCCTTTGATCTATCACTAACAGTAATGACAAACATCTGGCATCCCTTCGACATGCAACACTTAAGCTACTAAGCAGATATCATGCAAACTACCATGGGCTTCTGAATGCCCAATATCTCAACTGTTGTTAGTTGTCTAAGCAACTAATTGCCTTTTGACGATAATCTAGCTTGGCTCTATGAGCCGCAAGCCAATCCATGCCTAACACCACACCATAAGATCCCAAGGGCATAACCCTAAGCTCTGCTAATGTAGTGAAGGCTCCCAAAGATATCTCACAATCATGAACCAAAGCATCCACTGCCATCTTGGCCCCTGTGGCCAACTCAACCTCCCACCTATCACCCTTCCTAGAGGCCACCAGCGTGCAATGCTCCACTAACAATGGAGAGATAAAGGAATTAGTAGCTCCAGAGCCAAATACAAAAGCAATAGGGACATCCCCAATCATACCTACGGTCTTGATCACGGAGGCCTAGAAGTGGGCCTGGCAGTTATCAACCACTACAAACATGTGGTGGGACCTACCCACATCCCCAATTGTCTGCTCAGATCCACCTGCATGAGGCTGTCCCCTTACCGTATAGCCTTATGGGCACTCTCTGGCTAAATGACCTACTCTACCACAAACATAACATGGTCCTCGAGCCTACACCTATCCTAACTATGTCCTACTCGACTACTACTTCCCAGGTCAGCTCGTGGAACCCTGTGAACCTCTGAATGACTGTTGTGATCTAGCGGGCCCCGCAGATGGTCCATGTTGTCACTGATCCTTGATCACGTTGGCAAAACTCCTACACACATCTCCATCTTAGAGCTTCTAAAGCTATCCTTGATAAAGCATTACAAGAGTCTTTGGTGCCTAATAATATCAATACCATACAATTTCAATCAATGATAGCTAGCATTGCAGCCCCTTGCCATCTCACTTTCTCTAATAAAGATCTTAGGCCGTCCATTAACCCATCACATAACGAAGCCCTCCACATAGAAGTATTTGTAAACCAACGCTGTATCAAACAAATACTAGTGGATGGTGGAGTTGGTCTCAATATATGCTCTCTAAAACTAATCAAACAATTGGGATATTCTGAGAAGAACATTGATACTTCCAAGGTCATTACCATCAAAGCATATGATGATGCCGAGAGAGATACTGAAGGAGTCATCCATTTACCTATCCAAGTTGGTCCTATTACTACTGACACTCATTGTGAAGTTCTTGATATTGAGCTTCCCTATAACATCATCCTTGGCTGTCCATGGATCCATGCCCTTAAAGCTATTCCTTCCACATAACATCAATGCCTCAAGTTTCCATATAACGGTGTTGAAATTACTATCCATGCCGATCCCAATCCATTTGAGTTTTGTCATGCCTTTCAAGTCAAAAATCAAAGTCCTAACCATATCCCCATCAACACCAAAGCTTATCCATCTTCATCCTATGTTGACCCATCCGCCTTAGTTAAGCCATCATCTAGCAAAGTCACTCCAAATCTCTATATCAAGTACATCGAGCAAGGTCTGGGTGAATACACATTGCACGAATCTTGTTGTGTTGGAAATCTCCCCTTATCTCCCAAATCCCATGGTAAACCTTCCACATCCAAGTCATCTTCATCTGCAGCCATTATAAAAGCTCCACCAATAGTATTCATTAAAGGGGGATTCCTTGATGATGAAGACATAGACAACATTAACTCTTGGATATTCTATGATGAGAACGACCAAGTGCAACTTGAAGTGGAAAGATATAACAATGGGTTCTGCATCATTAAGAACATGGGTTACAAAGCACATAGTGGATTGGGCTCGTAGAACAAGGACCTCTTGAACCCATTGTTGTGTCTAAGAAGTTTAATAAGCAAGGCCTTGGCTATCAACCAGAGGTACCACCTTCTAGATACATTAAGTGTATTTCTGATATGGAAGCTGGACCTTCTTCGGAAGGAGAGACTTCTAATTTGGATACCGTCAATGACTCCTCCCTTCATATCACCAACTTTTTTCAAGAAACCTCCATCTTCATGATTTCTGCTACCTCATCTACCCATAACCCTTCATCCAACACCCTTTCACTCGTATATCCTAACCTCATCAATTGGGACCAACAGGGGGCACCAATATTGGACAAATTTGAAAATGATGAAGCTATTACTAAATTCATGGATTTACGACAAGGCATTCCATTGGGTGATCACAAAGCATGCTTCATGATGGATCTCCCTAAACTAGCATACTTTGGTGGAAGCATCAAATCCTTCAGTCACAAAAGTGAAATAAAAAAAATAAAAAAAAGATAGGTTACTAGGTGAAAACTGAAAGGTGCCTCTTGACTGTGAAAAAGTAAAAATAAAGGACGTATCCGAGGGTGAAAACCTCTCTGAGGCACCCAAGGATGGGGGATTTGATCTTTTTGTGACCATAGGTTATCATGAAAAATCAACAGTGCTAGTTGAGAAATCTCAAGAAATGAATCTAGGCACAGAGCAAAATCTGAAGATTACCTTTTTGGCAGCATCATTATTAGAGAAAGAAAGAAGAGATTTCATAGCATTCTTCATGAAAAGAGCCATCAACTTTGCATGGACATACACTGACATGCCGGGTCTAGATCCATCACTTGTGGTACATCACTTAGAAGTATCTCCTAACACAAAACCAGTTAAACAAAAGTTGCGCAAAATGCACCCACAAATAGCCCTTTTGGTTAAGACAGAGATTCAGAAACTGTTAGATGCAAAATTCATAAAGCTTATTAATTATCCAGAATGGGTTTCAAACTTGGTACCCGTGGAAAAACTTGATGGATGAGTTTGTTGCTATATTGATTTCAAAGATCTCAATAAAGCATGTCCAAAAGATGACTTTCCATTACCAAACATAGACAACATTGTAGATCTTATAGCTAGACATGAAATACTATCCTTGATGTATGGATTTTCAGGATATAATAAAATTAGAATAGTAGAAGAAGACCAAGATAAAACATCATTCATTTGTCCATGGGGTACATACTACTGGGTTGTAATGCCTTTTGGTCTTAAGAACGCTGGAGCCACTTATCAATGCACCATGATAGTTATTTTCCATGAGCTTTTCCACACTATCATGGAAGACTATGTTGATGACATCCTAGGAAAATTCAAAACAATAGGACACCTATAGGTACTAGCACAAATCTTTGATCGATTGGAGAAGTATCAAGTCAGGCTAAATCTAAAGAAATGTGTATTTGGTGTAACATCTAGAAAATTGTTGGGATACATTGTGTCTCGACGAAGAATAGAAGTGGATCCTGACAAAGTAAAAGCCATCATGGAAATGCCTCCACCATCAAATCTAAAGCAGCTTCATAGTTTACAAGGAAGGTTACAATCCATTCATAGGTTTATCTCACAACTAGCAGATAAGTGTAATCCTTTTCAACATCTCCTTCGCAAGGGTGAACCTTTCAAGTGGGATGAAAAATGTCAATAAGCCTTTGCCAAAATAAAGGAATATCTAGCAACACCTCCTGTGTTGGTACCTCCTATACCTGATCAACCACTATTACTCTACATATCTTCAATAGCAACAGCATTAGGTGCCCTTTTAGCTGAGCATGATGATTCAGGAAAGGAACAAGCCATTTACTACATCAGCAGAACTCTTGTTGGCTATGAACTTAACTATTCATCTATGGAAAAAACATGTTTAGCATTAGTGTTTGCTTCCCAAAAGTTACAACATTACATGCTAAACCAAACAACAAAGCTCATATCTAATTTTGATCCACTCAAGTATCTTCTCTCTAAAGCAATCCTTACAGGAAGACTAGAAAAATGGGTTATGATCTTAAGTGAATTCAACATACAATATGTGGACGAAAGGCCATAAAGGGACAGGTCATCGCTGATCAGTTAGCCACAACACCCATCACTAATATTCATCCAATACGTCTAGAGTTCCCTGATGAAGAGTTGTTCAATTTAACTTCTTCAACATTGTGGAAACTATACTTTGATGGATCTTATACACAACATGGATCAGGAGTAGGGATATTGTTTGTCACACCTTAAGGAGATTGTATCCCAAAGTCATATAGGATTGCATTTCCCTATACCAACAACATAATAGAATATGAAGCTTTAATCACATGATTACGCATGATAGTATAATGGGCTATTAAACAACTACAGGTTTTTGGTGATTCCCAACTAGTTATCAAACATGCCTTAGATGAATATCAAACAAAAGATGAGAAGCTCCTTCCATACAAGCTAATGGTCGATGATTTCAAGAAATATTTTGATAGTATCACCTTTGAGCAAATTCCAAGGATTCAAAACAAAGCAATAGATGCTATGGCTATGATCGGTTCACTTTTAGACATGCCATCCAACGCGCATAAGTGTGAATTTCTTGTTGAACAACTTCTGATCCCAGCATTTGAAGTACCATAGTCTGAGCTTATATGTGAGATTGTTGGTCCTAATTTGCCATGGTATGAGGACGTACATGAGTATCTCTGCAATCAAACCTTACCATTCCAACTATCTAATACCCAATGTAAAACCTTTATCCGTCTAGCCTCTCACTACACCATTCTAGGAGACACCCTATATCGCGGGAGTCTTGATGGTATCCTTCTTAGATGTCTTGATTTCAAGGAAGTGAAGGTTGCCTTATGTGAGGTACATGAAGGTGTCTATGGATTGCATTTTGCTAGCCCTGGTCTTGTTAAGAAACTTCTACGAGCTGGATACTATTGGCCAACTATGGAGAAAGATACACAATAGTTTGCAAAGAGATGTCTACAATGTCAGAAACATGGGGATCTGATACATGCACCAACACATGAACTTCAACCTATTACTACCCCTTGGTCCTTCTTGCAGTGGGGACTTGACCTCATAGGTAAAATCCATCCTACCTCGTCAAATGGTCATAAGTTTATCATTACCACTACTGAGTATTTTACAAAGTGGGTGGAAGCAATACTAATGACTACATCACAGGAAAGAAAATATCCAAGTTCATCTTACACTATATCATTTGCCGGTATGGAGTTCCTCAACCCATTATCATTGATAATGGTCATCCTTTCAAGAACCAAGAGGTTAGAGATCTTTGCAACAAGTTCCATATCCAACACAGGTTCTCTACACCTTATTACCCTCAAAGCAATAGCCAAGCTGAGGCTTCCAATAAAACAGTCATCAAAATCCTTAAAAAGATAGTCAATGAAGCTAGTCGTGATTGGAATTTACAAATCAATCCTGCAATATGGGCCTATAGAACAATTGTCAGAAATCCCATTGGTGCTACACCTTATGCCCTTGTATATGGTACTAAAGCTATTTTGCCTATTGAGGTTAAGATTCCCTCACTACGAGTGTCTCTACAACATACTATTTCAGATGAAGAATATAGAGTGTCCAGACTCAATGACCTTGAGCTATTGGATGAACGGCGTCTTACAGCACTCAACCATCTCCAAGTTTATCAAAATCATCTACACCATAACTACAACAAGAAGATTAGACAACAAAGGTTTCAAGTTGGAGATCTTGTCCTTAAAGAAAATCAAAGAAATCAGAAACATCATGAGAAACAGGGCAAGTTTGAACCTAATTGGCTTGGTCGTTTTGTCATCACATCAGTCTACGGATTAGACACATACACTCTCTCAACACCTGAAGGCATTCCCCTATATGAACTTGTCAACAACATTCATCTAAAGAAGTTCTATCCATGAGTCTCAGCATATTCCTAAAAAAAAATCCAATAGTGAAAACCACTTCGTGGCGCTTTAGATGAAAAAAAATAGTAAAGATAAATAATATGTCCTTTGGTGAAAACCTGTTAAATAGGCACCTTGTATAAGTACCATAGTGAAAACCTGGCAAACATGCACTATGTGTAGAGACTAGCCTCCATCATTTACCTAGTTTGTTTGATCACCACTTTTCACAACATCCTCCACTATCTTGTCTTCATAATCCACATCATAATCCACTATCTTTCCTATTTTAACATCGCAATCCATTACCCCTTATCCATCCATAATAAAGCCTTTTCACCCTTACCTTGGCCATGCTAGTTGTTGTAGCTTGGACTCTGTTGGGGTTAAAATATCATTTGGTACCTTAGCATACTATCCGCATAAACACATCCATCGCAGCATCTCCCTAATGAGCTACATCCCACACTGGGGGTACTTCTCAAGCCTTATGTGGAAGTAGATATTTAAAGCTCTAGCTCATATCACTCCATTCATCAAAACATAGAAAAAATCCAAAAAAAAAAAAATCACAAAAATTCAAGCAATAAAGTTGATCCTTTGTCATCAACCACCAACACAATAAACAAGAACTACATCTCATCTCTATCATTCAAAGCCTTGATCCCATGGATAGATGGTATGTAGGCAATCTGAGATGCGAAGGAAGCACTCTGATTTAGGCATAGCTGATAGACTCTTTTTTTATCTTTCTTCTATCATCCGTCAATCTTTCATCTCGTTTTCTTCTATCTTTCATCACTTATATCATCAGTAAGCCTATAACTACATATAATCATGTCTCATCACCATCGTAATGTGCTTTGATCCCATGGATACAGGGTATGTAGGTAGTCTAGAATATGAAGGAACTATCTAGTACACATGAACAGATGATCCACCCCATCTTCATCTTCTCTCATCTTCCATCTTCTTCTCTTTGACCAGTTCAAGCAAGAAGTAAACTATGCATATCAAAGAAAGCTCAAGCACTTTAACAAATCAGGCATAAACTGAAAGCTATTTGTCCACATGCCTTAAGCCAACATTTGCTATAGCATTTTATCAACATCTTTAGCCTTCAACATGATACAACTTTCCTCTCAACAAGGCGCCAACTTAATCCATCCAAGAGCACTTAAATTTGGCAAGAGAACATGATGACATTATCTTTTATTTTATCTTTTGATTTATCTTTTGTCCCTTTCCTATACCTAATCAATACTTCCTTGATTTATCATATCTTGGTATGTTGTGATGAAGTACAGAATGGGACATGGTCATATTGCTTTCGTATGCCGTGTTTGTGGGATGATCTTATTCTCTTCCTATGCGTATTGGTATCTTGTACATGTTGGAATTAGCATCTTGCATATCAATATCTTTTGCATCTGAGAAGCTAAACAGTCTCTTATGCATCAAGACTATTCTATGCAAATACTATTTCCATACATATAACCAACAAGGTGTCATTATGTGTAGTGGAGATAAGCTCAAACCTTTTCTTATAGCATCAAAGTCCATCTTGGAGCACTAGCTGCTATTCATATCTTGTGTATGTTGGTTCAACATCTTGACCTCATACATCTAGGCAAGATTGTAGTATGCTAGTTATGCATTGGATACCTCGACACCTTGGTCTTTTATACCCTAGTGCATAATATCCATATGCTATATCAAACATAAGGATTGTATTTCTCTACTTTTTGAGCAATCATTTAAAAGTTGTCATATCACCTATCCATTCCACCATAATCATATGTAGTCCTCAACCAAGATTGATCATTCTCTCCGTCTTTCTTGTTTTCATCGCCTTCATCTCCCTTATCTTCATCCTGCAAAACAAGTGTGTTAGGCATACATGGGTACATGTCACCATTATGCATCCATTTACATTACATACCATTAATCTTATCTATATTTGCATTATCATAACGTCATCATCATGCATTGCCATTATATACATTATTATCACAATATCATTAGCATAATACATTTACATTATTACTATTTGTATTATCATAAACATCTACTTCCATATAAACGATGAAAATACAAAAAATAGATAACATCATAGCATAAGTGCATCCATCATCATTACAACATCACATAAGTAACCAAAATAATCATCATATATATCATCAAATGAGTCAATATACAAGTGTCTACAAATACAAAGTGGCTATCCACAAGCCATCAAAAAATGTATGTACAATCGGCTCATAGGCCTCATCATGATACATAATATACAACAAAAAGGTAGCCCTAGTGTCTACTGGTATCTCCCTCACTCTAATCTCCACCACTGGGTCCTGCATCTAGTCCCCTATCCCTAGGAGGCCCCATCATTGAAGCTATAGACTGTGACCCTCTTGTCCTCCGTGAAATAGAAGCCCCCGATCTGCTCCTGTAGATAGGCTGCCTTTGCTCTATAGGCATTACCCCATAATACAAGCCCCTATAGTAATTTGCCTCACCCTGAGCTTGCCTCAAATCTACCTGTGCCTGTGTCAGTTGGGTGGCAAGTTACATGGTGGCCCCATCTGTGCCCAAAGAAGCTATTGCCTTAACTCTCTATGATCTCAGAGCCTGTACCTATTGCAATGCTATATCTCTCTCTACTGTAAGAGCTTGAACCTGCTGTAATACAGTGTCCCTCTCGGCCCTCATAGCCTGCTTGCTCTACCTAGCTGCATCTCTCTCCCCTGTCACTCTGGCCAATGTACCATCATCCTGAGCACCCCCTGCTTGATCCCTAGCCTGCATCTGTATGATAAGCCTACGCCTGCACTCTAGCCTGCCGCATCGCTATGACTATTTGATGGAGGTCTATCTCTACCCTGCATAGTCTAAACTGAGCCCTCTGCCTCCATCATCTATCTTCTCTAATCCTCTACCTTAACTGTTAAATCCCTACATCATCACCTGCCTGCATAGGAGCCTATGGCTGTGCCTGCCCCTATCCCTACACCCATGGATCTGTTGGTACCACTGCCTATACTAGTGGGGAACCTTGACATCCTCTTCTCCCAACTGGCCTCTCCATCCTGATCTCCCCTATCTCCCCAGGCCTCGTCAACCGAGTCAACCTGGCAGTCACCCAGTGTGCATCATAATCTGAAAGAGTCCCTGGATCTGCAAGACCCTATTCCCACTGCTACAACTAGTTGTATCCCCTCTCTCTACCAAGGCCACATCCACAAGAATCTCTGGCCCCCATTCAAAAACCTCCTACCGTGTCCTCCTAAAAATGGCATCTCCTACTAGTGCTGCCTATGGGATCCCAAACTGTCTCAACACCCTCTCAGGTAAATAATGCTCTATGATATATATCCTATAACCAAAAATATATCTAGCCTGCCTAGCATAGACAAGCTCTCTCTCCTCCTCCTCCTCCCATCTCTCACAACCCATCCATGGCTTCCACACAAACATATCCAACTCATTCAGCGTCCGCCTCCAGTACACCACACCTCTGCATTGTCGATAAGTCATGCTCCCCTATACATCCTGGCATAAGGCTCTCCTACTACCTGAGCCATCCATCCATCTGGCCTAGTCACTGGAATGTGCTCATAAGCCCACACATGCAAAACTATGACTCCCGTAGACATACTCGCTCCAAATAGATATGCACAATCATGCAAATAATGATACAACTATCCAAGTACACACTCATCCCATGCATATCTAGTCCCATATGATAACATCCCCTCCATAACTATCCCCCATCTAACAGGAAATCCTCTCGCTCATCTGTCTCCCACCAGCCATCTAATAATAGCTGCAACTACCCTTTACAACCTATCACAAATCTCCTCCATCCTTGCAATAGGTATCTTAAAGCCCTCAGACCCAACGTCTGGAGTCCTGAATAAATGTCTGAATGTAGTTGGACCCATGTCAGAATCATAGTCCACCCTCTCTCCATCAATGGGGATGCGCAAAATATAGAACACATCCTCCAAGGTAATCATCACCTCTCCCATCGGCAACAAGAATGAACTATGCTTGCTCCTCATCCATCGCTCTACCATCACTATCATGAGTCCTCGATGTGCCCACACTGGCTCCAAACTAGATACATGCTCAAAGCCAATGATATCCAAGAATAGTTGCTCCTCTACATCTAGCAATCTAACCAATCGTAAATCTGTAGGGTGTGGCTCTCGAGACAATATCGGTGACAGTATATCCTACATCATTCAACTCACTACATTAGTTTCTTGTGCCAAAATTGACTATTGACTGATCACAAAGCCTATTTTACTAAACACGATCCATTTTTCTAAACACGTTGACTTTTTCCTCATAAGTGAGCCATTTTGCTTAAAAGTGACCTCTCCAACCATAAGCGAGCTATTGTCACTTAAAAATGAGCTGAATCACCATATCCGATCACTTTTAGCTCATAAGCGACTTCATTTTACCATATGCGAATTTCGCCTACCTACTTGATCTAGCCGACTAAAAGCAACCTAATTTTACCAAAAGCGGTCGGTTCGAGCCTATAAGCGACTTGAACTACCAAAAGTGACTAGTTTCTATCCATAAGCAACCTAAATCTCCTATCCTAAAACTATTCTCTTTTGGTGACGTGTGTGCATTTATGACCCTTTTAACCAAAATAAACACGCAACTGGGAAAAGTTTTTGAAACATACCGGTAAGCCTACTCCCGCTGGTCGCCCATGTGTCCTCACTCGCTTGACATGATGATCTCTACGTGGAATCACCATCCTGAAAGATCTCTAACACTCTAAGCACTACAACACTCAGGAGATCTAGATTTCTAAAGGCAACAAGCACAAATGAGCCTATTTGCCCTTGAGAAACCTATTTATAGCCCCTTCCCAAACTCTAATTCTTCTATACCGAAGTCTATTTTCTTCTAAAACCATCCCAGTTTCTCCCACCCAACCCTCATTTTCTTCGTGTCAACCTTGTTTTTAGCTTTTCATCTTATCGAGAGCCAACCCAACCCTTCCTGGTTAGCTTGGCTTACCTCTCAAGGGGGCATCATCTGCCAGTTACATTGGGGCGTAACCTTGTTTATCAAGCGAATCATTGTCTCTTCTTTGACACAATGTTCTAACAAACATTATATAAAAGAGGGGCAAAATGTAGACACCCAAAATTGACTCATCTCATGATTTATCAATTTATTGCATTTTCACCATTTGCATCGCCATTTAGGTAACTTTGTCCTAGGACACTTGTTTTGAAAGCGTCTAATCACCCATCTTTCTAATTAATTAAATAAATCATATTTATTTAATTAATTTCCCTAATTTTCATCTAATTTCTTCTATTTCTTATAATTAAATAATTTTTATTATTTAATTATTTCTTATATTCTCTTCCAAACAATTAAATAAATTTCTTAATTTATTTAATTGGCTTTCGTCTATCATAAATAAATAAAATCAATATTTTATTTATTTATCTTATTATCATCTCTATAAATTAAACAAATCTTTAATTTATTTGATTTATTTCCTCTCTCATTTAAAATTATTTTTTTATCTTATCACTTTCTTCTATGTGTACAAGTTGGCCTTGTTCATTGGAATGATCTAGATTAAATTCTAATTGGTTCTAAAATCAGCTATCTTCATCATCAAGCTCTTAAAATGGAACATCTCTCTATTTTAAGTAAACTTATCTTATCATCAATAACAACCCAACTACAAACATTTAAAATAGGTCTTACCTATGGACACATGGCTTATACACATTCATCTATGTCATCTTTTAATCTTAACCATTCACATAGCCACCTAATCTCCACTGTTGATTGATTTTGGTTGAGTTCTATATAAACACCCTCTCATTCCATACTACAACAATCACATCCATCATCATAGCGTCTATATTATCATCCTGAGTATATTGAGAATTTGAGCATCCATTGAGGATATTATCATTATCATCCATCCACCATGGCAGCTTTGATCTTCATGATTGTTCATTGTTGAGAAGCAATCCACATCCCTAAACAAGGAATCATACAATCTAGGTGATCTTGTTCTTGAATTGCATGCTTTTTGGTTTCACTTAGATTAGATTCTTTGATGGTGGTAGGATTAGGTTTTGATTTACATCCTTGATCTTATTAACCTGATTTTTACCTATCCACAATAAGGTCATGGTCAATTAGCAATATTGGGTAAGATTCAAGATAGATAGTTTGTGTGATATAATGCTAATGGATGTATGTCACCTACTATTGGGGAGACCATGGTAGTTTGATTGGCATGCTATACATGATGGTAGGGTAAATACATATATTGTAACCAGGGATGACTGAAGACATAGGTTGATGCCACTAAAGGATAGGGAAGATCATTTTTTAGCAATGTTAGGAAGTTCTTGGATGGACTAAGGCATGAGAATGTTTTATTTTCATTTAGTCCCAAGGAATGCAACATTGCGAAGGTAGGAAACACCATCACAAGAGATTTTAGATTTACTAAAAAAATACAAAGACAACATATCAAACATGTCAAAAGGGTCATTGCTAGAAAGGAGTATTGGTCATCACATGGACCTAATTTAGGAAGCTAATTTTATAGATAAAGCATTGTATAGGATGATGCCAATAGAAAATGAGGAACTAAATAGGTAGGTACATGAATTATTGAGGAAGGGATTGATCTAGGAGAGTTTGAGCCCATGTGTGGTACCAACAGTATTAGTACCCAAGAAGGATAGTGAGTGAAGAATGTGTATTGATTCTAGAGATATCAATAAGATCACTATAAGATATAGATTCCCATTGCTTAGGATGGATGATATAATGGATTGGCTAAGCATAGCAAAGTATTTTACCAAGATCAACTTGAAGAGAAACTATCATTAGATCAAAACAAGGGAGGAAGATGAATGGAAGAAAATATTCAAGACGAATGAAGGATTGTGTGAGTGGTTGATTATGCCTTTTGTATTGAGCAATGCACCAAGTATATTTATGTAGTTGATGAATGAGGTATTGAGGAAATTTTTGGGAAGTTTGTAACAATTTACTTAGATGATATTTTAAGTTTTAGTAAGACTATAGAGGAACACATAGAGCATATCAAGTTAGTAATACAAAGGTTGAGAGAAGAAAAGTTTCTAATTAATTTGAAAAAGTGTAGCTTCATGAAGGAAGAATTGTAATATTTGGGATTTGTGATCTCAACTGAAGGTTTAAAGATGGATCTAGAGAAGGTCAAAGGCATTGTGGAATGGCCTACATGAACAAATGTTGGAGAAGTAATATTTTTTCATGGATTGACTAGTTTCTATAGAAAGTACAATCATGAATTTTAGTAGAATTTGTACACTACTAACTGAGATAATGAGGGGGGACAAGAGGGAATTCAAGTGGATTATGGTAGTTGATAGGAGCTTTGAGTTGCTAAAGAAGAAAGTAATAGAATAGCTAGTGTTGGCCTTGGAAAATTTCAATAGTATATTCCAAGTGGATTGTGATGCAAGTGGAAATGCAATTGGCATAGTAATAAGCTAAGAAAGAAGACTTGTATCCTATTTTAGTGAAAATTTGAAATGCTAGAAGGAGGTATCTAGTCTATGACCAATAGTTTTATTTCATAGTGCAAGTATTGAAGTGGATGCATTACTTACTACCGAAGGAGTTTTTCTGTACATTGACCATCAAGCACTACAGTACTTGAATAACCAAAGTAAATTGAACTAGATACATATGTGGTGCATAGAATTCATGTAGAGTTAAACTTTTGTGCTAAAACACAGGAGTGAGAAATTAAACAAGGTTGTTGATGCATTGAGTAGAATACACAATTTGATAGTCGAGATGAGGGTATAAGTAATTAGTTTTGAGGAGATAAAACATTTGTATGAAGTTGATCCTAATTTTGTAGAAGTGTGGAAGGCATGCAAGGAGCTGGTAAGGATGGACTATTAGGAATTTGTAGGTCCAATTAAACCAATTCTGCATAACCCAATAGGAGAATAGGATGCAGAAATAAGTCATAATGCAAAGATAAATGAACAAACACAAGATAACACAAGATATACCCTAGAAAAACCCTTAAGAGAGAAAAACCCATCCTCCAAAAGCATCCACACTCATATGTATTATTTAGCAATAAGATATTACAATACATGCCATGAGTCTCCATGAATACCTATGAAACATCAAGAACCTCCAATGCATCCTCCATGTGTCCAAGCATGAATCCACACATCACCTACCATGCTTCACAATATGAACTCACATGAGAGAGCTCAATACAATGACAAACTCTCACAAACCTCCAATCCACCTACAATGAAATAGCCAACCCACTCACAACTAATGACCATGTGTTTTCTTTTATAGACCAAGATCACACAAATACAACTTGTGGTATTGGACAAAACCATGGATACACAAAACCATTGACCCCCTTATTTGATATTGGTACTACATTTTCCAAACAATTAAATAATACAAATAATAACTCAATGTTACATACAACATTTACAAGTGGCCTCCAAATAAATATCTAATGTAGTTAAACACATCAATTAAGATGCACCACAAATAAATATTTATTTTACTTGAATAAAATAATCCAATGTTATACAAGGTGTACAATACCTATTTCTCAACATTCTCCCACTTGTTGTATACATTGCATAAGGGTCAATCACTGAAATACATCATTATAGGCAAACATGAAATCACATGAATCTCCAACATGCTCTCGTGCTCCATCAAGATACCTACAATAAAATCAAAATGACCACCATCTCAAGCAAGAACTCCTCTCATCCTCCAACGTACCACCTATGGAAGGAAAGGAACATGCCAAGGTGAAGATACACCAATCCAAAGAACACAAGCATCAAATCCAAGTGATAACAAAAGGCTCCAAGCTACTGTCAAAGGTTAAAACTCACATGACTGGAAATAGCACCCACAACATAATACATCCAACCATCCATACCTTGTAGGTATTAACAACATCAATAAACTCATGCCAACAACATATCCATCCCATCTACTGTAATCACAAGCTCTATGTATAAAACTTGTCAATGAAGAACACACACATCCAAGAACTCCCACTGCATGGGTAATGTCAAATCTAAAAATAGATCCAAGGCATATCAAGTCTATCAATTAACACTCAAACTAAGGTGTGGATAATCAACAAGCCAATGTAGTATCAAGAACAATCATAATGATCCACACATGAATGATAAATCATTGCATACTCTCTTACATGTCACTATAACTCTCCCAAGTCCAACCATATCAACATGATTCTCCAGGAAGTAGCCATAAGACAAAGAGAGAAAACCTATAAATCATAATGTCCTTCTACAAACACCTTAAAGTGCTAAGCTATGTCAAGTATGATCTCCTCTACAACCCCAAATGAAAAGCCTCAATAACCCCCAACCATTCAATCTCATAGATCAAATGAACATATGTATCATGTAACCAACATGGATGTAATCCTCTCTAACCAAGGTAGATCAAATTCATAACCATTCCATAACCAAGAATAAGTTGAATCACATCTCCTAATCTCCTCATAATGAACATCATAAACCAAACCATACGAACAAGGAGATAACCATGCTAACATCCCTCAAATGAACCCTCTAGAACCAATAATCATAGCTCAAGATTAATATCTATGATCTAAGATAAAGCATAAAGAAAAATGCATCTAAAAGGATGGGCAATACCTCATAGATGATAAATCGTTGAGTAGACCAAGAGTGGGGAATGAGAATTCTCCTCCAGGATACACCAAGCCACAATGACTCTCTCCAAGAACAATCTCCTCTAAGTCCATAATGAACTCACGTCCATATCTAGGTGTAGGCTCCTTGGTCTATCTACAGAAACCTCCAATGAGTAACCATCTCAACAAGTGTCTCTAATCCCAAGAGAACTCTAGCCTCACCTAAGTGTCCAAGTATCCATGAGCACCTCCATGATCAATCCATGCCCAACTCCAAATGCAACATCACACTATCATGAAGCTCCTAAGAAAATGACCAAAGTACTCAATACCAAGAGAAACAACAAGATCATTGTCAATGCTCCTACTGCACATCTGCATAATGAAGAAGCCCATCATGACATCATGATCTAACCATCTCTTCCAAGGAGATCACATGCACTAATGCACACATCCTGTCTCAAGAGAACCTATATCATGTCAAAACTCTAAACCGGTATCAAGATTACATCAAGACACAATATCAACATCTCCAAACAAAGGATCAACATCTCCAATCACATGAAGATAACCATCTCCTGTCATCAAAACTCAAAATTTTAAATAACTCTCACTGCCAAGAGCTCCTCCATGACACCAACATCCACTGCAGAAGATCATCCATCACAAATGATGAATCCACATCACTGCCAAAGCTCCGACTGAATCATGATACCAAGCTATCCATGGAAACAAAGTAACCATCTCCTAAATGAATATTATCCATGTGCCCAAACCGATAAAGGAATCCTACTATAACATCAATAGCTCCTAAAAGGTAGAGTAAACCATGATCTCCAAACCAAGAATATAAAACCATCACTGTCAAAGGCTCACATAAAAACATGTATCCAAGCTCTCCATGACATCATGATAAACATGCTATAAGTCCCAAAAACTGACTATCTAGGCACTCTAATCATCCATCCTCTCATCCCAATGCAACATACTAATGTACAAATTACCACAAACAAGGCCAACTAACAAAGTCTGTATAAACACTGAATCAATCTCATGGATATAGACAGTCCAGATCTGAGTCATCCCATTGTAGAAAAGGGGTAGCTAATCCACAAAACTAAATAACTCGTAGATCTAAAACAAATGTAACATGCAAACTGTGATATCAAAGAAGATAACCTATAGACTCCAAGACTCAAACACCAAATGAACACTAGATTTTATTTTCCAAACAAGTCCACAACAAGTAGCCATAGTCAAGGAACTAATCAAGCATCTAGGAAATAAGAATAATCTCCTAAAACAACACCACAACACCACCTATAATCATGAAACGAACATCACAGCCCATACCTATCAATCACATACATGATTATGTTATGCCAATTCAAAAGTGTACTTGCATATCCATGACACCATAATCATCGTCATTGTTGTACCTGTACTCAACTCCCAGTGAAACAAGACTCCTAGTCTCACATGCGTATCAACCATGTCCGCAAACTAGAAGACAACCTATGTATCTATCTCCATCAAAGTCTTAACTCAAAAAAACTTGTAAAACTATATCTAGAAGCACCAAATCTGAAAACCTACTTTACCATATTGATGATCTCATAGAAACATGCAATCCCACAAGTTTGTGCCCAAAAAATCTATCTAAATGCTCTCATAATCACACTATGAATCTCTGGCTCCTACAAGTGATCAAACAAGTAACAATCTCTCTCTGCACACCAAACTAAAAAAATACATGATCCAAACTATAGTACACTACAGTATCTCTCCAATTCCTGTCCGAAATCAAAAATCTGATTCTGTATGCAAAAGTTATGAGCATAAAACTGTCCCAAAGCAATGCCTAGATTCAGGCACCAAATTCTAACACAAAAAGGAAAATTTGACGCCCAAACCTATACCATTGTGTAGTGCTTGAAGAGACCATTCCAATGCCTATAAGAAGTCAAAAAACTTATATCGTTGGTGAAGTTATGCCTCCTGGAAGAAAATATCCTTCGGGGGCTAAAAGTGGACCCTTGGTGGGACCCTCTGTACCTATTCTACCATCACTGACATCATCACTGCATTAGTAGATGACATGGCACTGACTGGGTAAGGTGATGTGGCAGAATCCAAAAAAAAATTCAATTTGTTTTAAAATCATCGAACCCCAAAGGGGATTAAAGGAGGTTTAATATATTTAAAGGTCCGAATAAAGTTTTTTTGTTGCTGTCATTTAAAAACCCACCAACTATTTTAAATTTTTTGTCACTGTCATTTAATGTTTTTTTCCAACTAAGGGGCTATCGGTAGTACCCCTATCGGACTAGTGGCCAAGGGCTCACCAATCTGCCAAGGGGGCCCGACCATGCCGACTCGACCGTGCTGCCGAGACTAGAGGCCTTAGGGCCTTTTGGTCCAGCTAGCATCAGCTGGAGGCCAATAGGGGGGCAATGGGGCTAACCAGATTTGAGCCGGTGGTACCCTTGGTACCACCCTTTTCCATGCGCAGGTATGGGGGTCTACGGACTCTCGCCTACAACACAATATATATTTTTTTAAAATTTCAATCTTGATTTTTTCATTTTGTATTTTTATAGATTTTTTTAAAATCAACTATAGAAAGCATACTAGTGTAGGAATTAATTTTTTTTCTTTTTTTTGCAGAGCGTACCTGGTCATGCAGTCATACCACTGAACCAAGGCATTTTTTCTCCTTCCAGGCCCTGTGGCCAAAAGAGGGCAAATTGTATATCAATCTTCACCTCTCGGGCCTCCTAGACTCAATGGCAAGATTCATTTTGTTCCAGGAGGTCATCTACAAAAAATCCCTCCACAAAAGCCTCATGAAGTTGATCTAAGAAACCCTCTTTAGCCTTGATTTTTCAATCACTAGATCCATAATATACACAACAAATCTCTAATACCTAGAACCCCAAATCTACAATACAAGCTACACAAAACCTTGTAATGTCCTTAATCCTTCCATGTATTGCGATGGATTCGATTTTACATATGATCTACACACACCAAGGGTTATACAAATCTAGGGAGCTCACACCTCCCTTAACCATAAACATGGCTCTGATACCACATGTTAGGAATTTGCAAGTCCAATTAAACCAATTCCACATAACCCAATAGGAGAACAAGATGTAGAAATAAACCATAATACAAAGATCAATGAACAAACACAATAAAACATAAGATATACCTTGGGAAAACACTCAAGAGGGAAAAACCTAGCCTCCAAAAGCATCCACACTCATATGTATTATTCAACAATAAGATATTACAATACATGCTATGAGTCTCCATGAATACCTCTAAAACATCAAGCACCTCTAATGCATCCTCCATGTGTCCAAGCATGAATCCACACATCACCTGCCATTCTTCACAATATGCACTCATAGGAGAGAGCTCAAACAATGACAACCTCTCACAAACCTCCAATCCACCTACAATGAAATAGCCAACCCACTCACAACTAATGACCATGTGCTTGCTTTTATAGACCAAGCTCACACAAATACAACTTGTGCTATTAGACAAAACCATGTGTTCCAAAAACATGGATACACAAAACCATTGACCCCCTTATTTAATATTGGTACTACATTTTCCCAACAATTAAATAATACAAATAATAACCCAATGTTACATACAAAATTTACAAGTGGCCTCCAAATAAATATCTAATGTAGTTAAATACATCAATTAAGATGCACCACAATACATATTTATTTTACATGAATAAAATAATACAATGTTATGCAAGGTGAACAACACCTATTTCCCAACATGGATAGGAGCAAGTGGTTAGACTGAATGATTCAAAATGAGATGCTATTTAAGTGAAACCAATTATGTATACCAAGAAGCTCCATGAGAGAGAACTTGATGAAAGAAAAACATTGTGGAGGTTTGGATGGACATTTAGGGATAGATAATATAGTAACCTTTGTTAGTGAGAACTATTTTTGACCAAAATATATAAGGATGTGAGGAATTTTTTTCAAGGTTGTAGAACTTTCCAAGTTGCCAAAGGAAGTTGTCAGAATGTGGGACTATACCAACCATTACCAATACTAGAGAAACATTGGGAGGAGATAAGTATGGATTTTGTACAAGGACTATCAAGGACACAAAGGGGGAATGATTCAATATTCTAGTAGTGGTTTATATTCTAAGATGACAAATTTTATTCATTACAAGAAGAACAATGATGTGGTACACATAGTAGAAATATTTTCAAGGAGTTCGTGAAGTTACATGATTTACTGAGGAGCATAGTTTTAGACAGAGATACCAAGTTTATGGGATAATTTGGGAAAACATTATGGAAAAAAGATGAAGATAGATTTGAAGTTTAGTTCACCATACCACCTCCAAACTGGTGGAAAAATAGAAGTTGTGAGTAAGAGCTAGGGAACTTACCAAGATTCTTGGATGGAGAGAAGGAAATAAATATGTACATGGTCCTATCACAAGTAGAATGTGCATATGATAACTCAATAAATAGGAGTATTGGAAAGAATCCATTCCAAAATTTGAATGACATCAGACCAAGGAATGTATTATAACTAAAGGACATCACTAAGGAGGACAAGAGGAGTGTGGAGGCAAAGGAGTTTATAAAAGACATGAAGAATGTGCATGTGAGGGTAAGGAGCCACTTGCAAAAGATGAATGATAACTACATGCAAGAAGTTGACAAAGAAAGAAGACACCAATATTTTATGGTGGGAGATGAAGAATATAGAATAAGTCAAAGATGAAGAAGCTTGGTCCTCGTAGAATTGTAAGAATATTTGATTCAAGAAAAGCATATGAGGTAGAGTTACTAGAAGAATTAAGTATATCTATAGTGTTCAACATTGCATACCTATAGTAGTATCATGAGGGGGACTTAGAAGAGAGCATAAAAAAGGATCAAGGACAAAATCCCATACCACCATAACTAAAAGAAGATATAGAGGAGATATTGGATAGTAGGATTGGAAATAGAACTAGGAATAGACAATATGAGGAATATTTGGTGAATTGGAGAGGAAGGCTAAAAGAATACTCAAGTTGGATTTCTAAGGCTAAGGTAGACAATCTTGATTTCCCTTTAGGTGCTGAAAAGTGGGGGAATCACTTTTCAATTAACCCTAGGTGTCTCTAATGCAAGATCATCATTGGGTGAAAAGAGTAATCTTGCATTGCCCAAAATTCTTTCTTTCACCTTGTTTGTTTGTTTGCAAGTTTTCATTTACCAATCAGTTGTATACAAATTCGCCACACTTTGTTGTAATTTTCATTTTGGTCTTATAGTTTTGAGATAATATTTTCTAAAGATATTTAGATGCCATATCCACATTTAGGGATAACTAGATGCATAGAGTGACATAATTTGGTTTGAATACTTACACTAGATTGACAGACTGTCACTGTTATAAATTTACCATTGGTGTTAGAGAATTTAAAGTTTACAACAATCAAGGAACACATGCAAAGATTCATTGGACCCAAGGGAGTGAACAATGATAGTCACACTAATTTATTTTTCATTACCATTGTTTTGTTTAAGGAATTAGCTTTCACCAATTGACTACACATTTCATGGAGTATAGAACTTTGCTCCATCTTGTGGCTGAAATAGATCATTTTAGAGGTTTTATATTGATATATATTTGACACTCACAATCATTTGAGATCACCAAGAAGTTTTAGGTAAAATTCAGTGAGGACTAGAGACCAAGTTTGAACATAAGGATGAAAGTTTAAGATAAAATTGATGATGAGGATGTAGATGTGATAAAATGTATTGAATTTCATTTGTTTGTAGTAATTTCCATATTATTAAGAAAATAGTTGCATCCGAGCATGTAAGAAGCCCAATTGCAGTAAACTAGAATAATTCTAATATACATTAAAAATCAATAAGAGTCATGTTGTTTGTGTTAGTTGTTTTATTTAGCTACATGGTTGGATTGACCTTCATTTAACCCTTTATCCATGACTACATCAATAAGACATTAGAGATTCCAAACTATTTGTTCCTTAGAAGTTTTTCCACATCAGTATCCATTGCATATATGAAAAGTTGATGCAGACAAGACAAGAGAATCCAATGAAGGATTGTCCCATCATGCAGCCCAATTAACTTCTCTTATGTGCATTGTGATAACAACAATATTCATGCCTTCAAATTAACATAATCATGTTCTTAAAACTTCAAAGATTGAAACAAATTGTATGTACCAACATATCCTTGTTAAATTTCAGCCTTAAGATTGTTGTTTGCCAAGATTACTCCTCTTTTCTTAGATGAAAATTAACTTTGATATTTTCCATCCATTAAGGATTTTTGTTTGTCCCTTTTATTCCTTTAGTTGCAGAAAAATAAAAATATATTACTCTCTTAAACATGCAGCACTTAAGTTCAAACAAATTGTGAATGTTGTAGCAACAATTTCAGCTATGAAGTAATACCATATCTTGAGAATTTCATAAAACATGAACAAAAGCAAATACTTACAACCCAAATGTTTCTATGCATCCAATCAAGATGGTAACACACATACATAACCTCCACAAATCCAACTATAAAATATCTCCAACAAACTTTCCAACTATCCACCTCCACAAGCTTACGAATTTAGAAATTTTTCATCTAACAAGTCACCATGGACATTCACCTTCTTTGCCTCATCAAAATGGATGTATTTCCCTTAGAGAATTATCTTCAACATCACCCATGGACATCCTCTTAATCAGAAATAAACTTGGGCTCCTCTCTTATTTTTCAATGCCTCTTTGGAGCCAAACTTCAATCTATTTATAAGATCTCCTTTGCATAGTTTCATCTTCCTCATTTTGGGCTCCAATGAATCTTGGTATTCCTCTTCTTTCTTGGTGGCGTACTCTTTGGATTCCTTTGTTTCTTTACTTGGGTTCTTGAAAACTCTTCATTGTCCAACTTTTGTCTTCTAACATTTAGGTGACTAGGATTTTGACCATATGCAACTTGCCTTGTCTTTTCCTTGGAGAGTTGGAGAATTAAAATATTTATTTTATTTTCCCCAATGTTGGTGTATGTTGTTGATTAGAAACCTACAAGACAAACAAAAGGGTAAAATAAATAAAATATTTTTTTGGTTGATGCAAGATTGCTTATGAGCCCGGATGCTCCTACATCAAAATTGTAAGACATTCTTGGGTAACCTTAAACCCTACTATACAAGTTGATAACAATTGTTTACATGTTCAGGAACAACCCTAACAGATCTTGTTTGGTAAAGATTTAAGCCAACAATAAACTTCACCCAATGGGCTCCACTGGGTCATCCTTAGACCGCTACATTTTAACTATAAGGTCCTATAGATAATCCTCTACTATATACTAGCCAAACCCAAATTGCTTTTCAAGATACTTCTTTACTTTTTTATTTGAAAGAAAAGAATATCATAATGCAAGCGTATCGCCTTTCTAATTAATGGTTACAATAGTAATTATCAATTTGGTGGAGAACAAAAAGACAACCAAAATAGGCAATCAATCAACTAAGTGCACAAAAGCATCTTCAAAACATTTACAAAGTTGGTACTATTTATTGGAAATGCCATGAGAATTATACAAATGCCAAAAATTCAATCAAAACTAAGCATGAATTCAAGATATAAATACATTATCATTTGAATACATTTATGCCATTGTTACGCAGATGATACAAGCCTTAAAAAACCTATAGAAGCTAAGAGTTCCTCACGAAGTTGGTCATACAAGAATGTATACTTCACCACTAATACAGAGGACTATTGTAAGCCCTTGTAGAGCCATAGTAATTACGAGGAAATTGCAACACAAACATAAATTTATCTCAAGAGCTCAAAACACTTTTTGTATGTTAAACACCAATTACTTGGTATTTCAAACACAAATTTATCAGACAAGCAAAGATATAGACCCAAAGAGAATTCCAAGAAATATATTTGTCCTTCCACTACTAGGTATCTACCACATTGGATGAATTTTTTGAGAGGTAAGGGTACAAATTAAACATTACCTTAGACCTCCACCCAGCCCCTCCTGGGTTATTGTAAAACACATCACATGAAGAGTTTGGAAAACATCCTACAAATGTGAAAGACCATGACAAGTCACTATCCAAACGATTAGCATATCATCATAAAGGAAAATACTTGCAAACTAATCATTTAAATTAAAAGAATCATGGGCTTCCAATTATTTGTTCCTTGATGAAAGTACCCAATCTACCCACAATGAAATGGGTATAAAACCTTACCCATAATAGTTAATAGTTAGCAATGACAACACATAAAGAAGGCAAAAACAAAATTATGGAAAAAACCATAAACCAAATATGCTACAAATAACACAAAAATGCATCAAATACACAACAAAGTGGGTTCTCCCCAAACAATTAATGTTAATAAAAAAAGATAGATAGATAGATAGATAGATTTGAAGTTCAATTTAGCATACCACCCCCAGACTAATAGGAAAATGGAAGTTGTGAATAGGATATAGGGAACAAACTAAGATGCTTGGTTGGAGAGAAGGTATGAAATTGGGACATTGTCCTATCACAAGAAAAATTTGTATATAATAAATCCGTAAATAGGATAATTACAGAAAAGACTCCATTCCAAATTGTGAATGATAGTAACCTAAGGAATGTATCAAAACTAAGGGACATCAATAAGGAGGGCAAGAGGAGTGAAAAGGTAGAGGAATTCATAGAACACATGAAGAAGGTGCATGTAGAGGTAAGGAGCGACTTGGATAAGATGAATTATAAGGACAAGAAAGATGTTAACAAAATAAGAAGACACCAATTTTTTTTTGTGTGAGATGAAGTGATGGTGTACCTTAGAAAGGAAAGATTTCCAATTGGAACATACAATAAGTTGAAGATGAAGAAGTTTGGTCCTTGCAAAATTCTAAGAAGATTTGATTTAGAAAATGCATATGAAGTCTACTAGAAGAATAAGGTGTATCTCTAGTGTTCAATATTGTAGACCTATACTAGTATCATGATGGGGACTTGGAAGGGAGAAGCATAGAAGATCAAGGAAAAAATGCCATACCACCACAACCAAAAGAAGAGATTGAGGAGATATTGGATAGTGGGATTAAAAATAGAACTAGGAATATATAATATGAGAAATATTTTGTGAAATGGAGAGGAAGGCCAAAAGAAGACTCAAGTTAGGTTTCCAAGGTTGAGGTAGATCATCTCAATTTCCCTCTAGTTGCTGGAAAGTGAAGGAGTCACTTTTCAGTTAACCTCGAGTGTCTCTAATGTAGGAGGATCCTTGGGTGAGAAGAGAAATTTTGAATGGACCAAAATATTTTATTTCACTTTGTTTGTCTATTTGTAGTTTTTCATTCACTAGTCAGTTGTAGAAGAAGTCACCACACTTTATCATAGTTTTCATTTTGGTCTTGCAATTTTGAGATAATGTTTTACAAGGGTATTTGGATATCATATCCATGTGTGGGGATAATTAGGTTTGGTTTGAATACTTACACCAGATTGGAAGACTATCAAAATTATAAATTTAATGTTGGCGCCAGAGCATTAAGAGTTTGTGAAAATCAAGGAACACATGTGAAGATTTATTGGAGCCAGGGGAGTGAACAATGAGCACTACATAGATTAAGTTTTTATTACCATTATTTTGTTTGAGGAGTTAGCTTTCACCAGTAAAATACACATTTCATGGAGTATTGAACTTTGTGTCACCTTGTGGTAGTCACAGATCATTTTAGAGGTTTGAGATTGATATATATTTGTCACTCACAATAATTTGAGATCATCAAGATGGGTTAGGGAAAATTTAGCAAGGAGGGAGGACTGAGTGTGAACATAATGATGAAGGTTCAAGATGGAATTTGATGGTGAGGATGCAGATACCATAGAATGTATTAAATTTTATTTGTATGTAGTAAATTCTATATTGATAAGAAAATAGTTGTGGCCTAGTATGTAAGAAGCCCCATCAGAACAAATTGTAATCATTATAATGTTAGTGTGAAAAAGGTTCTTTAGAAAACTAGTTAAATTTTACCTAGTTGACCTATTAATACTACACTTAAGATCAATTCGAGATAATGTTCTACATTTGTGTCACCTCGTATGCACACAACATGAGTCCTCACACTTGTCTCATGTGAGTCCACACCTGTTACATCTTTGGAGGGGTGGTCAGATTTTCAATCCTACCATCTCACCTCCTCATCTTGGCCTTTATATGCAAGGTCTCTATTGTACTTTTATAGTCTCTACATTTTTATTATTGTATGATAGTTATTTTTCTTGTTATTTGTGCAATCAGCTATGTGGAAGTTATTGACTGCTCCACCATGGTATTAGAGCAAGCTTGCAAGTCCATTCCCATTTTTTATTGAATTTGGCACATATCCCTATCAACAATGCATTGTGGAGCCAAATGGGCCTCATATGGATGTACGATCATACATTTGTACATGTATGAATTTTTTTGGTAAAAAAAAGAAATTTTCTTTTGTAGAGGGTCAAACAACCCCTTGTAAATTTTTGGTCAAATTGATCGACATTGGTTTTTACAAGATTTTATGGTTTTTGAGGCCTATACGACCTATTTTATAGCCTCATTGGCCTAGTTTTGGGTCCCTAGTTCAATGACCCATTTTGGGCCTTATTTGGTTTCTCTTGGCCTCACTGCCCCTACAAACCTATCTAACACACCCTTAGAACCAAACCACTCCGTGGATTGCTTCATTCATCTCCCAGTATCAACCTCTTTGCGTAGTGTTTAGGCCATCTCAACCTATTTTTTGGTTGTTTGGCCCTTTAGAACCCTATTCTAGACTTGGCCTCATTCACATGCTCTCGACCTCTATTTGGATTCTTCGGTCTTGTTGGTCCTTTGGAATCCTCTTCTAGTCTCAACTCATCCATGTTTCTCTTGCCCTCGACCACCTCAATCTGGATTCAAGTCGTCCTTTGCAACCATGTACTAAACCAACATTAGCCTACCCTCTTCAACCCCAACGAGCTCTCTTTGTATGTGTTTGGCCTTTTTTCTAGGTCATATGCTCACTCTATTCCTTGGCCTCCACTCTAAACTATCCAACATTCTCAACACTTGAATCTAGCTGACCACTCTTCTTTGGCCTTTGGATTTAACCTTAAGCAAGCCCCTGCATCTCTTTTTGGACTCCTCTAGCCCACTTGTTTGCAAGCCCAAATACCTAGTCTACCAAGGTTACCCCACATAGCCACCTAGTATGTCCAAGTCGCTCTACATGCAACTGCTTAGTCTTGATTAGTCCAAATCAGGCTCGATCGAGCTACCATTAGGCTACCACTAAGGCACCACCAAGCCTACCTTTAATGCTTATAAGGGGGCTATGTTTTTCTTTTCACCATAACTTACACTCGAGGAGTAAAATTTTTGACTTCTTATAGTCAATGAAAAGTTGGTTTCATCTAGTTTCTCATGGTGTAATTTATTTTTTCCCAACCTATTGTATTTTTAGAATTTAACTCTGAATGTCTGTTTTTCTCTATTTTTATCACAAGGCATAACTTTCACCCATACTGTCAAAATTAAGCAAACCTTTTTTAAAACTTATTAGAAAAATAAAATGAATCTATAAGTACATGTAGTTTTTTTCTTTGCAATACCTATTTTCTCAAAAAAAATTGTAAAGTTAGTGTGTGTTATAAATGGTTGATTTAAGCTTCTAGATTGTAAAGTTATACTCAATCTTGTAACTTTTTGCGGGGGTATCTTTTACAACAATATTTATTTTTGGGGGGTGTTAATTGTCAAGTTTTAGTCATTTTTTGAGGTTTGTAAGGCACATGTCTTCTTCTAGCCCCCTCTTGACATAAACTGAAATCATCCTTTTTAGACACTTCTAAGAACTCCATTAGCACATTTTCTTGTAAAAACACTAAGATAAAGTGCCAAAACTAAATTTGTGACTTTAGAGACTTTTTGCACATCTTTAGGGCCTCTTTTGTACATGCACTAATTTATAATGTGCCATGGGGGGTTGTGTCAATGCATTGTTATTTTCCATCACAATCTTGTCTGATGAGTGTACCTTCACAACAACAACTTTGATTCTAGCCTCATTCATGTGTGCCTTGTATTGTACACATCCTTTTCTACTTTGTTTCTTGTACATCATATTGGACCCACTGCTACATGTCCATCTACTTACACACATTTCAATTAATCTACCAACACCTCTTCCTGTTAGCATTATGGGCGTATCACATGGTTTTATTAATGCTTCTTGATTTCAGTGAAGTATTAGACATATCACATCTCTCATTTTTAGTTGATCAGTATTTGTGAGATTTTGATATCTTTGTAGAGCACCACTTGCACATTTGAGTAGTTTTGATGGGGTCACTCATGCAGTGTTATTTGTGCCTCTTTGATCATTCTACCAAATATACTTTCAACTTCACAGATTGTTTTGCCTTGTTGCCATCTGTGCATATATAGTTGAGTAGTGCTATTGAGGGCACTCATGAATCATATTGTGTCTCTCTCATATTGATCTACATTATTAGAGGGTTCATTGATTCTAAGAAACACTAATGCTTTTACAATAAATTTTACATCTTCTACATGCTTCATAAGCCCATCATGTTCCTATGTTTCAAGTACATCCTTGAGGAGGTTTATTTATCCTTCTCTTTCTCTCTTTTGGCAATAAGTTTTATTTCCCACTAGGTTTTCTCTTTTTCTCTAGTTGTGAGAGCTTTTATTATACATGGGTACTGTTGCAAGTATGAGGTTAACCAGTGTTGTCATTGATGTCAACATACTCATATTATATTGATAAGAAGGATTGGATGAGCTGTGTGTTGAGGTTATTGAGGAAACTAGTCTCCATCAGGAACAATGAAGAACAATGATGAGAAGAAGCAAAAGTAATCAATAGGTTGAGTATCAGAGGATGCGGATTAAAGGGTTTGTAGATATGAGTCTTGAGATGTTCTGGTTAAGATTTCAAAGGTCCGCATAAAGATCTAAAGAAGTTATGGCTATTTGTGTGGAACCAGTTCCGGCAGGTGTTCAGAGGTGACAGAGGGTCACAAAAAGGTTCAGTGAGATCCATAATTGCATTATCTCATCTGCGGATTGGAGAGAGTGTGTAAGAGGTCAGTGTGAAGTGACAAATAGATTTTTGTATGATTTTGAGATCTGGAAGCACCTTTCTCATTATGACAGTGATGACAGACTATGTTCTTGAAGTTCCAGATGAAGAAGAGAAGAATTACAGTAAGCTGATGAAGTGCGGATGTTCTTCGTGATTCAGGGAAGGTTATGATGATCGTTGGATCATGTCCAGTTCATGTTGGTGGTCCGCATTGAAGTTAGAGTTTGGATTTGATGTAATGTCCACCGGTTGTTGGTGTTCTTCCTGTGACAGGCCAACCGGATGTATTACACGCCTTGCGAATGATCTTGTAGATGTTTGCCGACTTAGATGATTGTTCCTAAGTCGATGCCTTGTATAAATAAGGGTTTGTGAATTCATTTTGAAGTGTGTCTTGTGTGAATAAGTGTGGGATAGCGAAGAGAAGTGCGAAAGGCAGAGCAAGGGTTTTTGGGCTTAAATGGAATTGATCCAGACATGGTAATAATGTAATTCTCTAGTTCAAGCTTGTGATTCTTATCACTTTATAGACAGTGTCTCTCTTTGTAGGCAGTGTGCCTCTTGTGAGCAGTGTTCTTGGGCAGTGAGCCCTAATTGGCATGTGCCATCCTTTTCTTATTCTTCTAACAGAGAATAATTCTTGGGTTAATCACCCCGTGGTTTTTCCCTTAACCAGGTTTTCCACGTCAAAATCTTGGTGTTTCATGTGTTGATGTTTATCTACTCTGATGTTTATGCTTTATGCTTACATGAATGATTGATTGCTATGCTAATGAATAACCAAGTGGATCTGAATGTTTGAATTGAAAGAAAGATTAGGATAACTGATTCACCCCCCCTCTCAGTTATCAACAATTGGTATCAGAGCCAAGTTCCTCTAAAGGGAGCTTAACCACTTGAGGAGATCCAGGGTGTCGTCATATAAGAAGGACAGTCCGAAGTTTGATGGAACCAACTTCACTCTCTGGAAAGGTCGCATGAAATGTCACTTGGAGTGTATGGGAAAGGTGTACTTGTCCATGGTCACAAAACCCTATGTACCTCCGCAGGGTGGTCCGATAACTCTAAATTAGGTCACAGATGCTAAAAATAATTTGCGGACTAAGGAGGCACTTCTAAGTGCATTAAATAACTCAAAGCTCTCAAATGTTATTGACCTACCAACTGCCTATGAGATCTGGGTCAAACTAGAACTTCTGCATGAAGGAGATGAGTTTGTTAAAAGTGCAAGGTTGCAAAGTCTCAAAGGGAAATTTGAAAGATTGAAGATGAGAGATGATGAAAATATCACTACCTTTATGCCAAGAGTAAATGAGCTGGTGTGTGGAAATAGGAATGTTGGTGGAACTTTGGATGAAAATGAGATTGTTTGCAAAATTATCAGATGCCTTCCTGCTGCCTACAAAATCAAGGTTGTTGCCATTGATGAATTCAGAGCCCATACAACTATCACAAGAGAGCAATTGGCTAGCAAACTGGTTGCATTTGAAATGACTGAGTTTGGAGATGATCCCCCCAAGACTGAATCTACATTCAAATCCATTGCCTATGTGAAAGGCAAACAGAGATTTGATCTGGGAGAAAACTCTTCAAGGAAGATGTCATGGTATGATCAAGCAAGAAGAGACATGGAAGAGGAAGAAGCAGAAACAACTCAACTTGAAACCCTCATTGCAAAAAGACTGCCAAGAGGATCCGGTAAGTATGAAGGAAAGTTACCTTTTTAATGCTTCAACTGTAATAAGATTGGTCACTTTGCCTTAAGATGTCTGGAAAGATCTTCAAGGTCAAACTCTAACAGACAAAGGTTCCAAAATAATTGTTATTATGTTCATGAAGAAGCTGATAATGAAGGAGTAATAGATGATGAATCAGAGATAGGAGACAAATCTGGAAATGAATGGGTGTTTATTGCCATCAAGGAAGAAGATCCAATATCCTCTGAATCTGTCAATCATAAGGTTGTAGAAAGAGCTTTGGCTGCCCAAGTTGAAGAAAAGGATGATTGGGTTATTGACAGTGGATGCTCTCACCATATGATAGGTGACAAGAACAAGTTCTTAGATTTGGAAAGGTATGAAGGAGGAATGGTAAAGTTTGGTGATAATTCAGCTGGTAGAATCAGACAAAGAGGAACTATCTCTCTTAATGGAAGAAACAAAACTGGTAATGTGTTGTATGTTGAAGGTTTGAAGCACAATCTTCTCAGTGTTGGACAGTTAGTGGACAAAGGCTATGATCTCCGGTTCAAGGATGGAAAATGCAAAATCTTTGAAAGATCCAGAATAGAGATTGCATTCGGTACTCAAACTAAAGGTAATATCTTTCACTTGGTTGGTGCTAATAAAAGTTTTCTTCTTGTTCAAGTTGATCAGAGCTGGTTATGGCATAGAAGGATGTGTCATGTAAATTTTGATAACATCATCAGGATAAGGAATACTCAAGCTGTAAGAGATCTTCCAAAATTGGTAAAACCTACAAATGGTTTGTGCAAAGAATGTCAGCTAGGTAAACAAAGCAGAGTTTCATTCAAAAGCAAAGATCAATCCTCTACCGGATTATTGGAATTAGTTCATACTGATCTATGTGGTCCGACAAGAGTCAAGAGTATGCAAGGTGATAGATACTTCATGTTACTAATTGATGATCATTCCTAGATGATGTGGGTTACCTTTCTGAAAGAGAAATCAGAAGCCTTTGAAAAGTTTAAAATCTTCAAAGCTATGGTAGAGAATCAAACCAGATTAAAACTGAAGTGTCTGATGTCTAATAGAGGTGGTGAATTCACATCCGGTGAGTTCATAGACTTTTTTGAGAAGCATGGTATAAAGAGACAGTTGTCTGCTCCTAGGACTCCACAACAGAATGGAGTAGTTGAGAGAAAGAACCGGACCATCCAGGAAGCTTCTAGGACAATGATGTTGGAAGCAAATGTTCCTTAGATGTTTTGGAGAGAAGCTGTCAACACTACAGTCTACACTCTCAATCAAGTTCAAATCAGAAACAATACCGGTAAGACCCCCTATGAACTTTGGTTTGGCATCACTCCTACTGTGAGATATTTCAGAGTATTTGGTAGCAAATGTTACATTAAAAGAGATGAAGATCTAGGAAAGTTTGATGCTAGAAGTGATGAAGGAGTTTTCTTAGGTTACTCCACTCAAAGCAAAGCATACCAGTGTTACAATAAGAGACTGAGAAAGATGATAGAAAGTACTAATGTGAAAGTTGATGAAGGAATTGAGAAGCCCTCAAGATTTTATGAATATGATGAAGATGATCAAGATAGTGTTCAGGTTCAAGGAGCTCAATCCTCTCTGGTCAGTCAGAGTCAGACTGATCTGGTAAATCAGGAAGAAGAGATAGGTCTGAATGAGCCTGATCAAGAAGTAGAAGTACAAGAAACTCTCAAAGTTCCAAGGTATGTAAGACTGAACCACTCTGAAGATTAGATCATAGGTGACAAAAGCAAAGGTGTGCAAACTAGAAGAAATGTTGCTCAAAATCTAGATGAATGGTGTCTGATTTCAAAGATTGAACCTAAGACAATAAGTGAAGCTTGCAATGATGAAAATTGGACCAAAGCAATGGAGGAAGAGTTGATGCAAATTGAGAAAAATCACACTTGGGATCTTGTTTCCAGACCTAGTAACAAGAATGTGATTGGAACCAAATGGGTCTTCCGGAAAAAACTAAATGAAAATGGTGAAGCAATTAGAAATAAAGCTAGATTAGTCTGCAAAGGCTACTCTCAAATAGAAGGGATTGATTTTGAGGAAACTTTTGCTCCGGTGGCAAGAATTGAAGCAGTCAGACTATTTCTTACATTTGCTACCTTTAAGGATTTTAAAGTGTATCAGATGGATGTTAAATCTTCTTTCCTGAATGGTGACCTAGAAGAAGAGGTGTACATTGAACAACAGGATGGATTTTAGTTATCTAAGCATGGTGATATGGTCTGCAAATTGAAGAAGGCACTGTATGGTCTAAAGCAAGCTCCAAGAACATGGTATGATAGGCTAGACAAACATCTTTTGAAGATTAATTTCAACAAAGGTACTGTTGATAGTAATCTATATTTCAAAATTGATCATGAAAACTGTTGGCAAGAGACACTATATGGATTCATGGTTGTTGTCATTGATGGCAACAAAGGTCATCCCACATATCCGCAAGTCATGATGTGTCTCTACCGGAAGTCAGAATAAAGAAAGTTGTGGTCCGGTGAAGAAGAACAGAGCATGTGGCAAGGTCCGACAGATTGGTCCGGACCTCTCAGAGGAAGTGTCTTGGTGCAGTACGGATTTGGGGAAGTCAAGAGGACTACCTTTAGTAGTATATTCCAAGGATTTAGCCTCCGGTGATGGACAAGGAAAAAGATATGAATGGTTAAGTACCGGATTCCTGAGAGACAGTGAAAACAGAGGAAGAACTGACTGACAGAGTATCAGACTGCTTTCCGGATGGGTTACTGTTGATGACAGAGGTTGTGAAGGCATGAATCATGTTTGGCCGACATGATTAATGATATCTACAAGTATATGCTTGATCCGCATTGCTTGGTGAGGAAGGATTCAGCCAACAGAATGAGAGTTTGTAAGAAACTAAGACTGTTCCGGATGCCGACTAGAAAGGTGATGAAACTACTTGTGCGGATATATATAGAGGATGGATTTAGTTGTGAAGTGTTGTGTAAGTGTGGAGAGATATGCGAATAAGTCCAGAAAAAGAGCAGAGGTAGCAAAAAGGATCCGGTATGTGAAAGATAGCAGAACAAAGAACAGAGGAAAGATGAAGTGCAGCAGATCAGTGTACTGAGCCTAACCGGAACTGAACTCCAGCATATGCAGATGCTTCCAATCAGTTCAAGACTGTGATTATCATCACTTTGTAGACAGTGTGTCTTCTTGTAGGCAGTGGGCCTCTTGTGAGCAGTGTGCTCGGGCAGTGAGCCCTAATTGGCAAGTGTCATTTTTGTAATTTCCTATTCTTCTAACAGAGAATAATTCTTGGGTTAATCACCCCGTGGTTTTCTCCCTTAACAGGGTTTCCACGTCAAAAATACTGTGTCATGTGTTTCTTATTTCATGGTTAATGTTTTGTGTTTGATTTTATGCTGCTTCAATTAAAAGAAAAGTTCAATAAGGGAAATAATTAGGATAACTGATTCACCCCCCCCCTCTCAGTTATCAACAGAAAACATCTTGATTGTTGAAGTATTTGTAGATGATATCATTTTTGGAGGAAGAGACAGTATGTGTAAAACTTTTGCAAACCAAATGAAAAGTGAGTTTGAAATGTCAATGCTCGAAGAAATGAATTTCTTCTTGGGTCTGCAAATTACTCAGACAAAGAAAGGAATCTTTATCTCTCAGACCAAGTATGTGAAAGAACTACTGAAGAAATTTGGAATGGAAGATTCAAAGCCAATGAACACTCCTATGGCTACTAGATGTAAGTTGAGCAAAGATGATGACTCTCCTAAGACAGATCAGACAAAGTACAGATCAATGATTGTTGGATTACTGTATCTCACTCAAACTAGACCAAACATAATGTAGGCAGTCAGTCTTGTGGCAAGATTCCAGGCTGATCCTAGAGAATCTCATGTCATGGCAATCAAAAGAATTTTTAGGTACTTGAAAGGAACAGTTGAGTATGGCCTATGGTATGCATTTATTGCTGCCAAGATATCAATACAATTTATCTCATATTAAACCCTCCTACTCAATGAGGAGTCATTATACAATTTACATGCATAACGTGCACCAAGATTATCATAACTTTTATTATAACTGGTCGAGGATTGTCATTTTTTGACCTCAAGTTGATATACATATTAAGTGTACTCAGTACATACAAGGGTTTACGACTATTAACAGGGTTGTCATTATTCATATACGGCTCTCAACCATTCCATTATCAATTTCATGGTATGATAACATAGTTATTATGTGTTGATACCCTCTCGGGCTCTAAAACAGTCACCTTGTATCATTAATAGGAAAGTTTTGAAGGCATACATTATAGTTTATATTCTTTCAAAAATAATATTCGATAGTTCTTGCATGCACAACACGCATGGGGTACGGCCTCAAAGTTTGGCCGAGTAATACATTTAACAATGGTTACATATTATAACACAAAGAAGGCTCTTACAGCCTTGAAGGCCTTTATTAACAGTTTAAAACCATAGCTACTATCATAGTAGTAAACATTGTAATCATATACGGTCTCGAAGGCCTTAACAATAACTTACAACAGTCATAAGTCGACATAGTCGACGTAACTTCTAATAGTAGAGATATATCTAAACACAATATCGAATTGAATTCGATATACCACAAGAATTCATACCTAAATGTGTAAACACAATCGTATGTTGGATACTATTAAGTAACTTTTAAGTATAACATAGTGGTTGAGCTCAATTGCTCACCACCCTTCGGCTATAGTAGTGTTTCTCCTTAAGCTCTCCAATTAAACTTCCTCTCCCTTCAACACACACCAAAAAAAATACTCCAAAAAAGCCTATGCCAAGATTGGTATCACCCGATACCCTTGCATGCATTCTCAATTCTTTTTGCATGCCACATGAGTTTGCCCCCTCGCGGTATCCAAAGGATCCACTCAACCCATCATGGGAAGGGGTCCACTAAATGGGCTTGAGCTTGGCTTCCACTCAGTCTCCACTCTCTCTCCCCACTCCTCGTGGGTGGTGGTTGCCGAATGATGAGACCATAAACTGTCTCATATTTAATCCATATAAAGCATCTCTTTCTTCTTTATAAATAATTTGTAAAGTAGATTTGAGTATAATTTGAGAGATTTCTAGCTTGTTTAAGGTAGAATGTAAAGAAGATATTTGGTTTGTTTTTAGTACAAATGTGATTTGAATTACTTCTTAGTTTCTAATATTTCTTCATGAGTATGTGTAAGATGTTATAATGTAGGTGAATGAGTTATTCAAGACTAAAACTCATGCCAAGTTGGAGCTCCAGAGATGCAAAGTTTCAGAGATGCAGAAGCCAAAAATATAGTTTCAGTAAAACTACAATATCTCATTCATTTCTTAATGAAAATAAAAATTTCAAAATGATCTAGAACTATTAAAGAGAGGAAAAAATCTCTGAAGGTATTTTAAAGAGATTCATTAAAATGAATAAATAGTTAATGATAGAAGTTGATTGTTATAGAATGTCAGAGATGTAGTAAACAAAAGTAGTTTCAGTAAAACCGCAATATCGCTCTCATTTCTTAATGAAATTCAGAATTTGAAAATGATCTGGAAAGATGAAAGTGAGGAAACAAAACCTAGAAATCATTTGAGGAAATATGGTAAAACAAATGAGAAGTTAATGACATAAGTTGACTATTCTATAAGCTCTGGAGATGTTCCAGAAATACTTGTGAAGTTGTTGCAGATTCTTCCAATCTACCAACACACTCTGAGATTTTTTGAAGGATAGATTGACTATAATTACTCCTAAATTAATAGATCTAATTATGATTAATTATTCCATGTAAAGAATACACACTTAGTGTCATTGCATGTCTTTCTAAAATACTGCATGTTTTGCCTTGTAATCAACAATTGTATAATCAGTTAAATAAATAAGTTTAGTTATATAGATAAATAAGTTCAGTTAAATAGATAAATAGGTTTAGTTAGATGCATGAATAAGTTATCTACTCTAGAGAGACTCTTAATTAGAATTTAATAACCATAGTTATATATAGAGAACTATGGTGTAGAAGAAGGGGAAGTTGTAAAAGAACAAATTGGAAAAAGAAGCACTTTGTTATTTTACAATAGCATGTACTCTTGGATCTTGAAGTTTTTTGAATAAAGAAAGTTGTTCTACCTATTTTTTGATTGCTGCAATTGATTAGTCTCTCTCTGGAGGTGGAGCAAGGGCCCACTCCAACCAAAGGGTAGAGACTACATTTCTTAGTTTGATTAGTTGCTTTGATGTTATGCAGTTCCTTTATTTAGAATTCCTTTAGCTGTTTCAGTTTTGCTTTCCATAAATTAAGTTATTTTTCTATTATGTAATTCCTTTATTATAGAATTAGATTAGCTACTCAAGTTATTGCTTTCCCTAGATTAGGGGTGTGTGCAAGAAGTTGTGTCCACTTATTGGCCAAAAAGTGGAAGTGTTTTCCCTGATTTTCAGAATTTGTCACATTTGACCTAAAAATTTGAAGCACTTAACGGTGGAATCTTGGAAAAAGTCACTAAATATGAAATGTAGTACTCAGAATCTAGTTTCCAAATATGTAATTTTTTTCAATACCCAGATGATAGAAAGTGATTTTGAATAGGTGTTTCTAAAAACCACTGTTTAAAAGTCACTTTTTTTTTACTATACCATGTACGTGTACGTCATCCATATTTTGACCTAAATAATCATATTTTTCAAAATCCTTTTGGGAAAAGATTTGTAACTCACTGAAGCACGTTTTCCATATTTTTTTGTAATTTTTTATTGAATATATTTTTTTTCATTAATTTTTTATTGGCCATTTTTGGTCTTTTAAAAAATCATCGTGTACGTCACGCATAAGATGACCTAAACTTAACATTTTTTGAAATTTTTTTTTTTAAATTGAAAAGAATTGTCTAAAGTACGTTTTTCTACAATTTTTTTTACAAAAAAATATGTTAATAAAAAGTTATTAAAATACTAAAAAACCCTAATAATTCAAGTTTATGGACCTATTTCATCAGAAATTGATTAAAAAATAGAAAAAATAATCCAATTGTAAAAAAAATTATATATTTAGAATCTACACTGTCTCATCTATAATGGGTTTTAATTTCGTCAAAATATTCTGCAAAATAGACCTTCAGATATATGCCCAAAGTCACTATTTTGTTGTGACATTGACAGGACCTTCAAGTTGCAGGTCAAACCTGGTCCAGAGGTCAGGTTCGGGTCCCCAAAGCATTTCCCGAACCGGGTTACAAAGCAAAACCCGAGCTTAAAATTCAAATTTTAAATAACGGGATCCCGTTTTAAAACGGGATCCCGTTTCATAAAAGGTTAATATTTTAACCTTTATAAAACGGGATCCCGTTTTTAAAACGGGATCCCGTTTTGAAACGGGATCCCGTTTTGAAACGGGATCCCGTTTTGAAAACGGGATCCCGTTTTATAAAGGTTAAAATATTAACCTTTTATGGAACTCAAAACGGGATCCCGTTTCTTGAAAACGGGATCCCGCTTTTGGCTCGGGATTCCGAAGCAAAACGGGATCCCGTTTTTAAAAAGCGGGATCCCGTTTTATAAAAAGCGGGATCCCGTTTTGGTTAACCCGATTTCGGATTTTTTTCTAACTCCGAAACTTCCACCTTAAGTGGACACAACTTCTTGCATTTACCCTTAGGTTATCTTTTTCAACAGAGTTTAAACCCTATTTTGTTTCATGCAATTGTTGTCAATTCCCTTTTGTAGAAAAGATTGCCATGTAAGTTATTCCTCTTCCCTTTTGCATATAGCCATGGACACTACCTTGGATTGATATTATTAAAATTAAATGATGAGGACTGCAATGACCCTCATCACCAAATGCCAACAGATAGTCATGGACATATATATAATATTAGTATATATGATTATTAATACTAAGGTGCTCGACCTCTAAGGAGGTTAAACAATTATAACACACACAATTTCCCTTACATGATATTAAGGGTTATCTTGAATAACCAAGATGTTATCAAATGTTAACATCATTAAAAAGATGACACATCATTAAAATAGGATTTTGGGGTCGAGTACCACTCCCCCTTATTTGCCATGATAACCTAAGTAAAATATAAAAAGATATAATAATCACAAATCTTACTACAGAAATAGATAAGGAATCAAGGGAGTTCTCGACAACTAGACAAGATTGACAAATGACTCAAATGGACATTTAGAGAACATCATTTTGTCAAATCGATGCAGATGGCGTCAAGAAAGATCAAATTGTCATACCAACACAGAAATGAAAATGACTAACAAGGAATAGCCGCTACTCATTCTAACTTGCAAGGATTCTTAAGGACTAAATTTGATACTCAGATGACAATCTGACCTTTTCCCAACATCTATCTCTTCCTCCTAGATGATACTCTCCTTTCATCTTTGAAGGAAGATTCTTTTCCTAATCACACTCACCATCATAAAACCATGATTAGTGTATCATCATCTAATGCACAAATCATAATAATTAAATAATCATATTAGCATGTAATCTTATGTCTAACTATCATTAGTTAGTATTCACATAATCAATGATTAAATCTAATGTTTTCACAAACATCTAATCATTAAACTATGATTAATCATCTTGATTACCACACAAAAGAAATATTAAGCTAAATCATAAGTTGGGGGTGTAACAGCCTTCTTGGAAGAAAGAAACCAGTGGTTGGCTGTTCAAAATGAGAAGAAATTTGATGATGTCTCTCTAGAAGAATGGGCAAGGTTGGATAAAAAGGCCTTGATGCTATTAAGTATAGTAGACCTCCAATCATAGATTTATACAGAGTCTAATCAGCCTAAGGTGACTCATCATATTTGCTCAAATGACAACATGTTACCATAGGAGTACTTACTGGTATGCAATCTTCCATACCAAATTTCTTCAACATCTCCTTCACATACTTTGCTTGAGAGATAAATATACCATCATCTGATTGAGCAATTTGGAGTCCAAGAAAGAATGATAACTCACCTATCATGGACATATCAAATTCCTTCTACACCTCTTCAACAAACCTCCTACACATTTCATCATTGCCACCAAAGATTATATCATCAACATACACAATAACTATTAGAATTATTTCATGCTCTATTTTGATGTAAAGATTACTATCTACTGTACCTTTCTTGATAACTAAAATCCATCAGGCTACTCTATGTAGACTTCTAAGTCACCATTCAAGAAAGCAAATTTGACATCCATTTGACATACCTTGAAACCCTTGTGAACTGCAAATGCAAGAAACATTCTGATTGCCTCCATTCTTGTCACCAGAGCAAATGTCTCCTCAAAATCAATTCCTTCTACTTGTGAATAGCCTTTGCAAACCAACCTTTCTTTGTTTCTCACCACTTCTCCATCTTCATTCAATTTGTTTCTGAATACCCACTTTGTACCTATCACATTTTTATCTGCAGGTCCTGACACCAACTCCCAAGAATGATTTTTCTTAATCTGAATTAGTTCTTCTTCCATTGCTTGTATCCATCCTTCATCCTTTCTAGCATCAACAAAAGTTTTAGGTTCCACTCTTGATAGTAAAGAAAAATTTACTTGTTCATTTACTCTTGCAAATCTTCTTTCTTCTTGTCTGTACTCCTTCATTCTTGTCTCCAATGATCTGATCTTCCAAGTGATTCTTCTAAACATACTTGGCAAGAGTCTTAGTAGTCTTTTTTTGATTTTCTTCCTTTTCTTCAACTTCTTCTTCTTCTTCTATGTAGGCAAGTATATCTATTCAATAGTGTTCTTTCTCATCTGTGATTTGATGTGACTCTTCATCAACCCTAACATTTGCACTCTCAACTATCTTCCTTAGCCTTTTATTACAGCACTTGTAAGCTTTGATCCCAATTGAGTGTCCAAGAAAGATTCCTTCATCAGACATAGAGTCAAACTTTCCCAAACCTTCATCTCTCTTGTATAGCATTTGGTTCAAAAAACTTTGAAGTACTTGACTGAGGTTGTTCTTCTGTACCATAGCTCATATGGTGTCTTGGTGTTTTTCACTCTTAGCTGACCTTTGTTGAGAATATAAACAACAGTATGGACTGCTTCACTCAACATTATTCTTTCCATCTCCTAAACTATCCTATTTTTTCTTTCCACTATATTTTACTAAGGAGTTCTTACAACAGAATAGTGCCTCTTGATTCCATGTTCTTCATAAAATTCCTCAAACTCTCTTGAAGTGAACTCACTACCTCTATCAGACCTTAGACACTTGATTCTAGCATTCATTTCTATTTAGGTGTAAAAAGAGGGGTTTATGTTTTGGTTTATGTTTCAAAGGAAAATCCTCCCTTCACACCAAACATTTAAGGGCATATCAACCAAGTTGAATCTCCACTAGTAGGAGATTCACGTATTAGGTTAGGTTGCCACTTGGAACAATGCGAAAGCTCATATGTATCACACAATATTTCAATTTAATGCTCAATTTCACTTAAAACCCTAAATAAGCTAAACAACAAGCAAATTATTGAATTATGGCAAATCCTTTTAGACCAAGGTGAAGGACAGAGATATTTAACTCACTATTTTTCAAAATTCAAAAAGTGAAACATTCAGGGACACAAGGACTAACGCCCTAGTCCAAGGTACATTTTTCATCATGGAATCTGAATCTTCTTTCGACACTAATCTACACTACATCTTATATTTCTACCTTGGGAAAAATGGAGGACACAGGGACTAATGCCCTTGTCCTAAAATATTCACCAAAGTCCTCTACTTGTTAGATACTGAATCCTTGATGTTTGCAACCTCCTTTCTACAACTCCACTCCACAAAATTTGGTACCTATAACCTGCAATCACAAAGGAGTGTGGGAGGGGGTTGTGGTGTTTAAAGTCTTGCCTCGATCAAGCCCCAGAGAGACATTCAAGTCTTTTGAACACCGTTGTTAGATAAGAGTGCATATCTTAGTGAGATAGAGGAAAAAATCCAAATGATAAATGATTGAAAACACAATAGATATCACCTTGAAGTGTAGATCTCATGGAAGGAAGATACTCTTCATGCCATGAGGAGATGGAGCCAAATCTGCAAATACAAACACAATAACAATAAAGTACTACTCTGCAACACAATGAATATTTTGAATGCTCTACAATCATAAGTATGCATAAAGTCCATCTAGTTTGCAAATGAAACCTAATCATGCTTATATATGTAACTACAAACATTCCCACTAAGAATTTTGTAATTCAAACTTGAGATGTTGGCATAGGACTTGAATAATGGTCATAAAACCAACATTTAAATTTAGGGCAGACCCAAAATAGGGTAGGACTAGGGCGCTAGCACCCAAGTCCACCCCCTTTTTTCTATTTAAGGATTATCAAAATGGCACCCCCTAGGTCCTATTTGCTATAAGACTTCAGGGTTTTCTCATCCAGAGTCAAAATTATCATGCAAGATGCTCTAAATGCATTCTAAAGACCCGTGAGCTAAACCTTAAGAGGGAAAATCCCCCAAGGGGACATTTTCTGACATAACAATTTCGTTTTCATCGATGGACTTGAAGATCTTAAACCTACTGAAGGCCTCTGATTTCTTTTTTAAGAAAGTAACCCAAGTCATTCTAGAGAAATCATCAATGAGTAACATAAAATATCTCTCACCTTGTACACTCTTTGTCCTAGTAGATCTGCATAAGTTAGTAGAACCAGTTCTAATGACCTTGTAGAAGAATACTCCTCGAATTTGAATCTTATTCTTGTCTACTTTCCAATCTGACATTCTCTACACATGGTACTTATAGGCTTGATGATATTTGGCATATGTCTTACTTCTTGCATAGAGATGATCTTCATAAGATTGGCAAAGTTAATGTGCCCCATCCTTTTGTGCCATAGCTAGAATTCATTGGTTTATCCTAGAAGACAATTTCTTCCATTAACACCTTTTAGGTTATACAAGTTGTTCTTTATCCTAGAACATTCTACCACCAATTTACTAGACTTTTCTCTTCTGATTTCACGCCCTTGATCATAAAATATGAGATATTATCCTTTGCTGCACATCTTACTTACACTGAGAAGATTATTCTTGAAACCCTCTACATAAAGAACATCTTCTATCCTAGACTTCCCATCAGTACTTATGGTGCCTCTTCCACAAATCTTTGCAAATGAATTGTCTCCAAACCTGACTGACCCACCATTCCTCTTAACAAAATTGATGAATTTTCTTTTGTCCTTAGTCATGTGGCCTGTACATCCACTATATATTATCCAAAGATTTGTTTTCACTTGATCATGAAATGTTGCTTGGACAATAATTGAGTTTTTAACTTCATTGTTTGTCTCCTATCTTTTGGAAGATTCACTCTCCTATTGAACACACTAAAATGTTGAGAGGGGGGTGAATCAACATATACAAAAAATCAACTACTTCATTTACAGATCAAATGAAATTACTTAGAGAATAGAAAGTAAAGCATGCACCACATTAATCAACACAATAACACTAGGATTTTTACATGGAAAACCCAAAATGGGAAAAATCGTAGTGAGTGTTAGCTCACAATATATAATGCTCACTGCTATAAAGATTACAAATTTGTTTTAGGGCTAAAATCCAAGGAAGATACTACTCCTTGTTGGACTTGCAAACTAAGGCTACAACCTTAGGGCAAGATACAAAGACCTGCTAAATAGACTCACTATTTGACAACAGGATACATGAAAATTACAATGAAAGTATACACATGAACTACTGTGAAAGAAGCATCTAATTTATGTTGAGGTTGTAGTCCCCTTTTCTGCACAATTACTTCATCATACTGACTTCGCACACTTTATGCTTGACATACATATCTATCACACACACCACTTCACAAATTACTTTATTCTTCTATATATACTCTTCACAACAACTCAAATCCTCAATTAGGTTGGCACCAAAAAGACCTTTAGATGAAACATGTGATTCTCCATGGGTCGGATTCAAACATATACATTATGAAAATAGAATGAGTTATGAATCACTACTCATGGTATAGCAGGGTCAAATACATTACAACATATCCTTCAATACTAAACCAATTGATTAGGATCAGCCACACAAGAGAGAAACCAAATTGTTGGCCCAAACATTACTAACACTCCTAAATATCCATCTTTGCATCATCGAGGAGACACCAAAAACATCATGCAGACCAAGATATGAGCAATGTACCTTATCAACACTATCCTTACACCATTTACCTAAAATATCTGATCATTATGTGCATCCGCAAAAGAAGCAACATGTTGAACTAATGAAAACAGGGCATTCTGGACTGACTATAATACATCAAACTTAGGATATTGCATTACAAATCACTAGAACATCTAAAATCTTAAGAATGAATGCATGCATCATTATGAACATATCCTCAGATCCGTACAACCACATCTATCACTTCCAGAGGAATTTAAAGACATTTAACTTAGTTGTATTGTAAACAACATTCATGTATAACTCAAAGTGACTTGAACACTTTATGTGATATTAGAAACAAGAAGGATTTGCATGTGCATCAAACTTGAGATGTATTGATATGTATAGAGTCTTCACATAAACCCATATTGCAAATCTGTACATTCTCTAGTTAATGCAAGTATCAAAACATCCAGAGTCAATTGTAGTTTTTCTATCATTTGAAAACTGAGATTGTGGACCACTAAAACACTTGATACTGCAAAGAAGCATACATAGAACATCTCTAAACATATCCTAAAAATTGCATGAAAAAATATTCACTTCTAGAGGAATACGAAGCATTCCAACATGTCTTCAACATTACTTTACTCTATCAAATCACATACTGAAACTCTGTCACTTGTAACTTTCACTACTGAAGGTATAATGATTTGAACTCTTGGATATAACACATTCATATGCAAATCAACTTATCTTCTGAATTGTAAGACTAATTGTTACTCTGCAGAGGAATGTGGACCAAATTACTGTGACTTTGCCTTAGGGTATAGATTGTAAATGCCTTAGCAACACTTCTACAACTTGTCTCTAAGTGCAGTACACTAAACTGATAAGATATCAATCTAGTCATATAGAAAAGATATTAGAATAGGTATACTCACCTCTGCATCACACTTAGATATCGGGTTGATTACCATTCTTCCTCATACTACAATGCTAACTGATATTACTGCATATTGACTATCTTTAGAGTGTATACAATCTTTAGTATATACTTTTGACATCAATGACAACTAATCTTATCAAGATGCCAGCAATCTCTCCCTTTTTCATTGATGGAAAACCAAAATGATGTGTAAACACTCCCCCTTAGATATACATTCCTCTCTCCCCCCTTTGACATCAAGGACAAAGGGTTTAATAACTTCTACTTATAACCATAGGAAAACATTGTATAAACTCCCCCTCACTATATGAATTATTCAAACAATACTCCCCCTGAGATGGAGATGCCCCAAAAATTGATGCTATGTACATGGAATCACACTATGAACCTCTGCAAGTCTATACAAAGCCAAAATTGTCTTGTCTTCAATACTCTTTCAACTCATTTAGAAGGTAGAATAGTTTTGTAGATTACCCTGAGTTGGTCAAGAGTGGATACCCAGTTTGCCTTTTCTAAGGAAAGAATGTGATTTTAAGATTCAAAATGCATACATAAGGCCTCAACCTCATCTATACTGCTTAGAGCCTTCATTTTCTGCTCAACCTTTTCAGCTTCACCAAGCAACCTGGATACTGAAGCAAGTCTCAAGTTGACTACTTCCCTTAGCTGACCAAAATGTTTCTTTATTTGTTCTCTTTGGTCTTGAAGTTGTGAGATTTATGAATGAAGATTTTCTATTTGAGCCCTGGTTGATCCATCCTTGTCCTTTGACAAGTCATATATCTTGACCAATTTTGTGATCTATGACTCAATGGAGTCAATTTGAGTTTTGATATTTTGGTGGAATTTGGCCATTTAAAACAAAGTAGAGATAAGGTAGTAGCTTCATCAGTACAATCCTTAAATATCTTTATATTTTTTTACAATTTATTGTGTGCATTGGCACACCAGTTAGATACCTTAGCCAATCTTTTATCATTTATCTTCCTTAAGGCCTCTTGTTCTACCTTTTGTTCAATATGGGATGAGTGATCTTTGAAAAAGCCCATTAAAAGATTCAATTTCTACTCTGGAGCCAAGGAAGGATCAATATTTTCCTCTTGTAAGCCTTCCTGAATCAACTTCATTGCATCCTCAACTAAGCTAGTCTTTTTCAAGTTTTCTTGCGGGAACTCCTTCCATGCAGAGGCATGTAGGATGTCACCAAGCTATAACTTGTGAAGGAGATAAACACTTGATAAGTCAACCTACCCTTCATGAGTGGGAATTTGTAGAAGTTTAGGTGTGACCATTGGTTGAAACTACATTTGTAAACTTAATAGGTCCTTGAATGAGTATGAGGTTGAAGAACTCTAGCCTATATCCATAGAAGCATCCTGACCTTTCTCATCTTGCTTCTCCTCAGTATTCTTTGTTTCATCCTGAATTTTCTCATCTTATTTCTCCTTAGTCTTTTATGTTTCATCTTGAACTTTCTCAGGATTATCCTCTTTCTTTTGCTCATCTTTCCTTGGAGTCTCCTGAGGGGGATTGTTATGTTCTATAGCAGAATTAGTACTCTCTAGAGGAGGCGTACCCATTTTACCTTGATCCTCTATATCTTGTGCTTCAATATTCTCTAGAGGACAATTATCCTCATTCTTTTGATCATTCTTCACAGTCTCATCATCACCTGTTACATTATCTTCAAAAGATGATAAGTCTATGTCATCAGATATATCTTCAATAATCACCTCAACATTCATCATATCTTCGTGAATTTTGGTTGTTTTCTCTATTGTCTCTTTTTCTAATCTTTCTATTTCTTATTTATCCTTTCCCATTAGAATATGTATTCTATGTTTTGTTCTAAATTCTTGTGCTTGTCTTTGGGAAACTTTAACCTTTTCTTCATCAGAGATAAATGGACCAACCTTCTCAACTGCTTGTTGCCTCATCTTGGTCTCTTTTTCCATGGCTTCATTCCTCTTATTGGTGAGTTTGTTTGCAAGACTTGCAAGAAGTTGATCAATGATCTCAATTAGGGCCACATTAAAGGCCATCATATATATGACTATGGCTTCCTTAATTGTAGATTTATCATTGTCAGGCATCTCACCATAAATCTTTGTAACTTCCTTCAAGGAACCATGTTGTACAATAGCATTGACAGTGACCTCCAGTTATAGAGGCTTATATTCAGATTTTTCTTAATGACCTCTTTTTGTTTTATTTGCTTTTACTTTTCCCTTTCCTTTGGAAGTTTCTTCTTCCTCTTCTTCTTCTCTTGTTCTTTTCTTTCTTCTCTCAAGCACACATGATTCCTTTTCTTCTTCTTCTTCTTCATCCTCTTCATCATCATCCACATTTAATAGATTAATATTTTCTCTTTTTTCTTGTTTCTTTTGTCTTGGTTTATTCTTCTTTGTAGTCTTGGTTTGTACTAGGGTTTCAACAGTGGCTCTTCTCCTGCTAGGAGGTGTATGAGCAAGTTTGTAAGAAGTAGACGTAGCAGGTACAAACCTACTTGTCCTTTTAGGAGTTTGTGAGGTAGAGTTGTTTTGAGGTTCTTTTGTTGGACCCTCAGGAGTATTAAGCATATCTTCCAACTTTGATTTCATCTTTTCTTCCTTCCTACATCCTTCTTGATTATTTTGTTTCTTATTTCATTATATGTCCCAAATCTCTCAATAGTAGGATCTTTAGGCTTGTTGAGAAAGATATCAACATATCCAATTAGATCAAGTTCAGATACCTCATAGGGAAAGGTGGTTATCCAAAAAATCCTTGGTTCAATGGCCTCCATATAGCAATTATCCTTATCCAAAATGAAAGTTATATCATTCTTTTATTTTTCTACAACTTTTGATGGTATCCTCTCCCTCATTTGTATTTCATCTTGGAAACTTTTAAAGAAACCCCAATACATAGTGGTGCATTGTTTGGTGTCTATAAAACTCTACATGTGATCCATGATCTATTGTGTAATAGGGATATCTTTTCTCTAGACTACATTCTTCATACCAGGCAATTCTCTCAAGAAATAAAACATAAGGCAAATGATTAAAGACCATATCAGAAGTGTTAACTTGTCTCCTTTGTTCGCTTTAGATTGTCTAATAATTATTGTCATAGTAGCTCACACAAGTCATAGTCCTTTCCTTCTCTAACCATCTGATGGGCACTGTAGATGGAAATTTCAGTAGAAAATCCTTCTTTTTTGTGTAATATATTTTGTATGCAATGCCCATTGTGGCATACCAGACCCCTAGGTCAATGATATCATCCACTGTAAGGGTTCTTTTGTCAAATTTTCCACCAGGAAGCTTCATTACCACCTCAATCTTTATGGCCTTTAGAACTAGCATAGGTCTAGAGGAACATAATCTAGTCACAAATTTAATGGCTTCTTTTGTGATCATATATGGTTGATCAAGACAGAGGAATTCTTCATAAATTCAGCTCAAAATAATTCTGACCTAATCATCTTCATAGAAAAACTTGGGAAAAGTCTTCCATACATCTAATCATTTAGCCTCAACATTTGCATACTCTAATTTTAGCTAAAAATTATCACCCAAGAGATAGTTGTTCCTGAATTATTCTAACTTCAAATGGTTGTATTCATTTAGCTATGAGTGGATGTATATGCAGACATCCTCTATATGTAATACATTGATGGGAACATGGGAAAATGCTCCATCTTTGTTGGTTTCCATGGATTTGTATGAATGCTTCTTGAATTTTGGCCTCAGCCTGTCCACAACATCAATAACCACTAGTGTTGCCATGATAAATCTTCCAAAAGTCTAGGGTTTTACAAGAAGATTTGAGAAATACCCTTGAATGTTGTCATTAGGGTTTCCACACAAACTTTGTTGAAGACCTTCGTCTCTTCCTAGCTCTTGCACACACTTGATATCATTCAAATGAGATCAATTTTGATCAAGTATCGATTAAAAATGCTTCACATCTACCCTAGCTACTCCCCATTAAATGCATTTATCTGTTCTTGGCCAAATCATCTTTTTACTATCACAAAGATCCATGATCATTCAACAAACCTCTGTAGAGAGTGTATTTGCTTTGGATTTTTGATCAAATGTCTTAAAATTACTGGCCACACTTGTTCATGTCATTATTAGCCATTATGGTAAAGATTTCAACATCTTATGCATTTAGGGGTTTGAAAAAGGATTTGCAAATGTAACTCCCCCTGAGCCAATACTGTCTTTTTAGTTATTGGAAGATCCATCTATTCTAGGCAGAGGTATAGATCATTCCTTTACTTCACTTTCCTTCTTCTTCCATATCTTGTCCATTTCCTTCTTTTGTTGACCTATGTCAATCTTCTTTTGTGGAGTAGGTCTTACATTCTTTCCTTTGCAAAACCTTGCAATGTGTCTTATTTTATTACACTTGTAGCAGGTGATACTAGATTGTTGAGCATAAACACTTCTTTTACAAACAGCATCCTTATGACCAAATTTGTTGCATGTGTAGCAATACCCATAGAAGGATTGAGAAGTCATGTTATTATTATTCGTTCACATTACTTCTACATTCATTAGTCTTATGATGTAAAGCATAGAAATCATACATACTAAACATAGTATTCCAAGAAGCATTGCTTCATCCAAAAGTGGAAAATGAATCATTTATAATTTCCAAATATCTATAACTAAATAAAATAGCAAGATTCCATTAAATGAAGTATAAATTTACATTCACTAGAAAGTGTTACAATTCCATTACATACACCAATCTGGTGTTACAAAACATCTATTTCAATGTTACAAGTAAGATAATACATCAATATATCAATGAATGCAAGGTTACATTTTACAATTGGCTATGCAAGCCATACAAGAGTAGTCTAATGAAATAAATATCCATATAACATAAGAATCTTTGAACTTGACCGCCGCGATCCTCCAATCTTCTGCAAGCCGAGACCAAGAGTGTGGCTAAGGCACTTTTTCCACCCAACCACGAAGTACTGGACTTCCCCGGGTTTCTTCCTAGCTCGGAGAAAACACCGACCTTGCACAAGGAGCCTAGAAACCTAGAACAGTGTAAACAGGAGGGAATCTCTCGACGTGTGCCTATTTCTTGTATGCATTCCTAACCTAGAATAACATAACTCTTGCAAGCAGGATGTGGAAGAGATATATATAGCATGAATCTAGGCTTTTTCTAACCCATCTATTTCAATGGTGCAGTAGCTTGGCCAAGCATAAATAAACATAAGTGATAGTTTTAGAAAAAGTAAAACTATCGTCTCTAGGAGCCCACATCTGGTGTCCTATCCTAAAAGTGCATTACTTTACAAAAAATACATGCAATGGATAGTTTTCTAAGTTTTAATTATCCATGATCAATAACATCCATTCTATAAAACAATTACAGTTTTCATCATTCAATTGATTTCTCTAGTTTGCTTGTTGACTAAGTTTACCATTTTTCCAGTGTTTTTATATCAATTTTCATGATAAGATGTTTTCTAAATGTGATGGTTAATATTAGTATGGTAATAAAAAATGAATCTTTCAGTTTACTATAGTGTCATTTCTTTCATAATTTAATGATTTTGATATAATGCTAGTTTGACAAAAATAGTCTCAATAAAACATGGATCTTCATACAAAGAAAACTCTTAATCAATAAAATTATGGCATTTACAGTAGTGTAAAATAAAATAAAATGAAGAAATCTTTTTGCCGCATTTTATTATAAATATACTGTTCTGGTGTATATATATATACCAACTTTACCAATCATAGCTCATCAATTATCATCGGCAGATATATATTATGTATTTACTGCTTGAGGTATACATACATACATACATCCATACATATACACATTGTATACACCTAAAATTGACACAACTCTATTCTAAATAAATATTTTAATATTTATTTCAGTTTAATTCCTCTATCAATAAATAAATAAATCAATTTATTTATTTGATTCACATTCCTCCACAAAATTAAATAAAATCATTTATTTAATTAAATCTTCCAAAATTCTTCTAAAATCATTCTAAATTAAATAATGTCCAATTATTTAATTAGTTCTTCTAAATTTAAGATCATTCTCTATATTTAAATAAATCCATATATTTATTTAAATTGTTCATTTCCTCCAAAATTGAATTAAAAACCAAAAACAATACAATTAGTCCATGTGCACACTTAATTAGATATTTTAATATTTAATTACTTGTTTCCCTCACCCACATGTCCTTTTTATTCTCTAGTTCCAATTAGTTAACTCATAAATCAAATCAATTAAATAGTTAGTCAATTGTATTAACTGGACAATCTATTTAGTTAACTCTTCATTCTATTTGTGTTAACTCCCCTGTTGCATGAAGGAGAAGGATAGTTGTCCTCTTCTAATTCACGCACATCCTCTCAAGTTTCCTCAACTATTGATCTTCTCTCTCACAAGTCTATAAGTACAACCCTTTTCCTCCATTTCAAGGATCCAAGCTTTTAGTAAACTTACTCTGTAAGAATCACAGCGCACCTTTGGCATCTAAATCGATCCATAGCTTGCAATCACCATTTTTATTGTATTGAAGATCCTCTTCATTACAAGAACTATCATAGCCATTCTCTATTGTCATCTTGAAGAAAAAAAGTAAGGAAGTGTGCTTTCTAAGGGCTTCATTCACACAAAAGATCAATTTGAGATTAGGTGACCAATGGAAGCCGTGAAGTAATAAGGTTTGCAATGTGTTTTATTTGTGTTGAATCTTGATTATTGCAATTTCTATTGAGTTATTGGGTTATTATTAATTATTGATATTATATCCACATTTTCCCGTAACATTTCTGGTGCCCACCATGGGGCCAAGCCCCAATTTAACATCAAAATTGAGTTTTTATGCATTAGGTTCTGTACACAAGACATTTCTACGCATTTGCTCATTCAAACCATGCATCTGATCTTTGTTACAATGCATCTAGAAGATCTACACATCTGTGTTCTATTTCAGTGCATCTATTCTCTGTAATGGTGCATCTGTTCAAACTGCTCATATATTCACTATTTCAGCACATTCAATCTCTTGATAAGTAGGTGATATTTTTCACAGCATGTCAAATTATGATATTTTATTTTAGGGTTTAATTGCGTAGTTTTTGAGTCAAACACATGACCCATATTTCATGAGTAGTGGTTCACATGAACCCATCTCTCATGTTAATGAATGTTCCACTTAGCACTCATTGTATCTAGGTGATGCACATAGGGGTGAAGCATCAGGACTTCCCGGGAGGTCACCCATCCCAGTATTACTCTGACTCAAGCGCACTTAACCATGGAGTTTCCCCCAAGATCAAGCCCACTTAGCTTGCTACCCCATTTGCAAAACCTTCAGCAAGTGTTGTGCCTTATGAACCATTCATTGTTGATAACTGAGAGGGGGGGTGAATCAATTATCCTAAACTTTCTTTATTTTCAACACTTAATTCACTTAGCAGTATCACAAAAAATCAAACATGAAACTTAATGTATTTAATCAAGAGCAGATAACACATTAACAAAAGAGACACCAAGATTTTGACATGGAAAACCCAGTTAAGGGAAAAACCACGGGGTGATTAACCCAAGATTGTATTCTCTGTTAGAAGAATAAAAGGAACAAAATGGCACATGCCAGTTAGGGCTCACTGCCTACAAGAGACACACTGTCTACAAAAGAATGATTATCACATACTTGAACTGGAATATAGCATCTTCACCATGCTTGAGTCAGTTCCATTTAAGCCCAAACCTTCTGCTCTATTTTTCTCTCTTCTCCTTGCTACCACATACTCATCTCCACAAGTCCACTCTTGAAATGACTTTGCAATCCCTTATTTATACATGACATCAACTTAGGAACAAACATCTAAGTCGACACACATCCACAAGAACATCCGCAAGATGAATAACTCATCCGGTTGGCCAGCCTAAGTAAGAACACCTTCATCTGGAAGTATTTCTTTAATTCTAGGCTCCAACTCTAATACAGGCCAACAAGATGAACTGAACATGATCCAAGGATCTCCACAAGCTTTCTTGAATTACCAGGAACATCTGCACTTCCTCTACTTACTGAAATCTCTCTCTCCTGCTTCCGGAACCTCAAGAACATGGTCTGCCATTACTGTCACAAAGGAATAGATACTTCCAGACCTTTAAACCATGACCCAATCAAGTTGACATACAACACAGACTTCCCCAACACTTCCTCAAATTTGCAAGACTGTAGAATGCATTTCCGGATCTCACCGGACCTATCTGTATCACTCTGTCATCACTGAACATCTGCTAGAACCGGTTCTACTTGATCGATCACAACTTCTTCATATTTTCATGCAGACCTCTGAAATCTTAACTGGAACATCTTAAGACTCATATCCACAAACCCTTTAATCCACATCTTTTGATCCTCAACCTGTCTTGAGCTTTTGCCTTGCTATCATCACTGTTCTTCACTGTTCCTGACTAAGACTAATTCTCTCAGTATCCTCAACATATAACTCATCCAATCCTTATCACTAATGCAACAGAAGTATGTTGACATCAATGACAACACCGGTTAGGCCCATACTTGCAACATTCATTATAGAGCCTCTTTAGCTCATCAATTGATAAGTAGGTGATATTTTTCACAGCATGTCAAATTATGATATTTTATTTTAGGGTTTAACTGCATAGTTTTTGAGTCAAACACATGACCCATATTTCATGAGTAGTGGTTCACATGAACTCATCTCTCATGTTAATGAATGTTCCACTTAGCACTCATTGCATCTAGGTGATGCACACAGGGGTGAATCATCAGGACATCCCGGGAGGTCACCCATCTCTGTTATTGCACATTTACTAGATCTGTGCATCTGTGTTTTATTTTTACGCATATATCCTCTATAACTATACATTTATATTTTTGCACGTGTACTTTGTTACTGCGCATTTATTCTCTATACCTGCGCATATGTTTTGTTAGGGATTTTTGAGTCATTTTTAGAGAAATTTCTAATGATAACACCTTTTTGCGGGAATATTCTTAGATCTATCTACAGGTTAAGAGTTGGTTAGTCATATAGCTGCATTGTTAAACTCACATCTAGATCTAATTAGCTATGGAAGTAATTTGATCTTGTTCATGCAAAATCACATCTAGATCTAAGTAGGAGGGAAGTAACTTGATCTTGTTGCATTAACAACTTGAACGTAGTCCCAAACTAGGAAGGCTAAAATTGAACAAGTGCTTATTACTTTTTCAAAGTTAACAAATCTTGTGTGTGCCCAAATAACATAACTCATTTAGTCTTTTTCTTTTAAATAGGAGGAAAGAACCATTGTTCTCCGTGTTTTCATAATGATAATAGGCCTATGCTCTCCCCTTTCTTGGGTGACCAAAATACCAAACCTATCATTTTGCATGTTTAACCTATAGAGAGGCCTGCCCTTGGATATCCTTATGTCCAAGCAGGAACAACCTTAAGTGGTAACAAGCTAAAGCCAAGGTCTGCCTAGCCACTATAAATAAATTGTGTTTGAGGCAAAAGCTTCAAACGATGAGTGTTGATTAGTTATACCAATAGCCAACCTCCCCCAAAACCCTCCAAGGCACAACCTTTGAAGATTGGGAGACTCCATAACGGAGAGTAGCGCTATCGCACATATAACCACTTGAACAGTTGCCGTTACTACTTATACATTGCTTTAGAGGCCAAAATTCCCTATAAACTGGTGTTGGAAAGAGCGATTATCATCTTCCTAAGATGACTCATGTTCTTACGATTCAATAGTAGAGATAACAGGGAAATCCTAAGGTTTGAGAGCCTTAGGAACCTAAAACTTGGTGTACCAGAGAAGTTTGTACACTTGTAAGGGGGAACCCGTGTCCTAAGTTCCTAAGTTATGTGCTTTGAATAGCATAGCTGGAGAAATCCAAGTGAGAATTTAGTTTCTATTGCCCCTACCATCCTAGGATTTGTACTTGTTTTTAGTCAAAAAAAGTCAAAGAATAAAAAAATCATAAATCATAAAAATATTCTTTGTGTTTGATGTGTCTTTCTTGCCATAGTTGAAAAATCAAGCAAAAGCAACCTCAAAGCAAAGAAAACCAAAAACATTGAGAAACGTGCCAAAATCAGTCAAAAATAGGCAAAAATACCAGATCTACGCGTTTGCGCAATCCTTCTGCGCATTTATTCCATCCTGTGATGCATCTGTCTTTTGCTATGCATTCATTCAATCTTGCGGCGCATTTGTTCAATTCTGCTACGCATTTATTTTTTACCAATCCTATGCATATACACCCTATTACTATGCATTTGTCACAGAGAGCTATTCCGTACACTTTTTGAAAATTTTGGCTAGTTCTAGATACCCATATCATAGTGAAAACATCAAAACAAAACAACCGAGTTTCCTACTAAGGTGTCATTGAAATCTTCCAAAACTCAAAACAAAAAACTAGTTGGTTTCATACCAAGATATATCATCCTTGAACTTGAACTTCACTAGTGTTACCTTGATAAAAGTTGTCCATATCAATAGAGGTGATCGACTCTCCCTATTTTCCCTCAAGAGCACATTTGTTTGAGCAAATAGTAGATCAAAAACCTTAGGAAAGATCTTGTCATCTCGACCACACCAAAAGCATCCCTTCACAAGCATTTTTCACCCAACATTCACCCTCGCCAAACAATTTGTATGGTTTCCACTAGATCAAAATCCAAAGAAAATCAAGATATGAATCGTTTGAACAAACATATACCACCTCCACCTCACCATGAGGAGGATGAGGAAATCCCGCATGAGGAAGTAATTGGTGCCTCACAAAATGCAAAATTTCTACAGGTGATGGACAAAGTCCTAACCATGAACCCTCAAAAGTACTTTCTCATGCTATCTCAACAAGGAGCTAAGTTGCCCTCTAACCTTGATCTCTCTGATCTAATAGAGAACAATGCGTCCAATGAAGCTGAGTCATCAAAAGAGGGCTCCAAACGAGAGAAAGATACTCCCAAAATTGATCTTAATGCTACCAATCCAGAGAAGACACCAGATAACACAAACCCTCTAGGCTTATTGACTCAACAAATCCAAGCCTTGCAGTAACAGTTCACAGACATTCAAACCAGAGAATCAACAAAACACTATTCTCTAGAGGATATTTCACCATATCCTTTTGACAAGGCCTTGATCATGATACCTTTCCCCTCAAAATTTGAGGTACTAAAATTTGACAAATATCGCGGAAAGGGTGATCCAAGAGATCATATCAAAGAATTTAGTTCAGCATGCCTTGAAGTCGCCCACAATGACACCTATCTCATGTGACTATTCCCAAGGAGCTTGGGAGGACAAGCTATGGAGTGGTTCTCTCGACTACCTCCTGGAATTCAAACCTTCAACGAACTAGTGGATAAATTTGTTATGCACTTCTCCTACAACATTGAGCATGACATCTCACTTTTAAATCTTTGTAACACTAAACAAAAGGATGGAGAATCCTTCGCCTCTTTCTTACAAAGATGGAGACAATTGGCAAGCAAATGTCCACATCAAATACTAGAAAAAAAAATGCTTGAAATGTTTGTCCACAAGCTACACGCTGACCTAAGCTACCAAATTCAAATCCAATGCCTGACTTCTTTTAGCAAGGTTATTGAGATGGGTTTACTCATTGAAAAGGCTTTGATAGAAAAAGGTTAAATCAAACTTTACAAGGACACTCCTAGTACACAGATAAACCATGATTTTGGACTAAGAATAAGAACGTCGTGAATGATGGGGTGGTTGATGCCAAAAATGTGGTGCCAAAGCAACCAATTTTCAACTTATCAAGCCCACAACACAACCCCCCACAAAACAAACCACAAATTGTTGAATCATGGTTTACAAACTAATCTCCTTGGAGAAAATTCACACCTCTAGGAGAAACATTAGAAACTACCCTATGGAAGCTAATATCAAATAAACTCATAACGCTTCCAATGGTGCGGGATTATGAACCAAAAATCAAACCTCCTTGGTGGAATGACAGTGACTTCTGTGAATATCACCAAAACAAGGGACACAAAACCAATGACTATTTTGCGCTCAAACAGACAATTCAAGACTTGTTGGACCAAAAAAGGTATCACTTGATGGGCGTGCCTCTATTGATGATCACTTAGCATTCAAGAATCCACTTCCCAACTATGAGAAGGGAGGGTCTTCAAATCAAAACAACCATGGAACTAATAATGCCAATTATACAAACGTATCATTTGACTATGTTGTTAACCACATTTCAGAAAGTGATCCACATACCAATGTAATGACTATAAATAAAACCCCTGATTGTAATGTGACCAATTACGGTGGAAAGGTTACTCTTAAAGGAGTCCTACCTAATCCATCCTCTCCATCCAACCAGTACAATGTCTTGGACCAACTTCACAAGAGACCTAAACACATCTCCATCTTGGGACTTCTATGTTTGTCCCCATCCCACAAAGCCATACTTGACCAAGCTCTTTCAGAAGCCACTGTCCCAACAAACCTCGCCGAAGAGCAGTTTCAGGCCATGGTAGGTCATACTACTACTCCTCATTTCCTACCATTCACTGAAAAGGATGATATGTCCATCACCCAACCTCATAATGCATCTCTCCACATAGAAGCCTTCATCCACAAACATAAAATCAAAAGGGTTCTAATCGATGGAGGAGCCGGTTTGAATATTTGCTCCTTAAAGCTAATCCTTGCATTGGGGTTTTCATAGAATGCTATTGATCCTAAAAAGAAAATCACCATCAAAGATTACAATGAAGAGGAGAGAACTTCAAAGGGAACTGTTGTTTTGCCTATCAGAGTGGGACCTATAGTAAAGGATGTAGTGTGCCAAGTCCTTGATATGGAGCTTGCATATAACATTCTCCTTGGGAGACCTTGGATATGCGCTATGAAAGAAGTACCATCAACCTATCACCAATGTATCAAATTCCCCTGTGAAGGCCACGAAATCACCATCCAAGGTGACTCCAATCCATTTCAATACTGCAACTCCGTACAATCTAAACTTGAAGTTGTGATTCCCCATAAACATGCCTTTGCTTCATCTTCATCCCGTGTTGACCCAACTTCACTCCCTTCCACATCAAAGGCACCCCAATCTGACCTCAAGCTCAAAGACAATGGTCTCGGTGAATATACAATTACACAATCCTTTTGCTTAGCACATCTCCCTCTCTCCCCTAGATCCTATGGAAAGCCTTCCATGAGAAAACCCAAGGCATTAGTAACTACTAAAGGTCCATTTGTCAAATGGGGAAGCCTTGAAGATGAGAGCAATGAAAAAGACATCCTACAATAATTATATAAGGATGAAGACAGTCCATCCAAGAAACAAGACCATCAATCCATGGTGCAAACTAAACAATATGGTCAAGGATTCTCAATACTACAAAGAATGGTGTATGAAGGGCATGGGCCCATCAGATTGAGAACGGAAGGTATCACTAAACCTATCCAACCTCATACATTAACAGCCTGAGACACTACAGGGCTAGGCTACACTGGTAAAGCAAAGACCAAGGGACCAGACAAGCATAAACACCAACAACCAGAAACATTTGTTACTAACCTAGTAGATCAAATTCACCAACTACAAGGATGGAGTGAGATTGACTCCAATGCGTATGAATGGGATAGCCTCTTTGAACTATCTTGTGATGAAAAAGATATTGATGTGGTCCATGAGTATGACCCTACCCATGCAACTAATGAGAGACAAAGTGCAAGGGCTAGACCTCTAGAGTTTGACCTGCATAATAATGATAGTGAGATTCATGAGGAAAGAATGATACCGCACTTGACAGATCAACTTATGGAGAGTACCATTGTAGGTATTGTCAATGCTTATAATAACCACCTTAACTCCTCCATCTTAACCATCACTACCCTCGAACCAGACCAACCCAATGACCCTCTAACTATTGCATCCAGAACTCATAGATTGGGACATAGAAGACACTACCCCTGAGCTAGATACCTTCCAAAATGATGAAGCCATCATATACTATCTAGAGCTTAGGGACCATATACCCGCAGGGGATCACAGAGCTAGCTATGCCATAGAACTCAATGATAGGACTTATTTTGGAGAGAGTGCCAAGTCTTTCAGTGATGCAGAGGTAAAACGCAACGGGAGCTTACAAGTGGGAAGGAGGAGTTACTAACATAACCAACATGTTAAAATCCTATCGGCTTCTCATCATCATCATATTTCGAAGAGGCATGAAATATCCTCCGGCTGACTACTGTTCACTTCCTTATCGCCTTTCGCCTTTCGCCTGTCAGCAGCATCATGATATTCAACAAGCGCAAACATCCTCCTGATGTTCACTATTCACTTAGCGCCAAACTCGATCTTCCTCATCATGATGTTCAGCATCATCTTCATCCGCAGGATATAAAATATCCGGTTGCCTCCAAATATCCTGATGACGTCAACTTCAAGCACCTTTCCTTTGATGCTTACGTCACCCCGATATCCGACTACTTGAACAACAGCATCATGATATGACTTATCCGGTCATATTGAAACATCCTGATGATGTTAACCAAACTTTATGCCGATGACTTACGCCGATGCCAAAACACTTAGCGACAGCAGGATAAACTTGCATAGGGTGATATTCGCAATATCCTGATGACGATGATGTCACATGCACCTGATGATGATATCACCCAGATATAAGATCCTTATATCCTCCGCAGCATGATAATGAAATATCGGGTGATCTTTTCAATATCCTGATGATGACCTTTCCGGTCCTTAGCCAAAAAAATGAACTTTCACTCCCGCATACGATAGCGATATGCGGATGATGGGTACACACGAAAGATGATCCTGACGACGATATACACACTGAGTATATATCCTACTTAAATCATCCTGATGCACTTGAAACATACAATCTTCATCAGCTTCACAACCCGATCCGGATAGCGATATACTCACAGATGGCGATGCGATTCACTCCGTCTAGAAAAGCACATGCAGTTTCCTGTATATCCGTCAGCTGCATGCAAACTCACAGAACCGCACAATTTCACAAAGAAAACATGATGATCGGGCCGGATCACCTTCAGATCAAAACTTAACAATTTATCTTCCTGAACCTAGCACATGAGGATGCTAGGTTGATTCACAGCATGCTACCAACTGATCTCTCAAACAATGAAATGCAGAAAACTAAAATGCACACTAAACTATCATACATGACCATTCCACCGATTCACAGAATCAACTGGTGGAAGGGTTGAAAGAATCCATTAACCTGTAATCAGAACAGAAATCAAAACAGAAACAACTGATAAACCAGATAATGCAATTGATGAGATCTTATTCAGATGAAACACAAATGTCTTGTTTCTACAATGTTCACAATGTCTGGGCTGATCTCTGGATCTCAATCACCATAACACAACTACTACTCTCCTTCTACTCTCTATCCTCTCAAACCCTAACTGATCTGAGTTATTTATAACAATATCCTACGAGTACTACCAACTCGATTCCCAGCGGCTGGGAGGATCCAACCGAACATACAGCATAACAGCTGTCCAAACAAACTATCTAAAAATAGCAAAGTATGGTCAACATGACCTTATTACATGCATTGGTCTTATACGACCTTCTTTGAAACATTAACAAGACTCAAAACAAACTAACTGCCTCATGGAGGCCAGCTGTCAGGTAGGTGCTCCTGCACCATACTCCCCAATAGAAAAGAACTCATGTCCCATGAGTTAGGATGTGGAAGTCCTCCACCTTTACACTTTGCCTTTGCAGTGTCTTGACCTGTTCCAGCTTTGTCCTCTGCTGTCTCTTGGCTGCTCCAAGACTTCTGAACTGTAACTTGTTTGCTTGCAAGTAAATCCTCATGCCTGTCAATGTAGGCCCTTCTCTCACATACCTTGTGTTTGTCAGGTTGTCTGACCAGAACCTCTGTCTGAACTGCCTCTTGAACTTCTGCAATGTTTAACTCTGTCTTTCTGTCAACCTTTATAGGACAAGCAATAGTCCCAACTATGACAACATCCTTGTCATTCCTCTCAACTGGTTGTTGTTTGCAAACCTGTTTCTGAACCTGCTGCTGACCTCTGTCAGTCACAACTGAAACTTTCTTCAACCTATTGTCCTTAACAACTTCTTTCCCTGCAATGTCGTCAACTGCCTTTATGCCTGCTCCTATAGGCTTCTGCACAAATTCCTTCTTTCCCACTAAAATAATTTTTGCTGCCTTCTGTACTGCAGCATCTTCCTGCAATGGCATCAACATAATAGTCTTCCCATCTTTCTTGATGGTGTAGGTATTAGCATACCCATCATATAGTACCCTCCTATCAAATTGCCATGGTCTACCCAACAGTAGGTGACAACATTCCATGGGCAAAATGTCACACAAAACTCTATCCTGATATGCTCCAATCTGAAAATCCACATATGCCTGTTCATAGACAAAAAGTGATTGACTATCACTCACCCAAGATACCTTGTATGGGTGATGGTGTGGAATCCTTTCCAAATTCAGTTTATCCACCATTTCCTGAGATACCATGTTGTCTGTTGAACCAGTATCAATGACAACCTTACATACTTTCCCTTTGCTCTTGCATGTGGTCTTGAAAAGAGCTCTTCGTTGCATCATATCCTTTGATGCCTGCAAACTAGTTCTCCTTAGCATCAATGCTTCTCCCTCCTCAGGATACCCATAACTTTCAGAAGCTCTATCTGTTTGCTCTACTTTCTCCTCTTGCACAAGTTGCACTCTCTTGTCATTCGTTCTATCATCTCTGGATGATGAACCTTTGCTTTCTGGACATTTGAAAAATGGATGACCAAACTCACCACAGGTGTAACACTTTCCTAAAAATGTAGTAGAACCTCTACCACTTCCAAATCTGCCTCTATTACCTTTCCATCCACTTCTGAAATCAGACTGTCCCTATCCTTTACCAGTGTCTTCTTGACCCTCATTGGTTTGCCTTGTTGTATGGGCTGATCCTCTTCCCCTCATATTGTGTTGTTCTTGTTTTCTTTTTAACTTCTCTTCCACTTTCAATGCCAACTGGAAGCATTTCTGAACTGTATCTGGATTATGCAGGCTTAAATCATCCTGAATGTTGAACCTCAATCCATTAAGGTATCTGGCTACCTTCTCTTCTTCACTCTCCTTTACCTTTGTTTTCATACAAAGTTTCATGAACTCCTCTGTATATGAGCTGACATCTAGCTCCTTCTGCTTCGGGTTTTGCTTCCTCTTGTGTAATTGGATACTGTAATCCAATGGGACATAAGCTTCCTTTACTAATGCCATCATCTTCTTCCATGTAGCGACTCTACGCTTTCCTTCCTATACTCTATCATCTTGGACGAAATTCCACCATGTCAAGGTAGCTTCTTTCATTTTTGACTGGGCTATCTTCACCCTCTGTTGTTCTGGTATCTCCTCTGTTTCAAAGAAATTGTTCAAGGAGTCTATCCACTCCATCACTGAATTAGGTTCCATCTTTCCTGTAAACACTGGCAAATCCAGTTTCACATCCATGGTTCTCCTCTCCATGGCCTTGAGGGCGTTCAACAGTGGTCTCTAGTCTGCAGGAACGACCTCCTCGCTCCAACTAGGGATCTCTTCTTCTTCCCTATCTTCTTCTCTACCAGAACCTACTTTGTTCCTCAACTTCGCTAACTCATCCTTCAATTCCTGATTCTGAGCCTTCACGGCCTTGCTCTCTGCAATCTGTTTCTTTACCAGAACTGCCAACTCAACGTTGGTCATCCTTGCCGGAATCTCCGATGTTCCTTCGTCACCTGACATCCTGCTATATCCTTATCTTTTCCAGAAGATCCTTCCTTTGCTCTGATACCACTATGATGCAGAGGTAAAACGCAACGGGAGCTTACAAGTGGGAAGGAGGAGTTACTAACACAACCAACATGTTAAAATCCTATCGGCTTCTCATCATCATCATATTTCGAAGAGGCATGAAATATCCTCCGGCTGACTACTGTTCACTTCCTTATCGCCTTTCGCCTTTTGCCTGTCAGCAGCATCATGATATTCAACAAGCGCAAACATCCTCCTGATGTTCACTATTCACTTAGCGCCAAACTCGATCTTCCTCATCATGATGTTCAGCATCATCTTCATCCGCAGGATATAAAATATCCGGTTGCCTCCAAATATCCTGATGACGTCAACTTCAAGCACCTTTCCTTTGATGCTTACGTCACCCCGATATCCGACTACTCGAACAACAGCATCATGATATGACTTATCCGGTCATATTGAAACATCCTGATGATGTTAACCAAACTTTATGCCAATGACTTACGCCGATGCCAAAACACTTAGCGACAGCAGGATAAACTTGCATAGGGTGATATTCGCAATATCCTGATGACGATGACGTCACATGCACCTGATGATGATGTCACCCAGATATAAGATCCTTATATCCTCCGCAGCATGATAATGAAATATCGGGTGATCTTTTCAATATCCTGATGATGACCTTTCCGGTCCTTAGCCAAAAAAATGAACTTTCACTCCCGCATACGATAGCGATATGCGGATGATGGGTACACACGAAAGATGATCCTGATGACGATATACACACTGAGTATATATCCTACTTAAATCATCCTGATGCACTTGAAACATACAATCTTCATCAGCTTCACAACCCGATCCGGATAGCGATATACTCACAGATGGCGATGCGATTCACTCCGTCTGGAAAAGCACATGCAGTTTCCTGTATATCCGTCAGCTGCATGCAAACTCACAGAACCGCACAATTTCACAAAGAAAACATGATGATCGGGCCGGATCACCTTCAGATCAAAACTTAACAATTTATCTTCCTGAACCTAGCACATGAGGATGCTAGGTTGATTCACAGCATGCTACCAACTGATCTCTCAAACAATGAAATGCAGAAAACTAAAATGCACACTAAACTATCATACATGACCATTCCACCGATTCACAGAATCAACCGGTGGAAGGGTTGAAAGAATCCATTAACCTGTAATCAGAACAGAAATCAAAACAGAAACAACTGATAAACCAGATAATGCAATTGATGAGATCTTATTCAGATGCAACACAAATGTCCTGTTTCTACAATGTTCACAATGTCTGGGCTGATCTCTGGATCTCAATCACCATAACACAACTACTACTCTCCTTCTACTCTCTATCCTCTCAAACCCTAACTGATCTGAGTTATTTATAACAATATCCTACGAGTACTACCAACTCGATTCCCAGCGGCTGGGAGCTTCCAAGCGGCTGGGAGGATCCAACCGAACATACAGCATAACAGTTGTCCAAACAAACTATCTAAAAATAGCAAAGTATGGTCAACATGACCTTATTACATGCATTGGTCTTATACGACCTTCTTTGAAACATTAACAAGACTCAAAACAAACTAACTGCCTCATGGAGGCCAGTTGTCAGGTAGGTGCTCCTGCACCATTCAGTCTCAAAAATGTAAAAATGAAAAATGGATCTAACAGTGAGAACTGCTCTGCGATAGTGTTAGATCATGAAAATAGTAAAAATATGAAAGACGTATCCAATGGTGAAAACCTCTTTGAAGTGTTGAAGGATGAAAGGCTTGACCCTCTCCCTAATCTAACACATTAAGAGAGATCCTCAATCTTGATGGAACTAGTTTAATAGATCAACGTCAGTACAGGTGACAATCCAAGGATGACCCATATGGCACAATCTTTAACTACACAAGAGAAGCTGGAGTTCACTAAATTCTTCAAAAGGAAACAAATCAACTTTGCTTGATCATATGCGGATATGCCAGGGCTAGATCTAAATCTCATAATGCATCACTGTCCTTAGCTCCAGGAGCTAAGTCAGTTAAGCAAAAAACTTAGGAAGATGCACCCGCATGTCTCCCTCATGGTAAAAGAAGAACTGAAGAAGCTGTTAGATGTCGGGTTTATCAGACCAATAGACTATCCTAAGTGGATTTCAAATATAGTGCCTATCTCCAAACCGAATGGAAGAGTTTGACTATGTAATGACTTCAGGGACCTGAATAAAGCTTGTCCAAAAGATGATTTCCCTTTGCCAAACATTGGCATTATTGTAGATATCACGACAAGGCACACTATGTTGTTGCTAATGGATGGTTTCTCGGGATACAACCATATCAAAATTACACCTGAGGACCAACACAAGACCACATTCACATGTCCATGGGGCACCTATTGTTTATGTGTCATGCCATTTAGATTGAAAAATGCAGGGGAAACATATCAGAGAGCCATGACCACAATTTTCCACAACATGATGCACACCATAATGGAAGATTATGTAGATGACATCTTAGCAAAATCACTCACAAGAGAAGGACACCTGGTAGTATTAGACAAAATCTTTGCACGATTGGAGCAGTTTAATGTGTATCTCAACCCAAAGAAGTGTGCATTTGGAGTCACATCAAGCAAGCTTTTCAGATACATAGTGTCTGCCAATGGAATCGAAGTAGACCCAACTAAGGTGAAGGCCATCATGGACATGCCACCTCTCAAAAATCTTAGTCAATTGAGGTCTCTACAGGGAAAACTACAATCTATCAAAAGGTTCATTTCTCAATTGGTAGATAAGTGCCACCCATTCACTTACCTCCTCCATAAGAACATTCCTTTCAAGTGGAATGATTCGTGCCAACAAGCATTTCAACAATTAAAAGAGCATCTCATGAAACCACCTATATTGATTCCAATCGATCTAGGGCAAGCCTCTGCTACTTTATATCTTCGCCACACCAACAACTCTACGAGCTCTACTTGCACAACAAAATCATGAAGGGAAAGAATAAACAATTTATTACATCAGCAAAACACTGGTTGGCTATGAGCTACAATACACACCAATTGAAAGAGCATGCCTCGCTGTGGTCTTCACTTCACAAAAATGGAGACATTACATGCTATCGCATTCCATCAAGCTAGTAGAAAAAAATGTCCATTAAAATATTTGCTCAACAAAGCTGCCCTTACAGGTAGATTGTCCAAATGGGTCATGCTACTCAGTGAGTTTAACATTGAGTATGTAGATAGGTGCGCAATAAAGGGTCAAGTACTTGCAGATTAGCTAGCATATGCACCTTTAACAGATGATAACCCATTGAGCTTCAAATTTCCAAACGAGTCCATCTTTCACATAACTACAACAACCTGGAAACTCTACTTTGACGGCTCATATACTGAACATGGGTCCAAGGTAGGTATCTTGTCCATAGGATCTAATTCTCCCCTATACAGAAAAGTATTTGCCTATCTTAAAGAAAATACCCTACCACCTGATCTCTCCAATAACCAAAAATGACCCTTCATTCATCAAGCATCCCATTATGTCATTATCGCCAACACCTTATATCGATGAGGTCTCAATGGTACTCTCCTTAGATGTCTTGATAGCGAGGAATATCAAACTGCCCTGAGCGAAGTGCATGACGATATATGCAGGACCCACTCTAGTCCTTTCCTAGCTAAGAAACTCATACGCATGGGGTACTACTGGCCAACTATGGAAAAAGATTTCTATCATTTTATAAAGAGGTGCAAGAAATGCCAAATCCATGGGAACCTGATACATGCACCAGCACAGGAGCTGCAACCTTTAACGACTCCTTAGCCTTTCTGTCAATGGGGACTAGACTTAGTGGGCAAGATCCACCCTCCATCATCTAGCGACCATAAATTCATAATCACCACCACCCAGTACTTTATGGAGTGGATTGAATCCGTACCCCTTGCCAACATCACAGGCAAATAGATTGCCTCTTTCATCCTGAACTACATCATTTTCTGTTATGGTATCCCTTTATCCATTATCACAGATAATGGATGACCATTCAAAAATTAGGATGTCAAAGAACTGTGTGACAAATTCCACATCCAACACCACTTTTCCACCCCATATTACCCCCAAGGAAATGACCAGGTAAAGGCATAAAAAAACCATCTTAAAAATCTTGAAAAAGATTGTCAATGATGCCGGTCGTGATTGGCACATCCAATTGAATCCTGCATTGTGGGCTTACCACACAAGTATTCGCACACCCATAGGTGCTACACCATACTCCCTGGTCTATGGATCTAAAGCCATCTTGCCCATTGAAGTCGAGATCCCATCCTAGCAAGTATCGTTAAAAGGCCTCATAATAGATGAAGAGTACAGAGTATCCAGACTTCAAGAGTTAGAGTTGCTCGAGGAAAGAAGGCAATAGGCCTTTAATCATATCAAGGCTTATCAACAAAGGATGTCCAGAAGTTATAACCATAGAGTAAAAACCAAGGTATTTCAAGTTGGTGACCTAGTCCTTAGAGAAAATCCCAAGAATCAGCAGGATAGAGAAAAGAAAGGTAAGTTTGAATCCAACTAGTTGGGTCCTTATGTCATCATTGCTGCCTATGGGTCAGGTGCTTATGAATTGGCTACATCAAAAGGTGAACTATTTGATGATCCCATCAACAACATGCATCTTCGCAAGTTCTACACTTAAACCCCAATGCAAGGGAGTCAAAAACAACAAAAAAATTCAAAACAAGATCAAAAATAGCAAAAAAAAAATCAAAAAAATGGAAAAACAACAAAAAAATCATCCTTTGGTGAAAACCTGGCAAACAGGTGCCTTGGATAGATACCATGATGAGAACCTGGCAAACAGGTGTCATGTGTATTTTAGCTACCATGGAAATAAAATCAAGTGGTGAAAACCTGGTAAACATGTGCTACTTGTGATAAACTGCCTTCTCCATCTTTTCCAACCTTGTTCCTCATTCGTACCTCCTAATTGCATCCACCCAATCACATCCATATACCTACCATGGATTTTTGTTTTCTCATCCTTAACACCTTCTTCCATCAGGTTGCCAATCCAGACTTGCATCCATCTTGTCATCCATCCTAAGCCAATCCATTGAACCGTTGTTGAACTACATCACCTCTAAGCTATCATGTAGGCAAGGCCATCATCGATGCACCCCTGAGGCTCCTTTCCCATCTGTTCCATACCCTTTTCACCCATCCACTGGTCTATCTACATCCACACCGTTTCCCATCGTCTAGGTCATAGCTCCACAAGGTTCACCCCAAACTACATTGCCTCTGCGTTGTCACATAGGCAAGGCCATTTATCAATGCCCCCTGAGGCACTAGGTCAATCCCTTAGGGCCCATTTCTTCATGTCTATGGTCAGTTCGTCTGCAATAACTCATTCCTTTACTTGATTGGGGGCAAGTCCTCGACCCTAGATGGAGAATTGGATTCTTGAATGTCACACACCTCAGAGGACAACAATAAGGATCTTGATACCTTTCACTAGACAAGCAAGCACAATAAATCCTACTTTTCAAATAGAAGTTTTTGACGCCACACATCAACCTATCCAAAGCAAAGAAAAACAAAGCCTAAATGCTCCTAATGATTTCATCTAAATTATGGCAAGAAGATACATCTAATGCAAGAAATTTTTTGTTTTGATTGGTTGTGCCTTAAAGGTTTTAACTTTTGTTACCATGTCTCCTACACTACTCAAGGATGCCTAAAGCTAGAGATGCTATGATGGGGGTATGATTATTTTATTTGTCTGCTGCTTGTGGGTTTATCTTTAGTAATGTGAAACCTTGTCTACCGACATGATCAACACAATGATCATTAAGGATATCAGAGGTCTAAACATGAAATAGGTGTAATCCTTGTCTATTGATTCGCAAGCAATACTCAGTCATCTTGGTTCAATTATACTTAGATGCTTGTATTAACTTGCTAAATCAAAATCCATGTAAGCAATACTTAGGTCATCTTGGTTTAATTATACCTAGGTGCTTGTATTTTCTTACAACATTTAAAAACACAAAAATAACAAAAAAAAACACCTGATGATGAAACAAGCACTTCAAAATACTTGCAATATCAAGATGAAAAATATTCCGCATCCATCGCATATCCATTTGCATCTCATATACCATCCATAAATAAAGATTTTGTTTGCAGTGTCAATGTTTACAAAAGCTTGTGAGTCGTTCTGTCGAATCATTCTTCTATCAAAATCTTTTTCTATCATTTGTGTCTTTCATTAAGTCTCGTCTGTATTGATTGAGTACACTTGGACATATTGAAAAACATGTAATCATTTTGCATTAAGTGATATAGTCATTAATTTGATTAGATCATTTGCATTCATATAAGTGCATTAGGTCATCCATGTGTAATCATTTTTTTGCATTAAGTGATATAGTCATTAATTTGATTAGATCATTTGCATTCATATAAGTGCATTAGGTCATCCATGTGTAATAATTTTTTTTCATTAAGTGATATAGTCATTAATCTGATTAGATCATTTGCATTCATATAAGTGCATTAGGTCATCCATGTGTAATCATTTTTGCATTAAGTGATATAGTCATTAATTTGATTAGATCATTTGCATTCATGTAAATGCATTAGGTCATCCATGTGTCATCAATTAGCATTTCATATTAAGTGAGATAATCATTAACTTGGTTAAATCATTTACAATACATCTAGCTACATGAGTCAAAATAACATCGCCTTAACTAAAAAAATCACAAAAACATAGCTATAATCATATTGTATGCATTAGATCATCATAGAATGTGAACACATAGGTGCATACATACAGGTGCATTTAATTCATCCATATACATTTGTGTCATCATAACATAGATGCATACATAATATCCCATCAAAAAAATATCAAAAACACAGCATGTAAACATCATAAGTAAATTGCATCCATGATCGTCACATAAACATCATACATATAGGCCAAGATAACTGCATGTAAAATGTCAGAAACATGTTAACATCATAAGTAAACTGCATCCATGGTCATAGCATAAGCAACATACATGTAGGTCAATAAGCTGCATCATCATATAAGCAATAAATATATCCAAGTGTACAAAAATCAAAGTTTGTCATCCATGAGTCAATTCATAAGGTGTATGCATACATCACAAAAATAATGATACATGTCTCCATAAACTGTACAAAATACAAGTGGTATATATAATGGGCTATCGATGAGCCATCAAAATAATGTATGTACAAGTACAAAATGTATACACAAAGTAGCAGCTAGCCCTGTTGGCGTGGGATGCTACTCCCAGCACTGTCCCCTCCTCCTTCGCCGCCGTAGCCTGACCCAAACTGTTGCGGGCCCATAACTGACACTCCTGAGCATGAGCCACCTACCCTCTGCAAAGCCACTGACTGGATCCTATAGCTAGGTGCCCTCTGGTCTGCTAGCACCACCTCATGATACAACTCCCTATAATATTGGGTGTGTGCCTAAGCCCTGACTAGCTCACCCTAAATATGTAGAACTTGGGTCTACAACTATAACACCTGGGCCTGTGTCACCTATGTCACCAAAAATGTTGTAGCCCAGTCAGTGCCCAAAGTGGCTACAGTTGTGTCTCTCTTTGTCGTCAAAGTCATACCCTAGACAAGGTTGTAGCTCGCTATGTGGTAAGACCAGCAATAACCCCTGCATCTGCCTCCCGGCGAGACTCCAGGGTTCTCAGCTATGCTCTAACCTCTCTCAGCTGGCTCTGTAGCATAGTAACAGTCCCCACTTGTGCCTGATTCTATGGGTCAGGCTACCCTAGAGCCTGTAGTACCTATGGTGCAACCGCAACCTATGGGACCTGTTGCTGCTGTGCCTACACCTACAGTTGTGCCTGCACCTGCTGCTATGCTACCTACTGAGAGGGGCCCTGCCCCACTCTCTGCCACTGCCTCAGCCTCCCATATCCTCTGTCATCTCCTCCTCCATCTCCTCCTCCCCCACCTCCCCCTCCATCACCTACTCCATCTCCTCCTCTACCACGTCCTCCTCTCCCCCTCCTCTGTCTCCTCCTCTGCCTCCCTCCACCATCCTCCTCATCAAACTCCACCTCCTCTAGGTGAGGAGCTAACTCTCCTGGTCCTGAATATCTGGGGAATGGGTGTGTAGCAAACCAGTCCTCATAATCCTAAGTCATGCCTGCGTCCACTACCTCTCGCCTCATAGGCCATGTTTGGTAGGAAATATGTAGAAAGTCAGTCCTGGCCTCCTCATAGGAAGCCACTGGTCCCCATCACCGCCACTCTGCATAAGTCCTAGCAAAAATGGCTTGCCCCTATGGCTAACCCTGAGTCCTCCCAAACTACCTTAACACTCAGGTGACTATGTGTCTCTCCAAAATATGTGGTGTCCTACCGATCAACCACTACGTCTTAAAAACATAGGGGAGCTCATCATCCTTGTCATCCCAGACCTCACAATTTATGTAAGGTTGCCAAGCCACTGCATCCATGTTGTCCAACGCGTGACGCTAATACTCTAACTTCCCTAGCCTATGCTGGGAAAGTACACCTGCATACCCATAACTGTAGGCCTCCCCCCTTTGTCTAGAAAAAGTGAATATAGGCCATTTATCTATTATGTGCTCCCATGCCCAGAACTAAAGCAATGAAACTCCTACAGACAAGCTGGCTGCTCCATGGTACACTACCTGGTGCATGTCATAATAAAGGTGCACAAGAACGCACACCCCAAGCAAAGCGGATGCCCTCGGTGAGCATCCTCTCAAGTGTCCATCCCCAACCAATAGGAAACCCATGAGACTACCGATCGGGGCATACAACACCCCCAATCAAACCAGCCACAATGCATGGAAAGATGTCATAGTAGTTGTACATGTCCTGCCAAAAGATCACTGGCCCCTGAAGCCTGGGATCATCGAATACCTACCTGCACTCAGCCAATCTAGCATTGCACTGAGAGTTGTACTCCACAAGCTCACCTACTATTGGTAGGTATAGTATCCTATAAACATCCTTCAGTGTCATTGTCATCTCACCAATGGGGAGGTGGAAGGTCCCATCCTCACTGTGGTAGCGCTCTACTAGGGTAGTCAGCAAACTGAGGTTCGCACGAACCTCGGGGGTGAAACACACATACTCCAAATCAAGAGCACTAAGCGCTAGCCACTCTACCTCGGTCATCATATACTGCCATAATAGCATCACAAGGAACTGCTTCCGTGAAATGAGTGTATCTGAAATATCCTCCTGTAATCAACAAAATAATGTGTCAACCATAGCTGTGTCAATGCATACCTACTCAGCTATCAAAATATCCTATCACTTACTTAACATATCAAATTGATCAAAACAAGCATATCATCTCTTGTCTAGATTCTATCAATCTTGGAGATTGCTTATCGATTATCACATTGATTAGGATGCCAATCGAGTCAATTTCGCGAAGTAACTGACTATCCTAAAGCAAATGCACCATTTCTAGTGACAAATGCGCAGTATTAGGGCGTATGCACTGAACCTGGGCATATGCACCGAAGCATGAAACAAATGCACAACTTTTGGATAAAAGTGCAACAAGAAGCAACAAATGTGCATATTTAACATATGCACAACAAGACAATGCAAAAGCGCAACTCTACAACGGATGCGCGGAATCGCATAACAAATGCGTAAAAAAGACAAAAGCACTGAAACATGACTTAGATGCGCTAATCTATGACAAAAGCGCAGTTTCAGCTAGCAAATGCGCCGAATCGCAATTCAGTGCATTCATTCCAATAGCTTTTCCTAGCATTTATTGCTCTAATAAATGACCCTAGCCTAGAAATTTTGAAGTACGTAATAGGCATCCTGCCTCTACTAGCTGTTTGAATCGTCAGACCTGCTCAAATTGGTGCTCCTCATGTGGAAGATCCATCGTTGTGCTGACTACTCTAGCTCATGTGCTCTACAAACTCTCCTAGAAGCTCTCAACAAATGAGAAGTGTGCAAATGACTAGGATTGTGGACCCTGCTTCTATATATAGACATGTCAACCTACCTAGCTACGTGGTGACTGTGCTTGCTATCTGCATCCTTTCTCTGCCATCTTTTCTCAAGACGTAGCCCATTTCTCTCCAACATTTCTAGCGTCCTTTTACATTCTTCATCGTGAGATTGTCCGTCTCACATCCTTCTGCCTTTCTTTCCATCCAATCTACCGAGGGGGCATCTTAGTGTCATAAACCGGTACCAAGGGCAAAAACTAAGGCACATATCATTATCAAAAAAATATATTCTTTGAAGCAATGTGATAAAACACACTGCATCAAAGAGGGGCAAAATGTGTACACCTAAAATGACACAACTCTATTCTAAATAAATATTTTAATATTTATTTTCGTTTAATTCCTCTATCAATAAATAAATAAATAAATCAATTTATTTATTTGATTCACATTCCTCCACAAAATTAAATAAAGTCATTTATTTAATTAAATCGTCCAAAATTCTTCTAAAGTCATTCTAAATTAAATAATGTCCAATTATTTAATTAGTTCTTCTAAATTTAAGATCATTCTCTATATTTAAATAAATCTAAATATTTATTTAAATTGGTCATTTCCTCCAAAATTGAATTAAATACCAAAAATAATTCAATTAGTCCATGTGCACACTTAATTAAATATTTTAATATTTAATTACTATTTTCCCTCACCCACATGTCCTTTTTATCTCTAGTTTCAATTAGTTAACTCATAAATCAAATCAGTTAGCTAGTTAGTCAATTCTGTTAACTGGACAATCTATTCAATTAACTCTTCATTCTATTTGTGTTAACTCCCCTGTTGCATGAAGGAGCAGGACACTTGTCCTCTTCTTATTCATGCACATCCTTTGAAGTTTCCTCAACCATTGATCTTCTTATTCATTCTATACCGTTGATCTTCTCTCTCACAAATCTATAAGTACAACCCTTTTCCTCCATTTAAAGGATCCAAACGTTTAGTAAACTTACTCTACAGGAATCACAGTGCGCCTTTGGCACCCAAATCCATTCATAGCTTGTGATCACCATTTTTATTGTATTGAAGATCCTCTTCATTACAAGAACTATCATAGCCATTCTCTATTGTTATCTTGAAGAAAAAAAGCAAGGAAGTGCACTTTCTGAGGGCTTCATTCACACGAAAGATCAATTTGAGATTAGGTGACCAATGGAAGTCGCAAAGTAATAAGGTTTGCAAGGTGTTTTCTTTGTGTTGAATCTTGATTATTGCAATTTCTATTTAGTTATTGGGTTATTATTAATTATTTATATTATATCCATATTTTCATATAACACACACACACATTCTTGTAGATATTATTAATCAAAATATATAGCGAATTTCATATCGTGTGTTTTAGCCGTATTTAGCAACGAATGGCAAGATGCAATAAAATTACAGTGAACAACATGTAACTTTATTTAATTTAGATTCTATTCATACAATATATTCGAAGATATTACCAAAAGGGGTGATGGCCCCATATGGGGGTTGCAGTCCCTTTTGGGGACTACGGCTCCCATATGGAGTCACCATTGGAAGGCACAGTCCCTAAAATAAGATTTCATTCGTATATATTTCGTTTCAAACATTTCTACCATTCAATTACATAATGAATATCATAATACTTAAAAGAAATATGATTTATATACAAAGATGTTACAATTTGAGTATGGCTGCACAGACAATTTTATATGTATATACAATTTATAATACTTCCAATATATATATATATATATTGATATATTATATATAATATTTAATTTCACAATTTCCATAATGTAATCTATATTTATACTGATGATTCTTCGTATATGCATTTCAATATTAATATATACATACATATATATGTATATGCAGTCTCTGTATATACATATGTATATATATTATATAAGATTTCATTAATAAGACAGATACACAGTAATGTATTTACTATTACAACAACAAATGATATTCACCATGCTATAATATATAAAATACAGAAAAATATATCTTTCCACAAAGAAGATTCAGAGGTTTGTCCACACAAAATTAATCACACACAAATTGAGAATATAGATTTGCTGAAAAAACCTGGAGTTTCGCTCTCCAATCAATCAAATTCTCAAAACCCTCTATTTCCCGAAAGCTTCCTTTGTTCCAGATCTTCAACCTCTTGCCAAAGCCCTCTTTTCCAGTATCAATAAAACTTGTGTTTTTGTTTTCAAATTCCAGAGATGAGAATGAAAATTGTGAATGAATTTCTATGTGTTGAGAGAATGAAATTTATTCCTCCTTTGTTATTTTCCTCTCCATTTTGCTTTGCTTTATTTTGTGCTTTATTTCCTAAATAAAGTTTTCTTTTCTATTTTTCTATTGTTTTATTGTTTTCTTTCTTTTTTTTTATTCTAAAATCTTGTTTTATTTTCTAATTCTATCCTCTAATTTATCAAAAATAATATTAAAATAATAAGCATAATTATCTCAACTATCTATAAAACAAATAATAATATATTCATTCTTCAAATAAAAATTGAATAAATAACTTAAACCGTTTAATCTATTTTTCTATGAACACATAATATTAAATAACAATTAATTAAATAATCTAACTATAACACAATAAATTAAACTATATAACAAAATCAAATAATGCAATTCTAATGCATCTACATGACTCTAAGTGATGTGTGTGAGAGATATCCCTCCATCTTAACCCTGCCAGGTTGCTAACCTCCTTTACCTTAACCACACCCTTGTCTTCAACAACCTGCAAGTCATGATAAACTAAAATTTCCCATTAAGAGGTTAGTAACCCAATAGCCAAAGCATAGCCGAAGCATTAAAATTAATCATTCCAAAATAACAAGAAAATAATATTCATTTCATTTCATCTTTTTCCATATTAAAATAATCATTCATCTTTCAAAATAACATATTATTTATCTAACCACACATAATTGTTCATAAAATATTTCTACATAAAGTAATTCCAGAAAGCATCAAAGTATGAGATGTGACATATGACCAATTCTATTGCAAGCATAACACTGACCATGAAATGATTGAAAGTTTTTAGCATTGTACCTTAGAGGCCTAAATGAATTTTGACTCATCTTGTTTCTACATTCAACAGCCTTATGACCAATCTTATTGCAAGTATAACAACTACCATTGAAAGATTGAGAGTACCTAGTAGTTTGCTTAGGAGTAGGATTTCTGAAAAACTTCTTCTTGTTCCAGATGTGTGTGAAGTTATTCTTTCTTTGTCTCTAGATAGGAATGAATTCATCTTAGTTTACATTTCTAGAGGTATTCTTCTTAGGATCTTTAGTACAAGATTTTTTCCCCTTTATTTCATACTTTCCTTCTTCTTTGAAGCTGTTCTTTCTTTCTTCTATCTTCTTGGATTCATCATGTGACTTTTCTTTTTCTTTCTCATTCTTGTCTTCAGGCAAGTTTGTTTTAGAGTTGTCTCCTATTCCAAAACCAAGACCATCTTTTGCCTTATGTGGTTTTTGATAACTGAGTATTTCATTAAGGAGATCACTACCACCTTTGAGTTTTAAGCTTTTGTCTATCTACTCTTTTGCTTCTTCCAATTATTTTCTCAGATTGACAACTTCTTCCTCAAGTTTTGAATATTCAGTTGCTTTCTCATTGAGTTTCATGTTTAAGCAATCTTCAATCCTCTTGCCTTCTTCAACCATAAATTTCAAACCAGAGATCATATCTTCTGCCTCCTTGAGTTTAATGTCACATCCTTTATCTCCTTCTACTTGATCTTTTAGTTTGTCAATTTCTGCTTTTGATTCTTTATCTTGTGTCTTCCATTTTATAATTATCTCCTTTGATTTTTCAAGCATGACCTCATATTTCAAATTTAGTTCTCTTGCTTCATCTAGATCCTCAAGGGCTAACCAAAGTTCTCCTTCAAGGTCTACTTCATCTAGTTTGAGGTCCTAACCTTCAGGTTCCATTGCTTCTAGATCTAGTTCTGGAGTAAACACTTCATTAGACATAGCTTCAGATTCCATGTGTTCAAATACAAGATCTACCTCATCTTGTTAGGCTTCTTCAAAGGAACTTGGCTTTGCTACCAATTGTTGAACACACTAAAATGCTGAGAGGGGGGTGAATTAGCATATACAAAAACTTAACTACTTCATTTGTAGATCAAATCAAATTACTTAGAGAATAGAAAGTAAAGCATGCACCACATTAATCAACACAATAACACCAGGATTTTTACATGGAAAACCCAAAATGGGAAAAACCACAGTGAGTGTTATCTCACAATATATAATGCTCACTTCTATAAAGATTACAACTTTGTTTTAGGGATACAACCCAAGGAAGCTACTACTCCCTGTTCGAATTGCAAACTAAGGCTACAACCTTAGAGCAAGATACAAAGACCTGCTGAAGAGACTCACTGTCTGATAGAAGGATACATGAAAATTATGATGAAAGCATACACATGAACTATTGTGAAAGAAGCATCTAACTTATGTTGATGTTACAGTCCCCTTTTCTACACAATTACTTCATCATATTGACTTCACACACTTCATGCTTGACATACATGTCTATCACACACACCACTTCACAAATGACTTTGTTCTTATATATATACCCTCCACAACAACTCAAATCCTCAATTAGGTCAGCACCAAAAAGACCTTTAGATGAAATGTGTAATTCTCCATGGGTCAGCTTTAAACATATACATTATGAAAAGAAAATGAGTTGTGGATCACTACTCATGGTATAGTAGGGTCAAATACATCACAACACATCCTTCAATGCTAAACCAATTGATCAGTATCAACCACACATGAGAGAAACAAGACTGTTGGCCCAAACATCACTAACACTGCTAATTGACCATCTTTGCATCACTGGGGAGACACCAAAAACATCACACGGACCAAGATATGACCAATGTACCTTATCAACACTATCCTTACACCATTCACCTAAAATATCTAATCATTATGTGCATTTGTAAAAGAAGAAACATGTTGAATTGATGAAAACAAGGCATTCTGAATTGACTGTAACACATCAAACTTAGGATATTACATTCTGGACCACTAGAACATCTAACACTCTTATGAATGAACTCATGCATCATTTTGAACATATCTCAGATCTGCACAACCACATCTATCATTTCCAGAGGAAATCTAAGACATTTAACTTAGTTGTACTATAAACAACATTCATGTATAAGTCAAAGTGATTTGAACACTTAATGCGGTGCTAGAAACAAGAAGGATTTGCATGTTCATCAAACCTGAGATGTATTGAGATGTGTAGAGTCTCCACATAAACCCATATTTCTGATATGTACATTCTCCAGCTAATGCAAGTATCCAAACATGTATTCTGAGAATAGTTAGGCATCCAGAGTCAATTGTAGCGCTTTTGCATTTGAAATTTGAGCTTGTGGACCACTAAAACACTTGATATTGGACACAAGCATGCATAAAACATATATAATCATATCCTCAAAATTGCATGAACAAATATTCACTTCCGGAGGAATACAGAGCATTCCATCATGTCTTCAACATTACTTTACTCTGTCAAATCATAGACTGGAACTCTGTAACTTGTAGCTTTCATCGTTGAAGGTATAATGACTTGAACTCTTGGATATAACACATTCATATGCCAATCAACTTATCTTTTAAACCAAAAGACTAAATCTTGTGTTGTAGAGGAATGTGGACCAAATTACTGTGGCTCTGCCTTAGCAAAACTTCTGCAACTTGTCTCTAAGTGGGGTACACCAAACTGATAAGATATCAATGTAGTCATAGAGAAAACATATTAGAATAGGTATACTCACCTCCACATCACACTTAGATATCAGGCTAATTACCATTCTTCCTCATAATGCAATGCTGATATTACTACATATTGACTATATTTAGAGTGTATACAATCTTCAACACATAATTTTGACATCAATGACAACTAATCTTATCAAGATGCCAAGATCTTGTTTTTCTCAACAACATATATATTAACTGAGATTCTGATTTATCTAAACCACTCTTGCAATATCTTGCTATATGTCCAAAATTGTTGCAAACTTGGCATACCACATTGATATCCACTAGTGAAGCAAGAGGATTTCTACTAATAAGATTTCTCTTATTGATTTCAAACTTGAAATATATAGGCTTATGACCAAATTTATTGTAGATAAAATAATAACCAAAGAAGGCACAATTGAGCTTGTTTATGGAGAATTGTCTTGCATGAAAAGGTCTTCCTTGAGGCATGATAAGATCTACTCCTTCAATGTCATCTAGACTTCCAAACTTTGCTTTTTCCAAATCCTTTTTGAGTGACAGAATTTCTTTCTCAAGTCTTGTACATTCCTTTATCTTAATTTCAATCAGAGCTCTTTGTTCTTGATTCTTTTTCCTTACACAATCCAAGTCTTCAAGAGAGGAAATAAGTTCACCTTCAAAATCAACTTCACATTCTTCTTCATCTACAGTCTTGACTAAACCATCAGAGATCACCATAGCCATGAATAGATATTCTCCTCTTTCATCATCTAATGAGTAGTGATCTACTTCCTCTACGAAGCTGTAGTCTTCTTTGGAAAGGAGATTCCTCTTAAAGTTGTTCCTTTTGAAACCCTTACTTTTATTTTAATTTTCTCCAAACAAACATTTAGAGGCATAATGACCAACTCTTCCACATTTCAAACATTTGAAAGGTAGCTTACCTTTATACTTGACTGATCCCCTCTGTAGCTTTCTCACAAAGTTTGCTTCTTCTTCATCAGCGTCATTGGATAAATCAGATGTTCCTTCATTCTTCACAGCTTTGAAATCAGCTTCTCTTTTGCATGGGACTATGACTTCATTTCTCATTTCATAGGTAGTGATGGACCCAAATAGCTCGTCCTTGGTGAGTGTCTTTAGATCTTTGGCTTCCTTAATTGCAGAAAATTTTGAATCAAATCTATGAGGGAGAGTTCTCAAGACTTTCTTCACAACCATTGAATTAGCTAATTCTTCACCTAGATTTCTAATTCCATTGACTGCTTCATCTACCTAGAGTAAATAGCTAGCAATTTTTTCCTCTTCTTTCATCCTGAGATTCTCAAACACTATTTTGTAAGATTGTAGCTTTGCCTGCTTTACAATGTCATTTCCTTCATAGAGATTTTTGAGCTTCTCCCATATCTCCTTGGTTGTCTTGCACTGCACTACCTTGACTAACTCTGAACTGGTCAAACCACTTAAGAAGGAATTCTTGGCTTTAGAATTATTTTAATGAGCCTTCTTCACATCTGAATCTATGATAGGATGTTTAGGTTCAGTATAAGTATCCATTGCAGCTCTCCAAACATCATACCCTAGCGAGGTAAGATAGGCTTCCATCCTTACACTCTAGAAGTCATATTTACTTCCATCAAACATCAAAACTTTAGAAGGGGACTCTTTCTGAGCCATGTGTTCTACTCCAAGAACTACCTTCAGTTATTAGGCCACACCAAGGAACTCAGCTCTAATACCAATTGTTAGAACACATTGATATATTGAGAGGGGGGTGAATTAGTATATGCCAAAACTTAATCCAAATTAACTTCATCAACCAAATCTTTTTACTACCTTAAACAGATGATAAAGTAAATTAATAAATTCAAATCACAACACATAAGCACACAACCATAACACTAGATTTACGTGGAAAACCCTAGAAGGGAAAAACTATGATGAGCAAGTTGCTTAGATCTACTATCCAAATCTAGCCTCACAGATAATAAAATAGATTTACAACAAGTTTTATGGTCTACAACCCAAAGAAAGCTACAACTCCTTGAATTACAATACTACACCACTTACGGAAAGAGGCTATAACCTCTGTACATCACACTTGATGAATTTCATTGATCAATCACCTCTGCAACATCAAGACCTCTACACAACAAACTCTGCTACCTTCAACACACTTCCATACACACACACTCGCATCCACACTCACACACACAACCACACACACTCTCACACTAATACTTTTCACACCAAACAAGATCTTTCATTTATATCCTTTGCAAGCTTCAAAATCTCTCCTATATCGGCCAAGATGAAATGTGTAGCATGAAACATGCAATGAACACAAGTCAGGTCCAAAAATGTGTCAAAATCTAAAGTGGTTTAGACCAAGTGATAAAGAAGACCTATTATTCCTTAGCACACTTCCACATTGGCGTATACTTACAAACATCCAGCACAATCACCAAAACACATCAACTCAGCCCAACAACACTTACTCTTCCACATATTAGCTCCAGACTTAGAGTGGTATCAGAGAGAACAAATAGCATCATGCGGATCACTACAAAAACAACATATGAATTTCAAAAACCTTCTCAAACATCCCTTTTCCTAGAAAATGCATATTTATTTGGCACAAACAAATATACACTGAACACGACATCACTTGCAAACACTAAACACATAGTCTTGAGATAGAACATTGAAAAATGAACTTGCGGTGCACTTCATCACCTGAAACTTGGAAAGAACAAACACACAGACCATCTAAACTCAACCTCCAAACAACAAAGCCAAATAATGCAATGCGGTGAAATGCAATAGCTTCTACATTCTCCTTCCTACAACCCTAATAAGAATCATGATTTATCTTTACTTTGCTGACTCCAGAGAACCTCTGCGGTACAACTTATCATCTAAAACTTGAAACATGCAAACCATTCACATCTTCAAATGTGGAGAAATACAAAGCATTTCTCTGACTCATTTTTTTTGCAGCACCTTTGAACCACTATCTTCACTTTGCAAGCTCTAGAATCTTCTGCAGTAACTTTCATGCTCTGAAATTAGGAACATACCTTCTTCACACTTGTCTCTATCTAACCTCCAACCTGCAAGGCCATACCTTCAAATGCAAAGGAATGTGGAGCATTCTCTCAAGCTTCTTTAGTGCAATCTCTAGCGCCTTGGACTTTTTAAAACTTCCTTTCAAAACTAAAGCAATGCTTTTCATTAGGAAAAAATGAATTTAACATTCACAACATCAGAGACTACAGTCACATCACTTTTCATAAAAAAACAAGAGTCTTCAAGTTAGCACATCTTTTGTCTATGAACTTCAAAAGATAGGGTACAACTGTGTACAAATGATACTGATCCAACAATATGCATAGTACATGACTTCCATCATCTTACCCTTCACAACTTCTCTGATCAAGTACTCCTTTGTCTGCTTCTCAGACACATACTCTCTTGACATCACTGAGCACCACTCTACACCAATCTCCCCCCTTTGGCATCTATATTCTTTGGCATCACTTATCAACACTCTACACCACTATTGACATCAATGGCAACACATGCAATAGGACAACTAGTCAAACTCCAACAGATGTAAAGCATGGAACTTATTGGTTCTAAAAAAATGAAAATATCCTGCACTGAAGCTAATGATGACACACTGCATCAAAACCATGGTAATGATGAAACATTACTAAACCAAGAAAAGTAGAAACATAGGTACTTCATGTTAAACATAACATTTCATGTTAGTATGAAGATTGGATTGATGGGTATGGGCAACCCTATGAAATGCATAAATATCCCATTTAAATAAAACAAAATAGGTCACTATGACTTGGAATGCTAAAACATGTAAGAACCATTGTAGACAATTAATCTCTAATAGAGAAAATTCCAATCCCTATTATAGAGCAATGATATAATTATCAAGTCTCTACCAAATCATTTTTCTGAGCCCATCAATTCCCAACTTCCAGAAAACATATACGAATTTATGTAGGATTCATCAAGCATGCTACATGATATTTAAAGGAAAAACACTAGAAACATACAATTCCATGATAAATTGAAACTTTCAAATGTTACATTAACCTTCGACACACACTTGTACTCAATAGATTGTAAAAAAATTACACTAGACCCACAACCACCAGATTTGACTAGCCAGGGTCTTTTCACAAAGGCAGGAACTTTCTATCTAACTAACAACTATTACCAAACATGTTATAAATTGAATGGCAATAGTGCACAACCAGTACTCTTCCATGAGTGATTAACATAATAACAAAATATAGAAATAAAATGATCTATTCCCGTGCAAATCAAGAGTGCAACAAAAAGAAGGAACACACAAATCTCAAATAATATTTTCAAACAAAAAATATTGTAGACTACAATTGCATTCTACAAAAAAATAAAGTTTCGTTTTCAAAGCATAGATTATAATCTTCAATCTACGTTCCAGCCTTCCTAATGAATACTGTTATTTTCCCTCCCTAAATCTAGATTAAGATGACAAAGGACACCCATCTCATGTAGTCCACTAGTATTCTGCATACCAATGATAAATAACCAATATTTTTAAAATTAATTAGTAATACACACTTTACATGCTATCTAAACTAGGAGAGTAGTGTCATTATTGTAGATCACTACAATTGTGTTCTAAAGCATATTGTTTGCTAAAAGTAGTTTTGAGTTAGATAAACTCTTATTTTATTGCTAAAATTTTATATGAAAGCATTCTACATGAACAGTTTCCATGTTAAAGCTTGGAATGCTACTATGTGGTTCATGTTACCTGTTGAGTCGCCCTTATTTATTTATTCATTGGTAATATTTCCTGAACAAGAGCTAGTTTACCGTGTTATATTTTTGGTCATACCTTTGTTTCGTAAATTGACTCTTGGTCCTTCAATTTTTATCCGTTTGTTGTCTTTGTAGACAAGGTTACTTAAGGTTTGAACCTTTGAACCCGAACCATTCTCAAAGTTCAAAGTTCAAATGGTTCAATATGTCTAAAGTGTCTCATAAAGCAAGCTGTCGTTTTGTATGTCTTAAACGTCTTTGAACTTTCAGGTTGAACTTGAAGCTTTTTGTTCAAGGTTCAATGGTTCAACGGTCTAAAGTTCAACACTCGCTGCCTTCTTATAAGTCGGATCACGCAGTTACCTTGTGTAATTAATGTATCATTGAACCTTCCGCTCGTATTCTATAGCGGGGTTCAATGGTTCAAGGTTCAACAGTTCACTATTTCATAATTGGAAGCCTTTTACCAAAGCCGCGTAACTGTTTGTTAGTCTACATAGCCCTTGTGTCTTTGAACCTTCGTATTGAACCATATCTTTACAAGTTCAACGGTTCATGAGTTTAAGTCCCTATCTCCATAACTGAATCCTTTGCTCATCTATATGGTCCAATTGGTATGATTGAACCACCGCATTGAACCACCATATTGAACCACGCCCAAAAGGTTCAATGGTTCAACAGTTCAAAGATTTGATGATTTTGGTTTCATTTTTCCTGCGGCTTTCTAAGTCAAATTTAGTGGAAAAGTTGGAGGAAAATATGTCAGAAACTCATTATGAAACCGAGAGTTCTAATTTGGTCGAGGCTACGGATAATCATTATACTTCATGATGGCGCGTGAATAATACTTGCTATTAATGAAGAAATCAGAGTTCATGTCTTCTCAAATATTTTTGGCAGGTATTGTTCTGAGCGATAATTATTCAATCTGGTTACTGCCATTATTAACTAAGAACAAGCCAAGTTTAGCAAGTAAACATACTGTGCAACGCGGAGGAGGATAACACCGGAAGTGTAAGGCTCTTGTTATTCAAGTTTTTGCAGTGAATTCAGATATCTTGAAGGTGAGTTCTGTTTCCCATGTGTTATTCCTAGTTCTTATGCTGGAAAGAAGAATCTCTGGAATTTCTGTTGTTTTCAAAATTCAAAGTGTTTTATTGTAATCCTCCAAGTATGTCTTTGAAATCTACGTGTTTGGGGAACAAACATGGCCCTGGTCTTACTTATTCTCACTCAAAATTTGGAGATACTGCACTGGTTCAATATGATTTAGAGGAATTTAAAGAAAGAACTAGAAACCCTGTTCAAACCCCTACGATGAAGAAAATCGTAGACAGCGGTTTAGTTGAAGCTGCAGCTTTTCCTCAGGCTATACTGTGCCCAGAATTGGTTCAAGAGTGTATGAATAGGTACGACCCCCATGACAGATGTATCAGAAATGCAAGCGGTGATGTGTTATTTCATGTCAACCGACAAACCCTCATGTCTGTGATGAAGATACTGCCTAAAGAGGCATATTCCAGCCTTGATATTACTTCCTCCTATGGGTATTTATTAGAGAAGAAATCGACTTATAAAAGTGTAATAGCGAGAAACTGGCTGCTGAAATTTCAGAAGGGTGGTTCAAGGTTACCCAGGCCACTTACTAGAGATCATTTGATAAAAGAAGTAAGGGATATTGTGGTATTGTTACACAGACTGAAGGGCAGTCAGCATGCCTATTATTGGGAGGATTAGATGTACTTTTTCATACAAGTCATCCTTCAAGGGGAACAATATTTAGATTGGGCCAAAATAGTGGCTGACTATCTACATCAGGGTTTAAGTAATTGTCTGGGTGACAGAGATTTCTATATGTCTTCGTACCTATTCTATTGTCTGGCATCTACAAGAGAGTGGTTTGACCTACCTCATGCACCCTTAGCTGAGAATAGTAAAGTCTATCAATATTATTCACAGTTGCAGAGAAGGTTGCTATGAAAATTATAAAAGGGTTAATGATGTCTTCACTGGGAAAATGACCTATGAACTGGCAGGCAATCTGGGTAAGAGAATGTCCAGTGAAGCAATGCAACTGATCAGTATCTATGGTAGCTTCTTCATTCAATTTTCTGGGTTCACTTACATCAGAGTTGGAGGATTTGATGGTGAACCTGTGAAGTTACCTAGATATGTATTTGACCGTTTCGTGCTGATGGAGGTATGTAGACAATTAGCACATGTAGATAAGAAATTCTCAACAAAAAAGGGTTTTGGTATTTCTTTTCCCATTGAACTTGGGCATTATTCATGCCAATCAAAATCTGATGCTTTAAATTTGGAGGTGAACCTTAAGAGGTTCAATTTTTAGTTCTTCACTGCCAGGTCTCAATTCGACAGTAAAGGATTTGTCAGAGATAACCTAGATCCTGGAACAGGGCATGCACACCTTCCTAAGCTGGAGGATTACTGGGAAGACTGTCCAGATGAATTTGAGGTTAGAAGAAGGCTGTGGTGTAGGTTTTCTTTGGGGCAGATAATTACACTCAATTTAAAAATGGATATTTCTAGAATTTTTTATGATGAGGAACAGTTGGTTGACCCACAGTTTGAAAGAGTAGAACCGTTAGCTATTCCAGAAGTCGACTGGAGTAAAAAGGAGGAAGATAGAATTGAAATTAAAACCCTTCCAGTGATAAGGAGAACCAAGAAATGGTTGAGAGAAAAGAGACAGGAAGGGCTTCAGGATAAAAATGCCCAACAATTCTCTTCAATGGTTGAATCATCACTTCCCATAGACTCTTCTAATCAACCTATTGCTATCTGTGGTGCAGGTGCTTCCAAGCCATCAACTAGAAGAAGCCCTACCACTAAGAGGTCCAGAAAAGTCCTCACAGATATTCTACCCTCTCGTGTTACCAGGTTGAGGACTAAAGGGAAAAGAAAGAAACAGGTTTCTGAAATAATAGTTGTTGATTTGAATTCAGAAGAAGATTCAGAAGGACCTATGGGTGACAAGGAGCTAAGTCCTCATAGAATAGAGGAAGTTGACATCGGGCCACAGTCAAGGGCCGTTCTGGAGACCCCTGAAATATTAATGATTTCAAATGAATCCTCTGATGGAGTGAACCCCGAGAAGACAACCTCAGCTCCTGCACCAAAGTGGCTAGAGAGTTCTATCTCTGACAAAAAAAAAGTGATCCCTTTTGTTGTCCCTTTGGAGGACATGGTAAGCAAATGTTTGGGGAAAACCCCCAAGTCCAAGAAACTCAAGACGACACCCAGAATAAACATTGATCCAAACACTGGTAACTGGAGTGCTGAAATTGCTAAGCCAGTGACTGAGGAAGAAGTGCAGGATCCAACAGTGCACGATTTCATTGTGAAGAGAGTGGATCTCGGTGTTGCTTCTAGAGCTGCAGATGTCCACCACCTTGAAGGTTCTACTAAGAGGATGGTTAGTCGAACATGGAAAGATGAAAAGGACAAGAGGGAGTTGAAACAAACTCTGTGTTCAATGGCAGAGTACATTGAGGCTATTAACAACCCTGACTCGCAGCCGATCTCACAGCTCCCCCTGTCTTTTGACCCGAAATCACCTGTCAACCAAAAGATGTTAGATCAGGTTCATAGAAGCAAAATGGTGACAAAAACATTTGACAGTTGGTTGGATAACATTGAGCAGAAAGGAACTGAATACATCCGTGAACTCAAGGGCATATAGGATCTGACTGCTGCCACCATTGAAGATCTTAAAGCACAGGTTGCTATTTGGGTGAAAGATGAGGGCAAGTGGGTGAATGTAATAAACCAAATAGATGAAGTTCAGAAATATGGGCTGGCGAAGTTTTTGGCAGAAAAGAACCTGACTGGTGTGGACGAGGATTTGTTATATGTGAACAAGAAAAATATTGAATGGAGGAATTCCATATCCCGGCAAGGATGCTTTGAACTCACAAAGCTAATTAAGGAGATAACAGAATTCACTCAATCACTGCAACATGACTTGCAATGTATTGATGTTCAATACATAAAAGATGATGGAAAACCAGTGGAAGATGTCGACGCAGTGGTACAATCATTCAAAGATAAAATCGGCTTTGTCAGAGAAAATGACAATATTTTAATTGAGGATTTCTCCTGGATTTCTAAAGTCGAGTCATTACTTTATCTCTGTATAGACGGACTTCCAGAACACAAAGAAAAATTTGGGAAAATGCGAAGGGAAAAAGAAGTTTGGAGGTCAAGAATGAAACATATAGGTATTCCCAACTTCCTGAAGATTCAGGAGTTCGTTGCTGCTTTTTAGGAATGGAAAACCCAACATGCTTCCTAGGCCACCGATAACAAATCTGGAGATACAAACCCGTCGTCCCAGTCATGACCTTATTGGCTTGTTTTCTTTATTTCAGTTCCTCTATCATGTTATTTTCAGCAATCTTGATCTTTAAAATCAGTTGTTAAAAACTAAATCCCGTACGGGTCAGAGTTATGTTAACTTTGGGATTGATTTACTCAAAGACATGATTAAGACATTCATATATATAGGTTTTTAAAATCTTTTAAAGGGGATATAGAATTTTAGGAAAAGAAAAGAAGAAGGAAATTTTAGCTAAACGGTTCATAATTTTACATTATGTGATGATTGTCTGAGTAATTTTCATCTGTGAATGAGAAGAAGAAACAATTACTGCTTATTTGGATCTATGCGTCTGAGTGTGTGGAATTAGATTTTCTGTGTGAAATCTCTTTTCATCTAGTAATTGCTCTTTATTTGGACAACTCATCATATGTGTTCTATTCTTTATTGGTTCAGCAAGTTCGTATGAATGTATTCATGTATTTGAATGTACCAAAGTAGATTCTGTGCATTCTATCCTGTTACTGTATAAATTTATCGCGTTCATGACATGGTTATGTATGAATGTTAGTCTACCTTAAGCATTTTCTAGTTAAAAGTGTATTTGGATAGTTGAATAGATTAAATTCATTGAAAATCTTAAAGGGAGCTGTACCTAAATTCAGAGGGGAACTAATTTAAAAGGTTCACCCATTTGTTGCTTAACTCATTTGTTCTTCAAAAAGAGGGGTATAGAGTCAGAATAAAATATTTTCAGAATAAGGACAAATCTGTTAGCCAACAGTTTTTGGCGACTCTACTGGGGATAAAATCATTAATTAAAGATTGGTCGCCTGAATATGAAGCAACAATGGTGCTTCCACATGAAAACATAATTCCTGTTCTGCAACCCAATCTTGGATTTCAAGATGAGCAGGAAGACATTATTGGCCAGTTGAATACCCTTGCTTGGCGTACTCGTCAGAATAGTGAAGATTATAGAAGAGCAAGTAGAGTATTAGAACAAGAAGAGGAATTGGCCGATAACCTGATATTGCTGTTACTCAGGCAGAGAAGAAGGCAGGCACGAAACGCAGCAAGAAATCAAGTACTTGAAGCACAAAGAAATCAAGAACAACAAAGAAATCAATAACTGCCTATCCAGTTTCAATATTTTAAGCTGGATTCTAGACCGTATACCAGGTCTTCAAGAAGAGAGGGAGTTGAGGACCCTACCTTTCAAGTACTGCAAAATCTTAATTTTCCTTATATCCCTACTCATGCAAGAAGAGCTAGAAGTAGACCCCCTAGTCCCCCTAAATCTTCTACTTCCCCTATCTGTCAAGCTTTAACTCTTTCAGGCACCGTTATCCCCTTGGCTATAAATTTTCTACCCATGGCTCAACCTTGGGGAGCTGCCATAGGGCCTCTGAACCTAGGGGCTAACCTAAATCCTTTACCTAAAAATGCAAGGGAAAATTTGCCCAGGTTCAACAGAGACGGCAAACAGTCACCAGAAGAACATTTGTGTGCCTTTGCAGCAGCATGTAGTGTGTTAGGTGTACAACACCAAGATGTTGCCATAAGGCTCTTTGTGCAGACTTTAACTGACACTGCGGCACAATGGTTCTACCACTTGACTAATTCCTCAATTTCAAATTGGAATGACATGAAGACTGCTTTTGAAAATAGGTTCAAAAGTGCAGAGGACGAGCATTACCTCCTTGCACAGCTGACTCAGCTTAAAAAAGAGATTCATGAACCTATGAGGGAGTTCGTGGCTAAATTTAATAGAATTGTGAACAAAATCCCTGCTACTAAAAGACCGTCTGGAGAAAATTAAAAATGTTTCTTTATTAATTCTATGCCTCCTGATAGTAGCTTCCATCTCAGGAGGGGTGTAATTGCTGATTTACCAGCTGCACAAGCCTTAGCGATCGGATTAGAGGATGATCTCATTATGGCCGATAAATGGAAGAGAGAGGTCTAGATGCCAAATGCCCAGCCTTCATCATCTACGGATCCTATAGTGCAAAGGTTGGTGAATGATATGATTGCCTTAAAGAGGCAACTACCTAAAACTAGTGCTCACTTCCAACAACCGTATCAAGATATAAGCAGAAGGAATTTGAATCAACAAGCAAATACTGGTAGAGCTTTACCCCTGACATCAGCACAGCCAAGACTGGCTATTGAAGCTCCTCCTGGGAGGGGAAATATGTGTATTTTTCATTTGACTACTTACCATGATGGAAACTCTTGCCCAGAAATGCTCAGGTATGCCCAGATGACCGCTACTCAAGATATGCTAGGGGAATCCACCAAAGAAGAAAGGAACTTTGAGGAACCTAGCAGCTCTGAAATACACTTCCTTGAATATGAGTCTGATTCAGAAAGGGGAGGTGAAATATTGGTAACCCTTGAAGATCCTTCATGCACCGTGCTCACTAGGAGTCAGAGGAATATGAGACCCTCTAATACTCAAGAAGTACCTAGCAAAGGTAAGGAGCCTTTAACTAGAACTCATGATGCTAATTTGAAGGCTCAAGAAAATAGATTACTACATAGAAATGATCTAGATGCTTCTTTTGATATTGTAGATTTTTGTAAGTCTGCAAAAATTCAAATTTCTCCTATTGAGTATCTCAACTTGAAACCTACTAAACTTGACAAATTAGTTAAACATGTTAAGGGTAGTCCTGCACAAACTGAATTTGAGAATCAATTGGAGGTTGATACTGAATCCCCCATTGCTAGACTATTTGCTTCCTCATCTGAATCATCCTTGTCTGCCCCTAAAACAACTCCCAATTCATCAACCAATGCTCCTTATACTGATTTGAAACCCAATCCTTTCTATGTGTTTCTGTTTATCAATGGTCATAAAATTAGTAACTACATTATAGATTCAGGAGCCTCTGATAACATTATGCCTTCCTCTGTGGCTAAATCCCTAGGGTTATCACTCACAAAAACATTTGGTAGATGTTATTCTATGGATGGAAAACAGGTTTCCTTGCTTGGGCAGATTAAAGATGCACGAGTTGCTCTTGCAGCTTACCCTGACAAAAGGGTGAAATTGACTATTTTGGTAGCAGATATTCTTGCCAGTTATGGAATGCTTTTGAGCAGGACATTTTGCAAGGATTTGGGTGGACAAATCAAACTAGATTGGTCAGAGGCCACAATCCTAGTGGGGAAGCAGAAAGTGAAGCTGGAACCTGAGCCCAAGTACAAGTTCACTGTCTACCCCTCTGATGATCCCAAGGCCCAGATTTTATTTGAGGAATGTGAATTTGGCAACTATTTTCTCTCCTCTGAACAGAGCTGTGAGGTAGAGCCCAAAGAAGAATTAATGCAAAGATCTGTACACTCTGATGACCTATGGGTTATGGAATTTGATGGCAGTTGTGCTACTGCTGGTTCAGGGGCTGGGGTTGTGTTAATCTCACCTGAAGGTGAAATTTTTTCTTATTCTTTTAAGCTAGAGTTTAAAAACACCAACAATACTGCAGAATATGAAGCTTTACTGCTTGGATTATTTGAAGCTAAAGGAAAGGGTGTGAAGGTACTTAAGGTGAAGGGTGATGCTGAACTAATTGTGAAATAGGTAAGGGGGATCTTTTCTGTGAAGAATGAAAGACTAAAGCATTACAGAAACAGGGTATGGGATGAGATCGAATATTTTTATGCTTTCTCTATCGAAACAATTCCCAGAGATCAAAACTCCCGAGCAGATTCTTTAGCAGTATCAGCTTCTCTCCTTTTGCCACATCCAGATTCCAAAAAAGATTCTTATAGGATAGAAATGATATATCGTCCTAATGTCCCCAACAATGCTGAGAGCTGGCAAGTTTTTGAGAGTGATAACCAGATCAGAAAGTTTTTAGAAAATGCTGAAATGTTCCTGGGGACCTATTTTGAAGGTTCCGAAATAGAGTGTAAAGAATTCAGTCCTAACCCTGGGATTAATCCAAGAGATGACATGATTCAGTTAAAGGGAAACAAAATCCCTAAAGGGCTAGTCTCTTTAGAACATCTGTTTTCTCGAAGAGATGAATATGTTAAAGGCAAACCTCCCTGTATTCCTGATAAAGTAGAGGATTATGAGAAGATAAATATTGGGGATGAAGCTAATCCTAAATGGGTATCCATTGGTAGGTGCTGCTCTTCGAAGGAGAAAAATAAATTGGTTAAATTGCTAATCAAATATAAGGATGTTTTCGCCTAGTGCTATGATGATCTCAAAAATTTTAGACATGGATAGTTTCAACACCATATTCCTTTGAAAGCAAATGCAGCTCCATTCAGATAGAAGCTGAGGAATTATAACCCAAAAGTTGCTGAAGCCATTTTTAAGGAGATTGATAAGATGTTGAAAGCTAGAATTATTTATCCAATCCATCACTCCACTTGGGTGGCAAATATTGTTCTAGTACGAAAGAAGAATGGAGAAATAAGGATCTGTGTTGACTTTAGGAACTTAAACCAAGCTAGCCTGAAAGATAACTATCCCTTACTTGTGATGGATCACATCTTGCAAACAGTTGCTGGGTCTGAAATGATGTCTATGCTGGATGGTTTCTCAGGTTACAATCAGATAGGTGTGGTTGCAGAGGATCAACATAAGATTGCTTTCACCACTCCTTGAGGAACTTTTGCCTATAATCGAATGCCCTTTGGCTTGATTAATGCGGGAGCAACTTTTCAGCGGGCAATGGATTCATCTTTTAGAGACCTGAAGAACAGAATTATTGTTATTTACCTTGATGATCTAACTGTTTTCTCCAAGAATAGAGAAGATCACTTGAGAGATCTGGAGTCTGTTTTACAAAGGTGTCGAAGTCATGGCATCTCACTCAATCCCAAGAAGTTAGTTTTCTATGTGACTGAGGGAAAATTGTTGGGACACCTAGTCTCAAAAGACGGAATCAGAATTGATCCGGAGAGGGTCAGGGCAATTCAATAGCTTAGTCTCCCTTCAAATAGAACTGGAGTCAAGTCCTTCTTTGGTCAGATCAATTTTCTCAGAAGGTTGATTCCTGACTTTGCTGAGATTACAAAACACATTGTTGGAATGACGAGTGAGAAACAGCCATTCAAGTGGAATGAAGTTGCTAAGAAGGCATTTGAGGATATCAAGGAAGCGATTGCAAACACTCCCACTTTGGTAAATCCTAATTTTCAAAAGGATTTCATTATTTACTGTTATGCTTCGGAACACACCATGTCAGGTATTTTGTTGCAGAAAAATAAATTGGATGAAGAGGTTCCCATAGCTTTCATGAGCGTTCCCCTTAAAAAGCATGAGCTGAAATATTCTTTGGTCGAGAAACAAGCTTTCGCTATGGTTAAAGCTGTTAAACAATTCAGATATTATATACTCCATTCTCACTCAGTTGTATTTGTTCCAAATTCAGTTGTGAAAAGTATTTTGACTCAGCAAGAAGTGGGATTAAACAATAGAGCAACGTGGGTTGCTAAAATTCAGGAATATGATCTGGAAGTTAAGCCTACTAAGTTGATCAGGGGTCAAGGCTTATGTAAGTTGATTGCTGAAAACAAAGGACAAGAAGGAGAAGGACTCCCCACAGTCTTATTGGTAAGCTTGAAGGACCCATGGTTTCTGGATGTGGCACATTATCTTACATATGGGGATTGTCCTAATCACTTAACTCCTAAAGAGAAAAGAAACCTGAAACTAAAAGTTACGAAATATGTTATTTGGGGGGATGTCCTTTACAAGAAAGGATTAGATGGAACTTTCCTGAGGTGTGTAGATAAAGAGCAACAAGATAAACTCTTGGAAGTTTTCCATTATGAAGCTTGTGGTGGATATTTTTCTTCTTCAGTTACAGCTTTCAAAATCCTCAGAAATTGTTACTACTGGCTAGGGATGTTTAAGGATGCGTATAGATGGGTGGCCAACTGTGAAAAATGTAAAATGTTCTCAGGAAGGCCACAACTTGCGGCTCTACCTTTGAGACCTGTTGTTGTTGAAGAACCCTTTAAACAATGGGGATTGGATTTTATTGGGCCTATCTCACCCCCCTCCAGTGCAGGGCATACCCACATCTTAACAGCAACAGATTATTTCACAAAATGGGTTGAGGCAGCCCCTGTAAAAAGAACAACTTCGGAGGTGGTTTGTAATTTTCTCAAAGAAAATATTTTGGTACGTTTTGGTGTTCCCCAGAAGATTGTAGCAGATAATGCTACCAGTTTCTCTTCAGTTGAAATGACTTCTTTCTGTTATGAACATAGTATTTCTCTCTCCCATTCATCAGATTATTATCCCCAAGGGAATGGACAAGCTGAGTCCAGCAACAAGAACCTGATTGCTATCATGAAGAAATTGGTGAATAACAACCCCAGAGATTGGCATAAGAAGTTGTATGAAGCACTCTGGGCTGACAGAATAACTCCAAAAAGAGCAATTGGAATGGCACCTTTTGAATTAGTTTATGGGATAGGTGCCCAATTATCTTTACCTCTGGAGCTATCTACAGCCAAGCTGCAAAGTGTAATTGAGGATCAATATTTCCAAGATTCCCTGGAGAAGAGGATTATGTATTTAACGAAGATTGAAGAAGAAAGAAATGAGTTGGTTGACCGAATTACTGTACATCAGGCCAGAGTTAAAGAAATTTTTGACAGAAAAATAAGACCCAGGAAGTTTATGGAAGGAGATGAAGTATTACTGTGGGATAGAAGAAGAGAACCAAAGGGTGCACATAGCAAATTTGACTCGCTTTGGAAAGGACCTTTCAAGATTCACCAGGTATTGGGTCCAAATTCTTTTAAATTGGAATATCCTGATGGAGTTGTTTTACCCCTGTCCTATAATGGATAGGATCTCAAGCTGTATCGTCTGTAAACAGGGTCCCCTATTTTGTACATAGTCCTCCCTTTGTTTGGTTTTGTGTTTTCCTTTCCCATTTTTATTTTTGTCCTGTTCTGTTTCCTTTCTTCTCTATTTTCCTTTTTTCTACGAAACCAGAGCTTCTGAGTTCTCTACATTTTGCCATAAAATGCAGTCCCCAGTCAGAGCCAATGTTACCTGTTGAGTCACCCTTATTTATTTATTCATTGGTAATATTTCTTGAACAAGAGCTCGTTTACCGTGTTATATTTTTGGTCATACCTTTGTTTCGTAAATTGACTCTTGGTCCTTCAATTTTTATCCGTTTGTTGTCTTTGTAGACAAGGTTACTTAAGGTTTGAACCTTTGAACCCGAACCATTCTCAAAGTTCAAAGTTCAAATGGTTCAATATGTCTAAAGTGTCTCATAAAGCAAGCTGTCATTTTGTATGTCTTAAACGTCTTTGAACTTTCGGGTTGAACTTGAACCTTTTTGTTTAAGGTTCAATGGTTCAACGGTCTAAAGTTCAACACTCGCTGCCTTCTTATAAGTCAGATCACGCAGTTACCTTGTGTAATTAATGTATCGTTGAACCTTCCGCTCGTATTCTATAGTGGGGTTCAATGGTTCAAGGTTCAACAGTTCACTGTTTCATAATTGGAAGCCTTTTACCAAAGCCGCGTAACTGTTTGTTGGTCTACATAGCCCTTGTGTCTTTGAACCTTCGTATTGAACCATATCTTTACAAGTTCAACGGTTCATGAGTTTAAGTCCCTATCTCCATAAATGAATCCTTTGCTCATCTATATGGTCCAATTGGTATGATTGAACCACCGCATTGAACCACCGTATTGAACCACGCCCAAAAGGTTCAACGGTTCAACAGTTCAAAGATTTGATGATTTTGGTCTCATTTTTCCTGCGGCTTTCTAAGTCAAATTTAGCGAAAAAGTTGGAGGAAAATATGTCAGAAACTCATTATGAAACCGAGAGTTCTAATTTGGTGGAGGCTACGGATAATCATTATACTTCATGATGGCGTGTGAATAATACTTGCTATTAATGAAGAAATTAGAGTTCATGTCTTTTCAAATATTTTTGGCACGTATTGTTCCGAGCGATAATTATTCAATCTCGTTACTGCTATTATTAACTAAGAACAAGCCAAGTTTAGCAAGTAAACATACTGTGCAACGCGGAGGAGGATAACGCCGGAAGTGTAAGGCTCTTGTTATTCAAGTTTTCGCAGTGAATTCAGATATCTTGAAGGTGAGTTCTGTTTCCCATGTGCTATTCCTAGTTCTTATGCAGGAAAGAAGAATCTCTGGAATTTCTATTGTTTTCAAAATTTGAAGTGTTTTATTGTAATCCTCCAAGTATGTCTTTGAAATCTACGTGTTTGGGGAACGAACATGGCCCTGGTCTTACTTATTCTCACTCAAAATTTGGAGATACTGCACTGGTTCAATATGATTTAGAGGAATTTAAAGAAAGAACTAGAAACCCTGTACGATGAAGAAAATCGTAGACAGCGGTTTAGTTGAAGCTGCAGCTTTTCCTCAGGCTATACTGTGCCCAGAATTGGTTCAAGAGTGTATGAATAGGTACGACCCCCATGACAGATGTATCAAAAATGCAAGCGGTGATGTGTTATTTCATGTCAACAGACAAACCCTCATGTCTGTGATGAAGATACCGCCTAAAGAGGCATATTCCAGCCTTGATATTACTTCCTCCTATGGGTATTTCTCAGAGAAGAAATCGACTTATAAAAGTGTAATAGCGAGAAACTGGCTGCTGAAATTTCAGAAGGGTGGTTCAAGGTTACCCAGGCCACTTACCAGAGATCATTTGATAAAAGAAGTAAGGGATATTGTGGTATTGTTACACAGACTGAAGGGCAGTCAGCATGCCTATTATTGGGAGGATTGGATGTACTTTTTCATACAAGTCATCCTTCAAGGGGAACAATATTTAGATTGGGCCGAAATAGTGGCTGACTATCTACATCAGGGTTTAAGTAATTGTCTGGGTGACAGAGATTTCTATATGTCTTCGTACCTGTTCTATTGTCTGGCATCTACAAGAGAGTGGTTTGACCTACCTCATGCACCCTTAGCTGAGAATAGTAAAGTCTATCAATATTATTCACAGTTGCAGAGAAGGAATTGCTATGAAAATTATAAAAGGGTTAATGATGTCTTCACTGGGAAAATGACCTATGAACTGGCAGGCAATCTGGGTAAGAGAATGTCCAGTGAAGCAATGCAACTGATCAGTATCTATGGTAGCTTCTTCATTCAATTTTCTGGGTTCACTTACATCAGAGTTGGAGGATTTGATGGTGAACCTGTGAAGTTACCTAGATATGTGTTTGACCGTTTCGTGCTGATGGAGGTATGTAGACAATTAGCACATGTAGATAAGAAATTCTCAACAAAAAAGGGTTTTGGTATTTCTTTTCCCATTGAACTTGGGCATTATTCATGCCAATCAAAATCTGATGCTTTAAATTTGGAGGTGAACCTTAAGAGGTTCAATTTTTAGTTCTTCACTGCCAGGTCTCAATTCGACAGTAAAGGATTTGTCAGAGATAACCTAGATCCTAGAACAGGGCATGCACACCTTCCTAAGCTGGAGGATTACTGGGAAGACTGTCCAGATGAATTTGAGGTCAGAAGAAGGCTGTGGTGTAGGTTTTCTTTGGGGCAGATAATTACACTCAATTTAAAAATGGATATTTCTAGAATTTCTGATGATGAGGAACAGTTGGTTGACCCACAATTTGAAAGAGTAGAACTGTTACCTATTCCAGAAGTCGACTGGAGTAAAAAGGAGGAAGATAGAATTGAAATTAAAACCCTTCCAGTGATAAGGAGAACCGATAAATGGTTGAGAGAAAAGAGACAGGAAGGGCTTCAGGATAAAAATGCCCAACAATTCTCTTCAATGGTTGAATCATCACTTCCCATAGACTCTTCTAATCAACCTATTGCTATCTGTGGTGCAGGTGCTTCCAAGCCATCAACTAGAAGAAGCCCTACCACTAAGAGGTCTAGAAAAGTCCTCACAGATATTCTACCCTCTCGTGTTACTAGGTTGAGGACTAAAGGGAAAAGAAAGAAATAGGTTTCTGAAACAATAGTTGTTGATTTGAATTCAGAAGAAGATTCAGAAGGACCTATGGGTGACAAGGAGCTAAGTCCTCACAGAACAGAGGAAGTTGACACTGGGCCACAGTCAGGGGCCGTTCTGGAGACCCCTGAAATATTAATGATTTCAAATGAATCCTCTGATGGAGTGAAACCTGAGAAGACAACCTCAGCTCTTGCACCAAAGTGGCTAGAGAGTTCTATCTCCGACAAGAAAAAAGTGATCCCTTTTGTTGTCCCTTTGGAGGACATGGTAAGCAAATGTTTGGGGAAAACCCCCAAGTCCAAGAAACTCAAGACGACATCCAGAATAAACATTGATCCAAACACTGGTAACTAGAGTGCTGAAATTGCTAAGCCAGTGACTGAGGAAGAAGTGCAGGATCCAACAGTGCACGATTTCACTGTGGAGAGTGTGGATCTCAGTGTTGCTTCTAAAGCTGCAGATGTCCACCACCTTGAAGCTTCTACTAAGAGGATGGTCAGTCGAACATGGAAAGATGAAAAGGAGAAGAGGGAGTTGAAACAAACTCTGCGTTTAATGGCAGAGTACATTGAGGCTATTAACAACCCTGACCCGCAGCCGATCTCACAGCTCCCCCTGTCTTTTGACCTGAAATCACCTGTCAACCAAAAGATGTTAGATCAAGTTCATAGAAGCAAAATGGTGACAAAAACATTTGACAGTTGGTTGGATAACATTGAGCAGAAAGGAACCGAATACATCCGTGAACTCAAGGGCATATACGATCTGACTGCTGCCACCATTGAAGATCTTAAAGCACAGGTTGCTGTTTGGGCAAAAGATGAGGGCAAGTGGGTGAATGTATAAACCAAATAGATGAAGTTCAGAAATATGGGCTGGTGAAGTTTTTGGCAGAAAAGAACCTGACTGGTGTGGACGAGGATTTGTTATATGTGAACAAGAAAAATATTGAATGGAGGAATTCCATATCCCGGCAAGGACGCTTTGAACTCACAAAGCTAATTAAGGAGATAACAGAATTCACTCAATCACTGCAACGTGACTTGCAATGTATTGATGTTCAATACATAAAAGATGATGGAAAACCAGTGGAAGATGTCGACGCAGTGGTACAATCATTCAAAGATAAAATCGGCTTTGTCAGAGAAAATGACAATATTTTAATTAAGGATTTCTCCCAGATTTCTAAAGTCGAGTCATTACTTTATCTCTGTATAGATGCACTTCCAGAACACAAAGAAAAATTTGGGAAAATGCGAAGGGAAAAAGAAGTTTGGAGGTCAAGAATGAAGCATATAGGTATTCCCAACTTCCCGAAGATTCAAGAGTTCGTTGCTGCTTTTCAGGAATGGAAGACCCAACGTGCTTCCCAAGCCACCGATAACAAATCTGGAGATACAAACCCGTCATCCCAGTCATGACCTCTTTGGCTCGTTTTCTTTATTTCAGTTCCTCTATCATGTTATTTTCAGCAATCTTGATCTTTAAAATCAGTTGTTAAAAACTAAATCCCGTACAGGTCAGAGTTATGTTAACTCTGGGTTTGATTTACTCAAAGACATGATTAAGACATTCATATATATAGGTTTTTAAAATCTTTTAAAGGGGATATAGAATTTTAGGAAAAGAAAAGAAGAAGGAAATTTTAGCTAAACGGTTCATAATTTTACATTATGTGATGATTGTCTGAGTAATTTTCATCTATGAATGAGAAGAAGAAACAATTACTGCTTATTTGGATCTGTGCGTCTGAGTGTGTGGAATTAGATTTACTGTGTGAAATCTCTTTTCATCTGGTAATTGCTCTTTATTTGGACAACTCGTCATATGTGTTCTATTCTTTACTGGTTCAGCAAGTTCGTATGAATGTATTCATGTATTTGAATGTACCAAAGTAGAATCTATGCATTCTATCATGTTACTGTATAAATTTATCATGTTCATGACATGGTTATGTATGAATGTTAGTCTGCCTTAAGCATTTTCTGGTTAAAAGTACATTTGGATAGTTGAACAGATTAAATTCATTGAAAATCTTAAAGGGAGCTGTACCTAAATTTAGAGGGGAACTGATTTAAAAGGTTCACCCATTTGTTGCTTAAGTCATTTGTTCTTCAAAAAGAGGGGTATAGAGTCAGAATAAAATATTTTCAGAATAAGGACAAATCTGTTAGCCAACAGTTCAAAAGCACTAAATATTAAGATGGAAACCTATGGGAGTGGTCTTAAACATTTTTTGTGGAAAATACTAAAAAATAAGTAGTTGCAACCAACAATAAGCTATCAGATCGATATATGTTTTTCCTTTAAAAGTTGATCTCAAATTTTTTGTGCAAAATTGAAAATAGTAGTCATCAATTTTCCAGAGTCCATGATGTTGAGTTTGAAATGCTTCTAGATTTGACTGTGTATTATTATTTTTCTCAACGTTTCGAATCACACACAGTGATCCATCATCAGGAGAAAGATAGCAAGCAAGAAAAGAGAGAGCATGAATGACAGTATGCAGACTTAAGGCCACTTAAAAGGAGTGAGAGAGATGTGAGGTGGAAACCAAGACCACTCAAGGGAGAAGGACAACTGCCTATCACACTTAGTGAAGTGAGGGACAAAAGAGGAGTGGGGGACATCTAAGCACACTAAGACAAAACAAACAAAGAAAAGACTAACTAGGATGAGAGGAAGACACAAGTAAAGAAAATTAAAATATAAATCAAAGGAGCAAGGCCACAAAATAGAAGGAAGCAAAAAGAAGAGGAATAATTGTAATACAATCAACCAAAAAGAACAAACCAAGGTTGAAAGAAATTAAAATATATATATATATATATATATATATATATATATATATATATATATATATATATATATATATATATATATATAAAGGGGGACAACCAATGACGTTAAAATGTGAGGGTTAGATCGGAAAAAGCTACCTATAAAGAACAAGAGAGGGCTCCAAGTTAAAAGAGAGAAAGGGGTAAACTACGAAGGCAAAGGGGTACGGCTAACAAAAAAGAAAGGCAAGCCAATAACTATCCAAAGGAGGAGAAAAACTGACTGGGAGAAAGCCTAAAAGAGAAGAGCAAATAATAAAAGGGAAGACAAGCTACAACAACCAAATAATATATATATAAATATATATTCACAACAAAATCCAAGACACAAATGGAGCAGCAGGAGACAACAAGAAACGAAGGATACGGTTAAAAACTAGGAAATTAAAGAGGACGGAGAAGGGGGCAACGGAATCCAGAGGTTGGAGACGGGAGGTTAAGATAGGGAGCAAGAATATGAGAAAGAAAAAAGTGAGAACAGGCCAAGGAGGGTAAAGAGGAGGGAGGACAAGGAGCAAGCAAGGAGCAAAGGGAAATGGGGGAGAGGAGCCTACGGGGGGGAGAGGAAAAGGGGATCAGATGAGGGCAGAAGAGGAGGGGGCGAAGACTCGATCCCACAAAAGGGGACAAGGAGGGGACAGAGGGGGGGACAAGAACGGGTAAAGAGGGGAAAAAAAGGACAAAGAAAGGAGAAGGGAGAGGGGAGCTAACCAGATTGGGTCAGGAAAGAGAGGGGAGGGATAAAAGGGGAGGATGGGGAAGAGAAATCAACTAAGAGTGAAGGAAATCATGATGGGGAAGAGAGTGATTTCTGAGGCGGGTGAGCAAAGGTTGCTAGGAAACACTAAGGCTCCCATCTCCCAAAGACCCTAGAGACCTCCTCAACTCAGGAGTCTACAAGGTAGTTTGTTCCTGTGGCACCCCCTACATTGGGGAGATAGGTTGCTCTTTTAGCACCAGGATCAAAGAACACAATGCTGACATCAAACACGAATGAACTCAAAAGTTAGCCCTTGCCAAGCACTCCTCCAAAACCAAACACCACATTCGCTTGGAAGATACCCAAATTTTAGTCAAGGAAGATAACTTCTTCAAGCAGAAACTGAAGGAGGCAATAGAAATCGGAAAACACCCCTCTAACCTTAATCATGATGAGGGATGGAGCCTTAGTTTTTCCTGGCACCCTTTGCTCACCTACCTCAGAAATCACTCTCTTCCCCATCATGATTTCCTTCACTCTTAGTCGATTTCTCTTCCCCATCCTCCCCTCTTATCCCTCCCCTCTCTTGCCTGACCCAATCTTGTTATCTCCCCTCTCCCTTCTCCTTTCTTTGTCCTTTTTTTCCCCTCTTTATCGGTTCTTGCCCCCCCCTCTGTCCCCTCCTTGTCCCCTTTTGTGGGATCGAGTCTTCGCCCCCTCCTCTTCTGCCCTCATCTGATCCCCTTTTCCTCTCCCCCCCCGTAGGCTCCTCTCCCCCATTTCCCTTTGCTCCTTGCTTTCTCCTTGTCCTCCCTCCTCTTTACCCTCCTTGGCCCATTCTCACTTTTTTCTTTCTCATATTCTTGCTCCCTAGCTTAACCTCCCGTCTCCAACCTCTGGATTTCGTTTCCCCCTTCTCCCTCTTTAATTTCCTAGTTTTTAACAGTATCCTTTGTTTCTTGTTGTCTCCTGCTGCTCCGTTTGTGTCTTGGAGTTTGTTGTGAATATATATTTATATATATTATTTGGTTGTTGTAGCTTGTCTTCCCTTTTATTATTTGCTCTTCTCTTTTAGGCTTTCTCCCAGTCAGTTTTTCTCCTCCTTTGGATAGTTATTGGCTTGCCTTTCTTTTTTGTTAGCCGTACCCCTTTGCCTTCGTAGTTTACCCCTTTCTCTCTTTTAACTTGGAGCCCTCTCTTGTTCTTTATAGGTAGCTTTTTCCAATCTAACCCTCACATTTTAACGTCATCGGTTGTCCCCCTTTTAATATATATGTATATATTTATTTAATTATTTTATTTCTTTCATCCTTGGTTTGTTCTTTTTGGCTGATTGTATTATAGTTATTCCTCTTCTTTTTGCTCCCTTCTATTTTGTGGCCTTGCTCCTTTGATTGCTATTTTAATTTTCATTACTTATGTCTTCCTCTCATCCTAGTTAGTCTTTTCTTTGTTTGTTTTGTCTTAGTGTGCTTAGATGTCCCCCACTCCTCTTTTGTCCCTCACTTCACTAGGTGTGATAGGCAGTTGTCCTTCTCCCTTGAGTAGTCTTGGTTTCCACCTCACATCTCTCTCACTCCTTTTAAGTGGTATTAAGTCTGCATACTATCATTCATGCTCTCTTCTCTTGCTTTCTATCTTGCTCCTGATGATGGATCACTGTGTGTGATTCAAAACGTTGAGGAAAATAATAATACAAAGTCAAATTCAAAAGCATTTCAAACTCAAATTGAAAATAGATAGATCGATTGATTGACTGATTGTACATATTGGATAAGCAATCAACCTCCAACAGATGTAAAGCATGGAACTTATTGGTTTTAAAAAATGAAAAGATCTTGTACTGAAGGTAATGATGATACAAGTGTTGCATTAAAACCATAGCAATGGTGAAACATTGCTAAACCAAGAAAAGTAGAAAGAGAAGTACATCACACTAAACATAGCATTTCATGTTGGTATGAAGACTGGATGGATGGTATGGGCAACCCTATAAAATGCATAAATATCCCCATTTGAATAAAACAAATTAATTTACTATGGCTAGGAATGCTAAAACATGCAAGAGCCATTGTAGGCAATTAATCTCTCACAGAGAAAATCTCAGCCACTGTTGTAGAGCAATGATATAATTATCAATTCCATACCAAAGCCTTTTTCCTAGCCCATCAATTCCCAACTTCCAAAGAACAAATATGAATTTATGTAGAATTCATCAAGCATGTTACATGATATTTGAAGGAAAAACACCAACAACATAATGCCATGATAAAGTGAAACTTTCAAATGCTACATTAAGCTTCAACAAACACTTGTACTCAATAGATTGTAAGAAAATTAAACACTAGAGGAGTCGAAGTAGCAAACCTAACCAAAGCTCACCCATCTCCTCACTTCCAAAACTATATGGAATTTCAATAAAAAGATTGAACTTATTCCTAAGTAGCTACACTAAGTAGTTAAACATTTCCTTCTAACTAGAAATGCCTACTTCAATGGCCATAAAGACAAATGCCAAAGTGCCTGACGCACACAAGATGACTTTTTGTAGAGAAATAAAAAGAAAGAGGGTACAACATAAAATTCAAAACAACAATCATTCTTTATGACAATTGAAATAGTGCTAGAAAATAAGAGATGATATTTTCTTGTTAGAGAGCCATCTACCAAACAAAATAGGGGCATCTCACTATACAATTTTATTCTAAATCACCACAAGCACCATTCATCTTGGCCACCTATACATGCGAGTGCAAAGGGGGTAGGGACCATGTTCAAATCAAGGTATGTGAGTAAAAAATCAAGGTTTATTTATACTATATATAAATATAGCCACCACAAGATTTGTGTACAGGGAGAGGCATGTGTCATCTCTACACTAGAGCCCCTTTATTATTGTGCCATTTATCAAGATAAATGGTTAACAATTCAAACACTATGATGTTATCTACCAAATAAAAGCACCAAGCATCGCCTGAACATATCATTTTATTTTAAACCTCATCAAGAACTGCCTCTAGACCAAAAATTGTGGAGATCTCAACCAAACAAAATAGAAGGTTTTGTTGGGAATTGAGGTGTCTCAACCTTTACAATTACCAACATTTATTATTTATTTGTATATTTATTTAATTGCCTAAATTGTATTTAATATTGGTCATCTGGTTTTGTCACTTAGTGTGAGGTGGCATGTTGACATGTCATCCCACTTGGAAGGTTACTTAGATGGTCAAGTCAACATTTGTAGATTTAGGCATCTCATTTTGTGGTAGAAGTCTTTTGCCATGTGTCAGCATCTTTTGGGTGTTGTAAGAGGTCTATGACGTGTAAGAGTTATGACAGATTCTATGACATGTAAGAGCTAGGAATAGAAGATTCTATGACAAGTGTGACAAGTGTCAAGAAGGATCTTTGCATGGAGAAGGTAGGCGCCCAAGTTTGACTATGACAAGTTGTAAGAGAATCATTTATTAATAGTCATTTATGATAGATTCTCTTACAGCTGTAAGTTTTGTCATATATGATAGATTTTATGACAATGTAAGAGCATTTGTCATACCTATTTTAGGAAAATTTGGGGCACTCAAGTATGGGGGTTGTAAGGGATGAAAGGGAATCTCTGACAAGTGTCGTTTGCATGTTTTATGGCCTTGGAAATTGGGCCATATGGATTTGGGTGAGATTCTTTGTTGACTTTCTCTAGAAGCTACCTCCGTCCGTAGTACTTCTATATATATATAGGTGTTTGGAATTGGAATTGTATGGTTCATTTGCAGGTACCGTTATGCTACTGGAATTACTCCAGAATTGACAGTTGGGAACTCTTGAAAAAACTTGCATTGCAAGTGTATTGTAATCTACCTTAGATTTGATAATACATTGTGTAGGTTTTAGAGTGTGGAGTTTTTCACCCGAAAGGGTTTTCCCCACATATATCTTGTGTCATTAGTATTGTTCTTAAATTTGAATGTTTGTTTTATCACTTTGTTAATGTGTATTTTAGATCTGTAACTATAAAAGATTAAAATTTGCATAAGTCTTTCCTCATTAGATCAGTGTAGGAAGCATTTCCACACACCTTTTTTCCTTTCAGTTCGTATCAGAGCCTAGCTAGTTTTGGTCCTAGTTGTTGGGTAGAGAGTTTTTTGAGCTATCTTCATTTGAGTGGGACCATGTGTAGAGGATTTTGAAATATTTGTTGCAGGAAAGAGACGGTGAGCACATCTAGGAGGTTTGATATCGATAAGTTGAATGGAGGCAACATTGAGTTGTGGAAACTTAAGATGGAGGACTTATTAGTGGATATATATTTATGGCTCACAGTATCTAGATCCATCCCATTGGGCATGAAATAAGAAGAGTGTGATCTGATGGATCAGAAGGCTAAGGGTCTAATTAAACTCTATTTGGCTGATTCAGTACCCCTGAATATCCATGAAGAGAAGACTAAAAAAGATCTTTGGAAGAAACTTGGAGATGTTTATCAGGCTAAATCCTTAGTGAACAAGTTATTCCTACGAAAGAAACTATATTCTCTAAGGATGGAAGATTGAGGATCTATCACGGATCATCTAAATACTTTCAACATGCTTGTTCCCTAGTTGACCTCTATTGGTGTAAAGATGGAGGAGGATCGATGCATGACATTACTGTGTTCCTTACCAGATTCGTGGGACTACCTTGTTATGGACATTGGGAGCACCACTACCACCTTCAAGATGGATGAAGTGGTTTCTTTGTTGTTGTCCGAAGAGATGTGGAGGAAGTTTTTTGAGTCAACTAAGGAGGCTCTTGCGGTTTGTGGTAGATCTAAAGAGAAGGGAAATAAAAAAGGACAAGATGAAGGAAGAAAAAGGAAGATCCAAATCCCATAGGAGATCCAAGTCTCCTGGAAAGTCCAAGGCTCTATGTTGGAACTATGACAAACCTAGTCATTTCCATAAGGATTACAAGGAGAAGAAGAAGAAAAAGAAGAACTATGATTCAGACTCTGACAAGTCCTCTCAAGATGATGAAGCAGCATTTGTCGTTGCCTTGGCAACACATGCATCAGAAGATGTATGGCTTATCAACTCTGGTGCATATTTTTGCATGACCTCACATCAAGGTTGGTTCTCAAAGTATGAAGAATATGATGGTGGGAAGGTGTAGTTGGGTGATGACTCTCACCTAAATATTATTGTCCATGGAAGAGTATTGATTTGATTCCCTGATGGATGAGTGAAGGGATCAATGTTGTTCTGCATATCCCTAGTTTGGCACGAAACCTTCTTTCTATAAGTAAGTTGAATGATGTGCATGTGTAGGTTGTTTTCTCTAATGCAAGATGCAAGATAACTAGAGGAGATATGGTGCTAGCTAAGGGTGTTCAGATTGGCACTCTGTTTTAGCTTGATGCATGTACAGTTTAGTGCAATAGTACCTTTGTTTCAAAGAAGAGAACTTCAAAGTCTTCATCCTCACCATTGGAACCAACAATGAAAAAGTGTGTTACATCTACTTCTAATGGTCGTGCTTTTTGGGTACCTAAGGGTGCTCATTCTATGGAGATGAAACTTCCAGCTAAGAAGACAATGTTATGGCACCAAAGGCTTGGTCACATTGGTGAAAAGGTTTTGAGAAACCTAAAAAATAAAAACCTTGTTGAGGGTATAAATGATTGTAACCTTGAGTTTAATTTTTGCGAACATTGCATTTACGGAAAGCAGAGCCGTGTTTAGTTTTATTTTAGTTCTCACAAATATTCTAAGGTGTTGGACTTAATTCATTCTGATATATATGGTCTTGTTAATGTTCCTTCGATTTCAAAATCTATGTACATTGTTTCATTCATTGATGACTATAGTAGAAGGACATGGGTGTATTTCCTTAGAAGTAAATCTGAAGTCTTTGCAAGATTCAAAGAGTTCAAATCTCTTGTAGAGAATCAAAAGGATAGAAAGATTAAGTGTCTAAGGACTGATAATGGTGGTGAGTTTTGTTTAGTAGATTTTGACAAGTTCTGTAAAGAACAAGATATTGAGAGGCACAAGACAACTCAATATACCCCTCAATAGAATGGAGTTGTAGAAAGGATGAACATAATGTTGATGGAGAGGGCTAGGAGTATGCTAAGTGGAGCTGGCCTTGAACAAAAGTTTTGGACTAAAGATGTTGCTACCACTTATTACCTGGTTAATAGGTCTCCTACATCGACGCTTGTTTATAAGACACCTATGGAGGCGTGGTCTGGTAAGAAGCCTTCATTAAGACACATTTGAGTATTTGGTTGTGAGGCATATGCACATGTGCCTAAGGAGAAGAGGTCTAAGTTGGAGAACAAGGCAGTGAAGTGTATCTTCATCGGTTATGGCATCAATGTGAAAGGCTACAAGATTTGGGATCCAATGGCCAAGATAGTTATGTATAGCAGAAGTGTGATCTTAAGAGAGCTTGACCCTTCTTATGTAGACCTACAACCAAAGAAAGAGGATGTGGTTCAGCTTCCTTCCACCCCTGAGAAAGTTGAACCGAAGACATCTATTAGACCTGATGATGAGGAGAGCTCTAGTAGCTCTGAGAGTTCAGAAGAAGAAGAGGAAGAACCTAAACCTCAACTTTTGAGGAGGTCCACAAGGATAAGGTGGCAAGCTGATAGGTTTGGTTATTCATTGCATGACTCTAGTTGTAATTTTTGCTTTGATTTCTAACATTGATGAGCCTAGGTTTATAAGGGAAGCTATGGGTATGAGTGATGCAGATTCTTGGAAAGAGCCCATGGAAGAAGAGATGACTTCCTTGAAGAAAAATAATACTTGGGATCTAGTGCCCTTGCCTAATGGACGTAAAGCTATTGGATGCAAATGGGTGTTCAAGAAGAAGTTTGGTTCATATGGCAGTGTTGAGAAGTTTAGGCAAGGTTGGTCACAAAGGGGTATTCTCAGGTGGTAGGAATTGACTATGGTGAGATATTCTCTCCCGTTGCGAAGTTGACATCTATTCAGTTCTTGTTATCACTTGCAACAACATATGATCTAGAAGTGGAATAGATGGATGTGAAGACGACTTTCCTTCATGGTGATTTGGAGGAGGAAATCTATAATTCACAACCAAAGCACTACATAGTAAAAGGTAAAGAAAATCTTGTTTGCATGTTGAAAAAGTTTTTATATGGTTTGAAGCAATCTCCTAGGATGTGGTACCAAAAATCTGATGCCATTGTATTGAGTTTAGGATTTTTGAAATTGAAATTAGATCATTGTGTTTATTACAAGTCTGACAATGATCGTATTCTCATTATTGTATTATATGTTGATGATATGTTGTTCATTGGGAATGGTAAGAATTTGATTTCTGATTTGAAGTCTTAGTTGTTAGCATAGTTTGAGATGAAAGATCTAGGGGCAGCCAGATACATTCTGGGGATGGAAATAAGAAGAGATAGAGCTAAAAAAAACTTTGGTTAGGCCAGAGTAAGTATGTGAATATTGTGTTGGAGAGATTCAGCATGGTAGATTGCAGACCATTGATTGTTCCTGTTATAATGGGGATAAAGTCATTTGTTGCATATTGTCTGAAGTCTCCTTCTGAGACAAAGGATATGAGCAAAGTTCCTTATGTTAGTGCGGTTGGCAACTTGATGTATGCTATGGTCTGTACAAGACCAGACATTGCCCAAGTAATGGGAGTCCTTAGTCAATTTATGGCTAATCCTGGATGGGTACATTGGGATGCAGTGAAGAGAGTGTTCAGATATTTGTGGGGTACTTCTGAGTATTCCTTATGTTTCCATGGTTATCCTACAGGACCTCAACATTCCTTTTGTATTCGAGGATTTGTGGATTCAAATTAGGTAGATGACATTGACAGCAGGAGATCCACCAGTGCTTACGTGTTCATTATGTTCAGTGGTGCTATAAGTTGGACGAGTAAGCAGCAATCTGTGGTCACTTTGTCCACTATTGAAGCAGAGTACATTGCAGCAACTAATGCTTGTAAGGAAGCCATTTGGCTTAAGAGATTGTGTTTTGATGTTGGTTTTGATGCAAGGAAGATTATCATTTGTTGTGGTAGTCAAAGTGCTATATGTTTGGCAAAGAATCCCACTTTCCACGCGAGGACTAAGCATATTAATGTCCAGTACCATTTTGTTCGTGACATGGTAGAGGATGGGAAAGTGAATTTGGAGAAAGTTGACACTTTGGCAAATGTTACAGATTCCTTGACAAAACTTGTGAGCATAAAGAAGTCTAGATGGTGTTTGGAGTCTACGGGCCTCTTAGCCTCTAGTAGTTAAATCATGTCATTCTATTGGCTCTTGAAAGGTGTTCGACAAGTGGGAGAATGTTGGAAATTAAGGTGTCTGAATGTTTGCAATTTCTTAGCATTTATTATTTATTTGTATTTTTATTTAATTACCTAAATTATATTTAATATTGGTCATTCGATTTTGTCACTTAGTGTGAGGTGGCATGTTGACATGGCATCCCACTTGGAAGGTGACTTGGATGGTCGAGTCAACATTTGTAGATTTAGACGTCCCATTTTGTGGCAGAAGTCTTATCATGTGTCAACATCTTTTGGGTGTTGTAAGAGTTATGACAGATTCTATGACATGTAAGAGCCAGAAATAGAAGATTCTATGACAGGTGTCACAAGTGTCAAGAAGCATCTTTGCATGGAGAAGGTAGGCACCCAAGTTTGAATATGACAAGTTGTAAGATAATCATTTATTAATAGTCAGTTATGACAAATTCTCTGACAGCTATAAGTGTTGTCATATGTGACAGATTTTATGATGATGTAAGAGCATTTGTCATTTCTATTTTGGAAAAATTTTGGGTGCTCAAGTATGGGGGTTGTAAGGGATGAAAGGGAATCTCTGACAAGTGTCATTTGCATGTTTTATGGTCTTGGAAATTGGGCCATATGGATTTGGACAAGATTCTTTGTTGACTTGCTCTAGAAGTTACCTCCACCTGTAGTACTTCTCTATATATACAGGTGTTTGGAGTTGGAGTTGTATGGTTCATTTGCCGGTATCGTTATGCTGCCGAAATTACTCCAGAATTGACATTTGGGAACTTCTGAAAGAACTTGCATTGCAAGTGTATTGTAATCTACCTTGGATTTGATAATACATTGTGCAGGTTTTGGAGTGTGGGGTTTTTCACCCGAAAGAGTTTTCCCCACGTATATCTTGTGTCATTAGCATTGTTCTTGTATTTGAATGTTTATTTTATCTCTTTGTTAATGTGTATTTCAGATCTGTAACTGTAAAAGATTAAAATTTGCATAAGTCTTTCCTCATTAGATCAGTGTAGGAAGCATTTCCGTACACCTTGCTTCCTTTCAGGTTTTATTTAAAAACATGCAAGAATCATTCAACAAAACCTATGGTCGACTATAAGGCCTCTACAAAACAAAACAACAAAAGCCAAATCTACCAGTAGGATAAAACACTGCCACAATACAAGACAAAACAAAAGAACAAAAAAATATCTTAGCAGATGCGGCAATTACTTTGGGGGCTATAAAAATAACAACCAGACTACAGCAAATATGTTGAGCACATAGGAAATACTAGCTAGGTAGACTGATCTACTTCACAACATGGTTTATTTTAAATGTTTAGATCTTGGAATCCCCATAATGCATCATCCCACTACACATGGCCTTAACACACCCTGCACAACGGCTACATGCCTACATGTGTGCCGACCAAAAAACCCTTGAAATAGGCTCGATGCCCATCAGAAGACACATCCACAGCTTCAAAACATTACGAACCCATCATAAATTTTCATCCATTTTTGTAAATCACAAAACCATAAAAACCCCTGCAAAAAAATAGTGGGCGAATCAGAAAAAAAGAAGAAATGAGCCAACATTCCATTTTTAAATACACATTTATTGTTTGTTAATGCGGTTTCCAAGATCTGCATTATTTAATTTTAGTGGAATGAAAACATTAGTCCCACTTTAAGCAGGAACTAATAAAAATTGGATTGCGGGGAGCTCACTAAAAATGCTTCAACACTAAAGAATGACAAGATGACATTTAAAAAAGGCTTTCTCTAGAATCCTTCCAATAATTTCTAGATCCCAATAAGGTAGCATTGCGTGAGAATTTCCCATAGTCCTTGAAGTAGCCATTATAAATTCACAATCTTAAAGCATGCAAGTCAAAGATCTCCAAACAGCGAAATGATTCCTAATACTATTATCAACTCTAAAAATCAATCACCCATTCTTTCCATGATAGCCACCAAAAGAGGATCCATACTTCAACAACCCCCGACCCCACGCTTCCTAGGAGGGCCTAGTCCGTCATCCTCGATGGGTTTCGCGTGTAGACTAACCACTTATCTAGACCTTGGACAGCAAAACCCCAAGGAAAGAAAAATGTCATCAGTTCCTAATCAATGATAAAAATCAATTAAAAAGTGACACAATAATTAGCTATGACATCACTAAGATGACCTAGGATGAGTAGGTAAGTCGGTATAGACCCATGATCTGAGTTTGAGGTCTGAAGAGTACTTCGTGGGACGAGTACGCATATCACAAATCTCGTTAAAATAACATCATTTTCAACAGTGAAAATTTCTGAACAACTTTCTGAAAATCGAATTTACAAAATTAGGGTTTTCGGGTGACTTACAATGTCTACAGTCTCATCAGTGTCTATTTATGCCCATATTCGGTCACCCCTAGTAGGCATGTTGGGACATTGGAGCACTATCATCATTGAATGTATGATAGTTTATTGGTTAATGTATGATAGTTTATTGGTTTTCAAAGTGTGATCTTGTAAATGAAAGCGACATTTCATTATTCACCTTCTATTTGGAACAAATATTTACCACTTTTTAATGTGGATGAGGTGTAAATTTGTTATTGACTGTTTGACCATATAAGTGGATGATATGTAAGTAGAGTGTTTACGGACTGTGCATCCTACAATCTCTATTTTTGAACTGATGTGATTGTATTCATGATGTCATTCATTATTCCCATTGACATTTGACTTGTAGGTGCATAGTGTATAATGTACGAGAAACACAAATGACATATTTTGACATATGCCATTCCAAGGACCATATTGATCTATAACGCTTATCTACACACAATGACATATCTTGAACATACATATATGTTAAGTTATCATCAATTTAATCATTAATGGCACATGCCATGCACAATTATTTCTTTCTCATTCTTGGAATATGGGATAGATTCTTGATAGATAGAAATTCAATTTCACATATGCTTTATCAATCATATCTCATTTACTCACATGTTTTCATGTTTACATATTGATATGATTCATATTATTGGTTTTCACATGAGGGTTAGGTCATTCAAGACTATCTTTTTCAATTATTGTACACTATGACTATAAGCTTACATTGATACATCTTTTAAGTTACACATGGGAGGCATCATGCATCCTCACTTTACATTTGTTATTATTGCCATATATTTTGACATGGGTGCATTAAGGTTTCCCTCTTTACACATTGCACCTTATGGCATTATCTTGCCATATGAGGCCTATTATTTGATATGAGCTTTCACACTTACATCTTACATTGTTGCACTCACCTTAACCATTTGATCAAATCTGGGGGCATTGCCCTAAGTGCTCACCATTATCAAGGCATAATGCCATTATACTTACACATGTTTCTAGCCAATCAAACCACATCACCATCCTTTGCCCATGTTGGGGGATGGCAACACAATAATGTGTCCTACTTTTCTACATTATGGGCCACCAAAATCATCATTTCTCAGCATTCAACATGTCAATTATAACAAACAAATTATCAATAATTTAAGGATGGTGTAAACCAATATTTTGTCGGTTTATATGTAGATTCAATCTATAATTTTTTTAAATTAAAAAAATAAATTATCTCTACCATATTTGGTTAGTCTTTAATAAATTCTTTTATTGAGTTCAAAACTTTACCATAACACATAACTTGAATTACAATTTATTTTTTTCATTTTTTTGGACATAGAATATTAACTCCAATATCTAGTGCATGAATATGTTTTGATAATTTTTTATATTTTATTCATCATTAATTTCATAATTGGCAATAATAAAAACTTTAGACCTATATTTTATTGTAACAATTTTCTCTTTGTGTATATATCGGAATTAAAAAATTTCCCCTTAAAATAAGGACATCAATGTGCAATATAGTGCATTTTTTTGAGTTTTTTTGACATAGTTTATTATCTTTTCAATGTCTCAAATAGTGTTCATTATTTTTTTGTAATGGAACTATGTTGATTATATATATGGAAAGATATCACTAAGGACTTGCACCTATAGATTTCTATCTTTAGATGACTTTATTTGAGCCCTGAAAATATGAGGCAAACTGGCATTTTTTGTCATCATGTGGATGGGAGTAGAGGAGATTGACTAGGAGGTTCCATCAAGGGGGTTCAATCTAAGTGGCTTAGGTCGAACCCCTTACCACCCCTTGCTTAGATCAAAAACCCCCTTGCATTTTTCAATCATGACATGATTTTAGGAAAAACTTAAAGTTGGTGTACTATTGGGACACACTATTTTACTTCTACCTTGGGGGCAACCTTATTGTTCATTTATGCCGTCTCCATCCCATATGCTTACATGATGCATTCTGTACAATCATTGCTATACATGCTTACATGGTTTCATGTTTAAATGATTATATGATTACATGATTAGATGCTTATATTCTCACATGATTACATGCTTAAGATCACATTTACTTTTCATGTGATATCTTTTCCTCTTCAAATAATATCATGTATCCTATGGATATAACCAATTGTTAGGGGAGATTGGGGAAGGGCATATACTATCATGAACATTCCCATATTTAGATATATAAACATTTATAAGTACTTATAGAGACTCATCCTATGGAAATCACACATGATCATGTTCTCATAGGGTCCATTATTTTATATGCACCCCATGACAATATCCTGAGTTTTTGAGTCATTTACTTTACATGCATGTTTATGAATGCTACATACTTGTAAATGCATGATCATTATAGGATTCACATGACACTCATAGTGCACGCAAAATATAATTGTGAAATTTGCATACTCATGTCATTTCACATTTAGTTTTGTGCCTATTTTAAGGGCAATGCTTCTATACATAGAAATATTGACAAATGACACAATCTTACAGTGCAAAGTCAAGCCCCTTTCCCTATTCTATTCACCTACCTCATTACAAATGTTCCTATGCACCTACAAATCATCCATATTCACATGCTCACACAACCTTATAAATTCATCATATCCACTTGATTATCACACACGTACACTCATTTTAATGCACATATTAACCATTGAGATCTAGCCCTCTTTCTATCTTGAGACTAGTTTGGAATTAGAAGGTTGTCCTCAGTTGTAAATTAGTCCTACCCAAATTTTATGAATCACACAATAGACTCATAGAAGCCAAGGATCACCTACAACCAACCTTCCACAGAAGAGAGAAGCAACACAAATTTTCTTTTCCAGAGAATACAATGCATACAGAAATGATACATACTAAAACATGCAAGGTGAGTGAGTATAAATAGGCTTATGTGAGAGTGGTGAGATGACAAATCCAACCAATAGGAAATGTAACTCTAGAATATCCTAAAATAGGAAAGAGTAACTCCTATGGAAGATGTTGACACCTTACCCACTCACATTAACTAGCCACCCTTATTAACTATTCACTCTTATTAACCTAAGCAAGATTCAATAAAAAGCAAACATAGGAAAATAAAAACCTACACCAACACCCCCCCTTCAGCATAGCTTAGGTGGGTGATAAGATGGGTCCCAAAAACAAGGCCTAATAAGGTATCCATATACAATGATGGTAGTTAATGTCAAAAAGATTCTCCAAAATATGGTCTACACAAATATGGTCCACACAAGGAGTGTGAACAACAACTAAAAGGATGCAAACCATCATCAGGTGTGAAGTTTGAAAAGGTGTATAATCAAAATACACGATCAACCATCCTCATAGCAATAATCTTTGTGCTCTCCAAGTCTTTGATGATAATTGAATTGGGTGTGAACTCCAAAATCCTCCCTACTCCATTGTGGGTAATCTAATAAATAAAAATAAGGTTGTTTAATAAAGAAGGTACACATAATACATCATTAAGGTATCATCCCCAATATCAATAGATCCCCTCTCAATTACATTCATATAAGTTTTGTTACCCATCAAAATAAGTGGCATAGTACATGGATCAAAAGAAGAGAACATAGACTATGATGAAATCATATGATGTGAAGCTCTAGAATCAAAAAGCCATTTACCTTATCCATGACTTGTACAAGCATAAAGTGTCTTACCTTTCTGTTTGTCTACCCCATTAGCAATACTTGCATGGCCTTTTTTAGTAGATCCTAACTATCTTAATGATGAAGGTGTAGAAGAAGAAGATGAACTAGATGACATTGTTGAAGGCAATTTGATATTGTTCTTCTAAAGAAAATGTTTCAACTCATCAATCTATTTTTTTTAAACATTTATGTTCAACATGCCCAATTTTCTTGCAATAAGCACAAGTGGGTTTATCCTTCTTATGTGTATCCTCTTTAGAAGAGGTGGGAGGCTCATTAACTAAATTTGATTCTATCTTAGGTTTTGGTTTCTTCTTGCCTTTTTCTTTGGATGATTTTACCACTAAGGCATGACTCTTAGGAAGTGTATCTAATAGTATAATCTTAGCTTGTTCTCTAGTCAAATGGTGATAAAACAACTCAAAAGATGGCATAGTAAATACATCACCTAGGGCATCCATAGTGAAATAAAAGGTAGAAGAAACGACTGCAAATGGCCCTTTTAACTTAGATAGAATCAATAATATAGATTCCTTCTTAGATTTATCTTTCCCACAACTAGCCAATTGAGATCTTAAAGATTTTAACTTAACCAAATAATCCTCAATGGAAGGAAATGCATCAATAGAAAGAGAAGTCAATTCTTTCTCTATTTGCAAAGCACAAAATTCACTAACTTTACCAAATAGGTCTTTGGATTTATCCCATACCTACTTAGGTGTTGTACAATCTTCAATATGGAACAACAAGCTATCAAAAACATGTAAAGAAATCAATCCCATAGCCTCATCAAATTTGTTCTTGTAAGAGAATTTCTCATACTCCTTACTAAAATCAAGTTATTTATCATCCAATGCAGATCATAAACCCTTAGATAGGAGTAATCATTGCATCTTTGTTTTTAATATGTGATAGTTATGAGGAGTGAGGATCTTAAATGTATTAGAATCTACCATTAGAGAAACTAACACCAATAGAGAAAAATAGACAATGTACTACAATAATCAGCCTTGGAGCCTCCTAAATATGAATCAATCACTATAACAAATCCCTATGATTAGCTCCCTTTTTTGCTTCCACCCACTGTTTTAATGTATTTTTCTCCAATTTTTTGAAAAATTCAGCCCTATTTATCAGGATGGCACTATTTTTGGCATTTTTTGCACTGATCAGAACAAGTAGGTGCTAGCGCCAAATTTAGCACCAAATTTAGCACTGAATTTAGCACCAAATTTAGCACCAAATTTAGCACAGAATTTAGCATCAAATTTAGTGCCGAATTTAGTACCTAATTTAGCGCCTAGTTTAGCACTTAATCAATGTTCAAATGTCTAAAGGTCTTATAAAGTGAATAACGCACCGTCACGAAGCATATCAGATGATGCTAGCACCTGATCACGATGCTGTGATAGGCTGCCACCTGTCTAATCTGCTTATAAAGTGTTTACTATGAAATCTTACCTCAGCCAGCTGTCCGCCGCCACATGTCCACAGAGCAAGCCTAAGATCCAATGACTGCGCTCTAGCACAAGGGAATCTTTCCAGGAGGAATATTCACTGCGAGGCAGTGAGATAACGACACGTGGCATGCACCGATTGAAAAGCAAGTATAATAAAGGCACATAGATACTATATCCACCATCACGCGGTAGGTATATGGAGGGCCATCCCTGATTGCGATGCTGCAAAAAGTTGACACACGTTCAGCCTAGGCTAAGGATGACATAAAGTGTAGGGAAGGTACTGATGATTTGGCTCATTTTCATTGGGTGATGACTTGTCAACAAAGATGACTAAGATTGTCAAATCTAGTCAATGAATCGAAGCCGTGGATTCCAGAAAGGCATGAAGCGATTAATGGTCCAAATTCAAACTTGCAAACAAAGGAGATTTTTGAATGACTGTGGCATGAGCAGAGTTATGGTTGCAGTGACCTCTATTAGTACAAAGAGTGGTACAAGATTTTGTTGTTATAACAACATAATTCTAAGCATTTCTTGTCATTTTTCAAGGAGCAATTGCGTTCAGATCTAGAGAATCATCAAAACAAGCAGGGAGAAGCAATTCTGAGCCTCTACGACATTAAAAAACTAGTAAGTTATTATCTCTTCCCTACACTTAGTCTCTCTATCTGTAAGTACTTTCCAAATAATTTAGAGCAGTTGTTGATTGCATAAACCTTAGGTTTCTTGCACAAATACAAAATGAGTCAGTCAGGTCAAACTTCGACCTCAAAATGCAGCCTAAATGAGGATATCGTGATTCACTGTCCCAGATTGTCTAAGAAACCTCTGACAAAATTAGGAGAGGTTGGCAAAAATGACAAAATATATGACCTTTGTGTAGATTATCGAGATGCTAGGATCCCTATATCTTCTTGGAGTTTGTTTGAGCATTGGCACAAGTAAATTGATTACAGAGACCCAATATGCCATGCCTGGACCCTTGACTTAGCCAAATTAATATGCCCTGATGTCTTCGTAAACACAAACTTGATGAGATCTGTAGCAACTAGGTATGACCCTAGGACCATGTTTGTCTTGTCTGGAAATGGCAATGTTATCATTAGGTTCACAAAGGCCTATACTGTTATTAGGACTGAAAAAATATCACAATTTTCTTAGTCCCCATCTGCTTATCCTTGATATATACCATGTTGGAGCTAAAAAAATTTCCCATTTTTCATCAACCATCACTCACTTGTCATCCAAATATCATAGAAATTTGCCATACATTGATCTTGTGATTAAAACAGGTTGTTCAAATTTGTGTGACAAGATCCATATTGTAGCCCATGACAATTTCATAAAATATGACCTTTGAAATAAGCATTTCCCTGACTATAGTTCTGCAAATAGAAGTAATTAACTCCTATCGAAAAGATCACATTTATGTCTTTCTGACCAAATAAGTCGTAATCCCCTAACTAATATTTTCATATATATCGGGAAGACCTAAATGAAGTTACATCGATCAAAGAACCCAAAGACAATGATTGTGCAAAATAATTAGGAAGACAATATAATGTATCACCGATAAAAAGTTGTATCAATGAGAGATATAAAACTGGAATGAAAATTTTAAACTACACCGATCTCAAAGGTCGTACCGATAGATATAAGATTGGCAAAAGATATATGTTCTCTCGCTGATAAATCGATACACTAGTTGTATTGGCATGACATATACCATTAGGATAAAAAATTTATATCTTCCTGACTTTATAAGTCACTCCGATAGGAAGAAACTAAAGGAACTCGGCAAGAGTCTCACCGATGTTCCCCATGAACAAAAGACATAAGAAAACATTATCGGTGAAACTTGATATATTGAAGGGACATTTTGTTCTCTTAGCAATGATGATTGTCAACCTGATGACTATAAGATAACCACTGCTCATTGGGAAAACACTCACCGATGTCCAAAAGCAACTTTGACAGTTAGAACCACCTTGATATTGAAAGGAAGCTAGGTGTGCGGAAATCGCTTCCTACACTAATCTAATGAGGGGAGAGGTATACAAATTTAATTTATTCCTTATCATTACAGCAACATACAACATCTAACAGAGTTACTACAGCAATAGACAAGAACCAGAAAGAAGACAGAAGAAGAGAGACAAAGATTTACTGTGGGGAAAACCCTTATTGGGTGAAAAACCCCACACTCAGAAACTTGCACAATGTATTAAGAAATATGAAAGTTATTTACAATACACTTGCAATGCAAGCTTCAATGGTCTTCGACACTCATGTCTGGAGTCAATCCAGCAACATAACAGTACTTGTAAACTTGTGATACAAACTCCACCTCCAAGCACCTATTTATATAGGAAATACAAGGTAATACTGGACCTATCTTGGAATGGGCATCCAACATGGCTTCATGGACCAAAATCCATGCTTAAGGACACTTGGTCAACATTGTAGAATGTGCCTAACACTTGTCCACATCTCCCATCCCAAAGAGGTCACCTATTTCCAAAATGGGCTATGACAGATGCTCTTACGACACTTACGAACGTCATAGAATCTGTTATAGCGGTTACAACTTACAACTATAAGAGAATCTATCATACACATGCTATAAATAGCATATTCTCTTACAACATGTCATATTCCACCTTGGGGCACCCAAATATGCCTTATTCAAAGATGCTTCATGACACATGTCATCACCTGTCTTACAAGCTTCTATTTTTGACTCTTACATGTCATAGATTCTGTCATATGAATCCGTCATAACCATTTCGGTTAATATTCCCTTACACAACATGGAAGATGCCGACACATGGAAAAATGCTCCTACCACAAAGTGGGATGCTTATCTCCTCATGTGAGGACAAAATTACAAGTTGTCATATTCCATGTAGGATTGACACATCACCGTGCCACATCCCACAATATGACAATATGGAATTTACAAATATTTACAACATAGGCAAGTAAATAATAAATGCAAACATTAAGAATGTAAGGAATTACCAAGGTTGAGACACCTTAATTCTCAACATTCTCCCACTTGTCGAACACCTTGTAAGAGCTAATAGAAAAACATGTTTTAACTGCTATAGGCTAAGAGGCCTATAGACTCCGAACACCATCTGAACTTCTCTGTGCCCACTGGTTTCGTCAATGCATTTGCAACAATATTCAAAGTATCTACCTTCTCCAAATTTACCTTTCCATCCTCAACCATGTCTTACACGAAGTGAAACTGAACATCAATGTGCTTTGTTCTAGCATGGAAAGTTGAATTCTTCACAAGACAAATTACACTCTGACTGTCACAACTGATCGTGATTTGACCTGCATCAACACCAATATCTGAACACAATCTCTTAAGCCAAATGGATTCCTTACAAGCATGAGTTCCTGCCATATACTCAGCCTCTGTTGTGGACAAAGCAACAATAGGTTCTTACTCATCCAACTAATAGCACCACCAAACAATGTAAACACATAAGCACTGGTGGATCTCCTACTGTTAATGTCACCTGCCCAATCTGAATCCACAAATCCATGAATATCAATAGAATGTGGAGGTCCTAAAAAATTATCATGATAGCAAATGGAATACTTGAAAGTACCCCTCAAATATCTGAACACTAGCTTAACTGCATCCCAATGAACCCGTCCAGGATTAGCCATAAATCGACTAAGGACTCCCACTACTTGGGCAATGTCTGGTCTTGTGCATACCATAGCATACATCAAACTGCCAACAACACTAGCATAAGGTACTTTGCTCATATCCTCCACCTCACTAGGAGGTTTTGGATAATCCTTAATAGACAACTTTGTCCCCAAAGAAACGGGAACACACAATGGTCTACAATCTACCATGCTGAACCTGTCCAACATGGTCTTCACATACTTACTCTGGCTTAACCAAAGTTTTCTATTGGTTCTGTCTCTTCTGATTTCCATTCCTAGAATGTACCTAGCTGCCCCTAAATATTTCATTTCAAACTATGCTGACAACTGAGATTTAAAATTAGAAATTATATTCTTATCCTTCCCAATGAGCAACATATCATCAACATACAGTGCAACAATGAGAATATGATCACCATCAAACTTATAGTACACATAGTGATCTGATTTTGATCTCACAAATCTAATTGACAACACAAAGGCATCAAACTTCAAGTACCATCTCCTAGGGGATTGCTTCAAACCATACAAAGACTTTTTAAGTTTGCAAACCAAATTTTCTTTACCTTTCACAATGCAATGCTCTGGCTGTGACATGTAGATTTCTTCCTCCAAGTCACCATGAAGGAAAGCTATCTTCACATCCATCTGTTCTACCTCCAAGTCATACGCTGCTATGAGAGACAACAGGAATCAAATGGATGTTAGCTTTGCAACGAGAGAGAAGATCTCACCATAATCTATACCCTCCACTTGCGAATACCCCTTCGCAACCAATCTGGCCTTATACTTCTCAACATTGCCATCTACACCAAATTTCTTCTTGAACACCCATTTACATCCAACAGGTTTATGTCCAGGAAGCAAAGGCACCAAGTCCCAAGTTTGATTCTTTTCCAAGGAAGCCATTTCATCTTCCATGGCCTCCTTCTAGGAACCTGCATTTTTCATGTCCATAGCCTCTGATACAGTTCTAGGTTCATCACTGTTAGTAACCAAAGCATAAGCACAACTAGAATCAAGCAATGTAAAACCAAACCTTTCAGGTTGCTTTCATATCCGTGTGGACCTCCTCGAGAGCTGAGGTTGAGGTTCAGCTTCTTCATTTGAGCTTTTAGAGCTGCCAGAGCTCTCATCATCATCAGGTCCAATATTGTCTTCCTGTTTAGTCTTCTCAGGGGTAGCAAGAAACTGAACAACAGCCTCTTTCTTTACTATTTCTTTTGGCTACAAAACAATGGAAGAAGGTGTAAGTTCTCTAAAGATGACACTTCTACTATACAACACTTTTTTAGCCACGGGGTCCCAAAGCTTGTATCCTTTCACACCGACACCATAGCCAATGAAGATACACTTAATAGCCTTGTTCTCCAACTTTGACCACTTCTCCCTAGGCACATTTGCATATGCCTCACAACCAAAAACATGAAGATGCCTTATTGAAGGCTTTCTACCAGACCACACCTCCATGGGTGGCTTTCCAACAAGAGCTAATGTAGGAGATCTATTTACTAGATAGCAAGTAGTGGCAACAGCTTCAGGCCAAAACTTTTGTTCTAGGCGAGCTCCATTGAACATACTCCTAGCCTTCTCCATCAGTGTCCTGTTCATCCTCTCTGCAACTCCATTTTTCTACGGGGTGTATGGAGTTGTCTTATGTCTTTCAATCCCAAGTTCCTTGCAATACTTATTGAATTATGTAGAACAAAACTCACTACCATTGTCAGTTCTCAAACATTTAATCTTTTACCAGTCTGATTTTCAGAAAAGGCCTTAAACTCCTTAAACTTGCTATAGACTTCAGATTTGCTTCTGAGAAAATAAATCCATGTTCTTCTACTGTAATCATCTATAAAAGATACAAAGTTTACAGACTTTGATAATGAAGGAACATTAACAGGACTAAACACATCAGAATGGATAAGATCCAACACATTAGAAGACTTATGAGAACTCGAGTAAAACTGAACACGGTTTTGTTTTCCATAAACGCAATGTTCGTAAAAGTCAAACTCAAGATTACAATCATCTAACCCCTCAACGAGGTTCTTATTTTTTAGGGTACGCAAATCCTTCTCACCAATGTGGCCAAACCTCTTATGCCATAACATTGTCTTTTCAGCAGGAAGTTTAACTTCCAATGCACGATTATAACCATCAAAACTAGAAACAACAGATTTCTTCACTACTCGTTCAAATGGTGGGGATGAAGTGACTACTGCCCTCTTCCTTGAGTCAAAAGAACTATTGCATTGTGAAATGCATCCTTCCAGCTCAAACAGAGTACCTCTCCGAGTACCCTTAGCAAGCACCATAGCTCTTCTAGTCATCTTGCATCCTTCTTTCAAAAAGACAATCTGTACACTTGCATCATTCAAACTACTTATAGAAAGTAGGTTTCATGCTAAGCTTGGGATGTGCTTAACTCCAGAGATCCCCTTCACTCGACCATCAGGGAATCGGATAGAGACTCTTCCATGACCAACAATCTTCAGATGAGAGTCGTCACCCATATACACCTTTCAACCACATCGAACTCCTCATACTTAGTGAAAAATTCTTGATGTGAGGTCATGTGGAATGATGCACCTGAGTCGATCAGCCACACATCATCAAATGCATGGGTTGCCAAGGTTGTGATGAAAGTATCACCGTCATCTTGTGACTTATCAGAATATGAATCAGGAGCTTTCTTCTTCTTCTTCTTCTTTTCCTCTTTGTATTCCTTTCAGAAATGCCTGGTTTTGCCACAGTTCCAACAAAGAGCCTTGGAATTTCTAGGAGATTTGGATCTCCCATGAGATTTGGATCTACCCTTCTCAGCTTTCTTGTCCTTCGTCTTCCCTTTCTCCTTGGGTCTTCCATGAACTACAAGGGCCTCTTTGGCTACCTCAGAAGACTTTCTCCGCATCTCTTCAGATAATAGTGAAGAAACCACTTCTTCCATTTTGAATGTGGATGTGGTGCTTCCAATAGCCATGAAAAGATGATCCCATGAGTCTGGCAAAGAACAAAGCAAGGTCATACATCAATCCTCCTCCTCCATCTTTACACCAATAGATGTCAATTGTGCAACCAGCATGTTAAAAGCATTCATATGTTCAGCAATGGATCCTCCATCCTCCATTTGAAGAGAATACAACTTCTTTCTCAGAAAAAGTTTATAAACTAGGGATTTTGCTTGATACACATCTCCCAACTTCTTCCAAAGTAGTTTTGCAGTAGTCTCCTCATGGACATTTAACAACACAGAATCAACAAGACTAAGTCTTATGAGACCCTTAGCCTTCCGATCCTTGAGATCCCACTCATCTTGTGACATTACAGCTAGTTTAGTTCCATTAACACTTTCCCAAAGGTCTTGGTCAACAAGCATGTCTTCCATCTTGAGCTTCCACAACTTGAAATTACTGCCATTGAAATTCTCCACTTCAAACCTTCCTGATGTGCTTGCCATCTCCTTGCTACAATAGAAATTAGAATACTTTGCATAGACTCCCACTCAACTTAAGATCAGCTCAAAAAACCCCTACCCAACAGCTAAGACCAAAATTGGCCAGGCTCTGATACCAACTGAAAGGAAGCTAGGTGTGTAGAAATCGCTTCCTACACTAATCTAATGAGGGGAGAGCTATACAAATTTAATTTATTCCTTATCATTACAAAAACATACAACATCTAACAGAGTTACTATAGCAATACACAAGAACTAGAAAGAAGACAGAAGAAGAGAGACAAATATTTATGGTGGGGAAAACCCTTATCAGGTGAAAAACCCCACACTCAGAAACCTACACAATGTATTAACAAATCTGAAAGTTGTTCACAATACACTTTCAATGCAATATTTAATGGTCTTTGACACTCATGTCTGGAGTTAATCTAACAACATAATAGTACCTGTAAACCTATGATACAAACTCCACCTCCAAGCACCTATTTATATAGGAAATACAAGGCAATATTGGACCTATCTTAGAATGGGCGTCCAACATGGCTTCATGGACTAAAACCCATGCCTAAGGAAACTTGGTCAACATTGTAGAATGTACTTGACAATTGTCCATAGCTCCCATCCCAAAGAGGTCACCTATTTCCAAAATGGGCTATGACAGATGCTCTTATGACACTTGCGACCGTCATAGAATCTATCATAGTGGTTACAACTTAGAGCTGTAAGAGAGTCTATCATACACATGCTATAAATAGCATATTCTCTTACAACATGTTATATTCCACCTTGGGGCACCCCAATATTCCTTATTCAAAGATGCTTGATTTCAATATTCCCTTACACAACATGGAAGATGCTGACACATGGCAAAATGCTCCTACCACAAAGCAGGACACCTATCTCCTCATGTGAGGACAAAATTACAAGTTGTCATATTCCATGTAGGATCGACACATCACCGTGCCACATCCCACAATATGACAATATGGAATTTACAAATATTTACAACATAGGCAATTAAATAATAAATGCAAACATTAAAAGTGTAAGGAATTACCAAGGTTGACACCTTAATTCTCAACAGATATCGGGGTGAAATTAATAAAGTCTTCCTGAAATGTTAAAAATAGAAAAAGGGAAGTAATGTGGACCTGAGTAAGATTGATGAGAGTCTCTCCGATAAAGATCAAAGAACTAAAGGAACACCTCCCATCAAAGAGACACAGAGCTAGTCCTAGCGATTAACTGAAAACATATAAAAAAAAGATGGCGCTAAAACAAACATACAAATCAACATGAGATTAAAATAGTCTTCCTGATGTAATTCATTAATTGATTTGACACTTTCAGAGATTGAGAAGCCTACTACATTCAATTCCAATGGCCAACATTAATGGCCGCTTGAGCATAATCTCATACAAATTTCTCTGGTTCATAATGAATTGAAAATCAAAACAAATTTTTGAGGGTTACAGTGGAAGAGCGAGGGATTCACTGAGAAACTAAGAAATTCACAACACCGAGCACATACAAGTAAGCATTGCAAACCTTCATGTTGCTAATTGATTATAAGGTTAAATCCAGTATTTAGCATAGAGATAGAATGGAGGGTCCTTCCAAAACAAAGAGAAAGCAGCAAACTGAAACTAGCCAAACCAAGGGCAAAAAGCAAAAGGTTGAGACAAGGAAAGGAGAAAAAACACAGGAAAGAAAACTTAATCAAGACCTTATAGACCAATTACCTGGTTCAGGTGCTAAGGCTAGAAGAATTGCACAATTGAGGGTAGACGTGGAAAAATTAGAAGATAAATATAAACATGTAGGGAACATATGGACCCCTATCAAGGGATATGAGTTGTTTATGTTTCACTACTGCAAAAGGAATAGATTGGAACTTGTCTGTAACCCGTAGAATTTCAACCTAGGCAAGCTGGTTGTCACAGATGTTTTTGTGAACATAGATCTTGTAAAACTCTTGGCTTATCATTACAACCCTGATCTAAAATCCATATGCAACCTGCAAGGGGAGCCATTTATTCATGTATCCAAGAATGCAGTATGTGAAGTTTTTACCCTCGATGACACATGTAATACTCCTATAATATATCAAGATTTAGAAACAGAGTACTTGAGAATGGATACCACTTACAAGGGTTGGAGATTGCCATTGCATAGACCCAGAGAAGAAGGGAATTTGGTGCCACTCAAGGAAGGTGATGGACCTCCTTTTCATGTAGATCTGTTTGAACTTTATATGAAATACACATTATTTAGTGGGACAAGTACTAGGAACAGAGGTCCCTGAATTCATGTCCATAGCACCCATGGTCATCTCTGCAGATATCTAGTACCACCATGCCAGATATTTTGATTATGCCTCCCACCTCTCTAAGGGGATTGATTCAGGACTGATGGCCATTAAAAATGGTGCTCCAACAATAAGTTTTAAGCATTACTTTGCTCTTATGCATATGGTTTTATACTATGGACATGAATTAACAATGTGGCCACAATAACTAAAAAATTGCACAATTTGATAAGAATGGTCAACTATTACCCATACAGTTATGGAATTCCATATGGGATAGTAGGTTTGTGAATTCTAGTTATGCACATTTTGAAGAATTCTTTGTTAAAACACTGTACAGATGTTATGGTTATCCATGTAGCTATTCTTTGTTAGATGAGATTATAAAGTTTTTAAGGCCTAATAATTTCAGTGGACCACCAACTATCAATCACAACTAGGGTGATTGGTATTATTTTCTAGATTCCACAATGATCAAGGTATATGGGTTTGAAGATATGCCATTCTTATTTCCTAAAACAGTACCAGACAGAATCACATACTTGGAAATCGTCAGGAAATTGGATTACTCAAAATGTTATGATCTTAAGTGCCTATGATAAACAATCTTTTATGCCACGTACATTATGTTTGGGGACTTTACTGTGTTGTCCAGGGAAGGATATGACCTCATTCATGACAAACTATTGTAGTTTAATTTAAGAAAGGCAATGTCAAGAAAAAGATTTGACCCTGAAGGGTTTATTGATTCTGCGAGAAGAAAATAAAATCTAAGTGGATATACTCATATTCCATTCCCACATGATCATGTTTTTAGGAATTTGGAAGATGCAGAGGTTGAATTTGCCATTGATGAGTATAATTAGGAAGTGGGAAGGAGGAGGAGAGAGGCACAAGAGGTAGAGGTGTTATCCTTTGATAGTGAAGGATCCCATGATGAAAGACCTCAAGCCCACTCCGATATAATTCATAAAATCAGAATTAAAGAATATGAGCCTTCAAATAGAGAATTGGAAATTGAGGAAACACCTGATATAGATGCTAGGCAGCTATCTTACAATTCTTTTGTTTCAGATGATCAGTTTATTTAGTCCCCAGAATTTAAATCTTTCTTGTATAGACATAAAGGCAAAGCAGTCAAATAATCTATTTCAAATGTCACACCAAATAATGAAAAACAATTATTGAATACTCTGAGAATAGATGTTGAAAATGAAATAAAAAAATATGACTCTGGAGAAAGGGAGGAAACTCCTAGAAGCTGGTGTGATGATTTTTTCAGGCTTGGATTTGAAGTCTTCTTTGGTTTTTGATAGTTTTCTTCACAATAATGATGGCAAACATAAACTCAGCTTAGAAGGTGTGACAGAACCCTACACTAGATCGCGATATAATCCTAATGAAGAATCACTTATGACATGGGCCATGTACCATCCACACCAAAAGCTTGCTATTATTAACACAGAGAAGGCATTCAGCCATGTGATGACACTGAAAGTAGGAGAAACAGATCCTGTGGTCACTGTGGATATTGGTATTAATGTTGCCAAGTTAAATAAAGCACAGTTTCAAATGCTTATTTGAGAAAGGGATATGTACAAATTGCATTGTGAAAGAATGTGCAAAGAAAATGATTTCTTGAAAGATTTTTTCCCAACCAGGATGCTAACCCAAGGGGAGAGTTCCCAGGCAAAAGACAAAGATGAAATTCAGATAGCTTAGGCCAGATTCAATGCACTTTCCACCATATTCAATAGGAGACAAGCTAACAGGATGGTACAAATGGATAAGTTTTGGGTGACCTATTCTAAGAATCAAAATGCTCTCCAAGAACACAAGAGGTTGGCTGATAGACTCTAGGAAAAATTCCAAGAAATCCATGATAGAGGCACTCCTGATGATGAAGCCATTACCAATGCAAAAGAATTAATTAGGGCATATACATTTTTTCATGAGGAACTTCAAGAAGAAGCTAATGAATTTATTAATGTCTCTCAAAGAGGTGTACCTACATTGGTTAATGATGGCAAAAATTTGAGAAGTCAACAAGACTGGATAAAGGAACACCAAATGATCTTGCACGAAGCATTGGAAGCAGTGAAAGATGAAGACCCAGCATTGGAAGGGGCCTATGCTTGCGTGGAGAAAATGGTTGCCATGGAATTTGTTTCAAAGACCACTATGGAATGTACAGATACTCACCTAAGCCAAAAATACTTAGATCATATTACCAAAATCCTTATGGCTTATTAAAGCCTAATGAAAATTTGTAATTATTAGTCAAAAGTTTCAAAAGACACTTATGAAGAGGCATGCCTCTTCTGAATATGGTTATATAAACATATAGTGGTAGGAGGTTAGAGGATCATCAGCAATTAGGAGAAGAATAGAAGTCTTTATTAGCTTTTCATCAGTTCATTTGTTATCAAATTTTAGACTTATGCAAGTAATATCCATATTTTCAAGATAAATATAAATGGAGAAGGTGTTTGCATAAATATTGGTTTACTTTCAAGTGCTCAATAGTTGTGTGGATATATTATACTTATATGTTATCTGATTGTCTCCAAAGTTGTTGCTTATGTTATTCAAATTGAGTGTGAAAATACATTTGATTTGGTAATACACATTGGTTGTACTTGTGTGGTGCTGTTGATTGGTTTCTATGTGTAGTAGGATTAAAATTACCTTTTGAGCAGTCTACTTTGATTGGTTCCTGACTGGATTAAAATCCTTTCAAATAAATTGTCTTAATTGGTTTCTCCTCACATATGAAGTAAAAATCCTTTCACAACTTCACAGTAACATAAGAGGATATCACTGGGATCATTAAGAAGAGTCTAGGTAACTGATATACTTGCATATTTGCATAGGGTGCAGACATATAAAAGTGCCCAACTGTTAGAGTTAAGATGTGAAGTGAATCTACACATTTTATAAAACCCTATCTTCAGTATCATAATCCAATCATCAAGTCTATTTACCCAATAAATTAGGCACTAGTCAATCTTAGAGCATTTCATACAAGTATAACTCACATTCTTTATATTTCAAGCATTCTTGTTAGAAAGTAGTTAACAAACCTTGCAAATATCTCATGTTTGTGTGCCATTAGTGAGTAAAATTGCCCAACTAGAATCCATCCATATTTCCAAATCTGCCTTATTGATTAGGTACACCCACCTAGGTCTAGCAGTGTCAAAAGAGTAGGGGGTTTTGTTGTATAAACCCTGTCTTGTTGACCAAAAATGTATCAAGGGATTGGCACCCTCTTGTGGTCTAAAAACCTACATTTTTGAGAACCAATATACCACACATAAATTGGCCACTCTGTAATTTTATGATCAGTACAAATTGCAATAAATTGTGTGATAAGATCCATTTTAGCCTAAAATTTATGTGACAAGATCCATATTATAACCTCTGTTAAATCCCATCAATCTGACCTTGATAAACATTTCCATGATCATAGTCAAGAAAACCTTAATTTCATCCTCATCGGTAAGACCTTGGGCATATCTTTCAAGATCCTAAAGTCATAATCTTATACAAAGTATTTTATCCATGGTAAGGGAGAGACAAGTAAACTCTTAGTGATAAGAGGTCCATAGACAACAAGAATAAATGATCGACAAGATGTCACTTAACGTTTCACCGATGAATATTCATCGACAAAAATAAGATAATGAGAACAAGATCTCCAAGTTATACTGATCTTGTGCCTCATACCGATGGATGTGTATTAGGGAGAGATGTGCACACTCACACCGACAGAGAAAAATAGTTTAACAATTGTGTCAGGGAAACATATATAATCAGAGCAAGCTCCCTAGGTCTCTTTGACTACATGGGTTACTCCGATGATAAAGACCACAAAGTTTCGATAAGAGTCTTTCTGACTTGTCCCATCATATTGATTAACAAAGGATGCACATTAGAGGGACATATACAATCAGAGTGAATTCATTTTATCTCACTGAATATGTGGGATATGCTGATAGTGAAAACTACAAGGATATTTCAGGAAGAGTCCTACCGATGAATAAAGTAATGGAGAAACATGTTGAGAAGACCCAAAGCATCGAAATGGCATGTGAATCTCATAGCAATGGTTTAAGTTACACCGATGATGGTATGAATCATTCCTCTAAATAGTACATCAGGTAAGCTTTACAATGTCTCCCCAAAAAGGTAAGAATTAAGGGTAAAAGACAAGCACATGGACCAGAAAACTAAGAAGTCCTCCCGATAGAATAAAATTGCCAAACGATACATCTTATCGAAGAGCTATTTAGTTGGTCTTGGTGATCATATTGAATACACATAAATAATTATAATGCCTAAAGAAATACACAGATCGACCTGAGATTATAAAAGATGCACCATTGCAATAAAAATACATTGATACAGAAAAGGCATTTGGACATGTCATGACATTGAAAGCAGGTGAGACTGATCCTATAGTCACAACTGATATTGGCATAAATGTTGCCAAATTAAACAAAGATCAAATTCAAATGTTGATCAAGGAAAGAGATATGTACAAGCTAAGCTATGAGAAAATGACTAAGGAAAATGATTTTCTAAAGGATGCATTTGGAGGATCTACCAGAAGATTGACTCAGGGAGAGGGTTCACAAGCAAAAAACAAAGGCAAAGAATTACAGTTGGATGATCAGGTATCTCAAGTCAGGATTGACAAACTTTCTATGGTACTTCAAAAGAGGTATACAAACATGATGGTTTGGATGAAAAGGTTTTTGGATACACATGCCAAAAATCACAATATCATTCAAGAGAATAATAGGGTAAATGACAGGCTCCATGAGAAACTTCAATAAATATAGAACAAAGAGGCTCTTGAAATTGAAGCAATCACCACTGCTAAAGACTTAATTAAGAAATATAAAAGGTATCATGAAAAACTTCAAGTAGAGGGTGAAGAATTCATAGAGGCTTCAAAAGAAGGCATTCCTACATTGTTCAGTGAGAAGAAAGATTTAAAAAATCAAGAAGAGTGGATAAAGGAATGCCAAATGATATTACAGGGAGCTTTAGAGGTAGCCAAAGACAAGGATCTGGCATTAGGAGAAGCTTGTTGACATATAGAGAAGATGATATCAATTGAGATAGCAGCAAGGAATGTTGTGGAGTATGCCGATACACACCTGAGCCAAAAGTACTTAGATCATATGTCCCAGATCCATTTGGTGCTAACTAGAGCTTAAAGTGTTGTTTATTATTGTTAAGTTGTTATTAAGTTCCAAAAGACACTTATGAAGAGGCACATCCTCTTCAAAATATTGTTATATAAGTTAGTCATTTTATGATAGAGAAAGGAGGCAATAGTAGGAAGTCGAAGCATATTTAGTAAATTACTTCTCATCCATCATCTCTCATACTTTTAGAAGACTTATGCAAATTGATATATATATATATACTTTGAAGAAAATATAATGGAGTAGAATATTCTCAGATGGTGATCTATTTTAGTGTTCAATTGTTGTGTTAATTTTCATGCTTACATGTTGATATGCTGTCTCCAAAGTGGTTCTTTTAAATTATTCAAATCCATATAGTTTGTCAGGACACATTTGCTGTTCATGTGTGGTTATCTAATTGGTTTCTGGTTGAAGTTGATTTAAGTCCATCTGAATGATTTATATCTATTGGTTTTTGCCCTAAGTTAAAATCCTTTAAATTAGATCATTTGGTTGGTTTCTATCAAAATAGAATTAAAAATCCTTTCATGAAATCATAGTAATGTCAAACACCCCTACTCCTCAGGCAACCAACCTGAATGTACAAACAACACATTTTACAGAAGCAACAATACTCAAACTACAAAAAGAGTACAATGAATTATTAGAGAAATACATAGAAGCAATGGCTAGGCTTAATACTTATGAGAGTCAACCTTAGTTGGACGCTGGCCCATCTCAAAACCCTCCAATTATACAGATTGCAGAGTCATTACTAGTGGACACACAACCTCTGCTTCAAGAAATAAGGGAACCGAAAGAGGAAAAATAAGGAGCTGAAATAGAAAGTAAAGTGGAGGATGTAGCCACAAATTTGATCAAGTATAAGATCAACAAGATATTGGCCAGGTTGGAGGAGACCCATAGGTCCTACTCCCAATTAAGGATAGCACTTGAGAAACATGAATCAGATAAATAGAGGTTGTCAACCAGGAAGACCAGGTGGCTACCAAGAACTGGAAAAATTAGATATTTTCTCAGGTGCTCTAAATATGATCTAAATGCCCCTCCTAAGATGGAGTTAGTAGCAGGTATGCTAGGAAAATTTGAGGATGTGGCTACTCATCAATTGAAATTGGATACAATATTGAAGGATAAAATACAAGCAATTGAGAAGCAGGACACAAAGTGGTTACCCCACATTCTAAAAGATGATGGGACAATAAAAGATATGAACAAGTGAAAGTAGAAAATCATTGATAATGGAAATCAGATAATTCCAGCTTGTTGTGATAAGGGAGACCCAGCTTTACATGTGTTAAGTTGGACACTTGATAGGTTGCATGTTGTGGACATTACATTCAAATTATTTAATAAAAATGTCAAAAGTATCCTAGATGCAAAATATGTTAGCCACAATGGTAAGATAGCAAAAATCATTTCATTCCCTTGGTTGGCTGAGAGTACATTCGGTGAGTGGGACAAGTATGGATCTCCTAGATGACAACTCAACCACTATCTCCCAAGCACAAGAATGCAGATCCCTAAGTAGCTTCGCGTGCTTCTCAAGGCCAACCACATCTTCTTCTCTTTTCCTTCAGTGCAATTAATGTTTCTTCAATGCCATTTGGCACCTATCTATATCCATTGTATTTGAAAGATAATGTATTAAATGCTAAGGGTACACATTCCTGTTATATAATGGAAATGTATTACTCATTTTATGGTTGTTGAAGACTTGGAAATTTTGGAGAAGTAATGAAAATACAAAGCTTTCTGGGCTGTTCTATCTCTTGTGTGTAAGTTTATGAGTTATATGTCAAATGTATGTTTACCTATATGTTTTCAATTTCATGTTGATGTTATATGAGTAATGCTTCATTGCATGTATTCAACTATCTGTCTCCATGTTGTGTGTGTTTTTCTTTTGAATCTTAATAGCTAAGGGTTATTTGAGGTTCTGGGATATGGGTTTTTCTATATTAAATGTTTAATCTTTTACTTCCATTCAAGGAGTAGATTAAATGTTTTAGGTTAAATATTGGGAAGAACATATTGCAATAAGGATATTCATAAGTAGAGATAACTGAGTACTAAATCTTGGGTGGTGTTGGTAAGGCAAATACCAATTTATCCCCATGAAACTTGAATGTCATCTAAACTTACGCAAATCATTCACATATATACATCAATCAAATTTGAATAATTAACATTATTGCTCAAATTTGTAAAGGTATGATATAAGTATTTGTGTAGTAAGATTCATGTCTTGCCTATCCATATGTGCAACATGTGCATCATAATGAAAAACATCTTCCCCATTAAAATACGTTGTAGTCATCAAATCCTCAATCATAACTTCCTCGCAATGAATCGAGGCCATTGTAGAGTTAAGCCTAAGGTTCTTAGTGCAAAATGAGGATTAGGTTGAGACCTTGACATTAAAGAAAAATATAAAGCAATGAAAAGGAAATTGCATCCAAGTAATCCTAATTGTTTTTGCCAACAATTCATACCAAAGATTGAACAATTTAAGGATATTACAACAGGTAATTTGTATCAACACAAATAATATTACTGAAGCATTACAAAGTTTAGGCCATAAGAATTATCCTTTTTTAAACATGGATTGTAAATAATTCTAAAAATTTAGAAGTCTTGGTCATTAACATTATTGTCTGCTACAATGTCATCAAGTGTATCATTGTCAATGTTCATATGTTCTTTCAAGTATTTAATATTATCATCATCCTCATCTTGACCTGCATCATCTTCATCATCATTGAAATTTGACTGTAGACCATCTATATTGTTACCAGATGTATTTGGATCATCATTTTCTATACCATCCATATTGTTGTCTTCCATAACATCATCTAACTCTGGATTGTTGTCGTCTTGTGCTTGAACATAACCATCTTCAACATCATCATGGATGTCAATTTCTTCGATGTTCTCTAATCCCTCTCTCTCATTTTGTTGGCCATCATTGTTTTTCTCAGTATCAACTAATGCATCATCAAATACATGCCTTAATCTTGGATCATAATGTATGAAAAATATCCATTTCAGGTCCAAAATATCTTCATAGAAAAATATCTACACATGAACAACATACATATATTAGACATATGGTATAACAATTTTATTGATTAATAAACACATGTATATATTCACAATAAACTATGAATTAATAGATTAATGATCACTACTGCTTCTTGTTTGAGTTAAAGAAATACCTGCTCACAATGTATTGGTAGAACATAAGGCTCCTTATCCTCTGATAGGAAACATGAGGAATCTATAGAAAACAATCCACTATGGGTATCATGTCTTCGTGTCCTCTCAAATGCTTCATACCATCTACACTTAAAAACACAACATTTAAAAGAGCGGTAATCCAACTCAATAACTTCTTGTATTTTCCCAACATATTGTAGATTCCCTTCAATTATATTCTTATCTTTTGAGCTTGATCAACTGGATTGCTTGAAGTCAACCATGATGCCACAATTGAAGGATCGTCTCTTTACATCTACACTTTCTACACGATAATGTCGACCATATGACCACATTGCTATATATTTCCTCACCTGTGAAAGACCATTTATTTCAATGAAAACAAATATAATGACGAATATTAAAATAGTTAATAGTGTCAAAACTGTAAGGAAACAACATTTTGTAAAATTCCAACTATACCTTTCTTTCACATTCTCTAGACATGTTGATTTTGTCTTCTGTTATGTTTGAATCTATACCTACATCTTCTATTTAATTTTGAATTTGTTTAGTAACCCATTCTAGTGTGCAATCTTTGCTCCATTCCCCAAGTAGATCAGTGGGAAGTGGAGTATTCCTTGGGTTTGATCTCTTAAACTGTCTCCTTGCTTCTAACACTTCTTCTCTCTTTTTATCATACAGATCGATCCATTTGTTCATAAAGTCCATGTGGTACAGAATGAACTTGTTGAGTATAGCACTTTTGTCTACACCTATTACATGCCAACATGTTTATTTCAAACTCCAAATGTCATGTTGTTAATTTGACAAATAAATTACAGAGTAAATTAATGATTGCAAGAAAAATAACCACACTAATCATGAATTTACTTACTAATTTCTACTTGAACACCATTAGATTGTGATTTTTCTCCATCAATAATATCTGATGCTTGTTCTTCATCCTAGAAGCATAGCCCATCTTCAAAATCCTTACCAAGGAATTCACACAGGAAGAAAAATGCTTCATTCAATACATACCCTTTAACCATGCAACCCTCTGGATGTGCCTTTTGTCAGACATCTTTTTAGAGTTTTCATATACCTCTCAAAGAAAAACATCCACCTCGTTGATATGACACCCGCCAATTCAATGTCATCAACTAGGTGTATAAGTAAATGGACTTGAAGGTCCATGAAACTTGTAGGGATTTCCTTCTCAAATACACATACAATTTCTGCAATTTCCTTCTTCCATTTTGGCACTTCACATTCATGGATCTCCTTGGAGGTCACCCACCTAATATAAGAATAGTAAATTAGTATGAACCTTTAGTCAAAAATTAAAATGCAATGTAATATCTCTATGTCTCTCACACATGAACATTTCATATAACCACATACCTTGTAAATGCTGACAATCGACTTATGACATTCCTTAAGTCAACTGTAAGATAGGAATCCCCTCTAATTGCCAATGGCATGATATGCTATCAAACACATTTATGAAAAGGTCATTAGCAGTTTTTTCTCACACAACAAAATATCAAAATATATTTAGTACTTAATAAATGTTACCAGTAAATGTTAAATGATGATATATAATACCTTTATAAAATTATGAAAATCATGTGTTTTAAATCCTGTGATATGTCCATCAACTGTAAAAGCTTTAGCCAATGACGAACAATAGCTAGTAGGTGTCCTTATTGAACGGATGACATTTTTTAGTTGGTCTAGCTCTTTTATTTTCAAAATCCATGGAGCTTCTGCATAGGTGTCCTTCTCTTTGCCTGATATATGTTGAAATATAGAAATTGGGACATTTTTGAAGATGTGCATAGGATCTAATAGGTGAGATATTAATAGATCCTTCCAGTAAGGGAGCTCATAAAATATGGATTTCCTATTCATTCCTTCTGACATATTAACTACAACTTGTTCTGGCTCTTCAATTGAATCACCCCAATCAAAAAAATCCTCCCAAGCTTTCAATTCAGCATCTTCATACTTCTTAAACCAATCAACTAGACCCATAATCATGGGAGGGCCTCTATTTTCAACTTTTCCATCAAATTGATTCTTCAGGCGATTTCTAAACTTATGATCTAGTGGTAGAAAAATCCTGTTGTTTGTGTAAATAAATTTATGTAGATCTTTAGAATACCACCCTTAAAATTTTTCTGCAAATCTTGGACATGCAAATATCCCTTTTGTTTGAAGCCCTGCAATTCAATAAGTAATGTTAATAACATCAAAAAAGTAGTATAAAATTAGTATGAAAGTTGGGATGGAAATAAATTATGAGTGTAAATATGTAAATATTTTATCTTACCAGAAAAAAACACCAAGTCCTAGGAAATCATGAATAGTCCAACATAGCACACCATACAACATTAAGGACCTATTTCATGGGGTACATGATATGTCATACATTCTTATGCCTTTCCATAGCAGTTGCATCTTATCAATAAAAGACGCAAGATAAACATCCATGTTTTTAACTTGATGTTTTCCTGGAACAATGAGAGTCAGCATAAGGTGCTCCTTTCTAACACTCATCCATGGGGGAATATTGTAAACTGTCAATATGACTAGCCAAACACTATAATTTGAGCTTAGGAAAAAGAATAGGCACACTCCATCAATTGCAAGACCAAACTTGATACTACGGGGTTCATCTTTGAATTTTATTGGCCATTTTTCCTCTATGTATTTCGTTGCTTTGGAGTCGGCCAGAATTTGCATGAATCCATCTTTACTCATGTTCTTTGCATGTTAGTCCATCAATTGTGCAAGTGACTTGCAACAAAACATTCGTTGAAGTCTAGGTATAATTGGCATGTGACGTAAAACCTTCTTTGGAATTGTAGGACCTTGTACATCTGTACGATATCTCTTCTCTTTGCATACAGGGCATTCTACCTTGTTTTCATATTCATCTCTGTATAAAATGCAATCATTTTTACATAAATGAACTTGCTTATATTCAATCCCCAACTCAACGAATAACAGACATGCCTCTCTGCAAGTTGATGGCAACACATTCTCTTCAGGGAATATTATAGTTTTTAGTGCCCTGTAAGATTGCCAGAGATTAAGTCAATTGAATGTTTGACTTATGATGAACATGTTTGATATGTCAATCTATACTAGGACTACTTATATATAATATATGGTTTTAAATTCCCCTTAAAGAAATATAAACGAAATTGATGAATTTGTTACGAATTATGTACACCAATTGACAATGCAAAGTAAGAAATAGATTTCAACTCACTTTAGTAGGGTAGTGAATCCTTTGTTTGACCAACCAATAATGACTTGATTTCTAATAATATTAATGTGCATGCCAGTTTTGAAGTTCTACTTGCACCCAATTTGAACACGGGTGTCTTCACTGATTGCTTGATAGAGTCTTTCAGGTTGTTATCATCAACATTACGTTGGTGGTAATCACCCCTGCTATCATCATTATTGTCAACCATATGATCATTATTGTCATCACTATTTCCATCCCCAAAGAAACCTGTTAGAATTTCATTCAATCCTTCTTCATGCACTACATTTTCACTATCATGATCATCATCATTAAAGCTAGCTAGCATGTCATCAGTGTATGCAGATCTCATCAGGAATTCAAATTTCTCAGCTAGTAGTATTCTCTTCAATGTTGCTCTTTTCTACCTGGTATGGTTTAAAGGATGGTTTGGATCATCCCGTCCAAACCTTAATAACCCAGTTGGATCTTGGGTATTAGTATGTGTTTCATCAACATCTTCTACTTATCAACAAACACAAAGCATTATTTAATGTTTGGCAACAATTGCACTAAATTTAAAATGTATCAATTTCAAAGAAATATAATCAAATATGTCTTAAAAAATAAAAATATAAATTGTATGAACATATATACATCAATTGAATAATGGAACATTATTTTATAGACTACCTTTTTTATACAATAATTTAAAGAAAACACAATTTTGATAACATAGTTTATAAAACATCAGTCCACACTCATTTATTATTCTTTGGTTTTATGCCCTTAAGAACATTCTTAGGGAGACCTGTTCTTCCCTTTTCTTTCATGTAGGAGTGCATTTAAAGAAGGGGTAATCAATCAATAACTCATCCCTAATGGTAAGGTCCATAATAGCCTCAACCATTATCAATCTATCAACCTCTCTTTCCATATCTCCATCTTTATCATTTATAACCTCAACAAATTGACAATTCGGTCTTATAGTAGGGTCCCTTCCCTTACTACTATTTATAAATCCTACAATATTTTTGTGTGTGTATGCACATCCATCTATATACATAAGATGACCTCTATTCATTTCTTTTCCACTTTCCAATTGGAGACGATGTGTATACATATTCAAATTTAGACCATATGCTGACATGCTAGGCTTATATTCTGCTAGCCTTCTCCATTCACCACTGTAATATGATGAACCATAATATGGCATTAATCTCCTAGTAGTTTGTTTTGAATTGTTTCTATGTTAAGATCCTACATGTACATTTTGGACGATAAAAAGGCCTAGATTTGCTCCATGAATATTGGAGGGTCGTATCATGTAGCTGTATCCCCAAAATTGAAACACCTCGTACACTCTAGGTAGTTGTTGATCACTAGGCCAAGCACAATATAGTCGACGATCAAATGTCTCTTTGTAAATTGAACTCAAACTCAAGGGCAAGTGATCATCTCCATCACATTCATTCTCACAGGGTATGTAGTCCACCTTCCCCTTGTCTTTAAGAAAATTATGCATCTTTAAACTAGTTCTTGTTCTGTTACTTATTTTCATCAATTCCTCATCTTCGGAGCTGGTATATTGGCACATATTTTTTTTAGATGTATCATCTAATGAATGATCATTGCCCTCTAGGATGGAAGTTAGTGATCTAGGAAACTTTAAACGAAGAACTTTATCTTGCAATTATCCATTAAGAAAAAAATTAGTTATTTAAATAATATAAAACAATGTTTAAACGAAGTATACATGTTATTTATATCAAATTGGAAAATTTATTACCACAATTCCTATTGGATTTGAATTGATTGTAGGAGGCATACTACCGACTGGAAGCTCATCATATATGTAATGTCTTTGTACAATCACTCGTTTGAATTGTTTCTTTCCATGACATACAGAACATCCACAAACAACAATTTTTTCAAAGTATTCATCCCATGCACTATAGTCCTGACCAACCTCTTGTTTAGTGCAATCATTTGTTGTGTCTGCAGGATCCATTGTCATATCCTCTTCCACCCACTTTCGTCTACGTGATTTAATAGTTTTAGGTCCATGTCCATGTACATATCTTTTTCTTTTGCTAGTTGAACGCTCAGGCTCTACATTTGCTCCAATCTCCATCTAAAATAATCAACAACATGCATTAATTTATGTCAATATTGGATAATACATTATAAATTTCAATAATAATGTGAAAAAGATGGACGTATCACAAAATGCCATTAGATCATTTTTTCCTAAGTTAAGTCAAAATTTGAGTACCTGATGTCCCACTTCATCCATTGTGTCCTCATTTGATATGACACGATCTATTACCATGGCCTTGTCTGGCCCCTATAATACACAACATAGTAAATAATGTTTAGTACACCAATTATATCATTTCAATGAATATGCTATCCAACACAAAACCTCACTTTAGTCATATATGTGACATATTCATATCATGTTTTGGCCATCCTAATTTTCAAACTTTTCCCTTGATCATAGAATCACATTTAATCACCATTCCTATGTATTTTCAACCAATAAGTTTGACCTTAGAGGCCTCATGGACAAAAAATTGACTTTATCTTCCCTATGTTGTAGCATTTGTGAATTCATAAACACCTTCCTCCTTTGGTTGAGGTTGCTTTCTCTTCTTACCTTTATTGTATCTGCAGATTCTATTGTCATATCTATTTCCACCCACTTTCCTCTCTACGATTTAGTAGTTCTATGCCATCCATGTCCTCTCTCCATGGCCTCCTCTAGATCCTATAATACACAACAATGACAATAGTCACATAATAGCTATGCACCAAGAGGTTGCCAAGCTCTCTTAACATTTTTGGCTAATGACATGGGGCAGATATGGCTAAACCCCCTTCACTTCAGGCTCTGCTAGACCTAGGTGGGTATACCTTAATTATTGGTGCAGACTTGATTTGACCTTCACAATGGCAAAGAGGTGTGAAGTAGCTATAAGATTGTGAGTTGTTCCTAACGTTGATATTTTCAGTTTTGAGAAAGTAAATAAACTTTAAATAAGGCTTTGAGGGAAACTAATCACAATAATCATTTAAAAGGATTTTAATCCTTAGCAAGAACCAATCAAAATGAATTATTTGAAAGGATGTTTAATTCACTCCAACCAAAAACCAATCAAGATAACCACACATGAACAACAAATGTGTCCTAACAAATTATATAAATTTCCTATATGTTTGCATTTATCCTCTAACCTTTCTACATCAGCCCTCAATTGTGTAGACCTCCTAGCTTTTGGCCTTGAGCCAGACAATTGATCAATTAGGTCTTGGTTTAATTTTTGTTCCTTTTCTTTCAATTCTCACCCTATTTCAGATTTTTTTTTCTTATTTTTGGACTGACTAGTTTCACCTTGTTGCTTCTTATTTTTTGTTTTTACAGGACCTTCCATCTTATTTCTCTACAGAACTAAATTATAATCTAGCAATTGTAGGCATATCTTGGATGCTTACTTGTATACTATAGGCACACTGAACTCCTTGACCTCTTCTTCAATCTCCCATTTTTTCTCTGCTGCAATTTATGAAAATTGCTTTTAGTTCTGTTAGGTCTCAAAAATGCAGGTCGTTAACCCTAAGAGGTTGCCAGGCTCTCTTGACATTTTTGGCTAATTGACACGAGGTAGATATGGCTAAACCCTCTTCACTTCAGGCTCTAGCAGACCTAGGTGGGTATACCTTAATGATTAGTGTAGACTTAATTTGGCCTTCACAGTGGCAAATAGGTGTGAAGTAGATATACAGCTTGCTTACTAATTCTTTAAAATGTTTGAAGTATCAAGATTTTAAATTGGATTTGGATAAAATGTTCTGAAATTGATCAGTGCCTATTCTATTGGGTGAATTGAGTTAATGGATGAATGATGATTATGGAAGCAGATGTGCAAGATAGGTGGATCCTTTTTGCAGCTTAACTCTAACTTTTTGGGCACTTGGAATGTTTTGCACCTTGTACAAAATGTGCAGGTCTATAAGTTACTGTACTCTTCTTTAATAATCCCAGTGGTATTCTCTTAAACTACAATGAACACTTGAAAGGAATTTTAATTCTAGTAAGAAGGAAACCTAACCAAGATTGTTAGTTTAAAGGATTTTAACTCCTAGCAGAGACCAATGAACATGAACTACTTGGCAGGACTTAAATCAACTTCTTGTAGAAACCAACCAAATCGATCACACATCAACAACAAATGTGTTGTGACAAATTATGTAAATTTGATTAACTTAAGAGAATCACTTTGGAGACAGTACATCAACATATAAACATGAAAATTAACACAATAGTTGAATACTGAAAAGAGGTTACCATTTAAGTACAATCTTCTCCATAATACTGCTTCATAATATATATATTAATTGCAAAGTTTTTGGAACATGAAAGTGGATGAGTAGGATGGGTGCAATCTATCTTCTTACTAAGTCCCCTAAAATGCTTCAGAAAGAACTACTACCCTCCTTTTTTCTCTCGGGTCTTGGTCTCTCTTATATGCGAGAGGCAACAAGCTACATACCTTTTACAAAAAGACATGACTTTTGATAACTAATTATAACTGAAAAGAAAAACATTTCATTAAATGGATACACCAATCCATTAATCTCTGAATAGAGGCCTATGACCATCTAAGGCCTGTACAAAGCTTGTATTTTCTGATATGATGCCCATCATACTATTGGCTGATCTCCTCCATCCAATGACTGTCCTTTCATATCTGGCACGTTCATGGTTTGATTGATAAATAGATTTATTGTAGAGAGATGATGGATGTAGTCTTGTTCTACATAGGTATTCACATTGATAATCACTTCCTTCATATCATACTCCATTCGCATCATTTTTTCCAACTGCTTATGATTATTTTTCAAGAATATCTCTTCATCGTTGATCTCCTATAATGCATTAGTCAGAACCATGGCCAATTCTTCCTTCTAATCATCATATTTTCAGAGATTCCCAAAATTATCATGAAGTGGTGGAGAAAGATTAAAATAATCAAGCTCTTCTTTGAGCTTGTCATGATATTCATCATGTGACTCTATCAAATCATTATATACCTATAATGTTTGTCCCATGAAGATCCCTTTGTCCAAAAGGTCTTCTTTCTTTTCAGTCATTCTCCCATGTAATATTTTATTTTTTGCCATTGCTGAGAGTTTCAGCTTAAACAATTTCCAATAGATATTAGTACAACTCATCATTTTATTGAATCTGTCCCTGATTAATTCAGATGCCATATCATATTTGATAGTTTTTACTTCCTTCTCCAGCTCTTTACATTTCCCTTGGGATTTCAGATGGAAATTTTTCCAATAAGATGCATCATTAAGTGCATCCAACACTTTCTTATCTTTCTCAAGGTCTAGAGGATAGAATTGTGATATAGAAGAGGAAGAGGATCTTTCCTTTTGATATAACAACTCCTTCTTTAGTCTATCATTTTGTTTAAGCAATTTTTCAACTTGTGCCTTATTGAACTTTGCCACATTAATGTTGAGCTTTGCTATTTCCGTGGGGTCAGTATCCCCTACCCTTTTGACTAAGAGATGATCAAACATTTGATCTGAATTATTAGCAATTACTGGTCTCTTATCCTGTGGGTAAAGTGACCAAATGAGTAGAGTGGCTTCATCTGCATTATACCCTGATCCTAAGTATATCTTATCATTGGATTCTTCGGTCAAATTCATTGTTTTATCTTCTCTCTTCCTGAAGCTATCAAACACAATTGTAGAACTCATATCCCATCTTGACAAGAGCAATACTTTGGCTTCTTGAAGTAACTCCCTTCCTCTTTCAAGAGTGATGGACTCCATCTCTTTATCAAATTCCCTTTTTAATTCACCCAAAGCAGTAACCTCTTGTTCAGAAGTGACATCTTGCATTTTTCTCTCACCTTTTTACCTTTGTACTCATAGACAAATGACTTAAATTCGGGAGTTTTAATAAAATCATCATCAGAAATGAATTTCTGTGCAACCAAGATTCTAATGTCATCAGATAATTCATCTGATGTCTCAAACTTTACATCATTCAATTCAGGAGGATGCTCATATTGTGCTATTACAGGAGCATTTATTGGCTTCATTTGTTCAATTTCTTCATCACTTTCCTCTTCTTCACTTATGTTAGTATCTATAGAACATTTGATTTGAATTATTAGCAATTCCTGGTCTCTTATACTTTAGGAGTAGGCTGTGAGGCTTCATAGCCCAAAGGCTCTATGTCTTCAGCTTGTGTTCTTGAATAGATTATATAAGTTGTATCAAAAACAACTAGGGGCACATCTTTTATGATTTCATCTGCATGAGAAATCAATTGCTCAAACCTTGTCAGTGGATCCTGTATTTCACAAAACATTTTTGAATAAGATTGGATATGTTTTCTTTTCCATTCTTTAGCAAGTTTCACTTTATTGAATGTAGTCATTCTGTTGATGGTAGAGGCCTCATCATGGTTTCTAATCACATCTTCCTTTGAAAATAAATGTTCATATCCTGAGAGCCCTTGTGAAATATTTGCTTTATGAATAAAACCCTATGAATCAAAATTTTGTCTTTCATTACCTATAGGAAGATTGTACTATGCCAGTTTAGTATTAATTTCTTCATACCCTTCATTCGTGACCATTGTGAAATCTCCAAAACATAGAGTGCTGGACATGATTAACTATTTGTTATGCACCTTGAGGTGTCTGGCATCAGATTTTGCTAATTGCCTCACAATCTCTAGATAGGCAATCCGATCAGGAACTATTTATGGCAACAAATGTGGGGTGCCCTCAAATCCATAAACTCTAATCATTGTGTAGTCAAGGAAAGCATGCCAATCTCCCCAATTATTGTCCACTTTACTTTTAGGATCATTTTCTTTGGGTCTTAGAAATATCTGCATCCTTGGGGATAAGTTATAATCTTGGGGATATCCTAGTAACTCCATTAAAGGTTTTACAAAAAACTCTTCAAAGTAGAGGTAGTGAGATCTACCAAATCGGCTATCCCATAACGAAGTCCACATCTGTACAGGTTTAGGATCCCCATTATCAAAAGAATCTCTTATCCTTAGTTCACTACTCCAAAATCCTCTATCATGTCTCTCATACAAAAGTAAATGCATTAATAAGGAATAGTGTTTGAAGTTGATCCTATCACTGCTATTTTAAATTTTTTCAAGCCCTTGATTTAGGGCATTAGCCACAAAGCTAGCATAGTCAAAATCCCTGGCCCACTTAGTCTGTACATCTGTGGCTAAAACCATTGGTGCAATTGACATTAGAGGTGGGACCTCTACTCCCAAGACTTTACTAGCTACATAATAGGTGTATCAAAAATACTCTTCAAACAGATCTTCATGAAATGGAGGATTCTCATTACTAGAGAATTTACTTAATTGTCCTTCTTCATCCTTAGGCCTATGCAAGGCCAAATTCCACCTTTTATAGCTAGTATCCATATGACGATACTCTAGCAATAGATCTCTGATTGTGAATGGTAAATCAAAACCACACTCTAATTGAAATACATTGGAAATGAGATCTTTTGAAATAACTAGTAAATTATCACCACTGTGTGTTTAAATAGTTCTCATTTTTGGATCATATTTACTGGCAAGGGCTTTGATTAATTCCACATTGACAAACACCTCTGGCACAACTAATCTCCCTAGGTTCAGCCTCCATGGGTTATAGACTAGTAAAAACCTATATTGTTTTCTGTAGTGGTATAAGAAAAGTTCATACCCTCATAGTGGAGTCCATACATCTCCCAAGTCCTTGTGATTTTCCAACAATTGATCATGTGAGGGGTTCATCTGCACACTTCTTTTTGGTCTTGGTCTTGACCCTGGACACTGATCTATCTGTTGCAAGGTGTGACCCTTGGTCTTCTTGTTCAGCGCTGTGCTGCGGTGGTTTGTGACAAGGGCTTAACTACCTCCCGTGCTTGTTAAGTCAAGTGGTTGTATCAGGCATTATTAGGTCGATCTTTTGGTGCAACGACAACTAACAGTTGGTATTAGAGCCAAGGTCACGGGTTCAAACCCTGCGCTTGTGCTGGGGAGGATTGTTGCAAGGTGTGACCCTTGGTCTTCTTGTTCAGCGCTGCGCTGCGGTGGTTTGTGACAAGGGCTTAACCGTCTCCTATGCTTGTTAAGTCAAGTGGTTGTATCAGGCATTAATAGGTCAATCTTTTGGTGCAACGGCAACTAACACTATCAAGTCTTGGTTTAATGGTCTTTTTTCAGTTTTTTGTTTCTTATTTTTAGGTTTTTCTGCACTATCTCCCATTGCTTGAATTCAAACCTTTAAGAGACTGAATTTCTCATCTGGGATCAGTGTACTTACTTGAATTTCTCTTTCCCACTGGTTTTTCTTTACTTTACTATGTGAGAGCTTCAGTCCCCTTCTCCTTTAGCCCCTTTTGCAATTTGTTCAAGTTTTACAGGAGCTATGTGATCAAACTGTGGCACAACTCACTTTTATTCCTGGTTCATAAATGAACCTTTCATTTATTTTGAATATCTGAATGATGCCTCAAGATGTCACAATAATTATTATTGCTACATTGTTGAGACTGTTATTTATGTTTCATCGATGTCAGCTTCATTCATCGATGAACTCTCTATATCAGTGTATCAGTGGGACGCCAGGTAACATTACCCTAATGTACCTTAGCTTGGGTGATATTTCACCTTTGGGTAACTTATGGTCATATCTGGTTATCAGGGGAACAAAAACATTTGTTCCACCGATGTTTATGAGTCACAATGATGTGCTAGCTTTTGTTGATTTTATCAGTCTATCGGTGAGGGACTCTCAAGAGTTAGGCCCATAGGATATTGTTAGCTCGATATGGCTACGAGTTATGTTTATAAGACTATTAGTGGGGGTAGGATGGGAACTCCAATGATGAGGGCATGTTCAGCCGATTATGTCTAATTTTGGACAACCCACAGTTATATCAGGTCATCATGGGAATATGAATATCTATCCTACCGATGACTATGTGTTGCAATGATGAGCTCACTGTAGTTGGCTATGTCAGTCTATCGGGGGAAGGACTTCAAAGGTTAGCCTGATAGGGTATTTTTAGATAGATAAGGCTATAAATTTTTTTTCATAGGGCTGTTGGTGGAGCTATAAATAGGGTTCCAACGATGAAGTGTTGTTAGGCTGATACACTTACCAAAATATATTATGAGGATTTGTTCATAAATGTAATTATTCTGATAGGATTTTGTCACAAAAATTTTCATAAATTGTTTTAATCACAAAATTATAATGTGGCCAATTTCCATGGTATACAGAGGATAAGTGTGAAGAGGTTGGTGAGAGATGTAAAAAATTTTCTGGTTCTAACAAGTTCAATCCCTTTTCAATCAAAATTATTCATATATTGTTCATTCATGCGACCATTAATGTCCATCACTGGAAATGAATGCAACAGATTTTTTGAATTTCAAAATGTTAGATTGCATCGGTGGGACTCTCCTAGTTTCAGGCTAATCTGTGTGCTTCATTTGGTGTCATCTTTGTTTATATAATCATAACTGATCTCCAAGACTCATTGAATGTCTTTTTGATATGTAGTGTCCCTTTAGTTCTCTTATTCAGTCAGGAAAACATTTAGTAATCTCACTGATATTGCATAGGTGCCTTTTTTCTTAACATTTTAGGGAGAACAATATGAAGTTTACCCAATATCAGGGTAATCTAAATTATTAGAAATCCTTTTAGTGATCGCCGAGTGTCCTAATGAATAATAGTCATTCCTATTGTTATCGAGCTGACATGTGTCAACGCTAAGAGAATGGGATGTTTTTCTGATATAATTAGTCTTCCTGACCTATTTCTTCCATCACTTTGTTTGTTGGGACAAATTAGTATGACTTTCGCCAAAAACTCTTCTAGTGTTCCTTATCGGAGTAACCCCTACAGTCGAAGAGATCTGAGAGACTTACTTTGATCATTCATGTCTCCCCAAGACATGTGTTCTTTTGTTTTATCGATGAGAGTATATAAGTTTCTCCCCAGAAAAGTGTCCATCAGCGTGACGCTTGAGATCGGTGTAATTTGAAAATTTCAGTCCAACTAGCTTGCTTTTGCCGATAAGCTTTTTAATCAGCGAAACGCTATGCACTGTCTTCCTGATCATGCAGAAAGTGTTATCTTGGGATCTTTGATTGCTATGACTTCATTTATCTCTTCTTGATATGCATAAAATAATCAATAAAGAACTTGTGCCTTGCACACACACCCCATTTTGCCAAATGGAGACCCCCTCTTTTGCTTTAGCTTAGAGTCTCAACTTTTCTTCTTTATGGTGATGAGAGAATGTCATTGTGCCTTGAATGATAAATTTTCTTTAATACGAGTACTTTGTATGTTTGGTGTAATTTGTAGGTGTCAAAACATGATCAATTGCATTAGGGGTCATCAAGTCTTTAAAAAATTGCAAAGTTAGATGGTTGCATTCACAAAAACTAAGCTTCAACCATTTTGCGCTAAATTCCTACCCAACTAAATTTTGTGCTAGAAATGCTCCCAATTGCCTTTTGCATTAAAATTCCATCCATCTGACCAAAGTGTGCACTAAAAGTCATTGTAACTGACCTAGTCCATCGATCCTTAAACCTCCACTAAGTTTGAGAACATCAAAATCCCCACAAGCCTTCACCTTGAGCTAAAAACTTCACTTTGCTGACTTGCATAGTAATGCCCATCCTCTGACCAAAGTCGGACATCTCCCGAAACCCTGCCAAGTCTGTTATCCTAAAAATTCATGCTAAGGCATTTGCACTAGAAACCGTATCCTCTGACTTAGTGTCAAAAATCCATCAGACCAACCTTTAAAAGTCTACAAACAACTCAAGTCAGTCAGTGACCTTGAAAATTCCTACCAAAATCCTAAGTCCATTTTGCACTCAAAATGCCCTTATCTGACTTTGTGCTGAAATTTGCTTGCTCTGACTAAGTCGAACACCTTCAAAAATTGCACATGGTTAGATGACCCTTAAAAATCTACAGAGTCCCAAAGTTCACTTTGTGCTCAAAATGCTACCGTCTGACTTTGCCTTCTCTAACTAAGTTAGACACATCCAAAAAACTTGCCGAGTCAGATGACTTCAAAATTCACGATGAGCGTGGCAAATAATTTAGTGCTAAAAATCAGCTTGTCTGACCTATGCTACAAAGCTAACCAACTGACCTCTAAGACTCATTTTAGTTAGCCACACCCTAATTCCGTGGAAGGTCAATTGACCCTCGAATCTGCGCTTTGTGCCAAAAAGGTTCGAGACCCCCTAAATTCATGCAAAATGATCTCAAAATGGTTTTTTCATGAAATTTTAGAAGTAGAAGGGTCTGTTATGCCACATTAAAGATGCAAATGGATATTTCTTGATCTACAATGATAAAATATTATTCTTTAAGATGAAATTGATGTGTGGTCTTGTTGATTGTAGGTCACAGAGCACAAGGGAGCTTATTGGAGCCAGCTGAAGTCATCCTAGAAGAATGTAGTCCAAAGCCATTGCTAAAACAAGACATTGATCCATTCATGAAAGATCCTCTATTTGGTTGATTTCATCTACATGTCCTTCTCTTCTAACGCAATCAAAAGAGCTAGCACTGGAAGGAGGATTGACTAAAGATACCCTGCTAACCTAGAAATGCAAAATCAATATTTTATCAACCAAATTGCTATTGCACCTGCAGAAGGGAGTCATTATAATGTCCAAGATGATAAAGAAGAGTCTCAGGGGCTGAAAGATATAGAGGATCATGTCAAATCACTACTATTCCTATAGATCTAGTTCATTGCACAAGACATACATACGACTGTTCCAATAGTCCGGTTATAAAAAATTGGTCCAGCAAGCATCCAGTTGGACACACTTTCACCAAAAATGTGCCGCATACTCCTCTTGATCCAATAAACATTTGGAATCTCATGAATCCACATTAGCTCATGTTTTCAAGTGCCATGTGACTCTATTTTGGCTTTACTAGGCCTTGAAAATTGACTTTTCATCATGTACAACCAAATGGGTATCTATTTTATCTAGATTTGATGCATTTGCAAGCTGTATTTTGTCTTTTTCCTAAAGGACAAAATGCAAATCTAAAAATGTAACAAATTGCTATACTTCATTAAATGCCATGTAATATGGACCATTGGTGTTGAGTTAATCTCCACCATCCATTGAATATTCGGTATGGTGCCTTTTCTATAAAAGAGCCATCATTTTCTCCCATTGGTAAGTAAGATTTTATAATGAATTGCTGAGACTCTGCCAAAATACAGTCAATACAAGGCAAGTTTTGCAAGTTGCTAGGAATTTGTGGTTATGTGTTGTCTTATTTTGGTTTTCATGGTTCATGTCAATCTAAAATTAGTTGATATTCAATTGCATTTGTGATTAATCATTTAGATATTTGATGGATTTCCTGTCCGTACCATTAATGGCTTGCTGATTATATGTCATTGTGTAAGGTTAGTTTGGGCATAGTTTATGAGATAAGTTTAGTTGTGTGGTTTCATTGAGCTATGCCAAGCATTGGGTGTGTTGGTTTTTCTTCTGAATCAGCATTAGGGTTTGCCAGTTCTAATGCACAGGCAAATTTAGCCAACTAAATACAAGAGGTTGTGTGTGCTCCTCCCCTTCACTTCTAGTTCTGCCACACCAAGGGGGTGTCCCTATAACTTTAAGATGTGACCTTGATTAGCTCAATGACAGAATGATTTAGCTTGACAGCAATAGGCAGAATACTCTCACGTGTGGACCAAGATTTGGGTGATAAATCACAAGGTTGGCAACGTTCTTGGACATATGTGTCTGGTCAGGTATGAGAGTATGCAAGGGTTCCTAATCCTACTCCTACAAACTAACAGGTCAGGATAATGGAATGGTTTATTTTAATGTTTGGAGTTACGGGATCTTTCTAGACCCTTTGAACAGACAAATTCCCAGACCAGTGCCTTATCTGGGCACAGAGTCAAATCTATGAATGTAAATGTTTCCCTATGATAACATAACTTCATATTTAGAGGACTGAGGAAGAATATTATTGCCTAACAGCAACATGTCCAAGAAAGGGTATTGTCTATGATCATACTTTACAAATCCTATGAGGCAATCTATTTTCCTTTGTATCTAATCAAAAGCCTATTTAACCACTCCTTTTGTAGACGCAATAAATCAGACACACAGTATGTATATACTGAAAAACTTGGAAGCCCTTGACAACCCTGTTTGAAAGGAAAACAAATAACATACAGGAGACAATCACAAACAACACACACACCAGGTGTTTTTCATTCAAAATCAATCTGCATAGAAGGTCATCATATAGGAAATTATCATCTACAAAACAAGAAAGACTGTTACACCAGACCAAGGACCAAGTTTGCAACAAAAAATGCCTTTCAAAAAGTGAACACCTTGTGTTTAGAGTCAGAGCAGAAAGCCCAAAAACATCCAACCCCTGTAGAATGGCCATGGATTCCCTTTTCAAGGAGCACACAAGCTTCCAGCCACCTACACACTGACAGACTTCATAAATGCAAGGATTATCTCTTTCAGATTTTTGATGAAACAATCCAATCCTCCATCAATTTGAGTCGCTGAAGCAGTCAAATCCTCCATAAAAGCTAGCGGCGCAAGTAACCTGGACCTTGAGCACACAAACAGACATGATGCTTCTCATTGTCATGTAGTAGGTTCACTGAATGTGGAGAGAATGCGCAAATGGGTGCCAATCAGACAGTTATTTCATTATTCAAACTCAGCCACAAGATCGGGCTCTAGACACGCAAAATTAATGGTCCAAAACTACTCACACAAGTCACAAATCATGTTGGCATTTTGAAAAGTCCCGTTGCTAGTGAAATCATGCCATGTGGGAAGTCCTTCATTCCATCGCTGACTTTTCCATTTGTGAAGTCCATTTATTCCACATTCACCAGATAGGGACCTCGGGATGGCCCTATATACTAGGCCGCTAGTAGATATACTGTTGCTCATTTTACCTTGTGCGACCAATGAGCCATCCGCTAACCAGCCCATCACCTTGACTCCTACTAATGCCACAACTCCATCGGTGTGACCCACACCATCAGAGTAACTAAGGATCCTCCCACCGACTGCATCAATCACACCGATCGCAACATCCTTTGCCCGGTCTTCGGCGAGACCACAAACCATCGGCATGTTCAAAATTTCTCCTACTGATACACCTTGTTTCCCTGATAGCCACCTTCGAACCATACTCTGTCGGCCAGACACCTCACGTCGGTGAACCTCTCGCTTGCTTTCCTGATAAGCAATGTCACTCTAATGCAACCTCCATCAGGGTGGCCCCATCCTATCAGCGGATTCGAAAACACCTTTGCCGATATCACTACTCTCACTGATGACCACTTTGTGTAACCCCCATTGGCCCGTTAAAGAGACATGTAGCACAGCCTCCGATAGATAAAGTCTTGGCGATGGAATGAACATACAATTGTGAAGAACGTGGTTGCCAAAACAAAGGTGAACTCACACCGATGGACATAGAAATTTTTGATTTACAGGAAGGTGCTTGCATATACATATTTAAGCACCAATAGGGTGTTTGATGAACCCTCTACAATATGAAAATCATTTCATCTCCTTAGAAGATTACACATTCTCTATGGCATTATGGGCTTCCTGGTTAAGTAGAGATTTGTTTATTGTTGGAAATCTATCTATCTGGTTATTGATCATTTCTGCAATTGTCTATAGGATCTCTTATCCCTTTCTCTCTCCCTTTCCTTTTGCATTTTCTTTACATAAAGTTTGGTAGATTTAGGTTATAAGCAACACCTACATTATAAATCTGCTGAAGATATCATAGGGTTTATGTATACATACTGCTGTCATATTCCACAAACCCTACATTTTATGTAAGACCCCTTGTTGGCACAACTAGACATACCACTGAGTCATTCCAAGCAAGCTAAGACCTAGTTGTATTATCCTTGGGGTAGTCCTATCTTGGATATGATACCTTTTTCAAGAGAGGTGTGATACCGGTAATCATATACGTTGTTGTGTGCTAAAAACACCATCAATAGAATTGGCGCTAGAAGGAGGGTTTGAACCAAGGTTTTATGTAAGCTTTCAATTTTATCGATTCATTACACATGCTGAAATGAATTGACTATTTAGGAGATTCAATTCCAATGGGTACACATAAGGGTTTCAGTCTTGAAATTCCTTCATTCTTTAGAGGGCCATCTCAGCAGTCATATCATGAAGAGAACTTCTGAGTCGATATGCCACTTTTCAATGAAGTATTAGATAAGCAGATAAGAGAGAAGTATCCTCCATTTACATTGCTTGATTTTAGTTCACCTCAGGTCTGCACTGTACATCTCAGAGAGCTGCATGACAAAATAGATTGTTTGACCTTCCTCCAAAGGTTGGATCTGCACTTAAAAAGGACTACTCCCTATCTTTGAGATTTACAATCCTGAAGTGGGATATATGCATGACATACATATTCAGAGAAAGACAATGCATGGAGGAGCTGCAGGAGTTATAAGTCCATGTCAAAAGAGCAGTCTGCATATGGAAAAAATTTAAGTTGTCCATCAAAGTACATATCCAGATGATGATGTTAGACAATGCATGTGGTCTACAGTTCACCCAACCAAGAAGTATACAGTCCCTGAATGGTTAAAACCTAGTTTTCATTCACTGGACCTTCCAAGATGGTTGAAATCTAATTTCCAGCTATAGGACAACAAACAGAGCAATGTACAGGGTCAGATTTTTGATGCTAAGGAGTTGGATAAGATAGACAATGAATCAGACCTGACATACAATTATGTTAAGGATGCAGATCAACCACAAATGCTTCCCAGATGACAAGTTCTGAGCCTGAATTTGCTGCTACAAAGATGCAAAATAGCAATTCACTTTAGTTGATTGACGGTTCTGAGTTAACAATAGTTAGATCAGATCAGATATGTGCAAGAACAAGGAAAAATTAGTCCTCTAGTTGAAGAATAGTCATGGACAGTAATGTAGAAAATCATTTCAGTTGACATATCTGAGCTACAATCAAATTATTTAGAGACAAGTGATTAGACTCTTGACTGCATCAACCTAGTATATCATTATAATCAGCCATATCAGGACAATGCAATTGCTGTAGAAGAATCTCAAGATGAACCAAATGAAGATGAAGAAGATAATGCATCATTTCAAGGCAGTATTGACATTAAGAATCAAGTTATGCAGGAGGAAGGAGATCTTGTTGCCGCTGCAGAAAATGAATGTGCAGTCCAAATAAGAAGGTTGCTGATTGATACGAATGAAGTTTTTTCAAAGCATATGAATGATATTGACGAAGTACATTCAAGTATATCATATGTTCATCAGGCTGATCCTATTCATACATGCATAAAAGAAGATTTCTGCATTATTGATGCTGACTTACTCATGGCAAATAAGGGTAGATGTATGCAATCTGAGAATGAAAATCAAACTATCATGCAAAGTGATGGATTGGAAGCATTTTCATGTCAACCACTTGATCACATTATTGAGTTGATATCAAGAATGAGCAAGGATATCCTACTGCATGGGAATTCACCGCATATGACAAACTTTGCCTTGACTGATTCATGCAGAGTTCCTCCAGCTGATCCACATTCTAAAGTTAGTTGTCTAGACTTCTTATTTGCTTGGGAGGTTGCTACAGCATTCAGTGATCCAAAGGTATTTGATGAAAAAGATATGACCAAACATGAGTTGAGGCCTCTCGAAGATGAGAAGGTATTTGGTACAATGCAGCAAGGTGATGAACTTATATGCCCAACTAATGCTACTGCAAATCAGGTTGTATCTTCCCTCTCTTCACTTGGTTCTAGTTATCAATTTGGTTACGGTGATTTAGGTAAGATAGCTTGGATTTGGATTAATTATGGCCTTAATGAATTGCCCCAACTACTGATTCTACATAACCAGTACCCTGAATATGAATCCCACCTACCTCTACCTCACTTTTCAAAGTACAAAGATGAATTTGCCAGACTTAGGACACTGACCTGCACCTTATTTCTTCTACATGTCCTAAGAAATAAATCACGAGGAAGTGTAAATACCTAATGTCCAAAGCTTTTGTACATGGTCTTGCTTGTTTCTAGTTAGGTTTTAGTTAGTTGTTTGCTATTTTAGTTTAGTTTCTACTTTCTTTTTTTGCTTTTCCTTAGCTGTTAGTTGTTGAGTTGTTGCTTTCTGCTTGTTTTTGCTTTGGTTAGAGTAGTTTCCTTTATTTAGGTTAGTTATTTGTTTGCTTTGCTTTTTTCTTCTGCACTTACTTTGCTTGGATTCTCCATTTCTTGAATGTGGTGGTAGTTATGCGGACCTGCAAGTGCCTCTTTGTTGGGTAAGTAATTTGGAATATTTCTTTGAGAAGTTGAAGTTCTGCTTAGGTCTTACTGTGGGTTCTACTGTTACACCAGGGAATATGATGTCTGTTCATGGGAAATGAATCATTAGTCAGTGCACTTGAAGTATTTTCTAACCATATACCTTTTACACTTTTAAATAATCTTGAAGTAGCTAAGTGAGTCTTGGTGATCTTGCATTAAGTGAAAAATCTAAAGGTCCACCTTTGCCACCATCAGGAATTCATACCCATCTAGCTGAGTTATCAAGGTAGAGGTATTACACTGTACTCTGCCTACTTAAGCTTATTGAAATATCAATCCATCTGTCAAAGAAAGAGATGAAAGAAAAGTCATAATCATATACCATAACTCAGTAAGGTGGACAATCAAGTAAACTCTATCGGGGCTATGGATGCCTGACTGGCAATGGGGCTCTGCTTGAGTGGAATTCTGAGACAAACCCGTCGAGGCTATAGACACTCGCTGGTAGCAAGGCAATGTCTAAGTAGTACATGAGATGTGTACTAATCACATAGCTTAATGTAAAGAATCTAAGGCAAGCTTAGTCGCTAAGGGATGGGAATTAATGTAATTGCACACACTCAGGTTTTTAGGATATGGATGGTTGCACTTAGTTATTGAGCTTTTCTTCTATTATATGGTATCATGTTTTCTTGTTTAGCATGTGGGAAATGCAGAGATTCTGAGTTCAAACTGAAAGTTTATCCTTGAAATGCTCCAGAGCATTTCCCAATAGAGTCGCCATTTGTTGTGCCTTGCACACACACCCCATTTTGCCAAATGGAGACCCCCTCTTTTGCTTTAGCTTAGAGTCTCGACTTTTCTTCCTTATGGTGATGAGAGAATGTCATTGTGCCTCAAATGATAAATTTTCTTTAATATGAGTACTTTGTATGTTTGGTGTAATTTGGAGGTGTCAAAACATGATTAATTGCATTAGGGGTCAAGTCTTTAAAAAATTGCGAAGTTAGATGGTTGCATTCACAAAAACTAAGCTTCAACCCTTTTGCGCTAAATTCCTACCCAACTGACTTTCATGCTAGAAATGCTCCCAACCGCCTTTTGTGCTAAAATTCCATCTAAATGACCAAAGTGCTAAAAGTCATTGCAACGGACCTAGTCCATCGATCCTTAAAACCCCACTAAGTCTGAGAGCATCAAAATCCCTGCAAGCCTTCACCTTGTGCTAAAAACTTCACTTCACCAAGCTGCACAGTAATGCTTGTCCTTTGACCAAAGTTAGACATCTCTTGAAACCCTGCCAGGTCCATTATCTTAAAAATTCACGCTAAGGCATTTGCGCTAGAAACTGCATCCTCTGACTTAGCGTCAAAAATCCATTAGATCGACCTTTAAAAGTCTGCAAACAACTCAAGTCATTTGGTGACATTGAAAATCCCTACCAAAATCTTGAGTCCATTTTGCGCTCAAAATGCCCTTATCTAACTTTGCGCTAAAATTTGCTTCCTCTGACTAAGTCGAACACCTTCAAAAATTACGCATGGTCAAATGACCCTTAAAATCCTGTAGAATTCCAAAGTTCACTTTGCACTCAAAATGCTATCGTTTGACTTTGCCTTCCACAACTAAGTCAGACACATCCAAAAAACCCACCGAGTTTGATGACTTCAAAATTCACGTTGAGCGTGGCAAATAATTTAGAGCTAAAAACCACCTTGTCTGACCTATGCTACAAAGCCAATTGACCGACCTCTGAGACTCATTTTAGTTAGCCACACCCTAATTTTGCGCAAGGTTGGTTGACCCCTGAATCTGCGCTTTGTGCCAAAAAGGTCCAAGAGCCCCTGAATTCATGCAAACAGAATGGTTTTTTCATGAAATTTTAGAAGCAGAAGGGTCTGTTATGCCATAGTAAAGATGTAAATGGATGTTTCTTGATCTACAATGATTTTAAGATTATTGTTTAAGATGAAATTGATGCATGGTCTTGTTGATTGTAGGTCAAAGAGCACAAGGGAGCTTGTTGGAGCCAACTGAATTTATCCTAGAAGAATGCAGTCTAGAGCCATTGCTGAAAAAAGACATTGTGTATGGTGTGGAGCCTGATCAGTCTCCAAGTGGGAGATTTTTGGTAGGTGGTGATTGATTAGGAAAGTATTGTACACTAGCCATGTATCCTCACTGGGGTTTGGGGCTGGGCCGGGCCCCGAGCGGGGGTTCGGGGGTGGCAGCACCTGAGAAGCAGCGGTTCAGGGGCGCAGCCCCCAAATTTTTTTTTTTGGACCAACATAAAAAAACCCCATTTTGTAACCAACAAAAAGCTTGATAAAAACAACTAAGGGTTAGGGTTTTGATTAATATTTTATTGTAGCATTTGTAGCGGTATTGAGTTGCAGGGATTGCTAGTTGTAATCGGTTTGATTTACTGGATTATAATATTGGACTCTCTATTTGGTGGATGTAGCTCAAGTTTGGGTGAACCACGTTAAAACTTGTCTCTCGCTATTATTATTTTTGTGTATTTCCATTCCTCTATTTAATCTTTATTTGCATTTAATTGATATCTTCTACCGGCTAACCCTAACAAGTGGTATTAGAGCAGGTTGTGTTCAATTATCATCTACAAGAAGATCTCACGATTGAGTGGGAGTCTCATGGTTGAGTGGGAGTAATGGCAGATGAGGGTAAATTGAAGGTCAATAAATTTAATGGGTAGAACTATCAATTATGGAAGATGCAGATGGAGGATTACCTCTATTAGAAGGATTTATGGAGGCCATTTGAAGGAGCAGCCAAGAAACTGACAATAATGACTGATGAGGATTGGAATCTTCTTGACAAAAAGGCATCGGGAACCATTTGGTTGTGACTGGCACCATCGGTAGCATTTAATATAATGGAAGTGAAGACAATAGATGGTCTGATGAAAGCTTTGGCTAAATTATATGAAAAACCCTCAGCCTCAAATAAGGTATTTCTTATGAAGCGTTTGTTTAATCTAAAAATGGTTGAAGGTGGATCTATAATAGATCATTTAAATGAATTTAATATGATTATCAGTAAATTGACTTCTGTAAATATAAAATTTGATGAAGAAGTTAGAGCGCTCTTGATATTATGTTCATTGCCTGAAAGCTGGAATAATTTGGTAATGGCGGTTAGTAACTCTGTTTCTAGTTCAAATACCCTGAAATTTGATAATGTTGTTGGTGTTATTCTGAGTGAGGAAATTCGTAGGAAAAGCTTAGGTGGATCCACATCAGGCAGTGTTTTGAATGTAGAAAGCAGGGGTAGATCCAAGGAGAGAGGAAAAGGTTCTGGAGGTCATGGGAAGTCATGATTAAAATCAAAGGACAAGAGATCCCAATCTAGAGGATAGAAGGATTGCTGGTACTGTGGGAAACCAGGTCATCTGAAGAAAGATTGCTGGTCTTGGAAAAATAAAGAAGGAGACAAATAAGAAGGCAATAAGGAGGCAAATGTGGTAAGTAATAAATCTGAAGATGATGCTTTGATTCTTTCCCTAAATAATGCTGATGATTCATGGGTTTTAGATTCAGGGGCCTCATTTCATGCTATGCCCCATAGAAGTTATTTTATTGATTATGTCCAAGGGGATTTTGGGCTAGTTTATTTGGGAGATAACGAACCCTGTCAGATTGTTGGAAAGGGAAGAATTAAGATTAAGTTGCAGAATGGGAATAATTGGCTACTACAAGAGGTAAGACATGTTCCAAGGCTCAATAAGAATTTAATTTCAGCAGGACAGCTAGCTGAAGAAGGTTGCATTGTTACATTTACTGATAAAAATTGGAAGGTTTCAAAAGGTGCCTTAATAGTAGCAAAAGGTGTGAAAGTAGGCACCTTATATCTTTGTACAGGTCATACTGTTCCTTCTACTTTAGCTGTTGTAGAGAAAAAATAAATAGGTTCAGGAATAGTTGCTATAGGTTCGCAGGAAGAGACTAAAACAGTTGCTGCAGGTTCTGAGACAACACTGTGGCATAATAGACTTGGGCATATGAGTGAAAAAGGTATGAATATACTTCATTCTAAGAAAGTTTTACCAGGTCTAAAATGTATTAATATGGATTTCTGTGAAAGTTGTCTGTATGGAAAATGAAAGAGAGTCAGTTTTCTCAAGGATGGGAAGCAAAAGAAAAATGAAAAGTTGGAGCTTGTGCATATAGATGTATGGGGACTAACTCAGGTATCTTCTCTTGGTGGCTCTCGATATTATGTTACATTCATAGATAATGCAATTAGGAAGGTATGGATTTATTTCCTTAGGCAAAAATCTGATGTATTTGAAACATTTAAGAAATGGAGAAGCTTGGTTGAGAATGAGATGGGTAAAAGATTAAAAAGTCTCAGATCTGATAATGGCAGTGAGTATTGCAGCAAATAATTTGAAGATTATTGTTCCTTTAATGGAATCCGTAGGCAAAAAATGGTTCCAGGGACTCCACAAGAGAATGGAGTGGCTGAACACATGAATAGGACAATAATAGAGCATGCAAGGACCATGAGATTGCATGCTAGGCTCCCTTTAAATATGTGGGCAGAGGTTGTCAACACTGCTGTATATTTAATTAATATAGGTGTATACGCCTAAAAATGACACGATTCATCCTAAATAAATATTCTAAATATTTATTCCATTATTCTATCAATTAAATAAATATTCTAAATTTATTTAATTATAATTCTTCTAAATGTCCTACACAATTAAATAATCATAAATTATTTAATTAAGCCAAATTCCTCTATCCTAAGTTCTAAATTCTAAAAATCCACATCACCTTTACACCTCACCTTTTCCACCTCACCTTGTCCACCTCATCAGGTTGCACATGTAATTAAATATATTTAATATTTAATTATCTTATTTTCCCTCACCCACATGGCCTATTTCTTCTCAAATCAGAGGTTAGTTAACTAATCAATCAAAAATGTTAACTAACCTATCAATTGAGTCAAATCCTCGATCAATTCAGTCAGTTCCACAATTTATTCTTCTAACTGATCAATCAAGTCTGTTAACCGACCAGTCAATGGAGTTAACTCTCCAATCAGTTTTGTCACATCCCCCCTTTCATGATGGAGCTGGGACACTTGTTACATTTCCACTGGTTGCACATTCCTCAACCATCCTCAGCCGTTGATCTTCATATCTCTTCTCAACCGTTGATTCCCATTCTTCCAAGTCTATAAATGAAGCTTCATCCCTCCACTTTAAGGATCCAAACTTTTGACATCGTTACTCTGCAGAAATATCACCAGCGCACCTTTGGCACCCTTTTGTCATCTACAAGCTTGAGATCACATACTTGCATTGGAGCTCATCTTCATTGCATATCACCACAACCATTCACCATCAACTTCCTACAAATAGCTAAAAAGATTGCACTCTCTGAGGGCTCATCTCATCTGCAAAAGGATGATCTGTGATAGGCGAACAACAAAAGTTCAGAAATGGGAGAGGTTTGCACTGTGTTTGATCATTGCTTCATTTATTGAATCCTTCTTGTTTCACTATTCTGTTGATGTTTGGGTCTTGTTTAATTCATTTGATTGATCACTCTTTTACCCTTACATTTTTGGCGCCCACCGTGGGGCCGTTTGCCCCTTTATTTTACCATTTCTGAGCTTTTTTGAAGGCATGTTCCATACAGGTCACGCAGAGTCACGCACAGATTACTTCGGTGCATCTGTTCATTTCCACGGTGCATATAAAGACTGTTGCGGTGCTTTTGTTGTTCCTGCGCATCTGTGTATTTCCGCTGCGCTTCTGCACACTGTTACGATGCTTTTGTTGTTTTTGCGCATCTGTGCATTTTTGCTGTGCTTTTGAAGACTGTTACTGCACATACATTAATACTGCGCATTCACTCCTTTTAATAGCGCATGCGTGCAATATTACGGCGCATTTATTAATGCTGTGCTTCTGTTGATTATTTCTGTGCATCTGATCGCTGAAGCTACGCATTTGTAACAGGCTGAGGTTTTAGTACTTTTCAAGGGAAGTTTCTAACACTAACCTTTTCGCAGGTGTTTGCTAGAGTGGTTTTTGCAGGATAGGTGCAGGTTTAGTTCCATGTAGTTGCATCTAATTAGCTCACATTTCATTTTCAAAGAGAAAGTAAAATTAATGTTCATTCAAATCTTTATCTAGTTCTAATTAGGGAGGAAGTAACTGGATTATTTCTTACTTGCATTGCAAACACCTTCCAAGTTATTGCTATCTAAAGATTAAAATTGAACTCATCAATGATCTTGAAGTTAAAATGAACCATTGCTATATCGTGAGACCTGAATTTTAAAGTTAACAATCTCGTGCTACGCGGTTTAAAAATTGAACTCACTACTGCTTTCTGAAGTTAAAATGAACCATTGCTATATCGTGAGACCTGAATTTCAAAGTTAACAATCTCGTGCTACGCAGGTTAAAAATTGAACTCACCACTGCTTTCTGGGATTTAAAACTGAACCACTGCTATATTGTTGAAACTTCAAAGTTCTGTTTGAGTAGATTAGCCCATTTAGTTTTTCACTTTTAACTAGGGTGGATTAATCAGTGTATTCTATGCTTACGAATGACAATAGGCTTATGCTCTCCCCTCTTCTGGGTGATCAGAGTGCCAGACTTGTCATTCTATCTATTTAACCTTTAGGAGGGGCCTGCCCTTGGATGCACGCTTGTCTAAGTGGGGACGACCCTGAGTGGTAATAGGCTAATGCCAAGCCCTACCAAGCCACTTAAAATAAATTGTGCTTGAGGTGAAAACTTCCTGCAACAAGTGCTGTTATGTTACATCGACGGCCAACCTCCCCCAAAACCCTCTCAGGCGCAACCCTGTGAGGCTGGGAGACTCCATAACGGAGAGTAGCGCCGCCGCATGTGTAACCACTTGAACAGTTGCCTGAATTAAATACCTCTTGTTTTAGTGGCCCAAATCCCTTATAATCCATTTCTCGCCTAGGATTTTGTGCTTGCTTTCATCCAAAATAGAGTCAAAAAATTTACAAAAACAATGAAAAACTACAAAATATTCTTTGTGCTTGCTGTGTTTTCTTGCTATTAAATTCATAATATCAGATTAGGAAGACCTTTTCTAGCCAAAAAATACCAAAAACAGAAAAAAAAAAAAAAAACCAAAAATTTTGCAAAACTTCAGAGCTGCGCATTAACACATTTCTGCGGCGCATTTGCAGTGACTTGCTGTGCTTTTGAAATGACTTGCTGCGCATATACCTTTTTTGCTGCGCATATATGCACTGTTGCTGTGCATATATAATTCACTAGACCGGCGCATTTACTGTGACTTGTGGCGCATTTGCCCATTTCTGCTGCGCATCTGTTTCTGCGCATATGCGACAGTGAGCACTTGCCCTATTTTTGAGGAGGTATTTTCACCTAATCAGAGCACCCATTTCAGCCTAGTTTCACTTTCTGAGATCAGAGTCAACCTTACAGTCAATCTCCATCCGTTTCACCCAATGCTTTCTCTTTCGTCCATTGTCTGACTCACTTTTGCGCCACATCACTCTTGTCCCAAAGTCAGCCTATCCCATATCGATTCGGCATAAGGCCTTCTTCATTTCATTAGTGAATTCACGTAAGCCTAGTAGGTCACAGTACCTTTGCTAGTAGTCTTATTAAATGACTAAGCCCTACACAGTAAGACTGGTATCGACTACCCTTGCTAAGTGGCTAGAGTCTTGTGTCAACCGTCTTACTTGAAGTCATTGAGCGAGAGAACCCTTTTTCCAAGTCTTATCCTAGGTATCCCATTCATAACAGCCTCAGTCGGCACCTTGCCAGGATTTCTAGTCCTCACCCCCTCCATCCCGCATCACCTTGCATGGTTCTTACTCGATCCCAGTACAATAAGCAAATCGAAATGGCCGACTCATCTGATCACCTTCTCCCACCACGTGATGGTGAAGAAGAGATTTCTCATGAAGAATTAGTGGCGCACATGCAAGATAGAAAATTCCAACGCGTCGTAGAGAAGATGATCCTTGAAGACCCCCATAAGTATTTCCATCATCTTGCTAGTCTCGGAATCAAACTCCCCACAGACTTTGACATTAGCTCCATCATGGAAAATGCAGACAATGATCATGAGAGGGGCACAAATGACACAGTCCCGCATGCGCATGAGAGAGGCACAAATGACACGGTCCCCCATACAAATGAGAGAGGAAAGCAACCCGTAGATCCAACTACTCCTATGGCAGACGTGAGACAACAAATCGAAAGTTTAAAGCTCGAGATATCCAACCTTAAGACCGGTACAAGTTCTAAGAACTACTCTTTGGAAGATATAGCACCATACCCCTTTGACAGAAATTTGATCATGAAACCATTCCCCTATCAGTTCAGAGTTCCAAAATTTGACAAGTATAAAGGGAAGGGGGACCCTAGAGATCATATCAGGGAATTCACTGCAGCATGTTTAGAAGTAGCTCACAACAAGACCTACTTAATGAGACTATTCCCGTGATCTTTAGGTGGTCAAGCTATGGAGTGGTTCTCGCGTCTCCCACCAGGAATCAAAACTTTTGATGAACTTGTCAATAAATTTATAACGCACTTCTCTTACAACATAGAACACGAGGTATCTATGCTAGATCTATGCAACACCAAGCAGAAGAGTGGTGAGTCATTCGCCGCCTTCCTACAACGATGGAGACAGCTAGCTAGTAAGTGTTCTTACGATATGCCTGAGAAGCAGCAATTGGAAATGTTTGTCCACAATCTAAACACTGATCTTAGCTATCAGATTCAGATACAATGCCCTACCTCGTTCACCAAAGTCATTGAAATGGGCCTCTTCATTGAAAAAGCTATGATCACTAAAGGAACTCTCAAGCTCTACAAGGACACACCTCCTTCCAATTATACAACAGATAAATCAAAGTTTTGGACTAAGAATAAGAATGTGGTTAATGATGGAGTAGTGGACGCCAAGGCGGCAGCCCCTAAGCAACAACCCATATTCACTCTTAAGGGAGAAGCAAATACCGGTGCACTCAACAAGCCACCCCCTCAGGAACCTAGACCTTGGTTCAATTCAAATCCAAGGAGAAAATTCACGCCGTTGGGAGAATCTCAAGAGTCTGCCCTCAGGAAGTTGTTGGCTAACAATGAAATTTCTCTACCGCCAACAAGTGACTATGAGCCTATCGTCAAACCTCCCTATTGGAAGGACACAGACTATTGTGAGTATCATTGAGGAAGGGGGCACACGACTAACAATTGCATCCGCCTCAAGAATGTCACACAAGATATACTGGATCAGAATCAGGGAGGGACACAACAGCATACCTCCAATGAATCTCATGTGGCCTACCGGGATCCTCTTCTGAACCACAACCGGCCATATAACAACAATCGCCACAATGGCCACAACAGCAACAATGGTCACAACGGCAACAACTCCAATGGCAATCCCAATAATGACAATAGTCACAACCAGCCAAATCAGAACAGTGGGTCGAGTAATGCTAACTATGCAAGCGTTCCATTTGAGTACACCATTAACTGCATTTCTGAGCATCTTCCGCAGGTCAATGTCATCTCCCCCGACCAACAACCAGGACCTAACAGAACTGGTTGTAGTATAATTACCCGCAGTGGCAAAGTCACGATCAATACCACCCCTCCAAGGTCGTCACCATCTCCGTCCAACTCTCACCCATATAATGTCATCGACCAGTTGCAAAAAACTCCAGCCCACATTTCTATATTGGAGCTCTTGTGTCTATCTCCTTCTCATAAGGAGATTCTTGAGAAAGCCTTAGTGGAAACTACTGTCCCCACTATCCTAGCCCAAGAAAAGTTTCAGACCATGGTAAGCAATCTGACATCCTCCACTTCCATCTCGTTTACAGAGCAAGATGACCTTTCCATATCTCAACCCCACAACACCCCTCTACACATTGTCGCATTCGTGCACAAGCATCGCATCAAGAGGGTTCTCATTGATGGGGGTGCCGGTTTAAATATTTGTACTTTGAAGCTAGTCCTTGCACTGGGGTTCTCTGAACAGGCAGTTGATCCAAGACAGAAAATTACCATCAAAGCCTATGACAAGGAGGAAAGAACCACAAAGGGCACGGTTGTCCTACCCATTCAAGTGGGACCGGTAATCAAAGATGTGGTGTGCCAAGTCCTTGATCGAGAGCTTGCTTACAATATTCTACTAGGGAGACCATGGATCCACGCCATGAAGGCTGTCCCCTCCACCTATCATCAATGCATTAAGTTCCCACACGATGGCAAGCAGGTCACCATACAAGGCGACCCCGACCCCTACCAACACTGCAATTCTTTCCAAGCAAAATCTGAATGTGTCATTCCCAACAATAGGGCCTACATTTCCCCTACTTCGCAACAAGACCATACCGCCGAAGCTTCCTCCTCGAGGCCCAAACCGCTGAAACTTACCATAAAAGAGAATGGCGTGGGGGAGTACTCCATTGAGCACAGCCTCAACCTTGCCACCATGCCTTTGTCTCCTCGCTCCTTTGGCAAACCCAAGCATCAACCTAGGCATTTTCCAAAGCCATCTGCTCCTCCTATAACTCCCGCAAATCCCTTTGTAAAATGGGGGACCTTATCTGATGAGACAGAGGAGCGAGATCTCCTGCAATGGCTTTATGCTAAAGAAGAAAACACACCCCAAGAGCCACCTAGACTCCATACAGAACTCTATGGACGGGGTGAAACTATTTTGCATAGGATGGGATACGAAGGACAAGGCCCCATAGGCCTCAGAAAAGAAGGAATTGTTGAACCCATACAACCTTCTTCATCCTCTTCGGCTAGAAACACAACTGGCCTAGGGTACAAAGGCAAAGGTAAAGCCAAGGAAAATGCCTGCCTTGTGGAGACAATTCAAACACTCCAAGTAGATAGGGACACAGATTCAGATGATTCAAATGAGTATGAGTGGGATGAACTAACAGAGCACTCCTACGATGACAAGGAGATTGACACCATCAAAACTCTCAGCCCCTACCATGAGGGACAAACGCAACGGGACAGACCACTGGAGTCTGATTTGCCCCTCCCTAAAATTATGGCTTTCGAGGAAAGTTTAGATTCCATTGCGATAAACAACTTGGAGGAAAGTACCACCCAGAACACTACCCCCACCAATGCTCATAGCATCTCCATTCACACCATTAATGAATCAGATCTCTCATCCGACTCCCTTCCCCTCTTACACCCTGAGCTTATTGACTGGGATCTGCAAGGAACCCCTCAATTAGATATGTTCCAGAACGATGATGCTTATATTGACTATATGGAACTTAGGGATCACTTACCAAAAGGAGATCATAAAGCTAGTTTTGCTATCAAACTCAATACCGTAGCTTACTTCAGGGAGGGTGCCAAGCCTTCTAGTCGCAAAAATATTAAAATCAAAAATGGATCTGACGGTGAAAACCGCCGTGCGGCAGTGTCAGATCATAAAACAGTAAAAAGAAAGGACATATCTGAAGGTGAAAACCCAACTGTGGCACCTGACGATGGAATGCTTGACACCCTCCCTAATGATATGTACCAAGAAAGGTCACAGATTGTGGTGGAACCAACAGAGCTAGTGAATATTGGAACCGAAGAGCAGCCCGAGATCATCCACTTCGCAAAATCTCTCACACCACTAGAGAAAACTAGGTTTGTACCATTCTTTAAGAAGAAGAGAGGCATCTTTTCTTGGTCATATGCCGACATGCTAGGTTTAGACCCGAACCTGATTCTGCATCATTTGCCATTGGATCCAGGGGTGAAGCCCGTAAAGCAGAAACTGAGAAAAATGCATCCTCATATAGCCCTTTTGGTCAAGGAAGAACTCAAGAAATTGCTAGATGTGGGGTTCATCAGAGCCATAGATTACCCCGAATGGATATCAAACATTGTGCCAGTGTCTAAACCAGATGGCAGGGTTCGACTATGTAATGACTTTCGAGACTTAAACAAAGCATGCCGCAAGGATGACTTTTCGTTACCAAACATCGACATCATAGTCGACCTTACTGCAAGGCATACAATTCTATCACTCATGGATGGATTCTCTGGGTATAACCAAATCAAAATAGCACCGGAGGACCAACACAAAACAGCTTTCACTTGTCCATGGGGTACCTTTTGCTGGAATGTCATGCCTTTTGGGCTGAAAAACGCAGGTGCTACATATCAGCGGGCCATGACAACTATATTCCATGACATGATGCATGTAACCATGGAGGATTATGTTGACGATATCTTGGCAAAATCTCTCACAAGGGACTCACACCTGGACATATTAGAAAAAGTCTTTCAACGGTTGGATCAATTCCAAGTCAAACTGAATCCGAAGAAGTGTGTGTTTGGGGTAACATCAGGCAAGCTGCTAGGCTTCATTGTGTCAGCAAACGGAATAGAGGTAGACCCAGCCAAGGTCAAAGCAATAATGGACATGCCACCACCCAAGACTCTAACACAGTTGAGATCCTTACAGGGCAAGCTACAGGCCATCCGCAGGTTCATCTCACAGTTGGCAGACAAGTGCCAACCTTTCAGCCACCTCCTACATAAGAATATTCCATTTAAGTGGGATGAGCAGTGCGAAGAGGCATTCAACAAGCTAAAGGAGTACCTTATGAACCCTCCTATACTCATGCCTCCAATCCAAGGAAAACCTTTGATTCTCTACATTTCTGCTACACCTACTGCTCTTGGGGCTCTCCTAGCGCAGCAAGACTATGAGAACAAGGAAAGAGCTGTATACTACATCAGTCGAACCTTAGTGGGCTACGAATTACAATACTCACAGGTAGAATGATCATGCCTTGCAGTGGTTTTTGCTTCACAAAAACTCTGACACTACATGTTGGCACATCCTGTCAAACTCATTGCCAAAATCGACCCACTAAAGTATCTTCTCAGCAAAGCAGCTCTCACAGGTCGACTAGCAAAGTGGGTTATGCTTCTTAGTGAATATGATATAGAATATGTGGACAGAAAAGCCATCAAAGGGCAAATCATAGCTGACCAACTGGCCGAGGCACCATTACAAGACACTTCACCAATGCAGTTTGAGTTTCCCGATGAGTCTTTATTCACTCTGTCAACATCTCCTTGGAAACTCTACTTTGACAGGTCTTACACCAACCATGGTTCGGGGGCAGGTATCCTGTTTATCACTCCCCAAGGCGACACAATTCTGAAGTCCTACAGGTTGTTATTTCCATGCACCAATAACATAGCAGAGTATGAAGCCTTGGTAATTGGTCTCAAGATGGCCACCGAGTGGAAAATACAAGAACTATGTATCTACGGTGATTCTCAGCTTATCATAAATCAGGTCAACGATGAATATCAAACCAAAGATGAGAAGCTCATCCCATACAAATGGATGGTCGACAACCTCAAAGAACACTTTGGGACCATCTCCTCTGAGCAAATACCCAGGATCGAGAACAAAGCAGCAGATGCAATGGCTACCATAGCCTCTCTTCTTGAAATACCTGAATACTAGTCACGGTATGAATTCTTAGTAGAAACCATTCGGCAACCGGCTTATGATCTCCTCGAAACCCATTCCATTTGCCTCCTAGTAGGATCTGATTCACCTTGGTACGGTAAGACCTACACTTACCTCAAGGACAATATTCTTCCACTGGACCTCTCTTCCAACCAAAAACAAACTTTCATCCGACAAGCCTCCCGTTACACCATCATAGCTAATACCCTTTACCGACGTGGTCTAGATGGTACTTTACTCTATTGTCTAGAACAAGAAGAATCCATAATGGCCTTATGAGACATACACGAAGGGATCTGCGGAACACACTCCAGCAGTCCTTCCTTAGCTAAGAAACTCATGCATCTGGGTTACTACTAGCCCAATATGGAAATGGATTCATATCAGTTCGTTAAAAAGTGCAAACAGTGCCAGATACACGGGAACCTGATTCATGCACCTGCAAAGGAGTTGAGACCTCTAACGACACCCTGGCCCTTTTGCCAGTGGGGACTTGACCTTGTGGGAAAGATTCATCCACCTTCTTCCAACGGCCATAAATTTATCATAACCGCCACTAAGTACTTCACCAAGTGGATTGAAGCCGTTCCCCTAACTACCGTCACAGGAAAACAAATTTCCTCGTTCATTCTGAATTACATTATCTGCCGATATGGCATCCCTTCATCCATCATAACAGATAATGGGAGACCATTCAAAAATCAGGATGTCCAGGAACTTTGTGAGCGTTTCAAAATCCAACATCGTTTCTCCACTCCATACTACCCCCAAGGTAACGGCCAAGCTAAGGCATCGAATAAAACCATTCTGAAAATCCTAAAGAAGACTGTCAATGAAGCTGGTCGCGATTGGCATGTCCAACTCAATCCCGCTCTGTGGGCCTACAGAACCAGTATACGCACTCCCACAGGTGCTACACCCTACGCCCTTGTCTATGGTTCTGAAGCCATCCTTCCCATTGAGGTCAAACTCCCATCCCTCAGGGTGTCATTGAAAGGTCTCATATCAGATGAAGAATACAGAGTCTCCAGGCTACAAGAACTAGAGCTGCTAGAGGAAAGGCGCCAGAAAGCTTTTGACCATCTCAAAGCCTATCAACAGATGATGCCAAGAAGCTACAACCACAAGGTTAGACCAAGATGCTTCAAGGTTGGCGACCTAGTTCTAAAAGAGAACCCTCGCAATCAACAGGACAGAGAAAAGAAAGGTAAGTTCGAGCCTAACTGGCTTGGGCCTTATGTAATTGTAGCTGCTTACGGATCGGGGGCATATCAGTTGGCCACTTCAGAGGGTGAGTTGTTTGATGATCCAATCAATAGCATGCACCTTCACCGCTTCTATACCTAGGAGAACCCCAATGCAAGGGGGCACAATAAAGTCAAAAATCAAAAAAATAAAAAATAAATAAATAAATAAAATTGAAAAGAGAAAATACAAAAAAAATTAGAAAAAGATAGAAAGCATGCAAAAAAAAAATCATCCTTTGGTGAAAACCTGGCAATCAGGTGCCTTAGATAGGTATCGTGATGAAAACCTGGCAAACAGGTGTCATGGTACTCTCTAGCTCCTCGTGCAAATAAAAGGCAAGTGATGAAAACCTGGTAAACAGGTGTTACTTGTGATAAACCGCCTTCTCCATCTTTGAGAATCCAATCACCTTGAGTCCATTCTTCCTTCTCTCGTTCTCCATTCGACCGATATCTACCCCACAATAAACACTTGACAGTTACCTATCATGGCTTTATACTCACCTTGTGGCCTTGTCAACCAAGGTTTTGTCCCATACCGTCTCCTCAATGTGAGCCTAGTATAGTGTCTCTCGTCGGTGTCCCTGGTCCAAGTCCGTGAACTAGGTTGCCTCCGTGCCGTCATGTAGGCAAGGCCATTATTCCAATGCGCCCCCAAGGCTTCCGCTTCTCCCGTAGTCCCATTCATCCCCTTTTCTCTTCTTCATTCTTGTCGTCTTTCTTCTAGTCCATCCATGGTCCATTAGGGTTTACCCCGAACTACGTTGCCTCTGCGTCGTCACGTAGGCAAGGCCATTTAGCAATGAGCCCCCGAGGCACTAGGTTAGTCCCTTAGGGTCCGTCTCCCCAATAAGGATTGTGCAAATCTTCTCACCAAGCAAGCAAATGCAAGCAGAACCCGTGCCTCAAGTAGAAATCTTGACAATGAGCATCTTAACCTACCCAATGCAAAGCAAATACCCAAGGTCTTCTAAATGATTTTATGCAAATTAAGGCAAGAAATAAACACATATCAACGCAACTATGCTTTGTAGATCAGAAACATGGTTAACAGTTCGAGTCTTGATTTTGGCTATCATACCTTCCTATGCTACTCAAGGATGCCAAAAGCTAGAGATGCTATGATGGGGGCATGATTATTTTCTTTGTTTGCTATTTGTGGATTAATCTTTAGTAATGTGAAGGCTTGTCTCAGGACATGATCGGCAAAAGATCATCGAGGACATCAAAGGTATAACATGAACGGGGGCAATCCTTGCTTGTTGAAACGCAAGAGGTACTCAGGTCATCTAGATTCAATTTTGACTAGATGCTTCTATTAACTTGCTAAATCGCAATCCATGTAAGCGATACTCAGGTCATCTCAGTTCAATTATACCTCGATGCTTGTATTCACTTACGACATTTCAGAAAATGTACCACAAAAATATGCCCAATGATGAAATAAAGCACTCTAAAAGCAAAGCATCCATCCTATATCCACATACACATCCATGCAATCCTCACTATCCAAACTATGCAGAGTAACGATATCAAGTAAAGTTTCTAAGTCATCTTATCGCAACCATTCTTCTATCTGTCTATCATGTCATTCTTGTGTCGATCAGGTACATTTGGACTTCACCAAAAAAAGAAAAAACAAAGCATATAGGAGCATATCAATCATTCATAGGACTAGTCATGCACATGCTTAGGTTCGTAGAATACACCATCCAATGCATCAGGTCACCAATACATTTGCATCACATCACATCTTAAAGCAGAGATAATCACATCAAACTCATAACACATATACATACATTTGCATTAGATCTTATAGACATCCCTTAACACAGTTGCATCATCACATAGAAATCATAACACATATGCATACATTTACATTAGAACATATACACCTCCCATAACAAAGTTGCCTCTAACATAGAAATCATATTACATTTTGCATTCATTTGAAAATATTAAATCACATAGACATCATATAGCAGTATATCACAAAGCATCGCATATAGCATCAGATAGACCATCTAACTATGCACATACATCACATCATATAATAGAAGTACATCTTCATCACATAGCACATGCAATAGATACACAAAGCTGCATCATCATACATACTATCATACAAAAGAGGTCCAAATGTACAAAATCGTCATCTATCTCTGGAATAAAAGTGTCATATACAATATGCATCCAAATGGATGGTGATACATGTCCCAAAATGTACAAAATCTGGTATGTGTCTATCCCTGCTGCTGTGGGCCACCACTGCCAGCTCCTGACTGCTGGGGACCCATCACGGATGCCCCTGACTGAGATGGACCTGCTCTATGAGTCGCCCCAGATTGACTCCTGAAGCTCCCTTCCCTCTGGCTCGATGCCACGGCACCATGGTATAACCCTCGGTAATACTGAGCCTGGTATTGTGCTCTGGCGAGATTTGTCTGTGCCTGTGCCAACTGCGTCTGCAACTGGCCAACCTGTGCCTGTGCCTACTGCACCTGCCCAACCAAAAATGAACTTGCTGCATCTGTCCCCATAGCGGCCATAGCGGTGTCCCGCTCTATACGGATAATACGTACCCGTGCGTCTGCCATGTCTCGCTCGTGAGTCAACCCAGTGATCACCGCTGCGTCTATCTCTCGCCTCCTCTCTACCCTCCTCAGCTGTGCCTGCAGCTCTCGCACCTGTCCCCTCAGGCTGGCTATGGTCCTCTCATGAGCCTCTCCCTATACTGGCCCCTATGCTGCCTCTGCCTGTCCTGGCCCCTGTGGCTGGGGCACCTACTGCTGTGGTACCTGCTCGGGTGGTGGCATCTGTGCCTGCTGAGGTATCTGCTGCTGTGCCTCTACCTGCCCTGGCACTGCCTGCTCAGCCTGCACTATCCTCCTCCGCTGTCTTGGCCTCTCTCCAGCTCTACCACCCCGTCGTCCTCGTCCTCCTCTAACTCCCCTCCACCCTGGGCCAGCCTCTCCCTCCTCCTCTGAGTCCACCTCATCAATACGAGGCACCAGCATGCCGGGTCCTAAATATCTCAGGAAAGGATGTGCAGTGATCCAATCCTCGTACTCCTGTGTCACCCCCGCATCTGCTATCTCTCTCCTCATGTCCCATGCCACATATGGCGTCTGCTGGAACTCTGCCAGAGCCTCCTCATAAGAAGCCATTGGCCCCCATCGGACCCTCTCTGTATGCGTCCATGCGAACATAGCCTGCCCCTGTGGCATACCCTGTCTCCGCCCAAATTGTCTTTGCACCCTACCCACCATCTGTCTCTCCAAGATGTGCCGTGTCCGGCCTATCAGCCACCTGGTCTGAAAGCAGTATGGCAGCTCATCTCCCTCATCGTCCCAGGGCTCGCAGTCCAGATATGGTCGCCAGACGACCACATCCACTCCATCCAAGGTGTGTCTCTAGTACTCTAGCTTCCCCAACCTGTGCTAGGAAATCACTCCTGTATAGCCATAACTGTATGGCTCTCCTCGCTGCCTCGCGAAGACACATATCGGCCTAGTCACCGCTGTGCTCCCACAGCCAGAACTGTAACAGCAACACCCCAGCCGATAGACTCGTGCTGCGGTGGTACACCACTTGATGCATGTTGTGGTATAAGTGGGCCAGTACGCAGACTCCCCACGCATATTAGGTGCCCTCAGTCAGTATCTGCTCCATGATCCTGCCCCATTCAATGGGGAACCCATGTGATCTCCTGTCCGGGCATACAACGCCCCCGATCAGTCCAGCCACAATCCCCGGGAAGTAGTCATAATAGTCGTATATATCCTGCCACAGGATAACCTGTCCAGCTAGCTCAGGATCATCAAACATCCGCTGGCACTCGGCGAGTCCCACGTCTCACTGTGCATCATACTCTACTAACTCGCCTACCACAGGCAAGTGTAGTATCCGGTAGACGTCCTCCACCGTCATCTCTCTCGTCAGAAAGTGGAAGGTCCCGTCCTCACTGTGGAATCTCTCCACGGCAGCTGTCAGTAGTCCACGGTTCGCCCGCACCTTGGGCATGAAGCATACGTAATCCAAACCCATGGCACCAAGCGCCACTCTGTCAGTCTCTGTCAGCATATATCTCTGCAACAGGGGCATGGGAAACGTCTCCCTCGATTGCAGTGTGTCCCGAATCTCCTCCTGCAAGCAAGCAAGGCAAAGCGTCAGTCTCAAGCGACGTATACCATACTCAACATACCTACTGAACTATATCAACTAAACTTAGCATTTCAAATTGATCAAAACAGCACACTACATCTCTTGACTAGATTTCTGTAATCTCGGAGATAGCTCATCGATTACCGCGTCAAACAAGACGCTAATCGAGTCAATTTGGCTAAGTCCTTTGCTATCCACAGCAAATGCACCACCACAAGTGGTAAAAGTGCCATTTTTTTGTATATGCGCTGCTAAAATCAGCATATGCGCCGCCTCACACAAATGCACCACCATGGTGCACATATGCGCAGATCCGACAGGTGCGCTGCAAAATTCGGCATATGCGCCACCATATTATGAAAGCACTGCTACAATCGACATATGTGCGGCATTCACAAATGCGCTGCTACTTTCCACATATGTGCGGCTTAAATACATATGCGCCGCCAAATTACCTAAGCGCAGCTATAGTGCGCATATGCGCAGCTTTCATGTATGCACCGCCGAAACCGGCATATGCGCCGCGCAACGACAAAAGTACCGCTTCGCGAGGCATATGCACCATTTTGTGTTTCAGCGCATGCATTTGACCTATTTTCTAAGTGCATTTATGACATCCTAAATCGACCCTAGGAGAAATTTTTCGAAACACATACCGGGGGTCCTGGCTCTGCTGGCCACCCGAATCGACGGACTCGCTCGAATCAGTGCTCCTCGCGTGGAATGTCTGCTGCTCTGGCTGCTATGTTGCTCCAAGTTTGCTCTAGGCTCTCTCAATCCAATCCAGAGTAAACAAGTGTACAAATGACTATTCTTGTGGACCTAGCTCCTATTTATAGCCTCCAAACCCTAATTCTGGCTAGGTGATGACTATGACTACTTCCCGTGCTTGTTTTTCTTCCCGTTTTCTTCCTGCATCCCTGATCGTGTCCCTTTTTCTCCAACCTATCCTAACCCCTTCGTCTTCGTGAGATTGTCCGTCTCTGAATTCTTTTGCCCTTTTCCCGTCCAATCTCCCAAGGGGGCATCCTATCGTCATTAAACTTGTACCAGGGGCAAACTGGGGCATGTATCATCATTCGGACCATCGAATTCTTTGAAGCAACGCTGTAAACTGCATTGCATCAAAGATGGGCAAAATGTATATGCCTAAAAATGACACGATTCATCCTAAATAAATATTCTAAATATTTATTCCATTCTTCTATCAATTAAATAAATATTCTAAATTTATTTAATCGATTCACTATCCCATAATTAAATAAAATCTATTTATTTAATTACAATTCTTCTAAATGTCCTACACAATTAAATAATCATAAATTATTTAATTAAGCCAAATTCCTCTATCCTAAGTTCTAAATTCCAAAAATCCACATCACCTTTACACCTCACCTTTTCCACCTCACCTTGTCCACCTCATCAGGTTGCACATGTAATTAAATATATTTAATAGTTAATTATCTTATTTTCCCTCACCCACATGGCCTATTTCTTCTCAAATCAGAGGTTAGTTAACTAATCAATCAAAAATGTTAACTAACTTGTCAATTGAGTCAAATCCTCAATCAATTCAGTCAGTTCCACAATTTATTCTTCTAATTGATCAATCAAGTCTGTTAACAGACCAGTCAATGGAGTTAACTCTCCAATCAGTTTTGTCACATCCCCCCTTTCATGATGGAGCTGGGACACTTGTTACATTTCCACTGGTTGCACATTCCTCAACCATCCTCAGCCATTGATCTTCATATCTCTTCTCAACCGTTGATTCCCATTCTTCCAAGTCTATAAATGAAGCTTCATCCCTCCACTTTAAGGATCCAGGCTTTTGACATCGTTACTCTGTAGAAATATCACCAGCGCACCTTTGGCACCCTTTTGTCATCTACAAGCTTGAGATCACATACTTGCATTGGAGCTCATCTTCATTGCGTATCACCACAGCCATTCACCGTCGACTTCCTACAAATAGCTAAAAAGATTGCACTCTCTGAGGGCTCATCTCATCTGCAAAAGGACGATATGTGATAGGCGAACAACAGAAGTTTAGAAACGGGAGAGGTTTGGACTGTGTTTGTTCATTGCTTCGTTTATTGAATCCTTCTTGTTTCACTATTCTGTTGATGTTTGGGTCTTGTTTAATTCATTTGATTGATCACTCTTTTACCCTTACAATAGGTACTTTAGTTCCTTTGGGCTGTGGTATTCTAGAGGAAGTATGGACAAGCAAGAAGATGAGTTATCCTTTTCTGAAAATCTTTGTCTGTGAAGCATTTACACATATAGATTCTAAAAATAGAACCAGCGACATGTAAAATAAAAAAAGTGTACCTTCGTTGGATATGGCATTGATGAATTTGGTTATAGGCTTTGGGATTTTGAAAATCAGAAAATTGTGAGAAGCAGGGATGTTATATTCAATGAGAAGGTGTTGTACAAAGATCAGTTGCAGCAGCATGAGAAGAAAGAAAAAGATTATGTGGTGCTGGATGATACTCCAAATAGTGATGTTCCAGTGGTTCCTCATGCTCTACAGCAACAACCAGAAATACCACAAACTCCAGTGAATGTTAGACGGTCAACAAGGCTAAGTAGACCTCCTGAAAGGTTTTCTCCCTCTTTGTATTCTATTTTGTTAATAGATGCTAGTGAACTAGAAGGGTATGATGAATCTATGTAGGTGGATATATAGGTTCAATGAGATCTTGCAATGAAAGAAGAAATGGACTCCTTGCTGAAAAATTAGACTTGAGAATTATGTAAGTTGCCTGCAGGTAAAAAAGCTTTACCAAACAAATGGGTCTATAGGCTGAAAGAGGAAGATGGAGGTAAGAAAAGACTTAAAGCCATGTTAGTTGTAAAAGGATTTGCACAGAAAAAGGGCATTGATTTTGATGAGATATTTTCTCCGGTTGTCAAGATGACTTCTATTCGTACTGTTTTAAGTATTGTGGCTGCGGAAGATTTGCATTTGGAATAGCTAGATGTAAAAATTTCCTTTCTCCACAATGATTTGGAGGAGATATACATGGAACAACCCCAAGGATTTGAGGTCAAAAGTAAGGAGAAACTGGTGTGCAGAGTGAAGAAGAGTTTGTATGTCCTGAAACAAGCACCTCGGCAATGGTATCTGAAATTTGATAGTTTTATGGCTGAGCAAGGCTACAGTGAATGTAATTCTGACCATTGTGTTTAGTTTAAGAGGTTAGATAATGATAGCTACATTATTTTATGTTTATATGTTGATGACATGCTTGTAGCTGGGTCTAACATGGATCACATAAGAGAGTTAAAACAGTAGTTAGCACAGTCATTTGATATGAAGGATTTGGGGGCAGCAAAACAAATCCTTGGTATGAAAATTTATAGAGATAGAAAGAATAGAAAATTGACTCTATCTCAGGCTGCTTATGTTGAAAAGGTGTTGTAGAGATTCCATATGGAGAATGCAAAAGCTGTTAGCACACCTTTGCCTAGTCATTTGAAATTGACTAAGGAGATGTATCCAAAGACACAAGAGAAGGAAGAAAAAATGTCGAAGGTACCATATGCTTCAGCTGTAGGAAGTTTACTGTATGCCATGGTATGCATGAGACTGGATATTGCACATGTTGTAGGAGTTGTCAGTAGGTATATGAGTCATCTTGGATTGGAGCATTGGAATGAGGTAAAATGGATTCTCAGATATTTGAGAGGTACATCCAATAAACACTTATGTTTTGGGGGCTCTAATATCAATTTAGCAGGTTATGTAGACTCAGATGTGGCAGGTGATATTGATACTAGGCAAAGTACTACAGGTTATGTATTTACTGTAGGTGGGACAACAGTGAGTTGGATCTCATGGTTGCAAAAGGTGGTTGCTTTATCCACCACAAAGGCAGAGTATGTAGCTGCAATAGAGGCAAGCAAGGAGATGATATGGTTGCAATATTTCATGAAAGAATTGGGTGAATAATAGGCTAATAGTTCTTTGTATATAGACAGTCAGAGTGCCATACATCTTGCAAAGAATTCTGCCTTGCATTCAAAGACCAAACACATACAATTGAGGTATCACTTTATTCACTCAATGTTGGATAATGGATAGTTAAGGTTGGAAAAGATACATACAGATGAAAATCTGGCAGATATGTTTACAAAGGCAGTGACAAGGTAGAAGCTGAGCTCCTCTTCAGCTTTAGTTGGTCTTCAAGACTGAAACAATCAAATTAGAACAACAGAGTCTAGGGTGCTTATTTCTAGTGGGAGCTGCACGCGCAGTGGTGTCATCCAGGATTAGTCTCCAAGTGGGAGATTGTTGGTAGGTTGTGACTAATTAGGAAAGTATTATACACTAGCCATGTATCCTCCCTATGGTTCAGGGGCGCAGCCCTCAATTTTTTTTTTGGACCGACAAAAAACCCTATTTTGTAACCGACAAAAAGCTTGATAAAAGAAACTAAGGGTTAGGATTTCGATTGATATTGTATTGTAGCATTTGTAGCGTTATTGAGTTGAAGGGATTACTAGTTGTAATTGGTTTGATTTACTGGATAATAATATTGGACTCTCTATTTGGTAGATGTAGCCCGAGTTTGGGTGAACCACGTTAAAACTTGTCTCTCGCTATTATTATTTCTGTGTATTTCCATTCCTTTGTTTAATCTTTATTTGCATTTAATTGATATCTTCTGCCGGCTAACCCTAACACATTGCTCCATTCATCAAAGATCCTTTGTTTGGTTGATTTCATCTGCATGCTCTTCTCTTCTAACGCAATCAACAGAGCTGGCACCGGAAGGAGGATTGACCAAAGATTACCTACTAACTTAGAAATGTGGAATCAATATTTTATCAACCAAATTGCTGCTGCACCTACAGAAGGGAGTCAGTATAATGTCCAAGATGATAAAGAAGAGTCTCAGGGGTTGAAAGACATAGAGGATTATGTCAAATCACTATTGTTCCTATAAATCTATTTCATTGCACAAGACATGCATACGATTGTTCCAACAGTCCGATCATAAAAAATTGGTCTAGCAAGCATCCAATTCGACACACTTTCAAAAAAAATGTGCCGCATACTCCCCTTGATCCAATCAACATTTGGAATCCCATGAATCCATAGTATCTCATGTTTTCAAGTGCCATGTGACTCTATTTTGGCTTTACCAGGCCTTGAAAATTAACTTTTCATCATGTACAACCAAATGGGTATCCATTTTGTCTAGATTCGATGTATTTGCAAGTTGTATTTTGTCTTTTTCCTAAAGGACAAATGCAAATATGAAAATGTAACAAACTGCTATACTTCATTAAATGCCATGTAATCTAGACCATTGGTGTTGAGTTAATCTCCACCATCCATTGAAAACTCGATATGGTGCCTTGTCTATAAAAGGGCCATCCTTTTCTCTCATTGGTAAGTAAGATTTGATAATGAATTGTTGAGACTCTACCAAAATACAGTTAGTACAAGGCAAGTTTTGTAGGTTGCTAGGAATTTGTGGTTATGTGTTGTCTTATTTTGGTCTTCATGGTTCATGTCAATCTAAAATTAGTTGATATTTAGTTGCATTTGTGATTAATCATTCAGATATTTGATGGATTTCCTGTCCATACCATTAATGGCTTATTGATTGTATGTCATTGTGCATGGTTAGTCTGGGCATAGTTTATGAGATAAGTTCGGTTGTGTGATTTCATTGAGCCGTGCCAAGCATTGGGTGTTTGATGAACCCTCTACAATTTGAAAATCATTTCATCTCCTTAGAAGATTGCACATTCTCTGTGGCATTGTGGGCTACCTAGTTAAGCAGAGATTTGTTTATTGTTGGAAATTTGTCTATCTGATTATTGATCATTTCTCTCTCCCTTTCCTTTTGCATTTTCTTTACATAAATTTTGGTGGATTTAGGTTATAAGAAACACCTACATTATAAATCTGCTAAAGATATCATAGGGTTTCTATATACATACTGCTGTCATATTCCATAAACCCTACATTTTATGTAAGACCCCTTGTTGGCACAGCTAGACATACCACTGAGTCATTCCAAGCAAGCTAAGACCTAGTTGTATTATCCTTGGGGTAGTCCTATCTTGGATAGGATACCTTTTTCAAGAGAGGTGTGATACTGGTGATCATACCTACATTGTTGTGTGCTAAAAACACCATCAACAAAACTATAACTTGTTGATCGACAGGACATGCATATGATTTTTCTGATAAGGATTAGTTGCTCTTAAATTGTTTTGTTTCAAGGGAGTATGCTTAGGAAGTTGGATTTCTGGATCCCTTGGGGATGGTGGAATGAGTGGAAGATTTAAGTTTAGCTTTAAGATTAGGGTTGAGGGTTAAGGGTTGAGGGATTAGGGTTTAGTGTTGAGGGATTAGGGTTTAAGGTATAGTGTTTAGGGTTGAGGGTTTAGGGATAGGGTTTAGGGTTTAAGGTTTAAGGGTTGAGGCTTCAGGCTTTAGGGATAGTGTTTAGGGTTGAGGGATTAGGGTTTAGGGTGGAGGGATTAGGGTTTAAGGTATAGTGTTTAGGGTTGAGGGTTGAAGAATTCGTTACGCTGCACTGAAAGGTTATAGTCCCATTAGAGAATGATGTCCTCGCATGGACCATGTCGAGTGCCCTCATCGATATTGATAAGGGATACATGGAAGGCAAATAGATTAGGCAGATAGTGGATTATAATGTGGATTCTAGAAGGGAGAGAAGTGGATTATGTCAGACTTATGCCAAAGCATGGACCAAGATGATATGTGGAGGGTATGTAGCATAGTGGATGAATGATGGTAGATTTATTGTGGAATGGAAGGGAACCATGACCAATGGTTGTACACATCATGATAAACATTGAAGCTTGTGATGCGGAGGTGGTGTAGGGTGCAATGGAGATGTTTTCTTAGGAGATAGATAATGAAGGGCTTTAGGAACCCACATAGACTTAGGCATTTTATTACTTTTGTTTTGCTTGTGGGATGGAATGTTTTGACACTTTTGAGCAGAATGGGAATTTGAGATGGGAGTAGATGGTTGGGATTTTTTAGAGGTAGATGCCTCATTTAATTTGACTTCTTGTTGCTTAGGTACCCATACAATTTTGGTTTTGGACTTTGCTTGTGGAGGTATGGGCTTGGATAACTTTTTGGATTGATTTTTCTTTGACTCCTTGTTTTTATGTCCTGAGGCATGAGGATGCTTAGGATGTTTGGCTTTATCAGTATAGCCATCAAATTTTGCATTTCTGGATCAATTGGGGATAGTGGAATGAGTGGAGGCTTTAAGTTTAGCTTTAAGATTAGGGTTGAGAGTTGAGGGTTGAGGGATTAGGGTCTAATGTATAATTTTGAGGGTTTAGGGTTTAGGGATTAGGATTTAGAGTTGAGGGATTAGGGTTTAAGGCATAGTGTTTAGGCTTGAGAGTTTAGGGACAGGGTTTGGGAATTAAGGTTCAAGTGTTGAGGGTTGAGGCTTTAGATATAGGGTTTAAGGTTTAGCGATAATGGATTAGGGTTTAGGGTTGAGGTATTTTGGTTTTGTGTTAAGGGATTAGGGTTTAAGGTATAGTGTTTAGGGTTGAGGGTTTAGGGATAGGGTTTAGGGATAGGGTTTAGGGTTTAAGGTTTAAGGGTTGAGGCTTCAGGCTTTAGGGATAGTGTTTAGGCTTGAGGGATTAGAGTTTAGGGTGGAGGGATTAGGGTTTGAGGTATAGTGTTTACGGTTGATGGTTGAAGGATGCATTACACTACACTGAAAGGTTATAGTCCCATTAGAGAATGATGTCCTCACATGGACCATGTTGAGTGCCCTCATGATTGTTGGTAAGGGATACATGGAAGGCAAATAGATTAGGTAGATAGTGGATTATGACATGGATTCTAGTGGGGGGAAAAGTGGATTATGATGTGGATTATGTAGGGAAAATAGTGGATTATATCAGACTTATGCCAAAGCATGGACCATAGGGATGGTATGTGGAGGGTAAGTAGGATAGTGGATGAATGATGGTAGATTTATTGTAGAATGGAAGGGAACCATGACCAATGGTTGCACATATCATGATAAATGTTGAAGCTTGTGATGTAGAAGTGGTGTAGGGTGCAATGGAGATGTTTGCTTAGGAGATGAATGATGAAGGGCTTTAGGAACCCACATAGACTTAGGCATTTTATTACTTTTGTTTTTATTGTGGGATGGAATGTTTTGAAAGTTTTGAGCGGAATGGGAATTTGAGATGGGAGTAGATGGTTGGGATTTTTTAGAGGTAGATTCCTCATTTAACTTGATTTCTTGTTGCTTAGGTACCCATACCATTTTGTTTTTGACTTTTCTTGTGGAGGTATGGGCTTGGATAACTTTTTGGATTGATTTTTCTTTGACTCTTTTTTTATGTCCTGAGGCATGAGGACCCTTAGGATGTTTGGTTTTATCAGTAGAGACATCTAATTTTGGATTTCTAGATCCCTTGGGGATGGTGGAATGAGTGGAAGCTTTAAGTTTATCTTTAAGATTAGGGTTGAGGGTTAAGGGTTGAGGGATTAGGGTTTAGCGTTGAGGGATTAGGGTTTAAGGCATAGTGTTTAGGGTTGAGGGTTTAGGATTTAAGGTTCAAGTGTTGAGGGTTGAGGATTTAGGGATAGGGTTTAAGGTTTAGCGATAAGGGATTAGGGTTTAGGGTTGAGGGATTAGGGTTTAGTGTTGAGCGATTAGAGATTAGGGATCTTTACTCCATAATCTTTACTCTTGTTCTTTGCATGCCAGTCCATCAATTGTACAAGTGACTTGCAATGAAACATTCGTTGGAGTCTAGGTATAATTGGCATGTTGGCATAAGGAACATTTTGGTTTGGCATAGCTAGGTGCTAAATTCGGTGCAATTCATGTCAGTTTTGGTGACCCAAAGAGATTACATTTAGGGCTAAAAGTTGGTGCTAAAGTCAACATTATAGATGCTGAATTTAGTGCTGACTAATGAATCTAAAAAAGAATTTAAAATATTTGTCTGCATCAAAACATACCACACAAAAAAAACACAAATTCAAGTTAATACATTTAAGCCCACAACACAGTGTACTTTGCCTTTGTTTTAGGTTTCTTGCTAAGAATTGTAGGCTGTGAAATGATGGCTTTATTAGGTCGAAAACAGAAGTTACTAAAAAGTTTCTACAACGGATATGTGAATTTGTATTTTATTTATTTTTGGTTCTAGACATCCAGAAGACAAAAAATTGCTTTAGCTAGCTGTTAAATTTGGGGTTTCTAGCTACCTTAGCCATTCAATCAAGATTATTTGTCTATCTTTTAGCAAGTAAGTTCCAATTGCTGAGAAATTTACTCTTGACCTAGGTTTTTATCGATTTTGATATAATTTTGAGCTCAAAGAAAGTTTTTCTAAGATGTACTCACACGTTAGGGTAAATTTGAGTAGTAATATTGTTAATTATCCTTGCTTACAATATAAATTGCATTTACCATTTTTGGAAGGCCTGTTGAATAAGGTCTCTTTGTACATCATACCCAAAATACAAGCTGTTAGGATTTGTTTTTGGCTACGATTGGTCAAGCATGTTGTTAATTCATACCTCGCTACAATTGTCTCCATAGATTGGATGAAAATAATTTGCCCTAGGTCACCTCAAAATGTCAAGCAATAGAGGGAAGGGAGCAAACTCTGGCCACAATGAGGTAATTCACTGTCAATTTATAGATTTGTAAATGTTTCCATTGTTTCTTTAATTTTTAGTATTTAGTTTATTATTTCTAAATTTAAAAGAAGAAATTTATTTTATATATATATAGGGACATGAGACTGACAAAGATAAAGAGGCATTGGCTTCCATATTGGGGGTAGAGGCAGTGAACAAATTGGATGGTATGGACTTGACAATGCTTGCTAGATACATAGAAAAATGATCTAGTAAAACCCCTGAAACGTTGCAACCAAATCAATAGTTTCAAAGGGAATCAATTAATTCCCTAACCAATCCTGGATCAAGAAAAAGATCTAGGAGGAAATCAATATCAATAACCTATAAGAATGTTGAACAGGGAGCAGAGGCTTCCACTATCCCAGCCACTATTGGGACAAAGACTTCTTCGACCAGCAACCCATGTTTTGCATCTTGCATTGGTAGCTACAATACCAAGATAGAATACAATGTGGTTTTAGGGGAAGTCTAAATGACAGATGCTGGAAAAATATTTGTGAATAGGTTGAAGGAATCATGCCTTCAACGGTTCAAAGACCATCTACATTTGCCATTCTCAAAGATACCCATGCACCTACAAAAAGCAATTATCCATGACATGGAGACTGAATTTGGCACAGGTTGGTCTGTAAAGAAAATAAAGCTACGAATGTCTCAAAACTGCAAGAGATTTCGGTGCAACCAAACAAAGAAGATAAAAAAATCCCTCCTAAGCTAAGTCTCAAAAAAAGGCCAATTGATGTAAGTCTGAAAGTATGGAAAGAGCTTGTAAAAGCATATGAGAAGTCTAATGCATAGAGGAAGTCCACTGAGGAGAGTACGTATGTATTTGAATTTTCTCATAAGATTATATCAAATTTATTAAACAATTTTTAAATTTTATTTGTGCATAATTAAATTGAATTAGTATATGTTTTAGGACAAGGCCTCCAAGGCTAGGCTTAACAAACTTTGTGCCACTCATCACAGTGGCCATAAAAGTTTACAGGCCTTAATCTGTACATTTGTAAGTATATTTAATATGTTAAATGATATTTTTTTTATTTCATAGGAAAAAGTAAATGATTTCATATTAATTAGTTTAACTAGTCCATGTGCCATGTTTTGACAAGAGGAGAAATATGGCCGGCAACCAATGCAATTTGAAAAGGAAATGTTACAAATTAAAAAGTGGACTAATTTTGTAATCTGGATGGAGAACAAGGTATCAATAGTTGACTTTCAATAACTTAGTTGGATATTGTTGTGTTAATATGTCAATTTGCATTTCTTCTGTTGAGTTTTAGTAATCTTTGAAGAGGTTATAGAGTGATACTTGAGACAAACAGTTATCGTTGTACTCTATTTGTTGTGTTTGGTTTCTATTGGTCTTCTTGTCTTTTTGACTCAAGTGGATTATTATTCATAGGTCTCTTGTCATTCTTGTTGATCATGTGGATGTAGTTATCATTGAGTTTTTAGGTAGTTTCCTAAGTGAATAGACTAAAGGGTTTGTCTCAAGTCTTTGTTTCCTAACCTTTTATTATAAGACTTAAAGGGGGGCATGCATTACAGTTACATTGTTGGTTATATTTCAAACCTTTGAAATATAATAGTGGACATTTAAATTTTAATATGCACATTTTTTTTTGTTGAGAAGGAGCCATCATTGGCAGTAGGCATTAACTCTCCTTTGCCATAATAGCTTTGGGAAGTACTAGTCTTTAATGTGCTTGGTTTTGGGGTATGTGAGGGAGAAAAGGAAGGAGTGGGGAACCATTTTGGGGGGGAATTCTTCTTTTTTCCTTGGGGTCAAGGAAGGAAGGTTGATGGTTGGATTATAAGTGATTTAGAGGAAGTAAGACTTTGGGTGTGCTCATCATGTTGGCTGAGTGTCTTGCTGTTTTGGTTGGAGACTAAGAATCAAATCACCAATTGGTCTTCTTCAACTAAGCTAACCTTTCTTTGAAGTAAAGCTCCTTGTCATCCATTCTTGTAAAATTACACTGACCATTTTGGTGAAACATTTCCTTTAACTTGTGTAACTATATGTGGTCTTGTGAAAGCCTATGCTAAAGGGTTTGGATGAGGAAAATATTGTTAACTTTGAGAGTTTAGACTTAAGATCATGGGACTTATGAACTGTGGCAAACTGTTGGTTATTGTGTTTTGAATTTATATCATGAAGGAAGCTACATTAATTTGGTCACAATTTGAGGTGGAGTTTCATACCCTGGCTAGAATTGCTAGAATGCTATCGTTGCAACATACCATGAGTCTTGAAGAAACCTGGCCTTGTTCATGGTTATCTTTTTTAACATGGTTGTAAACCCTTATGGTGTTGGTATTTCAGCTATAAATACCCACTCTCTCAATTGTGGATGTGAGGTCTTCTTGGGATTAATAATGCCACTCCTAGGTGGGGTTTTGGGATGGTTTTGGGTCCTTGGTTTGGGTCAACTTGTCCCCCAACACTCCCTCCAAGGTTATGAGGTTTGCATTACTAAAGCCATAATGGAATACAATATTGAAACAACACTACATGATTGTATTTGATTACCAATTGACTCTTGGAAAGAATGGGTTTTGTCAATTGCATATAGTTGTGTAACATTGAAATAGTTGTATTGTACTTGTAACTAGAATAGTCTATTGTGAAGGCATTCGTTTGATGAGAATGAACTTTGAGTTCAATGTAATGACTTGCACTAACTTAAAATATGATTTCAAACTAGTATTTATTAAATTAGAGACTGTTTGTGAACAAATTTATCTTAGTATGGACTTCCCTATGTTTGAATGATTGAGCACTACCCACAGGATAGTAGAGGACTCATAAATGAAATATAGGACCTTTTGTTTCATTGTCCATAAAATCCTAAGGGTTGATTAAGTTATTGTGCATGGATGTAAATGGAAACTTTAAGCTCTCTGAAGGCTTGCTTATTATTTGCAAAGTAGCATTAATTTCTTATTTTAACTGTGGAAACATCTTGTGGACACTATTATTGTGTTGACTAAGGAATTATCTTGTAAACACTAGAAAGGTCTATGCATGTTAATCATAAACTGTAACCCTACATTTGGAAGGAAATTGTTACTGAAGATGTGATATATACTGTACAGTGGTATTTGGTCTATGGCATGACATCTTTAGTAGGAGGTACCTTTAGATTTTTGTAGCATCATGTTTGGGCTAAGGTACCATAAAGTTAAGTGTGCATTGTATAGTGTTATTGTATTGGAGGTTGTTGTATGCAAATCTATAGTGATATAAGGAGACTTGACTCTCATCATTTCATTGTACACAATGAGTGACAAAACAATTACCTAGTTTAAAATTGGCCCTTCTTTAAGCAACATATGTAGCAATGAGACTTAGGATTCTTGAAAATGAGAAGCATCCTTCTCCGCATACAACCTGCTAACTAGGGCCACTATGTTTTTTACTGAACCCTTGAGGCTAATGGAAGGGTACCATTTAGTGTTCCTAGAATTTAATTGTCTAACTTCTCCTCTTGAGCCAATTCCCTTGTATGATGAACTAGATGATTGGGATGACCATCTTGAAGATATAATTGAAGACTTTTGTGCTTGTGTAGTGTTGCAAATGTACACTCCATGGGGACAAAACTTGTAGATCTTAGTGCTAATCATGATATAGACACAATTTTTTTAATTGTTGGTCATGTAAATGTGAGTTTTTCAGCTACCACAAGTGTACTCTTAAGGATAGTCTCACTAAGGAAAGCATGGATGTAAGAGTCAAACTTGAGATACATGATCTTGACTTTCTTCTTGGTATACCTAAAGTTTCTAATCTCTTTGTTAATGAGCTAATGTCAATTTGAACCAAGGATGTGTTTCCAACATTTGTGATGATGTTTTCATTCATGAGGATGATAAGTTACATCAAAATATCAAAAGTTACACAGCCTCCGAGATGTAGTTTATCCCATCTACGAGGGAGTTAATTTGTTCCAACTATTCTACTGAGAATAGATCACCATATAGGATTACAAAGTTTGCAAAAGTAGTCATATCGTAGTTTTCCAGTCCCTCTCTGAAGATCTTGAGGGATTCTTTAGTTTTCTTCTTCTTCTTGATTACCTCCGTGTCGAAGACTCCACAGATGAAACCTTTTTTTGTATTTGGGTTGGTGTGCTAGCCTGCAATAATAACATCATCCCTACTCCCGTAAATGTTGACACCTTGACAAGAGACCTTGTGGCTTGGATGAAAGTCCCTCTCTGAAGATCTTGAGGGATTCTTTAGTTTTCTTCTTCTTCTTGATTACCTCCGTGTCGAAGACTCCACAGATGAAACCTTTTTTTGTATTTGGGTTGGTGTGCTAGCCTGCAATAATAACATCATATCATAGTTTTCCAATCCCTCTCTGAAGATCTTGAGGGATTCTTTACTTTTCTTCTTCTTCTTGATTACCTCCATGTCGAAGACTCCATAGATGAAACCTTTTTTTCTACTTGGGTTGGTGTGCTAGCCTGCAATAATAACATCATCCCTACTCCCGTAAATATTGACACCTTGACAAGAGACCTTGTGGCTTGGATGAAAGTTATGTAGAAACACTCTAAAAGGACATTGTCATGGATATGACTGCCCCGTGCTCCCCTTATCCCTGTAATATCTTTGATGGCATTACATAGCCCCTCTTCCTCTGTACTGAATAAGTAGTGGACTTGCTAGTCCACCGACTCCTCCAAGCACTTGCAGCGGACTTTGAAGTGTTTTTTGCCTACCATTTTGATGGGAGACTTCAAGCCATCCTCCTAAAATAGGAAGCTTCTCTCGATTACCTTCTATGATAGGTGAAAAGTCAGGTTTAGAAGATCAAGCATAGCCATGAAACCTTAACCCTACCATCATCAAAGAATCTAATCTAAATGAAATCAAAGAATAATGCAATTCAAGCATAACATCACCTAGACTGTGTGATTCCTTGTTTAAGAGATGTGGACTACTTCTTCAACAATGAACAATTGCAAAGCTGAAAGCTGCCATGATAGATGATAAAAAGCTCAAATGAATGCTCAGATGCTCAAGATGCTCAAGATGATAATGTAGGTGCTATATGATTGCTGGATGTCTCATATGGAATGAGAGGGTGTTTATATAGAGCTCAATCAAGATCAATCGACGGTGGAGATTCAGAGGCTATATGAATGGCTAGGATTGAAAGATACTAAATTTAGATCCCATTAGTTGTGCATGTGAAGGATATGAATGAAAGTTGTATAACAACACATGATTGACTGGACAAGTGTTGGAATATGATAAAAGATGAGTGTTTAATTCAAATAAAATATTTGAATTAGTTGGAATATGAGTTGGATATTAATTAAATAAATTCAATTTATTTAATTAATAGGATAAATGAATAGGATGGGATAAAATATGATGTGGAAATTAATTAAATAAATAAAATTTATTTAATTAATTGGCTAAGTAGGATGAGGATGGGATTGAATGGGATTTTAATTAAATAAATAAAATTTATTTAATTAATTGGCTTAATGGATTAGGAAAATTAGGACAAAATGCTACAAGATGTCTAGGATAATGTTTTTAACTAGGTGTTGCTAGATATGGACAAAGTTGGGACAATTTTGGGTGTCTACATTTTGCCCCTCTTTGAGATGATGTTCGAGATGATGAGATTTATGTTGAGTAACATCATTTCAAAGAAGCTAAGGTATGGATAGAGGAAAAGGATAGTGATGATGATGTAATAAGAGGATGAGGAAAAGATAGGATGATGATGCCCCCTCGAGAGGATAGGTGGGTTGGACAAACACGGGTATGCTCTCGAAAGGAAATGGCTTGGCTATAAAAGAAAGATAAGGGGATAGATAGAAGAAATGAAGATACATTATGCTGCAATGGAAGGTGAGCAACCATGATGTTTGATATAGCACTAGACGTTATGCACCAAGGTATAAGGAACCAGGGTGACGATGTGTCTCATGCCCCAGCGTAATACAACCTTGTCTAATGTATGAGGAAGTTAACTTAGAGCATTAAAGTCCTAATGCACAAAAGGTATAATATGACCTTAGATGCAAAGGATAGTGCAAAAAGTTATTCCAACGTACACAAGATATGAATATTAGCTAGAATTGATAAGGATTTGATACAAATGCAAGATAAAATGATAACACACACAAGCAAGAAAGCAAGCATGCACAAATGATTCAGAAACAAACAAGGTATTGCCCCTGTCAAGCTGTAAACCAATGATTAATTGATTGTTTTGATGATGATAGTTGAGAGTGTTGTCATTGTGTGGAAAGCTATATCCCTAGATCAACACAAGGTTGTTTGCTGAGTTGGTTGGCTGGTTGGCTGATTGATTGATTTGGCTTACAACAAGGCTAGGATCAAGACCATTGATTGTGTTTGGATAACTTGGTTTGATTGATTAACTTGATTGGTATAGATTAAGGATGGGCTTGCACTTGGATCATTGCTTGGAATGATTCTTTGGATTGATTTGATTTGATGAATGGATGATTTGATTGAAGGAAATGGATTGATTGAATGCTAGATTGATTGGAAGAAGTTGTTTATTGATGATGTATAAGATAGATGATAAGATGAAATGATGAGAGGAGAAAGACGAAAATCATCTGTACCTGAATCTGGGCACCTCATTCGTACTCCAGACTGCCTACATACCTTGTATCCATGGGGTCAAGGCACTTAATGAAGGAAATGAGATGTAGTTCTGATTGTTTATTGATGAGATGATGAAAATCGATTGAATTGATCAAGTTATGGATTTATGAAATGTTGATGATGGGATGATATGTGGCGGACTGAGCTACTTTTGAGTTGTTGAAGTGATTGGATTTATTCTGATTGGAGTTGATGTGATTGAGTTGATTTGCTTTGGTGTTGATGCTGATGATTGATAGGATTTGTTTCGATGGTTGACTTGATGTGTTTTGGTTGTGATGTTTGTTGTTGTTAGGTTGATTATTTTGATGATTGGATTGTTTTGAATGATGATAGTGATGCTATGATGATTAGAGTGTCCATTCAATCTAATCATAAGCAAGTCTTCTCGGTGTGCTCAATGGATGTAAAACAAACAAGATATGGCCCTTGTCAAGTCATAAACCAATGATTGATTGTTTGATTGATGATGATAGTGTTGTCATTGTGGGGAAAGTTATATCCCTAGATCAACACAAGGATGTGGGAACGCTATATCCCATTAATGATGATTGATGATGATTGATTTAGTTTATGACAAGATTAGGATCAAAACCTGTTGATTTGATTGGATAATGTTCCTTGATTGATTAGCTTTCTTGATATGGATTAGTCTGACTTGGAGTTAAGATCATTGCTTACATTGATTTGACTAATATGATTGGAAGAAGTGATTGATTGAAATGGATGAATGAACGTTATTGATAAGAAGAATTGATGATGATGATGATTTTATTTTGATTTAATGTTGATAAAGTGGATTGTTTTGGATGATGTGATTGGTTTTATTGCTTAGATTTTTCGTTGGATATTTGATTTTTTTAGATTTTTTTTTTGACATATTTTTATTTTTTTTATATTTTTGAATGTTTTGGGATGTCAATGGATTTACAATTTGGGTAGCCTTTGTGCTAAATACCAATGATAAGGGAAAACCATGTCTAGGTGCAAGAATGGATGAATGGGATTAGATGGATAAAAAAATGGATGATAGTAAATGGGATGGAAGGCTCATGATATATGAATGGATAAAAAGGATAGGCCATAAAAGGGAAAGCTTATGATAAATGGATGGGGATAAGCTATAATATGGAAAGCTCATGATAAGGATATGCCATAGTGGATGGATCATAGGGGAGCTAGGATGTGATCTCCAAAGGCTATGTCGCATAGGAAGAATAACTTGCCCCATTCTAGGTGGTAATGTTTAGGATTTTACATGACAAAGCTTATGACCAAGGGATGACATGATACATTGGTTTGAATGGGATGGATAAATGGTCAATGGATAGGATTTGGTTTGGAAAGAAGGTATGTCAAGAAATATCCAAACATGTTTCAACATTTTGCCCCCATATCTTCATCAATATCAAAAGGAGGAAGGAAGGATGAATGGGCTCAGTGGAATAGGCATGTTTATGTAATGGCTAAGGATGGTAGGATGTAGTATGATATAATGGGATAGATAGTTGGGAATGGATAGGTTGGATGAGACAATGTGCCCCCAAGTGTAAGTGACATAGAAGATCAACCTACACATGATGCCTGTTTGCCAAGTTTTCATCATGGTACTTATCCAAGGTGCCTGTTTACCAGGTTTTCACTGTTGGATGAAGGGATTTCTAATACTTTTTTGATTTTTTTTTTTTTTGCTTTTTTGTTTTTTTTTTGTTTTTTGGCTTTTAGATGGGTTGACAATTACACATGGCGCCTATTTGCTAGGTTTTCACCCTGGTAATGGATAGGAGGGACTCAAATGTTTAGTGCTATGAAGGTTGATAGTGTCCCTTTAGAGATTGATGATGTCTTCACATGGACCATGTCAAGTGTGCTCATAGATGTTGATAAGGGATTGCATGGATGGGAGATGGATTAGGTGGATAGTAGATTATGAAAGGTTCATGCAAGGATAGATGGATGGGGATAGTGGACTATGATGTGGATTATATTGGCTTATGGAATGAAGATGGATGAAAAGTTTATGCCAAAGTATGGACCATAGGAAGGTGATTGGGGAGATATGTAGGATAATGGATGGAAGATGGAGAGATGTAGTTATGTGGAGGTGCTATGGAGTGGAAAGGAACCATGACCAATGGTTGCACACACCATGATAAACATTGAAGCTTTTGATTGGATGGTTGTGTAGGAAGTAATGGGGTTGTTTTCTTAAGAAATGGTTGATGAAGTGATTTAGGAACCCACATAGATTTAGTATTTTTTGTGCTTTTGTTTTGCTTGTGGGATTGTTGAAGAGAATGGAAGTTTTGGATGGAAATAGGCTCTTGGATGGATATAGGTGGTTGGGATTCTTGAGATGTGGATGAGGATGCCTCATTTGACTTGCTAGTTATTTGCTTAGGAACCCAAACCATTTTTCTTTTGGGCTTTGCATTTGGAGGTATGGGCTTGGATAGCTTTGTGAATGTACTTTGCTTAGAAGATGGATGATTTAGAGAATTTTCACATTGATGCCCTAAGGCATGAGGGTCCTTAGAAGTTTTAGTTGGATTTTTGGCTTTGTAAGTAGAGGCATCAAAATTTTTGCTTTTGAATCCCATGGGGTGGGTGGAGTGGATGGAATGATTGGAAGCTTTATGCTTAGGCGATGTGTGCTTTTGTTGGCCATGATTAGGGATGTAAGGATACTTATGAATGATAGGTATGTTAGATGTTGGAAGCAATGGTGGCAAGGTGGATGGAGGGATATTTTGAGTTGGTAAAAGTGGAGGCAAAGTGGAAGGTGGAAGGTGTACGGTCACATGCTTTTGACATTTATAGGTTGATGGAGGTCGAATGGCAACATATGTTTTGGGTAGATGATGGGGGGTGCGATGGAAAGTGGTAGGTTTAGGATGTATGAAGGGATTACCAACATCTTGGCCTTGTTTACCTTGGGGTGTGTATCCAAGGCGATATGAGCATGGAGAGATATTGACATGGTTTGGCTCCAAAATACCTTGTTCATAAAGGCCTAGACCTTTGCCTTGGTAGTTCATGTTTTGGAGTATGCGATGGGCAATGGGATTTATTGGATGGAGAAGGTGAAGTGGAGGATAAAGGTTGTTGTTGTCCTAAGGAAGAACATTCATGTATAAGGGTGGTAAGACTAATAGGACATGATAGTGGACTTGAAGTGGAATTGATGGTGGATATTGATGAATGATCATTAGGATCTTGATTAGTGTTGTGTTCACTAAGATCCAAGTTATTTGTTTGATCTTTTATGCTTACTTGGGGGACAAGTGTCTCATCATGACAAGTGGATGTTTGCTCATTATGGATAGGGATAGATGGCAGATGACTAGGAGCAATTTGGACATCTTGCTCATGGATAGATATAAGATTATGGATAGGATCAAGGTGTTCATGGATAGCTTCTTCATCATGGATATCATCTTGATCATAAAGAATGTAAATGTTATGGATGGGTTGAATTTGGATAGCTTGCTTATGAATAGTTGTTGGGAGATAGATAGGATCAACTGGCTCATGTATAGATTCATCATTATGGATATCATCTGGATCATGGAAAATATACATGTTATGGATGGGTTGCATAAAAGTGATTTGATCTTGAGTTGGACTAGGGCTTAATGTTTCCACATGCTTAGGATTAAACCTTTGACATACCTCTTGGGTTTCTTGAATGGAAGTGGAAGGCTCTTGGATAGGCTCTTGATCAACAACATGAGAACATGATGACTCTTGACTTGGATTAATGATAGAAGGTTTGCAAATAGGCTTGATGGCTTGTAGGTCACATGATGGGACTGTAGTTTTTGACATGACCTTTGGAAGTTCTTTGATAGGTTCATGAATGGGTGTTTGACATGGAGGTAGTTTATTCCTAGCTAGTAGCCAATGGATCACATCCTTTGCAAGGGTATGAGTGGATAGAAAATATAATGGATGAGCAATAATAGTGGATGATGTTGTAGGCTTAGGACTAGGATTAGGTTGAGGGCTAATTGGATTGGACGTATTAGGATTTGGACTAGATGGGGGTGACACATAGGATGGGGATGATGTGGCATGATTCCCCATTATAGGTGGGTACACCTTGTAAACAATTGAGAAAAATATTGGGCATTGATTTGTATTATGGCCTTTGGTCCTATGATATGCACAATAATCATGTTCATCATATGGACTTTCTTCACATGGTTTGACTTCAGGAAGTTCAATGAGTTTTTGTTCAAGCATTCTTTGTAAAACTGTCTTAGTCGCATCCTTTGGTGAAGGATTAGAATGAGATGGTGATGAAGGTAATGGAGGGCTTGATGGTTTGGACGGTAAGGGGATTAATGGATGATGATTGGGATCACATGGTGGTATTGGGATAGGACTTGTTGGCTTATGTGTTGGCATGGGATTGGATGGTGAAGGCCACTCTAGATTGGTATCTCCCTTGTCAAAGGTTATTAGATCTTGCATAGGATAACTTGGGCTTGTTTGATTTATGTACAAGGGACCACTTGGACTTGCATGTGCTTCTTGTTGTAAAGGTGGACTTAGGCTCACTTGTGCTTGTTGTCGAGGCCATTGATAGTCTTGGTGGTTGAGTGAAATGGTATGATATGTAGACAAAAGATCTTGGGGTCTGCATGAAGTTGAGGGCATGTGATCTTGTTGCCAAGGTGGATTTGAGCTTACATGTTCTTGTTGTGATGACATTTGGTTGCCTTGTGAATAGGTTTGGTGGTATGTTGGAATGTGAGAATGAGAAATTGGATAATGTTGATGTGGCGTAGGTTGATATGGAATTGTCATGATAGGTGGATGGATTAGGTTGGTGTGAAGTTGAGGTGGGTGACATGTAGGATTGTGGTGGAAGTTGTTGGAAGTTGTGATGGTGTTGTTGTGATGGTTGGATTTGTTGAATTGGTTGATGTTGTGAAGTGATGTGTTGATGTGGATAAGGGATAACATTAGAAGAAATGGAATAAGTTGGTATCAAATTGGGTTGATGACTGGATAGATATGATGGGATAGGTGCTAGATAAGATGGTCGTTGGACTTTACAAGTGGCCATGAGGTGTTGTATTTCTTCCAAGAGGTATTGTATGTGTGAGGATTGGTTTGTTCGACATATTTGAATTAGTTCTTGAATGCTTTGAAAGGTTTGCTGCTCTAAAGGTGATTGGCTTGCATGCATGTGGCGAAGCATATGAAGGAGTTTTTGGAGGTCCTCTAAGGTTGACATGATGTCACACAAGTGTTTAAGTCTTAAGTCCTTTTTGGCAAGTGCTTGTTTAGGGATTTGGATGATGTGGAAATGACTTGGATGGAATAGGAATGGCTAGAATAGGTTTAAGATGAAAGTGATTGGGTTTGAATGTTATTGGAAGAATGTGTAGGATGACTTGTCTTTATGTGTTTGGGTGTTTAGAGCTTGATGTGGCAATATTCAAACAAATGATTATGCATATACACACATGAATCACTCACGTAAGACACAAGCAAGTTGTTAGTTTGGAAGAATGTGATGTTGGTTAAGCAAGCACATGAAGACAATTCAACAAGTCCTAGTAAAGGCAAGGCCACTATCACAAGGAGGTTCTAGTGAAAATCTGGGGGACCGGCACCCCATGAGCATCCAGTAAGCCACTTAAGACTTTAACTAACCCTACTAGGAGTTTTAATATACACAAAGGTACGCCTCCTTTCGAGTTAGCACTGTATGGTGAGTGCTAATACCGGTTAGACTTGGCTTTTGCCTTATCCTCTAATTTTTATAGTGGACCGGATGAAAGTACCACTTGAGGTCATTCCCTTGGGGTGGATACCAAGGCAGGCCTCTCTAAGGCTAAACAAAAGCAACACAAGTAAATGTTTTTGATCTCCAAGTTCGTGTTGGGATGCAAGGAGAGAGCATACACATTTACTTGGTCACACTCGTATGGGGTTCATTAACCTTAGAAATTCAATGTGTGGAAGACAATGCAAGCACTTGTTTGTTTTAAAGCCCAAATCCAAATGTGATGAAAGACAATGGTTCATTTTAGCCCAATTTTTGATGTGATAGCAAACAATGTTCATTTTAATCCCAAAGTCCAAATGTGTTTGCAAACAAGTTTAAGAGATGAAAGATTAGAATGAGTGCACCTAATACAATTACTTTTCAATTTGCTATAGATGTTGATGCCAATGCTGCTTCAGCTCCTTAGATGCCCTTACAAGTCACCAATTCCAAAAAGAAACAAGTAAACTTGCAAAGAAGATGATTACATGAAAAAAATGAAATCCAAAAATTCTGATGAAAATGATCTGATACAAAAGAATGGATTTCATAAATAGAAAATTCAGGACATTCTAAGCAATTTGAAAAAAAGTTTCGCTGAAAAACGATCAAAATTGGTCAAGTTATGCTCAAATGAAGTTTGCAATGAAACTAAACTTTGACTAATAAAAAATTCTAAAAAATGGTATACTCACCTGATAAAACCTACTCCACTATGTAGTTCATCCTCTCAGCTTTCCAACAAGTCCTTGTTTGCACAATTTGGCCTCCGTATGTGAAAGTTATGATAGAAACACCACAATGCACGATAACAGCAACCAAAAGCAAGTTACCATCACCAAATGCGATTTACTGTTTATCAGAAGCGGAATTGTTTTACCATAGGTGAGCCCCTATAGATCATATGTGATTCAAAAAAGCACCAGATGCGAGCAGTGTAGGGTTATAAGCGATGCATAAAATCCCAAAGCGATTGATTTCAGTCAACAAGCGACCTATATCTGCAAAATAACAATACGCGACAGAAACCCTAGCTCCGCAAAAGATGATCATTGTCAAACCAAAGGTGATTCAATTATACTAAAAGTGAGCACTGTTGAGATGAAAGCGATGTAGATTAGATCAAAGGGAATCACTATTAAAACAAAAGCGATCCACTAAACACTATAGGCGGCCGATTTCATTGCAGAAGCGATGCAAATATGCAGAAAGCGACAGTGTTTTTGCTCATAAGCAATGCAAAAATGGATAAAAGTGCCAAATAATAGTTCATATGTGACTAACAAAAGGCCAAAAGTGATGCATAATAGCCCAAAAGTGATATGGAAAGTTTTAGGAGACGGAATGCAAATGTTAACCATAAGCGACCAAGTTTACCATATGCGATCAGTTTTTGTTCAAAAGCAAGCTGAATTTTACCAAAAGCTTATGACTGTTTGTTTAAAATTGAGCCAAATTTGACCATAAGCGACTGCTGTTTGATCAAAGGCGAGCTGATTTAGCCCAGGCGACCTGAATTACCAGAGGCACATTTTTGTAGTCCGGTTGTTGTTTTCTTCACCAAACGCTCCATTTTTCATCAAATTTAGGCAAATTTGTACTTAAAATTTATGGAAATGGCATCCCAGACACAATGGTGAGGTTAGATTTGGGCTAAAAGATCATCTACATACATTTTTATCCAAATCTTTACAAACTAGAGTTAGAAAAATGCAAAATTTTGCTACAAAAGCTTGTAAAAATGAAAGATTGGCGCTCCAAGAGATCTAAACTTCACAAAAACAACTCAAACAAGAGAGGTTAATCAAGGATGTGAGTCCCACCAGGTGTGCCAAAATGTATAATGAAAAATTTGGATTTATAAATGGAAATGATCAAACAATTGAAATGCATAACCCAAACCCAAATCATTTAATACCTCAAAGATGCAAGATGAGCTCGATTGATTGATTGCTTTGTTGTGTTGATTGCTCGATTCCGTAGCATAACATTGATAAGAAGATAAATGATGGATGATTGGTGGTTGATAGATACAAACTAGGTAGATGAAAGAGGATAGATAATGGCTTGAGATGAAAATTCAGCAGAGTGAGGTTGCATGAAGAAGAATCCCTATTCCTTTCTCCCCTAATGGCTCAAGAGAGGCTTGTTTTATAGGAAAAGCTTGGTTCCAATGGATGGCTAGGATCAATTAGGGCTTTAGATGAAATGGATGGATAGGATTAAGTTAAGTTTCCTTGCACATCAAGAAATTGTAGTCATGTGACATGTGGCAAAGGAGGATAAGGCTTAGGTGTGCTTGTGTAGATAAATACTAAAATTAGGTCCCATTAGTTGTGCATGTGAAGGATATGAATGCAAGTTGTATAACAACACATGATTGACTGGACAAGTGTTGGAATATGATAAAAGATGAGTGTTTAATTCAAATAAAATATTTGAATTAGTTGGAATATGAGTTGGATATTAATTAAATAAATTAAATTTATTTAATTACTAGGATAAATGAATAGGATGGGATAAGATATGATGTGGAAATTAATTAAATAAATAAAATTTATTTAATTAATTGGCTAAGTAGGATGAGGATGGGATTGAATGGGATTTTAATTAAATAAATAAAATTTATTTAATTAATTAGCTTAATGGATTAGGGAAATTAGGACAAAATGCTACAAGATGTCTAGGATAATGTTTTTAACTAGGTGTTGCTAGACATGGACAAAGTTGGGACAATTTTAGGTGTCTACACCTTCGTCATGACTTACTCACATTGTCTAAAAGTTATAGGTTTTACGATGCTTTTTTCCTATCTGAACCATCCTCGCTTCTGGAAAAGGAACACTTGATTGACTCTTCCCTAATCGAACCAGACTAGGGACAGTCTTTCCTATCTCCTCTAGGATCTCCTATCTTGGAGAAATCCATGCTTGCCATTGATTCTTCTGAGATCTCCTGCCTTGAGCTATACCTACGACATTCCTAAACCCCCATCATCCTTGATTAGCATCTTGGATCTAAAACATTGCCCTTCAAAAAAGCATTCCTCCCTCATTTTTTGCTGAACCCCTCGATTCTCTAGGAGATCGACCACCTTGTTGGCCTCTCTGTATATGTGCATGGTTGACCTCCTTGCCCATGCTGGCTATCTTGAAGACACCCTAAACTTTATCATTGAGATACCTGTTAAATCTGTGCTGGTTGAATGCATGTCTTTTCTTGGTGTCTGTAGATCACATATGAATACAGGCTTAGGAGTATTTACAACAACACTTCTTTTTTATTTGGATCCTAAAAATGCTACACAACTTATGTTCTTCTCTCAAACATCTATCCACAAGTGGGAAGGTGTGGTGAGGTAAGGAGATTGATGAAAGATAGAGGAATTAAAAAAATGCTCAGATGCAGTTGGATTAAAGGGCATAAATGGTACATTTTTTTTTGTGTAGGAGATAGATCACATCCATAGACAAAGGAGACCTATGCAAAGTTGGAGAAATTAGCTTGGAAGATGAAGGCGGCAAGGTATTTTCCAGTTTCAAGAATTTACTTAATGTTGTGGAAGGATGGGAAAAATAATTATTTCTTTGCCACCATGGTGAAAAGTTGGCAATTGCATTTGGTTTGTTAAACATGCCCCATGGAAAAACTACTAGACCTTTATCTTAATGTTACTCATGAACCTATAATAAATAATTATTGAAAAAAAACTATACATTGATTAATGACATGTAAGAGAATTTAATCAAATGCTTCTTAAAAACTCTTTAATGTTTCTATCTAATGCAGTTTATTAGATTAATAGTGAAAAAGAACATACATTGACCACACAATTTGTGGCACTTAAGGTTATGTAATAGAATTTAAAGTTGATAGTTAAATTTTATAACAATTGTTTTTATGATCTTTAGTAACATTTATTAGAATTGTTGCATGTTTTACATCATTGGAATGACATATTAGCTGTAACTTTTTTGAAATTTTATTATGGTACGTGCACTTTGATATGATGTAATATGATTATGGTTTCATTTCATATGTTGGAATATTAGATATATAATAAAAAATAAATTATTACATGAAATAAATAATAACTTTTCATTTTAATTTTTTTTTGTAGAGCACAGGTCTTCCAGAAGATGAAGATGATCTTGATGATATAGATCTAGATTATATTGGTTCTAGTACAGATCACATGGCAGAGGATGATGATGATGTAGATACAGAAGACAACAAGGCCAATGATGATGATGGTGATGATGATGATGATCATGATGATGATGATGATGAGGTAGTTGCTGGTAGTAGCTAGTGACATTCATGATCATATAGATTGCATCATGGATCATTACTGATATATCATTATGATGGCTCTTTTCATGGTTACTATCATATGTAACATTTTCATGGTTTGTAGTACCATATTATTGAGTTGTATCATTTTCACATGTATCAATTTGACTTATATCATTTGGACATGTATCATCTTGACTTGTATCATTTTGAGTTACATAGTTTATCATTTTTACTTATATCATTTGTACATGTATCATTTTGACATGTTATTGATCTACTGGCATATTTGACTTTCACTTGTTTTAGTTATATATGATGATGATCTTATCAGTATTGACTTGTTAATTTATATATATTGAAAGTGGTCAATGATTTTTGATGGATATTTATTATGTATGATGATTTTAATTTACCGCTCAGGATGGATGTTGTAAAATTCAATTAAATTATAGATATTTGACTCACTTGTTTTAATTATAGATGATGATCATGTTATAATAATTATCTTGTTTTTTTATATAATTATCTTGTTAAATTGGAAGCAAAACCCAAAGCAACAAAGGAGGTCATAATGGAAGCAAAACTTGGCATCAATTAGGAAGCAATAAAAGAAGCTATTTTTGATGCCATACACGAAGAAAAATATGAAGCACGAATAAGAGCAAAACTAGAAGAAAAAATGGGAGCAGACATGGAAGCAAAATTGGAAGCTAAATTGGGTGCCAAATCTGGTGCTAAATTGGAAGCAAACCTAGAAGCAAAAATGGAAACAAAACCTAAAGCTAACCTGGAAGCAAAACTAGAAGCAAACTTGGAAGCAAATTCAGAAGAAAAATTGGAAGCAAACCTGGAAGCAACACAAGAATCCAAACTATAAGCAAAATTGAAAGCCAAACTAGAAGCCAAATGTGGTGCTAAATTGGAAGCAAATCTAGAAGCAAAATTGGAAGCAAAATTGGAAGCAAAAATTAAAGCAAAACCAGAACTAAAACTGGAAGCAAACTTGGAAGCAACATAAGAAGAAAAACTAGAAGCAAAATTGGAAGTCAAACTGGAAGCCAAATTGGGTGCCAAATCTAGTGCTAAATTGGAAGCAAAATCAGAAACAAAATGTGAAGTAAAATTGGAAGCAAAAATTGAAGCAAAACCAAAAGCAAACCTGGAAGCAAAACCAGAAGCAAAACTAGAAGCAAACCTAGAAGCAACACAAGAAGCAAAACCAGAAGAAAAATTAGAAGCCAAATTGGTAGCCAGATTGGGTGCCAAATCCAGTGCTAAATTGGAAGCAAATCTGGAAGCAAAATCAGAAGCAACATTGGAAGAAAAAATGGAAGAAAAACAAGAAGAAAACCTAGAAGAAAAACCAGAAGCAAAATCAGAAGCCAAATTGGGTGTCAAATCTAGCACTAAATCTGGCGCCAAATCTGGCTATTGCTTTCTGGTGCTAAATCCGGTGCTAAAGTTGGTGCTAAAGTCAGAGCTAAATCTGGCACAGAAGTAAGCATGCAAACTTGCTTCAGGTTTTCCCCAAAAAAAGTGTCCAATTCCTAAGCTCAATTGCACTAAATTCTAACACTATTTTAGGCACTAATTGCCTATTCTATTGTAGTGAATATTGAAATTGAACCCCTCCAACAAAAAAAACCACCAATTCTAACATTTTTTCCAAGAAATGTGTTAAAGTACTCAAAATGACTTCAAACTAAAATTCTAATATCAAAAGTATAATATATAAAAATCACATGGATGGACGTGTAGTTCTTAGAAATGCCTTTCCAACATTTATAAGAAGCCCCAAATTAGACACGATGGATGGAAGATATGGATTGTCAAAGAAATAAATAGAAATTTAGGCTCCAAATTGAAAAATAGGTACATGCAACAAAATCTAGACAAAATATCAATACCATTATGAAGTGCTTGAAGTTAGTTTTTTGATGCCTATAAGAACTTAGAAAACCAATACCCTAGTTAAAATTTATGACCTATTAAAAAATAGCCTCTTTGCAAGAAAAAATGACCACCAACACTATATGGGTGGCTAGAGGGTAGTGTCACTACCTTGGCTAGAGTGGAGGTTGTTGATGAGTGGTGCATAGGCCTAAATAGAATAGAGTTGAGATTTGATGGCCTAGTAGTGACGCGGCTATAGTAGAGGAAGGGTGACAAACTCAACACCACTCACTAGAGATAAGCCCCTACAAGGCTGGCTAGGATCATAGGTTGGCCCCACATGATCATCAACTTTCAAACCCTACCAAATGAAATAAAACCTATAGATAATCCTGGATATTCCAACATACTCTATGCTAGTGATAGCATCATACCTTCTACCATACATGTTGATGCAGGTTGTACCCATGACCAATATGAACCATCAAATTAAACTTGTTTTAAATTAAAAAACCTTAAAACTTGCAAATTGTTGCAAGTATGGCCCTAAACAATGTTGTCATTGATGTCAACATACTCCTGTTGCATTGATGTCAAGAATTGGATGAGTTATGTGCTAAGGATATTGAGAAAATTATCCCCATCAGAAATAGAGAAGAATAGTGAAAACAATGAAGTTCTATGAAGAAAAGATCCCAGAAAGTTGAAGATCAGAGTATGTGCATCAAAGGGTTTGAGATATGTGTTTGAAGGTTCTCCAGTCAAGATTTTAGAGGTTCACATGAAGATTTGAAGAAATTATGGCCATATGAGTAAAACTTTTCTAGTAGCTGTTCAGTGGTGATAGAGTGGCACAAATAGGTCTGGTGAGATCTAGAAATGCAATATCATTCTCTACAGATTTGGTGGCATGTTTGGGAAGCTAATTTGAATTAACAACTCGATTGGATCATGGTTTGGAGGTCCGCAAGTGATCCTTCTAGTGTGACAGTGATGACCGGCTGTGTTCTTGAGGTTTCGGATGAAGATATAAATTATTTTAGCAAGTAGAAGTGGTGTGGATGTTCTTGGTGATTCAAGCAAGCTTGTGGAGGTCTCTAGTTTGTGTCTAGTTCGTGTCGTTGGTCTGCATTGAAGATTGAGCTTGTAATTGAAGATTTACCTTTGGGTAATGGTGTTCTTCCTAGTCCTGGCCAACTGGATGATTTGCACATGTTACGGATAATCTTGAAGATGTTTTGCAAAGCATGGCATGTTCCTCAAAGAAGATTAAAGTTCTATCTATGTGTGGCCGACAGTATAGTAATGCACAAGAAGTTTTTGTAACAAGTCAAGTTGTATTTTTGTAAATGCTCTGTAATAAAATGAGTGTATGTTGTGCCAACTTTGTTGATCATTCCAAAGTCAATGTCATGTATAAATAGGAGTTACGAAGTCGTTTCAAGTGGTATCCTGTGTGGTCATGATGAGAAGGTGGTAAGGGAGAGGAGTGAAAAGAAGAGTAGAGGTGTTGAGCTTTAATGGAACTAATTCAAGTATAGTGAAGATGCTAACTTCTAGTTCAAGTTTGTAATATTTAATCTCTTTTGTAGACAGTGTGTCTCCTATAGGAAGTGGGTCTCTTGTGAGCAGTGTACTTGGGTAGTGAGCCCTAATTGGCAGGTACCATTTTATTTTTCATATTGTTTTAACAGAGAATATATTCTTAGGTTAGTCACCCCATGGTTTTCCCCTTAACCAAGTTTTCCATGTTAAATTTTGGTGTTATTTATGTTAAGTTTGTTTCTACTCTTGAATTATTGCATTATGCTTTCATGATTAAATCTTTAATATGCTGTTGAAATACAAGAAAGTTTTAAGTGAATAAGGAACAAAATTTTTGTGACAACTGATTCACTCCCCCCCTCTCAATTGTCTATCCTTAAATCAACAATTGGTATCAGAGTAGGTTCCTCTAGAAGAAGCTTAACTTCTTAAGGAGATCCAGGATGTCATCCTATAAGAAGGACAATCCAAGGTTTGATGGAACAAACTACACTCTTTGGAAAAGCCGCATGGAATGTCACATGCAATGCATGGGAGAGCAGTATTGGAACATGACTACAATTGAGTATATTCCTCCAAAGAATGGTCTGACAACTCTAGATGAAATTAGAAATGCTGAAAATAATATTCAAGCTAAAGAAGCCCTACTAAGTGCCTTGTTTGATACAAAACTGACAAATGTTATGGGATTGAAAACTGCTTATGAAATTTGGACAAAGCTGGAGATTCTACATGGAGACAAATATGTTAAATGTGCAAAGTTATAGAGTCTAAAAGGAAAGTTTGAAAGCATGAAGATGAAAATATCACTACATTTATGCCAAGGGTAAATGAGCTTGTCTGTGGCATTAGATGTGCTGGTGGAACATTGGATGAAGATGAGATTGTTGCCAAAGTTATCAGATCCTTACCTCCTACTTACAAACACAAGGTTGCTGCTATCAAGGAATTCAGATCATTATCAAACATTACTAGGGATCAATTGGTTGGAAAGTTGCATTTGAATTGGCTAAGTTTGGAGATGTACCTCCCAAGACTGAATCTGCATTGAAAGCTAGTGTGTCTGCAAAAGGCAAACAAAGATATGATCCAGGAGAAAATTCCTCAAAGAAATCAACATAGTATGATAAAGCAAGAAAGGATCTGGAAGAAGATGAGTCAGAAGCTGCACAACTTGAAGCCCTTATTGCCAAAAGATTGCCAAGAGGATGTGGTAAGTATGAAGGAAAATTGCCTTTCAAATGTTTCAATTGCAACAAGATTGGTCATTTTGCCTCAAGGTGTCCAAAAAGATTTTCAAGGCCTAACCCTAATAGATCAAGATTTCAAAAAAATGTTACTATGTTCAAGAAGATGATGATAAAGGAGTAACAGATGATGAATTTGTGATAGGAACCAAATCCAAAAGTGACTGGGTGTTTATTTCCATCAAAGAAGAAGATCTAATGCCTATTGAATCTGCCAATAATAAGATATAAAGGGCTCTAGCTGCTTAGATTGAAGAAAAGGATGAATGGGTCATTGACAGTGGATGCTATCACCATATGACTGGCGACAAGAATAAGTTCATAAACTTGGAAAGATATGAAGGTGGAGTTGTAAAATTTGGAGATAATTTTGTTGGCATTATTAAAGGTAGAGGAACCATTTCTTTTGATGGAAAGAACAAAACCGGTGATGTTCTATATGTTGAAGGTTTAAAGCATAATCTTCTCAGTGTTGGGTGGCTGGTAGACAAAGGTTATGATCTTCGGTTCAAAAATGGAAAATGTAAGATCTTTGAAAGCTCCGGAACTAAGATTGCATCTAGTACTCAAACAAAAGGTAACATCTTTCACTTGGTTGGTACTGGAAAATGTTGCTTATTTGTTCAAATTGATCAGAGTTGGTTGTGGCATAGGAGAATGTGTCATGTGAATTTTGATAATATCATTAAGATAAGCAACACCTAGGCTGTAAGAGATCTTCCAAGATTGGTGAAACCTACTAATAGCTTGTGCAAGGAATGTCAGTTAGGTAAGCAGAATAGAGTCTCATTCAAAAGTAAGGAACATTCTTCAATCAGATTGTTGGACTTGGTGCACACTGATCTATGTGGTCCGGCAAGAATCAGGAGTCTACAAGGAGATAGATATTTCATGTTGTTGATTGATGACTACTCCCAGATGATGTGGGTGACTTTCTTGAAAGAGAAATCTGAAGCACTTGAGAAGTTCAAAATATTCAAGGCTATGGTAGAAAATGAAACTAGTATAAACATAAAATGCCTCAGATCTGACAGAGGTGGAGAATTCACATCCGGAGAGTTCATTGAATTCTGTGAGAAACATGGGATAAAAAGACAGTTATCCACTCCAAGGATTCCATAACAGAATGGAGTAGTGGAGAGAAAGAACTAGACCATCCAAGAAGTTTCTAGGACCATGATGATGGAAGTAAATGTTCCTTAGATCTATTGGAGAGAAGCTGTGAGCATTGTTGTTTATACTCTTAACTGGGTACAAATAAGAGGCAAGACTGGTAAGACTCCTTATGAACTTTGGTTTGGCATCACTCCTACTATGAAGTATTTCAGAGTCTTTGGTAGTAAATGTTATATCAAAAGAGATGAAGACCTTGGCAATTTTGATGCTAGAAGTGATGAAGGAATATTCTTGGGTTATTCTACTCAAAGCAAAGCTTACCGGTGTTATAACAAGAGATTAAGAAAAATCATGGAAAGCACAAATGTGAAAGTTGATGAAGGCATGGAAAATCACTCAAGGTACTATGAGTATGAAGCTGATGATCAAAATGATATCTCAGACCAAGAAGAATAAGTCCAAACTCTAGTCCAAATTTAGATTGATCTGGAGAATCCAGAAACACAAGAAGAAGAGACAAGCTTGAATGAACCTGTCCAAGAATTAGAAGTGCAAGTGATTCCCAAAACTCCCAGGTATGTAAGACTAAATCATTCTAAAGACCAGATCATAGGAGATATAAGCAAAGGTGTTCAAACAAGAAGAAATATTGCTCAAGACTTAGTGAAGTATTGTCTGATTTCAAAAGTTGAACAAAAAATAGTAAGTGAAGCATGCAACGATGAAAGTTGGGTTAAAGCAATCAAGAAGGAATTGATGCAGATTGAAAAGAATCACACTTGGGATCTTGTTCCTAGACCTAAGAACAAAATGTGATTGGGACTAAGTGGGTCTTCTGGAACAAACTAAATGAAGATGGTGAGGTAATAAGAAACAAAGCTAGATTTGTCTATAAAGGTTATTCTCAAGTAGGAGTTGACTTTGAAGAGATTTTTGATCTGGTGGCAAGGATTGAAGTAGTCAAACTATTTCTTACCTTTTCTACCTTCAAAGATTTCAAGGTATATCAGATGGATGTCAAGTCTACCTTCCTAAATGGTGATTTAGAAGTATACATTGAGCAACCAGATGGATTTCAACTATCTAATAATGGTGATATGGTCTACAAATTAAAGAAGGCATTGTATGGACTCAAGCAAGCCCCAAGAGTCTGGTATGAAAGGTTGGACAAACATCTTCTGAAAATTGGTTTCAACAAAGGTACTACTGATAGTAATCTATATTTTAAGATTGATCATGAAAATATCTTGATTGTTGAAGTATTTTTTGATGATATTATTTTTGGAGGGAAGGATAGTATGTGCAAAACTTTTGCAAATCAAATGAAAAGTGAATTTGAGATGTCTATGTTTGGTGAAATGAATTTCTTCTTGGGTTTGCAAATCACTCAAACAAAGAAAGGAATCTTCATATCTCAGACCAAATATGTGAAATAATTATAAAAAAAATTGGGATGGAGGATTCAAAGGCAATGAATACTCCCATGGCTACTGGATGTAAGTTGAGTAAAGATGTTGAATCTCCTAAAGATGATCAGAAAACATATAGGTCTATGATTGGAGGATTGCTCTACCTCACTCAAAATAGACCTGGCATTATAAATGTTGTGGGTCTTGTTGCCAGATTTCAAGCCGATCCTAGAGAATCTCATGTCATGGCAATCGAGAGAATTATCAGATATTTGAAGGGAACAATTGAGTATGGATTGTGGTATCCCAAGGATCATGATTTCTCTCTTCATGCTTATACTGATGCTGATTGGGCAGGTGATGTGGATGACTAGAAGAGTACCAGTGGCAGTGCATTCTTTTTAGGGAAAAGATTGGTTTATTAGCTAAGAAAGAAATACGAGGCAATATCTCTATCTACTACAGAAGCAAAGTATATTGAAACAACAAGTAGTTGCACTCAAGTATTGTGGATGAAGCAAATGTTAAGAGACATCAGAGTGGAGTATGAAGAACCTATCACAATCTTCTGTGATAACTCAAGTGCAATTAACGTATCAAAAAAATTTGTGTTGCATTCAAAGACAAAACATATATCCATCAAGTTCCAATTTTTAAGAGAGCAGGTGAACAAGAATGAAGTCATATTGGAGTTTGTGCCCTCAAAGGATTAGATTGTAGACATTTTTACCAAACCTCTACCTAAGGACACTTTTGAGTATCTCAGGAAGAAGTTAGGGGTTATTACCCCTCTGGTTCTGAATTAAGGTGCAATGATGTGCATCTGTCTGGTGGATTTGACAGTCATATGTTATGATCCAGATTGATGCTAGGAGGTTGCTACTTAGGGGGAGAAGTTAGTATGATTCTAAAGCATGACAAGTGGTTACAAGTATGAGCCCTTTGCCATTGATGTCAAAGGGGAAGATAAGACATGTGAAAAACAAAAAGTGGTTGCTAATCAAAGGCGGAGTAGTAGAGTAAGAAAAGACATGTGAATGATTATTGGTAATAGGGGAGCTATGTCAATCAGTAAGGAGAAGTTCTTGTCTTGATGGTTAAAATAGTTTTTCACATCATATGTTGCCATCAATGACAAAGGGGGAGATTGTTACAAGTATGGCCCTAAACGGTGTTCTCATTGATGTCAACATACTCCTGTTGCATTGATGTCAAGAATTGGATGAGTTATGTGCTGAGGATATTGAGAAAATTAACCCCATCAAAAATAGAGATGAACAATGAAGATAGTGAAGTTCTATGAAGCAAAGATCCCAGATAGTTGAAGATCAGAGTATGCACATGAAAGGGTTTGTAGATATGTGTCTGAAGGTTCTCCAGTCAAGACTTTAGAGGTCCACATGAATATTTGAAGAAGTTATGGCCATATGAGTAAAACTTGTTCTGGCAGTTGTTCAGTGGTGATAGAGTGGCACAAATAGGTCTGGTGAGATCTGCAATATCATGCTCTGTGGATCTGGTGGCATGTTTGGGAAGCTAATTTGAATTAACAACTCGATTGGCTCATGGTTTGGAGGTCCGCAAGTGATCCTTCTAGTGTGACAGTGATGACCAGCTATGTTCTTAAGGTTTCAGATGAAGATACAAATGATTTTAGTAAGTAGAAGTGGTGTGGATGTTCTTGGTGATTCAAGCAAGCTTGTGGAGGTCTCTAGTTTGTGTCTAATTCATGTTGTTGGTTTGCATTGAAGATTAAGATTGTAATTGAAGATTTACCTTTGGGTAATGGTGTTCTTCCCAGTCCTGGCCGACTAGATGATTTGCACATGTTGCGGATAATCTTGAAGATGTTTTGTGAAGCATGGCATGTTCCTCAAAGAAGATTGAAGTTCTAGCTATGTGTGACTGATAGTATAGTAATGTGCAAGAACTTTTTGTAACAAGTCAAGTTGTATTTTTGTAAATGCTTTGTAATAAAATGAGTGTATATTGTGCCAACTTTGCTGATCATTCCAAAGTCGATGTCATGTATAAATAGGAGTTGCGAAGATGTTTCAAGTGGTATCCTGTGTGGTCATGATGAGAAGGTGGTAAGGGAGAGGAGCGAAAAGTAGAGCAGAGGTGTTGAGATTTAATGGAATTGATTCAAGCATAGTGAAGATGCTAACTTCTAGTTCAAGTTTGTAATATTTAATCTCTTCTATAGACAGTGTGTCTCCTATAGGAAGTGGCCCTCTTGTGAACAGTGTGCTTGGGCAGTGAGCCCTAATTGGTAGGTGCCATTTTATTTTTCATATTCTTTTAACAGAGAATATATTCTTGGGTTAGTCACCCCGTGGTTTTTCCCTTAACTGGGTTTTCCATGTTAAAATTTTGGTGTTATTTGTGTTAAGTTTGTTTCTTCTCATAAATTATTGCATTATGCTTTCATGATTAAATATTTGATATGCTATTGAAATACAAGAAGCTTTTAAGTGAATAAGGAATAGAATTTTTGTGACAACTGATTCACCCCCCCCTCAGTTGTCTGTCCTTAAATCAACACAAATCATAGTAGTGGAGTTGAAGTCATAGAATATTCAACTAAATATGTTGATAATTTCTCAACTTTAAAAGTAATAGTAGATGAACCATACAACGATATGGATTCCATACATTTGTATGAATTTCATTAGGTGAGATTCCTACAAACTCCAAAAAAGACTAAATTCTTTTAAGCACTAAAACCTATTGAGTTTTATATGAATTTATAGGTTTTTGGGCCTTCTAGACTCAATTGTGAGGTTTCTTTCACATCAGTATACATCATATGAAACCTCATGGATAAAAATCTCTAAAAAGGGAAGGAAAATACATATTTGAAGCTCTAATACCATGTGAGAGTCATACAATAGACTCACAAAGCTAAGAATCACCTACAACCAACCTTCCACACAATAGAAGCAACACAAATGTTACTTATTAGAGAATATAATGCATTTAGAAATGGTACATACTAAAACATACAAGGCAACTGAGTATAAATAGTCTATGTGAGAGGGATGACAAGGTAAATTCAACCAATAGAAAATCTAACTCTAGAAGCTCCCAAAATAGGAAAGAGTAACTCCTATGGAAGATACTAACACCTCACCCACTCACATTAACTAGCCACCCTTATTAAATACCCATTCTTATTAACCTAAGAAAGCTTAAATAAAATAAAATAAATACCTACACTAACAAATTCAAACTTCAAAATTGGAAATCAAACAACTTCCTGCCTTTACCCTTCTTTCCTAGGGCCAACTAAACACAAATGTTTTGTAATAACTCCAAAAATGTGAGTAGAAAAATTTCCTCTAGTTACGTACATAATATATCTATATGCAATACCATGAAAGAATATCAAATAATATCATCAAGATAATATTAATCACTATCCACCAAGTATAATAATAAAATATAATAGGATTAGTATTGGCCATATGTGTTGTCATTGATGTTAACATAGCAACATACACTGATGTCAACACTATCATAAGTAAGAGACTGGTCATGGTTGGATGTCATACTCCTAAGAAAGAGAAAACTCATTGGAGGTCCTACTTATAGTTGTATATGGTGATGCAAAGAAAACTTGGCCTTCAGAAGCAGGTTGAAGACAATGTCGGTTCTGTGAAGATATTTCTAGCATGATAATGGAATGCTCCACATTCCTTTAATATTGAAGAAATGGCCTTGTGGTTCAAGAATTAAGTTGAGCATGATGTAAATATGATAAATCCTAAGTTTTAGAGTGTTTTCTCTTCAGCAGTGAAAGATATAAGTGACCGAGTTCCGGTTCAGGCTCCAATAGTGTAATGTGATGTTGAAAGATGAATGGAATGCTTCACATTCCTCCACATTTGTAGATATGGCTATGTAGTTCTGGATATGTGTTTATAAGGTAATAAATGAGTTGTTTCCAAAGTTCCAGACCATGATTCCCTTCGTAGTGAAAGTTTTGATTGATAAAGTACAAAAATGTGCTCTAGCAGAATGAAGTAGCATTGAAGATTCACTGGAATGTTCCACATTCCTTTAGAAGTAAATAATTGACCTTGTGGTTTCGACAACATGTTCTTGTATGTGCATTTCATGTTTCTTTCATATTTCAAGCTTCTTGGTGGTCTGTAGCTTAGTTTTTCAATTGATAGCATGTTATAGTGTGTTCCGGATAATAGTGTGCTCTTAGAGTTAATGATTGAAGGTGTGTGACACAATTATTTGATGTGTTGTGGTAAATAAGTGTTTGGGGATGTTGTATGAGTCATGTGGACTCATTTGGAAGTGTTTCAAATATCTTTCTTGATTCCAATACCGCACAAGATTTTCTAGTTGATATGGTCGTTACTCTTCAAGTTTTTCACGAGCTTACCTTAAAGTTGTCCTATTTTCAAATGTGTGGAGTGTGTGGAGGTAATTCCTTGATGTTTGAAGCTATGAAGGATGTTTTGGACTTGGTTAAGCAAGTGTTGGGTCTGCAAGGCTTGAGTCTTCTATTGGTGTAACATGTTGGCCTAATTAGACCTATCTTCTAAATGTTTCACATTGTGTATTGTATGGTCAACCTATAAATGTAGCTTTCATGTTTAAATATGGCCAACAAGCTATGTAATCAATATAATATCATGTATAAATAGAAGATAAAATTGAATGCAGAGGAATATACATTACATTAACTTCCTAGTTCTACATTTCTTCAGCAATGCCTCGCTCCACAACTTTTTGCATTTCTTCTGCGCTGCCTGGTGACAAGGGCTCGGGCTCATTGGGAAATGGATCAATCAACACTTTTCCATGTTTAGATCAAAGGCAAGACTCAGCTCTGGATCATGTTTTTGGTTCTTCCCTGCTTGAGTCTTCTAGGGTTTTAGTTTCGAGGACTAAGGATGGCCTAGTTTAGAGCAAAGGTTATGCTGGCCCTAACTCACAGAGGCGGATGATTGACTACCCTTTATATTTCATGGCAGTTGTGCACCAGGGTGCTCATGAGGGATGTAAGTCATCTCCCAAATTGATGATGTGCGCCTATCCTTCCAGCCCCTCTTCTCCAGGCATTTGTGGTAATATGAACCCCCCTTTTTTAGTTCTTCCTTTAGCTTCTATGCCAGAGGTTAATATGGGTAGTATGGTCAGTGATAGAGAGGAATTCTTGTAGGATAATACCCTCATCTATAGATTTATGAGAACTTGGCTAAACCTGTGAGATCTCCATACTTGGATTAGTGATAATTGGAAAATTTTTATGAGGGATGATATTAGCATTTACCCTTATGCCAAGGGGTTTTTTTATCTTGGAATTTGAGTTTGAAGAAGACAAGGAGTTGGTTCTTAATGCAAGAACTTGGTTTTTTGTGGAGAAGTTTTGTGCATGAAGCCTTAGTTCCCTTCTTTCGACCCTGGAACTGAAACTTTCTCCTCTGCTTTTCTGTGGGTACGTGTTCCTTATCTCCCATTACAATTCTAGGAAATTGAGTGCCCAAAAGCTATTGGCAATGGTTTGGGAAAATATCAAAGCATATCAAAAGAAACAATCAATTATGAATGTTCCACCTGTGCACATCTTTGCATTGAAATGGATCTTTTAAAAGGTCTCCCAGCCAAGATTTTATTAAGGACTGATAAAAGATGTTGGAGACAGCTAGTAGATTATGAGAAAATTGGTTTAGATGTAGGATTTGTTTTTCATTAGAACATCTTACTTCCCAATGTAACAAGAAGTTTCCTTGTGTGCGAGCACAACCTACTTGGTGGAATGGGGTTGAATCCCACCACTATGTTGTTCTTCCCAATGAGAACCTAGATCCAACTACCCCAACTGCACTTCATAACGACATCCATCTACCAAGTGCCTCCCCTCCACATGGCCCACAATCTCTAGAACTTGAGCCTGTGAAAGTAGTTGATTCAAAAGTAGGTTTCAAAAAGGCCTTTCATACTTCACGTGAGCAATTAGAGTCAAGAAATATTGCTCTCTCTATAGTGTCAACTGGGTCACCTGCCATTGGCTGTGGAGAGGTAGAAAGTCTTGAAAGGGAGTCCCCAACTAGAATTGAATAGGAATGGACTGAAGTAAAGAGAAAGAAAACTCATCCATTAAAATCAATGCATCATATGACCTTAGGATTAGCAAAGAAAAGGGAATATTGAATTGTCTGTAATACTAATGCACACCCATTTGGGTCATGCAAGCTCTGTTATTTTTTATTTTTTTCAATTTATATGGGAGTGGACCCCTTGTTGATAGCTTACCAAAAAACAAATAATAATAATTGAATGTAGAGAATATGATTTTAAGTGGATGAATAAGGTTTGCAAGGAAATAAAAAGAAGACTAATACATTCTTGTCACTGGTAGAATTTGGCAAATAAATGACTAAGTGACTAAAACTTTTAGGCACAACTAAAAATGACTAAATTCTACTAATTTTTTGCAACTCAGCTATAAATGAGTAAATAAATGACTAATTTGGTCATTGAATAAAAAATTATTTAGTCATAGAAATAAAAATTACTAAATAGTTAGTCACGCAAATACAAATTAGACAAAATTAAAAAACAAATTAGGAAATTATTGATGGGATGTATTGGCACGATTTATTGTTCATGTTCATTGTAAAATTCCTCCTTCGCTAGTTGGGAAGAAGAACATCCTTGATATCAGTGGCTTTGAGCTCATTGAGTAGATCAACGTTGCTTGAGGGCATTGGAGCTCACAATTATGAGGCAACAGACGTGCACCATCCAAAAGCCCACAAACCCACCATAGCTATGGCCCATCGCCATCACACTCTTCACTTGCAGGCACTATAACATGCTCTTCACATACTCATCTTGGAATAACTCGAACCGTTTAGAGCTTCTTGTGGTGGACTCACTGAAAAACAAAAGGTCAAGAATGTAGATATCAAAGTACTTTCCCAGAGCTACTTCATACTAAGGCGTTTTGAGTTATAGCAGCTACTTGCATGGGCAATAAAGAGGAGAGGACCTAAAGACTTTAGAAAAGGTAGGCAAGGAGTTTGAAGTCGCTAAGGCCCTCTACAACAAAGTTGGATTTGGGGATGCCCTCTGTAGCAAATTCAGAGGTAATTTGAAACCCTCATTACACTTATAAACACAAAATCCATAGTTTTGTGATTAGCAACTTATAGTAGTTACAATCTACTACTCTTAATAACGTTCTTTTACAATCTTGCCACTGTTTTGGTTCATAATGCCTCGAGCTAAAGATAATAAAATTTGGGTGTCAGTGCTAAAATATAGTTTCCTCAAACAATTTTGATACATTTTCACTGCAAGTACAAACTGTCTTGTGCAAAGTAAATATGTGCTAGATTTACCCACACGTCAGGAATCTGAACAAAGATGTTTCCTTCTACAAGTTATTGTACCTATGTAAAAATTTCCTTTGTAATATGAAATTGACCCCTTTTAGCTAGCACAATGGTTGCCTCATTTGTAGCATAAACATTTCCTAGTCTATGTGCCAACACTTTACAATACAGTTCTCTAGCCTTCTCAAGATGTTGTGCCTCCACCTTTAGATCCCTCCTATCATTATGAAAATCTACAAAATAATTCCAATTTCTAAGTGAGATGTCAACATAAGAATTCTTTGCATCTGATTCACTTTGTTCAGCTTTAATTGTTTCTTTTTCTTTAAGCCAATCATCTATTTCCAGTTCCATTTTTCCTAGCATAGATAAAGCATTTGATGAGTTTTATCCATCTTAAGTGCATCCACAATCAATTCTAGGCTTAGTTGGATCTCATTCTGAGCCTGATCCATGGCTGCAAGACATAGATATGCATCCACATAATAAGGAAACTTGAACAATATTAGCCTATATAAAAGATTTTCTTTTTCAGTATCATGTAGCTATTCAAACAACGTAACAATATTAAACAGTGCTGTGACTTTATCTAGTGGTATCTCAAGTGAAACACCACCTTCTTCTAGTTGGTGGAAGAATTCCATATCCTTTAAGAGCATACAAAAAGCTATAGAATTAGCATTGGGGATTTTATTTATGAATTCAACCCAAATGCCATTTCCTAATGCCTCCATAAAAGTTTGTTGAGCCAACTCTAGTTCATCACACTCAAAATTAAGAACCCCAATGTTGTTTAACAATTGAATGGGTACTTCTTCTCTACTCTTCTTCATAAGAGACTTTGTTGTCTTAAGAGAATCTAAGGCTACACTGGGGTCTGATGATATTAATAACCCACCCATCTTGATAAATGCATGGGCATCACATGGATCTATGCGAGCTGCCTTTCTTAAAATTTCTAAAGCCTTCTCTGCCTTCCCTTGCTGAGCATATATATGGCCTACAACTTTTAATCTCTCATAGTTCTCAAGGTGGACCTCTAGAACCTTTTCAAAATTTGAGAGAGAACTCTTAAGATCTCCTAGCTTCAATTGAACCTGTCCACAAAATCTTGTGGCCTTTGGCTTTCCTTGACTGATGCAATGTAGTTCCAGCTAGTAGTGTCATAATCACCTTTATTATGATAAGAACATGAAAGATTATAATATGAATGTTATTTCATGAGAGTGTGGTCAATTGAAACAAGAGCTGTCTCAGTCAACTATTCCATAAGAAAATGTTGCCCTATGAAGAAAAAATGGTTTGCTAAATGATTTAATGCCATTGCACAGTACGGGTATAATTCATAGGATCTACGTATATTTTCCATCCCTTCATGAACACTACCTTTTTCACTAACTATGAGAATCCTACAATTAAAAAATGCACAAAACTGACCATAGAGATTTTTCCCCATTTGAAACAGCAAAATTGCCAAAAAAATGCATTTAAAACCTACAAAAAAATGCAAATAAAATCACGTTGATTTTTGCACCAAAAAAACCATGAGACTATAGCTTGTTGCTTACTATTAAGCTTTGATAGATTTTTTCCAAGCATCCATAGCTTGTTTGAAATCACCTATTTTAGGCTTTTAGCCATAGCAGCAAGGCAGTGAATTGTTTGATAAAATGCTTTGGCAGACATGTATGAAAAATGTGGTAGCATAGACAAGGCAATGAACTTTGGAAAAACTACCTCAAAGAAATGTGGTCTCATGGTGATGGAATGCCATGACAAGTGAATTGTTATGGATTGTCATGGCATTGCATCACCATGAGACCACATTTATTTTAGGCATTTTTTCAACCAGTTCACTACCTTGTATATGCTATTGCTTACTATTGTGTTTTGATAGATTTTTTCCATGCATCCATGGCTTGTTCTAAAGCACTTATTTTAGGCTTTTAGCTATAGCAACAAGGTAGTGAACTATTTGATAAAATGCTTTGGTAGACATGTATGAAAAATGTGGTAGCATAGACAAGGCAGTGAACTGTTTGAAAAAATGCCTCAAAGAAATGTGGTTTCATGGAATGCCATGACAAGCAAATGTAATTAGCAATTGCTCCTAGTTATTAGTTATGCAATGTGAAGTAATTGCATAACTACATAGGTTGACTTTGTAAAAACTATATTGTAATTGAAATTTTGTCATCTATCAACATCTAGTTATTAGTTATGCAATGTGAAGTAATGCTTTGAGTTTGAAAGATGTGTAATGCAATGTAATCAACAAATTTGAATATAAACTACAAAAATCTATTTTTTACAATGCATTAGTTAAAATCTCTATTTTATTTTCTCTCTATAACTCTATTGCTATGGAAATGCCTTTGAATTAAAAAAATAGCTTTTGTCTCTTATTCTATAATTTTTTACATTTTTTTTAAAATATAATTTTTTCAAAAAATCTTGAACTTTTGGTTTGCCATTTTTTCCCCAAAAGATTTTTGTTGCTATGTGTAGAACATTATAGATGGATCAATGTCAAAGGTTGACTACGCATCAATACCATGCATTTGATGAGAGAGTAGACAATCAGATGGACATGGACAAATATCCATGTCCTAAAGACTTTCTTGGTGGAAAGGTGAGAAAAAGAAGCCTGACTTATCGACATATGATAAGATATGGGCATAGTGGTATAAGCCCTTGCGATTACAAATATTATGAAGACATGAAAGAATTACAGAGTGTGAGAGATGACAAGGCAACACACATAGATGAAGTGGCACTAAACATAGATGAAGAGGCAACAAACATAGCTGAAGTGGCACCAAACATAGATGAAGAGGCATCAATGTTAGACAAAGGGTTTTAAGTTGATAGAATGTTGAATGAGAGTCTAGATGATGATTGGGCCAAGTCGATGGAGGATGCTTTAAAGCCTGTGTATGCTAATTGCAAGTTAAGTCATTTGACAACAATCCTTCAAATTCTTAACTTGCAAGTGGTGCATGGTTGGACAAATGAGAGTGTAGATAAGTTATTGGCATTATTAAGTTTGTTGTTACCACCTAACTCTACATTTCCAATAAAACAAAGTCAATGTAAAAAGAAAATCACTAAGCTAGGCTTAGGTTATGAAAACATCCACACATGTGTGAATGGTTGTGTATTATTTCACAATAATCTTGCAAGTGAGAGTGAATGTCTGAAATTTCATGAAGCAAGGTATAGGCAAGGGTTGAAATCAATTATGGTTCCTAGAAAGGTTCTTCACCACTTTCCAATAATCCCACGATTACTTCGAATGTATAGGTGTAGAGACATTGTTGAACTTATGCAATGGCATGACCAAAATAAGAGCATTGATGGAAAATAATGACATGTGCCTGCTTCTAAGATGTGAATGGAATTTGATAATAGATGGCCTAATTTTTATCAAGATCCTCATAATATAAGGTTGGGTTTGGCTCTAGATGGGGTGAACCCATTCTCAGATCAACGTACTAAATGATCAACTTGGCCAGTGTTTTTAATAAATTATAACTTGCCTCCATGGTTAGCAACTAAACCATTTTTCTTAATGCTATCATTGATTATACTAGGAAAGTAAAGTGTGACTTTAGATACAATCAATACTTATCTAGAGCCATTATATTATGATCTAATGGAATTGCAGAAAGGAATTGAAGCAATTCAATCTTTAAGGGATGGTAATTCAATAAAATTCACTTTAAGAGATTCCTTATTGTTTATGATTCATGATCTTCCTGCATATGGCACATTGTTTGGTCTCAATATTCCTGGATACCATGGATGTCATGCTTGCAACTTTAAGGATTTTGTGAGGCACTCAAGAAGTTTGCGTAAGTGTATTTATTTTGGACATCGTGCTTACCTTAAAATGGATCATCCATATCGTCAACAAAAATGCGTTTCAATGGTCAAGAAGAGAATCGTGAAGCACCATTGCTAATAATAGGTGATTAAATTGTTGAGAATGGACAAAAAAGAATGTTGAGAATGGACAAAAAAGAATGTCATTTATTGAAAATGATGGGATTGCTAGTAGTACATATGTTCCATGTAGTGAAAGTGTTGTAAAATGGTTGTGCATATTCTATAAGCTGCCATACTTTAAGGATATAGCCATTAGGCATACTATTGACTTTATGCATACTAAGAAAAATATAGCCTATGCTATTATAGAAACTATTTTTGGTGCTTTTGATACTGTTTCATCATGTGAAGACTTTAGACAACTAAATATTCATGAAAATCTTTGGGTTGAAAAATATGTTGATGAAAAATATAGAAAACCTAGTGCTCCTTATGTCTAGACAAAGGATCAATGTGCACAATTCTTACAGTTGTTGTCTTAGACTCACTTTCCCACTGGATATTTAAGTAGTAGTATTATAAGCCAAACTGACATTAATGGCTTAAGAGGCCTCAAGACCCATGACTATCATGTCATAATCAAGAATATTTTACCTATTGTGGTAAATATATCAAGTTTGGCAAAGGGGCCAAAATTGGCAATTATAAGGTTGGGCCTAATATTAAAGAGAATGAGTTTACATGTATTAGATCCTTCAAACTGGTTGAGGTTGTTGAAGTCCTTTGTCTATTGGAACAAGTATTTCCACCAACAATCTTTAACATTTCTATGCATCTTTTGATACATCTAGAATATGAACTAGAGCATTGTAGCCCAGTAAGAACAAGATGGATGTATCCTATATAATGATATATGAAGGTTTTGAAAAAAATTGTTCATACTAGGGCAAAATTGGAAGGCAACATGTCTGAGGGATATTCAATGCAAGAGGCCATGGGATTTTGCACAGAATATATGAAGGATTTTAAAAATTTCAATTGACGTGTATGGGATGATGATGAAGATGAAAGAGTTATGTATTCAAAGGTAATGAATGTCACTTCAATCTATCACATCAAGAAAGAAGTGTGATACATGCCTATATTATTCAAAACACAACTTCATTTGATAAGTGTTGTAGGTAAAAAAAATTTACACAATAATTTATTTACTCGATTGTATTTACACATTTATATTATTAATCTTACTATTTGTATGTTAATATTCTATGTAGAAAATATGAAGAAGAGAATCAAACTTGGATGCAACATCGACCTCAAAAGCATAGACGTCATGATTTGATTGGAGGTGATTCTTTTCCAAAATTTGAAGAATGGATTGCTAATGTAGTCAGTGATGCAAAAGAAGAAGGTCAAGATGTAACAATGGAGGAAAGTGAGCTTTCACAATCTCCACATATATGGGCTATGCTTTTTAGTGGAATGTGGGCCTATGGTAGTCATTTAAGAGTGGAAGAAAAAGACAAAGGAAAGACAAATTGTGATTTTGTTGTTAGTGCTGAATTTCTTCATGAAATTGAGAAGAAATTTTATGTTGGATTCATCCAAGAAATTATTCAAGTGGATTTTGGTGAAAATAGTCCTGTATTATTAAAATGTAAGTGGATCTGACCATCCACAGTACAATTTGATGAGTATGGATTTGTACGCGCAAATACAGGGCAATTTTTATCAGAGATTGATGAGTCGTATGTTTCTTCTCTTCAAATTAACCAATTATTTCTAATTGATGATGTAAGAAGCCCAAGATGGTCATATGTCATTCAAATAGAGTCTCATTCCAAATGAAAATTCATGGAAGTTGTCGATATAATGGCTAATGGAAAATATGTTGATTTACAAGAAACATTCGAAGAAGTGGATGAAGACGATGATGGAGTGTTTGAAGAAGAGATTTTGATTACCAATGAAGAGATTGGGAGAGAGAATGGGAAGAATTTAATATATGAGGATGAGGAAGAAAATCAAGTAGATGCAGACATGAGTGATCAGGATTCTAATCTTGCTGGCAATGTAGATGATTATGATGATGTTTTGTAACCTTAACTAGCCTATCACCTTAAGAGGTTAGATTCTCACCTAAACTTTGGTTATATGTATGGTGTAATTTATTATTGAATGTAATAAATATCTAAGTATAGGTATGCTTATTCATTTTTATTTTACTAATACATTTCTTAATAATCATCATTATTTTGTTGGTACATTGTATAAAAAACTTGAAATGTTCACTCCTGATTTGAAGTGCATTTAAAGTTAGGTTCAATCATTCTTCTTAGTTTTCTTACTTTGGTTGAAATTAATTTTGTTTAGTTAAAATATAATTTCTTGTATGTCCTATATGTTTTCTAGATGCTAGACTTTTCTTGTATGTCCTAGATGACAGATTTAGTTTGTAATATAGCTTCTAGCCTTCACATGCATTGAATATGCTTGTGTGAAGGAAACAATAATGAACATTTGTGATTTAAAAATACATATAGATATCTTAACATTAGGTGAACTAATCCTCCTCATTACAAATAAAGAAATGATATCTTAGATATCCTAACAAGAATTTGAGCACCAGATTAAATCTTCTTCTCCATTGATTGCTTCAAATAGATATTACAATATAACAGAAGTCTCTTCATATATGTTTCTATAAATGCCTACGATGATGATATCAAAATTTGGTCTTGGTTTCTCTTTTATAAGAGAAGTAACAAGCTTCAGACCATTACAAAATATGGCAACTTTTCAAAATTCATGCCTCTTCATATAAACTAAACATTAGTTTTTCTTAAAACATAATTAAGAGAAAATAGAGAAAGTAGACAATATTGATTGGAAGCCTGCAACACTTGCAATACACTTGTAGTCCATTAATCAACATAGGAGACTTGTGATCATCCTAATCTAGCAAAGTCCCCCTCTCCATGATAGAGTGTTTGAAGGCTCGATTCTTCCACTGCAACATCTTCAAGGCCCTATTGTTCTAAAGGAGCCAAATACTTTTGCTGCCATTGGTATACTGTGTAGTCATGAGGCCATTTGTATTCTTGAATCTTGGATATATTTATTAGGTTATTCCTCCATCTTTTGTCAAGTAACCCTCTACCATCTATAATGAATTTAGAATATTTGGTATCCAAGGCTATTATTCCATCCATGATCAAATTGAGGCTTGAACATTCAATTCACCATCTTTTTGTACATGAGCAATGTAATCAAGAACAATTTAGCCAAATTCCTTTCTCCATTCACTGAGAATTTTCCATTGGTCATCATCCTTTAATATCCTTGGCACAAACTACTACTTCAATGTATGAAATGATTCCATCCTTGTTTTGATCTTCTAATCTTCTCCATTTATATACTGAGATTCATCTATAACTATCTTAACCATCTGCTCAATTGGCTACAAAGTTGAAGGAGATTCCACAGTTCTCTGTAATACACTACATAAAGTCATCAAATAATGATTAATTGGATGCCACTTCTTGACAAGAGGATCTAGTATAAGTGCATGGGCTTTAATCTGGTCAATTGCTTGGGATAATGAAGTGTAGCAATCATACACACTTTCCAATTTGTCCTTATTCAGTTTGATCAAGTGTGATCCAAGATTTTTTCCAAGACATTGATGATCTGGTCCCTCACTCCCTCATTGGTTTCATTATTGGCTCTTTTCAACTCTTTGATCTCCTATCTTAGTACATTCATTTGTTCAGAGGATGTACTATCTATATCGGTTGATTAGGTAGTATGACGTTGATACAATACTATTTCTTTAGTTTGTGAGAGCCCTGCTCCCTTCAATTGCTCTTTTAGTCTTACATTTTCTATGAACAATTTATTTTCATCATGATTTAAGAATTTTTGTTCCTTTTCATATTCTATCAATTTGTTTTCCATTCCCTTAATAACAGCTCGAGTGAACATGGCTGAGTGCAATGTCAAGGTTGTAGCTTCTAAAGGAGATGTGTCTGTCAATGTTTTGACCATAGTTGTTCCTATCATCTCTTGTACCACATCTAACAACCTTCATTTTTGCATATTTTTTTCTTGGCCCAAAATGCCAAGGTCACAATCTTAGGGTTGTACCCTATACCACTTATCCCTTCATTAGAATCAAATTTAGCAATCATCATTGGGTCTTCTTGTGCTCTTACTTGGTCAAGTAAGAATATCTTCTTTAGTTCCATACCAAAGATAATGAGTATATTACTCTTGAAAACCATATCCCTAGCTTCTTGTGGGATAATATCAACATTATCAATTCTTAATTCATTGAAAGTTTGGGCTACAATCTAATCGTATTGGGACTCTTCAACACCCATCTTGTTTATCTCTGTAGACACCTAAAATTGACTTGCTCTGCAAACCAATTTCCCGTACCTATACACCAATTTATCCCTCCTATTAATTGAATAAGTTCAATTTATCCCTGACCATATATCATCTATCCTTTGTGATCAATTAGTTCACTTAATTTATCACTAGACCTTACAACACTATCCTCATTGATTAGATAAATATTCTCAATATTTATTTAGTTAATTTTGTCCATTTCCCTAATCCTTGTTAATTAGATAAATCATTCTTATCTAATTAATCTACCCTACTGATCAATCTACCCTAGCCTACCTATCCCCTAGACCTAAGTTAATTAAGCTAAACACTTAATTAACCTTGCTTAGCCCATCCTCCCACACACCTTTGAATAAAAATCAATTTCTTATTCAAATGGTCACAATCTCCCTTACCCCTCATTTATCACTCTCTTACACATGTAAGAGTACATCTTCACATCTCCACATAAAGGTGAATTTTTAAGTCACAATCCCCCATGAGTTGAATTAAAAATTTACTTGTCATGTCCACTCTTCCCAAAAATGAATCTTTAATTCATTTTTGTCCTCCACACCTTTCCCCATATGAATTTAAAATTCACAAATAATGAGAGCCCTCCAATGCCATTAACCAAGCTTCAACCCTTGATCTCTCTCATCCACTCCCCTTGTGACACTTGTCACAAGGCTATGGATTCAATCCAAACCCTAACTCTCATTCATTCCTAGCCCTTGATCTCATCTTTTGATCCTCACCCTCCATCCTCTTTTCATTTGTCTATAAATGAAACCCTCATCTAAGCCATTGAGGAGGGACTTCTTCTTGCATCAAACCTCTGCCAAAATCTCTCCAAAATCCTCTTATCATACCATCATAATGCCCAAATCACTCTAGCCATTATCATCTCAATCTCTAATCTATCAATCTATTAATCCCCATCTCATCTACATTGTGTTGAATGCATATGAGCAATCCACATTTGAATCAAATTGGGTAAAATTTGAGGAGCAATTGGGTGCAACTCCTTCCTGCTATCTTGGATTTGTGGGTCAAGTGAAGGTATAATCATTTGTGTTTGCATTTGATTTGTTCTCTACTTTCATTTTGATTCATAGATCACAATCTCTACCCTTTCTTCAAACTCTATCATTTTCATCTTAACCCAAAAATCCTTAAATTTAGGAATCTTAATGAAATCATCATCTTCAATATATCTAAGAGCTGTAATTTCCTTCTCATCATCCTGCATTTCCTTTTCTCCCTGCATATGGATATCAATTCTAGCCTCTGGTTTATGAGCTTCAGTTTCATGGGCTAGTTGATCTACCTCAACATCATCCTTCAAACTCCTCAGTACACTAGCTACTTCTTCTGTATCTCCCACTCCTTTGCTCATTGCATATGAGACCAATCCATATGGCTCCCATGTCTTCTATTTCTTAGGAAGTGGTTGTTCAAAAGGTGATTCTTGAGGAACATGACATACTAAAATAGTGTCAGGAGATGGCTCTAAAATTACAATACCACTTGGCCTTTTGGGAGATAATTTGGTGGGTCTCTCTTGCTCTACTACAGACTTATTATACAATTCCTCAAATTGAACAATTATCAAATTTATCCTCTTAAGAGGATCTGCTTCTTGTACAAAATACCCCAAGAAGTCACTATTCTTCTTCTTCATTTCTTGCTCAAGTTTCATCATGATATCCCATTTTCTTGTCCTCTGATATACCTCTTGTGGAGTGAAGAAGTTTCTAATCACATCCTCTCTATAATCCACTTGATGATTGATGAGTTATTGAGGCCTTTGTGGGGAGGTTTTGTCTTATAAAATTCATATGGTCCTCAGGGTCAAAAACCCTTTCACATCTAGGCCTCAGAGAATATCTTGTCTTAAGGTAATGTTGTAATTCTTCAAGGGTGTTAGATCCAACAGATAATCATTCACATGTTGTCGAGTTAGGTCGAAATGTACTCTTCTTTTGTTTATGCATGACATGCTTTTCCATCCACAACATCTACCACATAAATTCTAAAAAGGCTAGGCAAAGAGGAACAAAGTTTGGCAATAGAAAAAAATAATCACCAAAGTTATGAGTATGGCCTTGTTCTAGTTTCAAAGCCAAGGGCCTCAATAGTTGTAGTATAGGTGTATGTAATCTTGACGACGAGTGGCCAAGAACTCTCAAATCTATTCACAAAGTCATCATGGAACACTACATAATTAGAGTTTTGCATCTATCCCATATATAACACCATCATTGCACATGCAATGACTTCCCTTTTCGATCAATCCTACCCAAGAACATCCTTTCTGTCCATCTATCTTTGTTCTGGTACAATATCAAGTGACATAGTAAAGAATATTGCCTAAATGTTATAGAGGCCCTATTCTCTCTTACTTGTAGTAAGCCTTCATGCAATGCCTTCTCAAGATATGAGTTGAAGTTATAATCAATGTTTGTCTCGGGGTTTTGAATTCTCATAGCCATCTTCATCAAACTAACTAGCATTTTTTCTTCTACATCTATCCCAAGTACTTGACACAAAGAAAAGTGAGTTTTCTTGAAATAAGTCTAAAAATCTTCTACATCAAATAGTTCGGTGGCAGAGGGGGAGATAGGTATCACCTTGTTATTAACACCCCTTTTAATGTATATGGGGAGTTCATCACTTCTGTGTGTTCTCCTTAACCTAGTATATTCTTCCTCACTCTTTTGCAAGTCAACCTTAATGAGGGCCTATTTGTTTATTTTGAAGCATTCAATGATTGCATCTTTTGTTAATATTACTAATGGTGATCCATCTATTATCCTCATGGTCCTAGTAACAGGGTAGTAATTCTGGGCTAGAACTCTAATGAAATCCACATATATGAAGACATTTGGGACAATTAGCTTAGCTAAGTCTAATGTCCATGGATTTGATACTGGAATTCTACCTTCCCTCTTTTGATAGAAATACCAAAACAATTCCCACCCTAAAATAGAAATAAGGGCATCCCTACAACCATGAGCTATATCCTGAAAAACCTTCTTGTATCCTTTCTCAGTTGAGTTAGGTAAGATTTCTAAGATAGATTTCTCTAATGATCTCTTTTTAACCTTAGGTTCTTCCTTCTTAGTCTCAGGTTCTTTCTTTTTAGGCGGCATGATATCTAATGTCAACCTCTACTTGAGATTTCTAAGTGTTTAAATGTAGGATTTCAAACAATTCTATGCTTGTAAAGGTTCTTCAGTAAGTTCAGTGTACTTACCCGATATGTAATAGTTGCAGAACTTCACCTTGTTGAACTCCTAGCTTCCCGCAAATGAATACCAAAACAATGTTAGTTCTCAATTTTAATGGCTTATGAGTTCAGTCATGTCGTCATTAATATCAACCTTACACTCATATTTCAAGTTTGAATGTGCACCATTGATTTTCACCAAGATCTGAGGGTTGTTAAGAGTTATGCATTTAATACCACAACTAGTAATAATGCCCTAACAATCTATACTGTAACACCACCACCTCTTTCTTTAACTGTTGTGGGATAGTAGGGTGTATACCACTATACTACAAGCTTCCTTATGCTTCATCACAGGGCAGCCAGACTCTTATTGCTATACTGCATGTCTTAGAAGTCTTCTTCGTGGTACTGTGGTTTTTACCGCATTATTGCTCTTTATTATCTTCTTCCTTGTGGGGTGGCAAGTTGTTCCCCGCTATACCGCAAGCTTCCTTATACTTCATTGCAAGGCAATGAGACTCTTACCACTATACCACATGTCTTAGTAGTCTTCTTTGAGGTTCTATGGTTCTTATTGCGCTACCGCTCTTTATTATCTCCTTCCTTGTGGGGTGGCAGGTTGTTCCCCGTTATACTACACTATTCACTTTTCCTTGCCATGGTACTATGGTTTTAATGTAATTAAGCTCTTTTATACTGCCCAACCACACCTTCATTATAATACCCCTATGATATTGTAGTGAATACTTTTATGTTGTCTGTTATGTACCACTAACTCGCTAAGGGTTCAAATTATTGCTGCGGGATTGCAGTAAAGGACTTTTATGGATGTAAAATAGCTAGACATGTTTTTTTCTTAAGTATGTATGATGAATTTTTGGATTTGTATAGGTCTTTCAATGTCAGTCAGACCTAAAAAATTTATATGTTTGTTTACAGTGGGGAGGCTCAGTCAAAAATAAAAAGGAATATTACGGTCCAGGCTCGGGTCATGGAGCTCAAGGTTAGTTGTGATGATGGAACTAGGCAAATTTTTAAGGTTCTAACACACCTCATGATGAACTAGAATATGTTTTTCCTTCATCCTGCTTGTGTTATGTTTTTATGAGTTCTTTTCTTGTGAATATATCCCTAAGGAAAATTTGTCTGACACTTATAATTGTAAACATCTTCTTGTTTTTTGACTGCAAATTCTTTTTAATCTGTAAATTGAATTGTATTTTAAGTTTCCATTTGTAGTTATCAATGGATTGGAAATTCAACAATTATCAACTTATGAACTCAATAAAGTTTTACTGATTCAAGTTGCTGATTTATACATTATTATTTATTTGGAATTCAGGAAATGAAGACAAGGGTTGTAAGGTGCAATTTAGATGATAGTGATCATAATGTTAAAAATTCAGTGACAAATTATGAGCACCTTCATAGAGAAAAAGTGGCTATGAATAATGAATATTTATTGAGTCTTGGTTTGATAAACAGGCAAGTTGTAAATCCACTAAGTAGTATATTATTTGTTTAATAGTGTTTAATGAAATTTTATAGGCAAGAGCTTTATGTATATAAGACATAATATGATATTTTTTTTGTTTTATAGGTAACAAAAAGAGTACAAAGAAAATGCAGAGAAAAAACAAAAGGAAATCAAAGATACAGTACCACCATCTTGTAGAAGCCTACGCTTTTGTGGTTCAACAAATGCAACTTTGGTGAAAACAATAGTTGCAGTGATGATCATGTGTAACCTAATATAGCACATGGTGATCATGTGCATCTTGTATAGCACATGATGATCTTGTGTAGCCTGATATAGCACATGGTGATGATCTCTTAGCACAAAGTCTAAGAGAGATTATTGAAAAACATCAGAGAAAAGGAACAATACGTGTACAGATGATTTATTCAAGATTAAAGGATGTTTGAAGTGAAATCTGTTAAGACTAGTACTCATGATCTACCTACTCATGCCACACCTAATGTGACTAAGGAGCATGACATTCTGGTTAATGAAAGTCATGAAGAGAGATTGTTTGCATCTGTTGTGCACCTTAGAGTACACCTATTGTATTTAGAACTTTAGATGGAACTAGTGGATCGGCCAAAAATACAGGTCATAGTGGTTTAATAGAAGATGTTATGCTTTTCTTAAAAGACAAAGATTGAGTCAAGATTTGTACAGATCTATAGAGAGGAATACAAAAGAAATAAAATTAGAAGGCATGAAGCCATTCTCGCTTGAGGTATCAAGAGATGGTGAGCCCATTGGGCCAAATGCTGCACAGTGGGCCTCTGAGTTAGGTGTATGATGTATGACCCATTTGGATATTTGCAAATCAAGTTTTACAGAGCAAGATCCACAATCTGTGGAAAATGTTATACAAAAAATAGAAAATGATTTTGAGACTATTGGTGGACAAATCTCTAGAAATTATTGCAAGCAAAAGATGAGAATTTTGATGAACAATATTAGATACAATTGCAGAAAAACAATCATGGAGGGAAAAGGGAGGTTAGATTCCACTCTATGTCCCAAACAGTGGGAGGCATTGAAAGAAAGTATGCATTCTAAAGAATATTTGGCAAAGAGTAACAGAGGCAAGAGAGCAAGAGATAATGTGAGGGCTAAATATACATTTGGTTGAGGCAGGTTGTAGGCCAAAATGGACAAATTTAGAGTAAGTGTATGGATTTTTGGTTCAATTTACATTATGTTATTTATTTTGAATTTTTATTGAACTAACTATATGTTGAAATTGACATTGTATTTTAGGTGGAAAATAGTAATAGAGAAGCAGGTGTAGAAGATATTGTTAATTATATGGTAGCACTAGATCCTAGTAAATCTAAGGGTAGGATGAAGTGGAAATCTAGTTCATCAATGGAGATTTCACAACCATCTATTGCATGCCTAGTAGGATCAGCCTCTCTAGATCATGTCAACTCAAATGAAGGATAACAACACGTAGTGAATTGCATATATAGTCTCAGTCAGCAAGTTTCACAGTTGGTTTCCATGGAATTAGACTAGGTAAGAAGCTCTATTGATCTCATTTCTTCTTGTTTGGTAATTCTATATACAAATGCCTCTTAATATGTAGATTATTGAAATCTAATCGTAGGAGAATCCAACCCAATTTCTTTATTCTTGGAGTGATCCAGAAAATGTTCTTTTGGACAAATTTATAGCTTGCATTCTTTACTTGACTATTGAATGCTTTGTATATTTTTTTTGCATGATGGTTAAACCACATGCAGACTAATTTTATCAAAGCATCAGGAAAACAAAAATGCCTTCATGATGTCAACAAAGCCACCGATATTGATAGTGATCATGATGAACTAGACAAGAATATACAACACAGTCATCATAGTTATGTTGAAGTTGAGGTAATATAATAGTTGTTAGTTATCTATCCCAATGTTTTGTCATTCTTCATGCTTAAAATGTTTTTTTGGATAAAAAATTATACCTTTTGTATTCTTTAAGTTGTAAGTTAATCTTTCCCAATGTTTCATCATTAATTCTTCATGCTTAAAATGTTTTTTTGGACAAAAATTTATAGCTTTTGCATTCTTTACTTGACTTATATTAATTTTTGCATGATGATTAAACCACATGCAGAGCAATTATATGAAAGAAGAATGAAAAGAAAAAGGCCCTATCAATAGAGCTCTCTACAAAACTATACAACTTCATGTCAATGTTGATAGTGATAATTATAATGATGAACTCGACAAGCCTGCACATGATATTCATAGTAGTAGTCGTGCTAAACTCGACGTGAGTTCTATGAAACCACATGAAAGTAAGTACTATTCAAGTAAGTAATGGTTATTTTATTGTGTAAATAAGGGTAATCATTACCTATTTGATAGAAGCTAGTTAGAATAGTAGTGAAGTGTAATTAGCTAGTATAAATTTATTATGGAAGTAAGGGAGAACATATAACTTACATATGGATGCTTAGAGCTTAGTTGTAATAGAGTGCATACATAGATTTTGACAATACATTAGTGCATTGTGTTTGGGGATGTCATGGTCCTCAATTGGAGGGACTTCTTTGCCAATCCATGTCTCTTTCTAGAGTACTCATATAGTCTAGCACTATTGTAATCTTGCCTTCCATTTTTTTGTAACTCGCAATGGGTTAGTTTTTTTTCAGAGTAAAAAGTTCCTCCTTTTTATTCAACATAATAAAAAAAGCACATAATAAAACTAATTTGTCTCAAGACATAAGATATTACATACAACTCTCAAAAACAATATAATGTGTGTTTTATATCTCAATATAATGTGTATTTTTTTTGGTTTTGTAGACATTTATTGATAAACTCCAAGAAGGGGATAAAGTTGGGGTGTTGGATCCGTTTGATGGTGCTGCTGTGGGCATTGGACGGATTCACTCACTATCTATTGTACATGGAGTCAAATTGAAAGGAACATTAGATGCAAATGTAAATATTATAAAGGTCACAAGTAACATACCCCTTGCTTATGAAGACAAAATAGATGGAGTTGTCCATCTAAAAGAGAAAGGAACCTTCACAGGGTGGCCACTAAAATATTTGAAAAAAAATGACATAGTTGATGTTTATCATAGACTAGATATTAGACAGCTTGGACCACTACTTTGTGCAATAGTTTGAATGTGTTGTTCAGGGATCTTAGTGTTTTTTGTCTGTTTTGGAGCTCTATAAGCACAAAAAGGCATTGTAACTTAGTTTTCTCAGTCATAACACTAAGAAACACACTTTGTAACACATTTTTCAAAGCAAAGACACATATTTAAGTCTTATGGGTTTTTTGGATTTGATTTTATGTTGCTTTTCCTCCCTAAACATTCAGCATCACTACCTTATATGCCTTTATGAAAAGATTCTAGGGTTATTATTGGCTACATTGAAGGAGAGAACTTCATATATGGGACATGATCAACACTTAGTCATGAAGACTCAAGGAGTATAAATGAGAGAGCTTCATAAAGGAGAGAGCTTCATATATGAGATGCCATGAAGATAGTCATGAAGACTTAAGGAGCATAAATGACAGTGAGCAAGAGATAAAGTACATAGTTCATGCCATAGACAAAATGAGATGAGTCTTAAGCTACCGTGATCAAGGGTGGTGTAATGTCAGAAAATGTTCCCTTGGGGGCTTTCCCCTCCTAAGGTTTAGCTCCCAGGTCTTTAGTGTGCATTAAGGACATCTTACATCAATTTTGACATCCCGATGAAATAAACCCTAGGTTTTACAACAAATAGGACCTAGGGGGATCCCTTGAAGCTAATCTATGACCAAAATGGGAAGGAGGACTTGGGGGCTCATGCCCTAGTCTTGCCCTATTTTGGGTCAAGTCCAAATTTTTAGTGTCGTCTTGTGACCGTTAATTAGGTCCTATGCCGACATGGTAAGTTTGTATTACAAAATTCTTGGCAGGAATGTTTGTAGTTGCATATAAAAGCATGTTTAGGCATTCATTTGTAAACTAGATGAATATTGTGATCTTTTGCCATCCTAAAGGTGATTCAAGGCTTTCATTGTATTGCAAGAGTAAATTTGTGTTGTCTATGTGTTTGTGTTTGCAGATTTGAGCATCCATCTCCTCATGGAATGAAGAAATTTTTCCTCCCATGAGATCCTCACTACAAGGTGACATCTATATTGTTTTTGAGTATTTATCATTTGGGTTTTTCCTGTGACTCACAAGGGCACACACTATCTGACAATAGTGTTTGGAAGACTTAAGTGTCTCTCAGGAGCTTGACTGAGGCAAGCCTTTAAACACCACAACCCCCTCCCAAAGTTTTCATGATTATAGGTTACAAGTTGGAGATACAAACAAAGTGAAGTTACAGGAGGGTACAACATAGTGTTAGAATTGTAGAGAAAAGTAGAAAAGAGCACCTTGGACTAGGGCGCCCGCTCATTAGTCCTCAAAGTTCTACAGTAGGAAAATCTCCGGTACAGCAGGCACAGGTAGTAGATCTTGTTTCCAGATCCTGACAAAAACCAGGGCCTTGGACTTGGTCATCCGCTCCTTAATCCATGACTATTTTGCATCCCAAACTTTGAAAATAGGTGCACTTTCATTTATCATTTTACATCTCTCTATAGCAGGATTCTGAATAATTTATCCGTTTACTGTCATATTTGCATAATTAGGGTTTTGATGTATAATTGAGCATAAGAGAAGATAATTGACAATCAAACCACCCTATCCAATATATCCTACATTCTAAAGTGACCAAGGACCTGATAGTGCACTGCCACTTGATCCTAAGGTCCTTGAATGTAATTGGTGAAAGGAGGATAGGCTTACACACAAAACTAAAAACCATCCAAAATGTACACCATTATATTTTGGTGAACCTGTGTTATTGGACTTGATTGCACCTTGCTGAGTGTTTCACTTCAGATTTGGATTAATTTCATTAATTAATATCATCATTTATCTTATTGCATTGGAAAAATTACAAAAAAAAATTGAAATTTTTTGAAAATTTTGAAAAAAATTGCATGCTAGGGTTTGCATGTTGCATTAATTAATTCCAATTTCATATAATTTCTAATTTTTGTATTAGGTCTAAGATAAATTTCAGAAAATTACAAAAATTCAATAGCTTGCATTGCATTTTGATCATAAAAGTGCTATGGTTTTGTAGAAATTTTGAATTTTTCATATAACCTAGTAATTTCAAAAACTAGGGTTTGTAGGTAAAATATTGATTTTTATACCCATCTTAGAACTCATTAAAAATTTTATTTGTCTCTAGTGTTGCATTTTAGTGTAAATTTGCATTTAGATCTAAACTTTTTGTAATTTTACATAGAAAATTTCAACAAAACTAGCAATTTTCATTGAGTTTTCATTAGATTTGCGCTTGCATTTTGCATCTTAGGGTTTGGAAATCATTTTCAGATCTGAGTAAATTTAATTTTCATCATAAATTATATTTCAAAACATTCATATAGTATTTTGCATTAAGATCTCACACCTAGGGCTTGGAAAACCTTGATTTTCACTAGATTTGGCTTTATCGACTCCCTAGATTTACACCATAAGCGTGTTGCGAAGAATATTTTTGCATTAATTTTCTTTTATCAGGGCTTTTATCTACTTCCCCTCCTAAAAATCTTCAAAAAACCTTTTTTACCGGGCTCTTGTAGTGAAAATTTGGTGGAAAATTACACATTTTTGCTATTTTTGCCCTAGGGTTTGACCTAGATGTGCACTCCAAGTGTGTTGTGGTGAGTTTTATGGCTTGATGTGACTGATATAATTAATATTATTTTCTGCACCTCCTAAAATTCCTCACAACACCTCTATCATTAGGTCTTCAGATTGAAAAACTGTGAAAATTTGCATATTTTTGGGCATTTTCACTAGCTTTTGACTAGTCTTCATCCTAGATTTACATAAAAAGAGTGTTATAAAGTATCTCATTGCTGTATTTGAGTGAAAAAAGACTTATCATTTTCTTCCCCTGATCAAAATCCTTACAACACCTCTTCTCTCATTTATTTGCATTGAAAAAGTACAAAAAATCAAGCATTTTTAGGTCATTTTTGCATATAGTTTTGCATTTGTCTTTTGCATACTTTTGTAAAACTTTTAAAATCTAATTTTGCATTGATGTTATAAGAAATTTCATTATGGTATCCTCATCTCATCTCTCTTTGATATCTTTACTTGCATATATCAAAATTTTTGAGAGTTTCTACAAATTTCTTAATATGAATCCTCATGTTCTAACTTACTTACAAGTTGTGTACCACAAGGATATACTTAAATGCTCTTCTTTTGAAATCCTTGACTATTTATATATTTTTGACAACTTCACATCTCTCATGAATACATACCCCTGGGTAGTAGAAGATTTGATGAAACACGTTGAGAATGATGAGAGTGAAAGCTCTCTTAATGCTTTAATAGCTAAAATATGTGATGACGACATAAAAAATGATTCCTCCTATGAGGATCTACTGGCACAAGAGGATGAAATCATTGACACATTCTTGACCATCACCCTACCCTTTTTGGAAAATGAAACATTAGTGGATAAAGGGCTCCCTCTCAAGAAGGATTCTTCATGGATAGAAAAAGACTATTCACCTAACGATCATTTGGTGGATGAGACCTCCATGGATAATCCATTAGACCTTCCACCTTTGATTGAAAAGTCAAGAACTTTTGATGAGAAGACTATGGATAGCTCTTGTCTGACTAATGATACAATACCTTCCTCTCATCCCATTGCTCTCCCAAGCCAAGATGTAGTATTAGCGGATGAGAAAAGGTCTCTCACATTAAATCCTTTAGGGATGGATGTTGGGTGCAACCAAGAGGGAAACAATGTTAATTCAATATTGATTAATAGACTTTGTAGCAATATCCCTAAGATGATTGTTCGAGGGGCACTTAGTGCACCCTCTTTTTTAAAGCTGGTGATTACTATTCAAGGTCAACCCCCAGATCACATTTGTGACTATGAAAAGAAAATTACTCAAAGAAATCAAGGTATTCAAAATGTAATCGCTCATACATACAACACTCGTAATAACAAGCAAAGTAAGCAAGCACTTCATGTGCATGTCTCTCTTCCATGTTCTAAACCTATGCTCCCCCCACCACCTCATCTTACTCCTAAGAGTGGTCAAGAGTATGATCTTGTCGAATAGCTTCGTGCTACTCCAACTAAGATCTCTCTTTGGGATTTAATACAAACATCGCCTACATACAATGGAATGCTCCAAGAAGCTTTACAAAAGGTGATTGTTCCACCTGCTATTAAGTTGAATGATGTAGCTTCTTTGTTCGATTGTATGCATGCGACAAAAAATGATATTCTCTTTCAACCACATGAATTACCATCAAATGAAGTTCAAAACCAACATGATCCCCTTGTAATCTTTGTCACAATAGACAAAACATTGGTTAAGAGAGTTATGATTGATAATGGATCAGATCTAAATATCTGTGGTATCCATTTATTACATAAGATTAAAGTTGATATATCTACCATCAAGCTAGAACCATTAAGTATCCGTGGTTTTGACAATGTTGGATGACAATCTGTGGGCACTATAACTTTACCTATACAAGTGGGACTCGTGATTGTGCCTACCCTAATTCATGTCATGCCATGCTCCCTATCTTACAACATGATTCTTGGTAGACCTTGCATTCATGCATTGGGGGCAGTCCCTTCCACCCTGCATCATTCAATCAAATTTATATTCAAAGGTAAACTTCATACTATTCATGCTAATCCTGAACCAGATAACTGTTTACATATTGAAATGCAAAAACTAGTTTACAATCATATGAGATTAAACAATTTACGAGGTGGTCCATCAATACCTCTAGCCATGAATGATGTTGTGCAAGACTCTCAACCATTGAATTCATTTGTTGGTGATGATTGGGGTTCATTAGATTTTAATCCTTGTAGTACAGGGGAATATAAATTTAATAAACTTAACATATCAAAAGTTGCATCGATCTCATCTAAGCAATGTTTTGAAACATATGCGAAAATCAAAGTCTCCTTGGTTGAAAATAAAGACAATACTCTCACTTATACGATAAATTATGATACCTATAAGGCTTCACCTACTTCTAAAGAAATGGATTCTCTATATGGTCATGGATTTCAAATCTTGTACAAAAATAATGACTATGTAGGCAATAGTTGTGGTGTAAATCAACAAGGAATTAGAGTACCATTACAAGTAGCTAGAATTAACTACACAACCGGTATAGGATACCACTCTTTGAAACCCACCAAAGCCTCTTGTCATTCTAAACTTAATGTTAATGCAATATCAAAACAACATGAGAGATATCTAAGATATGTATATTCTTAACGATGGTGCTACTAGGTAAGTATTTCTAACCCTTTATCTCTCTTGTGATGTGCTTCCCCCATGATGTGTTATGTGTTGTTTAGGCCTCCTGGGATGACCCTTGATTCTCTCATAAGGTTTGGGATACCAGGAGACCATGATCTTTGTTGTGACCTTTTATTTACATCATCATTCTTCTATATTGCCTCTCTCTCTAATTTCATCGTTATGTGTTGTGTCTTACGGACATAGCGTTGTGGTTGGTGACTTGGGGTCACCCTCCTATGTGACTATCCCTAAGACACTTGTTTCTCCTCTGTTATTTATTGTTTCCCTTCCTCTAGTGTTTCTATCTAGTAGGTGAATGATGAAAAACATTTATACTGATGCAAACCTAGCTTCCCTTTGACTTAGTTCCTAATATGATGATGGGGTTGTAATAAATTATCCAATACTTGGCTAATAGAAGCACTTCAGGCTTTCTGTATAGTGATTTTGATGGTGTTCTATCTCATTTACAAACCTTAACAATACTGGTGCTCTATGCACTTTGTTTGTCTTTGAATCTAGCCTTGGTGGTACTCAATTTAGAGATCTTCATGATGTAGCCCTATAGTTATCCTCGAACTACAAATTCATAGTACAACCTTGGCTCTTTGTGTGGTTAATCATATGTATTGATGTTGTTGTTTATCATGATTTTGTAGACACTAATATGTTTCTTGTAGGGATGTGTTTGTGGGAACATTTGGTGATCGTAAAGTACATGTCACCTCCAGTGGGCATGAGCTTTGTGAGATTCTGTGTTCCCTTGTGTGTTTTCTTCCTACCTTAACATGCTTGATATTGATACCTGATATCAACCATTTTAAGGTGGGGGTATATATAAGGTAAGTTGTATGTTGTAGATATTAGCAATGTGCTTGTCCTCAGGTGTAGTTTAAATACTGGTGGCAATGAGTCCCTCCTACATTCTAAATTTGTTTTCAATCAGTCAATCAATTAATCATCTTAAGCCCTCTACAGAGGTAGGGATGGTGTATTTCTCAGAGCAAATTACATCATCTTGTCATTTTAAAAAGTCCTCTACAGAGGCAAGGAGTGGTTTTGTGACTAACTAAACCCTTAAGTGTGTCTTTGGTGATTGTTGTGGTGAAGCCCAATTGTTGGTGTGTGCATGTAATGTGCCTGAGATGGTGAAGAGCCTAGAAATAGGAACACTCCATCAGTTGTCTAGTATGTTTTCTCTATGTCTTCAAAGTGTGTGTGTTTGGTGTGCTTGATTTGTTTGATGTGTATGTTGCCCCATATGTAGTCTAAAGACTAGCGTAATGAGTACTTCCTACATTTTGGGAGGTTTGGCATGTCTTGCGTGTGTGTTGCCCCATATATGCACTCTAAAGACTAGTGCAATGAGTGCTTCCTGCATTATGGGAGGTGCGTTTACTTTCCTGTACTTGCATTTGCATTTCATATAAATGAGAAAAAAAAAAAGAAAAGAAAAGAACATCTTTGTCTTCCATTCATTCAGTGTATTCACTATGTTTTACATGTCTTTAATGTTGTCTTCTCCATGTTTTGCATGTTTTGCGTGCCTGTTGTTGTCTTCTCTGTGATTGGTGTGTCTTCTCTATGCTTGGCATGTTTGTTGTTTTTGTTGACTGTACTTTAATGCATGTATTGGCCTCACATTTATACATACATTAAAGTGGGGGCTAAATGTAATGTCAGAAAATGTCCCTTGGGGGCTTTTCCCTCCTAAGGTATAGCTCCCGAGTCTTTAATGTACATTTAGGACATCTTGAATCATATTTTGACATCCTGATAAAATGAACCCTGGGTTTTATGACAAATAGGACCTAGGGGATCCCTTGAAGCTAATCCCTGACCAAAATGGGAGGGAGGACTTGGGTACTTGTGCACTAGTGCTACCCTATTTTGGGCCAGGTCCAAATTTTTAGTGTTAGCTTGTGACCATTAATTAGTGTAAAGGGTAAAATTTCAATTTGGTTTTTGTTTAGAGTTTGAATCCTCCTTTCACCATTTACACTCAAGGACCTTAGGATCGAGTGGTAGAGCACTATCAGGTCCTTGGTCACTTACAAATGTAGGGAAGCTTGGATTAGGGTGTTTGATTATCAATTTTCCTTCTCTAATGCTCAACTATACATCAAAACCCTAATTATGCAACTATGCCATTAAACAAATGAATTATTCATAAAGATGTTATAGAAAGATGTAAAATGATAAATAGAAATGCACCTATTTTCAAAGTTTGGAATGTAGAATTGTTGGGGACAAAGGAGCAGGCGCCCAAGTCTAATGCCTTATTTTCTTTCACGATCTGGTAATTGTATGCTTGAAATCATGACTCTGGTTGCCTAAGGGTTGTCAAGTAAAATTTTGGCATAAACACGGACTCTTCCCTCCTTACCATGGGGCAATCCACCACATCACTCTTGCTCATGTGGAAGTAGCGAGTCGAGAGGAGGAAAGACACGGCAGATGTCTAGCTCATTAGAGAGCTAGACTTCACGAAGCAGGGTCGACAAGTTCTAGGGCCTTTGATGTTATGCATTTTGTTGTATGTTTCATTCAACAGTTGTGGTATTTGAGATAACCCTATGACTCGAAGGGTCACTAGTTTCTCTTCTTCTGTTTGGATTCCTTAAATTCCACCTTTGTGTGGGTAAACGATTGTTTTTGTTGATGACTTCTACTATTTCTATGTCTTTGAGAAATGCACTTTGTAGTTGTAATTTCCTAGTTTCTTCTAACAAGAGGACAAATGGGTCTCCTTGTGGTAGAACAAACATTTCCTATTGCGGTTATGGATGGAACTCCTTGATCTCATCATGGATAGCCCTCACCCACTCTCCTCTCACCCCTAAACATATTCGTGAATCAAGGTAAAGGTGTATGTGTGATTACTAACCTTAACCAGATCTAGGGTTTTGACTTTGTTTAACTATGGTTACCTCGTGATGAAATCAAGGGTTTTCAATGTTGTCTAATCTATGAGATCTATATGAATGCAAGCTAAATGATATGCAAAACATATTTTTGGTATTTTTTAGAGTATTTTGGAAATAGAAATACTTCTAATCTATGAAAAAGAGATATGTGTGCAATCCTATATGACTTTTCAAATGCAAAGTTAATCTATGTTTTTTTGGGTTTTTGGTGTTTTCAATGCAATATAATCTAATAGAAAGGGAAAATACTTCTTCTAACAATATAGATCTAGAAATATGAAAGTGATTAATCTAACATGTAAGATCTAATCTATCAAGGAAAACAAAATGTGTTACTATTCCCAAGAGCAAATGTGATTATCTAATTACTATGAAAGCAATGAAAGAACCTAAAAGAGATGAAGATTTGTTGACTCCATTACCCTCAGTAATCCTTGTGTAGGCAACCTCGAATCCTTCTATGGCAGCAGGTGATCATCTTGACAACAAAATGACCCAAAGAAGCAAAAAGAAGCTTTGATGAAGCTTGTATGAGCTTAGTGAGAGCTTGGATTGAGCACAATGACATAGATTGAAGCAGTGTAGCATTTCTTGGTTGAACAATAAAAGCAAAGGGCACCTTCATCCTGTAAGCGCATTCGAATGCTAAGTTGGAGAGCAAAATTGGCAAGAGCTATGTGCACAATGAGTTTTCCTCCTTGGAAGATCTTTGAAGATATGCAACAATAAAAGCTTTGAAGCTTTGGAAAACTAAGTAAATAAATGAAGAAAGAGGCTCAAAGGCCTATGAAGAAGCTTGAAAAAGCTTGTGAAGATGAGAAGAGTATTCTCCACCTTGCTCAACTTGGCAAATAATGAAGAGGTGAGGGGTATTTATAGGTTATAAGAAGGGATGAGAGGTGGAATTGATTGAGAAGTTAACTTAATTAATTGAAGAGTTAACAAGGATTGATTGGGGAGTGAACTGGATTGATTACCCAGTGAACTCAATTGATTAGAGAGTGATGAAGCAATGATAACTTATCACTGAAGAAGAAATGGAGTTAGAAGAATGCGTGAGATTGATTAAAGAGTTAATTTGAGATCAAATGGAGTTAATTATGCATGTGTGGGTGCATGAAATAGTCAACTCCATATTAGGCATCAAAAATCACGTGAACTGGAAGAAAAACAGGTGAAAATAGAGCTTTTTTTAGTGAGAAACTTGATTTTTTGTGCGGATGAAAAATCATGATTGGGTCGCCCCTTTCATTAGTAGGGTCACCCTTGGGTCGCCTGGAGGGATTCGGGCTGGACAGGGTCAGATGCAGAAAATTAGGCTGGGAGATGGTAGAAGATAGGAAAAGGATGGGTTCTACATCAAGAAATAGGTTAGTCAAGTGGAAGAACCTAATCTCTACTTGCATCTATAGGATCCCCAAGGGGGATCTGAAAATAATAGGGGGAGATTTGGATTGGTTGGTCGAAATAAAAAATTGTTAGTGGGAGATGGATTGGGGGATGTTTAGAAGGCTTCTATGAGGTGCACTAGAGGAAATACAAAGGGGAAAGGTGAAAACTCACCTCCAAGACACTCACAAGGCTTAGGATCAAGGTCAAAAGCCAAAATATGCAAGTCAACAAGTGTTGCAACAAGTGTCAAAAAGCGTCGCAAAGAGGGAGAGAGGAAAATCGACAAAGAAGAAAGGACAAAAGACAAGAAAAGAGGACACGGCATCAAGAGGCCTGCTGCTTAAAGGATTTATTTTCACACTTACATGTATGTGACAAGGATTTGAATCATCATAGGGGTCCTTGTGGAGGCAGTGCATGATTTTTGTGCTTATAGGAATAAGATCTGATGCCGGTGCCTATTGTTCCGAAGACTTTCTTGTTGCAAAACTATGAGGACTAGGGAGTAGGCTCCCTAGTCCAAGGTGCTCTTTTCTTCTCTATTTTGTAATTTTGACACTTTAATATGCCCTCCCAACTTCACTTTGTCTCGATCACCAACTTGTGGTGTTTAAAGGCTTGCCTCAGTCAAGCCCTAGAAGGACACTTAAGTCTTCTAAACATTGTTGTCAGATAGAGAGTGCATGCCCTTGTGAGGTAGAGGCAAAATACAAATGATAAAATGATCACAAACATAATAAATGTCACCTTGTAGTGAATATCTCATGAGAGGAAGAAGCTCTTTATTCCATGATGAGATTTATGCTCAAATTTGCAAACACAAACACATAGACAACACAAGTTTGGTCTTGCAACACAATGAAAGCCTCGAATCACCTTTAGGATACCAAAATCACATGAACATAATCTCTATTTTCTAAATGAATGCCTAAACATGCTTTTATATGCAACTACAAACATTCCCACCAAGAATTTCGTAATACAAACTTATCATGTCAACATAGGACCTAATTAACGGTCACAAGTCGACACTCAAAATTTGGGATTGACCCAAAATAGGGAAGGACTAGGGTGTGGGTGCCCAAGTGTCCCCCCTTATTTTGGTCAGGGTTAGGTTCAAGGGATCCCACTAGGTCCTATTTTCCATAAAATTGAGGGTTCATTTCATTGGGATGTCAAATTTTGATGTAAGATGTCCTAAATGCACACTAAAGACCTGGGAGCTAACCTAAAGAGGGAAAAGCCCCCACTATAATGTATGTGTATATGTGAGACTAATACATGCATTAGAGTATGGTTACAAACACAACAAACATGCCAAGCATGGAGAAGACACGCTAATCACAAAGAAGACATTAATAGGCACGCAAAACATAGAGAAGACAGTTACAGTCATGCAAAACATGAAGAAAAAAGTGAATACATAGAAGACACATTAATGCATAGAAGACAAGAATGATTTCTTTTCTTTTCTTTTTTTCTCATATATATGAAATGCAGATGCAAGTACTGGAAAGTAAACACACCTCCCATAATGCAGGATGCACTCATCATGCATGTCTTTAAATTGCATATATGGGGCAACACACATGCAAGACACGCAAAACCTCCCAAAATGCAGGATGCACTCATCACATAGGTCTTTAAACTACATATGGGGCAACAAACATGCCACACAAATCAAGCATGCCAAACACACAAACTTTAAAGACATGGAGAAAACACGACAGACAAGCAATGGAGTGTTCCCTATTTCTAGGCTTATCACCATTTATGCACATTATAGGCACACACTGACGATTGGGCTTCACCACAACAATCACCAAAGACACGCTTAAGGGTTGAGTTAGTCATAGAACCACTCCCCACGTCCACAGAGGACTTTTGAAAATGACAATATTGTAACGTCAAAAAATGTCCCCTTGGGGGCTTTTCCCTCTTTAGGTTTAGCTCCTGAGTCTTTAGTGTGCATTTAGGACATCTTGCATCATAATTTGACATCCCAATGAAATTAACCTTGGGTTTTGTGGCAAATAGGACCTAGGGGGATCCCTTGAACCTAACCTTGCCCAAAATAGTGGGGAGGACTCCAGCGCTCACACCCCAGTCCTGCTCTATTTTGGGTTAGTCCCAAATTTTTAGTGTCAGCTTGTGAGAGTTAATTAGGTCCTATGCCGACATGTTTGCATTAAGAAATTCTTGGTGGGAATGTTTTTAGTTGCATATAAAAGCATGTTTAGGCATTCATTTGTAAACTAGATGATTACGGTGATCAAGTTGTATGTGCATTGGTGATTCAAGGCTTTCATTGTGTTGCATAAGTAGATTTGTGTTGTCTATGTATTTGTGTTTGCATATTTGAGCATCCATCTCCTCATCGAATGAAGAGATTCTTCCTCCCATGAGATGTTCACTACAAGGTGACATTTATTGTGTTCACTATCATTTTATCATTTGTATTTTGCCTCTACCTCACAAGGGCATGCACTCTCTATCTGACAATGTTGTTCAGAAGACTTAAGTGTCCTTTCAGGGCTTGACTGAGGGAAGCCTCTAAACACCACAACCCCCTCCCAAAGTTTAATGGTTGTAGGTTACAGGTTGATGATCCAGACAAAGTGAAGTTGTAGGAGGGCATATTAAAGTGTCAAAATTGTAGATTAGAGAAGGAAAAAGCACCCTCGACTAGGGTGCCCGCTCCCTAGTCCTCAAAGTTCCATGATGGAAAAATATCTGGAACAATAGGCATAGGCATTAGACCTTGTTCCCAGATCTTGAGAGAAAATAAGGCACTGGACTTGGGCAACTGTTCCTTTGTCCCTGACAATTTTGCATTCTGAACTTTGAAAATAGGTGTATTTGTATCTATCATTTTACATCTTTCTGTAGCATCTTTTGAATAATTCATCTGTTTACTATCGTTTTTGCATAATTAGGGTTTTGATGTATAATTGAGCATTAGAAAAGGAAAATTGACAATCAAACACCCTAATCCAAGCTTCCCTACATTTTTAAGTGACCAAGGACCTGATAGTGCTCTACCACTCAATCGTAAGGTCCTTGAATGTAATTGGTGAAAGAAGGATTCAAACATACACATAAAACAATCCCAATTTTAACACCATTACATTTTGGTGAACTTGTGTTTATTGAATTTGGCACCTTGCTAATTATTTTTCTTCAGATTTACTTTCATTTCATTCATTCATTTAGTCATTCATCTTATTACATTGAGAAAAATACAAAAAAAATGAAAATTTTGAAAATTTTGAAAAAATAATTACATGCTGGGGTTTGCATGTTGCATTAGTTAACTCAAATTTCATCTAATTTCTTATTTTTGCATTAAATCTAAGATAAATTACATAAAATTACAAAAAATCAATAGTTTGTATTGCATTTTCATCATACAATTGCTAGGGTTTTGTAGAAATTTTGACAATTTTCATATAACCTAGTAATTCCAAATTCTAGGGTTTGTAGGTAAAATCTTCTTTATATTTTTATATTGGTTTTAGAGACTCATTCAAACTTGCATTTGTCTGTAGTCTTGCATTTTAGTGTAAATTTACATTTAGATCTCAAAATTTTGCATTTTTACATAGAAAATTTCAACAAAAACTGGCAATTTTCAGTGATTTTCATTAGATTTGCATTGGCATTTTGCATCTTAGAGCTTGGAAATAATTTTCAGATCTGAGTACAATTAATTTTTATCATAAATCAGATTTCAAAACATTCATATATCATTTTGTGTCAAGATCTCAAACCTAGGGCTTGAAAAACATTGATTTTCGCTAGATTTGGCCTTATTGACTCCCTAGACTTGCATTATAGGCGTGTTGTGAAGTATATTTTTGAATTAATTTTCTGTTATTAGGGTAATTATCTTCTAATCCTCCTAAAAATATTCACAACACCTTTTTATTGGGCTCTTGTAGTGAAAATTTGGTGAAAAATTGCCTATTTTTGGGTATTTTCACTAGCTTTTGATTAGTCTTCATCCTAGGTTTTCATAAAAAGCGTGTTGTAAAGGATCCTCTTGATTTATTGGACTGATATTAAAAATATTAATCTCTTCCCCTAATCAAAATCCTTACAACACTCTTTTGTTTCATTCATTTGCATTGAAAAAGTACAAAAAATCAAGCATTTTTGCATCTGATCTTGTCTTGATTTGAAAGCATATATCATGGCTATTTATTTGGAAGCTTTGTTTGCATATATCATAGACATGGATCATTTTTCTAAATTCACTGATAAACATCCTAAAGTTCTGGAACAAATAGCATACATATATGATGTTGATCTCTCTATGTGCTCCACATATGAAATCCTTTGTTATATATCTGATTTTAATAGCTTCACAAATCTCATGGGAATATATCCTTTGATATTAGATGATCTTAATTCATGATCAATAATATATATACAAGTGATGATCTTAAAATGTTAGATGAAGCCTTATATGACTTTATGGAAGATTCCACTATGGCACCCATTGATAAAACATGTGATGATAACTTTGGTTTACCTTATGATCCCTCTCCAAAGGTTATTCCTCCTCATGAGAAAACTTTGATACAAAAGGATGATTTAATTGACACATTTATCAACATCACATTATCAAGTCTTCATTCTAATGCTCACTCTGGATAAGATGAAGCATTAACAAATGAAAAGCCATCACTAGTTTTCCATTCCAATGCTCTCTCTGGCCAAGAGGAAGCATTAGTGAATGAAGAACTCCCTTCAACAAAGAGAATTCCATGGGTAGACAAGGAGCTTTCATCTAACATTCATCAAAACTTTATCATAATACATGAAACTTCTATGGATCATCCTACCAACTTTGTTCCTTTAGTTGATTGTTCACACACCTTGGCTATCACTAAGGAAGAGAAGACCCTTAGTCTCCCTCCTTCGAATTAAAATTAAAGTCATTTGGAACTTACTAAGGATTTAAAAACATCAATTACCTCTTGGGACATCACTAAAGATAAAATAATTTATAATTTTCCTCACAACACCTTACCTTCCTCTCATTCTAATGTTCTTTTCTCAAAAGGTGTGAGGTCTCCTACATTAAAACTCTCTTGGGTAGATGCTGAAATCACTTAAACCAAATTCATTCTTCCATCTCTCAAGATCATCATGCATACAATTCAACAAGAAAATACTCCACCTAACATTAAGTCAAATCAAGAAGAGTTTAAGAGTGAACAAAATTATAATGACAATGACTTGGCAATTATACCTTATGTTCGAGGGTGTGAAGATGACAATGATCTTCTTGATGACAAGACTTAGCACAAAGACCATACAAGTAAGTATCTGTAACTCTTTATCTCTCTCATTATGTACTTCCCTCATGATGTGTTATGTGTTGTTTAGAACTCCTTGGATGACCCCTGATTCTCTTATAAGGTTCAGGATACTAGGAGACTGCCTCTATTGTGACCTTCTTCTATTTGTATCATCATTCTTCTATATTGCCTCTCTCTGATTTCATCGTTGTGTGTTGTGTCTTATGGACATAGCATTGCAGTTGGTCACTTGGGGGCACCCTCCTACATGACTATCCCTAAGACACTTGTTTCCCCTCTCTTATTTATTGTGTCCCTTCCTCATAATATGATGAAGGGAAACAATAAATAATCACAAGTCGATACTTAGTTCCTAATATGATGATGGGGTTGTAATAAATTATTCAATACTTGGATAGTAGAAGCATTCTGTGCTTTCTACGTAGTGATTTTTATGGTGTTCTATCTTATTTACAAACCTTAACAATATTGCTGCTCTGTGTACTTTGTTTGTCTTTGAACCTAGCCTTGGTGGTACTTGATTCAAAGATCTTTGTGATGTAGCCCCATGGTTATCCTCAAACTCTAAATTCATAGGATAACCTTGGCTCTTTGTGTGTTTAATCATATGCATTGATGTTGTTTATCAAGATTATGTAGACACTAACAAGTTTCTTGCAGGGATGTGTTTGTGGGAACATTTGCCGATCGTAAAGTACATGTCACCTTCGGGGGGCATGGGCTTTGTGAAAGCTTGTGTTCCCTTATGTGTTTTCTTCCTTCCTTAACATGCTTGATATCGATACCTGATATCAACCACCTTAAGGTGGGGGCATAAATAAGGTAAGCTATCTATTGTAGATGTTAGCTATGTGCTTGTCCTCATATGCAGTTTAAATACTTGTGCAATGAGTACATCTTGCATCATGAGTTTGTTTGCAATCAATAAATCAATCATGTAAGCCTTCTGCGGAGGTGAGATATCGAGCATATCCTTTTTCTTAAGCCCTCTGTGGAGGTGGGGATGGTGTATTTCTCAGAGCAGATTGCACATCCTATCATTTTCAAAAGTCCTCTACGGAGGCGGGGAGCGATTCTATGACTAACTCAACCCTTAAGCGTGTCTTCAGCGATTGTTGTGGTGAAGCCCAATCATCGGTGTGTGCCTGTAGTGTGCCTAATATGGTGATGAACCTAGAAATAGGAACACTCTATCGCTTGTCTGTCGTGTTTTCTCTGTCTTCAAGTGTGTGTGTTTGGCGTGCTTGATTTGTGTGGCATGCCTATTGCCCCATATGTAGTTTAAAGACTTGTACGACGAGTACATCTTGCATTTTTAGAGGTTTTACGTGTCTTATGTGTGTGTTGCCCCATATATGTAGTTTAAAGACCTGTACGATGAGTACATCCTGCATTATGGGAGGTTTGTTTACTTTCTAGTACTTCCATTTACATTTCATATATATGAGAAAAAGAAAAGAAAATAAATCATCTCTGTCTTCCATGCATTCAGTGTATTCACTATGTTTTGCATGTCTTCAATGTTGTCTTCTCCATGTTCTGCATGACTGCAACTATCTTCTCCATGTTTTGCATGCATGTTACTATCTTCTATGTGATTGGTGTGTCTTCTTTGTGCTTGGTGTGTTTGCTATGTTTGTGACCATACTTTAATGCATGTATTGGGCTTGCATTTTTACATACATTAAAGTGGGGGATAAATGTAACGTTGAAAAATGTCCCCTTGGGGGCTTTTCCCTCTTTAGGTTTAGCTCCCGAGTCTTTAGTGTGCATTTAGGACATCTTACATCATAATTAACTTCCTGATGAAATGAACCCTGGGTTTTGTGGCAAATAGGACCTAGGGGATCCCTTGAACCTAACCCTACCCAAAATATGGGGGGACCTAGGTACCCAGGCCCTAGTCCTACCCTATTTTGGGTTAGTCCTAAATTTTGAGTGTCGACTTGTGATTATTAATTAGGTCCTATGCCGACATGCAAGTTTGCATTACAAAATTCTTGGTAGGAATGTTTTTAGTTGCATATAAAAGCATGTTTAGGCATTCATTTGTAAACTAGATGATTACAGTGATCAACTTGTATGTGCATTGGTTATTCAAGGATTTGATTGTGTTGCAAGAGAAAATTTGTGTTGTCTATGTGTTTGTGTTTACAGATTTGAGCATCCATCTCCTCATGGAATGAAGAGGTTCTTCCTCCCATGAGACCTTTACTACAAGTTGACATTTATTGTGTTCATTATCATTTTATCATTTGGATTTTTCCTCTGCCTCACAAGGGCATGCACTCTCTATCTGACAATGGTGTTCAGAAGACTTAAGTGTCCTTCTGGAGCTTGACGAAGGCAAGCCTCTAAACACCACAACCCCCTCCCAAAGTTTTCATGGTTGCAGGTTATAGGTTGATGATCCAGACAAAATGAAGTTGCAACATGGCATATTAAAGTGTCAGAATTGTAGATTAGTGAAGAAAAGAGCACGCTGGACTAGGGCACCTACTTCCTAGTCCTCAAAGTTCTATGATGGAAAAATTTCTAGAATAGTATGCACAGGCATCAGACCTTGTTCCTAGATCCTGACAGAAAATAAGGCACTGAACTTGGGCACCCACTCCTTTGTCCCCGACAATTCCACATTCTAAACTTCAAAAATAGGTGCAGTTGTATCTATCATTTTACATCTTTCTATAGCATCTTTTTGAATAATTCATCTATTTACTATCATTTTTTGATAATTAGGGTTTTGATGTATAATTAAGCATTAGAGAAGGAAAATTGACAATCAAACACCCTAATCCAAGCTTCCCTACATTTGTAAGTGACCAAGGACCTGATAGTGCTTTGCCACTCGATCCTAAGGTCCTTGAATGTAATTGTTGAAAGGAGGATTCAAACATACACATAAAACAATCCAAATTTTAACACCATTACAAGGATGTGCAATTTTCTCTGATAAATACACCATTCTCGCCTCCACAGAGGGCTTAAGAAAAAGGATATGATCGATATCCTGCCTCTACAGAGGGCTTAGATGATTGATTGATTGCAAACAGACTCAGGATATAGGATGCACTCATTGCGTAGGTCTTTAAACTACATCTGATGACAAGCACATAGTTAACATCTACAATAGACAACTTACCTTATATATACCCCCACCTTAAGGTGGTTGATATTGGATATCGATATCAAGCACGTTAAGGTGGGAAGAAAAAACATAAGGGAGCATGAGCTCTTGCAAATTCCATGCCACTCGAAGGTGACATGTACTTCACGATCACCAAATGTTCCCACAAACACATCCCTGCAAGAAACATGTTAGTGTCTATATAATCATGATAAACAACAACATCAATGCATGTGATTAACCATATAAAGAGCCAAGGTTATATAATGAATTCAGAGATTGAGGATAACCATGGGGCTACATCACGAAGATCTCCATATCAAGTACCATCGAGACTAGATTCAAAGACAAACAAAGTGCACATAACAGTAGTATTATTAAGGTTTGTAACTGAGATAGAACACCATCAATCACTATGTAGAAAGCATGGAGTGCTTCTACTAGCTAAGCATTTGATAATTTATTACAACCCCATCGTCATATTAGGAACTAAGTCCAATTTTTGATTTCTTGCGAAAGGACACTAGGTTTGCATTAGTATAAATGTTTTTCAGCATTTGCTCACTAGATAGAAACACTAGAGGAAGGGAAATAATAAATCAAAGAGGAGAAACAAGTATCTTAGAGATAGTCATGTAGGAGGGTGCCCCCAAGTCACCAACCGCAACGCTATGTCCGTAAGACATAACATACAATGATGAAATTAGAGAGAGGAAATATAGAAGAATGATGATACAAATAGAAGAAGGTCATAATAGAGGTGGTCTCTTGGTATCCCAAACCTTACAAGAGAATCAGTGGTCATCCTAGGAGGCCTAAACAACACATAACACATCATGGGGGAAGCATATCATGAGAGAGATAAAGGGTTAGAGGTACTTATCTGTAGGGACCGTAGGCTAGCAGGTATCATCAAGCAAATCATTTTCATTCTCCCACTCCCTAATGTTAGAGGAAAGTGGGACATAAGGTACCATAGCCCAATTAATGTCTTGCTCATCATGTTGCTCATTTGTAGAATCATCTTTGTTTGGTTCAATGTTGGGATCAATGTTTTCTTGTTGAGATGCAAGGTTTATAGCATAAGCATGTCTTCTTCTTCTTTCTCTTGCTTTTCTATTTCATTTTCTCTTACCACTTATCTCTTGTAAGATAGAGCTTTCCTTTGTCATAGGTTTGTGCAATTTAGAAGATGAAGCATCGAGATCAAACCTCATTTTTCTTGGTGGAATATTTTATTGTCAATAATGACCTCCTGATCCTTGTAAGGATTTCAAGGGAGGAACCTCAGCATAGGGACCTTGTCCTTTCAGTCTAAGGTTCTCTTCACATGTGGGTTTCTTATCTTTTGTTGTTTCTTGTATAGAAGGACTGGCCATTGGATGTAAAATTTTTGCTTTGTAAATTCTATAGCTCAAAATGTTAAAGTCTGTTCACGGCTCCGGTTCTGTAAGCACAAAAATTACGCACTACCTCCACAAGGAACCCTATGATGAGTCATATCCTTGTCACGTACATGTAAGCATGAAAATAAATTTGGGCAGCAGGCCTCTTGATGACGTGTCCCCTCTTCTTGTTTTGTGTCATTTCTACTTTGTTGATTTTCCTTCTTCTCCTTCTTCCCCATTTGCGGCGCTTTTCGACACTTGTTGCGACACTTGTCAACTTGTATTTTTTAGGTTTCAACCTTGATCCTATGCCTTGTGAGTGTCTTATAGGTGAATTTTCACCTCTCCCCTTTGTGTTTCATCTAGTGCACCTCATAGAAGCCTTCTAGAGTTCCCCGATCCCTCTACTGCTTTCCGTTTTCAGTTTCAACCTTCCTATCCAAATCTCCCCCTATTATTTTTAGATCTCCTCGGGAGACCCTGCAAGTGCAAGTGGATATTTGGATTCTTCCTCATGATTGACCTATTTCTTGATGCAGAAATCATCTTTTCCCTCCCTTTTTCCTTCTACCACCCTGATTTCTACATTCTGCCCTGTTTCACCCCAGATCTCCTTGGACAACCCATGATCTCCCTAGGTGACCCTGTCTAATGAAAGTGGCAACCCTGCCGTCTTTTGTCCTGCAAAAAAATTGAAGTTTACCTTGCATTTTTGCTCTATTTTCGCTCATTTTTCTTTCTGTTTGCATGATTTTTGATCCTTGATATAGAGTTAACTATTTCATGCACCCACACATGCATAATTAGCTCTATTTGATCTCAAATTAACTCTCTAATGAATCTCATGCATTCCCTCAACTCCCTTTTCCTCTTCAGTGATAAGTTATCATTGCTTTATCACTCCCTTTTTAGCTAAGTTCACTGGGTAATCAACCTTGTTAACTCCCCAATCTATTCTTGTTAACTCATCAATAAAATGAGTTAACTCTCCAATCAATCCCTTCTTCAAATGTATAAATAACCCTCACCTCTTCATTATTTTCCAAGTTGAACAAGTTGGAGAATACCCTTCTCATCTTCACAAGATTTTTCAATCTTCTTCACAGGCCCTTGAGCCTCTTTATTCATATCTTTCTTTATTTTTCCAAAGCTTTGAAGATTTCATTGTTGCATAGCTTCAAAGATCTTCAAAGAATCAAATTCATTGTGCACTGGCTCTTACCAAGTTTTCTCTCCAACCCAACATTCATATGCTCAATACAAGATGTAAGTGCCTTTTATTTTCTTTGTTTCAATCAAGCAGCGTCACGCTGCTCATTTTTTTAGCTATTGTGCTCAATTCAAAGCTCATATAGAGCTCATACAAGCTTAACAAAAGCTTCTCTTTGCTTCTTCAAGTCGTTTTGTCATCGAGAGAACCAATTACTGTCACAAAACGATTCAAGATTGCCTACACAAGGATCACTGATGGATAGTGGAGTCTTCAAATCTTCATCTATTCAGGTTATTTTATAGCTTTCATAGTAATTAGATAATGATCTTGCTCTTGGGAATAGTAACATACTTGCTTTTTCCTTGATAGATTAGATCTTGTATGCTAGATTAGTCATTTTTGCATTCTTAGATCTACTTTGTTAGAAAAAGCATCTTTCCTTTTTATTAGATTAAATTGCATTGAAAACACCAAAAACTCACAAAAACATAGATTACACATTGCGACTAGAAGCATTTTTCTTTCCAAAAATACTCTAAAAAATACCAAAAAGATGCATTGCATGTCATTTAGTTTGCATTCATATAAAGTAGACAATATCAAAAAAACCCTCGATTCCATGATGAGGTAAAAATGATTTGAGAGACCTTAAACAAACCCTTGATTTCATCACAAGGTACAAACCCTAGTTTAACAAACCCTAGGTCAAAGACCTAGATCTGGTTAGAGTTAGCAATCACACGATTTCCTCTATCTTGATTCATGCATGTGTTTAGGAGTGAGAGGAGAGTGGGTGAGAGTTGTCTGAGACAAGATCAAGGAGATCCATCTACGACCACAACAATAGACACACATTCCACCACAAGAGGATCCATTTGTTCTCTTGTTCATTGAGAAAATTAGGCAATTACGATTACACAGAGCATTTCTTAGAGACATAGAAACAAGAGAAACCATCAACGAGAACAACCATTTGCCCACACAAAGGTGGAATTCAAGGAATCCAAATAGAAGAAGAGAGATTAGTGACCCTTCCGGTCATAGGGTTATCTCAACCACCACAATAATTAAATGAAACATATAACAAAATGCACAACAACAAAGGCCATAGAACTTGCTGACCCCCCTTTGCAAAGTCTAGCTCTCCAACAAGCTAGAACCCCACCGTGTCTTGCCTCCTCTCGACTGGCTAATTCCATGTGAGTGAGAGTGACATGGTGGATCACCCCGTGGAAAGGAGGGAAAGTGTCCGTGTGCATACCGAGATTTGACTTGACAGTCTCCAGGAAACCAGAGTCACGATTTCAAGCATACATATTTTGGTGAACCCGACGTGAAGAGAAAATCCTTTTAGGATGGGTTCTTTTAAATTTTTACACATCTCACGATGTTCCACACATCAAAAATCTAGGACAAAATCACAAAATGTCAAAGGGAATGTCCCCTCAAGTAAAATTACAAACCCAAAAGGGATCCAACAAAATCCCCACAAATTTGACAAAATTAAAACACAACCAATGATCATTCAATCTAGGATCCATCAAGATGATCAACCCATGACAAGCCATAGAAAATTGGCCACCTAAATGGACAATGAAGCATGTTCTCAAGAGGAGAACTTACAAGAAGCTGAGGAGGTACAAATATCACTCCACATAGTGCATCAAGATAAAAAGTCCACAACATGTGAAATGTCATCAGAAAGAACAAATAGGGCCACTCAAACCCCAATGCAAAGCAATCCATCACAAGGTGGAAAAACTCAAAGAATAGACAAAGCCTCACTCATAGACCTTATAGAAAGTTTGGTGCAACAAATTGAGACCCTTGAGGTTAGGAGGGTTGAACAAGATTGCCAAAATAAAATTGAGGAAAAACCTAGGGCACATGGAAATCATTTCATTGACAAGATCAAATCAAACCAGGGGGCAAAACAAAATACCCCTCATCCAAACTTCCATGAAATATCCAAGCCTCCCTTTCCCTCACAATCCAACATGACAAGTCTCAATCAAATAGGTAGGATTCCTGTGATGTAAGATCAACCACAAATGATCCTACCCAATCTTCAAAACATAAACATGATACCATCTAGTCATCCAACTTTTTTAGGATATCAACAATCTAGAATACCCTTTGAACAAAAATAATAGGTTCCACTTGAAGGGTTAATGTTTGGAGGAACAAATCCCTCTACCCACAACCCCCTCCTAGGAACATACCTCAAGTATTTAAAGGAGAATCTTGATTACAATATTCATCAGGTTATACTACCGTAGATTCTCCCTGATCTTCCAAAATTTAAAGGAGAGGATGATCCCAACTCTCATATCAAGGCTTACATCATGGTAGTGCAAGAACTCCTTCCTTGGGATGGAGTGGTAGCAAAGATCTTTCCAAAAACTTTAGAGGGTATCACTATAGATTGGTACTATCGACTTCCAGAAGCTTCAATCCACTCTTTAGGAAACTCATTGATCAATTTGTGGCTGCCTTTGACATAAACAAATTGGTCAAGACAGGAATACGAGAATTTTTAACAATCAAACAAGAAGCCAATGAGTCAGTTGCACATTTTATCACACGATGGAGAAAGGTTCTCTATTCTTCAACTAGTGCACCAAACATGGATCATAGAGAACTTTGTGATCTCTTCTTACATGCTCTCAGCAATGACATATGAGAACAAGTCCAAAAACTACCTTACAAATCATACAAAGAAGGACTTGAAAATGCCCTTAGAATTGACCAACCTGCTATTGCTAGTGAAAGAAGGGAGTACGATTCCAATGGAAGGTTGATAAACCATGATATAAATAACAAATCCTCAACAAATGATCAAGACATAAATGGATCAACAAACACTTCACAATCAAGGAATGACAATAATTGTGACTACGATAGTCATATAAATTTGGGGAATGAAAATGCCAACAACTATCCCTTGAGAATCAACAAGAAGTCATACAACAATCATCGTAAACCTTGAGATCACAATCATGATAAATATTGCTCATTTCACAAGAGAAGGGGGCATGAGATCAAGTCATGTCGAGGGTACCATCGCTTCATATCAAACCTTCCAAAATGTCAACAAAAATCACTCATGGACACATTCTCACAAGATGAAGAACTTAGTCCCAATACCTTTGATCAAAACACCTTAGGCCTTGTAGAATTAGATAAAGATCAAGAAATTTGTGTCATACAAGGACCAGAACAAACAGATGACACCAACAATTCAAATCTTTCTCACATGCTAGAGCTTATCAAAAGTTCTCCTACACACAAGAATGCTCTCCTTGATGCCTTAGATCTAGGCCATATAGTTCAAAACACTCCAAATGAAAAGTGTTCTTCTTCAACATTTGATTTTGAAAAGTTACCCTCAGACGATGGCATAGCCAAATAGGGTGATCTCCCCCTTCATCTGATAGTCCAAATCCAAGAATGTTCTATTAAATGTGTAATTATTGATGATGGGTATGCAATCAACATAGTCTCCTTTTCGCTTCTTCAAAGAATGGGTTACGATGAGACACAAATCACAAAACAAACTTCCATCCTTAGAATTCATAGCAACCCAAACACTCAAACCATGGGTAAGATCAATCTTCAAATCACTTTGGGTCCTAAAACCCTCCCAACTAAATTTTATGTCATCAATGAAGAAACCACTTACAACATGATCCTAGGAAGATCTTGAATCCATAGGATGAGGGCCATTCCCTCCACATTATTCCAAGAATTACACTTCTTGCATATGGGACAAACCCACATTATCAAAGGAGATCCTAATCTTTTGAGCCATTATAGAGTTGAACAAGTCAAAAATAAGGGAAAGACCATGGAAACCACTAGCGACCCAAAAATCAACATTTTTGAAAAAGGAGAGACATCAAAGCAAATTGCAAACATAGCCAAGACCTCAAAATGTATTGGGAAGGGGGCAACAGGAGAATTCCCCTTCGATCCCAACTTAACAAAGTCTTACGCTCCATTCAACTTAGTGGCCATCCCAATCGAACCAGACATAAATTTGCCTATGGTTGAAATCATGAATGAAGAAGAAGAATCAAAATCCACAAAGAAACCAAGAGAGTCAACACCAACCTCATTTTCCCTTCAAACTTTTAAAACAAACATGGGAACTTAATAAGAACATAAAATGGTAATGCTAGGGGGCAAATCATCAAACAATAAAACATGTGAGTACACAAAACTCCTCACTGAATACAAGGAAATTTTTACACCAAGTCTTGGAGTGTCCTTGTAAAGACTTTCAAGTGAAGTTTAGATCAAATTGGATAAAGTCACACATAGTTAAGGAAGACATTAGAAATTATTCTACCTCTTGTACATTATGGAAGGAGAAGATCTTAGCATCTCATAAAATTCATAAAACATAAAAATATAAAAAAATTATAAAAAACTCAAAAATGTAAAAAAAAACAATTTGTTCCTTGCATTTCTGCATCATTCTGTTCATCTTGCATTACTATTTGTGACTTTCTCTTATGCTATTTTCCCTTTAGTCAGGAGTCTAATGTTTCCTAGATATATGTCATCCTTTCAGGACCTAGAGATCCCTCTTCTCATCTTTCACAATCACCATTATCCCCCTTCACTCCTAGTGAATCTAAAATTGAAGCCTAGCTTGTAGCTTTACACTGATCCCAGTCTTAATGAGTTAAGATGTTAGGTCTAAGAAAAGTCAGTATTCAAACCTATAGTGTTTAAAGGAAGCTTGCAAGTAGACCTTCCCAATTCTTCCCTAGTAGAAGAGAAGTTTGACCATATTACAAAAACTTTAGGTGGCGCTCAACCCCTTATCTTTCTTGGCCAAAAACATCAAGAAGTTCAAAACTCTGAAGGAAACAATCTAAGATAGGAGTGAATAAAAAAAAATGAGTGTAGAAAAGTGAGAATTGAGAGATCAAAACATCATATGTCAAAGTTTTAAACAACATTCATTTCTTGAAAAGTCAAAATTCATAAAAATGAGAAAAGTCAAGTGAAAAAAAATACAAAAAAGTTGAACAAAGGAAAAAAAAGGAGAGTTACAAAAAAAAGTGAAAGAGAAGATTGTTGAATGTCCATAATCTTGGGTGGAGATCAGTTGAAGCTTGAAGCCTTAAGAGTGACATTCTAATAGAGAAAGAAAGGTACAAAGTACACACACACACACACTAGTTGAGCAAAGCCAAAGAGTCTAGTTGTCTCTAGGATCATCTTCTATCTAGGGACCCTTGTTCTTTCCCATTTTATCCTTTACCCTAGGTCTACTTTGCTTGCCATCTATGATCTAAGTCTAGCGAACACCTATAAAAATTGATACTCGTCTAAGTTGAAAGTGTTGGCAAGAAATACTGTGTGGCTTCATAAGTGTTGTCATTGATGGCAACAAAGTCTATCACACACATCTGCAGTACATAGTATGCCTATACCAGAAGTTAGATTGAAGATTGTTTTAGTCCGGTGAACAAGAACATAGTATGTAACAAGGTCCAATGATTAGGTCTGGATCTCTCAGATGGTATACCTCAGTAAGTTGCAAACTTGGACAAGTCATGAGGGGTATTATGACTACTATATTCCAAATATTTAGCCTCTGGTGATAAAGCAAGAAAAAGATATGAGCATCTAAGTGTTAGGTTCCAATCAGGCAGAGAAGACAGAAGAAGAACATACCAGTAGAGTATCAGACTTCAATCTGGATGTGTAAAAGGTCTTGATCAAGAAATTTGTGGGATTATACATTGTTGGCTGACATGATTAATGACTTCTATGCTTAAGCTTTTGATGTACATCACAAATCAAGCATGGATTCAGCTGATAGATCAGTAACTTGCAAATATCTTGAGTGTTCTTTTTGCTGACTAGAAAGTTGATGAAATCCTTGATGCGGATATATATACTAGGTGGATTCCAGTATGTAAGTGTGTGTGGTGAAGGTGTAAAGTAATAAGGTGCGAAGAAAAGTAGGGATAAGTGTGAGAACAACAATTCAAGTCTGGTATGTGATTGAACAACCACATTGAACAGAGGAAGAATGAAGTGCATCAGATCAGTATATTGTGCCTAACTAGAACCGAACTCTTGCATTTGTGGATGCTTGTCATCAGTTTAAACACTTGATTATCTTCTGTAAGTTCTGTAGACAGTGAGTCTCTTGTAGGTAGTGTGTCTCTTGTGAGCAGTGTGCTCAGGCAGTGAGCCCTAATTGGCAAGTGCCATTTTGTACTCCTTTATTCTTTTAACAGAGAATACAATCTTGGGTTAGTCACCCCGTGGTTTTTCCCTTAATAGGGTTTCCATGTAAAAATCATTGTGTTATGTGTGTTAATTTTATTTTTGCTCTCATGATTACATATGCTTTCATGTTTTGATATAACACTGAATATTGAGATAACTAAAGAAAATAAAATTAAGGAAAGTATGAGATAATTGATTCACCCCCCTCTCAGTTATCTGCATTGTTTCAACAACTGGTATCAAAGCCAAGTTCCTCTGAAAACTCTAACATCTTGAGGAAGATATGAGAATCTCAATGGATGAATATGGTATGAAAGAACAACTACAGTCTACCCTAGATGATCTCGAGTAATCTCATTCTGAGGTCAATAATTTGAGAGAGCAACTCAGGGAAGCTGATGAGTTCATCAATGAGCTGAAAGAGAAACTCAGTATTTCTATGAAAAAGAGAAAGGAATTACTTCAGAAACTAGCAAATCAGAATGAAGCCAATAATACTGATGGGGATCTGAATGAAAAAACTAAGCTATGTGAAAAACTTTCAAAAGAAGTCATTATGATGAGGCATGAAATGGAATCAAGAGTTATGAAATTCACCCAAGAGATTGAAAAAAAAAGAAAGACTGAAGATAATCTAAAACAATCCCTCAAGGAGAAAATAGAGGACTGCCACAAAATGGACAGAATAATTAGGCATCTTGAATCTGATCTTGAAGAAGCTAGAAACAATGAAGAACAACTTGAGAATTAGATAGACACTCTTAAACAAGATCTTCAAACTACAAATGAATACAAAGAAAAATTCAAGATAAGCTCAGCCCAACTTGAAGTTCTTCTTGAAAGCCAAAAGACGGTAGATGATAAGTGTGGCTTGGGATATGAGAAAGGTGAAATCTCTGGATCTGGTCAGAAGAACTTTGGATCAAGAAATCAAAGAAACAGGCTTAAAAAACCTCTGGTAAGGCAACCAAATACCTAAAGATATCCATCCTTCAATGGATACTGCTTCAATTACAACAATTTTGGTCATAAAGCAACTCAGTTTAGGAGAAGAATGAATCAGAATAATCCATCCTTCTCCAGACAATGTTTTAATTGTAAAAGGTATGGTCACAAATCTCATGAATGCATAAATATGCAAGTAAACAATTTATTCAATGGTAGATACTTTGCATGCATTAGAATGGGACATATGGCTAATCAATGTAGATCAAGAGGATATCAATCAAATACACAAAGAAATGTTATATGTTACACTTGCAATAGGTCCAGTCATATTGCCAAATTATGTAGAAGTAGAAATCAGGATAGAAAAGGTCTGGTGGAACATGATCAGAAACAAGATAAGGGCAAAGGTAAAGTGAATGTAGATGAAATTCAAAAGGAGATGAGCAAGATTTGGGTAAAGAAGAGTACAAAAAGTATTGGGGATGGATCTGCACTGGAATCCAATGCTGATATTCCTTCCAAAAACTAAAAAGGTGAGCTCTGGCTCAGGCGGAGTCATAGAGAAAAATAATTTCCCCCAGCCAGTCAACTAGTGCCTAAATTTGGCACATTGAGTAAATATTTGATGCTGTGGATTAAAGGGTTCTTAGGAAAACCTGTAAATAACCTTCAGTCAAAATGTGAAAGATCTGCATGGAGTTTTACAAGATTTATAACCACTCAAGCTAATCCGGTTTCGATAGCTATCTGGTAAAGTAGAATTTCTCAGACAAATCTGATATGATTCATAATTGAAATGCTTTGATCTACGGACCCATGGCATGATTGAAGAAAATAAGATATGTTGTCAATCCTCACTAACAATGATTCTAAGTTCAATACAGTGATTCAAGAAGATCTCTCTCAAAATAGGGCAACCAAATAACTTAAGTTGTGCATTTATTACAAAAGGAAATTAGGGTTTGCACAAGGATAAAAGGGTTGGGTATGGAAAAATGATAAACCATTTGAAATTCAAATCAGAGATTACATGTATGGACTTGGTGATGCACAAGCCCAAAAATCTATTCTCTGGGGTTACTTCAAGAACTTCCAGAGCATGATGCAAGCTAGAGAGAGAATACCATAGTCCATAGTTAAGAAATACAAGGACACAGTTTGCTTTATGGTGGACACTGATCAATGTCTAATGGAGGCAGTTGAGCCAAGAACTGTGTGGATAATGCCCATGGGATATGAGGTTAATGAAAATATTTTGGAGTTACATGTCCAACACTTGCTAAGCCAACCTAAAGATACTAAAGCAGAAAGGTTTGGCACCTTTGAAGTGCTAAGCAGAAAAATACATGTTAAGGTAGCCTAAGATGAAGAGAAAAGTAAGAAAGGAAGTTGAAGAAATTGCTTAAAGATTTGGCTTATCAAAAGAGGCAGTAGATGCAAATAGAGAGAAAATGGAAAAGGCAGAGAAAGAGAGACAAGAAGCAAAGAAAGGAAACATTCCAGTGCAAGCCTCCTCACAGACTAGATCTTCCAAGAGCTCTACACCTGTCACTCCTAAAAGCTCAAAGGCTACCAAAATAAAAGTCAAGCCATCTGACAGAAGTGAAAAGAGAATGAAGACCAAGGCCTCAAGAACATATACAAGCCACAAGGATGATGAAGAAACAGAATCAGATGATGAAATCAAGAAAATTAAGAAGAAGAGAACATCTGGAAAGTTCTCTGCTAGCAGAGATGAGGAAGAGAAGGCAGAGGAATTTTTTTAAAAGCCCACACTTTCCATTGACGATATCATTAAGGTAATCACTATGGATGGGAACCTGTAGCCAATGACAAAGCTCTATGATGAATACAATGATGCTGACAAGAGAATTCTGGAGGAAGCTACTGTAAGGTATTTGAATATCTATAACAAATCATTCATTGAAATAATTTCATTAATTCCAAAAAGCCTAGAAGAAGTATTGGAACAAAGAAAGGTGAATACAAAGGTTAAAGACTTAGAAACCTGTGAACAAATAATGATACAGCTTTACCTATCCATCACTCCAAAACAAATGGACATGATCTTCAAGGATTGTAAGGATGAGTTCCGGAGTAAGGTGAGAATGAATAAACTCATGCTTGGAGAAATTGACCAAGTAGCAAGTGAAACAAAAGATATCCTCCAGAATTCTTTGAAGAGATTCAATCTTCCTATTATAGAGGAAACAGATGAAGAACCTTCTACCAAGGATGTAGAAGGATCAAAGAAAATAGATGAAGAGAAGTCCGAGAACTTAGATTCCTCTATTCTGGAAGATGAAGTTCATGAAGCAGTAAACATAGGTGGCATCTCTCCTTCAGATCTCACTGCAACTATGACAAACATTCCAGACTCTGAAGCTGAAGGAGAAGCTAGAAGAGAGGAGAAGAAGATTCAAGAAGAAGAGGTTAAGGGAAAAGAAGAAGAACAAGCAGAAAAGACCAATAATGACTCTTCTGATATTTTAGAGAAGTCTCAATCTCTAGCAAGAGACATTGCAAAGACAGTGAAGAACTTCTTAGATAGAGAAATGATGGAGCTGGATGAACCTGAGCTATTTCAAGGACCACTAAATTTTGACTCTCTCTCCCCGGTTCAGACAATGAAAATAGCATCTTTTGCTCAAGCCAAAGCAAAAGAAAAACTCTTGAAATCTCACATGGAGGACTATGAATTGTTGGAGATTGCATCTGGGATGCTAGAGAAGATCATGCCATCTTATCAAAAGGATCCTTCAGCCTCACCATCTGGTAACTTGAAAAACTTAGTAAATTCTGTTAACACTCATTTTGAATCTCTAGAGAAATCAGTAGAAGCAAAGGTCTGGAAGGAGTTTTTGGGGAAAAGATTCACTTAGGTACAAGGAATTATTGAAAATGATAGGACTCTAGATATTGGAATAAAAAGCCTCGAAAATGCTCTCAAAGACGGTGGGGACCTATTCAAAATTTGTCTAACTTGGCCTAAAGTGACAAAAGATATTGAGGAGAAAGTAAAAGAACAAGGAAAAAAACTATAAAGCCTAGTTCATAATTTTGACCCTCTTTCCTCCTCTTTAATGAATCAAGAATGCCAGGCTATTGTTATAATGAACAAAATAAAGAGACTGGGCAAAGAAAAGAAGAACATAATGAACATAATGGGTGAACTCAGAGGGATAATTATCCCTAAGCCAGAGGCAATGCATGAGGCATTGACAGATGCTCAGACCACAACCCGGACCAGTGATCTAGTAGATTTAAGAAGGGCATAAGCACATGCATTTTTATTGAGTGGTCACATCTCCATTTTGGATAGGATGAAGCAGAGTTGGGCCATAGAGTTTGTACAACGGAAGACTACTTTTGCAAATATACTTAATTATATGTAAGTATAACATATGATTTATATGTACTTATGCGGCCATGTATAGAATAATTTTTACAAAATTTTGGTATACGGATTCTACCTTTTGCCATTGATCTCAAAGGGGGAGTGAAGAGTAGTGAAAAATGTGGAATCTAGCTAAGGGGGAGTTCTAGTATAATAGTGCAAAAGACAGAGCATTAGCCAAGGGGGAGTTATTGTGACACTTAGCCATTTTTCACTAAGTGTTACCATCAATGCCAAAGGGGGAGATTGTTGGAAAGAGATACTGTGTGGCTTCATAAGTGTTGTCATTGATGGAAACAAAGTCTATCACACACATCCGCAGTACATAGTATGCCTATACCGGAAATTAGATTGAAGATTGTTTTGGTCTGGTGAACAAGAACATAGTATGTAACAAGGTCTGACAATCAGGTACGGATCTCTTAGATGGTGTAACTCAGTAAGTTACGAACTTGGACAAGTCATGAGGGGTATCATGACTACTGTATTCCAAATATTTAGCCTCCAGTGATAAAGCAAGAAAAAGATATGAGCATCTAAGTGTTAGGTTCCAATCAGGTAGAGAAGACAGAGGAAGAATAGACCAGCAAAGTATCAGACTTCAATCCAGATGTGTAAAAGGTCTTGATCAAGTGATTTGTGGGATTATACATTGTTGGCCGACATGATTAATGACTTCTATTCTTAAGCTTTTGATGCGCATCACAAATCAAACATGGACTCAACTGACAGATCAATAACTTGCAAATATCTTGAGTGTTCTTGTTGTTGACTAGAAAGTTGATGAAATCCTTGATACGGATATATATACCAGATGGATTCCAGTATGTAAGTGTGTGTGGTGAAGGTGTGAAGTAATAAGGTGTGAAGAAAAGAAGGGATAAGTGTGAGAACATCAATTCGAGTCCAGTATGTGACTGAACAACCACATTGAATAGATGAAGAATGAAGTGCATCAGATCAGTATATTGTGCCTAACTGGAACTGAACTCTTGCATTTGTAGATACTTCTCATCAGTTCAAACACTTGATTATCTTCTGTAAGTTCTGTAGACAGTGAGTCTCTTGTAGGAAGTGTGCCTCTTGTGAGTAGTGTGCTCGAGCAGTGAGCCCTAATTGGCAAGTGCCATTTTGTACTCCTTTATTCTTTTAACAGAGAATACAATCTTGGGTTAATCACCCTGTGGTATTTCCCTTAATAGGGTTTCCATGTAAAAATCATTATGTTATGTGTGTTAATTTTATTTTTGCTCTCATGATTACATATGCTTTCATGTTTTGATATAACACTGAATATTGAGATAACTAAAGAAAAGAAATTAAGAAAAGTATGAGATAACTGATTCACCCCCCCTCTCAATTATCTGCATTATTTCAACAGAAAGATTATCAAATTATCTTATCTAGATAAGGATCAGTGTTTAGCCTTTAGAAAATCTTAGAAATGAGAAGTACTCCATGATTCATTTTCACTCCCCACTTGAGTTTTCCTAAAAATCCCATCTCACAGCCTTGAATAGGTTTCTTTTATCAAGACAACCCACAATCCCTTGAATCAAAAATCATATTTAAGAGCAGTAACATTGTTTGTTCCACATTACATTCATGCCAAAAATCAGAAAAAATAGTCTCAAAGCAATAAAGTCAAATGTCATATCTCATGACTTTCAGTAAGAGTAAATATTTTATTTCAGCATTTCTTATGTTATTGCATTTGCATATCGTCACCTACATTTCATATATATATATATTCCTAAAAAGACAAAAACAAATTGCATCATCCATGTGTGATCATCTTAGGTATGCATTCTTGTAAGAAAAATAAAAGCTCCAGCCAACCATATGCACAAGAGAGAAAGTGAAGTTCAAGATGTCAACTAAAGCTATGTATAGATCTCATCCAATGAGGTCTCATTTGTAAAACAATGTCTGAGCTCAAGTCACACCTCCAACAAGTCAAAATAACAATACTGTGTAGTCAAGTAGACGAGTCTCCCCATGCAAGGGGGCAAGGGTAGAAATATCTTAAATGTAAGTCTCTCAAAGACCTCAAGGAGTGTCAAATCAAACCTTTGCAAAATCTCCACAAAAACCATAAAAAATAGAAAAAATCGAAGAAAACATTAAAAAATGTAAAAACATTAAAATTCCTAAAAATCAAATACATTCTTCAAAAATTTGCAATAAAAGGAGAATCTTTTCTCTTCCATTTTAGATTAGTTCTTTTCTTTTATGCATTTGTTTCGTGCATTTTTTTGTGTGTTCTCATGCCCACAGGTCCAAACTGACAAAAACAAACAACTAGTTGAACTCAAGCAATTTATGGTAAGATTCATCATTTCATTTTTTATTATTTGCTTTGATATATTTAAATGTAGGATTGATACTAGTTATTGTAGGTAGAAATTATGAAAAAATTGACATGTAAGGCCTAGTTCGGGAACGATATCTACCTTTCATGTAGACTACCATCCCCGAAGGGGGCAAATATGTAAGCACAAAAATCGCGCACTGCCTCCACAAGGACCCCTATGATGAGTTAGATCCTTTTCACGTACATGTAAGTGTGAAAATAAATCCTTTGGGTAGTAGGCCTCTTGATGACATGTCCCCTCTTCTTGTTTTGTGTTGTTTCTGCTTTGTTGATTTCCTTCTACTCCTTCCCCATTTGTGATGTTTTTCGACGCTTGTTGTGACACTTGTCAACTTGCATTTTCTAGCTTTTGATATTGATCCTAAGCCTTGTGAGTGTCTTGTAGGTGAATTTTCACCTTTCCCCTTTGTGTTTTGTCTAGTGCACCTCATAGAAGCCTTCTAGAGGTCCCTCGATCCCTCTCCCGCTTTTTGTTTTCAGTTTCGACCTTCCTATCCAAATCTCCACCTATTATTTTCAGATATCCCTATGAGATCCTATAGGCACAAGTGGAGATTTGGATTCTTCCTCATTATTGACCTATTTCTTGATGCAGAAATCATCTTTTTCCTCCCTTTTTCCTTCTACCACCCTAATTTCTGCATTCTACCCTGCTTCACCCCGGATCTCCCCAGGTGACCCATGGTCGCCCTTGGGATGACCCATTATCTCCATGGGTGACCCTGTCTAATGAAAGTGGTGACCCTGTCATCTTTTGTCCCACGGAAAAACTAACGTTTCTCTCACATTTTTGCTCCATTTTTGCCCGTTTTTCTTTTTGTTTGCATGATTTTTGATCCTTGATATAGAGTTAACTATTTCATGCACCCACACATGCATAATTAGCTCTATTTGATCTCAAATTAACTCTCTAATCAATCTCATGCATTCCCTTGACTCCCTTTTCCTCTTTAGTGATAAGCTATCATTGCTTTATCACTCCCTTTTTAGCTGAGTTCACTGGGTAATCAACTTTGTTAACTCCCCAATCTATTCTTGTTAACTTATCAATCAAATGAGTTAACTCTCCAATCAATGCCTTCTTCAAACCTATAAATAACCCTCACCTCTTCATTATTTTCCAAGTTGAGTAAGTTGGAGAATACCCTTCTCATCTTCACAAGCTTTTTCAAGCTTCTTCACAGGCCCTTGAGCCTCTTTCTTCATTTCTTTCTTTAGTTTTCCAAACCTTCAAAGCTCTTCCAAGGAGGCAAATTCATTATACACCAGCTCTTTCCAAGTTTGCTCTCCAACCCAACATCCATATGCTCAATACAAGATGTAAGTGCCTTTTATTTTCCTTGTTTCAATCAAGTAGCATCACGCTACTCATTTTTTTAGCCATTATGCTCAATTCAAAGCTCACATCAAGCTCATACAATCTTCACAAAAGCTTCTCTTTGCTTCTTTGGGTCTTTTTTTCATCAAGAGAACCAACTGCTATCACAAAAGGATTTGAGGTTGCCTACACAAGGATCCCTGGGGGATAGTGGAGTCTTCAAATCTTCATCTATTCAGGTTCTTTTATTCCTTTCATAGTAATTAGATAATCATCTTGCTCTTGGGAATAGTAACATACTTTCTTTTTCCTTGATAGATTAGATCTTGTATACTAGATTAGTCATTTTTGCATTCTTAGATCTACTTTGTTAGAAAAAACATCTTTCCTTTTTATTAGATTAAATTGCATTGAAAACACCAAAAACTCACAAAAACATAGATTACACATTGCATTTGAAAAAGACATACAAGATTGCATACATATTTATTTCATAGATTAGAAGCATTTTTATTTCCAAAAATACTCTTAAAAATACCAAAAAGACACATTGCATGTCATTTAGTTTGCATTCATATAAAGTAGACAATATCAAAAAAACCCTTGATTCCATCATGAGGTAAAAACAGTTCAAGAGACCTTAAACAAACCCTTGATTTCATCATAAGGTACAAACAAAGTCAAAACACAAGTCAAAGCCCTAGATCTGGTTAGAGTTAGAAATCACACGATTTCCTCTATCATAATTCATGCATGTGTTTGGGAGTGAGAGGAGAGTGGGTGAGAGCTATCCAAGACGAGATCAAGGAGATCCATCTGCGACCACAGCAACAGACACACATTCCACCACAAGAGGATCCATTTGTTCTCTTGTTGATTGAGGAAATTAGGCAATTACAATTACACAGAGCATTTCTCAGAGACATAGAAACAAGAGAAACCATCAACAAGAATAACCATTTGCCCACACAAAGGTGGAATTCAAGGAATCCAAATAGAAGAAGAGAGACTAGTGACCCTTCGGGTCATAGGGTTATCTCAACCACCACAATAATTGAATGAAACATACAACAAAATGCACAACAACAAAGGCACAGAATTTGTTGACCCCCCTTCGCGAAGTCCAGCTCTCCAACAAGCCAGACCCCCACCATGTCTCACCTCCTCTCGACTGTCTAATTCCACGTGAGCGAGAGTGACATGGTAGATTGCCCCGTGGCAAGGAGGGAAAGGGTCTGTGTGCATGCTGAGATCCAACCTGACAACCTCTAGGCAACTGGGGTCATGATTTCAAGCGTACAGGTTCCTTTTGAAATTTATCCCAAAGGTAATCCAATGTGCAATGTTTCCTTGTAACCAAAGGTTTATACTTGTTGTGAGATATAGCAAGCGCTTGCCCATTCAAAGGAAATTTTAAACAATTATGAATTGTTGAAGGGAAAACTTTCAAAGATTTTAGCCAAGGATGTCAAGTTTTATGTCAAATGAGTTAGAGACAGGGATAACATCAAACCATTGCTCAACATGTTTTTCTAATACAGTGACCAACAATGATATATTTCCCAAAGGTTTGACAAAGGTTCCTTTATATGTTTTGATCATCATATCCGAAGGATCATAAGATCCTTGCATCAAATTATACACATAGAAGAACTCTTTAGTAGCCACATTAGTCATACAATTAGGATCTACAAGGGTTCCATCCATAGGGTTTCCCATTATTTTCACATAATGTAAAGATGCCCTTTAGTGTCTCCGATTGTTCTATCATGAGGTGTAAATAAAATTTCAGGTTCAGGGACCTTTCTTTTCATGTAAGGCCTAGGAGGGAACCTATTATTTTTGTTGAAATTAAAGGCCATGTTTATATGCTCAAATCAATTCCAAATAAGATTTTAAAAGTTTTCCAAAAGTATGCCAAAGGCAAGTGCAAAACTATATGTAAAAAAATGGCCTAGAATGCTTGACTTTTTGTACTTTTTTAATGCAAATGAATGAAACAAAAGGTTTTGTAAAGATTTTAGTTAGGAGTAGAGAATAATATGTCTGATATCAGTCCAATATATTAATAAGATCCTTTACAACACATTTTTTATACAAACCTAGGGTGATGACTAGTCACAAGCTAGTGAAAATACCCAAAAATATGCAATTTTTCACCAAATTTTCACTACAAGAGCCTGATAAAATGGTGTTGTGAAGATTTTTAAGAGGAGAAGAAAATAATTACCCTAATAACAACAAATTAATGCAAACAATTCTTCACAACAAGCCTCTAATGCAAGTCTAGGGTGTCGATAAGGCCGAATCTAGTGAAAATCAATGTTTTTCAAGCCCTAGGTTTGAGATTTTGACACAAAATGCTATATGAATGTTTTGAAATATGATTTATGATAAAATAAATTGTACTTAGATCTGAAAATTATTTCCAAACCCTAAGGTTCAAAATGCAAGTGCAAATCTAATGAAAAGCAATGGAAATTGCTAGTTTTTGTTAAAATTTTCTATGTAAAATGCAAATTTTTGAGATCTAAATGCAAATTTACACTAAAATGCAAGACTACAGCCAAATTAATGTTTGAACAAGTCTCTAAAATCAGTGGAAAAATTTGAAAGAATATTTTACCTACAAACCCTAGATTTTGGAATTACTAGGTTATATGAAAATTGTCAAATTTTCTACAAAACCCTAGCAACTGTATGATGAAAATGCAATGCAAACTATTGATTTTTTGTATTTTTTTTGCAATTTATCTTAGATCTAATGCAAAAATCAGAAATTAGATGAAATTGGAATTAATTGATGCAAAATAGAAACCCTAAATGCAATTTTTTTTAAATTGTTCAAAATTTTCAATTTTTTTGTAATTTTCTCAATGCAATAAGATGAATGACTATATGAATGAATGAAATAAACCCAAAATCTAAAGCAAAACAATCATCAAGGTGTCAAATTCAATAAAAACATGGGTTCACCGAAATGTAAAGGGTAAAATTTGGATTTGGTTTTTGTTTAGGGTTTGAGTCCTCCTTTCACCATTTACATTCAAGGACCTTAGGATCGAGTGACAGAGCACTATCAGGTCCTTGGTCACTTACAAATGTAGGGAAGCTTGGATTAGGGTGTTTTATTATCAATTTTCCTTCTCTAATGCTCAGTTATACATCAAAACCCTAATTATACAAATACACCATTAAATAGATGAATTATTCAGAAAGATGTAAAATGATAAATAGAAATGCACTTGTTTTCGAAGTTCAGAATGCAGAATTGTTGGGGACAAAGAAGCAAGCACCCAAGTCTAATACCTTATTTTCTATCAGGATCTAAGAACCAGATTTGATGCTGGTGCCTGCTATTCCAGAGACTTTCCAGTTGTAGAACTTTGAGGACTAGGGAGTGGGTGCCCTAGTCCAGGGTGCTCTTTTCTTCTCTGTTCTGCAATTCTAACACTTTAATATGCCCTCCTACAACTTCACTTTGTCTGGATCATCAACCTGTAACCTGCAACCATGAAAAATTTGGGAGGGGGTTGTGGTGATTAGAGGCTTGGCTCAATCAAGCCTCAGAAGGACACTTAAGTCTTCTAAACACCATTGTAAGATAGAGAGTGTGTGCCCTTGTGAGGCAGAGGCAAAATCCAAATGATAAAATGATCACAAACACAATAAATGTCACCTTGTAGTGAAGATCTCATGAGAGGAAGAAGCTCTTCATTCCATGAGGAGATGGATGCTCAAATATGCAAACACAAACACATAGACAACACAAATCTACTCTTGCAACACAATGAAAGCCTTGAATCACCTTTAGGATGCCAAAATCACATGAACGTAATCTCTAGTTTCCAAGTGAATGCCTAAACATGCTTTTATATGCAAGTACAAACATTCCTACCAAGAATTTTGTAATGCAAACTTATCATGTCGGCATAGGACCTAATTAATGATCATAAGCCGACACTCAAAATTTGGGATTGACCCAAAATAGGGTAGGACTAGGGTGTGGGTGCCCAAGTCGTCCCCCCTATTTTGGTCAAGGTTAGGTTCAAGGGATCCCTCTAAGTCCTATTTTCCATAAAACCCAGGGTTCATTTCATCGGGATGTCAAATTATGATGTAAGATGTCCTAAATGCACACTAAAGACCCGGGAGCTAAACCTAAAGAGAGAAAAACCCCCAAGGGGACATTTTTTGACATTACAATTAGGTCCTATGCCAACATGGTAAGTTTGTATTATGAAATTCTTGGCAGGAATGTTTGTAGTTGCATATAAAAGCATGTTTAGGCATTCATTTGTAAGCTAGATGATTATTTTGATCTTTTGGCATCCTAAAGGTGATTCAAGGCTTTCATTGTGTTGCAAGAGTAGATTTGTGTTGTCTATGTGTTTGCATTTGTAGATTTGAGCATCCATCTCCTCATGGAATGAAGAGACTCTTCCTTCGATGAGATCTTCACTACAAGGTGACATATATTGTGTTTTTGAGCATTTATCATTTGGAATTTGCCTATGCCTCACAAGGGCACGCACTGTTTATCAGACAACGGTGTTTGGAAGACTTAAGTGTCTCTTTAGGGCTTGACTGAGGCAAGCCTCAAACACCACAACCCCCTCCCAAAGTTTTCATGATTCCAAGTTACAAGTTGGGGATACAGACAAAGTGAAGTTGCAGGAGGGTACAACAGAGTGTCAGAATTGCAGATCAGAGTAGGAAAGGGCACCTTGGACTAGGGTGCCCGCTCATTAGTCCTCAAAGTTCTACAATGGGAAAATCTTTGGTACAACAGGCACAGGTAGCAGATCTTGTTTCTAGATCCCAACAGAAATTGGGGTCTTGGACTTGGGTGCCGACTCCGTAGTCCCTGACTATTCTGCATCCCAAACTTCAAAAATAGGTGCACTTCTATTTATCATTTTACATCTCTCTATAGCAAGATTCTAAATAATTTATCTGTTTACTACCGTGTTTGTATAATTAGGGTTTTGATGTATAATTGAGCATAAGAGAAGATAATTGACAATCAAACCACCCTAATCCAATCTTCCCTACATTCCAAAGTGACCAAGGACTTGATAATGCACTGCCACGTGATCTTAAGTTCCTTGAATGTAATTGGTGAAAGGAGGAAAGTCTTAAACACAAAACTAAAAACCATCCAAAATTTACACCATTACATGTGGTGTGTTAGTTTTTGAGAAAGGAAGGGTAGTTGCCAATGCACAAAGATCAATGAGGAAGATTATAGCCATAAGGTGATGATGTTAGCATTTCATCAAGACTTTGGAAGCAACCAGTAGACAAATTTATAGAATTCATAAATAGAAAAAAGGACAGCCACTAATAATGCTATTATTACAAGGCATACATTCTACATGGCAGTATAGTTGCAAGAATATGATAATTTCATAAACATATGATAGTCTACAAATGAAAGTCTAAATTCTATATAGTTATGGGTGGTTGTTCTATAATAGAGAGATAATGAGTGCATAGAGGTAAGATGTTCATGGTGAGTGGCAATGGTCAATGGTTCCCAAGGATAAAGGCATGGTAAGCATGGTTTCAGTGGCATGAACTAAGGAATAGAGGACTGCAGTGTTAGCATTAAAAGGCAAGTATGTGAAAGTTGCAGGGTAATCATCTAGAAAGCAAGTATCCATAGTTTAGTCACCACAATGAGTGAAGACCAAGGACACTAAATATGACTACCTACCAAGTGTCCAATGTAATAGAGGCAGGGTAAGTGAATGGTTTAGACATAAAAAGATGCTTTTGAAGATGCATTAATGAAGGAAGAATCAGATTCCATGCCCTAAGAGGACCTAATATCTTCAAACTCAATAAAAAGATGTCCCATAAGTAGTGTTGATGACAGTACAAGACACAAGAATACAGTGATGTTTCATTAAGGAAGCCTAATCTAGTCCATGTTTCATATTATGAATATCCTATCACAAACCTGACTACATATAGTGCATTTCCTTTTCTTGCAGTCAAGAAGGACAAGTGCTAGACTGATGGGGTGGATTAGATGACTTGTGGTAGCAGTTAGGTTGGCTAAGAATCAATTACTAAGAGTTCACTTTTTGTCAAAGCATTGTAAACTTGGAGAAGTTTCTTTCTTGTCATTTTTGTGCGTTGTAACTTAGATTTTTAGTCTTGTGACTAAAAATAAACATTGTAATACTCTATTTCTAAGCATTTTTCAAGCAAGATAGATATTTCAGACTTGTGCAAGCTGTAAGAATACCTTTCTTTTAATAAATTTCAGTGATTTTACCTTCTCAATTACTATCTTTATATTGTGTGCCATTGATGATTGATGTGTATTTCTATGTTTTATGTTTAAATCCTCAAATATCAGTCAATTAAAATGACTAAATATACTACTAATTGATGTCAATTAATAATTAAATTAACTAAATATACTACCAATTGATAGAAATCAGTGAACAATGAATAAATATGACTAAATATATGACCAATGTTAAATCAGTGAATAAAAATGACTAAATAAGTGACCAATTAACAACAATCAATGAGTAAATATACTACCAAATCGATCAATCAAAACAACCAATAAATGACTAAAAATGGTTTAGTCATGAATTTGGTCGTGTTATAAATGATTATCAATAAAATACTAATGGTCACATGACCATATTTGATCATTTATAAGCAGTTTTTAGTAGTTTTTCTATCATATATTATTGTTTCTCTACTAGTGTGTGTGCGACCATGGGTGAAAGAGTATATGTTGTTAATGTTGTCCTGATTCATTTTGAAGACTTATTTGTGAGAGTGTTCAAGTATAGAGTGTGCCCGATTGATCATATCTTTAGTAGAGGGTGTCTGTAGAGACATAAGTGTAATAAGCAAGTGTGAGCTTCAAAGGTAGTTCTTAGATAGTTGAAAGATTGCCATACTGTAAACATCTCTAAGTTTGTTCTCAGATTAGGGAGTACTTGCTTCCTTGGCTTAAATCCCCTAAAACAAAGTCATCTGGGAGTAGAATCTTCCTTGGGAGTGACCCTAAATCAAAGTTACTTAGGGAGTAGTAGCTTCCTTGGGTTAAAGCCCCTAAAACAAAGTTATTATTTGAGCTTCATATATTGTGAGTTAATCCTCACTGTGGTTTTTCCCTTTTAGGGTTTTCCATGTATATATGATGTTATTTGTTTCTATACATTGTGTTAATATTTTATGTTCAAGTACTTAGATCTATAATTAGGTTGATCTCATTTTTACCAAAATTGTACTTCTATCTTAAGGCCTAATTTGGCATTTGCACGTACTAAGATCAAAAGACCACCTTGTTATTTTGGCTAGTGGAAAATGTAATAGCACTAAGTATAAAGTGCCAAGATCATAATTTGTTGGGGGATAATTGATTTACTAAATTTTGGGGGTGCTCTTGTGGTGATCTTTTTGTTTTTGCTAGTTGTAATCATGGCTCCTATTGGCACCTACCTCAATTTGTTTCAAGGTCTCAAGTTTATGTCTCTAAAGTGCCTAAAAAATCCTTCACACATTACTAATAACCGAATTGAGATATCCTAAGTGGATTCCAAGTATGTCAAAATGCAAGAGAAAATCCATAAAAGTCTAAGTCTAGGATGTTTCTGGCCTTTTCCTTGGTTTTGTGCTTTTGTCAGATTTTTAAAGTTTTGGGGTTACCTGTGCTTGCATGCCATTCTTATTGGCTCTGATACTCCACCTTGGTTCCTTTATTTTTTCTCAATTCCTTTGAGATCAAGGTGTTGAGTCTCTAGTTCTCCTTCCCCTTTTTGGGCATTTGATTTGTGGCGGTGCCGATCCCTGATCCTTGATGCTACATATTTTCCTATATCTTTTGGGGTCATGGTGTTGGCCTTCCAAGTTGGTTTTCAACTACCTTTCAAGCATATATTTTCAAGTAGCACTGACATTTCATATTTTACTAAGTTTTTTGGGATCATGGTGTCAGGAAGTGTGTATTTCTCATGATCAATTGGAAGGATGTTTGACAGTGATCTGACTCATCAAGGCCCAATGAATTTGCTTTCCAATTATTGTACCCTTTCTATTTCTTCAGAGTTTACGCTTTAGAGAGTCTCTTACCCCCATTCAAAAATAGAAAGATGTTTATTATTGGTCCAATTGAGAAAGCTTGATGGAATGACTTTTCCTTTGCATATGATTAGGGTTACAGGGATTCTTATTTCATTAATTGAGAAGAATGATGTTTAATGGAGGTCTGATTTGCTAAAGCCTGGTAAGTTTTCTTTGCCTTTTTATTTCCTTAGACTTTAGAAATCAAGGATGTTCTCAATTCTCTCCAATCAAAGGTAAATGAATGTTTGATGAGGGCCCAATCATTGAAAGCTAATTGCTTGGTCCTCCTAATTTGTGTATCCTATGTGCATGTTAGAGTTGTGGAGAGTCTTCTACTCTTGTTATGAAGAAGGATACTTGGTGGAACCCTGATTTGTCGAGGCCCAACAAGTTTTCCTTCCTGATTAGTTGACTTTGCAATTCATAACAAGACACTCCAACTACTTTTTGGGCTGTCATTAATGATCATTCTAGAGCCTAATGGCATGGTTGGTGACCTCCATCCATCATACAACTATCATGGACCCTTTTGTAGTAATTTTGTGCCAGAGCATGGATGAGAACTACAAATCTACAGAGTTTTCTAGCACAACTCATGTGAACCTGAATTAACATTTATGGGAAACCTGCAAATGTGTTGATTGTTCCACATCCACATCCTTGTTGCAATAGTGAATGTAATTCTATATATACATGTTCTTAAGATGTAAAAATGGTTCATCACCGAACCAATTTTTTTACTACAAGTGTCTTTGTAGTGTTTTAAGGCATCAAATGATGCAATTTGATTTGAAGAGAGATGGAATGCATTGTGTTAAGCATAGGAAGGTTATTCAAGGACATGCACATGTAATGGTATGTCTCCATAGTAGCTTATAATCATTCAGGAGGTTGTTTGAACCTAGTTTCTCATCCTCTCTTGCCACATTTACTAGCATGAATGTAATAGGGGTTACGGAAATATGTGACATTATTTTAATTTATTGCAATTTGCTTTGTGATTCTCTTTCTTTCTGTTTCATGTGGGTTTTTACATTATTGTTGGGATTAAGTTAAGAATGTCCATTACATGAGATGAGATATATGGATTGTATGATGATGCACAATAGATTCCAATTATGTCTCCATTTCTACATCTCCTTCCTCTTTGCAAATCTATGACTCTATTGCCCAATGGAGTGGGCACTGGTCTAATTGGTGAAGGGCCAATGCTTTCAAAATTATTAAAATCTCCCCCTTGTTAACTATAGGAGTAGGTTCAGGTTCCACCATTCTTACATGCTTCAGTATTGTAAATTCAGTCATTTGTTATAGTCTTGAAATTGAACAATATTGGAGAATCATGTATGTATGTTTTCTTCTTGTCCCTGTGTATGAAATGTTAAGTGGATTCAATGGGGAAAACACAATATAGATATTATCTTTGGGTGCAGTGAAGAGTGAAGTTCCATCTCTTTATCAAAGGTCTAACAGGTCTATATGTAGCTAGTGCTAACATGAACTTAGTGATAGTCATAGGGGTTCATAACACATTGGGTATATGTGCTTGAGGACCTAATGTTTAAATTGCCATTTTTTTTGAGACCTTAGGGAACCCCCCCTTGGCCTTCCATATCCTAAAGATGAAGTTGATTTTACCCACTCATAGAAATTGGTCCATTCATGCCACTATCTAATCATAAGCTTTACCCATTACCTAAGCACAACATATCCCTGGCCTTAGGTTTTGGTGTTAAATATTTAATATTTTTGGAGATGCAGGTTTGAACACAAAAAAAAATGGTGTCATTGTTGGAGATGTGTTGACCTTGGTGTATTTTGAAGGCCCTTTCATCTGGAACAAGTTTATGTTTGTTTGGGTAAGTTAGAAACCTATCAAATTATGCCAATAGATTGGCATCATTGTTAGGGAGGAAATCATTGCTTAGTTAAATCAAATGAAGACTCTACTAGTGAGCTAAACCCATAACAAATTTGTGGCCTTGAAGATTAGTCACACTTCAAGGGATTCCTCTTTGGAAGAGGCGGTGAATCTACTATCAAATAACAAAGAAAGTTTGTTATTGTTGTCCCCTAGTTGTTGTTAGTGATTCAGGATCCCATTTCAAGTCTATAGTAACAGATTGTTAAAGTAACATAGTTCTTTCTTCCTACCTTTGAGATTGAGTTCTTGTCATGGTGAAGGAATGAATTATTTTTAATTCCTCACTTTTCTACCTAGCATTATAGAATGCTTTAGTCATGGCCTCTAGATATGAATATGATTATTATAGGGATGCTCCTTTGTATGCATCCTCCTATGTTTCAAGCCCTAGAAACTACATTGGATTAGATATCTATGATCATTATATTGATGTGTGTTCTAGTCATGGATCTACATTTTATACAAGACCTAACTTTTATACAGCTATGTAAAATGAAAATGAATAAGCTAGGCTACAATTTTAAATTGATAAAAATAAATAGTTGATAGAGTCCATGTTGCAGTAAGAGAAAGAAATAAAAAATCAAATTTGGTTGCTAGAGTATAAGATGCAACCTAATACTTGCCCTACTACCCCTAAAAATCAAATTCCTCAGTCTTCTATCATTCCCATGGACATAGTTATAAATAGCTAGACCTTTCTTGGGTTTATTACAAAATGTAGACAATGACAACCAAGGTCTACAATCAGATGCCTAGTTTTGATGGGTATAGCACTTAGGAAGGGGACACACATGTTGATGACTTCTTTGATTTCATGGATGAGTTTCATTTTGAGGATGAGGACATGTGGATGAGATTTTTTGTTAGTTTCTTACAAGGAAAGGAAAATAAATGGATTCAAAGTTTTCCAGGGCAATATTTTGCCTTTTGGAGTGAACTTGTGGCTGCATTTGAAGATGAATTTGCAAAAGGTCTAGACCCTGCTAATCTTGTCATAGAGCTAGAAGAAATCAAAATACATTAGGGAGGGTCTTACATGGGTCATAGGTTTACAATGGATCTTTCCAAAATTCCAAATGATTTCAAACCTAACACTCTTTCTTGCATTAACATGGCTTTTTTAGCATTTGAAGTTGGTTCGATTTTAGTGTGTGAGAATTTGAAAATAACAAGTCTATAGTAGGCATATAAATGCCTAGACCACTTGGAAAAGATGAGGGATGACTACATAGTAAAGTTGTTATCTGCAAGTGCAAGTATTGCTGGTAAGGAACAAGATAATATGAACAATAGTCATGTGGATGCAACTGATAAGATAAGTACAACATCAAATCAAGATGAATGTTTATTTAGAAGGGTAGAAGTTGAAGATGGTGCATTATATGACAACAATGTAGATGATGAGGAAAACATATGTGTTGGTGTGAATGAGGGTGTTTCCTATATAGTTTCACTCTTCGTTGTGTGAACAAGGTACTTTATCTAACTAGTTCCTAGTTAGGACCTATTCACACATGTTCACATGTTAAGTTTACTTAGGTAGTTAGGGAATTTAATATTTGTGTCTCATGTCATAGGATTTGAATAATTGTCATCATCATATTATGTCCTACCTCTCCACATTGCCTTTATAAGAAATGTCTCTCTTGCATATTTTATGGAATGGAGTGTGTAATAATATCATTGTTCATTGTTGTACCTAATTCAACATTATTCTCTTGTAGCTCTCTTGTGGAAGGTTAATCTTGGTTTTGCAGGTGATCTTGGGTTCTTGCTCATCTATTAGAGACTCTTACAAGGTATTAGAGTTTTAGATCTATAGGCCACTTTTCATTTTGGTAGTATTTTAGAATTGACTTTTTGTTGGGTGCATTTCTAGCAAATACAGACCTCACCATTGAGTCCAAAAGGCTGAACAGACAAATTCTGATATAAAACACTTCATATTTTATCTTGGGAAAAACTTTCACCTAGGGTTTGTAGAAACGTTGCTGTCAAAATCTACACGGGTTGTACATGTTTGTACATCATTTTTGTGCCATCAAAATATGCAAGAGAATCTTCATTGGTACACTAGTACAAAAGCAACAATATATGACTAAAAAGCTACTAAAAACTGCTTATAAATGACTAAACTTGGTCATGTGACCATTAGTAGTTTATTGCCAGTCATTTATAATGTGACCAAATTTATGACTAAACCAATTTTAGTCATTTATTTGGTCATTTTGATTGATCAATTTGGTAGTATATTTAGTCATATTATTTACTGAGCTTGGTCATGTGACCATTAGTAGTTTATTGCTAGTCATTAATTGGTTGTTTTGATTGATCAATTTGGTAGTATATTTTTAGTCATTGATTTAGTCATATTTATTCACTAAGTTTTGTCAATTGGTAGTATATTTATTTAGTGATTTCTATCAACTAGTAGTATATTTAGTCATATATTTTTAGTCATATTTATTCATTGATTTCTATAAACTTGTAGTATATTTAGTCATATATTTTTAGTCATATTTATTCACTGATTTATGTCAATTGGTAGTTTATTTTATTATTTTTGTTCACAGTTGATTTCTACCTAAAAGTGCTGGAAATGAGACAATGCTTTTAAGGTTTAAACATAAAACACTGAAAAACATAATCAATAATTTAGTTGCACATAATGAAATAACTATTAAGAAGGCAAAATACTAAACTTTTATTGAGAAAAGGTGTTCTTACAGTAGATACAAGACTTAAATATGCCTCTCCTTTGAAAAATGTGTTACAAAGTGTGTTTCTCAGTGCTGTGACTAAGAAAATTGAGTTAGAATGCTCTATTTTTTTCTTATACAACTCCAAAACATGAAGGAACTACTTGAGAAATGAAGCCTAAGGGTCCTATGAAAGACTCCTCTGTAGACTTCACACCATGAATACTCAGTATGGACTAAAAACTATGTTCTGCATATACCTTGACTGATAAGCTTTACTGAACATGACAGTGGACAAATCCAAACCAATCACAAAATTTATTAGTGGATGAGCATCTAGAAGTCTTTCTTCTATAAGAAAGTTCTTTGTCTTTTTAGCATCATAGAAGTTTGACTCTCTAGTTACACATTCTACCTCCTTGATTTGTCTAGTTCTGGCTACTGCTTCAATGTATTTGAAGTGAATGTCAAGATCCTAACTACCAATGACATTGAAAATATAGTTTACAATATAAGTACAAGGTTCCCAAGCTACTACAAAATTACGTCTTCAAATAGATCAATGAATATTAGTGACAAAATGATACAAGTGACAATCCAAAGTCAAATCACTTGGAGCTCTAATATGCACCCAAGAAGAAATATAACCCTTCATAAGACTTGAACTATTAAAACAAATTGATGCATGAATCTACACCCAATATAGGAACTATAATAAATAATCATATAACAAAATAAATTACATTGAGGGCAATAGTTTAATAGTCACCTCAACTTTAGAGTTCCATATCAAAAACCATAAGCTATTTATCAATAGGAAGAAGATATATGAATTTACAACAACTAGAAAGCAATTACCTAAAGAAAGAGATCTATGATGACATTGTAATCAACTGGACAACCACCCTCCATTTGAGACATCATCAATACAAAGTTTATAGCACCGTACAAAATTTACTCAACAAATAAGACCTCTCTTAAAAACACCTTCAAATTCAACATCAGAAATATATTTCTATCAATTGATAGTACCTAGGATTAGAGCACAAAATTGTCTGGAGGAACAAGTAATCAAGAGTGTAATAAGGACATGGTCCATGTGAGATGCTATCAATAGCCACCTAGCCAAAAGGGAAAATAGTTTCTCATACTATTCTATCATATTAGATAGAACATTGGTATCATGTTTTCTCATTTTTCTTTTCATTTTCATTTTTTTGAGTTATGACTTAGATTTTTCACTTCCCATATTGAATTTTTTCAACCTCTCCCATGCCATACCAAGATCATATGTAGTTCAAGTACTTATCCAATATAGAAAAACTCATATCTGGTAGAGAGGAAAGTATCTCTCAATGTAAACCCAAAGCCATGCTACATTTTACCAATCATACTGAGGACAAATTACACTACCATTCATTCATGTGAATGATGGTTGTCAAATTCATAACCCAATATATTACATTACATTACATTTAGGGTAGCTTCAAAATCAATACCACAAGTACAGAGCACAATCTGCATCAAGCATTACCTTAGAGTCTATATATGTTAAATGTTATCAGTAAGAACAAAGCCAAGTGCAGAGTATTACCTTGAGGACATGAACAAGTATGAAAGCAACTGCTCTAGAAAATCCCATGTGAATCATGGTGAGAGTTATTGGAAATGAAAAATTGAAATGCCTCATTGATAGTACCCACTGCAAAAGTAAGTGAAGCATGAATACTCTCATTATTACAGATCAACATTTAGTCACCACACAATATGCATAAATTAAAAAACCTAGAGATATTAGGAGTTGAATAAAACTTAGAATATCTCAATAAAGCAGCAATGCATATAAAAAAATTGTGCAGTTGTAGGTTTGAACTTTCTAATCCTAAACAACATTCCTTGTGAATATCAGACAACATGATATGGCTAAAACATTATTATTGATATTGAAAGAAAAATCTCTTTTATGTAACTCAAAAACCAATATAGATCTATTATAGGATCCTTTTAAGTCCCCTGAGTATTTTCCATATCCTTGCACCCTTCCAATGTTCTTCCTTTCTCTCAAAACATATTACCCCACTCGCTAGTTTTAGCCCTAGCTGAAGTTATCACCTATGCTCTCCTATCCTATTTTACTCTTTTTGCCCCAGTCGACTTCCCTACTCTTATTGCTCCCAAACTTAGTTGGTTTGGTCTATATAGAAACCTATTTTAACTCTCCATGGGATGTATTCATATCACTGTGAAGTCAAGCATTATATCCTTGCTATTGTTAATACATTATCTTGGTACAAACATCCAAAGGACAACACTTCCTGACTACGTTTGCAAAGTCTCTATCTAACCACTAGCATTCTCACCAGATCCTAGTATATCAAACCATCTAGGTGGAGATCAAAAGAGGTCCATACTCTCCTTGTCACTTTCCCTCACTCCCTTGCCTCACCCCCACTCTCTATTTTTGTAGGTTTATGAGATGGGCAAGCATAAACTAACAACAAGCAGCAATCAAGCAATACATAGTCCCTTACCGTCTCTTGTCATGACTATGCTTTTTGTTATATTAATGCTTAATTAAGCATCTATTAAGGGTTGCAAGTTTAGCTTTATACATTTTGGTGAACATAAAGAAAACCCTCCTTTTGGGTTTTATCTCATTCCTATGGTCCATTTTTCTTTCTTTGCTCTCAACATGAATGACTCTTCATCAAACTTGTTAGATTGCAAGTTGATTTCATTCATGATTATTCTAGTGATAATTCCAATCTCCCTTCCAAAATATCAATCCCATTACTCAATCTAGCAAGGGTAATAAGATATTATTAGTAAAGGTTACAATTTGAGATTGAGCTAGTGACAATGACCTAGATATCCCACAGAATATATGCAACTCCTCTTCCCCAAAATTCATAAACCATATTCAAGAACTTTTGGCCTTCCAACATCAATTTACCTCATTACCCCACTCTAAATTTGAAAAAGTAATATAAAGATTGTAGCATAACTTTGTAGAACATCATAGCCATATGACATTCACCACCTTGGACAAACCCAACCTATCCAATGAAACCCTGATCACATTTCTTTCCTTGGAGACTCTCTTTGATGACTTTGGATGCTATTGAAACTATCTAGGTAGAAAACCATATTCCTCAAAAAACTGATTTGATAAGAACTGATAATTTCATCCACAACAATCTTCCCTCTCCACCACCCTAGCAAGCAGAGAGAAATATAAACATATCAAAAATCTAATTGTCTGGCCTTTACGAAGTGAATCTCTCACCTTAGCCATAGCTCATATCAACATAGGATCCACTATTCTCAACATAAAATTAAACAATAGTAGAGATCCAATTGTGCATAGAATTTTTGCTCCATTTACAAGGATTGGATTCATTCTAATCCCCAAGCCACATGTAAAATTTTTACCAAGACATTGGTTAGCATTGCCATAGAATAGTTGACTAGCTTTTCCATCAAAGACCTTTATGAGTTAATTAAGAGTTATTACAGTGCCTAGTATCATGAATTTGTTTAATTTTTATATGTTTCATCATATCATTTACCTACTTTATGCAACATTTTTTTCACTTGATAGTTGATTCACACATTCAAAACTCTCAGAATTATTGCAACATTTTTTGTCATATATTGTAGTTACAAGTGCCCTGCTAGACATACATGAAAATGTGGAATGATAGACAAGGAAAGAAAACTATTTCAGAAAATGCCTCAAAGAAATGTGATATCATGGATACCCACTCTCCCGTAATAAATTCAAGTCATGCCTACGGTAATGTGGGGCTTTCTCGCATCACCACAGGCACGACTTGAAGTGCTTCTAGGAGAGTGAGTATCCATGATATCACATTTCTTTGATGCGTTTTTTGAAATAGTTCACTTGCCTTGTCTATGCTTCCATAGTTGTACTTGCCTATGAGTGGCAAGAATTAATTATCTTTGATAGATAAACTAAACAAATTATGTCCATTAGTTCTATTCCACTACACGAACATGTTATAGAATATGGATGGAAAATGGATGCTCTACATTAGAGTCAAAAAAGGAGATTGCATACAAAACCAAAACTAGGCTTTGCCTATATCCATTTCTAAGCATCAATCTATAGTTTTTTTTCTTTTGATTTTTCAATTGCATGACTACCAAAGAACGTATGACATTAAATAAATAGACTGTATTAGGATAATCTATAGTGATAGAGTGAAACAATAATGGAAATGACTATCTTTAGTTTTACATATTTTTATAGGTAAGAGGAAAAGCATATGAACATTCCATGCCACAATTATTATTCTTTGGTTATTCGCCATGTTCATGGCTTTGGTGGGATTACACATTTTATGTATTTTTTGATATTGAAGTTTTTATACCTGCTCTTCCGTAAGCACTTCAAGTCATGCCTGCAATGATGCGGGAAAGCCCCGCATCACCCTAGGCATGACTTGAAGTGCTTACGAGAGAAAGGGTGTCCATGATATCACATTTCTTTGAGGCATTTTTTGAAACAGTTCACTTTCCTTGTCTATGCTTCCACATTTTCATGTATGTCTAGTAGGGCACTTGTAACTACAACATATGATATATGTAAGTGGTAGATGAGATTCAATGGATTTTAGGGAATTCATTTATGATATATGTTCTTGTTTTAGTCATCTTATTCAGTTATATTCTTGAAGGAGTCTCTATTGTTTTGTTATTATTGTTTTGTCACCTCCTACATTGATTTTCCTGAATCCTACTCAAGAAGCCCTATATGACGGTGTAGATGCATGTTAAAGGTATATATCATAGTCATATAAGTAGGGAATAATGAAAAAATAATAGAAAAGGCAAGCTAAAAGAGTATGGGATCCTTACAAAAGAACCTAGAGGATAGAGGATAAAAGACACACAAAGATGTTCATATACAATACAATGAAAAATAATGTGTAGGATATCATGAGATTGAATAGTATCAATCCAACATATAAACCTAAAATTAATGTCTACAAGTCATGACAATTCCTCACAAGCATGATAGTCCATCGAGAATACAAATGAAATATTACTAAAGGAGTTTCTTATGACAACTCTTCAACCTATGCAGGAGGGAAGAGATGTTTGTAGAAGATTGAAGGCTAAGATGAAGGTATAGATGACTATCAAGCATGAATAATAGAGACAAAGTCTTAAAAAAAAAAGAGATAGTGATGATAGTGATAATAGCCTCTATCTAAGAGAAATAACAATCATTATGGCCATGGTGTTAAGAGGTAAAGAGTGAAAGTGGCCAATAATGAAGAAATATTTACAAAGGACAATTAATAGACATGATTTAATATGAATATTTGATCAAGTGATCAAAATCATAATGTGGAAAGCCAATGTAAAAGATGATAGTCATTATAATAAAAGGATAGAGTTAATGCATTTGTGGGATCATTCCATAAAGTTTCAATTTAGAGGATTTGAAGGCATAGGCTACTTTGATTCAAGATGATGATAAAGTTCCTTATTTGAAAGAGCATCCAAGGAAATCAAAACCCATAGGAAAATTTTTTGGGGGTCAATGGGAGTAGTATCAAACTTTGACTCTTTATTGACCATTCATTCTCACAAAATGGAGTGTACTACTCAAATTGGAAAAATTCTATGGCACATTAGCATACAATACTTCAAGCTATGTAGTGAGAAAAGAGAAAAAGGAGACCCCAAGCCCTAGGCTAGGAGCAATGAGCAGAGAGAAATGATTTAAAGAAATGGACTTCAAAGTAAGGCATGAAACTTTCCTATAGATTCACAAAAGGAGATCACAGTCATGACTATTCAAATAAACAATGATAGTCCATGGCATAAAGATGAAGGGAGCATTGAAATTAATAATAAAAGTGATAGGGTGGTATGACAAACTTAAAAAGATAGATAAAGACAAGTAACTAAGAAGTCAAGAGGGATTTTAAAACATCATAAAACTTGTCAAGGGTTCATTGTCTTCAAAGTAGTATGGTAAACTATTAAATATTTCCATCTCGTAAAGTTTCAAAAGAGGACAACTTGCAAGTGTATTAGGGAGTGCATGGAAAATATCTCAAGGAGCTACCATGGTCAATTTCAAGGTGTTGATCATGGGAAAGAGAGGTTTACATGAAGTGGGAATAGTCCATAAGATAGTATTCAACCAAATACACAGTATGGACCTGGAGGATAGTCCTTATGGTACATTTATATAATCACATCTATAGGTCTTATCAAAGATCACGACTCAATTAGGATATGAAAATGAGCACTAAACAAAATACGTGACTATGAGCTAAGTGTGAATGACTTTAAAGACACACAAGATAGTGAGTTGTTAGTAGACAATTCATGATCAACAAGGATAGAGTTAAATAAGATGGACTACAATAATCACAAGTGATAGTAGCCATTCATATGACAATGACAAGGGGTTTAATCATAGTCCACAAGACATTCATAAAACAATAAATTCAAAACTCAATAGATAACAATTCCAAGGCATTGTTAGAGTCTTCATGAAGAATAATGTTGATGGAAGAGCTTATGACCCAGGGTAAGAATAATTCATGGAAATTGGGAACTTTTAAAGAGTAGAATGTATGAATGAACCACAATGACAATGCACTATTAGAAGTTTCATGATATAGAGGATAGTAATCTTCAAGCGACAATAGCACCAAAGGAGAGATCATAATGATAAGAAAGGCACATTGGAAGGTGAACATTTTCTTCAAAACATACAATTTCATTATTGATTGAGAGGGTAGTTTCATCCTAAAGAAGATAGTGTTGAGGATAGTCACAAAGGTTGTCATAGTATTGTCACAAAAGACATCCTTGTAGAAGGGTAGTACTAGCTAAAAGGGAAATTCAAGACAAGTGTTGAACAAATAATAATGGTAGGAGCATGCATATTCCAATGACAACATTGCAGGAGCATAGACAAGGGAGCGAACTATTTGAAAAAATGCCTCAAAGAAATGTGGTCTCATGGTGATGGAATACTATGACAAGCACATTGAGACCACATTTTTTTGAGGCATTTTTTTTAATAGTTCACTACCTTGTCTCATGGTGATGGAATTCCATCACAATCCATAGCAATTTGCTTGTCATGGCATTTTCTTGTAATAGTCCTCATGAGCTTGGATATGTATCCCCTCCCTATTATATATGAACATATATGCATACTAAACCCATCTTTACTGATCCACCTACACCCAAAGTAGCTTAAGTGTTGACTTCATGGCAAAATTGCAATGTTCAAGATGCCAACTAACAAACTGACCATAGATAGGCATTTTATCAAAACACGTAAAGCTCATGTGAATTATGATATATAAAATATCAAAAAACCATAGCAAAACTCTTTTTTCCTGATTGTTTTTAAGGTTCTATTTTTTTCAGTGTCATGCATAAGAGACTTTTTAAGACAGTTTTTAAAATAATATTTTCAAACCTTAACTAATACCATGATATGTGAATTTATCATTTTTGATCCCCGAAATAAATATTCTCATAAAATTAAGCTTATCTGATGCAGATGCATCCACACTAAAACCTTGACATACAGCATGTATGTCTACAACCCATCATCATCATCATATTTTCTGTTAACATAGTCAGCATCATCATATTTTCTCTTGCCGACCAATATCCTCCTGCAGACAAACCTTCGACCTTTCGCCTGTCAGCAGCATCATCATATCCGGCTATCGGCAGCATCATCACATTCGGCAAGCGCAAACATCCTCCTGATGTTCACTGTTCATCTTACCGCCAAACGCTTTCTGCAGCATCATGATGTTCAACATCATGTTCATCAGCAGGATATAAAATATCTGGTTCCCTCCATATATCCTGATGACGACACTTCATGCACCTTTCCTTCGATGCTTACGTCACCCCGATATTTGACCTACTTAAACAAGCAGCATCAGGATATGACTTATCGGGTCTTATTTCAGAATGTCCTGATGACGATTATCCTGATGACGATGACGTCATATGCAGCTCCTCCAATATCTTGTTGTCGGCCAAACATAACATTATCGGCCCGCGATGGTTTTATCAACCCGATCTTCTACCTTATGCCAATACGCTCCTCCTCGGCAACACCTTGCGATGATCACCCTAATGCACATTCACCTTATGCAAACTACTGCATCATGCTCACCTCCATCTACTCAGATGACGCCCGAAGTAACTGCAGGAAGTAACTGCAGGATATACACAGAAATATCCTGATGATGCCATTGTGACAAATTTCTAACCTTAGCGAATTTCCAATCCGCCGAACCTCCTGAGGTGACCCGATCTGCTTCCTGGACCACTTTCCAAACTCTAACAACCAGCACGGCCTAGCACATACCCATGCTAGGGTTCTCAACACCTCTCGACTGCGATCCTGCAAACATACATGCGACCAAACAGAAAATGCAAACTAAATCCTAAACTATTGTACATAGCCATTCCACCGATTCGACGAATCAACCGGTGGAATGGATCAGCGAATCCATGCAACCACCAGAACAGCAACTCGATTACACAATGGAATCTAAACAGAAAATTGACACAAACAGGATCTCTTTATTGATTTCAAAAGATGCAAATACAGTACTCTATCTCACTCTGAAATCTAACTCCTCAATCTGTATCTATCTCAATCTTCTCTAATACCAACCGATCCTAATACATAAATAGGATCTGCTTGCGAGTACTACCACTCGATTCCCAGCGGCTGGGAGCTTCCAACTGAACTAACAAACTATACAGTTGTCATCAGCTGTCATAACAAACTACCTAAAAATAGAAAAGCACGGTCAACTTGGACCTTATTACATGCATTGGTCTTATAAGACCTTCTTGGAAACATTAACAAGACTTAAACTAACTAACTGCCTCATGGAGGCCAGCTATCAGGTAGGTGCTCCTGCACCATTATCACATGAAAATCATGAAACAATAGAAAAATGAAAAATGAATATGACAAGTAGACAGTGTTTAGGAGTTGAGTTACTTTACATCAGTAGGATCAAACTTGGCACCAAGGTTACTAAGTTTTGCATGAGCCTCTGTATAGTCCTTGAAAAATGCATCCTGATCAACTGCATATTTCTCAACATATACCTATAAAAAAAATTAAAATCCAATCAACATTTTCCTTATTATTGAAAGGAAATTAAATATAGGCATCCTCTAAAACTTTATTTTAGATGCATATATCCTTCGCTGAGTTGAATTATCTAGTAAAATGTTTCTCAATTTTTTCAAGAAGGAGAAAAAGATTACCTATAAGACTTAAGATATTGCCTTATCATTATTAATATGTTATGTCAATGCAAAGATTAATTCTTTTGACATATTTCATCAATATTCTTCAGCTTCTTTGAACTTGCCTAAATTGACATCAAGCTTTGTTGGAGTTCAAGATGGATTTTAAAATGTCCAATTTTGCAAAACTAAGGGCAGGTTAAAATGAATTATTCTTTTTGAGCTTGAAGAACTAGAAAGAAAGAAGGAAATTATATTAACCACCACAAATGACCAAAGTATGTCCATGGGGACTCTAAAGTACAACCAATTAAAGAATCATCTTGAATCCAGGACCTTCAAAAAGAACGGTGTCAGTCAACAATAACAAAAGATCTAGGTCCCTCCTCTATTTTATGTTCTTCACAAAGTCAAGAAAAAAAACTTTTTCTCATTCATGATCAATGTAAATTCTAGTACATGAGGTTCAATTCAGCTCTACTTTGTACCTTGAAATAAGAATTATCAAATTTAAGCCACTCTACTGTCCATGATTGACCTCCTGGTGCCCCAGGACCATCTTTTTGCACCAAAAATAATAACATGGCTATTCAAATTTACACTTATGTAGACTACAACACTTCAGGAAGTTCCCACATTCCTTAATTATCTTATTATGGAACCCTATAATTAAAAGTTAGGTGCCAACGTGTTAAAATTTGCCATATATGTTAAAACTTTATACCCAAATGTCAACCTTTTTTACAAGTGCAGAAGTAAGCAGACTACTCCAATCAACCTACACCCAAGGTACTATATTCATTTATACTTACCTACTATGGGTTATATCAAAATGCCCTAGGTGCATACCAAGTGGCATTAGTCTATCAGAGTATCTACTAATTTCTTGGCCTGTATTTTGCTTCCAAGGTAATAATGTGTGGCCGTAATTATTTGATTTCTCAGACTTGTGGCTATCCTATTATTGAATTGTATTTGTCTGAGTTTGAGATTATATGTGGCCACTAGTTTTATCAGTAACACATGATAGTCTAGTTATTTATCCAAATATTATAGGCAATCATATGGAAATATGGCATATGGAGACAGGGGTGTCATTTTAAAATAGGATATAAGAATATATGAATAATGGTACAGGTTCCCATTTAAATATAAGACTCTAGAGCTATAGGTAGAGGTGCAGGGGTAGAACTAAAGTTTATTGGTGACTATGCTTTAGAAGATTTATTGAAATAGATAATAACTGCCATGGAATATTTATCCAAGAACTTCATCATCAATTTCCAACACCAAGATTGACTCTAAAAGAAAAAATGCTCTAGATTTATTAGCTTGCCATGATAAAGATTAAAGCAAAGACTGAGATCTATTTAAAAGCCACTGTCATAAAGATATTAAATATGTCACATACAAAACCCAAGTAGCTAGAGTAATGAATACAATGCCAAAGAGGATAGTGAGTTGGGGTAGTTTAGGAGATCTCCACATTATCTAATCACAAGCAAATACATCATTTATTTATTTTTCTAAATTAAAAGAAATCATTCTAAACCCTATAGAGGATACATTGATACTTCAAAAGCATTTGAAGGAATTTGAAATTATGCAAATATATGTCAATTAAATACCTGGATTACAAATAGTAGCACGGCCAATGTAGCCCTTGTTGAGTAGAGTAGGAATGAGATAAGCAACAATGAATCCTATGCCTCTTATCGCACACATCTCCTTACCATTCTCTATCATTCTTTACTGAAACACTTCTCCATTTTGGTAGGCTACACCTGAAAATAAGGTTTTGACCAAGGTTTTAGAGTATGTTTATTAAAATGAAAACTCCATTTTAGCAGGCTATGCCTGAAAATAAGATTTTGACAAAAGTTTTAGAGTATTTTGGCAGGCTATTGATTCTTGATTCCTTAAATGTTTTATTCAAATGGATTGTGACAAAATAAATGGCTAACTATTTAGTCATTTTTATTTGTGTGACTAAATAATTTTGTAGTCAATGACCAAATTAGTCATTTTAATTACTCATTTATAGCTGAGTTGCAAAAAATTAGTAGAATTTAGTCATTTTTAGTTGTTGTGACTAAAAGTTTTAGTCACGTAGTTGAATTTATTTGCCAAATTCTACTAGTGGTAGCTTGGCTATGTCCTCAAGATAAATTTATTATTATTTTATGGATTTTTGTACTAGCCTACACAGGCATCACAATCATCAGTTGTGTCCACAGGGTATGTTGTACCTTTGGCCATTGTGGGGGCACCACTTGGTGTGGCTCCCCATCATCTTGTCTGGCTCATGGATATAAACATTAGACTGGTAGTTTAGGATAAATCAGCAACCACATAATACTCTAAACCCCTGTTAGTAAATGGAAACCACTGGTTGGTAGCAATGATCACAAATCTCACATAATATTCCCTATATCAACCATCATAGCACCCAATACAACATTTTTTGGGCATATTCATGTTGTGAAACAACCCATCGTACCCTCTTAGTTGTTTTGTACTAGCAAGTGAGTGGTATCCTTTTTGAAACAAGTGGTTTTGTAGGTTATTGGATAGTTTTCAGAAAACCAATAGTGGTTTGGCTATTGGTGAATATTCTGGTACATTTGAGCATATTCTATAATTTCACCTATTGACATCATCATGATTTTAGTGTGACGTTAGCATGGCATTTTTAAACCTGCTCCCCCGCTCATTTATGTTTTCAATTTGGTGATTAGACTTTAGAGGCTTGTGGCTCTTTTTTTTGAGTAATTGTTTTTGATTTGGGCCATAATTCCATATGCTTCATAGTGGTGCAATCAGATTTTGATTTTGGTGTTTAGTTTTTCTAAAAATTATAGATTGTCATCGCTATTTCTGAGTAGTTTTCATTTTGGGAGCTTCTGGGGCTCTATTATGGTAACTTTTTTTGGTGAATTCTTTTTGAAAGTGCATAACTTTTTAAGTACTTCTCAGATATGTCATCATTTTGATCTAATTTTTCTCAAAAAGTGTACTTTTAGTTTATGGACTATTTTGACATTTGCATTGTATCAAGATCAAATACCATTTTGTTGTTTTGGCTTCTGGCAACTGTAATTACACTAAGTATAAAGTGTCATGATCATATATTTCTAGGGGGATTATCATGTTTGAGTGAAAATGGGGGTAGTCTTGTGAGGTTTGATCTCTAATCATTTGAGGAGATATCATGGGTTTTCTATTCATCCTTCTATGATAAATTTTAACAAGGATAATTATGAGTCTTGGCAAAAAGGCATCCTCACACATTGTAGGTGGCTCAATATTTTGCCTTATCTTTATGGCCTCATACTTTAACCAGATACACCTTAGATGAAAAAGGCATGGGAAAATAGGAATGATCATATTGTAGGATTGATTTGTTCTAGTGTTGATTGTGACACTATGTGGGCTATTTTGGACATTGATTGTCCATGCACACTTTGGATTAAGATTTGGGATATCTATGGAGATTCTCATATCTCTCCATTCCCAGATGATCTAGGAATGGATTGCCTCATACCCATTGATGATGTAGATAATATACCCTTTGATAATGATATAGAAGAGGAGCTTGAATATATAGAAGGTGAGATCACTACTCCACCATCACCTATTGCTACATTAGGGCTCAAAGATGCTTCCTTGAGAGCTTCCAATGATTCTTTGTAGCAAGATCATTTTAGTCTTCCTGATTGGGATTCCTATTTATCAAACATTGTATTATTTTTTATGGAGTCTCACATTTATAATTTGGAGGACACATTTGAGGGGTTATCTTTCCTCATTGATGGCCATGATGTCATCACATCTTTAGTGGTTTTAGATGTAATTCACTATTCTTCCTCTTCTAGTTATACTTCTTTGTTTGGCCATTTCATTCTTGATTTTGAGAGGACATCATTTTCCATCATGAGGACACTGGAGTTGTATTATGAGGCACATATCTTAATTTGGATTCCCTTTTCATGCAACTTGTTGGAGTTGCTTTTACATCCACCATTGGATTATTTTCTTCCCACGAGGAGAAATGTTGATTGCAAGAAGGGATTGTATTTTGTCTTTGAGCATTCATTGGTATAGGATCTATGTCTTTATAAGGGGGTTCTCTCATCACATTCTATCTCTCCTATGGGGGTAATTGATTGTATATCAATGATAGAAGTAGTCCTAGGGGGTCATGTTGAGTCCTCCTTCCATCACTTCTTTCACTTTCTTCTTTTCTCTCTTTTGGGGAGGAGTTTTGCCCCATTGGGTTTTCTCCTTTACTCTATTTGTGAGAGATTGTTTGTAAATGGGTACCTTGTTGATATGTACCAAACAACTGAGAGGGGGGTGAATCAGTTGTCTTAAAAACTCAAACACTTCTACATTAAAACATTGAACACTTATTTGCAATTATTAAGATTTAACCATGAAACCATAAAATCAAAAACTTAACCACATATGCAACAACAAACACAAGAGACACCAGATTTATGTGGAAAATCCCAAGGTGGGGAAAAACCTTGGAGAGTATTAGCTCTCAATATGTATTGTAATCTTGAAATAATGATGATCAGGCTTGGTCACTCCACAAGTCTAATCATACTGACTCACTGTTATGAAGAACAACTAGGTCTAGATGGCTCACTGCCTCAACCCTAAACCTAGCAAGATTATAATAAGGGATGTTAAACATTGAGTGTTGTTAAACCCTACTGGCAGCTCACTACTAGGCTCATTACCATGATCAACACCTTTTTATATTTATCATTGAAGTACAATAATTTCTTTGCTCTACTTTGCCTCTTATTTGCTCTGCTTCTTGTCTACTCTTCCTCTTCTCTGCTCTGCTTCTTGTCTGCTCTTCCTCTTCTCTACTCTACCTTTTGGACCTTTCTTAAAATCTTTTTATTTTTGCTCAAGGACAACTTTTCCATGACTCAACTACAATTATTTATACACTACATCAACCTTGGAATGATCATTGAGGTCAGCATTACAATCATCAACCATTGGAGCAATCTCCAAGGTCGGCATTACAAACATTTACAAAATAGGTCTTGACCTATTACAACATTATGCAAGGGAGATGAAGTAAAAGTGCACGTGGATCACACCATGCCTTAGCGAGGACTCAAACACAATCTTCCACACTTCAACACACTTTCACAATCTTCAAGAGATCTCCACAATCACTGGAATCAACCAGGTTGGCCAAGCTAGTTACACAATAGGCTATCCAGAAGTAATCTTCAAACACCTTCACAATTATTCCACATAGACCAATGTAATGACGGGAACATGATCAAAAGGTATCCACAAGCACATTATGATCATTAGGAGCAACCACACAACCCTTAGCCACTTTATCCATAGGAATCTTCTCACCAAAACAAATGAACTTCTCTATCTTCAACTGTCATTAAATAAAGATAGCTTGCGAACCACCAAAACATGAACCACTACAATTGTAGGCACTTGTCATCATCACAGAATTCACTGTTGAACTATAAAGAAAAATACTTTACTACATAGGAATGTGGAGCATATTACTTTCTCCCTATCCCAACTGATCTTCCAGAAAAGGAAGACTTTACGCTGGTGAATGCAACTCTCTCAATTCTTCATACCAGAGGCTCAAACTTAGGATTCAACAACTTTAGGCATCCCTTTGAATAACTTCCAATCTACATAGCAATATCTTCACCCAGAAGGAAATACGGAGTAGTCTACTAGGTTATTCTTCAACATGCCACTCACTGTCTATACTACATTTCACTATAGCTTACTTGTTTCTTCTGGAGATGCCAATTTTCTCAATATCCTCAACATGCAAAGCTTCCTAACATGTAATAGAATAACATACAGTTGACACTAATGACAACAAATATATGTTGACATCAATGACAACACTGATTAGGCACATACTTGCAACAATCTCCCCCTTTATCATTGATGGCAACATATGATGTAAAAAACTGCAACAACCATCAAGATAATATTCTCCTCCTTTCTCTTTACACATCTGCACTCTTTGTCTCTATAATTTTTTCACATGACTTCTCTCCCCCTTTGACATCAATGGCAAATGGCACATACTTGCATTCTTCTGCTCTAATCCAATCTCTCTTTTGAACTCTTTGACTACTCCCCCTATCATGATGCTTTTTCAAATTGCAACTTTGGTTCTTCACACAATCGTCTCTTCTACTTGGTTTGTCAAGCCTCACTTTGAAACTTGCTTCCATCAGCAACACTTTTCCTTTTATAGCTTTGAATGCTTCTTCTTAGGAGTGCATATGGATAGATTTTCCTTCTTATTCTTAGGAAACACAGCATTCCATATTTCATCAATCATGACATATTATGAATTTAGTGCATATCATCACCACATATAGCCAATAGTTTCAACACTCTTCTATCTGAGATTTTTCTTTTGCAGCCTTGCCTCAACATCAAATTGCAACTATCTATTCCTTAATTCCTGTCAGCCTATCCCTTAATTTCATGAGTGACTAATTCATTTGTCCCATTATGCCTCCTAGTGCAGAGCATATGGCACTCTAGAGTTCATTTTCAACTTTCATCATTGACCTCTTAATCATGCCTTCAGAACCGTAGCAATGGTAGAGAGACATAAAATTTTATACTCTAGTGCTTCATACTATTCATTCACATATAGTGATTGTCAACTGAAGAGGCATACAAACTCAAGCTCTTTTACTCATTTTGCTTACTACTCATACTTAGTCATTTTAGATTTCTGAACTATCATAACATGTATCTTTGTACCGGATCTTAGCATTGACTATCTGGCATGGGAATTTAGAATCTTCAATATAGCTCCCCCTGAGCCATAATTCATAATCTCCCTCACAGGGGAAGTAGCTGCTCTAGAGCCTAGAGCAGACTCATCTTTTCCTTCCTAACCCAAACCTTGTTCATCTCTTCCTTAACTTGTGTTGGATCAACTTTTTCAACTGATTCCCCTGATTTTGATTGGTTATCCTTCTTATTTCTGCAGTATTTTGTATTATGTCCAGACTTGTTAGAATTGAAGCACATAGTATTTTTTTATTATTGTTTCTTTCATTCATCCCTAACTTGCATAGGTTAGCCTTATGCCCAAAATTATTGCATGTATAACAATAGCCAATGAAGGATTCCATTGTCCTATTTGACCCATAGCCTTTTCTCACTTGACTTCTACACTCATTAGCCCTATGTCCCATTCTATGGCATGCATAACACCTAATAAAATTCTAACTAGATGATGATGGAGTATCTTGGTTCATCCTATTTCTATACCAATTAGCCTTATGATTGAACTTGTTACATAAATTATAGTAACCATTGAAAGAAGGATACCTTCAAGCGTTTGGTTGCCTAATTGTTGGTCTTCTACTTCTTTGATTATGAGTTTGTCTAAATTTTCTCTCTTCTTGACTTGCTCCTTTGTCCTTTTCAATTTTTATCCTTTCTTTGTCATCATCATTTTTTTGTCCTGCCATTTGCCTATCATATCTGGCAACACTCACATTGAATTGATCTCTTTGATCTTGCACATGTTTTAGATTAACTTTCAAGTTTTCAACTTCTTCTTCAAGATTCATGTAGTATTTAATTGTCTTTCAGATAGTTCTCAACTTTTGGAGTCATCCCATAATAATGGGTTACACTTTTTGGCCAAACTTGATATTGAAATCATATTTTGAACTAAATCTTCATGTTCTGACACGTATAGACACTAAACCATTAGGAATTTGAGGATGATGTGAACTAGTGATTTGTGAGATTTTGTTTGTAGATTCTAAATATATGTTTTTAAAAATTTGGAGTTAAATTATAAATTTGTTTGCATCTCCTTTGATAACTAGTTTTTAATAAACAACATTTTTTTAAAGTGATGTGTATTCTGTAGCACCTAAATTTTTTTCTACAAAGGATAAAATTCTGATTCTTTTTAATTTAGATTGGTAAATCTGATATATAGTGTATGCATTTAGTTTCATAATGTTTTGTTAAATATATATTTTTTAATTAATTTTTTAAGTCAAACCAATTATAATTTAGACATAGGCATATTCCATAAAACATTACTTTTTCTGTATGTATCAAAATTCAAATTTTTTTCTTTTGTTGAAACAAGGACATCAATACCTAGTGCATAGATATTTTTTAGAATTTTGTTTCAGTATTTTACTAATTTTCCATGTGTGTAGAATAGAGAACTTGATGTTCGGTCAAAAACATACATTCATAAGAAATAAAAAAATAAATATAATAATCAAATTAAATATATTTAAAATTATATTTTTTGGGAAGCTTATAATAAGGACTACATACTTACAAAGCATAAATTTTAAATGAATTCATTTGATCCCTCAAAAGATAAATCAAAATTGGTTTTTTATCAACATTTTGATAGGTGTAGAGGAGACTCAGTTATAGGTATGGTTTAAAACTAGAGGGGTTCTATCCAAGGGGGTTTGAATCTAAGGGGGTTTGATCAAACCCTCTTTAATTAAAATCCTTTAAATGGAACCTTTCAAGGCTTAAATCATTATATTTTCTAAAAATATGTGACTTCAGCAAAAATTAGGATGTCCTAGAAAGTGTAACCCATTATTTTGGCAGCACCCTTTGCCTTTTCTTCTTTGTCCTCTTTTAAAGTTTTCTGTAACTACCTGATTTGTTTTCTCAACTCTTTAATGTGATCATTGGCTTCTATTATATCTTCCTTCAAGTCCATGTCTTCATCTGTAGTACTTGTGTTGTTTCTGTCAATACTGGCAATTAGGCACATGTTTATTTGATCCATAGCAACTTTGTGACCTTCCATAATACATTTGGTGATCTGAGAACTTCCTTGATCTTCAGTTTGTAAATCCTTATTGGTTGAGACTAAATTCTCTTGAATGTTCTCAATAACTTTGACATTTGTACTTACAACAATCCTTCCCAATCTATTGTTGTAACATTAGTAGGTTTTGGTCCAAGATGAATATCCAAGAAAAATACCTTCCTCATACTTAGCATTGTCCTTTTCCATTCTGATAAGGCATTTTCTTCCAAAGATCTTAAATACTTCACAGTGTGTATTGATCCACACCATAACTCAATAGAAATCTTTTCTTCTTTGGTTATTACCTAAACTCTGTTAAATGTATAGGTAGTTGTTTGAATTGCCTCCTTCCAAAATACATCTGGTAAATTTGCTTCTTCCATCATTAATTTTGTAGATTCCTGAATAGTTCTACTTACTTCTTCCATTGTCTTATTTTTGGTAGAGAGCTATTTTTCTATCCCATAAGTTTCACAAAATATGTTGAAATCATTGGAGATAAGTTCTTCTTTTCCAATTCTCAAACCTTTGATGTTCATGCTTCGCTCATTTTCAAGTGTTTCTTTAAAAATTTTGAGTGCATCTAGAATCTCTGATTTATCTTTTAAAAAACTAACCCAAGTCATTCTAGAAAAGTCATCAATAAAAAACATAAAACACCTATAATCATGGAGGCTTGGTATTTTTGTAGGACCATAGAAGTTTTTATGAATCAACTCCAATCATTCAGTGGACGATCTTTCTTTATCCTGCCATGCTTTCCTTGTCAATCTTTGACATTTTTTACAATTGATGTTGCTTGAGTAATTGATCTTTGGTAGGTCCTTCACAATTTGAACTAAACTTGTTAAATTATCAAGATTTGTATGACAAAGTCTTCTATGCCAAACCCAACTTTCATTTGTCTGAGATGTGTACCGAAGGAAGTAACTTTTTTTGAGATGATAGAGATTTTCTTCTGTTCTTTTTGCAATTGCTATTGTAGCTCTAGATTTTTCTTTGATTTCAAGGGAATCATTTTCAAACACAAACTTAAAACCTTTCTTGCATAACTATCTGATGCTAAAGAGAATTTGTTTCAAATTTTTTACATAAAGAACATCTTCAAAAATTTGCTTGTTCCCAAAATTTGTTGACCCTATTCCACAAATTTTAGCAAAGCAGTCATCTCCAAACCTAACTAGCCCTTCATATTCTTCCAGACTCATGAACTTAGTCTTGTTACTAGTCATGGTATTTGAACAGCTACTATTAATAACCTAACAGTCCTCACTTTGAAACATGGCTCCATCACTGGTGCACATTTCAGAACATATTTGACATTTGTCATTCTTTTCTTTGAGAGTCGCTTCCTTGGACAATCTACCTTTGATGTCTCTTGATGAGCATTCAGGTGTATCAGAGAGGATCTATTTTTTTTTTACTCCATTTGATCTCTCCCGAGTTGTTAGACTCTTTTCAAAGGGACTTGGATCTAATACCAATTGTTTATATGTGCCAGACAACTGAGAGGGGGTGAATCAGTTGTCTTAAAAACTCAAACACTTCTACATTAAAATATTGAACACTTATCCACAATTATTAAGATTTAACCATGAAACCATAAAATTAGAAACTTAACCACATATGTAGCAACAAACACAAGAGACACTACATTTATGTGGAAAACCCCAAGGTGGGGAAAAACCACAGAGAGGATTAGCTCTCAATATATATTGTAATCTTGAAATAATGATGATCAGGCTTGGTCACTCCACGGGCCTAATCATACTAACACACTGTCATGAAGAACAACTAGGTCTAGCAAGCTCACTGCCTCAACCCTAAACCTAGCAAGATTACAATAAGGGTTGTTAAACCGTGAGGGCTATTAAACCCTACTTGCAGCTCACCACCTGGCTCATTACCATGATCAACACCTTTTTATATTTATCATTGAAGTACAATAATTTCTTCGCTCTACTCTGCCTCTTCTTTGCTCCGCCTCTTCTCTGCTCTTCCTCTTCTCTGCTCTGCTTTTTGGAGCTTTCTTAAAATATTTTCATTTTCATTCAAGTTTTTACTTTTCCACCACTCAACTACAAGTATTTATACACTACATCAACCTTGGAATGATCATCAAGGTCGGCAATACAATCATCAACCATTGGAGCAATCTCCAAGGTTGGCATTACAAACATTTACAAAATAGGTCTTGACCTATTACAACATTATGCAAGGGAGATGAAGTAAAAGTGCACACAAATCATGCCATGCCTTAGGTGGGACTCAAACATGATCTTCCATGCTTCAATATGCTTTCACAATGTTCAAGAGATCTCCACAATTGCTGGGATCAACTAGGTTGGCCAAGCTAGTTACACAACACGCTATCTGGAAGTAATCTTCAAACACCTTCACAATTCTTCCACATGGACCAATGTAATAATAGGAACATGATCAAGAGGTATCTACAAGCATGTTATGATCATCATAAGCAATAGCACAACTCTTAGCCACTTTATCCATAGGAATCTTCTCACCGGAACACATGAACTTCTCTGTCTTCAACTATCATAAAAGAAAGATAGCTTGTAGACCACCAAAACATGAACCATTGCAATTGTAGGAAATTATCATCATCAAAAACTTCACTCTCAAACCGTAAAGAAAAATACTTTACTATGGAGAAATGTAGAGCATATTACTTTCTCCTTATCCCAACTGATCTTCCAAAAAAGGCAGACTTTACTCTGGTGAATGCAACTCTCTCAATTCTTCATACCGAAGGCTCAAACTTAGGATTCAACAACTTCAAGCATCCCTTTGAATAAATTCCAATCCACACAGCAAGATCTTCACCCAGAAGGAAATGTGAAGCAATCTACTAGGTTGTTCTTCAACATGCCACTCACTGTCTATACTGCACTTCACTATAGCTTACTTGTTTCTTCCGAAGAGGCCAATTTTCTCAACATCTTCAACATGTAGAGCTTCCTAACATGTAATAGAATAAGATACAGTTGACACCAATGACAACAAAGATATGTTGACATCAATGACAACACCAATTAGGCACATACTTGAAACATACCTAACATGTCCTAGTAGTCAAGAACCATCTTTACATCTTTGCATTTGTCTACTTCTCCCTAAGCTACACTTAAGGGGTTGTTTCTTATCCGGTTTCCCTCTTTAGAGTGTGAACATGGAAATTTTTCTAACTAGTTCCGTGTTAGGACCTATTCACACATGTTCACATGTTAAGTTTACTTAGGTAGTTAGGGTATTTAATATTTGTGTCTCATGTCATAGTATTAGAACACCTGTCCTGATCACATTATGTCCTACTTCTCCACCTTGCTTTTATAAGCAAGGGATCTCTTGTACATTTTATGCAATGGAGTGTGTAAAAATATCATTTTTTATTATTGCACCTAATTAAACATTATTCTCTTGTAGCTCTCTTGTAGAAGGTTAATCTTGGTTTTGCATGTGATCTTGGGTTCTTGAGTCTATTGGAGACTCTTATAGTATGCACCTATTTTCAATTCAATAGGTCATCAAGTGAAGATAAAACTGATAATCCATGATGAACTCTAGCTTGATGTTGACGTATGTGGCCAACTGAACAATGAAGAAGATGTGTACATGATTGAGCTATTCAATGGATTAGCTTGTGAGGTTGATCATGTTGTATGTACATAGGGTAAGTAATATTTAGTGTGAGCAAGAAACTTGTTTCTTGTTTGATATGCTACCCTCCTTTGTTCGATTAGATGATAATGAAGTAATCATTATTTACTTGCATGAGGATGACATGGGGGTGGCTACACTTGATGATAATCGATTAGAGACAAGTGTCGGTGTGGCTGTGGAGTGTCAAGTGAGGAATTTTCCCTTGATGAACGTGGAGATGATAATTATGTGGATGCATATGAGAACCTATTCCTTTGGTATAAGGTGTGTTTTCTTCCCCATGCAAAGTGTGCTTCAAGTGAGCTACTTGAACATATTTTGAATTGAATGAGGAAGAAAAAAGTGCCTTAAGTCTATTCGTAGTAGTGAATATGACCTATTGAGTTACCTAAGTGGACAAGAAACAAAGAGACAATTAGAAGAACTTGGTTCTTCACATGAAGTTTCTCATGGTGTTGGTAGTTGTGTTGATGGTTTAGATTGTAGCTTGCATTATGCTCGTGATTCATGCATTGATGATTGTAATAGCACAAGTTAAAGTGTTGTGTGTTGGATGCCTAGTGTCCAAGGGTTTGATTATGACACTTGTGAATATGAACTTTCATTTGTGATGAAGGATATGTTTCTAATGTAGGGGTTTCTAGTATTGTGCCTAATTTTGAGTCCTTCATATGGGTCCAATGTACAAATGAGAATGATGTTGAGTAGCGACCCAAATGCTAAGTTGATGATTATCATGTTACAGCCCGACTTGAAAGTATACTAGAGATGGATTTATTCTAGTTTGATTTACAAGAAAATTTATCTTCTTTTGTAGATCAATATTACAGTCAGGAAAACTTCACTTTGCCGAGTGATTAGAAAGCATTTTATTTTTTCCTTGATTCACACTTGGAGGTTAGAAGGTATGATGATGGTGCATGCATAGATAGATGTTTTCTTCCATCCATGTCTTTTGATGCTGATCTAAATTTATTTCTTCATCCCTTGCTACTAGGAAAAATCATGATACAATGTGGAATAAGTTGAGAACCTATTATTTATGGTTTCCTTGCAGTGTCGTTTGTTGTGGAGCTAGCCTTTGTTGGAAAGAGACACTACTAGGCATGTTAGGTGTTGTCATTTATGGCAACTAAATCTATCTTATACATCTACATTGCATTAATTGCTTATACCAGAAGTCAGATTGCAAAATTGCCCAAGTCTAGATTGACAAAAACAGAGTATATGACAATGTTCAGCATTTTGGTCTGCATTTCTCCAATGGTAATCATATTGTACTGTAGATTTGAGGGAATGTTAAGGGATGTCAGGACTACCTAAATCCAAAGATTTAGCCTCTGATGATGAAGGGATTAAAAGATACAAGCTTCTGAGTATCAGGTTTTGGTTAGATAGTTTAGTCTGGTGAAGAACAGGCCGACTCGATGTATGATCATTGTGTGGATTGAGAGAAGTAGATGGATGAGTAATTTATGTGATCTAGTGGTATTGGCTGACATGTGTGGTGAGTTGAATACATAATTTTTGGTTTGCATTGATGTTTGTGCATGGATTCAGCTGACATAACAATAATCTTGAAATAGTTTCTAAGTTTTCTTGAGGCTGACTACAGTTGATGAAATTGCATGTTATGGATATATATAATCAATTGGTTTGAGCATAATTTTTTTGTGTGTGTAGAAATATGATCTGAGAAGTGTAAACTATGTTAGTATCAAGTGTGCAATAAGAGATCTAAAATCAGATTATGACAAAACAGTGAAAACAGGATAGTGAGATATGAAGTGTGTGAAGTCAATATATTGAGCTCAACCGAAACTATAATCTTGCATTGTTAAATGCTAATCTTCAATTCAATCATCTATGTGAACTCTTGTAATTAAATTTGTAGACAATGAGCCTCTCTTGAGTAGTGAGCTCTAGGTAGTGTGCCCGAAGGCATGTGCCTTCCCCTTTTGTAATACTTTTAACAGAGTATAATATATTGTGGGTTAACCCTGACCGTGGTTTTTCCCTTAACCAGGTTTCCATGTAAAAATCTTGGTGTTCATTTGTGATGATCTTATTGTTTTTGTTCATAAGTTCATATTTCCTTTTCTTGAATGTATGTGGTAAATTAATAAAGGACTATAGTGGTGCAGGAGCACCTACCTGACAGCTGGCCTTCATGAGGCAGTTAGTTAGTTTGAGTCTTGTTTATGTTTTCAAGAAGGTCTGATAAGACCAAATGCATGTAATAAGGTCATGCTGATCATATTAAGATCATGCTGACCAGGCTTTGCTATTTTTAGTTAGTTTGTTAGAACAGCTGTCATGATGTATGTTCGGTAGGGCCTCCCAGCCGCCTGGAGAGTTCCCAGCCGCTTGGAGTCGGGTCAGTAGTACTCGCAGGAAAATCTATTTAAGCATGAGGATCGGTTGATATTGCATATAGATAGATAGATATCATCGATCAGACTTTGCAAGAGAGCGACTGAATATTGTAATAGCATCTTTTGAAATCGAATAAGAGATCCTGTTGTCTTCGTTTTCTGTTTGATCTCCTTTGTGTAATCGATTTGCTGGTTTTGGGTGGTTTCATGGATTCACTGATCCATTCCACCGGTTGATTCGTCTGATCGGTGGAATGGTTATGTACAGTAGGGTAGGTGTTAGTTTGTTTGTTTGCATGCAGGCGTGCAGGATCGCCGTCGAGAGATGTTGAAGACCCTAGCATGGGTATGTGCTAGGTCGAGCTGATAAAGTGTGGAAGATCACCCTGGAAGTGGATCGAGTCATCCCAGGAGGTTCAGCGGATCAGAACAGTGAAAATCCGCTAAGGCTGGAAATTTGTCAAAACGGCATCATCAGGATATTTTGGTGAATATCCTGCAGTCGCTTCAGGTATCGTCATCCGGATAAGTGAAGATGAGCATGATGCAGTTGAGTGCATAAAGTGAATGTGCGTCGGGGTGATCATCATCAGGAGGTGCCGAGAAGGAGTGTATCGGCATAAGGAAGAAGATCGGGTTGATCGCGGGCCGAAAAAAAGCTAAGTTTGGCCAACAGCAGGATATGACGTCATCATCATCAGGATATACGTCATCTGGATATTTTAGAGCAGCAGGATATTGAGGAGCTGCATGTGACGTCATCGTCATCAGGATATACGTCATCAGGATATCGGGGTGACGCAAGCATCGGGGGATGGTGCGAGGAGTTAAGGATCGTCATCATCAGGATAAATGGAAGGAACCGGATGTTCTTTATCCTGTTGATTATCATGATGTTGAATATCATGATGCTGAAGATAGTGAAGACGGAAGTCGTCGCTGAAGTGAATAGTGGACGTCAGGAGGATGTTCGCGCTGGTCGAACATGAGGATGCTGTCGATAAACGAACAAGGTGATGCTGTTGACAGGCGAAAAGGCGAAGGCTTGTCATCAGGAGGATATCGGTCGGCACAGTAAATATGATGATGCTGACAGTGTTAAGTCAAATATGATGATGATGATGATGATGATGATGATGATGGGCTGCAGACATCCATGCTGTATATCAGGGTTATAGTGTGGATGCCTCTGCATCATAGTGGTATCAGAGCTCAGCAAAAGGTCTGGGCTGTTGTGTGTTGATTCTGTCACCGAAAGGGCAGAGTTAGAGTTGATTGTGTGTTGTGTGTTAAGTGAGAGGTTGACAAAATGCCTCCGAAAGGTAATGGTACTGCAAGGGAATTGCAGGAGATGAAGGAAAAACATGCCAGAGAGATGAGGAAGATGAAGGAGCTTGCTGAAGCACTTCAAGCCAGGCTTGTAGCCCTGGAAAAGAACAAAAAGAGGGAAGTGGAAGACAGTGAGTCTGAAGAAGATGAAGATACTGTTGAAGAGTATGAAGAGGTAGCTGAAGAACTGGATGCTGAAGACCAGAAATTTGCAAAACTATTAAAGGCAGTGCAGGGTGATAAACCTAAGGTAAAGGTTGATGTTTCCAAGTATAATGGAAGTTTGAATGAAGATGAGTTACTAGATTGGATTGCTGCACTTGATAATCACTTTGAATGTGAAGATGTTGCTGAGGATTAGAAGGTAAAGATTGCAAAGACCAAGTTAGGAGGTCATGCTTTGGTATGGTGGGATTATGTACAATCCGAGAGAAGGAAACAAGGGAAGTCAAAGATGACTTCATGGGATAAGATGGTAGCAAGGATCAAAGGTAAATTCTTGCCTAGGGATTATGAAATTCAGATGTTTAAGAAGCTGCAATTTTTAAGGCAGAAGGAAATGGATGTGAAGGCATATACTGAGGAGTTTTATAAGTTGAGTATGAGATCTGGTCATCATGAGAATGAGGTAGAAAAGGTGGTTAGGTACTTGGCTGGTTTGAGATTGAACATACAGGATGAGTTAGTTTTAGCTAACCCTAAGAATGTGGAGGATTGTTATCAAATGGCAATCAAGATTGAAGAAAAGATGAATAGGGGACATGATAAGTCCATGAGAGGAAGAGGAAACAATATGAGGGGAAGAGGAGCAGCCCCTACACAAAAGCAAACCAATGAGGGTCAAGAAGACACTGGTAAAGGACAGGGACAGTCTGATTTTAGAGGTGGATGGAAAGGTAATAGAGGAAGATTTGGAGGTGGTAGAGGTTCTACTTCATTTTCAGGGAAATGTTACACCTGTGGTGAGTTTGGTCATCCATCTTTCAAATGTCCAGAAAACAAAGGTTCATCATCCAGAGATGATAGAACAAGTGACAAGAGAGTACAACTTGTGCAAGAAGAGAAAGAAGAGAAAAGTGTGCAACGTTCAAACACTTATCAAGATAGAGAACCTGACAATTATGGATACCCAGAGAGTGGAGAGTCTCTGATGATGAGAAGAACAGTGACTACCATGAAGGTACCTGACAAAGAATCCCCACAAAGAAGAGCTCTTTTCAAGACCACATGCAAGAGCAAAGGTAAGGTATGTAAGGTTGTCATTGATACTGGTTCAACAGACAACATGGTATCCCAGGAAATGGTGGATAAACTGCATTTGGAAAGGATTCCACATCAACGCCCTTACAAGGCATCTTGGGTGAGTGATAGTCAATCACTTTGGGTATATGAACAGGCATATGTGGATTTTCAGATTGGAGCATATCATGATAGAGTTTTGTGTGACATATTGCCCATGGAATGTTGTCACCTACTATTGGGTAGACCATGGCAATTTGATAGGAGGGTACTGTATGATGGGTATGCTAATACCTACACCATCAAGAAAGATGGGAAGACTATTAAGTTGATGCCATTACAGGCAGATGTTGCAGCACAGGGGGCAGCCAAAATCATTTTAATGGGAAAGAAGGAGTTTGTGCAGGAGCCTAGAGGAGCAGGCATAAAGGTAGTTGAGGACACTGCAGGGAAAGGAGTTGTTCAGGACAACAGGTTGAAGAAAGTTTTAGTTTTGACTGACAGAGGTCAGCAGCAGGTTTAGAAACAGGTTTGCAAACAGCAACCAGTTGAGAGGAATGACAAGGATGTTGTCATAATTGGGACTATTGCTTGTCCTATAAGAGTTGAAAGAAAGACAGAGTTGAACATTGCAGAAGTTCAAGAGGCAGTTCAGACAGAGGTTCTGGTTAGACAATCTGACAAACACAGAGACAACCTGAGAAAGGCCTACATTGACAAGCATGAGGGTTCACTTGCAAGAAGGCAAGTTACAGTTCAGAAGTCTTGGAGCAACCAAGAGCCAGCAAAGGACAAAGCTGGAACAGGGCAGAATATTGCAAAGGCAAAGTGTAAAGGTGGAGGACTTCCACAACCCAAACTCATGGGACATGAGTTCTTTTCTGTTGGGGAGTACGGTGCAGGAGCACCTACCTGACAGCTGACCTTCATGAGGCAGTTAGTTAGTTTGAGTCTTGTTTATGTTTTCAAGAAGGTCTGATAAGACCAAATGCATGTAATAAGGTCATGCTGATCATATTAAGATCATGCTGACCAGGCTTTGCTATTTTTAGTTAGTTTGTAGAACAGCTGTCATGATGTATGTTCGGTAGGGCCTCCCAGCCGCCTGGAGAGTTCCCAGCCGCTTGGAGTCGGGTCAGTAGTACTCGTAGGAAAATCTATTTAAGCATGAGGATCGGTTGATATTGCATATAGATAGATAGATATCATCGATCAGACTTTGCAAGAGAGCGACTGAATATTGTAATAGCATCTTTTGAAATTGAATAAGAGATCCTGTTGTCTTTGTTTTCTGTTTGATCTCCTTTGTGTAATCGATTTGCTGGTTTGGGTGGTTTCATGGATTCACTGATCCATTCCACCGGTTGATTCATCTGATCGGTGGAATGGTTATGTACAGTAGGGTAGGTGTTAGTTTGTTTGTTTGCATGCAGGCGTGTAGGATCGCCGTCGAGAGATGTTAAAGACCCTAGCATGGGTATGTGCTAGGTCGAGCTGATAAAGTGTGGAAGATCACCCTGGAAGTGGATCGAGTCATCCCAGGAGGTTCAGCGGATCAGAACAGTGAAAATCTGCTAAGGCTGGAAATTTGTCAAAACGACATCATCAGGATATTTTGGTGAATATCCTGCAGTCGCTTCGGGTATCGTCATCCGGATAAGTGAAGATGAGCATGATGCAGTTGAGTGCATAAAGTGAATGTGCGTCGGGGTGATCATCATCAGGAGGTGCCGAGAAGGAGTGTATCGGCATAAGGAAGAAGATCGGGTTGATCGCGGGCCGAAAAAAAGCTAAGTTTGGCCAACAGCAGGATATGACGTCATCATCATCAGGATATACGTCATCTGGATATTTCGGAGCAGCAGGATATTGAGGAGCTGCATGTGATGTCATCGTCATCAGGATATACGTCATCAGGATATCAGGGTGACGCAAGCATCGAGGGGACGGTGCGAGGAGTTAAGGATCGTCATCATCAGGATAAATGGAAGGAACCGGATGTTCTTTATCCTGTTGATTATCATGATGTTGAATATCATGATGCTGAAGATAGTGAAGACGGAAGTCGTCGCTGAAGTGAACAGTGGACGTCAGGAGGATGTTCGCGCTGGTCGAACATGAGGATGCTGTCGATAAACGAACAAGGTGATGCTGTTGACAGGCGAAAAGGCGAAGGCTTGTCATCAGGAGGATATCGGTCGGCACAGTAAATATGATGATGCTGACAGTGTTAAGTCAAATATGATGATGATGATGATGATGATGATGATGATGATGGGCTGCAGACATCCATGCTGTATATCAGGGTTATAGTGTGGATGCCTCTGCATCATATAGTAATAAGTTTTACAAAACATTGATTCACCCCTCCTCTCAATGTTCCTTAATTTCAACAATCGGTATTAGAGCCTAGTTCCTTGGAAGAAGTTTAACAACTTGAGGAAGATCTAGGAAGGTGGTTTAATGGGTTCATTCAGGGAACTTCAAGTTGCTTTAGAAGATCCTGATCAATCCAGAGCAGAATTTAAAGAGCTACAAGAGAATCTTTAAGATGCTGAGGATTTCATTAAAAACTTAAAAGGGCAACTAAGCAAATGTAATGAGAAGAGGGAGGATCTACTCCAGCAATTAGCAAATCAGAAGGAAGATAATGGCATGATGAGGCTCTGAAGGAAAAGACAAAGGAATGTGAGAAGCTAGCAAAAGAAGTTGTTGTCCTAAAACATGAGATGGAGTCTGAGGTAATGAGGCTAACCAAGGAAATTGAGGAAAGGAAGAAGACTGAAGAAAACTTGAATCAATCTCTGAAAGAAAGAACATAAGAGTGTTGTAGATTGGACAGAGTAATTAGCCATCTAGAGTCTGATCTACAAGAAACTAGGTATAATGAGGAGGAACTTGAAAGGCAAATTATCATTCTCAAACATGACCTAGAAGCTACAAATGAATACAAAGAAAAGTTCAAAATAAGTTTAGCCAAACTTGAGGTACTGCTTGATAGTCGAAAGAAGGCAAATGATAAGTTCAATTGCAATAAATTTGGTCATAGAGCTACTCAGTGCAAAAGTAGAGTGAATCAAAATGGTCCATCCTTCTCAGGTCAATGCTTCAACTGTAAAAGTTATGGTCATAAATCAAATGAATGCAGAAGTACGATGATGAATAACTCTAACAATAGAGGAAATGCCAATTCTTTCAATGGCAAATGTTTTACATGCAATAGATTTGGACACATGGCTAATCAGTGCAGATCAAGAGGAAATCAAGTAAATGAGCAAAGGAATGTTGTGTGCTTTAATTGTAACAAATCCGGTCATATTGCAAGAATCTACAGAATCAGGAATGATGATAGAAAAGGTTCAGTAAATAGAAACCAAAATGAGCAGAGATAAGATAAAGGCAAGGGCAAAGTAGATGTGAATGAGATCTAGAATGAAATGAACAAAACATGGGTAAAGAAAAGTGTAATGAATAATGGTGATGGGTCCACACCAGAATTTGGTGCTGGTAATACATCTGGGAGTTGAAATAGGAGCTCTGGCTTAGGGAGAGCTGCACTAAAAATCTAATCTCCCCTGCTAGAAAGAAGGTGCCTAAATCTGGCACGATGAATGAAGAAAAAGAAGCCTATTGCAGATCTGTTGAATCAATTTCTGAAAGAAAAGAAGCCAATGTGATTGATTGCATAGTAATTGAAGATTAACTATATTCAGAAATAGTGTAACCGGATGAATTAGGACAATGCATTTATTACAATGGTGAATTAGGTTTTGCAAAGCATAAAAGGTCACTCACTCAACACTTGAATCACTTTATACTTCAAGAGAGCAAGCAGAAGAGCACCTAGGCTGACACTTCAAAGATTTCAAGTGCGACAGGTGAATTCATTAGCTAACCCTAATCCTATGGAGAAAAAGGTATTTTTCTATGAAGCTTTGAACTTGTGATCTTTTTGAAATGGCTACACCTCTTGTTGTGAATATCACTGAGAGACCTAGGCCCAAGTTTAAGAAGAACCCCTTCAAGTCCACTGAAGTCGATCCAATGGGAGCATTTTCTGCTGTTCCATATGGAGTTCTTCACATAGAGGATATTAGGGCTTACATTCACGTGCCTCTAGAGGAGCATAGAAAATTTAGGTTTTCTAATCTATTCATGAATCACTTAAAATGTGATGATTTTGAGCTCAAACCAGAGTACAAAGCCTTGAAAGATAAGAAATTCATACAATTTGTTGAGTTTCTAAATTTCATAGAGGACGAGTGGGTTCAGTATGTCTTGAGCTGTATCCATGATGAATTTATATGGCTAAATCATCTATTTAAGATCACAAAATATGTAATAAGGCTAGTTACAGGGTTGAATTCAATCCGTACTCTGCCTCAATTGAAGGCCGTGAAGAATCAAGAAGTCACAGAGGCAACCGGATCAATATTTGATAAGAGAGCTATGACTATAAATGATAGAGGATCATGGAGTCAGATTCACATCAATGGTGATAGGGTACAAGATATATCTCTCTAGTAGAGAGAATTTAGTGTATGGAACAACTATTTACACTACATATTAGATGGTAAAAGAAGATGAAGACTATGATCTCTGTGAACTATTGTTGAACTAGCTTATGGAGAATCTAAGTAAGATAAAGAAGGACAAGAAGTACTCATTCAAATTTTGGATGCTAATTATGTGTCTTTTTTATTTATTTTTTGAGTGAGCTCCCTGGAAATAAGAATGTGTATTGGTCCAATGACAAACCGGTAGAAGTTCAAATTAGAAATCATTTGAGTTGTTTGGGTAATTATGAGGCACAAAATTTTGCACTTTGGAGATTCTTCAAAAATTTCTAGAGTATGATGCAAGCTAAGGAAAGAATACCTAGGGCTGTGGTTGAGAAATACAAGGACACCATTTGTTTTATGGTTACTATTGATTAGTGGAAGATGGAAGCAGTAGAGCCTAGAGTTGTGTGGATCATGCCCATGGGGTATGAAGTGGATGTACATGTATTGGAGTTGTATGCACAACATTTGTTGAGCCAGCCTAGGGATCCAGCGGAGGAGAGATTTGGAACATATGAAGAGATTTCACAAAAATTGCATATGGAATTCAAGGCTCCTGAAAGAAAAAGGACTGTGAGGAAAGAAGTTGAGCAGTTGGCTGAGAAACTTGGCATTACCAAGGAAGTTGTGAGACAAAATAGGGAAAGGATAGAGAAATCTGAGAAGGAGAAGTAGGACAAGAAATAGGGAAGTGCTCTGATAGAATCCTCTCCTAAACCAAGGACTGCTAAGAGTTCTGGTACAACCTCCAGTGCATCACCTTCTCCTATTACAAAGAATTCAAAGAAAAACCTATCGGTAAGGAAAGAAAAAGGACAAAAGTAATGGGTCAGTGTGTAGAAGGAGGATTAAGAAGAAACTGATTTAGATGATGAGGTCAAAGAGTTGAAGGCCTCAGGCACTAAAGCTGCTAAAGTGTCTAAGGAGAAGCCCTCTGGAAGCAAAATGACAAACTTAAAAGGAAAAAGTCAGAGGCCTATGTTGAGAAGTCTACTCTTTCTGTGGATGACATTATTAAGTCAATCATTGTAGATGGAAACTTAAAACCAATGACTAATTTTTATGATCATTACAGTGATGTTGATAAGAGAGTTTTGGAGGAAGCAACAGTCAAATACTTGAATATCTATAATAAGACTTTAATTGAAATAATTTTTGAAATTCTAAAAAGCCTTGTAGATATTCTAGAAATAAGAAAAGAAAATACAAAAGTTAAAGATATTGAGCTTAGGGAGCATGTGCTAATAAAATTATGTCCTCAAATTACTCCAGATCAAATGAACCTGATATTCAAAAAAGTGAAAGATGACTTCGGAAGTAAGATCAGAATGAACAAGCTCATGCTAGGAGAGATTGATAAGATAGTTGAAGATACTCAGGAGATTCATCTGAAGGCATTGAAAAGGCATAATCTTCCCACTGTTGAAGAAGAAACTGATGATGGAATTGATTCCTTCATTCCAGATGTTGAATAATTTGATAAAAATGATGAAAATGTTGTTGTTGAGGATACGCAAAATCCTCTGGAAAAGAATGCAAAAGACATTACTCATAAAGACAAAGAGAAGGATGCCCCTATTGATAATGCAAAGAAAGATGAAGAAGAGAAAAAGAAAGAAAATGATAAACAAGACAATGTGGTTGACTCCGGAAAGGGAGAAAATGCATGCCCTAAAGAGCATAAAATTGAAACATCATATTGGGTAAGAATCACTATAGAAGTAATGAAAGAAATTTTGGAGAAGGATAAACAAGTTGCAGAAGACTCGCATATAATATAAGGACCAATCAATTTGGACTCTCTCTCACCGGTACAGAAGATAAAGTGGGCCTCTCTTGCACAAGCTAAGGCCAGAGAAGATATCTTGAAGTCCCATAGAGAAGATAGTGAGTTGCTTGGTCTTGCATCAGGGATTTTGGAGAAAATCATGCCTACATTTTAGAAGGACTCATCAGCATCCCCCTCTGGTCAGTTGAAGAGTCTGATAAACTCTGTAAGTACTCATTTTGAGTCACTTCAAAAGTCAGCAAAGGTCAAAGTTCAAAATGAATTCAATGATAAAAGATTTGATGCATTGAAAGGAATGATTGGCGTAGATAGAATTGTGTTGGATACCAATGTAAAGAGTATTTAAAATGCTCTCACTAAAGGAGGAGATGTATATAAATTTTTTTTATCTTGTCCAAAAGCTATATAGGATATTGAAATGAAAATAAAGGAGTCTAAGAAAAAATTGTCAAGTGTATCTAAATCCTTTGATCCTTTGACAATATCGGTAGCAAGTCAAGAATGTCAAGCAATTAGCTTGATTGATGAAATGAAGAAACTGATGAAAGAAAAAGAGAAAATTGAGGCAAGGATGTGTAAACTCTGGGGACTAATTTCCCCTAAGTTGGAAGCAATATTTAATTCTTTGAAAGAAGCCCAAGCTACTGCTTAGACAAGTGATCCCACTGATTTACGAAAGGTAGAGTCACAAGCATTTCTATTCAGTGGTCACATTTTAGTTTTGAATAGCTGTTGTCATGTGAAATTGCACCCTACTTGGAAGGATTCCAAGCATTCCAATGATAGAATGGGAATGATCTCTAAGTGTGGGACTTTGCTAAATGAGATCAGACCTTCAGAGAAGGCCAGTTTCCTTGCCTGATTATCACCTAAAACTACTGTATTTGGAGGGGAAAAGGGAGAAGGAATGCTTTAAAGTAAAACATGAAACATAGAAATAAACTTGAAAACAAAGGGTGATGCACCAGACAGATTTAAAGAGACTTTCACAGAAATGATAAATGCACAGCACAACCGAATATAGCAAGGATGTATACACAAATTAGATGATCCTAGTAGAGGCAAGAAGCAATATGATTGAGAGGAACAAAGACATTCATAGGCATTCATATCCAGATTCACACAGAACTAGAAAATCAGTCAAAGAGGTAAGATAACTTACATATATTCAGTAGGGAAGCAAGGTTACAATGCATGAAAAACTCTGTTTGGAAACAGAAAAGCTTCTATGCCAAAAACAATTTCCAACCTTATTTACATCTTATGAATGCATATATATAGCATTCCAAACTAACCTAGGTCGGTTACAAAATTTGTTCTATGAGTTGCATCAGAAAATATCTTCTGAAGGGATGTCTTAGCTACAATAGTTATGGCGTCCAAAATCTGGAACTGGACAGATAGAAGATATTCTCAAGTCTTTAATGTAGCTGCATACTCACCAATCCTTAGCCAACGCATTAGTGGGGAGATATTTTTGGTCATGAATGTGAGCAGCTTCCATTACCTATAGAAATGAATGCAAAAAATATCTGCATCCTGCCCCAAAAGTTGCTGAAACATCCAGTCACCCAAGACATGCAAATCCATATCTAAAAATGGAAAGTGACAAAACTCCCCTAAAAAGCTAGCCAAATGAAAGAGGGGACAAAAATATGCATTTTTGCCTCTTGCAGCATGTCAAAATTTGCCAGGATGGAGGAGATACAGGCGATCAAAGTTTCAGTCAACCACCTGTATATATTGCTTTGCATTTGTGTATATATCAGCCTCTAAATTTGCTGCCTGAATCACCTTTTTAAACTTTTTCTAAAACTCCCTCCGGATATGCCAAGTGCTTGTATATCGGGCCCCACCATTTGTATATCGCATTGTATCTTGCCTTGTATATGCAAATATACAAGCAGAAGATATAATGCAAAGTGCTTGTGCCTTGGTGGACCCCACCAGTTGTATCTTCCTTGTGATCACCCAACATGTATCTTCCCCTTTGTATGTCGAAACATACAATCACCTTTCATACAAGGCGGACCCCAGAACAACATAGAATAAATTGAAATTTCTATTCAGGTTAGGGTTGTATATGTTTCCTTTGTGTATCTCTTTGTAAATGCAAATATACAATTGCTCACATACATACAAGCCACGGACTTCAAATTTTATGAAGCAAACTGGAAAGACTTTGAAATCTGCCTTGTATATCACCTTTGTATGTTCCGCTTGTACGTACAAACATACAAGCCGCAAATATACAATGCACTGTTCATGACATACATTGGCCTTTGTATTTTGTGGGCCCCATCTCTTGCACATTCGGGCTTGTATATTTTTCATTGTATGTTTCAATTATATGTTGGAAACATACAATACAAAATATACACTCTCTTTTGTTCATTGTGTCGATGTACCTCTACTATAGCCGATGCATATTATCCTTGTATATCGACTTTGTATGTTCAGACATACAAGCCTATATACATTCGACTGTTCATGCTCACTTGTATCTTAGGTGAAGGTCCCTTGTATATTCCGTTGATGTACATTGCAAAATGTACATTCACCCTTGTATCTTCTAACATACAATCTGCCTTGTATGTGTGTGGGCCCCATCTCTTGTATCTCGGTGATATACAAATGCCTTTGTATATTGTGGACTTTGTATATCGACTTGTATATCCAAATATACAACCCAATATTCATAGGCCAAACATAAAACGTAGGAATCTTTGATGGAATATTCCTATGATGTATAACCCGATATGCATCTTTTCCTTGTACGTTTCAATTGTATGTTTAAACATACAACACAATATGCATTTGAAACCCGATATACATTGAGAGAATATTCCTAGAATCTGTGATAGATTCCCTCAATGTATATGCATCTTCTAAGCCTGATATGCATCCTTTCCTTGTATATTTCAATTGTATGTTTAAACATACAACACAATATGCATTTGAAACCTGATATACATTGAGGGAATATTCCTAGAATCTGTGATAGATTCCCTCAATGTATATGCATCTTCTAAGCCCGATATACATCCTTTCCTTGTATATTTTTATACATTGCCGATATACAAATTCCTTTGTATATGACCTTTGCATATTTCTTTGTATGTGCAAAGGTGAATGTATATACAAGTATGCATACAAATACAAGTTATAAAATATGAGAAATCCCAGCGATAGGAAATACTTGAGGCCAAAAGATCTCTAGGTTTTTCTGAGTTTTTTGCAAGGATTCCTCAGGCAAGATTTTAGGATTTTTTGACAAGGCATGCATGAGTACTTGGAAGATTTACACCTTGTATGGTCATTTCTAAAGGATTTTCAAAGAAAAGGCAAGGTGAACTGTTTAACTCTGGGCAAAGGCAAAATAGGTCAACAATTTTGGTGACTTCTATGGGATGTTTTCCTACTAAACATAAGATCAGTGGCCTTATAGCATCCATTGGGCATGGAGTCAAGTCTAAAACATGCTGGAAAACTAGAAACTACCTGCAAAACACAAAAAAGGGGAAAAGGTTGCATTCTCCTAATGACAATGCAACATGTGCAGAAGCACTTAGGAAAAGGGAAAACTAAAGAAGAAATGAAACCTACTCTAATCCTAAACTAACCAGTTGAACATAACCTTAAACAAAGCCATTAACCAGTTCTTGAAAGTAACTGCCCTTCCTTAACAATTTACAATGTTTCTCATTCACGTGGGCAGTTAAAAAGAGATGAGGGGGAAATAGGCATATGATAAATTGATAGAACATCCCCCACAAAGAGGAGATAAACTCACTTATCCACCTAGACTAATTGCTAGTGCTGCTAACTTGTGGTGAATAAATGGGCTGATCCCACTCATTTTGATGCTCAACTTCATGCTTAGAGATAAGCATGACAAGTGGTGACTCCTCTTTATGTATCTCCAACTGAGCTAGATGCCTGATTGGGCATCCCCTTGAAGGTTTGAGATTGGTTGCTTCTTGTGTGTGAAACAGTTGACATGGGACATCACAGTTTTCTCCTTCCTCCTTCAAAGAAACCAAGAAGATTGATATAATGTCATCATGGTTGCATTCTTCCTCTTCTTGCTAGTCTTAATACTCTAGCTCCTGTGATTCTACTACAAACATGGCTGCCTCCACTCTATGAACAAGATGTTCATGACTTTCTAAATTAGGCTTAGAAAATGAGCCATGCACATGGTCAAAAGAGAAAACTTGCTCACCAAGAAGTTGATATCCTTACTGGATAATAAAGAACAAATCTACAATTTTCTCTTGACCATATTCAGTCTCCTCATTATTTCCAATAAAGCATGGAAGCTCCTCAAGCATAACAGCATAATCAGCCTTTGTATAATCTAGCATAGGGCAACATGCCTGGCTTTCTTTATGGTTTGGAACCTCACTATCATACTCAGCCTTAACCTGCAGCAACTCATCATTATTTTCATTTTTTTCTTATCACTGCATATCCACAACTAGCTGTTCATCCTCCTCATCTTCAACATATTCAGGTAGCTCATAAAGTAGGGCAGCAACATCCATTTCTGAAGTGACCCTAGCAATACTCACAGGTGCAATAGGTTCAAACAATTCTATCTTTGTGAGTGTAGGAACAAACTGCTCCTCATTAGTTTTATCTTTTTCCACCTCCTCTTTTGGCTCATCTTTCCAAATATCTTGGTAGACAACCTCCCCACCCTTGAGGATTGAAATAGCATCAAGGAAAGAAGACTGAATAACTTCTTGAATTTCTTGGAGGGGAAAGGGTTTTGGACAAATTTGTTCTTAGGGAGTAAGCATTTGAGTGTGCATAGGAATAGGGACTTGTGAAGGGATATACGCGTTGAAGCCTGGAAACTTGTGGAGTCTAGGTTGTTCTGTAGGCTAAACATGTGCAGAAGAAAGCGATTGGTTGAAATTTGGAAACGTAAACACATGCTCCTTTAATTTACCAATCTCATCATAACCGTCCATGCTAGGCCCATCTAATAAGGGGATTTGAAAACTAGGAAGTGGTTTTGGAGGTATAGATGGACTAACCTGCCTAAAGCTTGGAATTTTAAATTTTGGGGCTTCTTTAGCAACAGGTTGAGCAACTATCATCCTTATAGCAAGGTTTTCTTGAAAAACCTCCTCTTGTGCTTCTCACTGCTAGTCTGAGTTAACATTTCTATAAATTCATTAGCCTCTCTATTCAGATCTAGAGACACCTTCTTGAGACCATACATTCTTATGATACTGAGATCATAAAACTGTCGAGGCCAACTATACCCTGCTACTCTTTTGGCTTTATCTAAATTTTTATCAAGCTTTATAAAACTGCTCATGAGCTCATTAAAAGTGTCAATATTCTCAGGGGCAACATTAGGGGTGGGAGGAAGGTAGATATCATGGGGATGCTGATACTCTACAACGGCAGGGTTGTATGGCATAAAATCAGAGGCATTTGGGGCCTGGTATTGCTGATATGGGGGCCAATAGCTTGTATTTGGATTCAGGATAGGGGAATAGCCATGATTCCCATAAAATTATGGTATTTTATAGCATCTAAATGCTGGATATTCATAAAAATATCAGAATGGGAGCAAACTAGGTCTACAACCAAAGAGAAACTAGATACATACCAGAGAGGGAGTCGCCAGGTGATTGAGATGCTTCTGGAAGCTGAATAGACTAGGAAAATCACCAAATCCTAATCTTTGATAAAATTTTAGGTACTTGGGCTACTAAAACTAGCTGATTTGTTCAGTAGAGTCACCATGGTGCTATTTGTATTGCCTCTAAAGGCCAATAATACTAGGAGAAACATCGAATCTCTTAGTATTTTGATGAGAAGTTCATCGAACTAGTCCCACCGGGCATGCCAAAATATGCTGTCACGTGAAATTGTACCCTACTTGGAAGGATTCCAAGCATTCCAATGACACAATGGGAATGATCTCTAAATGTGGGACTTTGCTAATTGAGATCAGACCTCCGGAGAAGGCTTCCTTGCCTGATTATCACCTAAAACTACTGTATTTGGATCGAAAAAGGGAGAAGGAATGCTTTAAAGTAAAACATGAAACATAGAAACAAACTTGAAAATAAAGGGTGATGCACCAGACAAATTTAAAGAGACTTTCACGGAACTGATAAATGCATAGCACAACTAGATATAGCATGGATGTATACACAGATTAGATGATCCTAGTAGAGGCAAGAAGCAATATGATTGAGAGGAACAAAGACATTCACAGGCAATCATATCTAGATTCACACAGAACTAGAAAATTAGTCAAAGAGGTAAGATAACTTGCATATATTCAGTAGGGAGGCAAGGTTACAATGCATGAAAAACTCTGTTTGGAAATAGAAAAGCTTCTATGCCAAAAACAATTTCCAACCTTATTTACATATTATGAATGCATATATATAGCATTCCAAACTAACCTAGGTCGGTTACAAAATTTGCTCTGAGTTGCATCAAAAAATATCTTCTGAAGGGACGTCTCAACTACAACAGTTATGGCATCCAAAATCTGGAACTGGGCAGATAGAAGATATTCTCAAGTCTTTAATGCAGCTGCATACTCACCAATCCTCAGCCAACACATCAATGGGGAGATATTTTTGTTCATGAATGCGAGAAGCTTCCATTACCTGCAGAAATGAATGCAAAAAATATCTACATCCTGCCCCAAAAGTCGCTGAAACGTCTAGTCGTCCAAGACATGCAAATCCAGATCTAAAAATGGAAAGTGACAAAACTCCCCTGAAAAGCTAGCTAAATGAAAGAGGGCACAAAAATATGCATTCTTTCCTCTTGCAGCATGTCAAAATTCGCTAGGATGGAGGAGATACAGGTGGTCAAAGTTTCGGTCAACTACCTGTGTATATCGCTTTGCATCTGTATATATATCAGCCTCTAAATTTGCCGCCTAAATTGCCTTTTTAAACTTTTTCTGAAACTCCCTCTGGATATGCCAAGCGCTTGTATATCGAGCCCCACCATTTGTATATCGCATTGCATCTTGCCTTGTATATGCAAATATACAAGCCGCAAATATACAAGCAGAAGCTATAATGCAAAGTGCTTGTGCCTTGGTGGACCCCACCAGTTGTATCTCCCTTGATCGCCCAGCATGTATCTTCCCCTTTGTATGTCGAAACATACAATCGCCTTTCATACAAGGCGGACCCTAGAACAACATAGAATAAATTGAAATTTCTATTTGGGTCTAGGTTGTATATGTTTCCTTTGTGTATCTCTTTGTATATGCAAATATACAATTGCTCACATACATGCAAGCCGCGGACTTCAAATTTTATGAAGTGGACTGGAAAGACTTTGAAATCTACCTTGTATATTGCCTTTGTATGTTCTTCTTGTACGTGCAAACATACAAGCCGCAAATATACAATGCACTGTTCATGACATACATTAGCCTTTATATATTGTGGACCCCACCTCTTGCACATTCAGCCTTGTATATTTTTTGTTGTATGTTTCAATTGTATGTTGGAAACATACAATACAAAATATAGACTCTCTTTTGTTCATTGCGCCGATGTACCTCTACTATAGCCGATGCATATTATCCTTGTATATCGGCTTTGTATGTTCGAACATACAAGCCTATATACATTCGACTGTTCATGCTCACTTGTATCTTAGGCGAAGGTCCCTTGTATATTCCATCGATGTACATTGCAAAATGTACATTCACCCTTGTATCTTCTAACATACAATCTGCCTTGTATGTGTGCGGGCCCCATCTCTTGTATCTTGGCAATATACAAACACCTTTGTATATTGTGGACTTTGTATATCGACTTGTATATCTGAATATACAACCTGATATACATAGGCCAAACATAAAAAGTAGGAATCTTTGATGGAATATTCCTGTGATGTATAACCCGATATGCATCTTTTCCTTGTACATTTCAATTGTATGTTTAAACATACAACACAATATGCATTTGAAACCTGATATACATTGAGGGAATATTCCTAGAATCTGCGATAGATTCCCTCAATTTATATGCATCTTCTAAGCCCAATATGCATCCTTTCTTTGTATATTTCAATTGTATGTTTAAACATACAACACAATATGCATTTGAAACCCGATATACATTGAGGGAATATTCCTAGAATCTGCAATAGATTCCCTCAATGTATATGCATCTTTTAAGCCCGATATGCATCCTTTCCTTGTATATTTTTGTACATTGTTGATATACAAACGCCTTTGTATATGACCTTTGCATATTTCTTTGTATGTACAAAGGTGAATGTATATACAAGTATACATACAAATACAAGTTATAAAATATGAGAAATCGCAGTGATAGGAAATACTTGAGGCTAAAAGATCTTTGGGTTTTTCTAGGTTTTTTTCAAGGATTCCTCAGGAAAGATTTTAGGATTTTTTGACAAGGCATGCATAATTACTTGGAAGATTTACACCTTGTAGGTCATTTCTAAAGGATTTTCAAAGAAAAGGCAAGGTGAACTATTTAACTCTGGGCAGAGGCAAAATAGGTCAACAATAGCATGAAGAAAATTTGGGATAGTGAATTGGCACTGTTGAAGAATATTTTTGGTGATGTGTTTAAGCTCATGTAAATAAGTCATAAGGGTTGTTTGTATATATATGCCCATGTACATAGAACTTTTGGTAAATTTTGTTATGCAAATCCCATCCTTTGTCATCGATGTCAAAGTGGGTGTGGAAAGTAGTGAAAAATGAGGAATTCTTCAAAGGGGGAGAATTGGAAATCTTAAGTGTACATAGTAAGGGGGAGCTAGTCTAACACTTAGTCATTTTTCAAAAATAGAAGTGTTTCCATCAATGTCAAAGGGGGAGATTGTTGGCAAGAGGCACTACTAGGCATGTTAGGTGTTTTCAATGATGGCAACTAAATCTATCCTATACATCCACATTGCATTATTTGCTTATATCGGAAGTCAGATTGCAGAATTGCCCAAGTCTAGATTGACAGGAACAGAGTTTATGATAGTGTTCAACATTTTGGTCTACATTTCTCCAATGATAATCATATTTTTTTGTAGATCTAAGGGAATGTTAAGGGATGTCAGGACTACCTAAATCTAAAGATTTAGCCTCTAGTGATGAAGGGATTAAAAGATACAAGCTTCTAAGTATCAAGTTTTGGTTAGACAGTTTAGTCCGATGAAGAACAGGTTGACTTGGTGTATGATCATTGTGCGGATTGAGAGAAGTAGTTGGATGAGTAATTTATGTGATCCAGTAGTATTGGCTGACATGTGTGGTGACTTGAATACATAAGTTTTGGTCCAGATTGATGTTTGTGCATGGATTCAGCTGACAGAACAATAATCTTGAAATAGTTTCTAAGTTTTCTTGAGGCCAACTAGAGTTGATGAAATTTCATGTTACAGATATATTTAATCGATTGGTTTTAGTATTTTGGTGTGTGTGTGCAAATATGATCTAAGAGGTGTGAAGTATGGCAATATCAAGTGCGCAAAAAGAGATCTAAACTTAGATTATGGTAGAACAGTGAAAATAGGGTAGTGAGATATGAAGTGTGTGAAGTCAGTATATTGAGCTCAATCAAAACTATAATCTTGCATTGTTAGATGCTATTCTTTAGTTCAATCATCTCTATGATCTCTTGTAATTAAATTTGTAGGCAGTGAGCCTCTCTTGAGTAGTGAGCTCTGGGCAGCGTACTCGAAGGCATGTGCCTTCCCCTTTTGTAATACTTCTAATAGAGTATAATATCTTATGGCTTAACCCCCACCGTGGTTTTTCCCTTAACCGGGTTTCCACGTAAAAATCTTGGTGTTCGTGTGTGATGATCTTATTGTTGTTGTTCATAAGTTCATGTTTCCTTTTCTTGAATGTGTGTAGTAAATTAATAAAGGAATATAGTAATAAGTTTTGCAGAACACTGATTCACCCCCCTCTTAGTGTTCCTTAATTTCAATAGCCATCACTTCATGGACAATGGTTGCAGATTGGTGTCATATTTTATTGTAGTTGGGTGGAGTGTGTAGATTTTTTTCGAAAAATCAGCTCCTTCATTCATCTTTTTTTATAGTGGCAAGAAGGGTACATCATTTTGTACATGTCCTAGTGCCATGGATCTTTTCTACATGGCCTAACCTACATGTGTTTGAAGTTTTATTGCAATCATACATCCTTTTCTTTGTGCTTATGTGTCATTGGCTATAACTATTTTGTATGTAGTCTTTGTGTGGTTGCTTTTCCCAATACATATGTTCCTTGTGTGTTTTCTTTGCCCTCCACTCCTATTTTTATTATTTTTGTGTACTCTTAGAGATAACTAGATTCTCGCTATGTCTGCAAGAGGCACACATCTATAACTAGAGACACTATTAGAACCTACATCAATTTATTTCAAGGTCCCAATATTATGCCTCTAAAGTGCCTAAAAAATCCTTCACCTATTGCTAATAATTGATCTAAGATATCCTAATTGGGTTCCTAGTATGTCAAAATACAAGATAAAATCCATAAAAGAGTAAGTCTGGGATGTTTCTAGAATTTTCCTTGGTTTTGTGCCTTTGTTGACTTTTTAGAGTTTCGGAGTTACCCGTGCTTGCATGCCATTCTTATTGCCTCAAAAAAGCTTCCTTGGTTCCTTTATTTTTTGTGTAAGTCCTTTGGGATTGTAGTGTTAGGCATTCTCATTTCTCTTTGACCTTCAGGCATGAGTTTGGGTTGCCCTCCCAATTATCAATCTCTAATGCTTTAAATTGCTAAGTCTTTCATGATCAAGGATTTGTTCATCTCTAGTTCTCCTTCCCCCTTTGAGCATGTGCTTTGTGGTGGCCCCAATCCTCAATCCCTGATGCTACATATTTTCCTAATTCTTTTGATGACATGGTGTTGGCTTTCCTTGGTTTTCACTACCTTTTAAGCATATGTCCTAAGTGTTGGCAAGAGACACTGTGTGGCTTCATAAGTGTTGTCATTGATGGAAACAAAGTCTATCCCACACATCCGCAGTACATAATATCTATACCGGAAGTCAGATTGAAGATTGTTTTAGTTCAGTGAACAAGAACAAAGTATGTAATAGGTCCAACAATTAGGTCCAGATCGCTTAGATGGTGTAACTCAGTAAGTAGTGGACTTGGACAAGTCAAGAGGGGTATCATGACTATTATATCCCAAAGATTCAGCCTTTGGTGATAAAGCCTGAAAAAGATATGAGCATCTAAGTGTTGGGGTTCCAATCAAGCAGAGCAGATAGAGGAAGAACTGACTTGACCGGCAAAGTATCAGACTTCAATCTGAATGTGCAAAATGTGTTGATCAAGCATTTTTTGGTGTCTTACATTGTTTGCCAACATGATTAATGACTTCTATGCTTAAGTTTTTGATACGCATCACAAATCAAGCATGGATTCAGCTGACAGATCAATAACTTGCAAATATCTTGAGTGTTCTTGTTTCCGACTAGAAAGTTGATGAAAATCCTTGATGTGGATATATATATTCGATGGATTCTAGCATGTAAGAGTGTGTGTTGAGGAAGTGAAAAATAAGGTACGAAGAAAAGTAGGGATAAGTGTGGGAACAACAATTCAAGGTCCAGTATGTGACAGAATAATAGTATTGAATAGAGAAAGAATGAAGTGCATCAGATCAGTATATTGTGCCTAACTGGAACTGAACTTTTGGATTTGTAGATGCTTCTCATCAGTTCAAACCCTTGGTTATCTTCTGTAAATTCTTTAGACAGTGAGTCTCTTGTAGCTAGTGTACCTCTTGTGAGCAGTGTGCTCAGGCAGTGAGCCCTAATTGGAAAGTGCCATTTTTTACTCCTTTATTCTTTTAACAAAGAATACAATCTTGGGTTAGTCACCCCATGGTTTTTCCCTTAACAGGGTTTCCATGTAAAAATCCTTGTGTTATGTGTGTTGACTTTATTTATGTTCTTATGATTACATATGCTTTCATGTTTTGATATAACACTAAATATTGAGATAACAAAAGAGAAGACAATTAAGGAAATTTTGAGATGACTGATTCACCCCCCCTCTCAATTATCTACCTTGTTTTCAACAATTGGTATCAGAGCCAAGTTCCTCTAAAAATTCTAACAACTTGAGGAATATTCAAGAATCTCAATGGATGAATATGGTATGAAAGAACAACTATAGTTTTCCCTAGATGATCTTGAGCAATCTCACTCTGAGGTTAATAATTTGAGAGAGCAACTCAGGGAAGATGATGATTTCATCAATGAGTTGAAAGAGAAACTCAGTATTTCTGTGAAAAATAGAATGGAATTACTTCAGAAACTAGTAAAATCAGAATGAAGCCAATAATACTAATGAGGATCTGAATGAAAACCCCAAGCTATGTGAAAAAATTTCAAAAGAAGTCATTATGATGAGACATGAAATGGAATTAGGAGTTATGAAATTCACCTAAGAAATTGAAGAGAAAAGAAAGATTGAAGACAATCTGAAACAATCTCTCAAGGAGAAAGCAGAGGACTATCACAAAATGGATAGAATCATTAGACATCTTGAATCTAATCTTGAGGAAGCCAGATACAATGAAGAACAACTTGAGAACCAGATTGATTCTCTCAAACAAGATCTTCAATCTGCAAATGAATACAAAGAAAAATTCAAGACAAGCTCAGCCCAACTTGAAGTTCTTCTTGAAAGCCAAAAGAGGGTAGATGATAAGTGTGGCTTAGGATATGAGAAAGGTGAAAGCTCTGGATCAAGTCAGAAGAACTTTGGATCAGGAAATCAAAGAAATAGGCCTAGAAGAGCTCCAATAAGGCAACCAAATGCCCAAAGTTATCCATCTTTCAATAGATATTGCTTCAATTGCAACAATTTTGGTCATAAGGCAACTCAGTGCAGGAGGAGAATGAATTATAATAACCCATCCTTCTCCGGACAATGTTTTAATTGCAAAAGGTATGGTCACAAAACTCATGAATGTAGAAATATGCAAATAAACAATTCATTCAATGGTAGATGCTTTGCATGCAATAGAATGGGACCTATGGCTAATCAATGTAGATTATGAGGATATCAATCAAATAAGCAAATAAATGTTGTATGTTACAATTGCAATAGATTCGATCACATTGCTAAATTCTGTAGAAGCAGAAATTAGGATAGAAAAGGTCCGGTGGAACATGATCAGAAACAAGATAAGGGCAAAGGTAAAGTGAATGCGGATGAAGTTCAAAAGGAGATGAGCAAGATTTGGGTAAAGAAGAGTACAGTAAATACTGAGGATGGATCTACACTGGAATCCGGTGCTGATATTCCTTCTGAAAACTAAAAGGCAAGCTCTGGCTCAGGGGGAGCTACAGAGAAGATCCTTTTCCCCTAGCCAGCTAGTGAGTGCCCAAATTCAGCACATTGACTCAGAATAAGAGGTTGCAATTTAAAGGGTTTGAGGAGTTTCACTTGAAAGTCATCCAGTCAAAATTTGGCAAATCTCCATGCAGATTTGAGAAAGTTATGAGGAAATCATGTATCGGCAGCTCTCCGATAAATTAGAATTTCATAAATAGATCCAGTATGATCCAAAATTGAAACAATTTAATTTGTGGACCTATGAGATGTTTGAAATGGGTGAAGATATGTTGTCAACCCTCATAGGCAATAATTTTAAGATCCACACAGTGAGTCAAGAAAATCTCTCAAATACAGGCTAACCAGATTACTTAAGTTGTGCATTTATTACAAAAGATAAATTAAGTCTAGCAAAAGGATAAAAGTGTCTTCAGTTGCCATTTATCACACTTTGCATTCAAAACAAAGAAGAGAGAAGAGCTCTGAGAAGAGATTCTACTATTCACTCACGTTTAAGCTGAAGATCAAATTCTTACAAGAAAATCGCTCTGATGTCTACGTCAAACCCTAACGCGTGAAAAGGTATTTTTCTTCTGCAAAATTCTCTCTGGATTTCCTTGCTAAGATGGCTACTCCAATGGTTGTCAAAATCTATGAAAGACCGAGACCAAAATTAAAGAAACACCCTTACAAGTCACTAGAAGCTGATCCCTTAGGTGTATTTTCTAGCATTCCTCATGGTGTCCTACATGTAGAAGATGTTAGGGTTTATATCCATGCAAACATCAAAGATTTTGGAGACTTAAAATTGATTAACATCTATCAAAATTAGTTAATGGATGAAAATTTTAAACTTAGACCTTAATTCAAGACCCTAAGAGACAAACACTTCAAACATTGCATACATTTTCCATCTTTTGCAGAGAACGAATGGGTCCAATATGTTCTAAGTATGATGCATGACAATTTTATGGGGTTGACAAGGCCATTCAAGATAACCAAAGATGCCATCAGGGCTATGACCAGACTGCATTCAACTGGTGGGTTGCCCACACTCAAATTTGTAAAAAACCAAATGGTAACTAATGCCACTGGATCAAAATTTGACAAAAGGGAAATGACGATAGATGACATCATGGATTCAAATGTCAAGTTTGCCTCAATGATAATTGGCTACAAAATCTACCATTCAAGTAGGGAAAACTTTGTGTCTGGTATAGTAATCTATGCTACATATTAGATGTTGAAGAAAGATGCAGATTATGACCTGTGTGAGCTTCTACTTAGTCAACTGATGGAAAACCTGCAAAAGATCAAGAAGGATAAGAAAAACTTCTTCAAATATAGCAGTCTAATATTGTATCTATTTTTCTACTATATGAGTGAACTACCTAGATCAAAGGGTTAGATGTGGCAAAATGATAAACCAGTTGCAATTCAAATCAAAGATTACATGTATGGACTTGGTGATGCACAAGCCCAAAACTCTACTCTTTAGGGTTACTTCAAGAACTTCCAAAGCATGATGCAGGCTAGAGAGAGAATACCATAGTCAATAGTTGAGAAATACAAAAACATAGTCTGCTTCATGGTTGATACTGATCAATGCCTAATGGAGGTAGTTGAGCCAGGAACTGTATGGATAATGCCTATGGGCTATGAGGTCGATGAGAAAATCTTAGAGCTACACATTCAACATCTACTAAGCCAACCTAAGGACACTCAAGCAAAAAGGTTTGGCACCTTTGAAGAGCTAAGCATAAAGATACATGTGGAGTTAAGACAGCCTGAGATGAAGAGAAAAGTAAGAAAGGAAGTTGAAGAAATTGCCAAAAGATTTGTCAAAGGAGGATGTAGATGCTAAGAAAGAGAAAATGGAGAAAGTAGAAAAAGAAAAGCAAGAAGCAAAGAAAGAAAGTACTCTTGTGCAAACCTCCTCTCAGACTAGATCTTTCAAGAGCTCTGCACCTATCACTCCTAAAAGTTCAAAGGCTACCAAACCAGAAGTCAAGCCATCTAGCAAAGGTGAAAAGAGAATGAAGACCAAAGCCTCAAGAACATATACAAGCCATAAGGATGACGAAGAAATAGAATCAAATGAAGAAATCAAGAAAATGAAGAAGAAGAGAACATTCAGAAAGTTCTCTGTTAATAGAAATGAGGAAGAGAAGGTAGAGGAATTTGGTGGAGATGTTGAAAAGCCCACTCTTTCCATTGATGACATCATCAAGGTAGTTACGGTGGATGGGAACCTGCAGCTGATGATAGAATTCTATGATGAATACAATGATGCTGACAAGAGAATTCTAGAGGAAGCTATTGTAAGGTATTTGAATATCTATAACAAAGCATTCATTGAAATAATTTCATTAATTCCAAAAAGCCTAGAAGAAGTATTGGAACAAAGAAAGGTGAATGCAAAGGCTAAAGACTTAGAAATCTGGGAGCAAATAATGATACATCTTTACTCTTCTATCACTCCAAGACAAATGGACATGATTTTCAGGGATTCTAAGGATGAATTCCGAAGTAAGGTAAGAATGAATAAACTCATGCTTGGAGAAATAGACCAAGTAGCAAGTGAAACAAAAGATATCCTTTGGAATGCCTTGAAGAGATTCAATCTTCCTATTGTCAAGGAATTGGATGAAGAACCTTCTACCATGGATGTTGAAGGATTAAATAAAGAACCTTCTGACGAGGATGTCAAAGGATTAAAGAAAATAAATGAAGAAATCTTTGAGGACTTAGACTCCTCTGTTTCAACAGAAGAAGCTCATAAAGCAACAAACATAGATATCTCTCCGGATCCCACTGCAACCATGGAAAACGTTCCAGATATTGAAGCTGAAGGGGAAGATAGAAAAGAAGTAAAGAAGAGTCAAGAAGAAGAGGATAAGGGAAAATAAGAAGAACAAGCAGAAAAGATTAATGTTAATTTGTCAAAACCAGTCAATTTGGATGACTCCAAAAGGAAGGAAGTTGAATAGGCAAGAGACACTATAAAGACTATACATAACTTCCTGGACAAAGAAATAATGGAGCTAGATGAACCTGAGCTATTTCAAGGGCCACTAAATTTTGATTCTCTCTCTCCGGTGTAGACAATGAAAATAGCATCTTTTGCTCAAGCCAAAGCAAAAGAGAAACTTCTAAAATCTCATATGGAGGACTGTGAGCTGTTGGAGATTGCATCTGGGATACTGGAGAAGATTATGTTGAACTGTCAAAAGGATCCTTTTGCCTCTCCATCTGGTAATCTGAAAAACTTAGTCAATTTAGTTAACACTCATTTTGAATCCTAAGAGAAATCTATAGAAACCAAGGTCCAAAAGGAGTTCTTAGGGAAGAGGTTCAGTGAAATACAAGGACTAATTACTAATGATAGAAGAACCTTGGGCATTGGCATAAAGAGCCTTGAAAACACTCTTAAAGATTATGGGGACATTTACAATTTTTTTTAACTTAGCCCAAAGTGACAGAGGACGTTGAAAAGAAAGTGAAAGAACAAGAAAGAAAATTGTCAAGCTTATCTCAGAATTTTGATCCTCTGACTACCTCTCTTGTGAATCATTAATGTCAAGCTATTGCCTTAATAAATGAAATAAAGAACTGGTTAAGGAGAAAAACAACATAATGGATAGAATGGGTGAGCTCAGAAGGATAATCATCCCTAATTTAGAGGCAATACATGATGCCTTGACAGAGGCACAAAATACAATCCAGACCAGTGATCCAACATACTTAAGGAGAGCAGAAGCATATGCATTTTTGTTAAGTGGACATATCTCCATTTTGGACAAAATGAAGAGGAGTTGGGCCACAGAATTTATCTAGTTGAAGACAACCTTTACAGATATACTTAAGTATATGTAAGTATGACATAAGATTTGTACATACTAATATGGCCATGTATAGCACTTTTTTTTGCAAAATTTTGGCATGCGGATTCCACCCTTTTCCATTGATGTCAAAGGGGGAGTAAAGAATAGTGAAAAATGAGGAATCTAGCAAAGGGGGAGCTTCGCTAAAGCAGTAAAGAGACAGAGCATCAGTAAAGGGGGAGTCACTACAACACTTAGTCATTTTTCACTAAGTGTTGCCATCAATGCCAAAGGGGGAGATTGTTGGCAAGAGACACTGTGTGGCTTCATAAGTGTTGTCATTGATGGCAACAAAGTCTATCCCACACATCCGTAGTACATAATATGCCTATACCAAAAGTCAGATTGAAGATTGTTTTGGTCTAGTGAACAAGAACAGAGTATGTAACAGGTGCAACAATCAGGTCCAGATCTCTCAGATGGTGTAACTTAGTAAGTAGCGGACTTGGACAAGTCAAGAGGGGTATCATGACTATTATATACCAAATATTTAGCCTCCAGTGATAAAGTAAGAAAAAAATATGAGCATCTGAGTGTTGGGGTTCCAGTCAGGTAGAGCAGACAGAGGAAGAACTGACTTGATCGACAGAGTATCAGACTTCAATCCAGATGTGCAAAAGGTGTTGATCAAGAATTTTGTGGTGTCATACATTGTTGACTGCCATGATTAATGACTTCTATGCTTAAGTTTTTGATACGTATCACAAATCAAACATGGATTCAGCTGACAGATCAATAGCTTGCAAATATCTTGAGTGTTCTTGTTGCTAACTAGAAAGTTGATGAAAATCCTTGATGCAGATATATATACCCGATGGATTCCAGCATGTAAGAGTGTGTGTTGAGGAAGTGAAAAAGAAGGTGTGAAGAAATGTAGGGATAAGTGTGGGAACAACAATTCAAGGTCCAGTATGTGACAAAATAACAGTATTGAATTAAGAAATAATGAAGTGCGTCAGATCAGCATATTGTGCCTAATCGGAACTAAACTTCTACATTTGTAGATGCTTCTCATCAGTCCAAACCCTTGGTTATCTTCTGTGAGTTTTATAGATAGTGAGTCTCTTGTACGTAGTGTGCCTCTTGTGAGCAGTGTGCTCAGGCAGTGAGCCCTAATTGGCAAGTGCCACTTTGTACTCCTTTATTCTTTTAATAGAGAATACAATCTTGGGTTAGTCACCCCATGGTTTTTCCCTTAACAGGGTTTCCACATAAAAATCCTTGTGTTATGTGTGTTGACTTTATTTCTATTCTTATGATTACATATGCTTTCATGTTTTGATATAACACTGAATATTGAGATAACAAAAGAAAAGAAGATTAAGGAAATTATGAGATAATTGATTCACCCCCCCCTTAGTTATCTACCTTGTTTTCAACACTGAGGTATCCCCAACTTCGGATCCCTAACATTTCATATTTGCCTAAGTTATTCAAGATCTTGGTTTTAGGAGGTGCATGTTTCTCATGACCAATTTGAAGGATGTTTGGTAGCTTAATTCTTTGAGGCTCAATGAATTTGCCTTCCAATTATTGCACCCTTGGTATTTCTTTGAAATTCAAGCTTCAGGGAGTCTCTTACCCCCATTCAAAAATAGAAAGATGTCTAGTGTGAGCCCAATTGTTGAAGCCTGATGGAATGAATTTACCTTTGCATTTCATCAAGGTTGTGGGGATTCTTATTTCCCCAATCAAGAAGAAAGATGTTTAGTGGATGTTCAATTTTTTGAATCCTCGTAAGTTTACTTTTCCTTTTTATTCCTCAGACTTAAAAAATCAAGGTTGTACTCAATTGTCCCCAATCAAAGGTATATGAATGGTTGAAGAGGGCCTAATTGTAGAAACTTGATTTCTTGGTCCTATTGATTTGTGCATCCTATGTGCATTTCAGAGTTGTGGGGAGTCTTTTACTCATGATTATGAAGAAGGATACTTGGTGGAAGCCTGATTTGATAGGGTCCAAAAAAATTGCCTTCCTCATCCGTTGCCTTTGTAACTCATGAAATGACACTCCAACAACTTCTTGGGCTACCATTAATTATCTTTCAGAGCCTGATGGCATGGTTGATGAGCTCCATCCACCCCAAGACTACCGTGGAACCTTCTATAATAAATTTTGTGCATGAAAACAGGCAAACACTCTAGATCTACAAATTTTTCCATCATAACTCATGTGGTCCTAACACAATATTTATGGGAAACCTACAAACAATTTGATTGCTCCAAATGCACATCCATGCTACAACAGTGAATGTAATGCTATATATGGAAGTTAATTAGATGTAAAAAGGGTTGGTCATTGAACAAATTTTTGGACTACAAGTGTCTCGATAGTGTTCTAGGGAATCAAACAATGTAGTTTAATTTGTAAAGGGATGGAATGAATTGTGTTAAGCATATGAAGTTCATTCAAGGATAGATGAATGTAATGTTATGTCTCTAGAGAATTTTTTAATCATTCAGGAAGGTGTTTGAGCCTAGTTTCTCATCCTCTCTTGCCAAATTTGTTGGTATGAATGTAACAAAGGCTAGAGAAATATGTGACAGTATTTAAATTCATTGTAATGCTTTGTGATGCTCTTTATTTTTCTTTCATGTAGGTTTTTGCATTGTTGTTGGGACTACCAAGAATGCCCATCACATGAGAAGAGAGATATGCATTGTATGATGATGCACAATAGATTCTATTTATTTTTCGACTTATGCATCTCCTTCCTCTTTGAAAATCCATGACTTTGTTTCCTAATGGAGAAGGTACTAGTCTAATTGATGAAGGGATAGAACTTTCAAAATTATTAAAATCTCTCCCTTGTTAGTTGTAGGATTAGGTTTAGGTTCCACCATGCTTTCATGATTTGGTATTGTAAATCTACCCATACCTTATATATCTTGAAATTGAACATTATTTGAGAATCATGCATGCATGTTTTCTTGTTGTCCCTATGCATACAATGTTAAGTGGATTCATCTTCTAGGGAAAGAAAGTATAGTTGTTATCTTTGGGTGCAAGGTGAGAGTGAAGTTTCATTTGTTTATCAAATGTCTGATAGGTTTGTATGTGGCTAGTGTTGACATGAACTTAGTGACAGTCATAGGGGTTCCTGGCACATTAGGTATAGCTTCTTGAGGACCTAATGTTTATATTTCTATGTTGTTGAGATCTCAATGAACCCCCCTTGGCCTTGCAAATCTTAAATATGAAGGTAAGTTTACCCACTCATAGCAATTGATCCATTCATGCCATATGTGATCATAACTTTTACCCATTTTCTTAGCACAATGTATCCCTGGCCTTAGATTTTGGTGTTGAATCTTTAGGATTTATGGAGATGCATGTTTGAGAACCAACAAAAATGTTGTTGTTGTTGGGGATGTGTTGATCTTGGTGTATTTGAAGGCCCTTGCAACTAGAACAAGTTTATGTTTGTCTAGGTAATTTTGGTAGATGAGGAGGAAATCATTACTTGGTTAAATAAAATGAATACTCTGCTAGTAACTTGAACCCAAAATTAGTTTATGGCCTTGAAGATTAGTCACACTTCATGAAATTCCTCTTTGGAAGAGATGGCAACTCTACTATCAAAGAATGAAGAAAGTTTGTTACTATTGCCCCTTGGTTGTTGTTGGTGATTTAGGATCCCATTTAAATCTATAGTAATGGCTTGTTAAAGGTACATGGTTCTTTCTCCCTACCTTTAAGATCGTGTTCTTGTCATGGTAAATGGACAAATTATTTTTAATGCCTCACTTTTCTACCCAACATTGTAGAATGTTTTAGTCGTGGCCTCTAGGTATGAATATGATTACTCTAGGGATGCTCCTTCATATGCATCTTCCTATGTTCCAAACCCTAGAAACTACATTAGATTCTAAAGATACTTATGACCATTCAAGTTATGCTGGTTCTAGTCATGGATCTACATTTTATACAGGCCCTAACTTTTATGCACCCATGCAAAACCAAAATGAATCAGCTAGGCTACAATATGAAATTGATAAAAACAAATAGCTGATAGAGTTTGTGTTGTAGCAAGACAGAAATAAAAATTAGATTAGGCTACTAGAATAGAGAGTGAGATATGATTCTTTCCCTACCACCCCTAAAAATCAAATTGTGAGCAATTTGTAATCATTCTCATGGACACTATTTATAAATAACTAGACCTTTTTTGGGTTGATTAAAAAGTACAAACTATGACAACCAAGGTCTACAATTAGATGCCTATTTTTTTATGGGTATAACATTTGGGAAGGAGATACACATGTTTATGACTTCTCCAATTTCATGGATGAGTTTTAGTTTGAGGATGAGGACATGTGGATGAGAGTTTTTATTTGGTCCTTACAAGGAAAGGTAAAGAAATGGATTCAAAGTTTTCCAAGGCAATCTTTTTCCTCTTGGAGAGAACTTGTGGTTGCATTTGAATATGAATTCAAAAAAGGTCTAGACCCTACTAATCTTATCACAGAGAGGAGAAATCAAAAGATAGGAGGGAGAGTCTAGCATGGACTTTAGTCATAGGTTTGTAGTGGCACTTTCCAAAATTCCAAATGATTTTAGACCTAACACACTTGCCTACATTGACATGCACTTTGAATCATTTTAATTTGGTTCCAGTTCAGTGTGGGTGGATTTGAAAATAACAAATCTATAGCAAGCATACAAATGCCTAGACTACTTGGAAAAGATGAGGGATGACTACATAGTAAAGTTGTTATTTGCAAGTGCAATTACTATTGGTAATGAATAAGCTAACATGAACAATAGTCATGTGGATGCAGTTAATTAGATGAGCACATCATCAAATTAAGATGAATGTGTAGTCAAATGGGTAAAAGTTGAAGGTGATGCATTGTATGACATCATTGTAGATGATGAGGACAATGTATACACCTATCTTTTGTTGGACAAGTTATCAAGTGAAGATGAAAATGATAAAATCTATGATGACTTCTAGCTTGATGTTAAGGTATGTGTCCAGTTGACCAATGAGGAAGGTGTGTACAAGAATGAGAAGCTAGATGGATTAGCTTGTGAGGCTGATCATGTTGTATGTGCATAGGGTTAATGATATTCAGAGTTAGAAAGAAACTTGTTTCTTGTTTTATATGTTGTCCTCCTTTGTTCCATTAGATGGTAATGAAGCAATCGATGTTTTCTTGCATGAGGATGACATGGAGGTAGATGCACTTGATGATAACCAATCAGAGACAAGTACTAGTGTGGCTATGAAATGTTCATACGAAGAACTTTACCTTGATGAATGTGGAGATGGTGATTTTGTGGATGCATATGAGAACTTTTTTCTTTAGTGCAAGGTGTTTTTTATTCACCTTGAAAAGTATGCTTCAAGTGGGCTACAAATAGATGTTGTTGTTGGATTGAATGAGGAAGAAAAATCATGTCATCAGTCTGTCTGGAACAATGAATATGAATTAGTGAGTTTCCTAAGTAGAAAAGAAAAAAGAGACAATTGGAAGAACTTGGTTCTTCACTTGAAGTGTCTCATGGTGTTGATAGTTGTTTGAATGGTTTAGATTGTAGCCTAAATTATCCTCATGATTCATGCATTGATGATTGTATCACCACAAGTGAACATGTTGTGTGTTGGTTGCCTAGTGTCCAAGTGTTTGATTATGACACTTGTGAATATGAAACTTTCATTTGTGACAAAGGATATGTTTCTAATATAGGGGATGTTATTATTGTTCTTGATTCTAAGTCCTTCATATGGGTCTAGCATACAAGTGAGAATGATTGTGAGAAGTAACCCAAGTGCCAAGTTGATGATGAACATGGTACCTGATTCATCTTATTAGTATTTTTCATAGTTTGGCATTGGGTTGGAGATTTTTTATCAATATTTAGAGGACTCATCTTTATCTTTGGATCACATTGTATATCTATTTCCACTAGGTTCTGAATTGTCACATTCTTTAGTTTTCCTTGGGACATTTGATTAGATTGTGGCTTCTTTTGACATCAACATGGTGACACTTGAGAAGAGTCTAGAGACATCATACATCTTGAGTTTTCTTCCTTCATATTCCTTTTAAGAATGAGAAGGCTTCTTGCATACATCTTTGGTCCTATTTTTTCCTAAGGGGGGGAATGTTGTTTGATGTTCTTGGATCATATTCAACATTCACTGTTGAACATCTACCATCAATGCAAGAAATTATACATTAAGGGGGACTTTTCCCTCTCATGGGATTTTTTCTTCTCATACTATAGAGAACATCTTTCTTGTATTTTCTCTCTTTTGGTGAGGGCTTATTTCCTACAGGTTTTTCTCCTTTTCTCCACTCGTGAGAGATTGTTTGTACATGAGAACCTAACATGGCCTTGTAATTGGGACCCATATTTGCATCTTTGCATTTGTTTCATTCTCCCTAAGTTTTACTTAAGAGGGATGTTGGTGTGAACAAGGGTTATCTCCTATATGGTTTCCCCTTTGTAGTGTGAACAAGGTACATTATCTAACTAGTTATTTGTTATGACCTATTCATACATGTTCACATATTAAGTTGACTTAGAGCTCTAGGAATCTTTCTAGATTTGTCTCTTATCCTACATGTGATCTTATCCTATATTTGTCTCATGTGATAGGATTAAGACACTTGTGTTCATCTTAATTATTCCTACCTCTCAACCTTTCCTTTACAGGCAAGATATGTCATATCATAAAATATTATTGTATATTGTTGTATTTGCATTCTTTGATAGGAATACAATTTATTCTTTTGATATTGATCTTCTCATTTCTCTATTATTTCCATTAGGATTTTAGATCTTGGGTGGCTATCTCTATAGCTAAATTTTATAAAAATCCTTCTTATGATTTACACATATGTTTTCTATTAGAAAGTTTTTAATCTCAAATCAAATTTATAAATTGAAGAGATACAAGGATTTGACTACTAAAAAATAGAAATCTAAAAATTGTATGCACATCTAAAATTAAGTTTAATTAATCTTTGAAATACCATGAAGAGCTTTAATGGGTTTAAATTAGAAAATATGAAAAATCAGCAAACACCATTATATTCACATAACACAAGATTTACATTGAGAAACCCTTGTGGGAAAAAAATCCATGCATAAGAGAGGACAAGCTTGTATTAACTATGAAAATAAGTTTACAATACAATCATGTTGGCAAGAGACACTATGTGGCTTCATGAGTGTTGTCATTGATGGTAACAAAATCTATCCCACACATCCACAACACATAGTATGCCTATACCGAAAGTCAGATTGAAGATTGTTTTGGTCCAGTGAATAAGAACAGAGCATGCAACAAGGTCCGACAATCAGGTCTGGATCTCTTAGATGGTCTAACTCAGCAAGTTGAGGATTTGGAAAAGTTAAGAGGAGTATCATGACTACTATATTCCATAGATTGAGCCTTTGGTGATAAAACATGGAAAAGACATGAGTTTCTGAGTGTTGGGTTCTAGACAGGCAGAGTAGACTGAGGAAGAATTAACCGGCAGAGTATCAGACTTCAATCTAGATGAGTAATTGATGTTGATCAAGCTATTTGAGGGATCATACAATGTTGGCCAACATTATTGATGACTTCAATGCCTATGTTTTGATACGCATCACAAATCAAGCATGGATTCCACCGATAGATCAGTAATTTGTAAATATCTTGAGTATTTTAGTTGCTGACTAGAAATTTGTTTAAATCCTTGGTGTGGATATATATACCAGATGGATTCCAGTATGAAGAAGGGGTGTGTACATAGAGATGATAATATAAAGTGTGAAGAAAGGCACGAAAGTAGCAATACAAGTCCGGTATGTGACAGAATAGCAGCACTAGAGTAGAGGAAGAATGAAGTGCATTAGATTAGTATTTTGTGCCTAACTAGAACTAAACTCTAGCATTTGTAGATGCCTCTCATCAATTCAAACACCTGGTTACCTTCTGTAAGTTTTGTAGATAGTGAATCTCTTGTAGGCAGTATGCCTCTTGTGAGCAGTGTGCTTGGGAAGTGAGCCCTAATTAGCAAGTGTCATTTTGTACTTCTTATTCTTTTAATAGAGAATACAATCTTGGGTTAGTCATCCCGTGGTTTTTCCCTTAACAAGGTTTTCCATGTAAAAATCCTTGTGTTATGTGTGTTGATTTTATTTCTGTTCTTATGATCATGTATGCTTATATGTTTTGATGTTGCACTAATTATTAAAGGAGAAAAAAAATTAAGATATTTGAGATAACTGATTCACCCCCCCTCTCAGTTATCTACCTTGTTTCCAACAATTGGTATTAGAGCTAAGTTCCTCTAAACAGAGCCTAACATCTTGAGGAAGATCTGGGAATCTCAATGGATATGTATGGTATGAAGGAACAACTTCAGTCTGCCCTAGATGATCTTGAACAATCACATTCTAAAGTCAATAGTTTGAGAGAAAGACTCAAAGAAGCTGATGATTTCATAAATAAGATAAAAGAAAAACTTAGTATCTTTGTGAAAAAGAGAAAGGAACTACTTCAAAAATTAGCCAATCAGAGTGAAGACAATGATACTAATGAAGATCTGAATGAGAAAAATAATCTATGTGAGAAGCTATCAAAAGAGGTCATTATGGTAAGGAATGAAATGGAATTAGGGGTTATGAGATTCACCCAAGAAATTGAAGAAAAAAGGAAAAGTGAAGATAATCTAAAACAATCCCTCAAGGAGAAGACAGAGGACTACCACAAAATGGACAGAATAATCAGGTATCTTGAATCTGATCATGAAGAAGTTAGAGATAATGAAGAACAACTTGAAAATTAGATAGACACTCTCAAACAAAGTCTTCAAACAATAAATGAATACAAGGAGAAATTCAAGATAAGCTTAGCCCAACTTGAAGTTCTTCTTGAGAGCCAAAAGAGGGTAGATGACAAGTGTGGCTTGGGATATGAGAAAGGTGAAAGCTTCGGATCTAGTCAGAAGAACTTTGGATCAGGAAACCAAAGAAATAGGCGTAGAAGACCTCTGGTAAGGCAACCAAATGCTCAAAGATATCCATCCTTCAATGGATACTGCTTTAATTGCAACAACTTCGGTCTTAAAGCAACTCAGTGTAGAAGGAGAATGAATCAGACTAATCCATCCTTCTCTAGACAATGTTTCAACTACAAAAGGTATGGTCACAAATCTCATGAATGCATAAATATGTAAATAAACAATTCTTTCAATGGTAGATGCTTTTGCATACAATAGAATGGGACATATGGCTAATCAATGCAGATCAAGAGGATAATAGTCAAATATGAAAAGAAATGTTGTTTGTTACAATTGCAATAGATCCAGTCATATTGCCAAATTCTGCAGAAGTAAAAATCAGGATAAAAAGGGTCCGATGCATCAAAATCAAAAACAAGATAAGGGAAAAGGAAAAGTAAATGCAGATGAAGTTCAAAGGGAGATGAACAAGATTTGGGTAAAGAAGAGTATAGAAAATTTTGGGGATGGATCCGTACCGGAATCTAGTGCTGATATTCCTTCTGGAAACTAAACAAATGAACTCTAGCTCAGGGGGAGTCACAAAGAAAAATAAATTCCCCCAGCCAGTCAATTGGTGCCTAAATTTGGCACATGGAATGTTACAGATTAAAGGGTTCTTAGAGAAATATCCAAATAACCCTCAATAAAAATATGAAAGATCCGCATGGAGTTTTACAAGAATTTAGTCATCCAAGATTGATCCGGTTTGATAGCCATCCAATAAAAAAGGATCTTCATAGACAGATCCGGTATGATTCAAAATTGAAATATCTTGATCTGTGGATTCATGGCATGATTGGAGGAAAGAAGATACATTGTCAATTATCACTGAAAATGATTCTAAGTACATCTCAATGATTCAAAAAGATCTCTCTCAGAACAAGGCAGCCAGATGACTTAAGTTGTGCATTTATTGCAAAAGAAAATTAGGGTTTGCATAGAGATAAAAGGGTTCACTCACTTATTATTCGCACATTTTCTTTTGAGAAGAAGAAAAGAAGAGCTCTATATCAAAGTATCTACAACTCTCTAAGATCAACTGTAAAATCCAATTCAACTAGTGATTTGTTCTGGCTCTTTTTCTGAACCCTAAAGCGTAAAAAGGTACTTCCATTCTAAAAATCTCTCTCTAAATCCTTTACAAAATGGCTACTCCAATGCTTGTTAAGATCACTGATAGGCCGTGCCCAAAATTCAAGAAACACCCCTATAAATCCCTAGAAGTTGATCCATTGGGTGCTTTTTCTAGCATTTCGCCCGGGGTACTGCACGTAGAAGATGTTAGGGTTTACATCCATACCAATATTGAGGAATTTAGAGAATCTAAGTTGATGGACATCTATCATAAACAATTAATAGATGAAATTTTTGAGCTCAAACCTCAATAAAAGGCCCTCCAGGATAAGCACTTTGGACATTGCATCCAATTTTCCTATTTTGGAGAAGATGATTAGGTCCGGTATGTTCTTAGCAGAATACATGACAACTTCATGTGGTTAATGAAGCCCTTCAAGATAACAAAAGATGCCATTAGGGCAGTAACTGTACTGTACTCATTCAGTGGGTTACCTGCACTCAAATCTATCAAGAACCAAACAGTTACTGAAGTCACCGGATCTAAGTTTGACAAAAGAGCAATGGCAATTGATGACATCACAGATTTGGATGTCAAGTTTGCTTCAATGATAATAGGATATAAGATCTATCATTATAGCAGGGAGAACTCTGTGTCTGGGACTACTATATACACAACATATCAGATGTTAAGGGAAAATGCAGATTATGGTCTATGTGACCTCCTAAATCAGCTATTAGAAAATTTGCAAAAGATCAAAAAGGACAAGAAGAATTCCTTCAAATATGGTTGTCTGATACGATGTCTGTTCTTTTACTATATGAATGAGCTACCCGGATCAAGTGGTTGGGTATGGCAAAATGACAGACTAGTTGCCATACAGATTAGAGACTATATGTATGGACTTGGTGATTGTCAAGCCCAAAACACAGCTCTCTGGGGTTATTTCAAGAACTTTCAAAGCATGATGCAGGCCAGAGAAAGAATTCCTCAATCCATAGTTGAAAAATACAAGGATACAGTGTGTTTCATGGTTGACACTGATCAATGCCTAATTGAGGTAGTTGAGCCCAGAGCAGTGTGGATAATACCAATGGGTTACGAAGTAGATGAGAAAATCTTGGAGCTACATGTTCAACACCTGTTGAGCCAGCCAAAGGACCCTAAGGTAGAAAGGTTTGGAACCTTTCAAGAATTAAGTGTAAAGATACATGTTGAACTTAGACAACCAAAGATGAAAAGGAAAGTTAGAAGGGAAGTAGAGGAAATTGCCAAAAGCTATGGCATATCAAAAGAGGCAGTTGATGCAAACAGAGAGAAAATAGAAAGAACTGAGAAAGAGAAATAAGAAACTGAAAAAGGAAGTGTTCTGGTACAAGCCTCCTCCCAAACTAGATCCTCAAAGAGATCTGCACTGCCACTCCTAAGAGCTCAAAAACCACCAAACTGGAAGTCAAGACATCCGGAAAGGGAGAAAAGAGAACAAAAAAAAGCCACGAGATCTTACACAAGTCACAAGGATGATGAAGAAACAGAATCTGATGAGGAAATTAAGAAAATGAAGAAGAAGAAGAAACATCCAGGGAATCCTCTGCTGGTAAAGACAAAGAAGAAGAGGTAGAGGAATTTGTTGAAAAGCCCACTCTTTCTATTGATGATATCATCAAAGCAATCATTGTGGATGGGAACCTGCAACTAGTCACAGAATTCTATGATGAATATAGTGATACTGACAAAAGAATCCTAGAAGAAGCTACAGTTAGGTATCTAAATATTTATAATAAAGCATTCATTGAAATCATTTCATTGATTTCCAAAAGTCTAGAGAAGGTACTTGAACTTAGAAAAGATAATGCAAAGGCAAAAGACTTAGAAATGAGGGAGCAGATAGCAATTCAGCTCTATCCTTCCATCACTCCAAAACAAATGAACATGATTTTCAAAGACTGTAAGGATGAGTTCCAGAGTAAGGAAAGAATGAATAAACTCATGTTAGGAGAAATAGACTAAGTAGAAAGTGAAACAAAAGACATCCTCTGGAATGCCTTGAAGAGATTCAATCTTCCCATTGTAGAAGAGACAAATGAAGAACCCTCTACCATGGATGTTGAAGGATTAAAAGCAATCAATGAAGAAACTTCTAACAAGGATGTCGAAGGACTAAAGAAAATAAATGAAGAAATCTCTGAGAACTTGGATTCCTCTATTCTAGAAGAGGAAGTTCATGTAGCAGTAAATACAGGTAACATCTCTCCTCTGAATCCCATTATAGACATTCCAGATTTTGAAATTGAAGGAGAAGGAAGAAAAGAGGAAGAAGTGAGTCAAGAAGAGGAGATAAATGGAAAAGAAGAAGAACAAATAAAGAAGATATCTAATGACAGCTCTGAGATTCCAAAAGAAAAGAAGACTCAGTCTCTAACAAGAGACACTGCAGAGATAGTGAAGAATTTCTTGAACAAAGAGATGATGGAGATAGATGAACTTGAGCTATTTCAAGGACCACTAAACTTTGATTCTCTCTCTAGTCCAGACAATGAAAATAGCATCTTTTTCTCAAGCCAAGGCAAAAGAAAAACTTCTGAAGTCTCACATGGAAGACTGCAAGCTGTTAGAGATTACTTTCGGTATGCTGGAGAAGATCATGCCATCTTTTCAAAAGGATCCTTCGGCCTCTCCATCCAATAACTTGAAATCTCTAGTAAACTCTATTAGTACTCATTTTGATTCTTTAGAAAAATTGGCAGAAGAAAAGGTCTGGAAAGAGTTTTTGGGAAAAAGATTCACTAAAGTACAGGGACTCATTACTAATGACAGGAGAACCCTAGATATTGGGATAAAGAGTGTTGAAAATGCTCTTAAAGATGGTGGGGATATGTACAAATTTTGTCTATCTTGGTCTAAAGTGACATAAGATATTGAAAACAAAGTGAAAGAACAAGAAGGTAAACTGTTAAGTTTATCTCAAAATTTTGATCCCCTCACTACATCCATAATGAATCAAGAATGCCAAGCTATTGTCATTATAAATGAAATAAAGAGGTTGGACAAAGAAAAGAAGAATATAATAAACAGGATGAGTGAACTCAAAGGGATAATTATCCCTAAGTTAGAGGCAATGCATGAGGCCTTAATAGATGCTTAGACCACAGCCTGAACCAGTGATCCGACAGATTTAAAAAGGGCAAAAGCATATGCATTTTTGTTGAGTGGTCACATCTCAATTTTGGACAGGATGAAGCAGAGTTGGGCCATAGAGTATGTATAGTTAAAGGCCACTTTTGCGGATATACTCAAGTATATGTAAGTATAACATGTATAGACATACTTATGCAGCTATATATAGGTTAATTTTTGCAAATTTTGGTATGCAGATCCCACCCTTTGCCATTGATGTCAAAGGGGGAGTGAGGAGTAGTGAAAAATGTGGAATATAGCTAAGAGGGAGCTCCGGTAAAATAGTAAATGAGATAGAGCATCAGCCAAGGGGGAGTTTGCTGTGACACTTAGTCATTTTTCACTAAGTGTTGCCATCAATGCCAAAGGGGGAGATTGTTGGCAAGAGACACTATGTGGCTTCATGAGTGTTGTCATTGATGGCAACAAAGTCTATTCCACACATCTGTAGCACATAGTATGCCTATACCGAAAGTCAGATTGAAGATTGTTTTGGTCCGGTGAACAAGAACAGAGCATGCAACAAGGTCTGATAATCAGGTCCGGATCTCTCAGATGATCTAACTAAGTTGCAAAATTGGACAAGTCAAGAGGAGTATCATGACTACTATATTCTAGAGATTAAGCCTATGGTGATAAAACATGGAAAAGACATGAGCTTCTGAGTGTTGGGTTCCAGACAGGCAGAGTAGACTGAGGAAGAATTGACCGACAGAGTATCAGACTTCAATCTGGATGAGTAATTGATGTTGATCAAGCTATTTGAGGGATCATACAATGTTGATGGCTTCAATGCCTATGTTTTGATACGCATCACAAATCAAGCATGGATTCAGTTAACAGATCAGTAATTTGTAAATATCTTGAGTATTCTGGTTGCCGACTAGAAAGTTGTTCAAATCCTTGGTGTGGATATATATACCAGATGGATTCCAGTATGAAGAAGGGGTGTGTACATAGAGATGATAATATAAAGTGCGAAGAAAGGTAGGAAAGCAGTAATACAAGTCCGGTATGTGACAGAGCAGCAACACTAGAGCAGAGGAAGAATGAAGTGCATCATATCAGTATTTTGTGCCTAACTAGAACTAAACTCTAGTATTTGTAGATGCCTCTCATCAGTTCAAACACCTATTTACCTTCTGTAAGTTTTGTAGATAGTGAGTCTCTTGTAGGCAGTGTGTCTCTTGTGAGTAGTGTGCTCGGGCAGTGAGCCCTAATTGGCAAGTGTCATTTTGTACTTCTTATTCTTTTAACAGAGAATACAATCTTGGGTTAGCCACCCCATTAATTTTCCCTTAACAGGGTTTTCCACGTAAAAATATTTATGTTATGTGTGATAATTTTATTTCTATTCTTATGATCATGTATGCTTATATGTTTTGATGCTGCACTAATTATTAAAGGAGAAAAGAAAATTAAGATATTTGAGATAACTGATTCACCCCCCCAGTTGTCTGCCTTGTTTCCAACAAATCATACTTACATTCTCTTCATTGCCTTCAATCTGATAACACACCTATGTAAGAACAATCTCAACGCATCTCCTCAACCTACAAGTTCATCCTTACAATCTTTGTTCTTTTCAACTCTATTCTACTTCTACCTTTTAAAGCACTAGAATTGTATACAAAAAAATTGGATAAATAAAAATGATAAAATGCATTACCTAATCCAAATCTTCAATACCTCAAATAGATAGAATGGTAGATGCATGCAAGATAAATTGATTGAGTGATTTGATATGTTGATTTCTCAATTTAGCAGCATAACATTAAGATGAAGATGATAGATGGAAGATGATAGATGAAAAGACAATGGATGAAAGATTGTGGAGAGCTTTTGGAAGAATAAGGATACTTAAAATGTGGACGCCAAATGGCTTGTGAGAGGGTTTATTTATAGGAGAGGGCTTATTTGAATGGATGGTTGAGATTGAAAGGCTAAATGAACATGTGGACAGCTAGGATTGATTAGTTATTCCCATTCCTTAAGGAATTGTAGTCATATGACAAGTGTAAGGAGGAGACTAAAGTTCATTTGTGATCGTGTACACAAACTTTTATTTAATAATATTAGGTGTTATTAGTTGTACATGTGAAGGATATTAAATGAAATTTGTACTACCACATGTGATTCAATTGAGAGGTGGACAAGAGTTGGAATGAAATGAAAAGTGAGGACCTAATTCAAATATTTTATTTGAATTAGTTTAGATATATGAAAGGGATAATTTAAATAAATATTTTATTTATTTAAATAGAGAAAATGCGGGAGATTAATTAAATAAATAGGATTTAATTAATTAATTGGCTAGGTGATTAGGATGGGATGGGATTAGGATGGGAAATTAATTAATTAAATAAAATTTATTTAATTAATTGGAAAGTTGGATAAGAGGAATTAGGACTTGGGTTAGGACAAAATGCTATATGATGTCTCTAATAATGTATTTGACTGGGTGTTGCAAGACATGGACATTTTCGGGTGTCTACATTTTGCCCCTCTTTGAGATGATGTTTGAGATGATGAGATTTATGTCAAGTAACATCATTTCAATGAAGTTAAGGTATGGAGAGAGGAAAATGGATAGAATGATGATGGAATGATAGGATGATGATTAGAAATGTTTATGAAAAATTTGAAAAAATAAAAATGATAAAACAATGAAATGCATTACCTAATCCAAATATTCAATACCTCAGATAGATAGAATGATAGATGCATGCAATATAAATTGATTGAGTGATTTGATATGTTGATTGCTCAATTCAGTAGCATAAAATTAAGATGAAGATGATAGATGAAAAGATAATAGATGAAATATTGTGGAGAGATTTTGGCAGCATAAGGATGCTTAAAATGTGGATGCCAAATGGCTTGTGAGATGGTTGATTTATAGGAGAGGGTTGATTTGAATAGATGGTTGAGATTGAAAGTCTAAATGAATGATGTGGACAGATAGGATTGATTAGTTATTCCCATTCCTTAAGGAATTGTAGTCATATAACAAGTGTAAGGAGGAGAATAAAGTTCATGTGTGATCATGTACACAAAAAATTTTATTTAATAAAATTAATTCTTATTAGTTGTACATGTGAAGTATATTAAATAAAAGTTGTACTATAACACATGATTCAATTGAGAGGTGGACAAATGTTGGAATGAGATGAAAGGTGAGGACCTAATTCAAATATTTTATTTGAATTACTTGGGATATATGAAAGGGTTAATTTAAATAAATATTTTATTTATTTAAATTAGAGAAAATGTGGGAAATTAATTAAATAAATAAGATTTATTTAATTAATTAGCTAGGTGATTAGGATGGGATGGGATTAGGATGGGAAATTAATTAAATAAATAAAATTTATTTAATTAATTAGAAAGTTGGATAAGTTGAATTAGGAGTGGGATTAGGACAAAATGCTACATGATGTCTCTAATAATGTATTTGACTAGGTGTTGCAAGACATGTACATTTTTGGGTGTCTAAATTGTACCCCTCTTTGAGATGATGTTCAAGATGATGAGATTTATGTTGAGTAACATCATTTCAAAGAAGTTAAGGTATGGAGAGAGGAAAATGGATAAGAAGATTATGGAAAGATAGGATGATGATGTGAAGATAGGATGATGATGCCCCCTTGAGAGGATAGGCAGGTTGGACAAACACAGGTAGGGTCTTGAAATGAAAGGGATTGGTCAAGAAAGAAAGATAAGGGAATGGATAGAAGAAATGAAGGGTGCGTTATGCTGCAATGAAGGTGAGCAACCATGAAGTTTGATATAGCTCTAGATGTTATACACCAAGGTATAAGGACTAAGGTGATGATGTGTCTTGTGCACCTAGTGTAATATAGCTTTGTCTAATGTATGAGGAAGAAAACTTAGAGCATTAAAGTCCTAGTGTACAAAAGTTATAATGTGACCTTAGATGCAAAGGATAATACAAAAAGCTATTCCAACAAACATAATATATGAATATTAGCTAGAAAGATATGGATTTGATTCAAATGCAAGATAAAATGATAGCACACACAAGTAAGAAAGCAAGCATGCACAAATGATTAAAAAACAAACAAGGTATTGCCCTTGTCAAGCTATAAACCAATGATTAATTGATTGATTGACTGATTGCTAGTGATGATAATGATGATAGTGATAGTGTTGTCATTTTGGGGAATGATATGTCCCTAGATCAACACAAGGATGTGGGAATGATATATCCCATTGATGATGATGATTGATTGATTGATTTGGTTTATGACAAGATTAGGATCAAGACCAAGGATGTGATTGGATAATTTGACAAGATTGATTAACTTGATTGGTATGGATAAAGGATGACTTGTGTTTGGATCATTGCTTCATTGGATGATGAATTTGATGGATGATTGGATGAAGTGATTGAAAATTTGATTTGAATGAATTGGATTGATATGAATGAATGTGATTGATTTGATTCATGTGGCTTGATTTGATTTATTGAATGGATTTCTTGATTGATAAATTGATGATTGGTTTGATTTGAATGATTTGGATTGGAATGAATTGATTTGATAGAATCATTTGTGATTGATTTGAATGGATGAATTGATTTGAAGATTGGAAGGATTGATGGATTGAGTTGATTGATTTGAATTGGATTTTGGATTTTATTGCTTGGCTTTTTATTGGATATTTGATTTTTTGGTATTTTTGAAATGTTTTTTACTTTTTTCAATTTTTGAAATGTTTTGATGGCATTGAAATTGGGGTAGCCTTTATGCTAGACACCAATGACAAGGGAAAACCAAGTCTATATGCAAGGATGGAGGTAGGATTGGATGGATGATTGGATGGATAAAAGGATGGGCAATTAGTAAATGGGATGGAAGGCTCATGATAGATGGATGGGTAAGAGGATAAGCCATGGAACAGAAAGCTCATGATAAATGGATAGATACAAGGATAGGCTCTAGTGGATGGATGTATGCCTCATAATGGAGCTAGGATGTGATCTCCAAAGACTATGTCGCATAGGAATAACATGCCCCATTCTAGGTAGTACACTTAGTATTTTACATGAAAAAACTTATGACAAAAGGATGATATGATGGATTAGTTTGAAAAGGACAAGGTATATTAAGAGATATCCAAAAGATGTTTCAACATTTTGCCCCCATGTCTTTATCAAGATCAATAGGAGGAAAGGAGGATGAATGGACTCAATAAGATAGGTATATGGGTGTAATGGATAACGATGGTAGGATAGGATAGGATAGTATGGAAATGGTATTATAGGATAGAAAATGATAGTGTGGATGAGACAATGTGCCTCCAAGTGTAAGTGACATAGAAGATCAACCTACACATGTGCCTATTTACTAGGTTTTCATCATGGTACTTATCCAAGACACCACCAAGGGTGGTTTTCACCATTGGATGAAAGGATTTCTCTTTACTATTTTGATTTTTTGTTTTGTTTTTTTTTGTTTTTGTTTTTTGAATATTTGGATGGGATAAGGAGATATGGATAGGAGGGACTCAAGCATCGAGTTCTATGAAGGGTGATATTATCCCACTAGAGAGGGACATCATTGCATGGGCCATGTCAAGTGTCATTATGCTCATAGATATTGGTAGGGGATTGCATGAAATGGAGATGGAGTAGGTAGATAGTGGATTATGATGTGGATTATGAAAGGTTTATGCAAGGATGGATGGATGGGGGATAATGGACTATGATATGGATTATGTAGGTAAAGATAGTGGATTATAAGGTTTATGGTAGGGTAGGCTAGTGGATTATGATGTGAATTATGTAAGGTTTATGCAAAAGGATGGATGAAAGGCTTATGCAAAAGCATGGACCATAGGAAGGTGATGGGTGAAATATGTAGGATAATGGATAAAGGATGGGGAGATGGAGGTATGTGAGAATGGAATCATGACCAACAGTTTCACGCACCAAGATAAACATTGAAGCTTTTGATGGGAAGGTGATGTAGGAAGTAATGGCAATGTTTTCTTAGGAGATGGGTGACGTAGTAACTTAGGTACCCACATAGACTTAGTATTTTTTATGATTTTTGCTTGACTTGTGGGATGGAGGAATTTGAAACTTTTGAATGGAATGGGATTTTTGCATGGAAGGGGATGGTTAAAATTTTTGAGATATGGATGCTCCATTTGACTTGCTCAGTTTTTTCTTAGGGACTCAAACCATTTTAGTTTTGGAATTTTCTTGTGGAGGTATGAGCTTAGTAACTTTTTGGATGTATTTTGTTTTTACTTTTGCATTGATGTCCCAAGGCATGAGGATCCTTAGGATGTTTGGCTTTATGATGTAGGAGCATCCCTAGTTCAAGAGCAATCTTGTATGAACCAAAAATAGTTACATTTTAGTTAATTTGTAGTTTAGTTTATTTCTTTTCATTTTCCAGTTCAGTTCAGGTAGTTCAATTTAGGTAGTTCAGTTAGTAGTAGTTTCTATGTTTTGGTATGCATTCTACTATAGTTGCATTTCAGATCTTGTGGAGCTAGATTTAGCATCTATACAGGATCAACAACATCATATCCAATTCTTAGAGAATTTGGATCAGTTTCTGAAAAGTTATCGCTATCAAAAGATCGACCATTTTCTCAGAGCACACCATCCTGACAGTCTCAAACAATCAGCTAAAGGAGAAGACCTACAAAGCATTTCTCAACTTGTGGAGCTTAACAACACATCATTCAATGATCTTTGGTTTTTGGCTGACCTTCCTTGAGATTCGCACTTCATTCCATTCATTTGGAGAGGGATTCTTCATGTTTAGGTCCAACCTATTCATGTATACATGTTACAGCTCTTCATTGGAGTTTCTGATCTTCCTTGGCTAATGTGGAGGAATCTTTTGTTCCAGATATGATATATAAGGATCTAATAGATGCCTAGGAAAGTAGTTTGTCACACAGAGTTAGTTGATAGTTTAGATCTTGAGTGAATGAGCTTCAAAGTCATATCTTGTGTATATTTTGTTATTCTATAATTAGGCCTATGAGCCAAATTGTAAGCCCACATGTTGCTGGCCAATCTGTATTTAATTTCTATGATATACTAAATGACTAAATATGAATTTGTTTTATATCTTTGAGTTGTTTCTGTTGTGTTTACTATTGCTGCATGGTCTAGATAGTTCATTCTATGAACCCTCCTAGCGTGACTGCACCAAGTGGTATCAGAGCAAAAGTTGGAATCTTTGGGAGTGAATCGATTGAAGTTGGTGAAGGAATTTCATAAGATCTTGTTGTTGATAGATCACCAAATTGAGGTAGGTTACTTGTGTCGCAACTGATTGCCGATTGTGAGGTAGTTATCACCTTGTAGTCTGATCGCCAAATTTGAGGCAGTTTACACTTTATCCTAGGAAGATGCCACTAAGGAGAGTTGTCGCTATTGGAACAATGGCTAGTAGGATGGATGAGATGATGAAAATGATAAAAATAATGAGAATCTAATTGGATGCCATCGAGGAAGACAGGCAAAGAGGATTGACACCTAGACCTAATGTTGAAAGTGATGATGATGAGAAATTTCAATCTGTTGAACAAATTGGTGAAACCCTAGGAGGTGATGAAGAGGAAGAATCAGATCAAGTAAAGATGTTTCAAGCTATTTCAAAGATTAGGAAAAGACCTAGAGTTGATGTGCCAAACTATACTAGTAATTTGAACCCTAAAGAATTAATTGACTAGATAAATGACATGGAAGAATACTTTCAATATGAAGAAGTTGAAGATCCAGGGAAGGTGAAATTTACAAAGACAAAGTTGAAAGGACATGCTTCTATATGGTGGAAAGAAGTTCAATTGGATAGAAATAGAAGAGGAAAGAAAAGATTACAAAGTGGGATAGAATGGTGACAAAATTGAAGAATCAGTTTATACCTACTGATAATGAGCTAGAATTGTTGAAGAGACTGCAAAACCTAAGACAAAAGGAGAAATCTATGAAGGAATATACTGAATAATTTCATAAGATGATCATAAGGATAGGACATAGTGAAGAAAGCAAAGAGAAAGTGGTGAAATACATCAATGGACTGAGATTGAACATTCAAGAAGAACTAAGCTTGATAAGGATGACATCTTTGGAGGAAGAATATTAGTTTGCCCTGAAAGTTGAAGAGAAGATGAATAAAAGGCATGATCAGAGATAGAGAGGCAGAGGAGGTAAATTTCAAAGAGGTAGAACATTTTTTGGAGGAGATAGATCACATCCAAAGCAGAAGAAGTTTGATAGCCTATTTAAGGAGGACAGAGATAACAATACCTACTAGAACAATGACATAAATTTTCATCATAGAGGTAATTATAATCCATATCAGAATGAAGGATACAAAAGAGAAGGAAGAGGAACTGAAAGGAGAACATTCATAGGAACCTATTGCAAGTGTGAGGTGAGGAACATAGAGCATTTGAATGTAATCAAGGTAGTATAAGCAAGAGAAGAGAGAACAGTGGAAGAGCAGCCTATGTGGAAGAAGAACCTATTGGATCACTTATCTCCATTGGCAAACCTAAGAAAGGAGAATCATTAATGATTAGGAGAGCACTTTTTCAAGTAGAGACACATGAGGAACTACCACAGAGGAAGAGTTTGTTTAGAACTAGATACAAATCCGGAGGTAAATATTGCAAATTTGGTATTGATAGTGGTAGTTCTTACAACCTAGCTTCACAGGAGATGAAATATTGAAATACCCTTAAGCCATATCAGATAACATGGATTTAGGATGATCATAATGTATTGGTGAGTGAACAATGCTTGGTGAAATTTCATATTGGATCTTATCATGATGAAGTCTTGTGTGATATTATGCCTATGGATGTTTGTCATATCTTGTTGGGTAGATAGTGATAGTATGATATAAAAACTATACATGATGGGAGAAAGAATACATACACCATAACAATAAATGGAAAGAGAATTACTTTGATTCCTTTGGAATATGATCCTAAGAGTGAAGTATGTGGGAATGCTAGAATCTATTTTGTAGATGGAAGAAAATTTCTGGATGGTTTGAGACATGAGAACATGTGTTATGCCTTGATTCCTAAGAAGTTTGAAACATTGAAGGAGACTAAAGAATCATAGCCAGAGGAGATAAAGGAGTTACTGACAAAGTATGAAGACATCATTTTAGAGAATTTGCCTAAAGGATTACTACAATTCTCTAAAGGATTACTACCAATTAGGAGTATTAGTCATCACATAGATCTTATATCGAGAGCAAGTTTGCCTAATAAAGCAACACACAGAATGACACCGGTAGAGAATGAATAACTAAATAAGTAGATATAGGAGTTATTGAGGAGAGGTCTGATCAGAGAAAGTTTGAGTCCTTGTGTAGTACCTATAGTGTTAGCACCAAAGAAAGATGGAGAGTGGAGAATGTGTACTAATTCCAGAGAAATCAACAAGATCGCAGTTAAGTATAGATTTCCTTTACCTAGGATGGATGATATCATGGACTGTTTGAGTGGAGCAAGATATTTCACAAAGATTTGAAGAGTGGATACCATCATATCAGAATTAGAGAAAGTGATGAATAGAAGAATGCTTTCAAGACAAATGAAGGATTGTATGAGTGGTTAGTGATGCCTTTTGGATTGACAAATGCACCTAGTACTTTCATGAGGTTGATGAATGAAGTTTTGAAGAAATTCTTGGGTAAGTTTGTTATTATATATTTGTATGACATTCTAATTTTTAGTAAGACAAAGGAAGAACATTTACAGCACCTTAGACAAGTTTTGCAGAGACTAAGAGAAGTGAAATTGTTGATAAACATCAAGAAAGGTAGTTTCATGAAGGAAGAATTGGTATGCTTGGGATTTATGATTTCTACGGAAGGATTAAATATGGACCCAGAGAATATAAGAGCAATTGTTTAATGGCCTACACCGAAGAGCATAGGGGAAGTCATATCATTTCATGGATTAGCTAGTTTCTACCGAAAGTTCATTAGAAATTTTAGTTTAGTCTATAACCCTATGACAGAGACCATGAGAGGTGATAGAAAATATTTTAAGTGGACATTAGGAGCAGACAAAATCTTTGAGTTCTTGAAGTAGAAAGTGACAAAGCAACCTATTTTGGCATTACTGGATTTCAATAAGATCTTTCAAGTTGATTGTGATGCAAGTGGAAATGCAATTGGAGCAATGTTAAGTCAAGAAGGTAGCCTAATAGCATATTTCAGTGAGAAGTTGAATAATGTAAGGAGAAGATATTCAATCTATGACCAAGAGTTCTATGCCATTATTCAAGCCTTGAAGAAGTGGAGACATTACTTGTTGCCTAAGGAGTTTGTGTTGTATAAAGATTATCAAGCTTTGTAGTATTTGAACAGTCAAGGTACATTGATTCAAAGACATATGAGATGGGTAGAGTTCATGCAGAGTTATACTTTTGTGTTGAAGCATAGGAGTGGTAAATCAAACAAAGTTGTTGATGCCTTGAGTAGGAGAAGAACTTGTTGACTGAGATGAGAATTAAAGTGTTTGAATTTGATGAATTGAAGAACATGTATGGGGGAGACACTAATTTTGTAGAACCTTGGAAAGCATGTAAGGAACCTATTGTGATGGATAGGAGTAAGTGGTTGGATTATTTCATTTAGGAAGATATGTTGTTTAGAGGAAATTAGTTGTGAATACCTAGAAGTTTCATGAGAGATAATTTGATCAAAGAAAAACACAGTGGTGGATTGGCAAGACATTTTGGCATTGATAAGACAGTGGCCTTGGTAAGTGAAAACTACTTTTGGCCCCAGATACATAAGGATGTTAGGAAATTTGTGCAAAGTTGTAGATTTTGTCAAGTTACAAAAGGGAGTAGTCAGAACATTGGATTGTATAAACCTTTGACAGTACTGGAGAGACCTTGGGAAGACATAAGTATGGATTTTGTGATGGGATTTCCTAAGACACAGATAGGATGTGATTAAATATTTGTAGTGGTGGACAAATTTTCAAAGATGGTATATTTCATACCTTGTAAGAAGACAATTGATACAGTGCATGTAGCTGACCTATTTTTCAAAGAGGTTATGAGATTGCATGGATTACCTAAGAGTATAATTTCATATAGAGACACTAGATTTCTTAAATACTTTTGGAAGACACTTTGGAAGAAGATAAAGATATATTTGAAGTTCAGTTCAACATTTCATCTATAGACTGGTGGATACATAGAGCTAGTAAATAGGAGTTTGGGAAACTTGTTGAGATGTTTGGTTGGAGAGAAGGCAAGAAGTTGGGATTTGATTCTTTCACAAGAAGAGTAATTCATTGAATAGGAGTACCGGAAGAACACCTTTTGAGATCATTACCAGAGTAAACCATAGAGGAGTAGTAGAATTGAGAGATATTAGTTTGGAGGAAAAGAGAAATATAGAAGCAAAAGAATTTACAGATCACATGAAGACAGTGCATGATCAGGTCAAGAAACACTTAGAGGAGATGAATAGTAAGTATAAGGAAAAAGCAAATGAGAAGAGAAGACAAGGAATTTGTAGTTGGAGATGAAGTGATGGTGTACTTGAGAAAAGAAAGATTTCTAGTTGAGACATCTAACAAGTTGAAGATGAAGAAGTTTGGACCTTGTAGAATACTCAAAAAAATTGATTCAGGAAATGCATATGAAGTGGAATTACCAGAGACATTGGGCATATTACCTATTTTCAACATTGCAGACTTATATCAGTATCATAAAGTAAAGTTCAATAACAACATTGAAGAAGACCTATAGAAGTAGTTACCACAACAATCACTAGAGTAGATTGAAGACATTCTGGATAACAAAGTTGGATGCAACACCAAAGGAAGACAATACAAAGAATACCTTGTGAAGTGGAAAGGCAGACCGGAAGAGGATTATATTACAAGTATGTGCCCAATCAATATTGTCATTAATGTCAATATATCTTTGTTGTCATTGGTGTCAACTATATCTTATTCTACTACTTGTTTGGAAGCCTTGTATGTTGAGGATATTGAGAAAATTGGCCTCTCCAGAAGAAATAAATGAGTTACAATGAAGTACAATATAGACAATGAGTGGTATGTTGAAGAACAACCCGGTAGACTACTCCGCATCTCTTGCTAGATGAAGATCTTGGTTTGTGGATTGGAAGTTATCTAAAGGGATGTCTAAAGATGCTAAATCCTAAGTTTGAGCCTCCGGTGTGAAGAATTGAGAGAGTTGCATTCACTAGAGTAAAACCTACCTTTTCTGTAAGTTTACTCAGGACAGGGAGAAAGTATTATCCTCCACATTTCTCTACAATAAAGTATCTTTCTCTATGGTTCTAGAGGGAAGTTTGGGATGATGATAAGTGCCTACAATTATAGTGGTTCATGTTTTGGTGGTCCGCAAGCTATCTTTCTTTTATGACAGTTAAAGATAGTGAAGTTCATGTGTTTCAGTGTGATTCCTACGGATAAAGTGGTTAAGGTTTGTGTGGTTACTCCTGATGATTATAACGTGCTTGTGGATACCTCCTGATCATGTTCATATCATTACATTGGTCTGTGTGGAAGAATTGTGAAGGTTTTTTAAGATTACTCTCAGATAGCATATTGTGTAACCAGTTTTGGCTGACCTGATTAATCCCAATGATTGCAGAGATCTATAGAAGATTGTGGAAGTGTGATGAAGTGTGGAAGATCATATTTTAGTTCCATCTAAGGTGTGGCATGATCTACGTACACTTTTACTTCATCCCCTTTGCATAATGTTGTAATAGTTCAAAACCTATTTTGTAAATGTTTGTAATGCTGACCTTGGAGATTGTTCCAATGGTTGATGATTGTAATGCTGACCTTGATGATCATTCTAAGGTTGAGTGAGTGTATAAATACTTGTAGTTGAGTTATGGAAAATTTTTCCTTGAGTGAAGATGGAAAGATAATGAGAAAGCTCTAAAAGGTAGAGCAGAGAAGAGGCAGAGCAAAGTAGAGGCAGAGCAAAGTAAAGGCAGAGCAGAGCAGAGGAATTGTTGTACTTCAATCACAGACATAAAAAGGTGTTGATCATGGTAGTTAGCCTGGCAGTGAGCCACTAGTAGGATTTAACAGCCCTCAAGGTTTAACAACCCTTATTGTAATCTTGCTAGGTTTAAGGTTGAGGTAGTGAGCCTGCTAGACCTAGTTGTTCTTCATGGCAGTGAGCAGTATGTTTAGGCCCATCGAGTGACCAAGCCTCAACATCATTATTTCAAGATTGCAATATATATTAAGAGCTAATCCTCTCTATGGTTTTTCCCCACCTTGGGGTTTTCCACATAAAATCTGGTGTCTCTTGTGTTTGATGTTGTATCTATGGTTAAGTTTTTGATTTCATGCATTCATTGTTAAATCATAATAATTATGGATAAGTGTTTAATGTTTAAATGTAGAAGTGATTGAGTTTTTGTGACAATTGACTTACCTCCCTCTCAATTATCTGGTGCATATCAATAATTGGTATCAAAGCCAAGTTCCTCTAAAGAAAGTTTAATAGCTTCAGGAAGATCCAAAATGTATTACAAGAAGGAAGTACTACATTTTGATAGAACGAATTATGCTCTTTGGAAGGCTTGAATGAAAATCCATCTTCTTTGTCTTGGTTACAAAGTATGGAAAGTTGCAGAAAAAAAATACACCATGCCTCAAAATGGTTTGACGACTGAAGATGAAATCAAAGAATATGAGATGGATGTCAAGGCAAAAGATGCTCTGCTAAGCTCATTAACTGACTCAATACTGACAAAAGTTGTGGATCTTGAAACTGCAAATGAGGTATGGGAAAAGTTGAAAAATCTTTATGAAGGAGATGATTTTGTGAAGGAAGCTAAGCTACAAAGTCTGAAAGTGAAATATGAAAGTTTGAAGATGAATGAAGATGAAAACATATCAGCCTTTATGCAAAGAGTTGATGAACTTATCACAATGATAAAAGGCATGGGGAGGACTCTCGGCAATAAGGAAATAGTGACGAAAATTCTAAGAACTCTACCAAAGTCCTACTTTCACAAGGTAGTTGTAATTGAAGAATTTATGCAAGTAAAATAAGTTGATAGAAATCAACTACTTGAGTAAGCTTACTACCTTTGAAATGAGAGAGTTTGATGATACTCTACCAAAAGTTGAGACTGCCTTCAAAGCCAGTACTTTTGGAAGAACTTCTAGATCAGAAAAGTACAAGGTAGAATCTAATGATGAGTTTGATGAAATTGAAGTCAACTTTGTGGATAGACTGTAAAGAGGATCTGGTAAGTATAAGGGCAAATTACCTTTCAAATGTTTTTCCTATGGTAAAGTAGGTCATTTTTCTTCCAGATGTCCTGAAAGAATTGAAAGAAATAGAAAAAGATATGAGAATAGGCCTAGGACCCAAAATAATTGTTATTATGTTGAAGATTTTGATGATGATTGAGTATCAGATAATAGTGAACCAGATAATGCTAGTACTTCTATAAATGAATGCTTGTTTATTGCTATTAAGGAAAATCATGTGTCTACTAATTCTACTAGCTGTGTGAAGGAACAAAAACTAGTGGAAAGTGCTTTGGCTGCTCAGGTCATTAAGGACAAGGATGAATGGGTTATTGATAGTGGTTTCTCTCACCACATGACTAGTGACAAAAGTAAGTTTGTGAGTTTGGAAATATATGATGGTGGACTAGTTAGGTTTGGAAATGATATAGCTGGTAAGATTTGTGGAAAAGGATCCATTTCTATTGATGGCAAGCATAATATTGAAGATGTCTTGTACATGAAAGGATTAAAGCATAATCTTTTGAGTGTGGATCAGATGTGTGACAAAAGCTATGATTTAAGCTTCAAGGACAATGGATGCAAGATCAGGGAAAGCTTTGAAATAGTCATTTCAATTGGTAAGAAGACCAGAGGTAATATCTATCACTTGAAAGGAACTGACAACTATTGTTTGTTGGCTCAGACTGATGAGAGTTGGTTATGGAATAGAAGGTTGTGTCACATAAATTTTGATAATACAATGAAGATAAGTAATGCACAAGCTATTAGTGATCTACCTAGGCTTGTGAAGCTTGCTAATCATATTTGCAAGGAGTGTCAATTTGGGAAATAAACAAGAACAAGTTTCAAAAGCAAGGACCAATTAATTGGAGGACTACTTGAGCTAATGCATATAGATTTGTGTGGACCTACCAGAGTAAGAAGTTTGCAAGGAGATAGGTACTACATGTTGCTTATTGATGATTATTCTAGAATGACTTGGGTTACCTTTTTGAAAGAAAAAGCTGAAGCTCTAGATAAGTTCAAGGCATTTAAGGCAATGGTTGAAAATGAGATAGATTTGAAAATCAAATGTTTGAGGTCTAATAGAGGAGGAGAGTTCACATCAAATGAATTCAATTTATTTTGTGAAGAACATGGATTAAAGAGATAGCTATCTATGCCTAGAACTCCACAACAAAATGGAGTTGTTGAAAGGAAAAACATAGTAGTTCAAGAAGCTGCTAGAACCATGATGAAGGAAGCTGATCTTCTAGAAGCATATTGGAGAGAGGCAATTCACACCACTATGTATATCCTAAATAGAGTCCAAGTAAAAGGTAATAGTTCTAATACTCCTTATGAATTGTGGTATGGTAAAGCTCCTACTGTGAAATATTTCAAAGTTTTTGGTAGCAAATGTTATATCAAAAGGGAAGAAGATCTTGGCAAGTTTGATGCTAGATGTGATGAAGGAATCTTCCTTAGTTACTCCACTAAGAGGTTGAATAAGATCATTGAAAGTGCAAATGTTAAAGTTGATAAAAATAAGGAAAGTTCTTCAGAATCAAGTGGATATGAATCAGATGAACCAGATGTTTCAGAAGTGGTGTAGCATGAAGATGGCTCAGATGAAGAGGAACAAGCCCCGGTAAGTGCTACCAAAACTCCAAGGTATGTGAGACTCAATAATTATGAAGATCAAATCATAGGAGATAAGAGCAAAGGGATCTTAACCAGAAGAAAAGTTGTAGAGGAACAAGTAAATTTCTATCTAATTTCCAAGATTGAACCTAAAACTGTGGATGAGGATTGCAAAGATGAGAATTGGGTAAAGACTATGAAAGAGGAGTTGATGTAGATAGAGAAGAATCAAACTTGGGATCTTGTTCCTAGACTAGCAGATAAAAATGTAATTGGCACAAAGTGGGTCTTCAGAAACAAGATGAATGAGAATGGCGAACTGGTAATAAACAAAGCAAGGTTGATATGCAAAGGATACACTCAAGTTGAAGGAATAGAATTTGAAGAAACTTTTTCTCCAGTAGCAAGGATTGAAGCAATAAGGATGTTTTTGGCTTTTGCAGCCTACAAAGATGTCAAGGTTTACCAAATGGATGTGAAGTCTACTTTCTTGAATGGAGAGTTGGAAGAAGAAGTCTATATTGAACAACCGGAAGGATTCCAGTCATCAGATTAGGGTGACATGGTATGTAGATTGAAGAAGGCTTTGTATGGATTAAAACAATCCCCCAAGGCATGGTATGCATGGTTGGATAGGTATCTGATACAGATAGGGTTCAACAAAGGTACTATAGACAACAATCTCTACTTCAAGGTCAATGATGAACAAATCCTAATTGTTGCAGTCTTTGTTGATGATATTATTTTTAGAGGCAATGAAGGTATGTGCTCAGTTTTTGCTAGAGAAATGCAAAGTGAATTTGAAATGTTCATGTTTGGTGAGATGAACTTCTTTATAGGTCTATAAATAAATCAATCAAATAAAGGTATCTTCATTCCTCAGTCTATGTATGTGAAAGAGTTGTTAAAGAAATTTGGGATGGAAGACTCTAAAGTAGTTTGCACACCTATGATAACTAGTTGTAAGTTGAGTAAAGATGATAACTCACCCATGGCAGACCAGAAAAGGTATAGATCTATGATTGAATGATTACTTTATCTTACTCAAACCAGACCTAACATAATGCATGCAGTATGTCTTCTAGCAAGGTTTCAAGCAAAACCCAAGGAATCACATGTGATGGCAATTAAGAGAATTTTGAGATATTTAAAAGGTACAATGGATTATGGTTTGTGGTACCCTAAGTACAATGATTTTACCCTCAATGCATATACTGATGCAGATTGGACCAGATATATGGATGATAGAAAAAGCACAAGTGGAGGTGCATTCTTCTTGGGAAAAGGGTTGCTATCTTGGTTGAGCAAGAAATAGGATTCAATATCCCTGTCTACTATAGAAGTAGAATACATTACAATAGCATGCAATTGCACTCAAGTGTTATGGATGAAGCAGACTTTGAAGGACATTAAAGTTGTGTGTGAAGATCCAATTACAATCTTATGTGACAACACAAGTGCCATAAACATATCAAAGAATCTAGTAATGCATTCAAGGACAAAGCACGTATCCATTAGGTATCACTTTCTAAGAGAAAAGGTGATAGAGAATGAAGTCAAGTTGGAGTATGTTTCTACCAAAGATTATATTGCAAACATTTTTACCAAGCCTCTACCTAAGGATACTTTTGAGTATCTTGGAGAAAAGTTAGCCCTCCTCTAAACTAAAGTGCACAATAATGCATCAGTGCGGAGGTGCTCAGTGATCTAGATTGATTCTTTTTAGGGCTACTTCTTAGGGGGAGTAGTCAAAGTGTTTAGAAGAGAGATTGGATTAGAGTAGAAGAGTACAAGTATGTGCCCTTTGTCATTGATGTCAAAGGGGGAGAGAAGTCGTGTGAAAAACTTAGATAGACAAAGAGTATAGATGTGTAAAGAGAAAGGGGGAGAATCTGGTAGAAAGAAGGAGTTCAGATGTGTAAAGGGAAAGGGAATCTTGTCTTGATGGTTGTGAGAGGAACCTCCTACAACAATATAATGAAAAATGCATGAAATAATAGAAATAGATATGAATAGAAGAAACACAGAAGGAATTTATTGATCGCAGGCCACTTCAAGGGGGTAACCTCCTTTGAGCAAGCTTAATACAATAAATTCGTGGATTCCTTCATTGGCCTCAACACGTACTTATATACTAAGTCTAATCTAAACAACTATTACTTCCCATGAATGTGGGATAATACAATATACTCACAGGAAAACTTACAAAGCATATGCGTCCAACAACAATATACTAACAAAGTAAAGAGAAGGGTTAAACACGGGTTCCTAACATCCCCTCCCTCTTAGAAAATCTTTGTCCTCAAAGCTTAAGATGTGGAAATTGTTGTTGAATATGGAGTGGTTCCCAGGTAGCATCCTCTGGTTGCATTCCATGCCACTGAATTAATACCTCTATGATGGATCGAGAGTGAGGCTGACGAATGCACCTGTCGAAGATTGCCTCCAGCTCCAAAATGATGGATCCTTCGTTATCCAATTTTGGTAAAACAGTTTGTGCTCTAGTTTTGGTGCCAAGAACTTTCTTTAGACAAGAGACATGAAATACTGGATGAACACGGGAAGGAGGAAGCTCCAATTTATAAGCAAACTAACCCAATCTTCTGAAGAACCTTATATGGCCCACAGAACTTTGGAACTAGCTTATGACGCCCTTTGAGTTTTAGGGATGATTGCTTGCATGGCTATAGACAAAGAAAAACCATATCGCCTACTTGAAAAGTGCACTTAGAATGATGCTGATCGGCTTGTTGTTTCATTCGATTTCTAGCCATGTGAAGATTGTCCTGCAAAATGTGAAGAATCTGATATCGAGTTCAGAGAACCGTATTGACTACCTAATCTAGTGAACTGCTGGGGGTGTATGGAAGGAGCACTAGCGGTGCCTGACCATAGACGACTTCATATGGAGTCATTGTAGATGTAGTGTGGTAGGAGGTATTGTACCACCATTCAGTGAGTGGAAGCCACTTTGCCCACTGATGTTGTTGTTATGAAGTGAAGCAATGAAGATAAGTTTCCAAACATTTGTTGAAAATTTCAGTCTAACCATCTATTTGTGGGTGATACCCTAAACTCTTCTTCAGTTTGGTGTCAGTGTGTTGAAATAGTTCTTCCCAAAAATGACTGGTGAAAGTTTGCATCACGATCTAAGACAATGGAAGAAGGGATGCCATGAAGACAAAAGATTTGGTCCATGAAAATTTGTGCAACTGAGGAGGCAGTATAGGCATGGCTGAGGGCACAAAAATGACTATATTTGGAGAGGCAATCAACCACAACCAAGATCACTGTCTTTCCTCTAGATTTAGGGAGCCCCTCAATGAAATCCATAGAAATATCTATCCAAATCTATGTAGGGATGGGCAAGGGTTTGAGCAATCCAGGAAGGAGTGTCGTTTCACCCTTGTTGCATTGGTAGGTATCACATTTAGCCACCATCTATTGAATTGCCCTTTTAATTCCCTTCCAAAAGAAGTTACATTGTGCCCGCCCATAAGTTTTGAGGAACCCAGAGTGCCCTACCGATGGACAAGCATGGAGTTCATAGAAGACAGCTTGGTGAAAATATGTGCTCTGGGGAAGCACCAGACAACCCTTGTATCTTAGAGAAGAACCATCCCAAGAATAATGTGGTATAGCAGAAGGGTTATTGGCCAACTACTAGATGATTTGAGATAATGAAGAGTCATTAACATAGCCCTACTAGACAAATTCCAACCAATTTGGAACATGTGTAGAAATAGCTGAAAGAGAAGCTTGGTCATCAAATGTGCGAGAAAGAGCATCCGCCACAATATTGTCCTTACCCTTCTTGTAAGTGATCTTATAGTCATAACCGATGAGTTTACTAACACATTTCTTTTGTGTTGGGGAGGAGACCTATTGTTCTAGGAAATATTTTAGACTCTGGTGATCAATCTTGATGCAGAAATGATTCCCTAGTAGGTATGGCTGCCACTTCTATACTGCATGCAAAATAGCCACCATTTCCTTCTCATATGTAGAGAGTACTAAATGCTTACCAGAAAGTGCTTTGTTGGTGAATGCAATGGGATGTTCATCTTGAAGGAGAACAACACCAAGTCCATTGCTACAAGCATCACTCTCAATAGTGAAGGTCTTGGAAAAATCTGGCATAGCTAGAATAGGTGTAGTACACATAGCTTGTTTCAGTTTTTCAAATGCACACTTAGTAGCATGTGTCCATGTAAAAGCATTCTTTTTCAATAGAGTTGTTAATGGAGCTGCAATCTTCCCGTAATCCTCGACAAACTTGCGATAGTAGCCAGTCAGTCCCAAAAAACCATGGAGGCTTTTGAGTGTCTAAGGATGCGGCTAATTTTTCATGGCATCTATATTGGTAGGATCCACTCGAACCCCTTGGGCTGAAACAATATGCCCGAGATACTCCACTTCCTCCTGCCTAAAAATAGATTTATACTATTTTACATAGAGATGGTGATTAGAGAGAAGTTGCAGTACAAGATCCAGATGTTGGAGATGCTCAGCCCATGTTTTACTATAGATGAGGATATCATCAAAGAAAACTAGAATGAATTTCTGCAAGTAGGGCCGAAATATTTTATTCATCAATGCCTGGAATGTGGAAGGAGCATTAGTGAGGCCAAAGGGCATGACCAAAAACTCATAGTGGCCATCATGCATGCAGAAAGTCATTTTAGGGATATCATCCTCATGAACCCGAATTTGGTGATACCCAGAACAAAGATCCAACTTGGAGAAAAAATGAGCGCCATGAAGCTCATCAACAACATGAATGGGAAACTTATCCTTGATTGTGATGTGATTAAGTGCTCAAAAGTCAATGCATAGGCACCATGATCCATCTTTTTTCTAGACAAGAAGAACTAGTGAAGAAAAAGAACTGGTACTAGGGCGAATAATACCTTACTTCAGTAAGTCCCGAACGAGCATCTCAATCTTTGTCTTTTGGTGAAATGGCTAGTGGTAGGACCTGATGTTGGGAGGAACGCTTCCAGAAAGGAGCTGTATACAATGGTCCTCTGGTCATGAAGGTGGCAATCCCACTGGTTTGGCAAAGACACATGCATATCTATCCAAAATTTGTTGTAGATCTGAAGGAGTAGTGGAGACCGTTGATGGTTGCATCTAAATGGAATGGAGCTAAGTGATGACACCATGTGAATTCTTCTTGAGGAGCTTTTCCATGCAATGTAAACTAATGATGCTGAGAGACCTTGGTTATAAGCCCTACAATGTGTGTTTTTGCTCATTGTTTGAAAACTGTATCCAAAGTTCAGCAAAATCCCATAAGATGGGTCCAAGTGTGCATAACCATTGAGCGCCCAAAACCACATCACATCCCATAAGTTCAATGTGTTTTTCTTTTTGTTTGGGGGGGGTGGGGGGGAATTGGTAGAAGAGCAAAAACAAAAACTTTTTTATTAAGGGAAAATTTGGATTTGGGAAAAACTCTTATGGGTAATTGGGGTTTGACTAGGTTTTGGACATTTTCTGAGGGATAGGGAAGCATAAAATGGGGATTTCAGAAGCGGGGTGAATGAATGGGAAAATTTTTCCAAGAGGGACAAAGGAGTAGAAATAGGAAATGAACATGTGGCAAGATTTGAAGGATATTGGGCGAGAATCGAAGAAGTTATGGCAAACCCTAAAAATAGACAAATATGGGATTTCTAGCTTCTATAAGTAGAATTTGGGATAGGGTCCTGAAGGAATGAAATATGTAAAATGGAATTTCAAGGGATCTAGTGGATTTTGAGTGAAAACGGGGCTAAAGAAAGGAAGATATGGCGAAAAAATAGAAATTTGTTTACTTTTTTTTTTTGTGGAAACAATCTGCAACAAGATCTGAAATGGCTCTAGACAGATTCAATCTACGATTTGCTGGCTGGCAATAGATATGGGCCCTAGGTATGTTCAGCTTTCTAAAGGTTCAGGGGATTCACTCAACTACCAACGCTATCTAACGACTTGCGTATTGGGGTAGTACCCCTCACTCCATGGCTCAGGTAAAACTGATAACTGCTTTGCCACAAATGACAGCTCTTGGTTTACCTCACAGATGGGAACTAGTCAATTAGGTAGGGGTCATTGCCCTTTTCACTGGCAAGTCCTCTCAATGGGCCAGCTACTTTAGGGTTCCTATGGTACTCTTCACAATGAGGTTTAGGGCTATGCCCAGGCTCTTCCCACAGTTAAGCAGATAGGGATTATTCCCTAATCCAAACTTGCAATTGAAATGAACAATACAGATGCAAAAAAAGAACTACTGCAATAATCACAGGGCCTGGAGGCCACTACAGAAAAAAAAAAATTCTGCACAAATTCCACCCAGTGAGCCCAAGAAAGTGCTCTAATACCAGATGAGAGGAACCTCCTACAACAATATAATGAAAAATGCATGAAATAGTAGAAATAGATATGAATAGTAGAAACACAGAAGGAATTTATTGATCATAGGCCACTTCGAGGGGGCAACCTCCTTTGAGCAAGCTCAATACAATAAATTCATGGATGCCTTAATTGGCCTCAACACGTACTTATTTACTAAGTCTAATCTAAGCAACTATTACTTCCCATGAATGTGGGATAATACAATATACTCACGGGATGACTTACAAAGCATATGCATCCAACAACAATATACTAACAGAGTAAACAGAAGGGTTAAACACGGGTTCCTAACAAGTAGTTTTTCACATCATATGTTGTCATCAATGCAAAGGGGGCAATTGTTGCAAGTATGCGCCCAATTGGTGTTGTCATTGATGTTAACGTATCTTTGTTGTCATTGGTGTCAACTATATTTTATTCTACTACTTATTTGGAAGCCTTGCATGTTGAGGAGAGTGAGAAAATTGGCCTCTCTGAAAGAAATAAATGAGTTATAGTGAAGTACAGTATAGACAGTGAGTGGTATGTTGAAGAACAACCCGGTAGACTACTCCGCATCTCTTGTTGGATGAAGATCTAGGTTTGTAGATTGGAATTTATCTAAAGGGATGTCTAATGATGCTAAATCCTAAGTTTGAGCCTCTAGTGTGAAGAATTGAGAGAGTTGCATTCACCAGAGTAAAACCTTTTTCTATAAGTTAAGTTGGGACAGGGAGAAAGTATTATGGTCTGCATTTCTCTGCAATAAAGTATCTTACTCTGTGGTTCTAGAGGGAAGTCAAGGATGATGATAAGTGCCTACAATTGCAATGGTTCATGTTTTGGTGGTCCGCAAGCTATCTTTCTTTTATGACAGTTGAAGACAATGAAGTTCATGTGTTCCACTGTGAAGATTCTTATGGATAAAGTGGTTAAGGTTTGTACAGTTGCTCCTGATGATTATAATGTGCTTGTGGATATCTCCTTATTATGTTCTTGTCATTACATTGGTCTGCATGGAAGAATTATGAAGGTGTTTGAAGATTACTCCTGGATAGTGTATTGTGTAACCAGTTTTGGCTGACCTAGTTAATCCCAGTGGTTGCAGAGAACTTTGGAAGATTGTAGAAGTGTGATGAAGTGTGGAAGATCATGTTTGAGTCCCAGCTAAGGTGTGGCATGATCCACGTACACTTTTACTTCATCCCCTTCGCATAATGTTGTAATAGGTCAAGACCTATTTTGTAAATGTTTGTAATTCTGACCTTGGAGATTGTTCTAATGGTTGACGATTGTAATGCCGACCTTGATGATCATTACAAGGTTGAGTGAGTGTATAAATACTTGTAGTTGAGTCATGGAAAAGTTGTCCTTGAGTGAAGATGGAAAGATAATGAGAAAGGTCCAAAAGGTAGAGCAAAGAAGAGGCATAGCAGAGTAGAGGCAGAGCAGAGTAAAGGTAGAGCAGAGCATAGGAATTGTTGTACTTCAATAATAGACATAAAAAGTTGTTGATCATAGCAATAAGCCTAGTAGTAAGCCGCTAGTATGGTTTAACAACCCTTATTTAATCTTGCTAGGTTTAGGGTTGAGGTAGTGAGCCTGCTAGACCTAGTCGTTCTTCATGGCAGTGAGCCAATATGTTTAGGCTTGTGGAGTGACCAAGCCTAAACATCATTATTTCAAGATTGAAAAATATATTGAGAGCTAATCCTCTCCATGGTTTTTCCCCACCTTGGGGTTTTTCACATAAAATCTGGTGTCTATTGTGTTTGATGTTGTATTTGTGGTTAAGTTTCTAATTTCAACATTCATTGTTAAATCATAATAATTGTGGAAAGGTGTTTAATGTTTAAGTGCAGAAGTGATTGAGTTTTTGAGACAACTGATTCACGCCCCCCCTCTTAGTTGTCTGGTGCATATCAATAGATTCATCATGGATTTCTTAGGCTGAGGTAGACTGTTTTGATTTTCCTCTTGCCCTAGCAAAGTGAGGGACTCAATTTTTCAATAACCCTGAATGTATGATGCAAGAGCATCCCTAGTTCAAGAGTAATCTTGCATCAACCAAATACAATTGCATTTCAATTTGTTTGCACTTCAATTTGTTTCTTTCCATTTTCTAGTTCAATTCAGGCAGTTCAATCAGTAGCAATTTCTGTGGTTTGGTTCCCATTTTGTCGCAGTTGCATTTTAGATCTTGTGGAGGTAGACTTAGCATCTATATAGGCTCAACTACATCATATCCAATTCTCAGAGCATTTGGATAAGTTTTTGGAAAGTTATCACTATCAGAAGATCGATTGTTTTCATCAAAGTAGAGCATCTTGATAGTCTTAGACAATCAGCTAAAGGAGAAGACCTATGGAGCATTTCTTGACTTGTGGAGCTTAATGACACATCATTCAATGATCTTTGGTTTGTGGAAGACTTATTTGAGATCTGTAATTCATTCCATTCATTTGTGGAGGGATTCTTCATGTTTAGGTCTGACCTATCCATGTCTACATGTTACAACTCTTTATTGGAGTTTATGATCTTCCTTGGCTGACGTAGAGGAATCTTTTGTTCCGGATATGATATATAAGGATATAATAGATCCCTACAGATAGTTTAGATCTCGAGTGAATGAGATTCAAAGTCATATCTTGTGTATATTATGATATTTTGTAATCAGGCCTGTGAGCCAAATTGTAAGCCCACATGTTGCCGACCAATCTGTATTTGATTTCTATAATATAGTGAATGACTAAATCTACATTTGTTTCATATATTTGAGTTGTTTCTATTTTGTTTACTCTTGTTGCATGGTCTAGATAGTTCATTCTATGAACCCTCCTACCATGACTGCACCGCTTTATGAGTAGAGGTATCCCAATTTTTACTTTTGAATCCCATGGGTTTGGTGGAATGAGTGGAAGCTTCATGTTTAGACAAGGTGTGCATTTGTTGGTCATGATTAGGAATGTAAGGCATTTTATGGATAAGTGGATAATTAGGCACTGGTAGAAGTGGAGGCAAAGTGGATGGAGGGATATTAGGAGTTGGAAGGAGTGGAGGTAAAGTTGATGGAGGGAAATTAGGAGTTGGAAGTAATGGAGGTAAATTGGATGGTGGAAGGTGTATGGTCACATGCTTTTGATGTTTGTAGGATAATGGAGGAGGGATGGCAACATATATTTTGTATGATGTGGTTTTTGATGGAAAGTGGTGGACTTAGTGTTGTTCCTTGCACACACACCCCATTTTGCCAAATGGAGACCCCCTTTTTTCTACTTTGGCTTGGAGTTTTAGTCTTTCTTCCTTATGACAATGAGAAGGTGAATTTGTGCTTAGATTGCAAGATTTGCTCTAGACATGAGTATCTAGTATGTTTAGAATCATTTGATGTATTTCATGATTGATTTAGAGGAGTCTTGATTGGGTTTGTACTTAAGAAATAGCTATTTGTTGCCTTTTGTGCTAAAACTAGGTGTTACTACATTTTGCTCAAAAATCCTGTCACTGGATATTGTCCTTGAAACTACTCCTATGGGATGTGTCATGTTTAAATTCCTAGTTTCCAGACCTTAGAGTTGTAAAATCATATCAAATTCCACAGGGTTTCATGAAGGGGTCCATATAATTTCACCTTGGTGCATGTTCCTAGCACCTTGATTGGCTAAGTCTAAAATCTTGAAAACCGTGAAAAATGGCTAAGTCTCAAATCTAGTGGAACCTCAAAAATCTAGAATTTGCATATTGAATCCTATGGATCTAGAACCTATCTCAAACATCCTGACAGTATATTTCAATATCTAAACATATACTTAAATATATTTTGAAATATATTGTCACCCTGGGCAATTCAAAATCTGGTGCTAAAAACACCCTCGATTGCACCTAGCACTAAAAATAGCTTACAATACCTGGCATTAAAAAGGGTGCCTACTAACATGCCCTAAATCATCGTCCTACTGTAGATATACACTACTGCCCAAACAGCCTACTAAGGCATTAAGGAGAGTCTATGCTAAAAACCTCACCTACCAAACTATGCTAATATTTGCCTTCACTAAACTTGACTGGTAGGGAGAGAAATCCATGCAAACCAGTTGCATCAAAAAACCTCGTCGACTGAGCCTTTTACATTTTGGGCTAAAATTGTTGCATACTACCTAGCACTAATTTCCAACTACAATGCACAAAGATACTAGGGACCTAAAAGCCTGCTAAGGCGGTTGACCACTAAATCCCTACTAAAAGCTTAAAAGGACTTAGCACTCAAAATACCCTCTACTGCACTTAGGTAGTAGGACCCAAAAGTCCCATTTTTTGCCAATCTGGGCCAAAAACTCATTTTTCAAAGGTACAAACTCAATTTTATTGATAGATTTGAGTTGCATATTCATCTATTACATCATGAGGGATATTTTTATTAGGTTTGTGAGGATTTTGAGCATGTTTGGCATCAAATAATGTCATTGCACCTAAATGTGTAGTAACCTCCAAAAATCCTGCTTTTTATTAAAAAAAGGCTATAAAAATGCAAAATAAATGTCTCCAAATGGATCCTAATGGCCACAAAAACATCTAAAATCTTTATATTGGCCAAATGGGTATTTAAAATGATAAAAAAAACTTAGAAAATCTTGTGAAAATCACTGGATTTGTGAAGTTGTTGATAAGAAACTGGCATTGACAATGTGTTGTCCTAGACTGATCCATGGCTACAAATGGACATATTTTGATAAATTTTGATGGTAGATGATTGTTTATGATTAAATTGATTCTTTGCATTGCCAATTGCATATATGAGAGAATAAAGGAGCTTGTTGGAGCTATATTGGAAGGATGAACACATAGAGATGAAGTGCTAACCTGAACATGAAGAATTAACATTTTATCAACCAAATTGATGTTGCACATGCAAAAGGAAGTCAATATGATGTCTAGGATGATGTAGATGAGCCCCAGGAGCTAGAAGACATAGAAGATCAGACCTACATCACTACTATTCCTGCACTTCCAATTCAATGTCCAGGACATGTTCACACTTGTTCCAGTAGTCTAGTCATGTAATGTTGATCCAACAACCATCTAGGTGGACATTTCTACATAAAAAAAGTGCCACATACTCTTATTTACTAGTCAACACATTAGAAAAGTCATTTGTCTCAGTAGACAACTTAAAATTTATAAGCGGAAGAATGATCTAGTTAGCATATGAAATCATGTCAGTCCACATCAGCTCACATTTTCACATGTCATATGACCTCATTTTGACTTCATTCCACTTGGGAAATTAGATTTTTATCTCATACAAACAAATGGGTATCCATTTTATCTAGATTCAATGTATTTGCAAGCTATATTTTATCTTTTTCCTACAAGACAAATGTAAATACAAGATTGTAACTACCCACCGACCAAATTAAATGTGATGTAAAACTAGACCCTTGGTGTTGAGTTAATCTCCACCATCCATTAAAAACTTGGTGTGGTGCCTTCTCTATATAAGGGGTCATCCCTTTCTCTCATTGTAAGTAAGATTTGATAATGAATTGCTGAGACTCTGCTAAAATTTAGTCAATACAAAGCAAGTTTTGCAGGTTACTAGGAATTTGTGTTTCTTTGTTGTCTCATTTTGGATTTCATGGTTCATGTCAGTCTAAAATTAGTTATCCAATTGTAGTTGTAGTTAATTCTTCATATATTTGATGGATTTCCTATCTATACCATTAAAGGCTTGATTATATGTCACTGTGCATGGTTAGTCTAGGCATATTTTATGAGATAAGTTTGATTGTGTGATTTCATTGAGCTATGCCAAGAATTGGGTGTTGAATGAACCCTCCACAATTTGAAAATCATTACAATTCCTTAGAAGATTGTATAATCTCTGTGGCATTGTGGGTTGCCTAGTTAAGTAGAGATTTGTTTGTTATTAGGAATCTATCTATATGTGTGTTGATCATTTCTACAATTATCTATAGGATCTCTTATATTCCCTTCTCTCTCTCCCTTTCCTTTTGCATTTTATTTACATAAAGTTTGGTAGATTTAGGGTTTGAGTAGCATTATATTGATTATCTGCTAATAAATTTTAGAATTCATAGACTACATCACCTAGGGTTTCTACATTTACATTACTGCCATCTTTTCATAAACCCTATCAAATGTAAGTCCCTTGTTGGTACCACTGAAACATTCCACTAAAGTTATTCCATGCAAGCTAATACCTAGCTATGTAAATGTTGGGGTAGTCCTATCTAGCATAGGATAACTTTTTCAAGAGAGGTGAGATACCTTGTATTTCATCTGCATTGTTGTGTGCTAAAAATACCATCAATAGAATTGATGCTAGAAGGAGGGAAATAATTGTTCAATGTAAGATTTCAAGGGTTTGAATGTCACAAGGATGGGTAGTCTATCATACCTTCCTTGGAAGTCTCTCCTTAAGCTGTCTGACCTTCCTAGTCATGAATACTTATATTTTTGGAAGGAGGCATTAAACAAAAACATAGAAAAGCAATGGTTTCCACTAACATTGTGTGATATAGCTTCATACAAGGAATGTAGGATCCATGCCACAGACGGACATACTAAAATTGATTGTCACACCATTTAGAGACTAGACAAGGCTCTGTATGGTGAATTCCCTTACTCTAAAGTATATAAAGTTGAAAAGAAGCACTGGATGGAGGACATCGGAGGCCCACTTTTTGAACCATCTAATGGAGGTACCAAGGAAAGCATGTCTCCTCAATAGTTCTTCTCCAACTAAAATCAACGAGTTGAAGGATATACAATCCCAGATTGTTCAAGATCAACTTTGCATACATTGCATTCGGACAAGTCATTCAAAGGATTTGTTGTCCTAGCTTGGTTAAAATCTAATTTTTAGTCATACAATGAACAGAGCAATAAACAGAGTCACATTCTTGCTACTAAGAATGTGTATAAGAAAGATGATAAATTAGGCCTGATGAATAGTAATGTTAAGAATGTTGATCAGCAATCAGATGCTTCACAAATATCAAGTTGTAAACCTAAGTTTGCTGCTACTGAGGTGGAGAACAACAGTTCACTTCAATTGGTTGATAGTTCTAAATATGAACAACACTTAGATCAGGTCAAACATATGCAAGAACAAGAAAAAATTAGTCCTTAAGATGAACAAAAGTCATGGATGTCAGCAATACTGAAAGAGCTAAAATCAAATTATCCAAAGAAGAGTGATCAAATTCTTGAGTATATCAGCATAGTACATTACAAAAATTAGTCCTATTAGGCTGATGTAGTTGCTCCAATAGAGTCTCCAGTTGAGTTAGATGGACAAAATTAGGATGATGCATCACCTCAAGACAACATTGACATTTAGGATGCAGTCATAGAAGAAGAAAGAGGCTATCTTCTTTCTATAGATAATAAATTGCCAACCCGATGCCAACCCTTAATTGAAACACAAAGGTTGTCAATCAATATAGAGAAAGAGAACATGTGACTAATTTTGATGAAGTAGATTCAATTATATCATATGTTCATCCAACTGATCCTGATCATACTTGCATAAAAGAAGATCTCCACATGGTTGATGCTAACCTAATAATCATAGATGAGAGTAGAAGTATGCAATCTGAGAATAAAAATCAAACAGTTATGCAAGATGATGGCTTGGAAGTTTTTTCATGTCAATCACTTGATCACATCATCGAGTTGGTATCAATTACAATGAGAAAGGATATGCTATTGAATGGGAATTCACCGCATAGGTCAGATTTTGGATTAGCCAATTCATGTAGAATTCATCTAGATGATCCAAATTCTGAAGAAGGTTATCTAGACTTCTTGTTTTCTTGGGAAATTACTGTAGCATTCAGCGATCCAGAGGTATTTGATGCATAGGATATGACCCTCCATAAGCTGAAATCCCCTAAAGATGAGAAGGTATTTGGTACAATGCAACAAGGTGGTGAACTTACATGCCTAACTAATGGTACTACAAACCAGGTTGTATCTTCCTCTTTTTCACTTGGTTTTGAAAGTTACCAATTTGATTATGGTGATTTAGGTAAGACAAGTTGCAATAGATTGATCATGGCCCTAATGAACTACCCCAATTGATGATCTTGCATGATTGGTACCCTAAACATGAACCTAGCATGCCTCTACCTTACTTTTCAGAGTACAAAGATGAATTTGTCAAACATAGGACATTGACTTGCATCTTATTACTTGTTTCTACTTGTTTCTAGTTAGGTTTTAGTTAGTTGTTAGTTGTTTTAGTTTAGTTTCTACTTTATGTTTTTGCTTTTCCTTAGTTGTTATATATTGGTAGTTGTTAGTTGTTTCTTTCATTTTGCTTTGGTTAGAGTAATTTTCTTTGTTTAGGTTAGTTTCTTTGCTTGCTTTGCTTTTTCTTTCTTCTCTTGTTTCACTGGGGTTCTCCATTTCTTGAATGTGGTGGCAGTTGTGCAGTCCTATAAAAGGTCCTCTTTGAGTGAGAAATCTAGAGGAATTCTTTGAGAAACTTTAGTTTTCCACTCAGATCTTCTTGTGGGTTCCATTGTTACTCTTCAATAGTATGATGCTTGTTCATGAGAAAAGATTCATTAGTTTGGTGCACTTGAAGTATTTCCTAGTCATATATCTTTCACATCTTTAAATAATCTTGAAGCTTCCAAGGGAGTCATGGTGATCTTGGGTTAAATGAAAAATCTATAGGCTCACCTTTTCCACCACTATGATTCCCAGTCCAATGAAGTTGAACCAATTCATAGCCCATGTGACATTTATCATGTGCTATAAGGGTATACAGTGCTTTCTAGTACTCATGTCAAGAGCTAAGCTCAAATGCATTATCAAATGAATACTCTACTAAATCAATACTTCCAAATTTCCTTAAAATGTTCAATCAGCTAGAGGATTCAAGTAACTCTATCAGGGGTTATGGATGCCTAACGGGTAGTAGAGAAATGCTTGAGGGAATCATAGAGACAACCTCGTCAGGGCTATAGATGCTTGTTGGTAGTAGGGAAATGTCCAAGGTAGTTCAAAAGGTGTGTATCTTTACGTAGCTTAATGCAAGTGAACCTTGATAATCTTAGTTGTGGAAGGATGGGAATGAATTCAACTACACACACTCAGACTTTCAAGATATGGATAGTTGTACTGAATTAGTGATCTCTACTTCTTTGATATTGTATCATGTTGTCTAGTTTAATATGTGGGAAACACAAAGATTCTAGGTTCAAAACTGACGTTTATCTTAGAAATGCTCTAGAGCATTTCTCCAATAGAGTCTCCATTTTTTGTGCCTTGCACACATGCCCCATTTTGCCAAATGGAGACCCCTTTTTTTCTACTTTGGCTTGGAGTTTCAGTCTTTCTTCCTTATGACAATGAGAAGCTAAATTTGTGCTTAGAATGCAAGATTTGCTCTAGACTTGAGTATCTAATATGTTTAGAATCATTTGATGTCTTTCATGATTAATTTGGAGGAGTCTTGATTGGGTTTGTGCTTAAGAATTAGCCATTTGTTGCTTGCTGTGCTAAAACTAGGTGTTACCACATTTTGCTAAAAAATCCTGTCACTAGATATTATCCTTGAAACTACTTATACAGGATGTGTCATGTTGAAATTCCTAGTTTCCAGACCTTAGAGTTGAAAAATCATGTCAAATTCCACAAGCTTTCACTAAGGGGTCCATATACTTTCACCCTGATGCATATTCCTAGCGCCTTGATTTGGCTAAGTCTGAAATCTTGAAAACCTTAAAAAATGGCTAAGTCTCAAATCTGGTGGAGCCTCAAAAATCTAGAATCTACATATTGAATCCTATGGATCTGGAACCTATCTCAAACATCCTGATAGTATATTTCAATCTAAAAATAAACTTAAATATATTTTGAAATATACTGTCACCCTAGGTAATTCAAAATCTGGCACTAAAAACACCTCATACTGTACCTAGCACTAAAAACAACTTACACTGTTTGGCACTAAAAAGGGAACCTACTGACTTACGCTAAATCATCGTCCTACGGCACATATACACTACCGCTTAAAAACCCCGCCAAGGCATTAAGGAGAATCCACACTAAAAACCTCACCTACTGACTTGCACTAATATTTTCCTTCACTACACTTGACTAGTAGGGAGAAAAATCCGTGCAAACTAGTTGCATCAAAAATCCCCACCGACAGAGCTTTTTACATTTTGTGCTAAAATTGTTGCCTACTGCCTAGTGCTAATTTCCATCTGCATTGTACAAAGGTAGTAGGGACCTAAAATCCCACTAAGGTGATAGACCACTAAATCCCTGCTAAAAGATTAAGAGGACTTAGTGCTAAAAAATGCCCTCTACTACACTTAGGCAGTAGGACCCAAAAGTCCTACTTTTTTCCAATCTAGTCCAAAAACTTGTTTTTTGAAGGTACAAACTAGATTTTATTGATGGATTTTTAGTTGTATATTCATCTATTACATCATAAGGGATATTTTTATCAGGTTTGTGAAGATTTTGAGTGTGTTTGGCATCAATTAATGTCACTACACCTGAATGTGCAATAGCCCCCAAAAATCCAACTTTTTTGTAAAAAGGCTATAAAAATGCAAAATAAATGTTTCCAAATGGATCCTAATGTCCAAAAAAACATCTTAGATCTTTATATTGGCCAAGTGGGTACTTGAAATGTTAAAAAAACTTAGAAAATCATGTGAAAATCACTAGATTTGTGAAGTTGTTGATAAGAAAGTGACATTGACAACGAGTTGTCCTAGACTGATCCATGGCTGCAAATTGACATATTTTGATAAATTTTGATAGAAGGTGATTGTTTATGATGAAATTGATGCTTGGTATTGCCAATTACAGATCTGAGAGAATAAAGGAGCTTGTTGGAGTTGTCTTGGAAGAATGAACACACAGAGATGCAATGTTGACCTGAACATGAAGAATTGACATTTCATCAACCAAATTGATGTTGCACATGCAAGAGGAAGTTAGTATGATGTCTAAGATGATGGAGATGAGCCCCAAGAGCTAGAAGACATAGAAGATCAGACCTATATCACTATTGTTCTTGCACTTCCAATTCAATGTCCAGGACATGTTCACACTTGTTCCAACAGTCTAGTCATGCAATGTTGATCCATCAAGCATCGAAGTGGACATTTCTACATCAAAAACATGCCACATACTCTTATTTACTAGTCAACACATCAAAAAAGTCATTTGTCTCATTAGACAACTTAAAAGTGACAAAGCAGAAGAATGATCCAGTCAGCATATGAAATCCCATTAGTCCACATCAACTCACATTTTCACATTTCATATGACATCATTTTGACTTCCTTCCACTTGGGAAATTATCTCTTTGTCTCATACAATAAAATGGGTATCCATTTTGTCCATATTTAATGTATTTGCAAGTTATATTTTGTCTGGACCCTTAGTGTTGAGTTAATCTCCACCATCCATTAAATACTTGGTATGGTGCCTTCTCTATATAAAGGGCCATCCCTTTCTCTCATTGTAAGTAAGATTTGATAATGAATTGTTGAGACTCTGCCAAAACTTAGTCTATACAAAGCAAGTTTTGCAGGTTTTTAGGAATTTGTGTTTCTGTGTTGTCTCATTTTGGATTTCATGGTTCATGTCAATCTAAAATTAGTTACTTAGTTGTAGTTGTGGTTAATTCTTTAGATATTTGATAGATTTCATATCCATACCATTAATGGCTTGATTATAGGTCATTGTGCATGGTTAGTCTGGGCATATATTATGAGATAAGTTTGATTGTGTGATTTCATTGAGCTACACTAGGAATTGGGTGTTGAATGAACCCTCTATAATTTGAAAATCATTACATTTCCTTAGAAGATTGTATAATCTCTGTGGCATTGTGGGCTACCTAGTTAAGCAGAGATTTGTTTGTTATTGGGAATCTGTCTATCTATGTGTTGGTCATTTATGCAATTGTCTATAGGATCTCTTATCCCTTCTCTCTCCCTTTCCTTTTGCATTTTATTTACATAATGTTTGGTAGATTTAGGGTTTGAGTAGCATTATATTGATTATCTGTTGATAAATTTCAAACTTCACAGACTGCATCCCTAGGGTTTCTACATTTACACATCTGCCATCTTTTCATAAACCCTATCAAATGTAAGTCCCCTTGTTGGTACAGTTGAAACATTTCACTAAATTTATTCCACGCAAGCTAAAACCTAGCTATGTAAACCTTGGGGCAGTCCTATCTAGGATAGGATACCTTTTTCAAGAGAGGTGAGATGCCTTGTATTTCATCTATGTTGTGTGCTAAAAACACCATCAACACTTAGGATGCACGGAGGAATTACCAACATATTTAGATTTTTTTCCTTGGGGTGTGTATCCAAGGCCATATGACCATGGAGGTACCTTAACATGGATTGGCTCCAAAATACCTTGTTCACGAAGGCCTAAGCCTTTACCTTGGTAGTTCATGTTTTGGAGGATGTGATGGACTATGGGACTAGGTGTAGTTTGGGAACTAGACTTGAACTTATTATTGGATGGATAAGGTGAAGTGGAAGACAATAGTTGTTGTTTTCTAAATGAAGAACATTCATGGATGAGGGTGGTAAGACCAAGTGGATATGATGGTGGACTTGAAATGGAGTTGATACTAGATGTGGATGAATCATTAGGATCTTGATTATGTTCATTATGATCCAAGCTATTGGTTTGATATTCTATGTTCACTTGGGAGGCAAGTGTCTCATCATGACAAGTGGAAGTAGATTTTTGTAGGTCATGGATGGGGCTAGAGGGAGGATGTATTGGAGAAATTTGGATATCTTGCTCATTGATAGGTATATGATTATGGATAAGATCAAGGTGCTCATGGATAGATTCTTCATAGGTAATATCATTTCGATCATAGAAAAGATATATGTTATGGATGGGTTGGATTTGGATTGTTTTCTCATGGATAGGTATAGGATCAAGTTGCTCATTGATAGCTTCTTCATCATGGATATTATCTTGATCATAAAGAAGGTATAGGTTGTGGATGGTTTGAATGGAAAGGATTTGATCTTGATTAGAATAAGGGTTTGATGTTTCCATATGCTTAGGATTATGTTCTTGACATACCTCTTAGGTTTTTTGAATAGAAGTGGAAGGCTCTTGGATAGGCTTAACATGCTCTTGAGGGTTATCGACATGAGGGCATGATGGATCTTGACTTGGACTTATAGTTGGAGACTCTTCAATAGGCTTGAGGGGTTGTTGGTGCAGTGTACCTAGAATAATCATTTAGTCAAATTTTTGTAATTTTGGTTGTTAAAGACAAAATAAAGTTTTAAATTAATGTATTAAATCCTCCTAAAGGCATGGCCATGTAGTGGTGGCCTTAGAAAAGGAAAATTTCTAATAATAGATCTAAGAGATTTGTTTTCCTAGATTTTAGGATAGTCTTGTTTTTCCTTTATGGAAGGCTTTAATTACCTTCTTTTTTTGGCTTCCCACAAAGGAGAGAGGAGAAATTATGGATTTTTTCTGAAACATTCCTATGATAGCAAAAGGAGATCGAATATGCTTATGTAGAAGAGTTTTCATAAAGAAATAAGGAAAAAAAAAGAGAGTTTTTTGCATTTTTTTAGTTTTTTCTTAGTTTTGCAGCCTTAGTACAGACATGTATGGCCTTTTCATAGAGGGAATCAAATGAAATCTGAAATGGGGGTGTGTTATCTCTATTTTTCATTTGGTTTGGTGAATTAATATTATTGGTTAAGAATCTTATTGCATTTTTCTGATTTTTGGTCCAAAAACCTAGTTTTTTGGGGTTTTTTAAGAAATCGATGGCTTTGGAGCCATTTCCACCCACACTCTAACCCAATAATGGATGGAATGGATCTATTTTGTTTCTATTTCTCTGATTTTTGTGCTATAGATGCAGGAAATTGGTGGAGAAGTCCTATTAGAGAAAAAACAGCCTAACATCATCATGTATTAGGCATCTTGAGCATTGGTAGAATAGTGGGTTGAAGAGTATTGGATGTGGGTTGACCCAAGAGCCCTAAAAATAGTTTATATAGATCATTTTCAACATGTTTCTTGTCTTGGAACAGGTTTTAGAAAATTAGAATAAGTTTCATGGTCATTTGCTATGTAGAAGGAGACCTAATTTAGGCTTAGGACAGCAAGAACAGTCCCAATTTGAGTCATATGTTTCAAAAAAACCTATGTTGCATGTTTGGTATGTTAAATAAATTGATAATGGGTACTAAAAAAGTCCTTAATAGTCTAGTTTGGAGGTCAGAATCTCAAGTTATGGCATGACAGTCCCTTTAGGAGGGCTACAAGGAAGTTAGGACAGTTGTGAAGGAAGTGGTACAAGAGGGTACCTCCTGAGCATTTTGATAGTTTTGTAAGCTTGGGATAGTCAAAATTAGATGGTCTAGGGTCCCTAGAAAGTTTGGAAAAGTCCCCATGTATATGAACCTAAAAATGGGGTTATTGTATTGTGTTGAAACAATGGAAAATGAGTGGATAGTCATGTCTTGTTTAGAGTCAAGTGTTGTAGTTTGGTCCACTAGGACCTAGAAGTCCTATTTTCCCTACGATCCCCTATATCCTTTTCCTCCTGTGTTGGTGGTTGTGACCCCTTAGTGATCTTTGTGTAGTTGCCTCTGCATCAAATTGGTATCAGAGCACAGTTAGTAGATTGGTTGTGATTGAGAAGTGTTAAGAGGTAGTTTGTCAAGATGCCTCCAAGAGTAAGAAACATGGCTCAAGAGATGAATGAACTGAAGGAGAAGTATGTAGAGAGTTGAGGGAGCTAAAGGAAAGAATGGCTACCCTGGAGCAAAATCAGAGAAGAGGAGTGGCTCTAGGTGAAGAGATTGAGTTTGAGGAAGAAGTTGAGTATGAAGATGTGGAAGAAGAGTTAGACCTTGAGGATCAGAGGATGGTAAAGTTGCTGAGGGCAGTAAAAGAATACAACCACAAGATAAAGATAGATGTGCCAAAGTTTGGAGGAGGCCTGAATGATGAAGAATTGCTAGATTGGATAGCAGCATTGGACAACCACTTTGAGTGTGAAGAAGTTCCTGATAATCAGAAAGTGAAGATTGCAAAGACCAAGCTGACAAGTCATGCTTTATTATGGTGGGATTATTAGCAAATAGAGAGGAGAAATAAAGGAAAGGCAAAGATTGTTTCATGGGACAAGATGGTAGCAAAAATCAAAGGTAAATTCTTGCCTAAAGATTATGAAGTTCAAATGTTTAAGAAGCTTCAAAGTTTAAGGCAAAAGGAAATGGATGTTAAGACATACACTGAAGAGTTTTATAAGCTGAGTATGAGGTCTGGTCAAAATGAAATTGAAGTACAAAAAGTTGCTAAGTATATTGGTGGTTTGAGGTTTAACATGCAGAATGAACTAGTGTTGGCAAATCCAAGGAGTGTTGAAGACTGTTATTAGATGGCAGTTAGAGTGGAAGAGAAGCTGAAAAGGAGACAAGATAAGTCAGCCAGAGGTAGAGACAACACCTCTAGAGGCAGAGGATCTTTTCAAAATACAAAACAAGTCAATAAGAGTCAAGAGGAGATGAACAAGGCACAAGGACAAGGTGCAGATTTTAGAGGCAGAGGTTTTAGAGGAAGATTTGGTGGTGGAAGGAGTGCTAATACTTTTATGGGTAAGTGTTACAATTGTCAAGAGTTTGGACACCCAACATATAAGTGTCCTGAGAAGCAAAATTTTTCAAGTGATGGTGAAAGGAAGAGTGAAAAGACTCAATTAGTCCAAGAAGAAGAATGTGGTTCTAGTTCCACAAAGTGTGATGCTAAGACAGGAGAAACATTGATGCTGAGATTAAGAGCACTAATGAAGACCTCCAGGGGGAAGGAGCTAATTCAAAGGAGAGCATTGTTTAATACAACTTGTAAAAGCAAGGACAAGGTGTGTAAAGTGATCGTGGATTTTGGTTGTAATGATAATATGGTGTCAAGTGAGATGGTAGAAAAATTGAAATTGAAGAGAGTTCCTAGGGAAATACCCTACAAAGTTTCACGGGTGAGTGATCATCAGTCCATTCTAATGACTGAGCAAGCATTAGTAGAGTTTAAGATTGGAGCATATGAGGATAGGGTACTTTGTGATATCCTACCTATGGATTGTTGTCATGTGATACTTGGTAGACCCTGGCAATTTGATAGGTTTACAGTTTATGATGGCAGAGCCAATACCTTCACTATTAAGAAGGATGGGAAGAATTTTGTACTACTACCATTAGAGGAGTAGTCAAGGACATCAAAGATTATTATGTTTGGCAAGAAGGAGCTAGTGATGTTTGAGGAGAGTGAAAACAAGGAGTGTGCATCCTTTTCAAGGCATAAAGTTGTTGAAACAGCAAAGATCAAGTGTGAAGATGAGTTGCAGCTAGTTGTGAAGAGGAACATCTTCATGTGGAAGGAGGTGAGTGAAAATGAAAAGTGTAAGAGTGTAGAGCCTATGGAGAGGCAAGAAGTGAGTGAAGGATTCTTAGTAGGGACAATCATGTGCCCTGTAGTGATGAGTAGAGATAAGAGACATCCAAGTGAAGCTGGTACGGCAGTTTGCAAGATTGATAGCATAGTTAACACACTAGTTTCAGGCCTGATAGAGGTTGGTAAAGGTAAGGTAATAGTGAATAGTGGAAAGGAGAGTATGAAACAGTGGTGTAAACAAGAAGGTAAGAAGTCAAGTGAAAGGATAGTAGAGAGAAGCATAGTTGTTGATGAAGGTGACAAGGTCAGAGAACCAAGAGTGGGATAGTCTTCAAAGAATGCATATGGTCAAATAGCAAGAAATGTTGGCAATCATGCCATAGATAGTGAAGAGGGACCTGCTAAAGACAACACAGGAGGACAGAGGCAAGCAATGAAGGACAATTTGCAAGATTCTTTCCAAGGTACTTGGAAAAGTTACAAGTTAGGGTGTATGGTGCAGTGCACCTAGAATAATCATTTAGTCATATTTTTGTAATTTTGGTTGTTAAAGACAAAATAAAGTTATAAATTAATGTATTAAAGCCTCCTAAAGGCATGGTCATGTAGTGGTGGAATTTCTAATAATAGGTCTAAGAGATTTTTTTCCTAGATTTTAGGATAGTCTTGTTTTTCCTTTATGGAAGGCTTTAATTACCTTCTTTTTTTGGTTTCCCACAAAGGAGAGAGGAGAAATTCATGGATTTTTTCTGAAACATGCCTATGATAGCAAAGGGAGATCGAATATGCTTATGTAGAAGAGTTTTCATAAAGAAATAAGGAAAAAAAAGAGATAGTTTCTTGCATTTTTTAGTTTTTTCTTAGTTTTGCAGCCTTAGTACGGACATGTATGGCCTTTTCATAGAGGGAATCAAATGAAATCTGAAATAGGGTTGTGTTACCTTTGTTTTGGATTTGGTTTGGTGAATTAATATTATTGGTTAAGAATCTTATTGCATTTTTCTGATTTTTAGTCCAAAAACCTAGTTTTTTGGGGTTTCTTAAGAAATCGATGGCTTTGGAGCCATTTCCACCCACACTCTAACCCAATAATGGATGGAATGGAGCTATTTTATTTTTGTTTCTCTGATTTTTGTATTGCAGATGAAGGAAATTGGTGGAAGAATCCTATTAGAGAAAAAATAGCCTTACATCATCATGTATTAGGCATCTTGAGCATTGCTAGAATAGTGGGTTGACCCAAGAGCCCTAAAAATAATTTATATAGATCATTTTCAACATCTTTCCTATCTTGGACTAGGTTTTAGAAAATTAGAATAAGTTTCATGGTCATTTGTTGTGTAGAAGGAGACCGAATTTAGGCTTAGGACATCAAGAATAGTCCCAATTTGAGTCATATGTTTCAAAACAACCTATGTTGCATGTTTGGTATGTTAAATAAATTGATAATGGGTACTCAAAAAGTCCTTAACAGTCTAGTTTGGAGGTCAGCATCTCAAGTTATTGCATGGCAGTCCCTTTAGGAGGGCTACAAAGAAGTTAGGGCAGTTGTGAACGAAGTATTACAAGAGGGTACCTCCTGAGCATTTTGATGGTTTTGTAAGCTTGGGATAGTCAAACTTATATGGTATAGGGTCACTAGAAAGTTTGTAAAAGTCCCCACGTATATGAACCTAAAAATGGGGTTATTGTATTGTGTTGAAATAATGGAAAATGAGTGGACAGTCATGTCCTGTTTAGAGTCAAGTGTTGTAGCTTGGTCCACTAGGACCTAGAAGTCATGTTTGCCTTGCCATCCCTTGTATCCTTTTCCTCCTGTGTTGGTGGTTGTGACCCCTTAGTGGCCTTTGTGTAGTTGCTTTTGCATCAATTGTGGACCACATGATGGAGTTATAGGCAAGGTGTTGGGAGATTCTTTGATAGGCTCATGAATGGGCATTTGAAATAGGGATGGTCTACTCCTTGCTAGTAGCCATTGGATCACATCCTTTGTGAGTGTATGGGTGGATGGACAATATAATGGATGGATAATGATGGTGGATGGTATTGTAGTCTTAGGATTAGGATTAGGTGGAGGGATAATGGGATTGGACATATTAGGATTTGGATTGGATGGAGGGATAATGTGCTTGAATGGATTAGAATTAGGATTGGGCACAATCTTACCACAATTTATGAGGTTTTTGATCAATCCCTTAAGTGTGGCACAATTGAGTGTTGTATGGCCCCTAACCCTATGGTATGCCTGTTTTCATTATACCAATGGGGTTTAAAGTGGATTTCTCCAAAGGATTTTATCAGTGGCAGCTCAATCAAATTTGCTTGGACCAATTGATGTATGGTTATATCCAAGGGATCCTTTTGTGGAAGATTGGAGGAACATGGTGATGAAGGACATGAACAACTTGATGGATTAGAAGGTTGAGGGACCAATGGACTAGGAGTAAGATCACATGGTGGTGTTGAGATAGGACTAGTAGGCTCATGGATTGGCATTTGAGTGGATGGTGATGAAGGGTACTCATAGGATGCATAATCTAGATTGGTATCTCCCTCGTCAAAGGATATTAGGTCTTGTTCCAAATATGGACTTAAGGACACTTGATTTATGTACAGGGGACCACTTGGACTTGCATCTGCTTCTTGTAAAGTATATTGATCTATATATGAGGGATAACTTGGACTTGCATGTGCTTCTTGTGAGGACACTTGGTTGCCTTGTGAATGGGTTTGATGGTGTGTTGGAATGTTGGAATGAGGAATTGGATAATCTTGGGGTGGACATTGATAAGTTGTTGTGGCATAGGTTTACGTGGAATTGTCATGATAGGTGGATGGATTAGGTTGGTATGAAGTTAAGGGGGATGACACATAGGAGTGATGTGGAATTTGTTGAGGTTGGGATGGTGTTTGGACTTGTGATATGACTTGTTTTTTTGTTGGTGAATGTGTTGATGTTGTGGTTGGAATTGTTGAATTGGTTGATGTTGTTGTGATGTGAATTACTTATGTGATGATGATGGAGGGGTTTCATAGGATAATGGTTGTTGAGATATGAATTTATATGGATAAGGGTTGACATTGGAAGGGTTGTGATAGTTCGATGAATGGGTAACATGACATGTGGATAGATGAGGTTGAGATGATAATATAGGTAACACATGGGATTGACGTGGAGGTCGTTGATAGTGAATGGGTAGAGGATGATGTTCTTGTTGGGTTTGACAAGTGATTAGGAAGTGTTGGGCTTAGCCTATGAGGTGTTGCATTTGAGGTGATTGACTTGCTTGAAGTTGAGTTCATTGGATGAGGTGTTGTATTTGTTGAATGATTCATTGGTCTAGGGGTTGTGGTTCTCAATAAAGTGCTTGGAGGAGGTTTTGGAATTATGGTACTAGGTCTTCTAATGTTGGCATGGTGTCACACATGTGTTTAAGAATTAAGACCCTTTTGGCAAGTGCTTGACTAAGATTATGATGATGATGTGGAATGACTTGGATATGATAGGATGTGATTGATGGGATGATGTGATAGAATTGATGTGATTAGGAAGGATGATTAGGATATGATTACAATGTGACTAGGATATGTTTAGGATGTAATTGATTTGGATATGATTAGGATAATGATTAGAATAATGTTAATGGGATATGATTAGGGTTTTGATGATTTGGAGTGAATGAGATGACAAGAATGTTTAAAATCTTATGTTTATGTGTTTGGTGTTTATAACTTGATTTGGAAATGTTCAAACAAATAATTACATATGTACACACATAAATCACTCATGAAAGACACATAAGCAATTTTGACTTTGAAAATGAAATGTGATGATTAAGCAAGCACACGTGGAAGACACATCAACAACCCCTATGACTAGTCAAGTAGGTATGGCCAATTAGGTCTTACTCTAGGTTGCACAAGGTTGACTAGGGAAATGCAATGAAAGTGAAATCCTACCACACAGCTAGGAGAAAAGGGTAACCCACCCTTCACCTTCACTTCCCAAAGGTATAAAGTTCTTTGGGTCTTAGCCAAGAGTGACAAGATTCCAAATTCCAAAGAGGGTGTCTTTAAATTCACACGTCGGTTAAGGTCCTCCCTTGGAGTGGTGTGTCTCCAAGTAGGCCTCCTAAGAAGGGTATGACAAAAGTGAACCAAGTGAGGTGTTTTTGATCTCCAAGATCACCTTGTGGTGTGAGGAGAGAGCATACACATGCACACTTGATTCACACTCGTAGTTGTTAATTGACCCTTAGAAATGAAATGTGTATAAGCAAACAATGGAAGCACTTGTTCTTTTTTTTAGATCCAAAACCAAATGTGTAAGAAGACACTTGTTTTTTTAACCCAATTTCAATGATGTGGCAGCAAACAAGAGTTAATTTTTAGACCCCAAAATCCAAATGTGTGATCAAACAAGTTATTCTTTTTAATCCCAATTTGAAGTGCGTTTGCAAACAATGATTAGAGATGAACGATGGAATGTGTGCACCTAATTGTTTTTCATCCTTAAATCTACTATAGTACTAATGCCAATGTTATTCCATCTCTTTAGATTGACCTAAAATCCACCAAGACAAGAAGAAACACAAACTTGCAAGCCAAAGAGGGTTATGCCAAATACATACAATCTATTAAAACTCTAAGATAGATGATCTAATATAGAAAAACAAATTGTATAAATAGAAAGTTTAGGAGATTCTATGAAATTTTTTTAAAAAAAATTGTCTAAATCTAATCAATTTTGCTCAAGTTATGCTCAATCAAAGTTTGAAATGAAGCTAAATTTTAACTACAAAAATACCTGATAAAATGATGAAATCACTTGAAAATTTTATTGCCACAATGAATCTGGGAAAACCATCTTTCCAATGAGTCCTTTCACGTGTGATTTCAACATTGTTTGCTCCAGTGATAGTGAAAAGAAAAAAATTACCCTATTAGGGTTTCAGTGGTCAATAAGGCAAGCATGACTACTAAAAGTTAACTTCTAGTGGTCTAAAGTACACTAGTCACATGTCACTTATGAGCACCTAGCAGTTAAATTCTATGATTTGGGCTAGTAGAGCCCGCAATCATCCATATGACCATGGGCTATCTAAAGTCAAAAAATTAAAAAAAGGCTAAATTGAATTTGTCGGTCACAGATGTGACCTTGATCTAGATAGGCCGCACATTTTTAAAAATGGGTGATCACAACAAATGACCAAAATTTAAGTGGCTATCACCTAACCAATCGCAAGGTTCAATGGCAACTACGAAGGCCTCTTTATAACAGTGACAAGCCCAAATCTAGAATTAGGGTTTTGTAGAAGCTAATGGGTAATAGGAGGTGGAGATAGTAGAGGCTGACCTTGGTAGTGGCAACCAAGTGATGATTGGTGGCGACCTAGTGTTTGGAGGTCAAATTATTAGAGGTAGATTAAGCATTTTTGAAGACTACAGGTGACAATAGGAGTTTGGCCCGGTGGCAATGGGCATGATTTGACAATGGAGACCGATCAAAAAATGGTGGTGGAAGTTTTGAATGGTGGTGACAGGTAGGAAAATAGGCGGCAATAGAGAATATGGGCAGTTTATCAGTGTCGACTAGAAGCTCAATGATGGGAGAAGGTTTGAAGCCGGTGGAGGTGGCAACTGGTTTATATGGTGGAAGGAAGGAATCAGGGTTGGTGGAACTTAGGGAGAAGGCTGAGTGGAAGAAATTTAGGTGGCTAAGAGGTTTCAAAGGTAGATAGAGGCTATGGATCAGGCAACAGTGGATATAGATCAAGTAGAAGTCAATGTGGATCAGGTATAATTAGCAGTGTCGACTATGGAGAATGAAGTGGTTATGGAGGTAGAGGATAAACACCTGATTGACTAAGGTTTGGTCAACAGAGATTAAGGAGTGTGCAGGGATCTTGATGCCAAAAAACCTACAGCATACAAGTAAAACAAACACCTGCAAAGTCACATAAGCATCTACCAAAATAAACCCAGAGACACAGTTAGTGCACAGAGGGGGTGGTGGATCCGTATAGTATAGATATGTACGGATCTGTACTATACATATGACTACCCCTTAAAAAAAATCAAAAGATGCCAAAAACATTTTGGAGGCCAAATCTAATGAATTTTATGTCATTTTTTGCCTGCGAGGCCTCCCAAATGCAACGATGAGGTCCATTTGAGCTCCGAAGGTCACCTACAACAATTTAATCCCAAACTTGACAAACTAGCATTAAAAGCATGCAAATGTTTGCAACAAAAACCTACAAAAACTATTAATTGGATCCTTGAAGCATGTTCACATTGGGTTCACCAAAAATGTATACAAAAAATTTAGATAAATAAAAATGATAAAACAATTAAATGCATTACCTAATCCAAATCTTCAATACCTCAGATAGATAGAATGATAGATGCATGCAAGATAAATTGATTGAGTGATTTGATATGTTGATTGCTCAATTCAGTAGCATAACATTAAGATGAAGATGATAGATGAAAAGACAATGGATGAAAGATTGTGGAGAGATTTTGGTAGCATAAGGATACTTAAAATGTGGATGCCAAATGGCTTGTGAGAGGGTTGATTTATAGGAAAGGGCTGATTTGAATGGATGGTTGAGATTGAAAGGCTAAATGAGTGATGTGGAGGGCTAGGATTGGTTAGTTATTCCCATTCCTTAAGGAATTGTAGTCATATGACAAGTGTAAGGAGGAGAATAAAGTTCATGTGTGATCATGTACACAAACTTTTATTTAATAAAATTAGGTCTTATTAGTTGTACATGTGAAGGATATTAAATGAAAGTTGTACTACCACACATGATTCAATTGAGAGGTGGACAAGTGCTGGAATGAGATGAAAGGTGAGGACCTAATTCAAATATTTTATTTGAATTAGTTGGGATATATGAAAGGGATAATTTAGATAAATATTTTATTTATTTAAATTAGAGAAAAGGTGGGAAATTAATTAAATAAATAGGATTTATTTAATTAATTGGCGAGGTGATTAGGATGGGAAATTAATTAAATAAATAAATAAATTTAATTAATTGGAAAGTTGGATAAGTGAAATTAGGAGTTGGATTAGGACAAGATGCTACATGATGTCTCTAATAATGTATTTGACTAGGTGTTTTAAGACATGGACATTTTTGGGTGTCTACAAGAATATATAGAAAAATATGAGAATACATGAAATGTGGCATCCAAAATTGCCTCATTTTTGGAATCCCACCAAGATGCTAAACATAGCTGCTTACAACATCTTACAATCTATCATAACTATGTAAAATTAACTCCCTATTTTAGACACCTAGTTTGTCTTACAATTCCTTGAAAATAGGATATGCTCTTACAAGATTTCATAGAATATTAATAACTATGCAAAGATTCCTTTTTACACATGTCATAACAGTCCAAGAATAGCTAGTCTAGGATGGGCACCTAGTTTTATCTTGCCACTTCATTTACATTCCTAAGGTATAAGATACTCAAATAGGTACAAATAGTAAATCATTTCCATTAAATAATTAATTACTATTGTCATTAAATAATTAATTAGCATACCAATAAAATATAATTACCATTGTTAGTTGAATCTCCATACCTTATGAATAAATTTACAAAATCAACACCCTATATCCAAGGATGTTGGAACTCTCCAAGAAACTTGGAACTTTCCAAGAACAATGGAAATCATGTCGTAGGATTTACAAGGTTGATGACATCTTAATCCCAACATTTTGACATCATACATTGTAAATACATATAGGAAAAACCAACAAGGGAAAACATCCCTTAGCCAACCATGTACCTTTGAATTCTTCAACATGCTTTTGTACTTTAATAAGATACCTATAAAAGCATCCATGATAACCATCATCTCAAGAAAGAACTCCTCACATCATGTCACCCATGATAGGACAACATGCCAAGGTTAAACTTATCAATTATCACTGAAACCAACACCTATTTATACATGAACACAAGTATCAAATTCAAATGATAACAAATGTCTTTGAGTGACTACCACATTCATACCAATTTGAATAGAATCCACAGAAAGTAGCTAGCTCATCCAAACTATCCATACCTCAAACCAGGGTGAACAAACTATCATAGGCAAAACTTCATGCCATCAACATAACAACCCAAATATGTAAACAAGTCCCTATATCTACCATCTTCAAAAGAATACTCAAAGGTAACAACACACAGACATGCAATAAAAAGCCTCTGAAGAAACTTAATACAGTAAAGTGTAACCAGTCTAAGAGAGGTGCCCCTCTCATACAAAACACGTATACCTTCTAGAACTCCCACTACATGGGTAATTTCAAATTTGAAACCAAGTTATAGAATTAACAAGTCCTCCTTTAGAACTTCACATAGAGGATGTGGCTAACTCCTCTCTCATAGTGTCAAAGGAGCATACAATGATATGCAAAATGTATCTCTCATTACCAATCCAAATAACTCTCCCAAGTCATCCAAACCAATGAAAAAAGAGATCAAGGAGCTACCAAATTGTTGCTAAAATAATGAAGTACAAACAACAACACTTGATGCCATATGCAACCTTGACTCCATAAACATAAGAACCTACAAGAAGAAGACAACATACCAGGAAAGAGAGAACCTAAAAATCAAACCATGACCTTATACCACACTAACATGTGACAAACTATGTAAATTAAGAACTCCTTCAACACTCCCAAACTAAAAGGATTTCAACATCTAAAATTCAAATTATGATGAAAACATGGCAGAAATAGATGTAAACCTCTCATAGAAAGTAGATGTTGAACTATCCAAGCATTCTCGTAGCATAAGGAATATGCCCAAAGCCACTATCCATCTCCTATACCTCTCGTAAAAAATCCTCTTTGAACCTAACTCAAGCTCAAGATCACAAGGAGAACAATTAAAATACATAAAACCATGTATCTACTTCTCAACAATCTCTCAAAACTTCAAATTCAAGACTAATGCACAAGAGAAGGCAAGATACACATAAAGAATGAATCTAATAATCAAAAAGGCAACACCTCTTAGATCATTCACTTGCCAAGTAGATAAAGAGTGGGATACAAGATTTTCCTATACATATAACACTAAGGAATATAAGCTTTCAAAAAAAAAAACTTCTCAATAGGTCTATTATGTACTCATGTCCATTTCTAGGTGTAGGCTACTTGGTCTTTCTATTGAAAATCTTCATACCAAGTAACCATTCCAACATATATATCTAAACATAAGAGATATCCATCTTAACCCAAGTCTCTCTAGTTGAGCACCCACCAATCAATCTATGCCAACTTCAAATGTAACCTTTAGAATCATGAAGCTCAAAGAAAATGGTTAGTACTCAAAACCAAAGAGAACTACGTTCTCTCTAAATGAAGAACAATAACACCCTTACCAAAGAATCTAAGAGTACTCCATGAAACAAGATGATAACACCTCTTCAAATAGCATGAATATCAAGCATTCTCTATCAATAGATTCAAATATGTCAATGAGCCCTCACTACAACCTAAGGACAATATCCAAGGGCTCCTTATGACACCAACAACCATTACAAAAGATCACCCATCTTCCAATCAAAGATTATGCATGGTTCTCACATAGATAAACTACACACTACAACAACAATAGTTTAGAACCAAAATATTGAATCAACGAAGATAGAACACACTATATAACTACACAAATCTCCCACTAAAAGTGATACTAAGCTATGTGTGGTATCATGACCAAAATCATTACCAAAACTCTATTGAAAGTGAATAGAGATTCTCATACACCATAACTTACAGCTATAGATTATAATGAATAGCTATATCAAGTACTCCAAACCATCCTTTTGTCTCACTACAATAAACCTACCAATGCAATCAATGTGAACAAGAAGAGGCCTACCAAATAGAATTTACATCAACTAATTCACAAGATCTACACACATGCAACATCTCAAAGAACAAATACATGATCAGTGCTCCAATCTTAAATAACTAAATAAATAGATTCAACACCACATCAATAACATGCAAAATAGAAGTAACCAAGTATGACATGTATATTTCCAAAACTCAAACACCGGGATCAAATCAAGACCTTATTTGCCAAGAAAATCCACACAAGAATAACCATAGATCAATAAGAACCCCAAAAGTAACCTTGCAAATCTGCAATTGTTTCCAATTAGATTTTACTCTAAAATTTTGAACATAATATTTTTGATGGCCATATGTGTTGTCATTGATGTTAACATAGTATGTATTGATGTCATACACTATCACATGGTGAGAAAGGTTGATGAGGCTATCATGAAGAATGTCAAGAAATGAGATGTTACGTTCCTAAAGAAGAAGGAAAGTTCATGGTTAGATGTCATGCCTCGATTGGTGCAGAGTTAAGTTTGAATTCTTGAGAAGACAAGATATGTTTCTGTAGACACCTAAAAATGTCTTTTACCATCAAACCAACTCCCGACATCCCTACACATACCAATTTCCCTTCTAATCAATTAATTAAATTTTTATTTAATTAATTATCCCTTCATCACCTAATTTTACATCATTTTATCCCCAATAGTTTGATTAATTCCATTAATTCAATAGTTCCAACCTTAGTCAATTGATTTAATAAATATGCAATATTTATTTAGTCAATTTCCTCCTCCTCTCTAAATCCAATTAATTAGCTAAATCAAGTTTAACTAATTAATTTAGGCTATTAATTGACCTATCCCTACCCTAGATAATTAAATAGCTATTATTTAATTGCCTACCCTAGCCTACCTCATCCTAGCCCTAGGATTAATTAAATACAACCTTATTTAATTAATCTTAAACCTCTCATTAAGATGGTCAAATCCAGCTTAACACCCTTTCCCACATCCTCCAAATAAAAAATTGGAATATATCCACATAAGTCAATTTTTTATTTAAATATATCCCACATCACAATTAATTCCTCTTACAACCCCTTACCACCCCCATACCTCATTTATCTCCACTTATCCCCAAATAAATTTTTAATTCATTTTTATATTTCCCATATGAATCTTTAATTCATAAATATTTCATCTCACCCATACTCATTTAATTCCCCCTTTTCCAAAATGAATAAAAGATTTACTTTTATTCCTAACCCTCCATTCCTCCAAGATCAAATCTAGGCCCTCCACATCACTTTCATCCTCCACCATTGATCTTCTAAACTAATCTCCACCCTTGGATCAAAATCCCTCCAAAAAAATCTATAAATAGAACCTGTCCCAAGCCATTTGGGGATCCCATCTTCGAGTAATGTTACCATGTCCAAATGTCTATTGAGCTAACATTTTGAGTTACAATTGAGATAGAGCATTCCACATTATATTCATCAATTAGGGTATATCATGTCTTAGGAGCTCTTGGGTGCAAAGTTCCTCTCCCTTTGATGAGATTGGGCTTTCATATCTAGGTATAACATTCTTGTTTTTTTATGCATGTTAGTTTGTGTTTTTACCTTTGATTTGAATCACCTAATCACATTGGCACGCCTGGTGGGACTCACAAGGTCCATATCTAATCTTCTCTTGTGAGTTTTTATGTTTTAGATGTGATTTGGCAGGACCGGTGCTATCTACCTAGCGCAGTGGCACTATCTTTGGTGCATTTTGGCACTATTTACTATTTTAGCGCTATATGACGGAGCAATTCCTCTCTTAAAACTCACTCACATGTATATTTTATCTATGATCTCCCTGTTGTTTTTTCCTGTCTAGTTGCTCTCTATTTTTGCAGGAATATTGGACGAAGAAGGGGAGGTTATGCCAAAATTTTCCTAAAATCCAAACATCCATTTTGGCTTTTTATTTTGTCTTGCTTTCCATTTGGTAGACTAACAAGACTAATAGGACCTCTATTTTGCAGTCTAACATTGTTTTGGATAGGAAAACCTCTATTTTGCAACAGGGACACGTTCAGGCTCGTATCGACACTATCAGAACCCAGATTGGCGCTATTCGTAACTATGACCAGACCCTTTGACTGCACGCGTAGTGGCTCATTGTTAGAGTCATATTAGTGCCATTGTCTATTTTAGTGCTTTCTGTAGGCCATATTAGTGCTATTTTATGTTTCAGCGCATTTTGTATCTTATTTTGGTGCTATATTCTATTTTGGCGCCTTGTGTATTCTGTTTTAGTGCCATTTTGTGAATCAATGCTATATGTTTGTACATCAGCGCTATTTGTCTGGGTGCTAGGTTTCTAGGGCCGTTTCTGTTAGTAGCACCATTGCAGTCCGCAATGGCGCCATTAGGTATCTGGTTTAGATCTATTTTCAGAAACTAACTTTGTGGTCTGTGCAGGGACTGACAAGTTGTTTGCAGGTCATCAACATCATTTTGTAGACACTAACAAGTTTTTGCAAGGTGTTTGTCTTTAGTTTAGCAAACACTTCATTTGGGAATTAAAAAGAACCCTTGCATGTTAGCTTAAACAATATTTCGATTTGGTGCATTAAGAATTGATCAACAACCAACAAACAAATCTTTGTGTGTGTGTGCCTTAGTTTAGAACAAAAATTTGAATTTGGTGTTCTAAAATTCACGTGTGTGCCAACAACTCTATCAAAACATTTTGATTTTGGGCTTTAAAAAGAACCACAAAGTGCATCAATAAACTTATTGGATTAAAAAGAAGAACAATCTACATTCTTCACTCATCTAAACAAGAAAACAAATCTAATATATATGAAGTGTTTTCATGATTTTGTTTGTAGTGTGAAAAAGTGTATGCTCTTCCCTCGCACCATTGGTGACCTTGGGAATCAAAAGTGTTTCACAACACTTACATGAATCACCCCCAACATAATCCAAAGAACTAAAATGAACCATGTTTAGTGTGATGCAAGCACAAAGAATATGTATGCTCTCCCCTTGCATCCTTGTATAAAGATGCATTCTTCACTCATCTAAACAAGAAAACAAATCTAATATGTATGAAGTGTTTTCATGATTTTGTTTGTAGTGTGAAAAAGTGTATGCTCTTCCCTCACACCATTGGTGACCTTGGGAATCAAAAGTTTTTCACAACACTTACATGAATCACCCCCAACATAATCCAAAGAACTAAAATGAACCATGTTTAGTGTGATACAAGCATGAAGAATATGTATGCTCTCCCCTTGCATCCTTGTATGAACTTGGGGATCAAAAGTATTTTTGTGGTTGTGTTGCTTTGTTAATCCTTTAGAGGGCCTGCCACCCTGCTTCGAAAGGTGGGAATGACCCAAGCAACAACAAGCTAAATCCAAGCTCTTTCGAGCCACTATATAAATTAATGTGTTTGTGAGAAAGTCACAAGCAACAGGTGTTGTTGTGTCATACCGACAGCCAACCTCCCCCAAAACCATCCAAGGCGTAACCCTTAGAGGTTGGGAGACTCCATAATGGAGAGTAGCGCTGCCGCACATATGGCCACCTGAACAAATGCACTTACTACGAACCTTTGTTTGGCAATCCAAAAACCTTCTATTTGTTGATACAGAAGGGAAACCTTTGATGCGGCCCTGATTCATGCGGTTCTTAGCTGAGGTAGTAGGGACAATCCTAAGGTTTGCTAAGGGACAAGCCTTCATGGAAACTTAGATCTTGGTATGCGTGAGAAGTGTGTGCAATTGTAAGGAGGAACCGATGCTACCAAGATCCTGGAGCTACCCGCTTTGAATAGGCGCAACTAGGGGATTCAACAAATACTATCATATCTTCACCTTAGGTTGTGAAAAGTGCTTGTTTAACAAAATCACACGTCTTTTCACAAACAAAATCTTGGTTATTGTGTGTTTTTGTGCTTAAATTGTTTTCAAAAACTTGCCAAGAGACAATAAAAAATCATTTGATCAAACTCCATCCAATTGTGACATAAAAAATTGTCTTTTTCAGAGTATCGACTAACACTACCCTATTTTAGCGCCATCTCTATCTGCTTTTGGCACCATTTCACCTATGGATTGGCACTATTTACAGATTGACTTGCCTGAAATTGAGACCAATTCCATTGTGATCTTTAGGATCTGCTTTGCCATAATCCATATTCACATTTTAGAAAACTGTCAGTACCCCACCCATTTTCTCCTCGAATTTTCCAAATCATAGCTTCATTTTTTACCTTAGAGAATTAATCATTATCATTGTTGGACCCTTTGCTATATCATAATCCACTCAATATCATATCCATTCATCCTCATTGATCTTTTCATACCTTTTTGGGACCAAAACAAAAAAATCCTTGTCACAAGCAATCATTCCAAATTTTTTAAAAAAAAACATATCCAAAACCTTCCAAATCAAAACACCCATCAAAAAATCATCAACCAAAAACTTGTCATCCCTTTGAGCTAAAGCTAGTTCTAGATTTCATCATTCACATCATATTTTGCTTGGAGAGTCATTAGTCAACCTTTTAATTGAAATAATCATCCCTCTTTGTGTAAGGTCATTAGTCTACCCCAAACAAAGAAAAACATCCATTTGTGCGACACAAATCTAGATCTTACCTAAGCTCAATTCATTGACCATCAAATCCTTTTGAAAAACATCATCCTAATCTCTCATATCAAACATCAAAAACCTCTTCCATCAAAATCATCCTCAAACAAACATCATCCATCATCTACCTTTTGCTCCAAATTTGTGCAAAAAGTCAATACCGTCCACTCGTATCATCCTTAGATTAGCACCTTTTTGAAGACTTATCGATCCTTCATCATACTACTCTCACCCTCTCCATCTTACTACCACATTCATCTTTGGGTCCAACAATTTAATCCAAATTCTCTAAGGTCTCCATCCCCATTTCACTCCATCTCCAAAAATCAAATCCATACACTTGCATGCCCATAACTAGATCACAACACAAGAAAAAATAAAGCAATAGAAAAACAATATATGGGCATAGGGATGCCTAATACCAATGACAACAACCTTCCAATGAACCAAACACACAAACTACCCACGGTCTTCCAAATCCTGACATACAATCCAAATGAAAATCCCTTCCATTTCTTACAACAACCATCGCCACCACCACCACCACCACCAACACAAAACATCCCCACCATGTCCCAAGATGATCTAGATGTCTTGAGCTTTACACAAGACTCTAATAACATGGATCTACTTAACAAAATCCTAAGGTCAAATCTAAATAGATATCTTGATTATCTCCTCAAAATTGGTGCTCAACCACCCCACAACATAACATTTTCTCAACCATCCACCTCTAATGTCACTCCTACCACATCCTCCCAACCATCTACATCAAACACCCAACATGTCATCTTACAAACATCAACTCCCACCGTATCTACCGCCAACACAACCTCTAATATCACCACATCTACAATCCCCGCAAGTGTCTCCAATTGTACCACCTCCCAACCCATCATCACATCCGCTACCACAACTGCCATAAACTCTTCCATTCCACAAATCACCTTGGGCATACAAGGGAACCTCACACACACAAGTGCTTCCACAAGTGTGCCTCCACTTAGCCCACAAACCATAGCTTACCTAAGACACTTCTATTCACAAGCACCTTACAATACGACAAACACATCCAATGTCCACCCATCTAATGTCAATCCATCCAAAGTCACACAACATAACCCCAATCCCCAAATTCCCCCACATCTTCTCCAACAAATCCATGCTTACCAATAACATCTCGCACAAACCAACCAACACACCACCCCACAATATCAAAACATGATCTCCCAAAACCTCCAACATCAAACACCACCCAATCTCCAATAGCTCATCCATCAACAAACCTACACACCCCAACCACAATCAACACCCGATCTCACAACCATTGTACAGGCCTTGATCCAAAAGGTAGACAATATGCAAACTGGGAGAAAAATAAAGCACTATTCTTTTGAGGATATTTGCCCCTATCCATTTGATCAGACATTGTACATGCCCCCTTTCCCCAAGAATTTTGAAATGCCAAAATTTGACAAATACAAGGGAAAGGGAGACCCTAGGGATCATCTTAGGGAGTTTTAACTCACTTGCTTAGAAGTCTCAAACAATGATACACGTCTAATGAGACTATTTCCAAGAAGCCTCAGTGGACAAGCCACTAAGTGGTTCGCACATCTTCCCCCAGGCATTAGGTCTTTCCCTGAGCTTGCAAAAAAATTTGTAAACCATTTCTGCTATAACTTTGAGCATGAAATATCCATGACAAACCTTTCCAACACCAAAAAAAAAAAGTAGAGAATCCTTCACTTCCTTCTTGTAGAGGTGGAGAAGCTTAGCAAGCAAACTCCCTTGGCCAATTCCTGAAAAACAACTCGTCACCATGTTTGTGACTAACCTCAATCAAGAAATAGGGTTCCATTTACAAATCCTTTGTGCGTCTACCTTTGAAGAAGTCATAGACAAAGGTACAACCATCGAACGGGCCCTCATCGCCAAGGGCTCGATAAAATTATATGACTACAAGTCCAACAACAACAACAACAACAACAATAGTAAACTCAACATCAACGTCCCCAATACAAATAATAACAACAATGCACAATCAAATGAAAAGCACGCTATTGGGGAAAGAACAAGAACGCCTTGAACGACAGCATCACAGATGTGAAAGCCATCCAGCATGTACAGAATCAACCACTTGCACATACATACACCGCCAATACAAATACCCAAAGGGGGCAATTTAAATAAAACAAACTGTGATGACAATTCACACGTTTAGGGGAACCAATTGTGGATATCCTTGAAAGGTGTCTAAAGAAAGGTTTGATCACTCTCCCAACTATTACAACCTACCAAGAGAGTGAGCTCAAAGTGGCATGGTACAATGAAAATGATTACTGCAACTACCCCCGCATAGTGGGACATAAGACTGCTGATTGCATGAAGTTAAAGCACTGTGTACAAGACCTCATCAATTAGAACAAAGTCAATCTTGAGCAAAGAACCCAACCATTGCTAAATGCCAATCTTGGAGCTTACAAGGATCCACTACCAAACCATAACAAAGCCTCCTCCTCCAATAAAGCATACAACGTCACCCCACCACCTGCATCCTATGACTCTGTCGTAGGGCAGATAGAGCCATCATCTTACCATGTCAACACAATCACCATTCGGGCACAAGCACCCGACTGTGCTATCGTAACCCATCATGGTTGTGTATCCATCTGCATAGCCCCTACCATTGATCAAACGCTCACATCCACATCAAACTCCCTACCCCCTCGTCCAACCACACGTCCATCACCTACCAATCAATACAACCTCCTAGAACATGTAGGAAAGACCCCTACACAAATATCCATACTTGAGTTGCTCTGCACATCACCCCTTCACAAAGATGTCCTTGACAAAGCACTCTTGGAAATTCAAGTTCCCGCCAACTTAAATGTGACCCAGTTCCAAGCCATGGTAGGACATATCGCCACACCTCACCATCTCACATTTTTAGAAAAGGATCTTCCTGCTTCTGAACACTTACACAATGATGCCTTGCACATCAAAGTCCGTATCCACAAGCACATCATCAAAAGAGTCTTAATAGATGGTGGCTCCAGCATAAACATATGCACTCTTAAATTGCTAAAACACTTGGGGTACTTAGATTTGGTTGTAGACACTAGTGAGTGCATCACAATCAAAGGGTATGATGACACCAAATGGCTATCTAAAGGCACCATCAAGCTCCCTATTCAAGTGGGACATAAAATACTAGAAACAAAATGTCAGGTCCTTGCTCTTGACCTCCCCTAAAACATTCTTCTCGTTTGACCATGGATCCATGCCATGCAAGCGGTCGCATCTACATTCCATCAATGCCTCAAGTTCCCTCACAACGGCACGGAAGTAACTGTCTATACCAATCCTCGCCCCTTCCAATATTGCAGTTTCTTGGAAGGCCATGACCACACCTTCTGCCCATACAACAAAGCAATCACCAAAGCCAATCCAATAGATTCCACCTCATACATAGAACCAGCCAACATTGCCACCACTTCATCCCAAACACCGCCACCACCTAAGGTCAAGATCAAGCTCAGTGACATGGGATGTGGGGAATATGACTTGCAAGATACCTTTTGTGTGGGCACATTACCCAATCCTAAAATGTTTGGCATCGCAAAGATAGAAGCAGCCAACACAGTCATCATCAAGTGTAAACCATTGCCCATCTTTGAAAAGAAACATCTCCTAGATCAAGATGTGCTCAAAGATATCTCATCCTAGCTATATAAGGATGAAGAATCTGAGCAAGAAGCTCCCACCATACCAATAGAAATCTATGGTAAATGTTTAGAAATTGTCAAAAACATTGGTTATAAAGGACAAGGTTGTATCGGCCTTCATAAATAGGGGATTGTGGAACCAGTCCAAGTGACAAGAAATTCCTATACTCAAGGGTTAGGATATGATCAATGACAATGTATCCTCACTACCGGCGAATGTATCGTAATCGAGATCTCTACAGTTTCCCTTGAAGTCAATAGTATCAACGAAATGAGCCCTCAAGGCTCCTTTAGTGAGTTTGCTAATTTCTTTGACTCATTCATATGTACCATCTACATAGTCACCACCCTAGCCTTGTCATCCAATGACTTACCCCTTGTATACCTAGACCTCATAGACTGGGACCAACGGGGACCTCCTGTCTTCGACGTAGCACCAAACGATGAAGCTATTGCTAAAATGTTGGGGGTTAGAGATCACTTCCTCTGGGAGATCACAGGGTGAGATACATCATGGAACTTGATACCACTGCCTATTTCAGGGAGACAACCCCTGCTTCCAGTCATAAAAATGTAAAAATCAAACATGGATCTGATGGTGAAAACCATTCCGAAGTAGTATTAGATCCCAAAAAAGTAAAAATAAAATATGTATCTCCTAGTGAAAACTTCCATGAGGTGCCAGGAGATGGAAGCATGGGCCTTCCCGAGATAGAAAAGGTATACCCTGACAGATCACCCGTCCTGGTAGAGCTAGCCCAAGAGATGAATCTTGGGATAGAAGAAGAACTGAAAATCACCTTTAGGGCAGAATCTCTTAGCACACAAGAGCAGGAAAACTTCTGGCCTTCTTTAAACACAGAAATCACAATTTTGCATGGACTTATGTGGACATGCTAGGGCTTGATCTCACTTTGGTTGTCCATCACCTGGTAGTATGCCCTGATGCAAAACCAGTCAAATAGAAGCTCAGAAAAATGAACTCTCAAGTAGCTCTCCTAGTCAAAGCTGAACTAAAGAAACTATTGGACATCAGCTTCATCTGACCAATTGATTATCTCGAATGGGTCTCCAACCTAGTACCAGTAGCCAAACCAGATGGCCGCATCTGCTGTTGCACCAACTTCTGAGACATTAACAAAGCCTGCCCGAAGGATGATTTCCCGTTACCTAACATTGACATGATAGTGGATCTTATAGCTAGACACAAGATGTTATCCCTCATGGATGGTTTTTTAGGATATAATCAAATCAGAATCACTGAAGAGGATCAACATAAGACAACCTTCATATGTCCATGGGGGATGTATTGCTGGGTGGTAATGCCATTTGGCCTGAAAAATGCCAGAGCTACATATCAAAGAGCTATGACTGTCATCTTCCATGACCTTTTCCACCACATCATGGAAGACTATGTGGATGACTTGTTAGGAAAATCAAAGACAAGAGAAGAACACCTGGATGTATTGGCCAAGATCTTCGACTGATTAAAGCAATACAATGTTCGCCTGAATCCAAATAAATGTGTCTTCGAGATAACCTTTGGCAAACTCTTGGGATACATAGTCTCCAGAAGAGGAATTGATGTAGATCCTGCAAAAGTCAAGGCCATCACTGAAATGCCTCCTCCAAAAACCCTAAAATAGCTAAAAAGTCTGCAAGGGAAATTCTAGTCCATTCGTCAGTTCATTGCTCAACTTGTCAATAAATGCCAACTATTCCAGCATCTACTTAGAAAGGATACAGCTTTTGTATGGAACACTCAGTATTAGGCTACCTTCAACCAGCTAAAATATTATCTAGCTAATCCCCCTATTCTAACTCTACCGAGACAAGGAGAACCCCTCTTGTTATACATTTCAACAATAGAGATAGCCATCAGAGCCTTACTAGCACAGCATGATGAACAAGGGAAGGAAAGAGCCATCTATTACATTAGCCACACCCTGATCTCATATGAGCTAAACTAGACACAAATTGAAAGAGCATGTCTAGCCCTACTCTTTACTTCACAAAAACTAAGACACTACATGCTCAATCACAAGACCAAGCTCATCCCCAAGATCGATCCACTAAAGTATCTGCTAAACAAAGCTGCTCTTACTGGGAGAATGGCAAAATGGATCATGATCCTTACTGAATTTGACATTGAATATACTGAGAGAAAAGCCATCAAAGGATAGGTTATCACTGATCAGCTGGTTGAAGCACCCATACCTACAGAATATCCTACACTGGAAGAATTCCCTAATGAAGCTATCTTGACAATAGCACCAGCAACAAAGACATGGAAAATGTACTTTGATGGATCATACACACAGAGAGGCTTGGGGGCAGGCATCCTATTTGTTACTCCTCAAGGCGACACCATCCCTAAGTCCTTCAAAATCACATTCCCATGTACCAACAACGTGGTAGAATATGAGGCCCTTATCACAGGTCTCCAAATGGCAATCAAATGGCGAATTGAGAAGCTAACGGTATATGGAGACTCTCAACTGGTCATCCAGCAGGTAAACAATGAGTACAAGACCAAGGATGATAAGTTCCTGCCTTATAAAAAGATGGTCGATGATTTCAAAGACTACTTCAATGACATCCACTTCAAGCAAATCCCAAGGCTCAACAACAAAGCTACAGATGCCATGGCCACCATCAGGTCCCTAGTCGATATGAAGAAAGACGGTAAGAAGTGTGAGTTCCTGATAGAAGAGCTCCCTATACCGGCATATGATGTTCTTCAATCAGAGTAGTGTGTGAAGTCATTGGTCCCCTATCCCCGTGGTATCAAGAAACCTACCTATACCTCCACGATAACATCATCCCTCCTAACCTATCCACCTCACAACGAAAATCTTTCATCCGCCAAGCCCCCCGCTTCACCCTTGTAGGAAATACCCTATACAAAAGGAGTCTTGAGGGCATGCTTTTACAATGTTTAGACTCTAGGGAAGTTGAAGAGGCCTTGCAAGAAGTACACGCAAGTATCTGTGGGGCACATTCCAGTGGACCCGCTCTTGCTAAAAAGATCTTGAGGACCAGATACTATTGGCCAACCATGGAACGAGACGCCTACCATGTCACCAGCATGGGGATCTCATTCACGCACCAGCACAGGAGTTGCAACCCATCACAATGTCGCGGCCTTTCTCACAATGGGGACTCGACCTCATAGGCAAAATACATCCCCCATCCTCCAATGGTCATAAGTTCATAATCACTGCTACCGAGTACTTCACTAAGTGGGTGGAAGCAATACCACTCACCTTCACCATTAGAACCTAGATATCCAAATTCATCCTCCATTACATCATCTGTTGCTATGGTATCCCTCATTCCATTGTCACCGACAATGGAAAACTATTAAAGAACCAGGAAGTTCACACGTGCGAAAATTTCTAAATCCAACACCATATTACCCTCAAGGAAACGGTCAAGCAGAGGCTTCAAATAAAACTCTCCTCTGCATTCTAAAGAAGACAGTCAATGAAGCTGGCCACGACTGGCACCTCCAACTCAACCCTGCCCTATGGGCCTATCACACAAGCATCCATACCCCCACATGAGCCACTCTATTTTCCCTAGTCTTTGGATCCGAAGCCATTTTACACATTGAGGTCAAGCTCCCATCCTTAAGAGTATCCCTGCAAAACATAATCATTGATGAGGAATACCGAGTCGCACGGTTACATCAGCTAGAATTACTAGATGAGAAATGCCTGAATGTGTTGAACCACCTGTAGACCTATCAAAATCACCTCAAAAGAAGCTACAACAAGAGGATTAGAAATTGAAAAGTTGAAGTAGGTGACCTTGTCCTTATGGAAAATTAGAAGAACTTGCAAGAGCATCCTAAGAAAGGAAAGTTCGAGCCCAATTGGCTAGGACCTTATGTCATCATAGCCACCTATGGATTAGGAGCATACTAGCTTGCAACACCTGAGGGGTAGCCTCTGGACGAGCCTATGAACATCCTACATCTGAAGAAATTCTATGCATAACCTATCAGATACCCCAAATCAAAAAATAAAAAAAATGAAAAAATCAAAAATATGAAAAAATTGAAAAATTAAAAAAATCAAGAAAAAACCCGAGTGCAATAAAGACTTCCAATGGTGAAAATCACTTTGGTGATGCTTTGGATAAGTACCATGGTGAAAACCTATTTCAGGCACCATGTGTAGTGGCCAGTTCTACCATCTAATAAGTCCTCTTTTAGTCACAACACTCCATATCACACACATCCCAGGGCTTGGAATTCTGAAACATCAAGTCCTATCACCTAACCTGCACTACCCCATCCCAAGGGTAACTCATGGAATGAGGATCCTTGTAAGCTCCCTTTTGTACAGCTGAAAATCAAAAAATCCAAAAATAATAGAAAATCATCAAAATCCAAAAACAATACAATATCAACCCCCATACATCACTCTCTCTGTAACTCGCAACCATCAACACCTATCAACTCATCACATCACAACCATCCTAAACCATTCCCACATCATCAAGTCATGCCAGAACTACATATTCATTTCACCCGCATCTTGAAAGTACCTTCATCCTGTGGACACAGGGTATGTAGGTAGTCTGGAATATGAAGGAAGTTTCCAGTACTCAGGTACCTAAGATGCACCCATCCAACTCGTTTCGATGGTCCCCATTCACCGAGCTTGTTGGACCCAATAAAAGGTACACACGCTAAGTATACACTTGAAGCATGTCTCCTAATGCAAAAATCATCAATCAACATACCAACTATCATCCTACACATAGCTTGACTATCCCCACCTTTCAAAAATTATCCAACAAAATCCAACTAATTCGTGTCCTAGGATATATCATTCCTACAATGGACAAGAACCTGTCATCCTATCAACATGTATCTTGGCAAGAATACACAAAGGCTATTTGTATATTTTTTGTTGGTCTTTTTTATTATTGATTTTTATCTTTTTGTCTCACTCTAGGCCATCTCCAAAGCAACCTTGATCTCATTATATTATGGCAAGTGGCAGACAATACCTAGAGTCAACATGGTCAATGCTTCTATATGTTGTGCTTGTGGGTTGATTCCATTACTCCAAGAATAGTATTCATATCTTGAATCCTAGGTCAGTTCTAGCATGATGTGTCCCATTTGCATATACAGACCTCAAAACCTTATATGTACTATTCACACTCATCACTATGAGTTCCCTTCCTAGGCTAGGCAAGGTTATTCTACCTTGGGGACGCATGAAATCACCCTTTTGTTTGCGGGTCTAGTCCATGCAATCGTGGGATATATATCATCACCTAGGTCATTTCATACCTTTGTGAATTGATCCTACATTGCTATAGTAAACTAAGAAATGCTCTCAATTAATGTGTGCAACTACTATTACTATCTCAAACCATCATTCTAATCATTTATTTAGCTATACCATCTGGGCCTAGATTTCGTAATCACCTAGCCTATTCCCCTCCCCCACCTTCCAAATCCCCTCACTAATCCCATCCCTCCAACTTACTCGCACTCAACATAGCCCAAACCAAACCATATCCCCTCTCAATGACGTGGTGTCTTATGACCTAACAATTCCCTTATCCCCTCCCCCCACAATCTAGCCGCTCCTAATCCTATCCATACCCCATTCATCCACCCTTATCTACTCCCCACCTATTCCCCTGCCACACAGCCTCACCACCCAGGGCCCAACAAAGAACATCATGTGTATCAAGACTTATTTATCTTGCCTATCACCTAGTTTGCATCTCACCTATCACCTACTTTGAATCTCACAAATCATTTCATCTCAATATTACATATCATTTAATTTGCATAACCATTTAGGTTCATTTTAGAATATGTTAGTGGCATTATCATCTCATTAGGTTCATTTTAGAATCCCGTAGTTTGCATCTTACATATCATCTAAAATTGCATTTTGTTTAGGTCCATTTTAGAGTCATTTAGTTTCCATATCATAATCATTTAAATTGCATTTCATTTAGGTCCATTTTAGAATTATTTAGTTGCACATTATATATATCATTCAACATTGCATATCATAATCATTTAGGTTATAAACACTTAGGTACATTTTATAATCCTTCAATTGCATACCATAATTAGTTAAATTGCATTGCATTCCATATTTCATTTCATAATCATTTAGTCACATTTGCTCACATAGCATAAATATTTAGCTGCATATCCATACATAACATGTTTTTATAATGATAAACATACATTTTCATTACATCACATTTGACATCCATAATAAATTTTTATTAATCTAAACATTTATTTTGCATTATACATCATAGACCAATAGATCACAAACATGCATATATCACAATAAGTAAACCATCATTGCATCCATCATATTACATCAATAGGTACATCCATAACATCAACATAATGCCTTGCATTGCATAAACACAACATATCTATAGCATATAATCCATAAAACATACTTTTTAATCATCATAGAGCATCATCATAATCATATAACATCATCATAAACAACCATATAGGCCATCAAAAAGCATCATATCATATATCATCATTGAAAAAAATGTACATCGCTCATATATATACATCAAAAAATATAATGTCCTGATACAATGCCTCTAAGGGCCAACATGATATAACTGTCACATAGAGGACCCTCTCTCTGAAGCACTAGGAGAGCCTGACCCTGGTGGTACCTGCGGTCCTGTCTGTGGTTGTCGCTGTGGCTGTGGCTGCGGCTGAACCTAAGGAGCCTATTGGGGCACATGTGATGGGGGACCCATCACCTACTGGATGCTCTGAACAGATCTAGATCTATGTGACCTGGATGCCCTCGATCCACTGACCTGGCTATAACTTAGTGCACGTTGCTCTGCCAGCACTATCGCATAATAGAGGCCCTGATAATACTCCATACGCCCTCTGGCCTCTTCCAACTCCCCCTGTGCCTAAGACAACTGGCCCTGTACCTAGGACAACTATCCTATACTTGATATAATTATGTTTGTGCCTGACACACCTGCATCTACATCAATGTCAAAACTGGAGCCATATCAGCACTTGAAGCCTGCAAGCTACCTGTTAGCGCCTGAATTGACTGGTAGTTTTCTGAGCATTTTTCATTCAGGCACTCTCCCTAAGTATCCAAAAAATGTTCTAAGTAATGGACCTCCTCAGCATTTTTTAGCTGCATCATCATATTTTCCGAAGGAGGAGGTCATCATCATCATGTTCGTTTCGGTGAAGGTCAGCATCATTATGTTCTCCGTCGACCGTTTTCTCATCGTCATCATCATATTGAAATATCGGGTGATGTTTAGTTTTTATCCTGATGATGCTGACGAGCTACAGTGCGCCCTTATCTGCTTGCGAGGGTGATTTTTCAAAGTCTCCGGTGATCTTCCAATTATCACCTTGCCCAGACATGATGATGATGTTGCCCCGTTATTCTGAAGGGGTTATTCTTTGAGTTGTTCGACCTGACTTGCTTTTTCCTAGGGGTCGTCGTCATCATCATCATATTTCCTTTTATCACCGTGTTGCTTGCGGAGGTCATCATATTTTCTGCATCATGATATTTCGCCGGGGTGATATTTCTATCATCGGGTGATCTTGGTTATGATCATCCTGATGATGTTGTTGAAGAGTTCTTAGTGCGACCCGATATTCACTAGGGTCATCATATTTGTGAACGTCAGGATGATCTTAGTCAATATCATCCTGATGATGTTGTATCACTTCTCGTTCTTTGTTTCTCATCCTGATGATGCTGACGTCATCCGCATATCAGGGTGATATCTTTCTTTCTGCCTATCTGCATCATGATATTTCCGAAGGAGGGGGTGATATTTCCATTTTTGAATATCATCCGGATGTATATTTGTTCCAGCGTCATGATGATGCTGATATCAAGGAGATATCCGCCTGCCGGCTTCGCGCATTATCTACTGGGGGTGATCTTTTCAAGCAGCGTCATCATATTCAGTTATCGCCCCGATCTTATAAAGGAGCTACAGTGCAACCTGATGTTTGAACGTCAGGAGGATATTTCCAAATATTCGGTTGTCTTCCGAATATCATGATGATGTTAATATGATGATGACGTCATCAAGGTCCACGGGGGTCATATTTCTAACAACTGATCATCTTGAAGAGACCTCCTGATATTTACAAACATGATGATGACGTCATCCGGATATGAGGAGGTGCGCAGTAGGCAGATATGATGATGACGTCAACAGGATATGATGATGACGTCATCAGGATGTTCATCGGCCAGACTTTCGGTATAGGCTCAGCAGGAGGATGTTTCTCCGATGGATCAGGTTGTGCCGATGAAGGCGATTATCATGCGGTTGTATTAGGATATGATGATGACGTCAGGGTGATATTTCGGGCAACAGGATATCATGCTGCTGGAGGATGATGATGATGAAGTCTTATACTAGTGTCGTCAGGAGCAAAAGCACCGACATGATATATGCTCATGACCTAGTATATAAAGTGTTATTGAGGTCATCGCGGGGTGCATGTGGGATATTGTTATCCTGCATTTTCAAACATCATGATGATGAATCTCGGCGGGAAATGCTTGCGATAGTCTGTATGATGATCTTCCCAAGGCCGCGGGTTGGTGCGCCATTAATGGCGATTGTTGCAGAGGTATGGGCGATGGCGTGGATGGATCCTGTACCTGACTGAGGGTGTACATCAGCGGACAGGGGCGCAGGGCTCGAGAAATCTTCCTGTCTCCTCCCCTACCTACTGCATTCAAGTTTGGGCGCCAATCTGGTTGTGTTTGAGCGCCATTTCCATGATACTGTGTATCTGGCGGGATTTTTGGTCAACATTGTAATTAATTGCTGAGCACCTACCTGGCTGTTATAAGCAGGTGGTGTTGCTCATTTGAAACGTTGTTGAAAGTTGTGGATTTTTGGCTCTGTAATCCAAAACCAGCTGATCTGGTTGCTCTGTACAGTTTATCTTGTAAGTTCATGTATCTCCTGTTGTAGGACTTGGCATGAATCCACTGGTTTCATGGTTGATCTTATATGAGTAATGCTATCTTAGCATGTGTTGTGTTAATTCTGTCTCCAGTATTGCATGTATTCTTCTTCTGGATCTGGATATTTGTGTGATGTTTGGATTCTAGAGCATAGAATTCCTATATTGAATGTCTGATCTTTTAACCTCTGCTCAAGGGGCAGATTAAACTGTTTTCAGGTTGAACATTGGGAAGGGTATACTGCAGTAGGGATGCCATAAGTAGAGATAGCTCAACACTCTATATTGGGAGATATCTGTGAGGCAGATATCATGTGTATCCCCCTGAAATCCAGTTTTATCTATTCATGTTGATCATTCACAGGTGTATGTCTACCGACTCCAAGCCCTGGATAGGCACCAATCATGCTGTGTTCTTGTGTTATACACCATGTCCAGCTTTGCATCCAAATTCATATCAAAACATTTCATACCTCCACCTGTTAGTTGTAGGAGTAGGATTAGGAACCCCCTGCATGCTCTCATACCCAACCAGACATCATGTCCAAGAATGTTGCCAGCCTTGTGATCTATCATGCAGATCTTGGTCCATACATGAGAGTATTCTGCCTGTTGTTGTCAAGTTAGATCCTTCTATCTTTGAGCTAGTCAAGGTTACATCTTGAGTTATAGGGATACCCCCCTTGGTGCGGCAGAACCAGAAGTGAAGGGGAGGAGCTCACGTAACCTCCTGTATTCAGTTGGCCTGAATCTGCCTGTGCATTAGAAGTGGCAAACCCTAATGCTGATTCAGAAGAAATGTCAACAAAATGGCGACTCTGCTGGGGAAGACTAAAAAATGATATACTTGTGGCCCATCCGAGTCACTAACAAAATGATGCTCTGCTGGTGGAATGAACCTGGAAAAGTAGCTTTCAGCTATTGAAAATTTTGTCCTCTCTGGAGAGGTGGCGACTCTGCAAAAAGATCCAAATGCACATGAAAGATAAATGTATGTTATTGGTTGAAAAATGTACATATTTCTGCATCTGTATGAGAAAAGGTACTTTGTTACTTCCCCTTTATTTGCTGTTTTACTGCATAGGTTAGATGCCAGGGGAAGCCTTAGGTCTTAGACAGACAAAGGATGTCTAAGAGTAGGGTTTTTATGAATCCAAGTATGAGTTATCCCACACTCAGTGGTGAAATGTTGGATAAAGGAATAGAAGAGATAAGAAATAGGTTGATATTCTTAGAGGCTGAGCAGGCCCAGTTAAGAAGCAGTAACCCTGTTGTGTCTGCCTGTCAGAAAGTTAAACCTCCTGTCAGCCCTTTTGATCCTTTGTATGACCAACTGGATTTGTCATGGGTGGATTATAAAGTAGAAACTATGCCTGCTAGGATATACTGTCAGATGCCTAGATTTAGTGGTCACAATGTATGTGATGGGGATGCACATATCCAAAATTTTCAAAGTTTTATGGGAAAATATTCATTCAGAGATGAGGATATGTGGATGAGGTTTCTTGTTAGGTCCTTTGATGCAAAAGCAAAAGACTGGTATTTGAGCTTTCCAAAGAAATCCTTTGCCTGTTGGGATGAGCTTGCTGACTGTTTCAAGGAGGAATTTGCAAAAGAACCGGCTGATCTTGTTGCAGAATTGATAAGAATCAGAAAACAAGATGAAGAGCCATGTGTTGATTTCAGTCATAGGTTTGCAGTAGCCCTTTCACATGTCCCTGAAAGTTTCAGACCTGATATTTCAGCCTGTGTTGGCATATTCTTTGAAGCTTTTGAGGAGGGCTCTAGTGCATTACTGAGGGATTTCAAGGTGACAAGTATGCAGATGGCATACAAATTCTTAGAAAATATAGAAGAAATGAGAAATGTGCACCTGCTGAAACCCCTGTCCCCAGGCCTTGGTGTGAATAATGGTTATGAAGCTGCAAATGACCAAATGATTATGGCATCATGTGCAGATAAAAGTGAAAATAAAAGCATAGAGGTTGAGACTGATGTATTTGAACATAATGCTAACAATACTGCTCAACTGGATTGTTCACCAGTTGAGGATGCCAGTGAAAGGACTAATGAGGATTCCCATTGCAATGATGAGGCAGCTGACCATGAAAACAATAACGAGGTTGTGGACAGCAATGAGCAATTTTTAGAATGGACCTGTGGAGACAATTGTGAGTATTGTACTCAAGACAGAGAAGATATAAGCAAACAGAGAAGCAGTCCTATGTGTGACCCATTGCCTACCTTTCAAACACATGGAGATCATGAAGAGCAGTTAGAAATTGAAATAAGTGCTAGTTCAGAGCATGATTGTTTTTCATTTGATGGCTGTTTTGCTTATGACACACAGGCTGATACTCCTCCACAGAGTGAATCCATTGGTGATGAAGAGGTGTGCTCTGCTGCCCATGAACAAATGGCATACTATGATGAAACTGATGCACCTGGGTCACCCATTTATGACACATATGGTGATGAGGATCTGTCTGAGTATGGTGAGGATCTAGACATTACTTTTGGCTTGGATTCTGTTTCTCATCTTGATGAAGGAGGAAACAACATACATCAGGTAAGTGACTGTGAAAATGTGCCTGACTTAAAAGAGATGCCAAAACCTGATCTTTTCCAGCCTGGTGTACCAGATTGTTGTGTACATGATGTACACAATTGTGATTTTGAAAGCTTTTCTTTTGATGAGCCAGCATATAATACAATGAGCCTTGATCTTCCTAGTTTTGTGGTGGACTCCGAGTGTTTCCTATTTGCAGTCCAGCTAGGAGATCATGTTGCAATGCATGATGATGATATAGGTGATGAGTGCTATATGCCATATGAACATGCATTGTTTGACACATTCTGCACCCACATGTCACATGATGCTGAGGGTTATCTGCACAAGGGTGGTAATGACAAGCCAAATCAGAGGGTTGAATATGCAGATGACAAGGTTTGTTTGTGGGTGGATCTTTGTAGTATCTCCAAGCTTGACCCAGTGCATGCAGATGAAAACAAGATATTTGACAAAGGGAGATACATGTTTTTCTTTTCTTGGTGGCCTTAGGCCATCAAGTGTGTTTGGTGATGCAGGTATTTGACTCTGTGCCCAATGGATAAGGGACTGGTCTGCATCCCAGAGATCTGGAGTTCTCGCTGCAGTCTTGCACCTGCACGTCCCCAGACAGAGCCACTGTTAGCGCCTGAATTGACTGGTAGTTTTCTGAGCATTTTTCATTCAGGCACTCTCCCTAAGTATCCAAAAAATGTTCTAAGTAATGGACCTCCTCAGCATTTTTCAGCTGCATCATCATATTTTCCGAAGGAGGAGGTCATCATCATCATGTTCGTTTCGGTGAAGGTCAGCATCATTATGTTCTCCGTCGACCGTTTTCTCATCGTCATCATCATATTGAAATATCGGGTGATGTTTAGTTTTTATCCTGATGATGCTGACGAGCTACAGTGCGCCCTTATCTGCTTGCGAGGGTGATTTTTCAAAGTCTCCGGTGATCTTCCAATTATCACCTTGCCCAGACATGATGATGATGTTGCCCCGTTATTCTGAAGGGGTTATTCTTTGAGTTGTTCGACCTGACTTGCTTTTTCCTAGGGGTCGTCGTCATCATCATCATATTTCCTTTTATCACCGTGTTGCTTGCGGAGGTCATCATATTTTCTGCATCATGATATTTCGCCGGGGTGATATTTCTATCATCGGGTGATCTTGGTTATGATCATCCTGATGATGTTGTTGAAGAGTTCTTAGTGCGACCCGATATTCACTAGGGTCATCATATTTGTGAACGTCAGGATGATCTTAGTCAATATCATCCTGATGATGTTGTATCACTTCTCGTTCTTTGTTTCTCATCCTGATGATGCTGACGTCATCCGCATATCAGGGTGATATCTTTCTTTCTGCCTATCTGCATCATGATATTTCCGAAGGAGGGGGTGATATTTCCATTTTTGAATATCATCCGGATGTATATTTGTTCCAGCGTCATGATGATGCTGATATCAAGGAGATATCCGCCTACCGGCTTCGCGCATTATCTACTGGGGGTGATCTTTTCAAGCAGCGTCATCATATTCATTTATCGCCCCGATCTTATAAAGGAGCTACAGTGCAACCTAATGTTTGAACGTCAGGAGGATATTTCCAAATATCCGGTTGTCTTCCGAATATCATGATGATGTTAATATGATGATGACGTCATCAAGGTCCGCGGGGGTCATATTTCTAACAACTGATCATCTTGAAGAGACCTCCTGATATTTGCAAACATGATGATGATGTCATCCGGATATGAGGAGGTGCGCAGTAGGCAGATATGATGATGACGTCAGCAGGATATGATGATGACGTCATCAGGATGTTCATCGGCCAGACTTTCGGTATAGGCTCAGCAGGAGGATGTTTCTCCGATGGATCAGGTTGTGCCGATGAAGGCGATTATCATGCGGTTGTATTAGGATATGATGATGACGTCAGGGTGATATTTCGGGCAACAGGATATCATGCTGCTGGAGGATGATGATGATGAAGTCTTATACTAGTGTCGTCAGGAGCAAAAGCACCGACATGATATATGCTCATGACCTAGTATATAAAGTGTTATTGAGGTCATCGCGGGGTGCATGTGGGATATTGTTATCCTGCATTTTCAAACATCATGATGATGAATCTCGGCGGGAAATGCTTGCGATAGTCTGTATGATGATCTTCCCAAGGCCGCGGGTTGGTGCGCCATTAATGGCGATTGTTGCAGAGGTATGGGCGATGGCGTGGATGGATCCTGTACCCGACTGAGGGTGTACATCAGCGGACAGGGGCGCAGGGCTCGAGAAATCTTCCTGTCTCCTCCCCTACCTGCTGCATTCAAGTTTGGGCGCCAATCTGGTTGTGTTTGAGCGCCATTTCCATGATACTGTGTATCTGGCGGGATTTTTGGTCAACATTGTAATTAATTGCTGAGCACCTACCTGGCTGTTATAAGCAGGTGGTGTTGCTCATTTGAAACGTTGTTGAAAGTTGTGGATTTTTGGCTCTGTAATCCAAAACCAGCTGATCTGGTTGCTCTGTACAGTTTATCTTGTAAGTTTATGTATCTCCTGTTGTAGGACTTGGCATGAATCCACTGGTTTCATGGTTGATCTTATATGAGTAATGCTATCTTAGCATGTGTTGTGTTAATTCTGTCTCCAGTATTGCATGTATTCTTCTTCTGGATCTGGATATTTGTGTGATGTTTGGATTCTAGAGCATAGAATTCCTATGTTGAATGTCTGATCTTTTAACCTCTGCTCAAGGGGCAGATTAAACTGTTTTCAGGTTGAACATTGGGAAGGGTATACTGCAGTAGGGATGCCATAAGTAGAGATAGCTCAACACTCTATATTGGGAGATATCTGTGAGGCAGATATCATGTGTATCCCCCTGAAATCCAGTTTTAGCTATTCATGCTAATCATTCACAGGTGTATGTCTACCGACTCCAAGCCCTGGATAGGCACCAATCATGCTGTGTTCTTGTGTTATACACCATGTCCAGCTTTGCATCCAAATTCATATCAAAACATTTCATACCTCCACCTGTTAGTTGTAGGAGTAGGATTAGGAACCCCCTGCATGCTCTCATACCCAACCAGACATCATGTCCAAGAATGTTGCCAGCCTTGTGATCTATCATGCAGATCTTGGTCCATACATGAGAGTATTCTGCCTGTTGTTGTCAAGTTAGATCCTTCTATCTTTGAGCTAGTCAAGGTTACATCTTGAGTTATAGGGATACCCCCCTTGGTGCGGCAGAACCAGAAGTGAAGGGGAGGAGCTCACGCAACCTCCTGTATTCAGTTGGCCTGAATCTGCCTGTGCATTAGAAGTGGCAAACCCTAATGCTGATTCAGAAGAAATGTCAACACTACCCACTGTAGTCTCTGCGTGTTGTGCCCTCGCAAGGGCCGCATCCTACTCTCTGGTGAAAATCACTATATCCCCCTAAGCCTAGGCTAACTGTGACTGCAATGCAGCCACCTGTCCATCTGAGCCATCCAATAATGCCACTGCCCGCTGTAACTACACCAACTCTGCCTCATAGCTCTCTAAGGCTTCCTGTAAGTTGGCCATCTGTGCTCACAAAATCTCAACCTCCTCCTCCTCACCCCGAGCCCGCTGACGGGATGCCAACCTTTCAACCTCTGCCTCTCCACCTACCCCTGATGGGCTTGCCTCTGCCTGCTACTGCTACAAAACCTGTGGTGGGGGTAGAACACCCCTATCCACCCTCGACTGTCCCCCATGCCACCAAGGTCCTCCATACCATCGTTCCACCCCAATCTGAACCTGCTCAATAGGCACCTATTGTACAGGTGCTTGCTGTCTCACCTGCTACTGGGGCACCTGTCCAGCTGCTACTACGGCCAGCACATCCATCGGCTGCCCATCTCCCCCAACCACTCTCTCCTCTCCATCCCCTCCAACCTCCATGATGTAGTCTGTGATGATATCCTCCCCCTCCTCTAGGAAATCATCTCCATCAGAGTCATCATCCCCATCATCATCTGAATCATCATCCCCTGATCCCACAGCCTCCTCCACAGGGACTACCTCCTCAGCTGGATCAGTAAACCAAGTCGGTCCCCACATCTGCCACCATATATCATATGCAGGTGTAGTGCCTGCATCCCTCACCGTGCTCCCCCAATCCCACTGTAATGGCTGTAAGGCTGCAAAATCATCCAAAGTGACCTGGGGCTGTATGGCTACAGGCCAAAAGCGCGCATCTCGACAAGTCCGCACAAAGATAGCTATCTACTGCGGAGTATACTGTCGCAACCCAAATTGTCGCATCACTCAAGACAATAGATACATATCTATCATGTGGTCTCCTCGACCCATCAAATACTGCTGCTGGAAAGTAAACGGCATGTGTACATCATCATCTATCCATGACTCCACTCCGATGTAAGGTTGCCAGGTAACTCGAATGATATCATCTAACATCTGCCTCCAATAACGAACTTGTCTAGTATAGTTGTACTCAGCATCTCATTATAAGAACACAAAGGCCTCAAAAGGATGGTGATAGTACCCACATCGCGGTCGAGTGACTGCAATGTGCTCCCAAATCCACACGTGCAATAGAGTAACCCCAGTTGATAGGGTTGAATCATGGTGGTAGACAACTATATGCATCTCGTGATATAGCTGTGCTAGCATCGCCGGTCCCTAGGCATACATGGTCTCATGCCTGATCATCCCCTCGATCATCTCCCCCCAGCCAACTGGAAATCCCCTGCCCCTCCTATCAGGCATCACTACCCTCCAATCAATGCACACAGGAATAAAGCAAAGGGATCTGCACCCACCACTAGTGTCCCCTCATAACTCATCTCCCTCCCATCTGTTGATAAAACAATATGATCCTGGCCAAATACTCGGATCAGGGCCCTCTGTCCCCTCCTCATGTCATATCTCACCCGTTGGCTGTGAATAGGTAGCTTGAGGATGCGATAAACATCCTCAAGAGTGATGGTAATCTCACCAGTTGACAACAAAAAGGTACACATCTACGGCTGATACCGCTCCACTACTATTGTCATTAGAGCTCTATGAGCTCACAACATCGGCATCGACACCGCTATCAAGAGCCCCAACCTAGCCAGTCGGGCTCGAGTGGCATCATCAAACTGATCAAATAATGCCATCACTAATGGAACACGTCGCTCCCATGAAGACACTATGAATGACCTCATATCCTGCATCCACAACATTCTGGTAAAAAATCTACCTATCATTTTTCCAAAACACCCCTTTCTTCTAATGTTGAACGCCAAAATCAGTTGGCGCCAAAACAAACCATGCTTTGCCATTTTACAAATAACGCTACTACTTCTCATGGTGCTATTACAGATAATAATGCCACTACATAATACATTGAGCACCATTTTAACAAATGGCACCACCCCATCACTTGGCGCTAATCCTTGGATTAGCGCCAATTCTCCCAATCGTGCATATTCTACATATTGTGCTGATTCCCTACATAGCGCTAAAATAAAATATAGCGCTACTACTCACAATAGCACTAGTCGAGAACATAGCGCTACCCTTGTACCCATTTGGCGCTAAAATGCCAAAACCCTAACCCCTGCACACATTGTGCCAATACAGACGATGGCACCAAAACGCTAAGTCTTTGGTGCCAATCTACCCCTATTCTACCTAAGCGGATAGAGCCAATCCAAAGGATGGCGCTAATCCTCGTACTTTTAGCGTTGTGCGACCTCACGATAGTGCCTCCAATTCCCAAACCCATTTCCCAAACAAAAAAAGTGACAAAATTAAAAAATCACAAAGTCAGGGTTAGGCCCTACCTGGGGTCCAGCCTCCGGTGCCCGGCCAAACGATCGGAACCGCTCAGAAATGTGTCAAAGTCGCAGGAATTGGGGGTTACGCTCTGCCATCTCTCCTCTGCTCCTTCTCACCAAGTCAATATGTGCAAATGTGGCACTCTTAGGGCCCACTTGTCCTAATATAGCATGCCATGTCATCCTTCTACCCACTCTTTTTCCCCTCTAGGGTGCAGATCCCAACCTTTTTCCTCTGTTTTTCTTCCTATCATCTTCTTTTCCCATCTTCTATCCAACCTTCACTCTTGTCACATCCTTTCGAGAGCTCACCTATTTTTTTTTATTTTTTTCAGTGACCTCTCGAGGGGGCATCCCTCACTCATCTTATTCCTTCCCAGTAGCTGGGGCAAATTCTTCTCTTTAACCTGACACCACTTCCCTACTAGGTCTTGACGCCACATCAAAGAGGGGCAAATGTAGACACCTAAAAATGTTTTTTACCATCAAACTGACTCCCGACATCCCTAAACATACCAATTTCCCTTCTAACCAATTAATTAAATTTTTATTTAATTAATTATCCCTTCATCACCTAATTTTACATCATTTTATCCCCAATAGTTGGATTAATTCCATTAATTCAATAGTTCCAACCTTAGCCAATTAATTTAATAAGTATGCAATATTTATTTAGGCAATTTCCCCCTTCTCTCTAAATCCAATTAATTAGCTAAATCATGTTTAACTAATTAATTCAGCCTATTAATTGACCTATCCCTACCCTAGATAATTAAATAGCTATTATTTAATTACCTACCCTAGCCTACCTCATCCTAACCCTAGGATTAATTAAATACAACCTTATTTAATTAATCTTAAACCTCTCATTAAGATGGTCAAATCCAGCTTAACACCCTTTCCCACATCCTCCAAATAAAAAATTGGAATATATCCACATAAGTCAATTTTTTATTTAAATATATCCCACATCACAATTAATTCCTCTTACAACCCCTTATCACCCCCATACCTCATTTATCTCCACTTATCCCCAAATAGATTTTTAATTCATTTTTACATTCCCCATATGAATCTTTAATTCATAAATATTCCATCTCACCCATACTCATTTAATTCCCCCTTTTCCCAAAATGAATAAAAGATTTACTTTTATTCCTAGCCCTCCATTCCTCCAAGATCACCTAGCCCTCCATTCCTCCAAGATCAAATATGGGCCCTCCACATCACTTTCATCCTCCACCATTGATCTTCCAAACCAATCTCCACCCTTAGATCAAAATCCCTCCAAAAAAATCTATAAATAGAACCTCTCCCAAGCCATTTGGGGATCCCATCTTCAAGTAATGTTACGATGTCCAAATGTCCATTGAGATAACATTGTGAGTTGTAATTGAGATAGAGCATTCCACATTATATTCATCAATTAGGGTATATCATGTCTTAGGAGCTCTTGGGTGCAAAGTTCCTCTCCCTTTGATGAGATTGGGTTTTCATGTCTAGGTATAACTTTCTTATTTTTTATGCATATTAGTTTGTGTTTTTACCTTTGATTTGAATCACCTAATCACAATTTCTATAAAGAAGATGTATGGGTTGATATAAAGAAGATTGGCCTCTGGAAGTTGGTGTTTGTCTATGTTTCATGATGACTACTTTTTTTAAGACTATATGATGATTGCTCTAAATTTCCATCATAATGATGTTTAGCTATTGTGGTCTGGAACATAGCTTTATAAAGTGTCACATTATCTATGTTCCAAGTTTCATGAGGATCTGATCACCAGAAGGTTACTTTTCTATTGATAAGCTTGTAAATAGTGTTGGTTTTGTAAAGGTATTCCCAGTAGGGTGATGGAATGCTCCACATTCCTCCACAATTACATATTTGGCCATGTGGTTTTAATGGCAACCTATATTATGAAGTGACATGATATATCTAAAATTTTAGGTCTTGAAGTCCTCCAGAATGAGAGTTAGAGTTGACAGAGTATTGCACTCTGTATAAACAATGCATTGACAGTGCCAGTGATGATTTGAGATAGTCCGCATTTCACCGCAAGTGAATGGTTTTCTATGTGGATTTGATGATAAGACTATGAATGTATGTAGCATGTATATTCCATGTTTTAGGCATTTTAGAGATCCACATATTGATTATGAACTAACAGATAGCTCATGCTATTATTTGCTTTACTAGTGGAGCTGACCCATCAAGTCTGAAGTTATGTGGACGATAAATATGATTTGTGGAGTTAAGTGGTATCTATCTTAGGTCCATGCTGACCTATCTCAACTTGTTTCAAAGTTTTAATCTTGGCATGAAGTGTGTGTGTGTGTGTGTGAAGGTTTTGGGCTGATAGGTTATATATGGCATGTTTTGCACATTACATCTAATTAGGCAGACCTAATTGATGTTGCACCATCAATAGGAAATAAGAGGATATATATGAAGGATTTTTTTTATGTTTTATTAATGCAAGAGTAGAGATGTGATCTATGTGATGCAACAAGTGCCTTTGGATGAAAATTGAGTGAACACATAACAATGCAGTCCGGTATTCGTCAACAATGTGATTAGTATTGTTTTGTACTTTGAGCTTCATTGGAACTGTACTCCTTGCATATGTTAGATGCAATTATAATAGTTTAACTCTGGCAGTGAGCCACCTCTTCTATCTATATATTTTAGGATAGTGAGTTCTTTGAAAATGAGCCACATGTAGTGAGCATTCATGGATAGTGAGTCTACCAATTGTATCAACCTTAACTGGCTACCTTATTATAATATATTGTGAGCTAATCCTCATGGTGGTTTTTCCATTTTTGGGTTTTCCATGTAAAAATCATGGTGTTCATGTGTTAGGAATTGTGGATGTATGTTTTATGCCAGATTTCCTTTACTGCAATTGAATATGCTAAATGGATTAAAATGTTTGATGTTTAAATGGTTTAAGAGAATACTAATTCACCCCCCGCCCCCACTCAGTATTATGGGGATTCAACACTTTCCATAGATCTACAAACCATAAATTTTGGTTAACATGTAAAACGTACAAAACCATCTCTCCCTTTACATCTAAAATAACTTAAACATCCAAAAATTCACACCAAATATGTCATCTAAAATAATGAAATATCACAAATCTACAAATCCACAACTTTTAGAAATAGGAAAACTATAAAATCTATAGAGGAACAAAGTTGTCCAAGAGCATTTAGGTCACAGAATGACACACTCCATAAATCACAACAAAATAGATGAACTAGGTTGTCTAGAAGCATACAAAATATAAAATACATCAGCTCCACAACCCATAAGCAACAAATGGCTAATCATCCAATGCTTTAATGTAACCGAGGGCTAAAACCATGAAACCAACATAAGAACTCCATACTGTAGTCCAAATAGTAAGTGTTCTTCCATGTGACCATGGCACCAAAAGAAACCATCCAACATGAACACCCTTTCATTGCACATGACCACAAGGTAAAGGAACAAGACCACCAAATAAGAGGATACTCACATTTTGCCAATTAGAGCTCCAAATAACTACCACAAGACCAACTCCATGAAGATCCATAACCTTGAGCCTAAGTTCCCAACATAGATTCTATTGACAATATCCAATCCAAAGGTAGATTCCATGGCTTTCAATTTCACAAATCTGCAAAACAATGTTAACATATAGAACATCTACTACAACCCCAAAAACCTCCAACATTCCATAATTATTTCCATTAGATTCTCACAAGATCTTCAAGATAAATTAAAAATAAGGAATACCCTATTTAGAGAAATTTAAATGGAGGAAAACCCAGAATCAAAATTAAATGGATACATCATATGCTATGACATGCAAACATATGCAAATGCCATGAAATCACCTTTACCTTTGATACCAATTGTTGGGAAATTTTCAATCTCAAATCCAATTTCTAAATTGAATAGATACAAGGATTTGGCTACTCCAAAATATAAATCTAAAAATTGTATGAATATCTAAAACTAAGTTTTCTTAATCCTTGAAACACCATGAAGAGATTTCATAGATTTAAATCAGCATATATGAACAATCAACAAACACCATTATACCTTCACATAACATAGAATTTATATGCAGAAACCCTTGCAGGAAAAGAAATCCACATATATGAGAGGAAAAGATTGTATTAGACATTAAAATAAGTTTACAATACAATCATACTTCCATTCTCCTAATTTCGTTTAATCTGACAACACACTTGTGTACCTATGAACAATCTCAACACATCTTCTCGACTTTCAAGTGCAACCTCACAATATTTGTGTTTTGTTCAACCTAATTCTACTTCTACCTCCTCAAGCACAAGAATATACAGAAAAATATGAGAATACATGAAATGTAGCATTGAAACTTACCTCATTTTTGGAATCCCACCAATATGCTAAACACAACCATTTACAACATCTTACAGTCTATCATACTATCTAAAATTAACTCTCTATTTTGAGTACATAGTTTGTCATACAATCCCTTGAAAATAGGAGATGCTCCTACAAGATGTCATAGACTATTAATAACTATGAAAATATTCCTTCTTATGCATGTCATAACAATCCAAGAATAGCCACTCCAAGATGGGCACCTAGTTTTATCTTGCCACTTCATTTACATTCCCAAAGTAAAAGATGTTTAAACTGGTAAATTATAAACCATTTCTAGTAACTAATTAATTACTATTGTCAATAAATAAATAATTACCATACTAGTTAAAAATAATTACTACTATTAATTGAATCTTTGTCCCTTATGAATAAACTTAAAAAATTAACACCCTATCTCCAAGGATGTTGGAACTCTCCAAGAACCTTGGAACTTTCCAACAATAATGGAAACCATGTCATAGGATTTACAAGGTTGATGGAAACTTAATCCTAAAAATTTCTCTATTTACAAACTAGATGTTTCAGGAATTGAAACCCTGTATGAACTTAGACACTTATAGACTCTTGGAAACAAAGAATGATCAACCCTTATTACATCATCTAACTAGCTATTTATACAATTCAAATTCATGCCAGATGCAGCTAGTTAGGACTTATAAAATCTTTCACAAATCATCGCATCAAACATTTTCAAGTGCATTGAATCTCTAGAAATCTACCTTGGGCCATGTGTAGGTCAAGCTAGAAGGATAAAAATGTGTTTCCTGCTCAAATAGGACCAACTAGAACACATGGGAGGTATTGACAACTAAGCTTCAATTTTTGCATTCATGTTGTGGAATGGTAAAAGATCAGGTTAATAAGATCAATCATGTAAATCAAAACCTAATCCTACCACCATCAAAGAATCTAACCTAAGTGAAATCAAATGCATGCAATTCAAGAAAAAAAACACCTAGATTGTATGATTCCTTGTTTTGTGATGTGGATTGCTTCTCAACAATGAACAATCATGAAGTTCAAAGCTGCCATGATGGATAGATGATAGTGATGATAGGCTCAATGGATGTTTAAATGCTCAAGTGCTCAGGATGATAATCTGGATGCTATGATATTGATGGGTAATGAGAATGGAATGAAAGGGTGTATACATAACACTCAACCAAAATTCATCAACGATGGAGATTAGGTGGATATATGAATGGTTAAGATTAATCCATGATCATAGGTGGATGTGGATAGGACAAGTGTAAAGAAAGGATAAAGCACATGTGTGATTGTTTATACAAATACCTTTATTTAGTAAGTTTGAATGTGATAGTGTACATAAAAATGTGATTGTGTACATAAAAGTACTACCACACACATGATTCAAGTGGAGGATTGACAAGTGTCATCTTGTGATGGAAGATGGAGAGAAATTAATAAAAATTCATTTAATTAATTAAGATAGGGTATGGATGTGATTAGAATATGATGTGGAAATTAATTAAATAAATAAAATTTATTAAATTAATTGGCTAAGTGGGATGAGGATATGAATAAGATAGAATTTTAATTAAATAAATTTTATTTATTTAATTAAAATAGGAAGAATAGGAAAATAATTAAATAATTAAAGATTATTTAATTATTGATAGAAGAAATAGATAATGAATTAATTAAATAAATATGAATTTATTTAATTAATAGAGGAAATAGATGATTTTATTCAAGTGTGTTAGACAAATATAGATGATGGATAATGCAATGTTTTGATATTCATGACTAGGTCAATTTTAGGTGTCTACATTTTGCCTCTCTTTGATACAATGTTCGTTAGACGTAAGAACGTTGTGTCAAAGAAGATATGATGATTCACTTGATAAGAAAGGTTATGCCCCAGTGTAACTGGTAGGTGATACCCCCTCGAGAGGTAAGCTAGGTTAACCAAGAAGGGCTAGGTTGGCTCTCGATAAGATGAAAGGCTAGAAACAAGGTTAACACAAAAAATGGGGGTTGGATAGAAAAAATTAGGATGGTTTAGAAGAAAATGGGCTTTTGGATGGAAGAATTAGGGTTTGGAAAGGGGCTATAAGTAGGTCCTTCAAGGGCAAATAGGCTCATTTGTGCTTGTTGCCTTTAGAAATCCAGAGCTCTTGAGTGTTAGAGTACTTAGAGTGTTAGAGAGCTTCCAGGATGGTGATTCCATGGAGTGATCATCATGCTGAGTGGGTAAGGACACATGGGCAACTAGTAGGAGAAGGCTTACCAGTATGTATCAAAAATGTTTCCCAGTTGCATGATTTTTTAGCTTAAAAGTGTCATAAATGCACACACGTCAACAAAAGTGAACTATTTTAGGGATAGGAATTTAGGTCACTTTTGGATAGAAAGTAGTTTCTTATGGTAGTTCAGGTTGCTTATAGGCTCAAACCAACCACTTTTGGTAAAATGTGGTCGCTTTTAGTCGGCTAGGTCAAGTAAGTAGATGAAATGCGCATATGGTGACATGAGGTCGCTTATGGGCAGAAAGAGATTGCATATGGTAATTTAGCTCACTTTAAAGCAACACTAGTTCGCTTATGGGTAAAGAGGTCACTTTTAAGCAAAAACTATTCACTTATAGTAAAATGTTTTGTTCATGAGGAAAAAGTCACTACATGTAGGAAAATGGGTTGCTTTTAGTAAAGATAGGAAGTTTTAACAAGTCAGGTTAAATTTAGCGTAGAAACTGATGCAGTGAGTTGAATGATGTAGGATGTCTTGCCATCAATATTGTCTCGAGAGCCACACCCTAGGGATCTATGATTGGCCAGATTGTTAGATGTAGATGAGCAACTATTCTTAGAGATCATTGGGTTTGAGCATGTATTGAGATTGGAGCTAGTGCGAGCACACCGAGGACTGATGATAGCAATGGTAGAGAGATGGAGGAGTGAGCATATCTCATTCTTGTTACCGATGGGAGAGGTGACTATTACCTTAGAGGATGTGTACCAAATTTTACACATCCCTATTGATGGAGAGAGGGTGGATTATGATCCTGACTTGGGGCCAGCTACATTCAAATGTTTGTTTAGGACTCCAAACATTGGGGCTGAGGGTTCTGAGATACCTATGGAGAGGATGGAGGAGCTCTGTGATAGGTTACAATGAGTAGTTATAGCTATTATCAGATGGTTGGTTGGAGACAGACGAGTAAGAGGATTTCCTGTTAGATGGGGCATAGTGATGGAGGGGATGTTTTCATATGGGACCAAATATGCATGGGTGGAGTGTGTGTTGGGATAGCTATATCATTATCTGCATGACTATGCCTACTTGTTTGGAGTGAGCATGTCTATAGGAGTCACAGTTTTACATGTGTGGACTTATGAGCACATTCCAGTGACTAGGTCTGATGGATGGATGGAACGAGTAGCAGGAGAGATATATGCTAGGATGTATAGAGGAGCTATTACCTATTGGTAGCAGAGAGGTTTGGTTTACTGGAGGTGGACATTAGATGAGCTGGATATGTTTGTATGGAGGCCATGGCTGAGCTATGAGAGATGAGAGGAGGATGACAGAGAGCTTGTCTATGCTAGCCAGGTGAGATATATTTTTGGTCATGGCATATACATCATAGAGTGCTATTTTCCTAAGAGGGTGTTGAGACAATTTGGATTACCACAGGTAGTTTAAGTTGGAGATGCCATTTTTGGTAGGACACGACAGGAGGTATTTGATTGGGGGTCAGTGATAGTTGTAGATGTGGCTTTGGTAGAGAGAGAGGGGATACAACTAGTTGTATGGTAGTGGGGATAGGGTCCTATAGATCTGGGGACTTTACCAGACCATGATGCATACTGGGTTGCTTCTAGGTCGACTCGATTGACAAGGCCTAGAGAGATAGGAGAGATAGGGATGGAGGGACCAATTGTTAGGAGGAGATGACAGAGACGAGGAGCTCCACCAGTACAGGAAGCAGTACTAGTAGCTCTAGGGGTTTAGGTATAGGTACAAGGACAACCACAGGCTCCTGAGCAGCCATAGAGATGAGATGATGATGTGGGTATTCAACAGTAGAGGAGGAGGATTAGGGAGGAGAGGAGATGGAGACAAAGAGCTCAGTTTAGACTGTGGAGAGTAGAGACAGACCGGCATCAGACAGTCCTAGCGATGTGATAGACTAGAGCATAGACTTAGACATACCAGGCACAGCTGCAGGCTAGAGCTCAGGATGATGGTGCTCTTTCTAGGGTGATAGGGGAGAGAGATGCAGCATTATAGCAAGTATAGATTGTGAGGGCTGAGAGAGATACTACATTGCAGTAGGTTCAGGCTGTTACAATAGAGAGAGACACAACACTACAATAGGTACAAGCACTGAGATTGGAGAGAGATGTGGTAGTAGCTGCATTAGGCACAGATCAGGCCACTATGTTCCTTGTGACTCAGCTGACACAGGCACACGAATATTTGAGAAAAGCACAGGGTGAGAGTGATTATTACATAGGCTTGTATTATGGGATAGTGCTTGTAGAGTAGAGACAACCTAGTTATAGGAGTAGGTCAGTGGCTTCAGGTTCACGGAGGACAGGAGGGTCACGATCTATAGCTTCAGTGATGGGGCCTCCTAGAAATAGGGGACTAGATGCAGGACCCAGTGGTAGAGGTCAGGGTGAGGGATCTACCATTAGTCAATAGGGCTACCTTGCTTTTGTATATTATGTATCATGATGAGGCCGATGAGCCGATTGTTCATACATTTTTTATGGTTCATGGCTAGCCACTTGTATATGTAGACACTTGTATATTGACTCAATTGATGATATATATGATGATGATTTTGATTACTTATGTGATGTTGTTATGATGATGGATACACTTATGTGATGATGTTATTTATTGTTTGTATTTTTATGGTTTATATGTAATGCAAATGTTTATGATAATGTGAGGATGATATGAATATGCAAATGGAAATAATGTAAATGTATTATGCTACAGATATTGTGATGATAAAAACGACAATGCATGATGATGATGTTATGATAATGCAAATATATAGATGATATTAATGGTATATGATGTGAATGGATGCATAATGAAAATATGTACCTATATATGTCTAACACACTTGTTTTGCATGATGAAGATGAAAGAGAATGAAGAAAAAGGAATGAAGAAGAAAGATAAAAAGAAAGATCGATCTTGGTTGAGGATTACATAGGATTATGATAGAATGGATAGGGGATAGGGTAGGTTTGGAATGATTGTTCAGAAAGTAGAGAAATGCAATCCTTATGTTTGATATAGCATATGGATATGATGCACCAGGGTAAAAAGACCAAGGTGTTGAGGTATCCAATGCATAATGCTACAATCTTGTCTAGACGTATGAGGTAAAAATGTTGAACCAAAATACACAAGATATGAATAGAAGCTAGTGTTCACAAGATGGACTTTGACTCTGCAAGCAAAGGTTTGAGCTTATCTCCACTAAACATAATGATGTCTTGTTGGTTATATGTATGGAACTAGTCTTAGCATAGAATAGTCTCAATGCATAAGAGATTGTTTATCTTCTCATATGCAAAAAATGATATTGATATGCAAGATGCTAATCCCAACACGTACAAGATACCAATATGTATAGGAAAAGAGTAAGATCATTCCACAAACATGGCATACAAAAGCAATATGACCATGCCCCATTCCTTACTTCATCACAACATACCGAGACATGGATAAATCAAGATAGTCTTGATTAGGCATAAGAAAGGGACAAAAGATAAATCAAAAGATAAAATAAAAGATATTGTCATCATATTCTCTTGCCAATTTTGAGTGCTCTTAGATGGATTGGATGGTGCCTTGTTGAAAGGAAAGATGTATCCTATTGAAGGCTAAGATGTTAATAAAATGCTATAGTGAATGTTAGCTTGAGGCATGTAGACAAATAGCTTTCAACTTATCCCTAATTTGTTAAAGTGATTGAGCTTTTTCAAATATACAGAGTCTTCTTCTTGCTTGAGTTAGTCAAAGAGAAAAAGATGAAAGATGAAAGAAGATGGAATGGGGTGGATCATTTGTGCTTGTGTACTGGATACTTCCTTCGTATTGCAAACTGCCTACATACCCTGTATCCACGAGATCAAAGCACATTACGATAATGATGAGACATGATGAATATTTAGTTCTGGGTCTTATTGATGATGTAAGTGATGGGAGATAGAGCAAAGTGAGATGAAAATTTTGAATGATGAGACGGATCTATCATCTATGCCTGAATCAAAGTGCTTCCTTCGCATCTCAGATTGCCTACATACCCTATATCCACGAGATCAAGGCACTTAACGATAGAGATGAGATGTAGTTCTCGTTTATTGTGTTGGATGGTGATAAACTTTATTGCTTAGATTTTTGGATGTTTTGATTGATGAGATGATATGAGCTAGAGCTTTGGATATCCACTTCCAAATAAGACTCGACAAATGCCCCTAGTGTGGGATGGAGCTTATTAGGGAGATACTGAGATGGATGAATGGTAAGCTAAGGTGCCAAATGATATCTTAACCTTAACAAAGTCCAAACTACAACACCTAGCAAGACAAAGGTAAAGGCAAAAATGATTTATTATAGATGGATAAGGGCTTGCTCTTGTTAGGGAAGTATGATAGTGGATTATGATGTGGATTATGTAGGCCAGATAGTGGATAATGTTGTGAAGAATCGTGATCAAACAAACTAAGTAGATGATGGAGGTTGATCTCTACACATAGTGCATGTTTGCCAGGTTTTCACTATGGTACTTATCCAAGGCACCTATTTACCAGGTTTTCACCGTTGGATGAATTATTTATCTTTACTATTTTTTTGTCATCCAAAGTGCCACAAAGTCATTTTCACTATTGGATGCTTTTTTTTATGGGATTATGCTGAGACTCATGAATAAAACTTATTTAGATGAATGTTGTTGATAGGTTCATCCAAGGGAATACCTTCAAGTGTTGAGAGAGTGTATGCACCTAATCCATAAAGTGATGTGATAATGAAAGGGCCAAGCCAATTAGGTTCAAACTTGCCCTGTTTCTCATGTTGTTGCTAATTCATTTGATATTCTTTAAGGACAAGATCTCCAACTTGAAACCTGTGTTCTCTAATCTTCTTGTTGTAGCTACAGTGTAGATGGTTTTTATAAACTTGGAGATGATTGAGTGCTGTGAGATGCCTTTCATCTAATAGCTCGAGATCATTGAGGATGGATACTCTATATTCTTCATCTAAAATAGTGTGTTGTAGAGATACTCGTTGTGAGGGAATCTCAACCTCAATGGGTAAAATAGCTTCAGTGCTATACACCAGGGCATAAGGTGTAGAACCAGTGAGACTTTTGACACTTGTTCTATAGGCCCATAGTGCAAGATTGAGTTGTAAATGCCAATCATGACTAGCTTCATTAACTATCTTTTTCAAAATTTTGATGATTGTTTTATTAGAAGCCTTATCTTGGCCATTACTTTAAAGGTAGTAAGGGGTAGAGAACCTATGTTGGATATGAAACTTATTGCAAAGATCTCTAACCTCTTGATTCTTGAAGGGTCGACCATTATAAGTGACAATGGCTTGAGGGACTCCATATCAGCAAATGATATAGTGTAAGATGAACTTGGATATTTTCTTGCATGTGATGCAGGTCATTGGTATTGCTTCCACCCACTTTATGAAATACTCAGTGGTGGTAATGATGAACTTATGACCATTTGATGAGGGAGGATGGATTTTACCTATGAGGTCAAGTTCCCACTGCGAGAAGGGCCAAGGAGTAGTGATAGGTTGAAGTTCAAGCACTGGTGAATGTATCAAATCGACATGTTTCTGACATTGTAGACATCTTCTTGCAAAATGTTGTGCATCTTTCTCCATGGTTGGCCAATAGTATCTAGCTCATAGAATTTTATTAAGAAGACCAATATGTGCCCCATGGACAAATAAATGATGTTTTATCTTGGTTTTCCTTTGTGATTCAAATTTTTGTGTCCAGTTGTAAGATCTACAATGTTGTCGATGCTTGGTAATGGGAAATCATCTTTTGGACAAGCTTTGTTAAGATCTCTTAAATCCATGCAGCAACGAACTCGGCCATCAGGTTTTGACACGGGTACCAAGTTTGAAACCCATTCCGGATAATCAATAGGACTTATAAATTTTGCTTCTAATAGTTTCTGAATTTCTACCTTAACCAAAAGAGCTATTTGCGGATGCATTTTGTGCAGCTTTTGTTTGACCGATTTAGCATTGGGAGATACTACTAGATGATGTACCACAAGTGATGGATCTAACTCTAGCATGTCAACATAAGTCCATGCAAAATTAATGGCTCTTTTTAGGAAGAATACTATGAAATTTGTTCTTTCTTGCTCTGATAATGAAGCTGCCAAAAATGTGATCCTTAGATTTTGTTCCGTACCTAGGTTCATTTCTTGAGATTCTTCAACTAGCACTATTGATTTTTTATGATAGTTAGTGGTCACATGAAGATCAAATCCCCCATCCTCGGGTGCCTCATAGAGGTTTTCACCCTTAGATACATCCTTTAGTTTTACTTTTTCACGATCAAGAGGCACCTTTCTGTTTTCACCCAATGACCTATCTTTTTTTATTTTATTTATTTCATTTTTGTGACTGAAGGATTTGATACTTCCACCAAAATATGCTAGTTTAGGAAGATCCATCATAAAACCTGCTTTATGATCACCCAATGGAATGACTTGTCATAAACCCATGAATTTGGTGATAGCTTCATCATTTTCAAATGTGTTCAGTATTGATGCCCCCTATTGGTCCCAATCGATGAGGTCAGGATATACGAGTGAAAGGGTATTAGATGAAGGGTTACGGGTAGATGATGTGGCAGAAATCATGAAAATGGAGGATTCCTGGTAAAGGTTGGTGATATGAAAGGGGGAGTCGTCGATGGTATCTGAGTTAGAAGTCTCTCCTACCAAGGAATGTCTAGCTTCCATATCAAAAACACACTTGATGTCTTTGGAAGGTGGTACCTTGGCTGATATCCAAGGCCTTGTTTGTTAAACTTCTTAGATACAATAATGGGTTCAATAGGTCCTTGTTCCTGCGATCCCAATCTACCATGTCCTTTGTAACCCATGTTCTTAATGATACAGAACCCATTGTTATATCTTTCCACTTCAAGTTGCACTTGATCATTCTCATCATAGAATATCCAAGAGTTAATGTCATCAATGTCTTCATCATCGAGGAATCCTCCTTTGATAAATGCTATTGGTGGAGCTTTGATAATGGCTGCAGATGAAGATGCCTTAGATGTGGAAGGTTTACCATGGGATTTGGGAGATAAGGGGAGAGTTCCAACACAACAAGACTCTTGCAATGTGTATTCACCCAAACCTTGTTCAGTGTACTTGATACTGATATTTGGAGTGGCTTTGTTGGATGATTGCTTGAGTAAGGTGGATGGATCAACATAAGATGAAGATGGATAAGCTTCGGTGTTGATGGGGATACGATTAGGATTTTGATATTTGGCTTGAAAGGAGTGACAAAACTCAAATGGATTGGGATCGGCATGGATGGTGACTTCAACACTATTATACTTGGAAGGGTCACAAGTTCCATTCTTGCCAAGGCCTTTCATCCCACTCTTGCCCACTGAGCATTTTCAATTTGGACGATTGGTTCCTCCCTTCCCTGATTCTTTGTTCCATGCCATCGTTGCATGTTGTTTTCAAGATTTAGTGTCTTTCCAAACTCTATAGGTTATAAATATATACAAAAATATAAATTACTATCACCATACCTATTGCACCCCTAAAGATGTAAGTGCTAGTTATAAATATTGAATAGATCTTTATTTAGTTATAAATATTATATGTGATGTTTGACAAAATTAATTTAAGAGAACATGTTTTTTTTCAATATATTGGCACTTATTTAAAAATAAATTTATGAATATTATAAGTTTACAAATATAAGTAGAGAATCTCAAGATACACTAGGTGAAATTGATAACAGAAAGTTTGATCTACCTACAAAAATTAGAGGACAAATTAATTGTTTTAGATGTGTCTTTAACCTAGGAAAAAATATTCTAATCCTTCGCTAGTTGTGTGCTAAGTGGTGGGAAGCGACTAATCACTAGTCTTGGCTGAGTGGCAACACAAGCGACTCTGGACAATCCCTCAGTAGACAATAGATTTAAGATTTAATAGAATCACTAAAATGCTTAATCACTCTTTTACATTTGGTGGTGAAACAGAGTCCGTTAACATTATTAGCATTATGTTACGTGGTTGCTTTTCATAGGCTAGTGGGATTATTCTTATGCAACTTTATTTTTAGCCACCATGTGCTTTTTATTGGTCATCATGTGTGTTGTGCTTTCACACTTTATGTACTAGAATTTCCTTATAGTCTTATTTTTTTATATAAATCTATATGTGGTTGGTAGTCACTTACCAACCAGCAAAATATTTTCAGTGACTAATTTTATCGTGTTGTTCCTTTTTTTCCTCTTTTTTTGTCACTATGTGCTTACAATTATTTTAGCACTCTTCTCAATGCTACGTGTTGATGTAATTTGAAAGGAGCATTTTGTGAACCACTATGCCATTACCTACGAAAAGAAGAAATTAATGCATTGTGTTATATGTGCAAATAGATTTCCCTCTTAAAGCATCCTTGAGCTTGTTTGCATTATGTAATCCTTGTCTCTATGCCCTAGTTTTCAAAGTATTGACACCTACAAAATCTCATGAGCCTTTGGAGAAAATTGAACGTGTTTTCTAGGTACGTGTAATGTTTTTGTGTATTTCATTTTGCATTTAAAAAATTTGGGATCTCTGAGAACCTAATAGCTGCCCATGTATCAATAGTCGCCCACCTGCGGTGGACCTTACTCCCTAATTAAATCTATGAAAAGAACCAATACATGTGTACAAATATTACAAAACATTAAATAAGGACCAACCAATCACATGGTGACATAGAAGGCAATAGTAAGGGGATCGGTAATAGGTGCCTTGGTGCACATGTTTTGGTCCAACTATTTTTTGGATGCTTTTGGACAACTCGGTGAAAATGTAGTTGATTAGGCTACACCATTGATACCTAGAACCCCAAACAATAGCTTTAAGCTCTTAAGTCACATATGAAGAAACCCAAAAATTTTCATTGAAATCTGATGTCCCGTTTAGGAGCTTAAGATGCACGAAGTTAGGGTGAGAGGCTAATGGGTCCTCTGCCCTAGCTTTTATTTAGAAGTGATGTTCAAGTTGTCAAGGGTTGTTGATACTTCTATGAGGGTGGGAGTTTTTTTCTTTTAAACTATTGTTGTGCACTAATTTATGCAAAGGACCCTGGGTTTTAAATTTTACATATCTATAAACCCTTAAATTCTGTAAAATGTCAAAATGGCACCCAAAAGGGCTACTAGTGAAGATATTGATGTACTCTCATGGGTATCCAATAAATATGACTATCCATTCATCCATGGTGTATATTCATTATTCATACAACATGACTTCCATTCATAAACAATTATTTTGCTTTTTGAATCTTGTTTCAGTTTTATGCAACTGAGATTGCTTGATATTTGCTTGGGGTAGTCAAACAAGGGGTTGAAAAAAGAGAAATCATAGGTTGAGAATGCCAATAAATCCACTAAGAAGGTAAGACAAATACACCTCTAGGTTTAAGAGAGACTAAAAGAGTCTTAGCCCAAGTATAGAAGAATACACAATCTATGTTGGTAATACAATGTAAGTCTACTTGGGTTACAAAAGACAGCATGACCCTTCACAAAAGCTTAAACCATTGATGTATGATCTTTTTGAGATCATAGAAAATGTAGGATATGTTGGTGTGAAAAAGGTTCTTCCCTAGTTCCAGTTTCCTTCTAGCACCTATTCACACTTAGTTGTTAAACTTACTTAGGGCACTTTGAGGGTACACATAAGATACTTATCTCTTTGTATCTCATGTCATATGATTATGACACTTGTCATAATCATATGTAGTCCTAGGTATCACCTTGCCTTTATAAGCAAGGCTTCTCTTGTATATTATGTATCTTGTATCATCATATTGGATCCTACATCCTCTTGTATGTTTGTTTTATTGTTTGGGATAATAGCATTCTTTGTTGCTTCTCTCTTATGTGTAGAAAGTTATTTGGTGTTGCAGATTTACTGATCTTGGTTGATGAGTTCAACATGGTATTTGAGCTTTGATCTTACAAGCCTTTTCTTAATTTGGAGAGTTTCTACTATTAAATTTCAGTGGGAGCACCTTGGCCTAGATCTAATAATATTTTTGGCCTCCCACACCTCATTGTACGAATGTCCATATGCTTGTATAGGCACTGGCATCGGCAATATTGTCGGTAGAATACACTTTGCGATTATTCATTGGGTAAAATCTTTATTATCCGCTAGTTTTCTAATTTCGTGGGTATATTTGTTTTTAAATAAAAATAAATTCAAAAAATCAAAAAGTATATAATTTTGTACAAGGGTCTGCAAACCCCCATACCCATAGATTTATGGATTGTAGTATGTGTAGGCTAACAACATTTGGTAGGGGATTGTTGGCCCACATGGTTCACTCATTATTCGGTGCATAAGGACTTAGCACCTAAGCACTAAGTGCATAAGAACTTAAAGCATTAAACATAGCACTTAGGTTTCAACCTTTGTGCTGCTCAATAGGGCCACCACCACCCCTCAATAGCCCATCCATTGCCTACAACATCTCTACCACTAGAAGTGACCCCACCAGTTGTTCCAATACCCTCCACTTGCCCTTCCTCCACACACTACTTGGATCAAGCTTCTCTACCATCATGTTGCCTAGATTGGGCCACCTCCACTACTCAATTCTTCCCATTTGTAGCTTACCCTGATGGTGTCACCCATGGGCCACCTCTGCACATGACCTAGGCCATTTTTGAGCTTTCAAGGACCACTTTGTTTTCAAGAGGCATAACTTTGCACCACGATGTTAGATTTTTTCAAATAAATAAGCATTGGAAAGTTGGTTCTATGTATCTTGTTGTGGTGTAGGTGATTTTTTTATATTTTATTATTTTTGCTAGATTTTTTAGCTTGAAGGTACAACTTGCTTACTTTTTTGTAATTGGCATAATTTTGCATATGGAGTCAAAATTTGGAAAACTTTTTTTTAAAATTGCTTAGAAAATTTCAAGGAATCTAATTGTAACCTTTATTTTCTTCTTTGAAAAAAATATTTTCTAAAAATTGTAAAAATCATAGAGTGCTATAAAGGGTTGATTTAAGCTTATTGATTGTACAAATTACAAAAATTAATCATTGTAATTTGCTAGGGGGTTGCAATTACATAGTTAATACATTTTGGGGGGTGTAAGGCATGATTTAAGTGCCCTTTTGTCTTTTCTCTCTTGGTGTTTTTTCTACTAGTCATGGTAAAAAACTAGGTCTATTCAACCTCTTACTCCACACAACTATCACACAAGGAAATTAGAAACGAGACAACTATTGCAATCTAGGGGAATTTATAAAATGTTAGAAGATAATCCACCTGGTTTCATTAAGTGTGTTTCATATTGTAGAGTGTAAAACACCTAAGCAAGTATGGGATAAACTTGAAGAATTGTATGGTATAATCAATAAATTTTGAATCTTGCAACTAGAGGTAGATCTAAATTCACTCTCTCTAGATAATTTTTCTTCTATTCAAGATTTTCTAGCACAATTCAATTTGCTTTGTCACAACTGAAAGGATGTGGACATGATAAAATTGATAAGGAATGCATCTTCTTGGTTCTGTCAAAATCGAAGGGTCCATTTTAGGTGTTTTCATCTACTTTCTATTCTACCATGGATGCCTTGGAGAAAGACTTTAAGATGCCTAGCTTTGAGTTGTTTTGTGAGCATATTACTAGGGAGCATGCCAAGTTAATTCATATGGATGTACTTCCTAGTTCTAAGAGTCAAGCTTTAATGGCTTCATCTTCCAAGGGTAAAGGAAAGAATAATAAGAAACTTAAGACATAATCTCCTTTTGGTAGTGAGTCTCCCTCCAAACCAAAATAGAAGAACAATCAAAAGCCCAATCCGAAGATGAAGAAGAAGAAATGAGACACTTGTTCTTTTTGTGGTAAAACTAGTCATGATGAATTTCATTGCTTTAAGAGGTTAGAGGCATAATTTTAGCTTGTTAGTGATTGAGCCTAAGACTAGTCACTACCAAGCCATAACATGATCATGTTATTTGTAACACAATCATCTTATGACTTGTTTAGACCAAAAAGGCATTTTTGCCAGTTTTTGATCCCTCATTTTGTGCACATACTCTCCACTCCATACATTTGTTTCTAACAAATGCCTTGGTTTCTCAACATAAAAAACATATGCTTAGTTCATTAGGGGTGCCCATTGCACAATTTAATGTTGAACAAAAAAGGGAAAGATCTAATATAGATCTTGAGGATAAGTAGTTTCCTTCCATGATTCTTTTGTGCATTAGCCAAAAGGTGATGCTCATTTCAAATATGTGGGTTGCCACTAGACTTGTCAATGGGGCATTGGGAATTGTTGTATCTATTATCTACCCAAATGGTGGTAAAGATCTTGGGCTACCAAGCTTTGTTGTGGTTAAATTTGATAACTATGTAGGCCTACCTTGGGATTCATGTGATCTATACTTGGTGCCATGTGCTCCTATGACTTGTGGTTCTCACTAATAGCTCTCCCTCAAGATGGCATTGGCTTTGACCATCCATAAATCCCAAAGTATTAGACTTGACAAGGTCATGATAGACATTGGCCCTATTGAACATCATCCTCAGGGTTTGGCCTTCACTACAGTCTCCCATGTCAGGTGCTTGGTAGATGTACGCATCTCACTTGCCTTTACCTTCCAACAATATGCTTGTATGGAAGACATTGAATTCATCTCTCTTAGGAAAAGGGAGAAGGCTCGTCTCATGGCTATTGCAACCTCACTTTCATAGTGCTTGCATCCATTGATGCACTCTAAAGCACTCAACTCCAAATTGTGTAAATTGCATTTTTTTGTAATGCCAATACAATATCCCTTTTCTCCCATTGTTCTTTTGCACCTAAGAAAACACCACTTATTAGAAATGCCTATCATCTAAACATTGCATATTACGTACTAAATTCATCCAATTTGACACATTTTCAAGGTGAAAATTCTTTTTAACATTCAAAAAGATTAAAAACTTCAAAAACCTCAAATAACAAAAAGTGTTTCGAACTATTTATTTCCAATCATAAAAAAGATAAGTAGTAAAAACTTGTTTATTATTTTAAACACTAAAAGTAGTAAAAACTTGTTTATTATTTGAAACACTAAAATTTTAAATAACATATGGTATACTTATTTACTTTCAATCTTAAAAACAATAAAATGTAGTATAGGTTTCTTTATTATTCAAAACATAAAAAAAAAATTAAATAGCTATCATGTTGGCTATTTAATTTCAACCTTATAAATAGTGAAAAATAATAAAAGATTATTTATTATTTGAAACAACAAAATAACTAACGGTAAGAAACAATAAGAAATCATAACACACAGTGTGCCAACCACCTAAGTTTTCAACCTATGAGATGTGGTAAAAGGTTCAAGATGTAATAAATGCCAAACATGTGAAAGGTGTGAGAAGAATACTTGTCAAAGAGATTGGTGAGAATTGGGTATTTGCTGATGTGCACACCATACTATTGCCATAAGTTGGCCTATTGGTGAAAAACCTTCCCTCTTGAAAGAGAGGTCACAGGTTCAAATCCTGTGGGGGTAGGGTATGTATGCCTCATATTTGAAGCACAATTAGGTTTTGGTGCCTCCTACATAAATTAGGTTAGCCGACATCATAGACTATAAAAGGATCCATTTCCATTTCCATAATGTGTTTGGTCCCCTGCATGCAGTACAATACCTTTCGTGTAAATCAAACAAGCTAGATGAATCTCTGTGTCCCTCCACACTTAAAGCAGCACCACTCACAAATGATAGGGCATCCCCATGGGTCAATGTCTAAAAAGATAGGCTACAAGGCTAATTATCTCAACTTTCACATACATGGATTGGAATTTTATTTTTTTTTCCTCGTTAAACCATTCTATTTCATTGGAAGGAAGAACAAGTAATGGGAATGATCATAATTTCAACAATTAATGGAATTTAATATCTTAGATTTCTGTGTATGTACCATTACTTGCGAAGGAGGGGGTCATCTCTTTCTAGTTTGTTGGGTTCCTAGATTTTTCTTATTTTCATATTTAATCCCAATCAAACAAGAAGTTCGATTGAATTGGGAATTTATTCAAATTCAAGGCAGAGGAAATTGTACGAATTGGACAATGGCTACTGAAATGGGAGCGAGTGGGTGAAAGCGATGAAGAATTGCTTGGTCAAGACGAGCATCCAACTTGGAGGCTTCTATCCCAATAACAGTTGTTGATGTGATGATTTTTGTATGTGTTAAGGGAAATTTGGTGTAAATGAATAATCAATATAATATATCAATAATACCCAAAACTCAATGAAAAGGGAAATAATCAAGATCAAACAAACAAAGACAAAAACCTTTGCAAACCTCAATACTTCATAGTTTCCATTGATTGCCTATCTCAATCAATCTTGTGTATGAATATGGCCCTCAGAAGGTGCACTTCCTTGCTATTTTCCAAGATTGTCAATGGAGAACGACTGTGATAGTTTAATTGCAATGAAGATGAGCTTCACAACAATGATAATAGTATGGTAACAAGTTGATCCCAAGCAATGAAGGAATTGGTGCCAAGAGTGCACTGTAATTCCTGCAGAGTAAGTCTACCCAAAGCTTGGACGATTGAAATGGAGGAATAGGGTTCAATTTATAGACTTGAGAGAGAGAGGATCAATGGTATAGAAAGAATGAGAAGATCAACGGTTGAGAATGTTTGAGGAATGTGCACGAATAGGAAGAGGACATGTGTCCTACTCTATTTTGCATGAGAAGAATTAATAAAATAGAAGAATGAGTTAACTAAAGAGATTAATCAATTAAAAGAATAAATTAATCAGTTAAGAGAATAGAACAAGAGGATGGGAATTGCATGAGGATGAGAAGATATTTTAACTCAATTAAATATTTAGAATATTCAATTGCATGTGCACAAGGATTGAATTATATTTAGAGATAACTCAATTTAGAAGAAATAGACAACTTAAATAAATATTTGATTTATTTAAATTTAGAGAAGATATTATTGGAAGAAACAATTAAATAATTAGAATTATTTAATTTAGAATGATTTTGGAAGAACTAATTAAATAATTGAGATTATTTAATTTGTTGGAATTTAGAAGAATTTAATTAAATAAATTAATTTTATTTAATTGTTGGAAGAATATGAATCAAATAAATAAATTTGTTTGTTTATTTATTGATAGAGGAATTAGACTTAAATAAATATTAAGAATGTTTATTTGGACATAGTCGTGTCATTTTTAGGTGTATACAGTATGATTATGTATGTGTGGTTCATCTTTGTCATTTGCATGTGTTTATTTTGGTACAGGGGTTGCTGCTAGCTAGTAGCAACTCTTTAGTTTTGTAAAGGGCATATGCTTAATCTTCTAACTCTACTTAAATATCATTGGGTTCAATAGTCAAATAGTTAATGACAATTTTACACCTCATCCACACCAAAAAACAATAAATTTTTGTATTTGTTTTATTGGTCAAAATTGACTTTTGACTTTTGAACTGGATGATGTTTAAGAATAGCCCAGTCTTCTGTCAAAAACTGTTTGTAGCTTTGTAGGATTTAAGATTATTTGGTTGAGGTTTGAACAATTTTGGACTGGATGGTCATTTTACATTACCCCCTATAATATTTGCTAGAATGTTTTTTGTATTTTGCTTGGACTTGATTTTTTGCTTATACTAAAGGCATTATGTCAAAGAGTTAGCATATATTGTCTATGGTTCCAAATTTTGCATACATGTAGGGCAACTACAACTATAAAATGTGACAAAATTCCCTTCTCATCGTGCTTACATGGATGTGGACATACATTGTTTTGAAACTCCTATTTTGGCATTGTTAGTTCTAAGGGTCCATATATCATTTTTAAATCCTTATACACTTGCAACAAAGAGTAAAAAAGTTTGAGATGCTGTGGACATGGTAAATGCTTGAGTTGTCATTACTACATGCATTTTCTCTTGGTTCATGTAGCTTTTGTTTAAAGAAATGAGTTGCAGATACATAAGGAGATTTTGAGCCCATATATTTGAGTTTGATGGGTTTCTCAAGTGATTAAAATGCCTATGTATTTCATATGCTTTGTTAAGGTTCTCATTGTCTTATGAAACTTCTTCCCTTTATCTTCAAGTTATAATGGGTATTTCTATAATGACTTCTTGATAGGCAAATGTGACATGGGTATCTCATATATTTTGACCTACTTGATATTCAAATATAGAGGCAGATAGCTAGATGATATCAAAATTACTTTGAAATAATTTTCTTCAAAGTTGTTGGGGTTTGTCCACTTCTGAAATAATCTTGAATAGTTCAAACAAGCTTGTTACATATCAAAGTAAAATGTCTCATATTGCTTGCACTACTTTGTGATTTGATAAATGCTTTTGAAAACATTTATTTGGGAGTTGATATCCATTTGAATGTCTTGATTCACCATTCATATGCATAATATGCCAAGCATTTATTGAAAAGGATGCATGGCATGTTAACAACTATGTTGAATGACATTCAAAATGATGATAGTGAATGGGATAAACTGAGCCAGTATATATGTTAATGTGTCATATATGTCATTTCTTAGTATTCCATAAATCAATGATATTTGGATAATCCTCTTTTCCTTTGATTGTTAACTTCACCATTTTTTATGATGATTTTCATGAAAGATTAAAAGGATTAAGATGAAAAGTTTAAAGATTGTAGAGTACCTTCATTCCTTGACTGATACTGTAATGCTTGATGGCTTTGATGCACATGTTTTAATATTGATATTCAACTTTTAGTGAAAATATATTGATATGTTAAAAAAGGCAATGACAAATGCAAATATTCAAATCTTGGTTGACTATGTTGACAATGAAAAAATATTGTCATGATGAATAATAATTTGATATCTAAATGAATTCAAAGGATTAAATGTTGAATTTGAAGGTTTGGGGAGATTGTTGGACAAACCTAGAATCATCTAAGGTCAAATTTTGTATTAAATCTACATCTGAGATCTTAAAGCCATGAATTCATAGACAAAAGCAAACCCAAACTTATTTGATCAATCAGATTGTATCTTCTTCCTTGTGTCCAGAGAACCTTGCACATTGGCCAAAGGACCACTGACACTTGATAGAGATTGTCATGTGTCTACTCTGAGTCTACTCTTGATTCCCTAGGGGCCTAGTCCATTTCACTACCAAGCCACATGCCAAATCCTAATTGACCTAAGAAACAACTTACAATAGTGGACTTGAGAGTACAAATACCAGTGACTAAAGGATACTCACTGAGCTCTATTACATAAGGTTATTTGTGTCCATTGAGAAAATGGACACATGAAGTAAAGTGAACTTCAAATGTGATGCCCACTCTAGAATCTGATTAATAGAACTCTTTGGATTGCCAACCTTGGGCTCGATGAACTTCAAATTAACATTTTAAACTTATAACATCTACTCAACTTGATTATATAGGGTAGCTCGGATTTGCAAGAAACAAGACAAGTTACCAAATACAAAAATCCTTGTAGATTTTAGTTACTAAAAGTTTGCTTGAAGTTTGGAAGGTTTAGATGTTTGCGAACCTAGACTTTACATTATTGAATTTTATCTAGCCTTTTTCATCTAGTGAGGTCTTCCATGTTCTTTGACAAAATCGGGCACCTGCATATATCATGGCTCACAAGCAATCTCAAGTTTGTGGTGGCAAGTTTGTTTCATGTCCAAAGGTACCCATGGGCCTAGAATTTTATTTTCAAGGAGCTTGGCAAGAAGTCTCATAACCGATGAGGAACTCGAGTCTTAAGGTCAAAAAGAGTTGATGTTAGACATGTAGTTCTTTAGATCAAATTTCATTGGTCCTTCATACTAATCTATAGAATTGTAATACCAACAATGTGCTTCAACTCGTTTTTTTTGCCTTCTCTATAATAGATTGAATTCAAAAAGAAATATCAACATTCACATTGCTATTTACACTCACTAAATGAAATTATATCCCGCCTTTTATCCTGCCTGTTGAAGACGTACATTGCAAGCAAGGGGTCCCTGGATTATATCCAACCTCTGCTTTTCCCTTGAACCTCAAAACGAGGAAGGCACAAATGATTTGACAGATGACGCTTTCTGAGATTCTGTCACGATATTAAACCAATAAATTTTGGACGTCAAAATCGCTCCACCATGTATTTTTAGAGTCGGCACAAAGACGAGTTTTGGTTTGGTGGGGCTTTCCACGAAGCTCTGGCTTGAAAATTCAAGTAATAATGATGGCACCCAGGCAGAAGCATAACTTCTTCCACATGGGGTAGTTTAGGTAAGAGACTTTCCGGATTAGTAATGTACAATCTTATAATATTATGTGTTATGTGGAAGCCACAAAACAATGTCATTTCATTTAATTAAAGTATTTTTTTTGGTCTTATTGAACAATGAAGATATAAAATTTATTTGTATACGTTAAAATTCGTTGATAAGAAAGCTTAAATCACTATCCACAAATAATCACATGTGTTGTTAACTATGGTTTATAATGTTCCTTTCTCAATAGCCACATTTCTAAAGTAGGTTGTTTTTAGTTTTATGATGAAAAAGATAAAACTCAGATGGATTTTTTTTTGTTTTTTCAATTTTTTTTGGATATTGTCAAAGATGACATTTTGAAGGTTTTTAAGGAACTACGCACCTCAAATCAAATGTTAAAAGCTCTTAATATGTCTTTTCTAGCTCTGATTCCTAAGAAAGATCATATTTTGAAATTTTTGGATGTCTGACCCATAGCTCTTTCTAATACTATCTATAAGAGTTTTTTCCAAAACTATTGCTAAGAGGTAGAAGCAACGCCTTCCTTCTATCATTTCTCCAGAACAAGAAGAGTTTGTTCAAGGTTGCCAAATCATTGATGGTATTGTTATTATGCAAGAAGCTATTCACTCTATCCATGTTAACATGAAAAGTTCTATGTTCACGAAGCTTGATCTTTCTAAGGCTTATGACGAGGTCTACTAGAAATTTCTAGAAGATATCATATGCACCTTTGTTTTTTATGACAGTTAAATTCAAGGGGTCATGGCTTATTGTACATGTCTTTTTCATGATTATAAATAGTTCTCTATCTGTTATTTTTCTTTCTGAAAGAAGTTTGTTTTAGGGTGATCCTCTCTCTCCTTATCCTTTTCTTATTATGGCATAAGGACTTGGTAGGTTTTTGAAACACCTCAAGTGTTATGGCTTTATTTCTAGCTTTCACATTATGCAAGGTATGAATCCACTTTCCCATCTTTAGTTTGTGGATGACAATTGTTTTATGGGCAGTGCCACTCTTAAGGAAGTTATGGCTCTTAGGGAGCTCTTGACATTTATATCAATGCATCCAATCAACTTTTGAATGAACATAAATCTTAGGTTTTATTCTTCCATACTGACCCTCATCCCCAAGAACAAATTGATAATATTCTTCATTTTCAGGTTGCTTCTCCTCCTTTCAAATATGTGGGTATCCCTATTTCTCCTACTTGCCTTGGGAAAAGGATTGGAATGTTGTGTTGGATTATGTTTAGCATCACATCAGTCATTGGACACACATATACCTTTCTTTGGTTGGTCATAGAGTCCTTAAAGTTGTGATTCAAGCTCTCTGGTTTATAGATTTATGTCTCTTGCGGTTCCAAAGGGCATCCTTCATGATTTGGAATGTAAGATGAGAAAATTTTTATGAGAAAGAAATTTAGAGAAAATAAATGACATTTGGTTAATTGGGATAAAAAAATCAGCCTAAAAGGTATGAGATCTTGACTCCTTAATAATATAGCTCTTGCTACCAAATTATATTGGAGATGATGTGTAGAGGAATAGGATTTATGGGGGAGAATTCTTAAGCTCAAGTACTTGAATCTAGAGAATCATTCCTTCATCTCTAGGATGTCGACCCTTGACAAGGATTCTCATCTATAGAGAATAATGAAGTCAAGGGTATTAGTCTGATTAAGCTAGCCTTTTCTAGATTGTGGGGAAGGGTGACCTTTCTCTTTTCTAAGATGATGTGTGGGATCAAAATAGCTCTCTTTGTCTAGAATTCTATGATCTCCTAGAATTAAAACATAAATTTGTTGAAGTTGTTGGAGTTATGTTTCTAATTTTTAATATGCAATCATGTAGGATGGGTTAAGGATTTGGAAATGGAGACCTAAATATCTTTGGCCAGGTCAATAATTCCCTCTTCTCATTTACAAGTTAGCTCATATTTTAGCAACCTAGAAGGTCTCTTTAGATAGACATTCAGATTTCCTTGGATGGGGTTTGAAAGGTTTTTGGGATCTAAATGCTTAGGCAGACTAGCTATAAAACATTTTTGGTAGAAAACTTAGAAGTTAAGAACTCTAATCTTTGGAAGAGGGTTTGACATCATAAATGTTTGCGTAAGGCTAATTTTTTCATGTGGATTACAACTTTAAATAAATATCTTCATCATGATAATATTTAGAAATGAGGGGTGTTTGGTCTAAATAAGTGCATCCTTTGCCTTCAAGATGAAGAGTTTGGAAGGCATCTTATTTTAGCTTATCCTTTTGCCACTTTCCTTCCTTGTTTATGGTGTGATTTATTAGTAATTTCATGGAATAGTTATGAGTCTATCCAAGACTTTCTTGTGAATCAACCATGGCCTTCTTTGAAGCTAAAATCCCTTAATCTGTTGCATGATATTAGTCCTAGTTTAATCTGCTAGAATATTTAGTGGGAATACAATTAGATGGTTTTCAATGGTACATCTAGGAAAATCAGTTAGGTTTGGGGTAGAATAATAGCCAATCTAAAAGAAACTTATCAAGTTTGGATTCAAGATTATCAAGTGAGTTCTTGGTGAGAATTCAAAGTTTTGATGAGACTTGGTATTCTTGTGGCTTCTCCCTCTTCTGTCTCTTCCAATAATAACCCCCACAAGTATCAACTTACTAAATGGGAACATCCTCCTCAAGGCTTGGTAAAAATTAATGTTGATGGAGCTTCAAAAGATAATTCTAGAATTGTTGGCATGTGAGGTGTTTGTCATGACCATAATGGCAAGGTTAAGTTCTAGTTTGTTGGTAGTCTTGGTGTTGGTTCTAATAACTTTGGTGAGGCTATGGCCATTTTCCAAGCTCTTTTAGAAGCTAAGCTAAAGAATTTTACTAGTTTTATTTTGGAATTTGACTCTAAATTGTTTGTTGTTCATTTCAAAACTAAGTCTTCCTCTCACTTCTAGTAGTGGCAATTGAATGAATGTAAGAAAAACATCAACATCCTCAGTCATGGTTTTAATATTGTTAAGTGCAACTATGCTAGAGAGGAAGGGAATTAGGTTGCTAAGTTTTTGGCTAAGTTAGCTTCTAATTGGAATGACGTCAAGTTTGATAGTGGAAATAATCAAGATTGCCTTCTTTAGGACTTGAGCAAAACCTTTAGTGATTTTTTGAATGATGACTACAATGCCTCTTTGGATTCTTAATTCCTACTAGTGTGCTTCTTGTTGGTGTATAGGTTCTTGTGGCGTTCTTTTAGTTTAATCCCCTATGACTAGAATTAAATTATTATGATTTTTAAATGGTTTTCCCATTGATCTAGTTTACTTTAATTTCCTAAGTTGTCACTATAACATTTAACAACTTCATAAACTAGTTGGATCTGTCAAGGAGAAACATCTAGGACATACACTACCCCTACCAAGGTTAAACCATACCAATCAACATCTCAAAAGATAACCTTCAACTAATTCCTTTCTAAGTTTAGTTTAGATCTAATGATGCTTGATCTTTGGTCAATATTCCTTTAGGATCTCCCTATTGTAAACACTAATATAGTAGGATAGTTCAATTTCCCATCTTAATTGAATAAAGAAATTAAAGTTCATATGAAATCACAAGGCAAAAATCCCATTAAGCTATGTTTAAACAAACATTAGCCAAATCTATAATTGTAAATATTTACTTTATGTTTCTTGACATTGTTATAGTCCTTATGTTTACATAATAAGTAAACATAACACCAATATTCATCTATAATCATTTTAAGATTGGCTTCTAATTTGCATTTATAGCCAACAATGCCAAAAAAAATTGAGTAAATTTTGTCCTTTAAACTTATTATTCCCCTATCTCTTTGCAATAACTAACACATATAAAGAGAAGTCAAATTTTGCTTAGCTCATTGTTATAAGATACAAAGACTATATTTCAATTGTATAAGAGTTTTACATTTGCTACACTAGGTTCTAATGATCCCATTCAACAATAATCCCTACTCATTATAACAAGTTAAGTATGTCTCTTCAACTAATATGTCTAGTGTTATGACTCAACAACTTCTAGGATCCACTTATTAATACCCCATTCATATAAATTAGTCAAACCTAGATAATAAATAAAAGATATCATGAGTATTTAATGTATATAAGTGATGTAGAAGCATCCTTAGGGAAAAAGAGAAATCTTGCATCACTCATTTAATAATTTCTTTCACTTTGTTCGTATATTTGTCTGTTTGTATTTACCAGGCAGTTGTAGAAGAAGTCACTGGACTTTGCAACAATTTGTAATTTGGTCTGTAGTTTTAAGATAATGTTTTACAAGGATATTTAGATGTCATATCCACATTTGGGGATAACTAGATACATAGAGTGACATAACTTGGTGTGAAGACTTACACCATACTGGTAGACTGTCATAGTTATAAATTACCATTGGTGCGAGAGCATTTAAAGTTTGTAACAATCAAGGAACATGTGAAAATTCATTGGACCTGGGGGAGTGAATAATGAGCACTACACAAATTTATTTTATATTACCATTGTTTTGTTCAAATAATTAGCTTCGACTAGTCAACTACATGTTTCACGGAGTATGGAACTTTTTTCCACCTTCTAGCTGAGCCAAATTATTTTGGAGCTTTGAGATTGATATATATTTGTCACTCATAATCATTTGAGATCCTCAAGAAGGGTTAGGAAAAATTTAGCAAGGAGTGGAGACTAAGTGTGAACATAAGGATGAAGGTTCAAGATGAAATTTGATGATGAGGATATAGATGTCACATAATGTATTGAATTTCATTTGTATGTAGTAATTTCAATATTAGTAAGAAAATGGTTGCAACCTAGCATGTAAGAAGCCCCATTGTAGAAAAATGTAATGATTATAATATACATTGAAAATCAATAAGTATCATGTTGTTGTTTTATTGAGTCAAGTTGTTTTTGTTAGTTGTTTTGTTTGGCTTCATGGTTGGATTGTCATGCATTGGACCCTTCATCCATTACTACATCAAGTGGTATCAAAGCATAAGGTTAGAATCTTGAGGAGGGTAAGTTGTGTTCTAAAGGTTCTACTTGTAAACAATTTTCCAAATTGAGATATCCTGTAAGAATCTTGTCAACAAATCACTGATTGGAAGGTATTACAAGGAGTGAATGAAGGTAGACCACCAAACTAAGGAAGTTTGCACCAAGTCCTAGAAAAGATGGCATTGTGAAGAGAAAAAGTTGTTGCTAACATTGTTGGAAAGTTGGATGAGGTATTGAAAGAGGTAAGGGAGAACAAAATCCAATTGGAAGATTTAGAGAAAGATACAAAAAGAGGTTGAATCCCAAGGGATGATGATGAAAACAATATGGATGAATATGCCAAAGATGATGTGTAAGATCTGGAAGACCAAGAAGAAGAATTAGAATAGGTGAAAGTGTCAAAGACCATTTCTAAGATTGGTAAGAGACCTAGGATGGAGATTTCTAACTACTACAATGATTTTAACCCTGAAGAATGAATTGATTGAATAAATGAGCTAGATGAGTATTTTGAATATGAGGAAATTGAAAACCCCAAGAGGGTTAGTTTTGTGAAGACCAAGCTAAAGGGACATTGTGTTTGGTGGAAGAAACTATAACTAGAAAGAAATAGGAGGGGAAAGGAAATAATATTAAAATAGGATAAGATGGTCGTAAAATTGAAAAAGCAATTCATACCAATGGATTATGAATTGGAACTACCCATTACCATGGAGACTAGAGGATTAACCTTTTATATACCTAAATTTCAATACTTTAGATTATTCTAGTATGTTGTTCTTAGTCTTAGATGCACATAGGCTAAGCACACACACTTAATCCATTTTTACCTCATTCTATTGATTGCTAGTGGAGGTTAAAAGACCAAAATAGGGGCATGGCCATTTTGGGAAGATCCTTTGTAGTCACAAACATTTTCAGTCCTAGAAATAGGTTATTTTGAAGACACAATTTGCAATGAAGGTTTGCATCACTTTCTTATTTATCATTATTCCATTTAAATTGACTGTCTTAGATTAGTTTTTGATAATTTTTTTATTTTTTCTATTAGTTTCCAAATTATTTTTCTATGTGCTTTTTGCTTCTAGTGTGTAAGCATATAATATTTTGAGAAGATATGTTTATTTTCTATGATCCGAAGACTATAACTTGGAACTAGGATAACAACATGCATCCTAGACTACAACACAAGTACACTAGAATCCATACCCAAGAGATTCTAGGTTCACGTTCCAAGTTTCTTGTTATTTTCTTGTTCTCTAACTCATTTATACAATGCATTCTTCTATTTCCAGCTTTTCATTTTTTCCATTTATAATTTCATTAATGTAGTATAATTTTAAAGTAGGTTAAAATTTAAATTACATTTTGGTGAACCTGACACTTAAACACACAAACCATTTCTTTCTCCATCTATTTTTTGCCAAAAATAAAATAAAACAAAGTTCTTTCCTAAATTTTTTTGGGACATTTCCCCAAACCCCATTCCATAGCCCTAAAGGAGAAAAATAACAGCCTTTGTCAAGCTTGTCAACACCTTTCTTCACTAATTTTCTATCTCCCACATTTTCTCATGGATCCTGCTAGTTCTTTATCTTGGGATCCTTTACATGCATATACTATGAGCTATGAGTTATTGTCTTGCTTTATTGAATGATATCCATATCTTTTTTTGATATAAATGTTACTAAATTATGTTCACACCTAATTTAGCAAGGCCTAAACATCAGTTGTTTAGAGGGGGTACAAATTTTATTGCTTATGCAGGATCATCCAGTCAATGTCTGATCTCTTGATAGAAGACAAGTGCAAAATCACTTATCAAAATCATGTAATAGCTCAAGATGAGCTGTTACATCATCCTGGCAAGGGAAATCATATACAATCAAGAAAATAGACATTCAAAGAAGGAAGAGGATTGATGGATTTCATGTTTCAGTTGTTGATTATTCATTATGCTTCAGTGCAAGTAAAAGAGGTATTTATAAACTGTCAAAATCTATATCATGTTTTATATATATGTTTCAAAGAAAGATCAGTTGTTTTATGCTATGTATTTGATTCAGAAAGTGAAATATATATAAGTCATTGCATAGAATGAAATAGCTGATTGTATTCAAAAGAATGTATAAAAGTGTCCCACACAAGCCGTGGGAGTAACTGAAGTATGCAACATAAAAGTAAATTGTAATTTTGAAAGAGTAAAAATGTATAAGAAAGGAAGAGGGACCCGTCATTACCTGCGAATGATGGATCCCAAAGTTGAGTTGATCTACAACTTCCTCCATCCAATTGAGCTCTAAAATACTACAAAAAATTGTTATGTTAGATCTCAAGGTTCCAAAGTCTTTCATATACATAATCAAATGACAAAAGTACAACCCATTTTTATGGAGTAGCAGTCATTAAAGATCAAATTATGCAAAAAGGAAGAGCAGAAGAGATAGTTGAATAAATAGATTCAAGTGCCATATATGAGAAAAGGACAAAATCAAGAGGGAAAAGCATCATGAGCATTGTAATCCAAATTATGTTTTTATGTTCTAACTTATTTGTTCACTATGTAGGTATAGAAGAAGTTATGTTGTTGGTTTGAAGACTTTTCAGCATGTGGTGCAAAGTGGGCTCCCACAAGGGTTGAGCCCAGCATGCTGCCCTTGAATTTCAGAAAGGAATAATTCATATTCATTGTGCTCAAATAAAACATATTCAATTGAAGGAGTACTACATCAAGTCAATCATGAGTTTCAAGCTCACTGCTCATCCATGATTGTCAGTCCAAGATGTTATGAAATGAGAACAATACATGAGCATTGAGCTCTTTTCAAGACTGTCTAATGATATGAGAAAAATGCATTGTCACATCATGGATGTATTCATTGTTTATCTCATTATCATTTATCATGCATTCAAGGTATTCAAGAATATTTCAATCTTATCATGCACCCTTTTAGATGAGGAAATGTTTCAAATAAAGGTCATGATAGAAGACAGTCTTCATTAACTGCTTGCATGTTAAGGACAACACTCTTGTGCTAACCAAAGAGTAATCAATGCATCAATGCATCATATGAAGTATAATCACAGGAGAAAGAGTTGGAGTAGAGCCAACTATGTTACCATAAGATGCTAAACGGAAAAGTGACTGCCATATGCCTAGTAATCAAACATCTCATCCAGGTCCTCTTCAAAGGAAATAATTGGAAAACAATGCAACAGTCATTACCTTTCTCATTAGTTACAATATAGTATGAGTACCATGATAACATACAGGTGTAAAAGTGAGTCATAAGTTACAAATTGCTACTACAAGAGGTAGCACATGAATATTTGCCCAAGAAACATGTTGCTTCAGCCATGTAGGTGCCATTTTATGCACAAATGTTTCAAACTGAGGAATAGTACAGTTGTAGCTATACACATAAAATATCCATGCTATACCAAGGATGAAGGAGCCATTGCAAATGGAGTATGCAGAAGTATGGAATAGACTACAATAGAAATGGTAAGTTCTCATAGCATTTATAGATGTATTCTATCTTTCCAAGTGCAAGAAAGTTGAATTAATGCATCTAAGGAATGATGTTCACATGTTGAGATTAAGATAAAAGTGATAGTTTATGTTATTCAGAAAAAGTTCAAATTATAGTTTTTGGAAAATATAATGGATAAGCCATGTCACAGATTCAATGCAGAAATGTGCCAAGTTTATGCATGATATGTGGATAAACTATCACAATCATCAAAATGAAAACATACTTATGTTTGTATTAGCTTTAATAGAACAAAGGAAGATAGCTACAGGAGGAGCAACCTGTAAATGTCATAAGGATAGAGAAACAATAATGTATTGATCAAGGTCATTCTCATATTTGCCACTATACAGAACACATCCATTCTTGACTAGGACAACAAGTGTATAAAGATAAAGCTGAGCAAAAGTCAAATGTAAGTATGATCACATATAGAAGAGACAGGATGGAACAGAAAAGGCATATATGCCTTGTTTGTCTACAGAAAGGGGCAAATGAGAAAAACTTATACTTCATAATTTTTTTCTTTTAACTTCATCTATGATACAAAGAGAGTATAAGAAAATAAGAGTACAACAATACATAAAGTACAAGCACAACTACAGTGATCAATGCCAAGTCACAGTCCTCAAATAATCAACATACCAAGTACATACGGAATGTCTATATCAGTTCATAGAAGTATCAAGAAGAGTTAAGTTTCAATGTCATGATCAACTACAAGACAATCAAATTGATGCCATGAAGATACAGTGCAGGTTCAGTTGTAGCCATCAAGAAGCTACAGGGGATCATGAATTCATATAAAGCAAGCTCAGAATTAAAGCCTATATATCAAATCTGTATGAGGCCAAGATAAGAGCAAAGTGAAGAGTTTCATGTTTTGTAGGCCCAAGTATTACATAGAGTATATCAAAGATGGAAGACAATGTTTATCATATATTCTTGTTCTTGTAAATGATCATTATGCTTCTATAGAGAAAAGATTTAAGCATTAAGAGCCTGCGGCCCTGAATAGTGTAAAACAAAAGTTTTTTCTTTTGCATTTCAAAAAATGGAAGAGCAGTATAGTTCATCACTTTTACATCCAAAGAAATGAATAAAAACCCATTTTGTGCCATCACAATTAGCAGCCTGAAACTGTGTTTCTCTTCATTATTATAGAAACCCACTTGGGTTTGAGAAAAATTATCAAAAACAGAGAAAGAAGTGTGGGGTTTTAAGTTTATGCAGGCTCGAGTGAAAACTCATAAATGAACAAATGTGTAGATATCAATGATTATATGTTAAAGCAGAAGGTGCCTTTTGAGGCCGTGGCCATAGAGCCTGTCAGAGTTGCAAGAGGAGTGATTAAACCCTAATGGGGTTTATATCAAGTAACTATCAAAACCTATATCTATCTACAGAGAACAAAGACAAAAACAGAAGAGATAGAAAGCTTTCGAGCTCAAATAAACTAGAAATGTATATTTTTGATGCTCAAAATAAAATAAATATCTCCTTGATAGTCGACAGCTACAGTAATGACGGCAATACATCTATTGTTTTCTGCAAGCCAAGCATTCTATTTCTAGATTTTGAAGTAAAGAAGCAAGGCATGATGATGAAGAACTTACCCAGGAAAATCATTTTGAAGACTGCCTATATATTGCTTTAGATGGATCGAACTAGATAACCATGGCAGCCTCGACATCAAGGAAGAATAAATAAGAGAGAACACAATGAATGCATTAGAAAACCTATCATGGTCATGGTATAATAGATCCAAATAAAGCTTCAAAATGTAGAGCTATGTCATATTCTATGACAGAGGGAGTCATACCTTTTTTTTTCTGTAAAGAACCTTCAAGAGAATTGCTTTAAAACAATAGAGAATCGAGGGTTTTGCCTCAAACCCTAACCACCATGGCAATGCAGGCAGAGCTCTCCATCAAAAAGATCAAAGTACAAAGGATATTTTTAGGGTTGTAAATCTCCTTTTTGGTTGAATGACCTATTTTGAGATATTTGCTTTTTGACTATTGTTTTTGTGTAATCATTATTATCCAAAAAAGTGCCCATGATCAACACTTAGAATCATCACAAGCTAATGATGCCAAGGAACCCATGGGGGGTCTTTTGTAAGATCAAATGATACCTTTTGCATATACTTTTGTTTGAAGTCTCTTTTTTGGTATAATGAGACAAGGATAATTATTTGCCTTGATTTTTCTAAGGATAGAGTACGCAGATCAAGTGCTGATGATGTAAGAAGATAGCTTATACATGAGAGACATATTATGGCATGAAGATGCAATGACTTAGCATTATGCCATGAGGAGATATAAGGGATAAGAATAAGGATATTTTATGATGTCTATGCCATGATGGAGTATTATGAGGCACGTATATGTGATGTAATAGAGTGATAAGGTGGAGTTTCTTCTTGCCTTATATATTTTTATGGTTTCTAAGACCACCTTTGTATGGAGCTTGACATAATGACTTGATGAAGTCACGGATTGCCATATTGGGCAAATTATTTTATTTTTGCTAAGTATAAAGCAATGAGGGCGTTTTCACAAGCCTTGTATTTTCTTCTTTCTTGCATATCCTAAAGGTTAATTAATGTATAAATTAACACATATTAAGTGCAATATTTCTATGAATTGCCTTAATACATGTTATATTTAAGCCTTAAAAACAAATAGGACCTATACATAACACTTATTAAGGTAAATAATTATTGCCTTTAATATTTGTTAATATAGGTTAATTACACCATAAACATGCAATGAAGAAGACAAAAATGAAGTGGAGTCAAATTGCTCTATTTTTGTTCTTGGGGCCTATTTTTGACTTTTTTTAAGTCAAACATGCTGAGAGTTGGAGTTATAAGCTAAAATAGCTCATCTTGGAGCATTTTTAGGGCCTAATTTTTAGGCTTTTTATTCTTGCTCGCCTCAGCAACCTTGAGTTGCTTTTTATAGCTTCTTCATGTAGTTTTGGAGCTGAGTTCACTGCAATTAGCTTTTGAGGGTCCATGGGACAGATTTTTTTTATATAATGAGGAAAAGATTATGCTTTTTCCATTTCTTGCCTTTTTGTTCTCTTGTGCATTGCAGAGACAAAGAGTGTTTGTAACTCAACTTTTGCAGATTTATAGATTACAACAGGTTATAGGTTTTATTCTGTCTTTTTATGCAAATGTTCCTTTATTTTTCAATAGAATCAAGTGTCTACCTTCTCATTTGTGTTGTCTTTATTAATGATTTGATGAGATTTTATTGTGTTTAATATCAGAACCTTTAAAATCATTGTCTCATTTGTACTTGCATGTATTGAATAACAGTAAATAATCACAGGTCTTAGGTTGTGCAATTGGAATAATCTTCTTTCATGTTATAAGAACCTTGTTATCCTCCAAGAAGAAAGTTATTTCTAGCCTCCCTTAGAAACATTTTTGTGATCATATTGCCAAAGTGAATTGTGTGGATAGATTTTTTGAGATTTATTGTGAGTTAGAGTTGCAATTTTCCATCAAATTAGGTGCATCACCACATTTTTTAAGTTACAATTTTAGTGCTTTTAGTAGGTCTTTTCAACCCTTTTCCTGCAAAGTTATTAACCCATTTGAAAATTATAAGGGAACCAGCCCATAATCTGAAGGTTCAAGCTCACCATAGGTCACCCACAGCCTGAGTTTGATCCCATGTTACACAGGATTGTTAAGCTTCACAGCTTTGCATAACGGGTGTAATCTTGCACAACAATAGTTTTTAGCACACCTAGTGGGACTTTGAACCGATTTTCAGTTCAAAAAGAACTTATTTTTCTATTGTTTTGGTATGATCACCAGTTATTACAGCCTTTTAGAGGTTTTATTTCAAGTGCCCTGCGACTCTAATTTTTTGGTTTGAATAGATTAGATTTTTTCAGCCTATGAAAAAGTACCAAACAAGATCAAGTAAAGATCCTGAAGAGAAGCATATTCATTTGTCACCACCAAAAAGGAGGGTTAAACAAAATAAAGTGGTAAAGCCATCAAGTACATCAGTACCAAATCTGCCAAATTCACATCTTGAATTTGCTTCTCATCAAAGTCCTTTATTTGCAAGTTCTTCATTAGTACCTGATAGTTCTCCACCAGCAAGTCCAAGAGAACAGGTACCTATTTTCCAAGAGGAACCTGTTCATCAAGAACTTGAAGAAGAGGAACCTGTTTTGTAAGAAGAAGAAGAAGAACTTGTTTTTTAGGAAGAGGAAGAGATTGAAGGAGAAGAGCCTATTCTCCAAGAGATACCAATACCTATTTGCAAGGTAGTACAAGTACCTATTATTCAGATGACAGCAGCTGTGACCACCACCACCACCTAGAAATCAGCCATTTGTGACTTTGAATGGAGGCAACCCATTGAATTTGTAGCAGCATGATGCAATATTAGTAGCTGCACTAAAATTTTTGCCTAGTTCCACCAATGAAGATGGAACCACAACGATAGAACACATCAGAGATATATCATCATTATGTAGTGTCCATCATGTTACTGAAGAGAATGTAGCAATAAGGCTACTAGCAATATCATTAAAAGGTAAAGCTGTTCAGTGGTTCAAAAGTCTAGCTGTTAACTCTATTACATCATGGGATGAGTTAGGAGCTACCTTGAATAGGCAGTTTCAAGATAAATCAGATCATCTATCACTTGTTGAGCAGATGACAACCATCAAGAGGGCTCCCCAAGAACAGATGTTAGACTTCAATTTCTAGTTCTAAAGGACCTGGAATAGAATTCCAGCAATGGTAAGAAATACACCTAAACATGCTTTTATGTATTATCTTAGAGCATTAAATAGTGATATTGTTGTTATGATTCTATCAATGGGTGGGGTTACTTTACCAAGTGCATTTGATATTGCTATTAGAGCTGAAAATAGTTTAATTCAAGTTGGCAAAATTGCACCAAGGCCTCATATGCCCATATTTCCTAACATTCAACCCTTAATACCAATTTCAGTGCCTCTTATTGAATCAATACCTACTGTACTAGCCTTTGGCTATCAAACAGCTGTAAAAAATAATGCCGATCCAATCCATTCTAATATACAAGAGCTTAAGGGTAATCAACAAAATATAGCAAAGTTATTGCAAACTGTTAGTAATGACTTATTGAGTCTCAGAATACAACAATATCAAAATAGTAGACCATACCAAGCCACATATCAGGCAAATAGGCCCCCTTATCGGGTAGATTACCAAGGACAAAGAAGGAACTATAACAATAGGCCAAATCAACAGTATAATCCCAATGTTGTCAGCTCATCAAAATATCTTGTACCTATGCAAAATAACATGGCTCAAGATTATGTATGATGCTATCCATGTAACCAGCCTCATAACCAAGCTACTTGCATGAATGGAGTGGTTAGTCAAGTACTCATGGTCTAGAATAATTATGTTGTTGTTGAAAATACAAGTGATGTTAATGATTAGCTAAATTCCCAAACTCAACATAATAATCCTAATGTTGCTTTGATGAATTGGCAAGTTAACGATTTTTGTTGAGTAAATCAATTACTAGGGAAGAAATAGTCATTTACCAACATTGCAACAAATACCAAATCAAAAAGAGAGCTGTTGAGTTACAATAGTAAGCTGATGTTAGCAAAAAGCAAGCTAACAAAGTGCAACAATAGATTGATAAAGGCAAAAATCATGCTTCTGCAGGTCAACAAAGTCAACCTGAAGCATCCACTTCTTAGAATGTTCATATTCTGCCAAGTGGACATCAAACATCTAACAAAAGAGAGCCAGAAGCTCAATCATAGCCAACCAAAGTACAATCAGATGCTACCGTTCCCAAAATTTAGCAAAAGGTTAGTGGCCCTTCTTTCAATATTCTTGATCACATGAAAAAGGCCAATGTTAGCATGTCTATATTGGATGCATTACACATCCTAGGTCAGAAAGATTTGTCACAAGATGCTTTAGCTTAGTTACCTTTGTCCAAAGAAGCTCAAACAAGTTAGCCCCAAGTTGTGCTCACTAATGAAGCACAAAATAAGAATGAACAACCAAAACAAGTGAGCAAACCACCTCTTTTTTATGTTACCTTTATAGTTGGCAACCATCTAGTCCATAAATGTATGATTGACTCAGGAGCTAGTAGCTCAATGATGCCCAAATAGTTAGCTAACAAGCTTGGTTTGAATTATGAACCTATTGCAAGGGGGGTTGTTCAATTAGATGATACTGAAGTTAATACAGTGGGGATGTTGAAAAATCTTGGTCTTACCTTACATGCATGCCACAATTTTGTAATCCATCAAGACATCCATGTTATTGATCTGCCACCTCACTTTGCCCTTTGCCTATCTAGAGACTTCACAACAAAACTAGGAGGCTATTTATCCTCTAATTGGACTCACCTATCTTTTAGAACCAGATATGGCACTAAAGTCACCATAAAATTAGAACCATTAGCAAATGACCATCTTGAACCATATACACCCAGTTCAATCAATACCAATCTTTCAATTTTTGATCAAGAAGAACCAACTACTGTCCAAGACCCAAATACACCTTTAGAGTGCATAGTTGATTTAGTTTTGGATCAGCGGGCAACAGATAATCATGAGACAGATCCTTTTGATCAAATGGATGAAATAGGTCTTGGTGTTTATATGATCCAAGAGAAAGGTGTTGCTATTCCGAACCTATTAAAAGGAGAAAATCAACAAACTATACAATCTAATAATGATGTTTGGCAGATGTATTTTGATGGTTTTAGAAGCAAAATTGGTGCTGGTGGAGGAGCTATTTTAGTTTCTCCCACAGGTGAAAAGTATTATTCATCTTTTTGTTTGGCTTTCAGTTGTTCAAATAACTCAGCGAGTATGAGGCATTAGTGCATGGATTGGAATAGTGAATTAGTGGTAAAACAAGTGAGGAATATTGTTGCCACCAAAAATGATTTGCTGAAACTATACAAACATAAAGTTTGGGATATGATAAATTAATTTGATGCTTTTAATTTGATGTCTATACTAAGGATTGATAATAAATAGGTGAATAAATTGGCTGCTATTGGTGCTGACTATGACATTCCAGCAAAAAAGAAAAATGTTCACACTTGTCTTTATGTTAAAATTGAGCTATCAGACCATCAGTGCCAGAAAATAATACAAGTTGGCAAGTCTTTGATAGTGATGAACAAATTGTTAATTTTATGATGGAAGAAGCTGAGTTTGCTATAGGAAATCAACAGAAATGGCTGCAGCAATATGATGACCAGATATTACAATTAATGTCAAATAAATTGCCTAAGGGTTTGGTAAACTTAGAGTCAATATTTAAAATTAATGATTAGGTTAGGAGAGATAAAGCCAGCTTATCTATGAAACAAGAGAATTATGAACCTATTGAGATATTCAAAGACAAGCTACTTAAGCTTGGAGAAGTGTGCATAAAAGAGGAACAACAAGCTTTTATTCATTTGTGTCAAGAATTTAGTGATGTATTTGCTTGGGAATATGGAGATCTAAAGGGTTTTAACCCTGAGTTAGCTCAACACACTATTGAGTTGGAACCCAAGGCCAAACCAGTTAGACAAAAACATAGACCATTAAACCCAAAGCTGGAGGTACTCATGTGATGGAACCAGTCCTAAACACATTTTGCTCTGAGATCCCTTGATGGAAGAATTCATAGATTTAGATTAAAACCCATTTATAGGAAACAAAAATCAAATCCATATGCAGGAATAATGATACAAGAATGAAATGATCAATTCTAGAGAAGTATTGAAATCTTAGAGCTCATATCAAAACCACGACTTCACTCAGAATTTCCATTGATTTATCAAAACATGAATTACATTTGTTTACGCATCAATCTCTATAGCAAGACTCAACCCTCTCTCCCAACAATTTTCTATGACTCTCCTTCTAACTCATACTATTACATTTTATTTCTATCACTCCTCCTCTTGTTCAATTAACAAAGCTTGAAATACATTTTTCCACGGCTTGTGTGTTTGGCCTCATTATGTGTAGAAATCAAATCTTCCCCTAAACTACTCACTCCTACTCTATCGACCTTCCTTTTAAAGAGGACCTTTGATGATGATCGGCCTTTCCCTCTACCACTTCTATATCGACCTTACTCTGCCCTCTATATATGAATAGCCCCCATGCTTAAAGTCTGCAACGAACAATTACTTCTTTGTTGGATAGGGAAAACAAAATCATACACCCATGTTCAACCACCAGGCATAAACCCACAATGCCCACTAAGCATAACTGCCCACGATTTCTTATGGTGGTATAATGCATCGCCTAAGAATAGATCTGTTGTTTCTAAATATGTCGAGCCATAAGGAAGGAAAAAAAATCAGGAAGAATCTTTTGATTGCTGCCAACTGGTCCATTCCTAAATTGCACGATTTGAGGCTTTTTGCCTTTTCAAACTGGACATGTCTGTAAGCCACGTCCTCTATAAAAATTAGCAGGAATATGAAACGAGATGCCACTGTATCAGACTCCCCAGGCAGAAAAATTCATGAGCTCCTACTCATGAGGTCCACAATTCCTCTTTTCTTTTTCCTTGCTTTCCAATTCCTTAATGCTGCATTTCCATACATGCATTGTTGCTTTCGAAGTTTTGTTGTCTGCATTTGTCGGCTTCTTTCCCTCTATGCATGCTTCCACCTTTGATTCTCCTTATCAACTCCAAATCTCCACCATGCTGACTCATCATCACAATCATCTACGGACATTATCTCAAATGAAAACAAAACCTCATCTTTGCTCTGTGCAAAAGAAATTACCTCTGGAATCTTTACAACAACAATGTGATCAAGTAACAATAAGTCTTTTGCCTCTTCTACATCCTCTGGTTCTTTTATTGAACCTTCTGCACTTTCTTTCTCTACTATAATCACCTTTACACTTTCACCTTCCAAATTTGCCTTTGAACTGTTTTGCACATCCAGTTGCTCATCCTCTTTTGTAGACATGGTTTTCTTTTCATCTTCATTATATTTATCATCTTTAGCAACATGAACTATAGCATTGAACTCATAATTACCTTGAACATCAACAGGATCAACTTCAAACTTCTAAAAATCTACACTTTTGTCATTTTCTGTCACTTGATAATCTTTTTCCTTATCAAACTGTTTGCAGTCCTCATCAACATCCTTTGCATTCTTGTTGTCAACTTCTTCTACCCTTGATGCCATCTTTCTGTCACAAAGGTTAATACAAACCACTCCTCTTTGTTGCACATCAACAATTGATTTCTTTTGCCAGGATGGGATTATATACCCATGATCTACTAATTTACCCTTTTCCTTTTGAACTTGCACAATCAAAATGAACTTTTACCTTGTCATTGGTCTACTGCCCCAATTTGCAAATATTCTTAGTTGCATGTCTTGCCGACTCCCTTTCTTCACAGGGTTTCTTCTTTTCTTGATCAGCCCTCTTTCCACCTTTAGGTACAAACTGTCTTTTATCATCTATTGCTGCAATCTGGGTTCTTTTGCTCTTATCTCTGACTCCGTTGACGAGCTCTCTTCTTGCCCTTTCTTTCTTTGCCTCTAAAGGCTTGGCCTTAGTCTTCTTCACACCTGTATTCACAACTTCAAACAAATCATCAGAAAATAAATCAAGAGACCAAGATGTCTCCTCAGGTGCCTTCATCATCGACACCTTCTTCTCTTCTTTTTCTAGTGCTCCTTGTTGTACCTCCTCTTTTATCTTTTTCTTACTTTTATTCAAGTCCTCCGCCATGAGAACTTTCTTCTTCTCTCCTTGTCTGCTTTGTGCAGTCACAACCTTGTGAGGAAAATAAATCTTTTCCAAGATCTCCATTCTTCTTGAGATCTCTTCCAATCCCTCTCAGTACCTTTTGCTTTCTACTTCATCCCAATATCTATTCCAATATGGGATTATCACAGGTTTTCTTACACAAAAACCCATTTCTCTTATTCAATCTCCAAGTGCAAACTGCCTCTCCTTTGGCGATCTGTTCACACACAACAACACATCTCTACACCTCACCTAGGGCTTCTCTCTTTTCTCTCTTCCCAGTCTTTTGGTGCTTCTTCTTTCTGTTACTATATTAATGAGCAACTCTCATGTCCATATTTTCCACCATGCTAGTGATCTTCTGCCTCTGCAGCATTCATTAGATTGCAACACTCATACAAAACACCCATCAAAATCAGGAACACACATAGTGCTCGCACACCCAGATCTTTTAGGACTCTAGGTTTCTTCTACAACCCATTAACTCTCCAAACACACATAACACTCCAGGTTTCCTAAAAAAAATCAAACTATCAAAACCCACATCAAACTTTTATTGCCCAGATCTTTTAGGGCTCTGATACCACTTGATGGAACCAGTCCTAAACACATTTTGCTCTGAGATCCCTTGATGGAAGAATTCATAGATTCAGATTAAAACCCATTTATAGGAAACAAAAATCAAATCCATATGCAGGAATAATGACAAAAGAATGAAATGATCAATTCTAGAGAAGTATTGAAATCTTAGAGCTCATATCAAAACCGCGACTTCACTCAGAATTTCCATTGATTTATCAAAACATGAATTACATTTGTTTACGCATCAATCTCTATAGCAAGACTCAACCCTCTCTCCCAACAATTTTCTATGACTCTCCTTCTAACTCATACTATTACATTTTATTTCTATCACTCCTCCTCTTGTTCAATTAACAAAGCTTGAAATACATTTTTCCATGGCCTATGTGTTTGGCCTCATTATGTGTAGAAATCAAATCTTCCCCTGAACTACTCACTCCTACTCTATTGACCTTCCTTTTAAAGACGGCCTTTGATGATGATCGGCCTTTCCCTCTACCACTTGTATATCGACCTTACTTTGCCCTCTATATATGAATAGCCCCCATGCTTAAAGTTTGCAACGAACAATTACTTCTTCGTCAGACAGGGAAAACAAAACCATACACCCATGTTCAGCCGCCGGGCATAAACCCACGATGCCCACTAAGCATAACTGCCCACAATTTCTTATGGTGGTATAATGCATCGCCCAAGAATAGATCTGTTGTTTCTAAATATGTCAAGCCACAAGGAAGGAAAAAAAAATTAGGAAGAATCTTTTGATTGCTGCCAACTGGTCCATTCCTAAATTGCATGATCTGAGGCTTTTTGCCTTTTCAAACTGGACATGTCTGTAAGCCACGTCCTCCCCAAAATTAGCAGGAATATGAAATGGGATGCCACTGCATCATCATGAAGACTGAATTGAATAAGTTGATAGAAGGTAACATAATCTTTCCAATAAAGAATACATCTTGGGTTTCTAACTTGGTACCTGTTAGAAAGAAAAATGGTGAGATTAGGCTTTGTGTTGATTTCCATGATCTGAATAGAGCATCTCTTAAAGACCATTACCCACTACCCTCAATGGAACATTTTATATAGGTTGTCTCAAGATCAGAGAGGTTCTCCTTATTGGATGGTTATTCTGGATACAATCATATTTTAGTGAAGGAGGAAGACCAGTACAAGACTGCCTTTACTACCAAGTGGGGCATAATGGCCTATACAAAAATGCCATTTGGATTGTCTAATGCAAGGGCAACTTTTCAAAGAGACATGGACATGGATTTTCAAGGCCTCATAAATAAATTTGTACTTGTATATCTAGATGATGTAACTATTTTTTCAAACAAAGCTGAAGATCATTTTAATCATCTAGGGCTAATTTTTGAAAGATGTAGGGAATTTGGGGTTTCACTCAACCCAAAAAAGAGTATATTTTCTATGCATGAAGGAAAGCTTTTAGGACACATAGTGTCAAAGGATGGAATTGTTAGATTTAGGGCTGACAACTGAGAAGGGGGGGTGAATCAGTTGTCCAAAACTTTCTTCCTCTTCGGCACTTGCATTCACTTAGCATTATAACAATAAATCAAACATGAAACTTAATGCAATTAACCAAGAGCTCAAACACATCAACACATGAGACACCAAGATTTTAACGTGGAAAACCCAGTTAAGGGAAAAACCATGGGGTGACTAACCCAAGATATTATTCTCTGTTAGAAGAATAAAAAGAATAAGATAGCACATGCCAATTAGGGCTCACTGCCCGAGCACACTATTCACAAGAGGCTCACTGCCTACAGGAGACACACTGTCTATAATAAATCAGTATTACATACTTGAACTGGTAAATAGCATTTTCACCATGCTTGAATTAGTTCCATTGAAGCCCAAATCCTTCTGCTCTTTCTTCTGCTCTTCTCCTCGCTACCACACACTCATCTCCACAAGTCACACCTTGACATGACTTTGCAATCCCTTATTTATACATGACATCAACTTAGGAACAACCATCTAAGTCGGCAAACATCCACAAGAACATCCGCAAGATGAATAATTCATTCGGTCGGCCAGCTTGAGGAAGAGCACCTTCATCCATAAGTATATCTCCAATTCCGGACTCTAAAACTAATGCAGACTAACAACACAACCTCAACATGATCCAAGAACCTTCACAAGATTGCCTAAATGACCAGGTACATCTACACTTCCTCTACTTACTCAAATCTCTTCTCTCCTACATCCGGTGCCTCAAGAACACAGTCTGCCATGACTGTCACAAAGGAGTAGATTCTTCCGGACCTTCAAACCATGAACAAATTGAGATGACACATCACAAGGACTCCTCCAACACTCCTTCCAATCTACAGAACAGGATAATGCACTTCCAGATCTCACCAGACCTTTCTGTAACACTCTGTCATTCCTAAGCATCTCCCAGAACCGGTTCTACTTGATCGATCACAACTTCTTCATATCTTCATGTGGACCTCTAAAATCTTAACTAGAACCTCCTAAGACTCATGTCTACAAACCCTTTAATCCGCATCTTTTGATCCTCAACCTATCTTGAGCTATTTCCTTACTGTCATCACTGTTCTTCATTGTTCCTGACTGAGACTGACTTTCTCAGTATCCTCAACAAATAACTCATCTAGTCCTTATCACTGATGCAACAGAAGTAAGTTGACATCAATGACAACACCGGTTAGGACCATACTTGCAACAGGAATATCCATAGATCCTGAAAGGATTTCAACAATCTTAGCATTACCTCTTCCAGCTCATAAGAAAGGCTTACAAATCTTTCTTGGAAGAATCAACTATGTAAGGGGGTTCATACCAAACATAGCAGCATTATTACAGCCCCTTACAAGCATGTTAAAAAAGAATATTCCTTTTAGCTTGACAAAGGAAGGTAAGCAAAATTTTGAAGAAATCAAAGATGCACTTGTTGCTGCCCCAACACTAATTAATCCAAATTTTGACAAAGATTTCATCTTGTATGCATTTGGTAGTGTTGATACAATCTCAGCTATGCTCTATTAGCAAAATGAGGAAGGATTAGAGTAGTCTATAGCTTTCTTTAGCCAAATTTTTCATGACTATGAGGTGAGGTATTCATTTGTTGAGAAACATGTATTGGTTATAATAAGAAGCCTTAAAAAGTTTAAACACATGCTTTCTAACAATAGAATAGAGTTGATGGTTGCCCATCCAGCAATCAAGAAGTTCTTGCTTAGCAAGGACCTAAATGACATGAGGGCAGGATGGATAACAAAAGTGATGGAATATGACATTCAGATCAAGGTTACAAAGCTTGTCTGAGGTAAAGCTTTGTGTGAGCAGCTAGCAGGGATTGAAGAGAAAAGCATTAAACTTGTAGAAGAAACTGAGATAATGCTGCAAAACAAAGAACAAGTTGCTGTCCTAGCCCCACCTACAAGTTGGGTACAGAAAATGGTTCATTATTTGCATACTAGGGATTGTCCTGAAGGTCTAGATAGATTAAAAAGAAGGTATTACAAGCTGCAAGCCATCCCTTATGCTGTAATAGATGGAGTTTTGTATAAAAGGGATTTTAATGGTGTTTTGTTAAGATGTGTAGAACCATAATAGATGCAAAAAATTATGAACAAATTTCATGATGGACCTTCTGGAGGCCACTTTGCACTAAGAAAAATAACTCTAAAGATCATGAGGGCTGGTTATTATTGTCCAGAATTATTCAAAGATGCACATGATTGGGTGAAGAAATGTAACAAATGTTCAGTGTTTGCAGGGAAGTAGAAGCTTGCAACCATGCCTCTACATCCAATTCAAGTAGAATATCCTTTTGGTAAGCGGGGTTTAGACTTCATTGGTCCCATCAATCCACCTTCAAGTCAAGGACATAAATGGATACTAACTACAACAGATTACTTCACAAAGTAGACTGAAGCAGTTGCATTAAAGGAGGCAAACGAGACTTCTGTTATGAACTTCTACCAAGACTTAGTTTCTAGGTTTGGCACTCTTGATTCAATCATTTATGATAATGCTTTAGCATTCATTAGTTTAAGAGTTTCTGATTGGTCTGTAAAAAATATATATTTTTGAATACTTTGTCCATCTACTACCACCAGGGTAATGGACAAGCTGAATTAGCCAATAAGAACCCGATTAAGATAATTAAGAAAACAGTTGATGATAATCAAAGATCTTGGCAAGATAAGTTGAAATTAGCCCTTTAGGCTGATAGGATAACTCCAAAGAGAGCTACAGGTAACTCACCTTATGTTCTAGCTTATGGGAAAGAAGCCAAATTGCCAATTTTAGTTGAGTTGCCAACTCTAAGTTATGTCAAAGTGCTTGAATTGTAAGAAGAACAACCAATGAAAGTTAGGCTTGCACAGCTAATGGAGTAAGAAGAGACCAGAAAAGAAGCATTAAGAACCTTGGAGATACATCAAGCTCAAATGAAGAGGACCTTTGATAGAAAGGCAGTTCCAAGAATCTTCAAGGAAGGAGATCTAGTGTTCAAATGGGATGAGCTTAAAAGCAAACCTGGTAAACACACCAAGTTTGATGCCATGTGGGATGGCCCATATATCATTACAGAATGCAAGCAACACAATGCATTTCATCTTGCAAAGTTAGATGAAGAGGTGTTGCCAATCCCCATCAATGGGATTCACCTCAAACAATGCTCCTAGAAGAGCATCTTTGCTGCAAATAAGTGCTTTTAGCACATTTCATTTCAATTTTATTTTGTTTTCAAAGAAGTACACATGCACATTTTGTTGGCCATGTCCTAAACAGAGTCAGATTAGTTTAAATTTTAGTATTGTTTTGCTGCTGTACTTTTCTATCAGTGTGATTTGCAAAGGTTTTCAAGGTTTCAAGCAGGAAAAGACTCATATACCCAATGGATTTGCAAGGCTACTGGTTCTGTTTTGTTTTGCAAGAAAACACCCCTGAGAGGTTGCCAAAAATGTTACTAAATTATGTTCACGCCTAATTTAGCAAGGCCTAAACATCAGTTGTTTAGAGGGGGTACTTTTTTTTGCTTATACAGGATCATCCAATCAATGTCTGATCTCTTGACAAAAGACAAGTGCAAAATCACTTATCAAAATCATGTAATAGCTCAAGCTGAGCTGTTACATCATTCTAGTAAGGGAAATCATATATAGTCAAGAAAAAAAACATTCAAAGAAGGAAGAGAATTGATGGATTTCATGTTTCAGTTATTGATTATTCATTATGCTTCAGTGCAAGTAAAAGAGGTATTTATAAACTATCAAATTATACATCATGTTTTATACATACGTTTCAAAGAAAGATCGGTTGTTTTATGCTATGTATTTGATTTAGAAACTAAAATATACATAAGTCATTGCATAGAATGAAATATCTGATTGTATTCAAAAGAATGTATAAAAGTGTCCCACACAAGTTGTGGGAGTAACTGAAGTATGCAACATAAAAGTAAATTATACTTTTGAAAGAGTAAAACTGCATAAGAAAGGAAGAGGGACCCATCATTGCCTATGAATGACGAATCCCGAGGTTGAGTTGATCTACAACTTCCTCCATCCAATTGAGCTCCAAAATACTACAAAAAAAATTGTTATGTTAGAGCTCAAGGTTCCAAAGCCTTTCATATACATAATCAAACGACAAAAGTACAACATATTTTTATGGAGTAGCAGTCATTAAAGATCAGATTATGCAAAAAGGAAGAGCAGAAGAGATAGTTGAATAAACATATTCAGGTGCCATATCAGAGAAAAGGACAAAATCAAGAGAGAAAAGCATCATGAACAATGTAATCCAAATTATGTTTTCATGTTCTAACTTGTTTGTTCACTGTGCAGGTATAGAAGAAGTTATGTTGTTGGTTTGAAGACTTTTCAGCATGTGGTGCAAAGTGGGCTCCCACAAGGGCTGAGACCAGCATGCTGCCCCTGAATTTTAGGAGGGAATAATTCATATTAATTGTGCTAAAAAAAACATATTCAATTGAAGGAGTACTACATCAAGTCAGTCATTAGCTTCAAGCTCATTGCTCATCCATGATTGTCAGTCCAGGATGTTATGAAATGAGAACCATACATGAGCATTGAGCTCTTTTCAAGACTATCCAATGATATGAGAAAAATGCATCGTCACATCATGGATTTATTCATTGTTTATCTCATTATCATTTATCATGCATTCAAGGTGTTCAAGAATATTTCAATCTTATCATGCAGCCTTTCAGATGAGGAAATGTTTAAAATAAAGGTCATGATAGAAGACCACCTTCATTAACTGATTGCATGTTTAGGACAACACTGTTGTGCTCACCAAAGAGTAATCAATGTATCAATGCATCATATGAAGTATAATCACAGGAGAAAGAGTTGGAATAGAGCCAACTATGTTACCATAAGATGCTAAAAGGAAAAGTGACTGCCATATGCCTAGTAATCAAATATCTCATCTAGGTCCTCTTCAAAGGAAATAATTGGACAACAATGCAACAGTCATTACCTTTCTCATTAGTTACAATATAGTATGAGTACCATGATAACATACAGGTGTAAAAGAGAGTCATAAGTTACAAATTGCTACTACAAGAGGTACACATGAATATTTCCCCAAGAAACATGTTGCTTTAGCCATGTAGGTGCCATTTTATGCATGAATGTTTCAAACTGAAGATTAGTATAGTTGTAGCTATACACATATATCCATGCTATACTAAGGATGAAGGAGACATTACAAATGGAGTATGCAGAAGTATGGAATAGACTGCAATAGAAATGGTAAGTTCTCATAGCATTTATAGATGTATTCTATCTTTCCAAGTGCAAGAAAGTTGAATTAATGCATATGAGGAATGATGTTCACATTTTGACATTAAGATAAAAGTGACAGATTATGTTATTCAAAACAAGTTCAAATTATTGTATTTGGAAAATACAATGGATAAGCCATGTCACAGATTTAATGCAGAAATGTGCCAAGTGTATGCATGATGAGTGGATAAACTATCACAGTCATCAAAATGAAAACATACTTATGTTTGTATTAGCTTTAATAGAGCAAAGGAAGATAGCTACAGGAGGAGCAACATATAAATGTCATAAGGATAGAGAAACAATAATGTATCGATCAAGGTCATTCTCATATTTGCCACTATACAGTTCACACAGTCATTCTTGACTAGGACAACAAGTGTATAAAGATAAAGCTGAGAAAAAGTCAAATGTAAGTATGATCACATATAGAAGAGACAAGATGGAATAGAAAAGGCATAAATGCCTTGTTTGTCTACAAAAAGGGGCAAATGAGAAAAACTTATACTTCATAATTTTTTTTTTTACCTTCATCTATGATATAGAGAGAGTACAAGAAAATAAGAGGACAAAAATACATAATGTATAGGCACAACTACAGTGATCAATGACAAGTCACAGTCCTCAAATAATCAACATACCAAGTGCATACGGAATGTCTATATCAGTTCACAGAAGTATCAAGAAGAGAGTTAAGTTTCAATGTCATGATCAACTACAAGACACTCAAATTGATGCCATGAAGATACAGTGCAGGTTCAATTCATAAAGGTAGCAGGAAGTGATCTTAAAAGTGCAACCATCAAGAAGCTATAGGGGATCATGAATTCATGAAGCAAGCTTAGAATTAAAGCCTATATCAAATCTGTATGAGGCCAAGACAAGAGCAAAGTGAAGAGTTTCAAGTTTTGCAGGGCCAAGTATTACACAGAGAATAGCAAAGATGGAAGACATTTTTTATCATATATTCTTGTTCTTGTAAATGATCATTATGCTTCTACAGAGACAAGATTAAGCATCAAGAGCTTGCGGCCTTGAATAGTGTAAAACAAAAGTTTTGTCTTTTTCCATTTCAAAAAATGGAAGAGCAGTATAGTTCATCACTTTTACATCTAGAGAAATGAATAAAAACCCATTTTGTGTCGTCACAATTAGCGGCCTAAAACTGTGTTTCTCTTCATTATTATAGAAACCCACTTGGGTTTGAGCAGAATTATCAAATACAGTGAAAGAAGTGTGGGGTTTAAGTGTATGCAGGCTCGAGTGAAAACTCAAAAATGAACAAATGTGCATATATCAATGATTATATGTTAAACTAGAAGGTGCATTTTAAGGCCATGACCATAGAGCCTGTTAGAGTTGCAAGAGGAGTGATTAAACCCTAATGGGGTTTATATCAAGTAACTATCAAAACCTATATCTATATGCATAGAACAAAGACAAAAACATAAGAGATAGAAATCTTTCGAGCTCAAATAAACCAGAAATGTATATTTTTGATGCTCAAAATAAAACAAATATCTCCTTGATAGTCGACATCTACAATAATGGCAGCAATACATCTATTGTTTTCTGCAAGCCAAGGATTCTATTTCTAGATTTTGCAATAAAGAAGCAAGGCATGATGATGAAGAACTTACCCGGGAAAATCATTTTGAAGACTGCCTATATATTGCTTTAGATGGCTCGAACCAGACAGCCATGGTGGCCTCAACATTAAGGAAGAATAAATAATAGCGAACACAATGAACACATTAGACAACCTATCATGGCCGCGGCTAATAGAGACAAATAAAACTTCAAAAAGTAGAGCTGTGTCATATTCTATGACAGAGGGAGTCATACCTTCTTTTTTCTTTAAAGAACCTTCAAGAAAATTGCTTTGAAACAACAAAGAATTGACGGTTTTGCCTCAAACCCTAACCACCATGGTGGCATAGGCAGATCTCTCCATCAAAAAGATCAAAGTACAAAGGATATTTTTTAGGGTTGTTTCTCCTTTTTGGTCAAATGACCTAGTTTAAGATATTTGTTTTTTGACTGTTGTTTTCGTGTAATCACTTTATCCAAAATAATGCCCGTGGTCAACACTTAGAATCATCACAAGCTAATGATGCCAAGGAACCCGTGGGGGGTCTTTTGTAAGATCAAATGATACCTTTTGCATATACTTTTGTTTGAAGTCTCTTTTTTGGTATAATGAGACAAGGATAATTATTTGCCTTGATTTTTCTAAGGATGGAATATGCAAATCAAGTGTTGATGATGTAAGAAGAAGATGTAATGACTTAGTATTATGCCATGAGGAGATATAAGGGATAAGAATAAGGATATTTTATGATGTCTATGCCATGATGGAGTACTATGAGGCACGTATATGTGATGTAATGGAGTGATAAGGTGGAGTTTCTTCTTGCCTTATATATTTTTATGGTTTCCAAGACCACCTTTGTATGGAGCTCGACATAATGACTTGATGAAGTCACGGATTGCCACATTGGGCAAATTGTTTTATTTTTTCTAAGTATAAAGCAATGAGGGCATTTTCACAAGCCTTGTATTTTTTTCTTTCTTGCATATCGTAAAGGCTAATTAATGTATAAATTAACACATATTAAGTGCAATATTTCTATGAATTGCCTTAATACATGTTATATTTAAGCCTTAGAAACAAATAGGACCTATAAATAACACTTATTAAGGTAAATAATTATTGCCTTTAATATTTGTTAATATAGGTTCATTACACCTTCACAAAAATGCAAAGAAGAAGATAGAAATGAAGTGGAGTCAAATTGCTCTATTTTTGGTCTTGGGGCCTATTTTTGGCTTTTCTTAAGTAAAACATGCTGAGAGTTGGAGTTGTAAGCTAAAATAGCTCATCTTGGAGCATTTTTAGGGCCTGATTTTTAGGCTTTTTATTCTTGCTCTCCCAAGCAACCTTGAGTTCCTTTTTTATAGCTTCTTCATGTAGTTTTGGAGCTAAATTCACTGCAGTTAGCTTTTTAGGGCCCATGGGACAGATTTTTTTATATAATGAGGAAAAGCTTATGCTTTTTCTAGTTCTTGCCTTTTTTCTCTCTTGTGCATTGTAGAGAGAAAGAGTATTTGTAACTCAACTTTTGTAGATTTATAGATTACAGCAGGTTACAGGTTTTATTCTTTGTCATTTTTATGCAAATGTTCCTTTATTTTTTAGTAGAATCAAGTGTCTACCTTCTCATTTGTGTTGTCTTTATTAATGATATGATTAGATTTTATTGTGTTTAATATCAGAACCTTTAAAATCATTGTCTCATTTGTACTTGCATGTATTGAATGGCAGTAAAAAATCATAGGTATTAGGTTGTGCAATTGGAATAATCTTCTTTCATGCTGTGAGAACCTTGTTATCCTCCAAGAAGAAAGTTATTTCCAGTCTCCCTTAGAAACATTTTTGTGATCATATTGCCAAAGTGAATTGTGTGGATAGATTTTCTGAGATTTATTGTGAGTTAGAGGTGCAGTTTTCCATCAAATTAGGTGCATCACCACATTTTTTAAGTTACAATTTTAGTGCTTTTAGTAGGTCTTTTCAAACCTTTTCCTACAAAGTTATTAACTGATTTGAAAATTATAAGGGAACCAACCCATAATCTGGAGGTTCAAGCTCACCATAGGTCACCCATAGTCTAATTTTGATCCAATGTTACACAGGATTGTTGAGCTTCACAACTTTGCATAACAGGTTTAATCCTGCATGATAACAGTTTTTTGCACACCCAGTGGGACTTTGAACCAATTTTCAATTCAAAAAGAACTTATTTTTCTGTTGTTTTGGTATGATCAATAGTTATTACAGCGTTTTAGAGGTTTTATTTGAAGTACTTGACAACTCTAATTTTCTGGTTTGAATAGATTAGATTTTTTCAACCTATGAAAAAGTATTGAACAAGATCAAATAAAGATCCTGAAAAGAAGCATATTCAGCTCTCACCACCAAAAAGGAGGGTTAAACAAAATCAAGTGGTAAATCCATCAAGTATAGCAGTACCAAATCTACCAAATTCACATCCTAAATTTGCTTCTCATCAAAATCTTTTATTTGCAAGTTCTTCATTAGTACCTGATAGTTCTCCACCAGCACGTCCAAGAGAATAGGTACCTATTTTCCAAGAGGAACATGTTCATCAAGAACTTGAAGAAGAGGAACCTATTTTGCAAGAAGAAGAAGAACTTGTTTTTTAGGAAGAGGAAGAGCTTGAAGGAGAAGAGCCTGTTCTCCAAGAAATACCAATACTTGTTTGCTAGGTAGTACAAATACCTATTAATCAGATGGCAACAGCTATGACCACCACCACCACCTAGAAATCAACCATTTGTGAATTTTAATGGGTGCAACCAATTGAATTTATAGTAGCATGATGCAATACTAGTAGCTACACTAAAAATTCTACCTAGTTCCACCGGTGAAGATGGAACCACACCGATAGAACACATCAGAGATATAGCATCATTATGTAGTGTCCATCATGTTACTGAAGAGAATGTAGCAATAAGGCTACTAGCAGTATCATTAAAAGGTAGAGCACTTCAGTGGTTCAAAAGTCTAGCATTTAATCTATTACATCATGGGATGAGTTAGGAGCTGCCTTGAATAGGTAGTTTCAAGATAAATCAGATCATCTATCACTTGTTGAGTAGATGACAACCATCAAGAGGGCTCCCCAAGAACAGATGTCAGACTTCAAGTTCTTGTTCCAAAGGACCTGGAATAGAATTCTATCCACGGTAAGACCTACACTTGAACATGCATTTATGTATTATCTTAGAGTATTGAATAGTGATATTACTGTTATGATTCAATCAATGGGTGGGGTTACTTTACCAGGTGCATTTGATATTGCTATTAGAGCTCAAAATAATTTAATTCAAGCTGGCAAAATTGCACCAAGGCCTCTTATGCCTATATTTATTGACATTCAACCCTTAATTCCAATTTTAGTGCCTCCTATTGCATCAATACCTACTATATACAACTGTAAAAAAATAATATTGATCCAATCTATTCTGATATACAAGAGCTCAGGGTAATCAACCAAATATAGCAAAGTTATTACAGACTATTAGTAATGAATTAGTGAGTCTCAAAATATAGTAAAACCAAAATAGTAGACCATACCAAACCCCATTTAAAGTAAATAGGCCCCCTTATTAGGCTGATTACCAAGGACAGAGAAGGAATTACAACAACAGGCCAAATCAGCAGTATAATCCCAATGTTGTCAGCTCATCAAAAGAGCTTGTACCTATGCAAAATAACATGGCTCAAGATTATGTATGGTGATATTCGTGTAACCAGCCTCATAACCAGACTACTTGCATGAATGGAGTGGTCAGTCAAGCACTCATTGTCCAAATAATTATGCTGCTACTGAAAATACAACAAGTGATGTTAATGATCAGCTAGATTCCCAAACTCAACATAATAATCCTGATGTTGCTTTAATGAATTGGCATGTTAATGATTTTTGTGGAGTAAATCAATTACGAGGGCAGAAACAGTCATTTACCAACATTGCAGCAAATACTAGATAAAAAAGAGAGTTGTTGAGTTACAATAGCAAGCTGATGTTAGCAAATAACAAGCTAACAAAGTGTAACAGCAGACTAATAAAGGCAAAAATCATGCTTCTGTAGGTCAACAAAGTCAACCTGAAGCTTCTACTTCTCAGAATGTTCATATTCTGCCAAGAGGACAGCAAACAACTAATAAAAGACAATCGGAAGCTCAATCACAGACAACCAAAGTACAATCAGATGCTACTATTCCCAAAATACAGCAAAAGATTAGTGGCCCTTCTTTCAATATTCTTGATCACATGAAAAAGACCACTATTAGCATATCTATATTGGATGCATTACACATCCCAGGTTAGAAAGATTTGTTACAAGATGCTTTAGCTTAGTTATCTTTGTCCAAAGAAGATCAAACAAGTCAGCCCTAGGTTGTGCTCACTAATGAAGTACAAAATAAGAATGAACAGCCAAAACAAGTGAGAAAACCACCTCCTTTTTATGTTACCTTGATAGTTGGCAACCATCTGGTCCATAACTATATGATTGACTTAGGAGATAGTAGCTTCGTGATGCCCAAATAGTTAGCTGACAAGCTTGGTTTGAATTATGAAACTGTTGCAAGGGGGGTTGTTCAATTAGATGGTATTGAAGTTAATATAGTGGGGATGTTGAAAATTTTTGGTCTTACCTTACATGTATGCCCCAATTTTGTAATCTATCAGGACATCCATGTTATTGATCTACCACCTCACTTTTCCATGTTACATAGGATTGTTGAGCTTCACAACTTTGCATAATGGGTGCAATCCTGTATGATAATAGTAATCTTTGTCTATAATGTAGATAAATGTACATGCTCCATACATGACATCCTTAACTAATTTTGTAATATTTTTCCTTAATAAATCTCATGCATGTCTTCCCTTCTATGTTACATGACTTTACTACATTTATCTCCATGACCTATCATGATAGTACATTGTATAAGATAAATGATATGGATACTCATTATATTTCCTTTTATTCCACTTCTCATCCGATTGAGAATTCTTCTTCTACTTCCACTACCTTTTCTATAGTTCATGATTGTACCATGTCTTTTCCCACTTCCTTGCCTCGTTGGATACATGTTCAAACTCTCTAGATCTCTTGTAGGATGTTAAGGTTGTCGAAATGCACAAGACAACTAAGAGCGGGGTGTGAATCATTTGTAGCCAAAGCTTTGAACCCTCACTAATATTCAAATCAAAACCACTTATTTATCCATTAATCTGTTAGTGTGATTAATCATAAAGGCATATAACAAAAACTTAAACACATCAACACCATAAACACATGAAACACCATATTTACGTGGAAAACCCTAAAAGGGAAAAACCATGGTGAGGATTAGCTCACAATATAAAGTAATATGAATACCGAATTACAAAGAGGCTCACTGCCAAAGGGCTCACTACCCAAGGACTCACTGTCCAAAAAAATGCTCACTGTAAAAGGCTCATTGCCAATAGGGCTCACTGCCAGAATGTCTCACTACCATGAACTAATATAATAGCATCTACCACATGCCTGAGTTTAGTTCCATTGAAGCATAATATATATCTCCTTCGCAGCCTTACAACACAAACATCCTCATCTTCACATTTTTTTGCACATTCACACAAATTCTTTACACTTATTTATATCAATCATCAACCTTGGAACATACATCAAGGTTGGCAACACACTATACAACCTTTGGAATAGTCTTCAAGGTCAACAAACATACATAATTCAAATTAGGTCTAGACCTAAACATTATTGCGAAGCAAATCAATGAAGGTAGAACATTTCATGGCTTATCTTAGACCTAAATACATCTTCACATGCTTCAACACGCTTCTACAATCCACAAAGCACATCTACAAAGAGTGGTAGCACCCAAGTCGGCCAAAATTGTGCAAACACCAAGAATACTTAGGCACACGCTTCCAAGAACTCAATCATAGCTTGCAGACCAAGCACAAGCTTTCAACATAATCTGGAGACATCCACAAACAACACAAAATCACCTAGGAGCCAACAAATCTAGCTGCAACAAATCTCACCTGAAGACAGATCACAAACTACTCACAACCAACACTGCCAAGCTCTCCTACTCATGAAAACTACCTTTTGGAGCACCAAATCACAAATCCTTTGGAATGAAGATAGCTAAGGGCCTTATAAACATATGTCTAGAATTGCAACCCTTGAAACCACTCCACAGAGAAATGCAAAGAAAAATACTTTCTCCCAGACACCTCTACACAACCCAGAAACTATGTCAAATACAGTTCAAATTGGTGAACATAACTTCCACTGCATAGTGACCTGAACCATCAAATTATGGATTTAGCATCTTCAAACACTTATCTAAAACATATCCAAATCTCACACTCCGGTCTTCAACACAAAAGAAATACAGAGCAAAAACTCAAACAGTATTCTGTAAGCCAAAATACTCTGCAACACACTGTTTCCTCTGGAGAACAAATTTTCTCAAAAGCACTTGGAAACCCAACAATAGGAACAATATTCTAACATCATCAACACCTCTATAAGGCATTCAAATCACTTTAACATGACAACTCAATCAAGCAACAATCAACAATATTAGAAGACACAGTTGAGACCAATGACAACACAAGCATGTTGACATTAATGACAACACCAATTAGTTCATACTTGCAACAATCTCCCCCTCTATCATTGATGGAAACATATGATGTGAAAAACTATCATGACACAATTCTATACTAATCTCATTTTTCCCCTTTCTTTTATACATCTTACTCTCCCTTTGTTTTTCACATGAACTCTCTCCCCCTTTGACATCAATGGCAAATGGTGACACACCTTCTTCAAGCCTTCTCCCCTTGAATATGATACAACACATACTTACACTATTCTCAACTACTCTAAATACTCCCCCTTAAGAGTGCACATTAAACTGTATCAACTCTTACTCTTATTTCAGAGGACCTTAGGACCTTCACAAACTAACACTTCCAGAGTAACATATCTTGTCTTTAAAACTTTAGACTTGACTCTACACAAATTAGGGTATGGCATCCTTCCAAAAACTTTCCTTCTTCTTTGGGAACATAACATCACATCTTTTATCAACCGTCATGCTAGCTTATGAAAATAATGCAACTTATAACTAAGACAACATATATAGCCAACAATTTCCTTAGATCAACACTCATATGTCTGCAGCATTTCTCCTACAGGCTCCCCCTATCATTAGTCACTGCTACCTGCTCCTCCTTAGAGATAGCCATCATTAGTCAAGGATAAAACAATGTCTTCTTCCATTCAAGAAAGTAGTCTTCACATCCATTTGATATATTTTGAAATCCTTATGTGCTGCAACAGTCAAAAACATCCTAATGGACTTCAGTCTTGCCACCGGAGCATAAGTTTCCCCATAGTTTATTCCTTCCACTTGTGAGTAGCCTTTATACACATGTTTTGCCTTGTTCTTTACCACTTCTCCATTCTCATTTAATTTGTTTCTGTAAACCTATTGAACACCCAAAGTACTAAGAGGGGGGTGAATCAGTACTCTATTAAACCTCTTACTTATTAAACTAGTAATCCATTTGCCACAAGTAATAACAAAGCAAATTAAACATAGAAGAAACAACCATAAACCATCACACATGAGCACCAAGATTTTTACATGGAAAACCCAAAACTAGGAAAAACCACGGTGAGTGTTAGCTCACAATATATTATGTAGGAACAATACTAAATTACAATAGAGGCTCACTGCCCAAAAGAAGTGCTCACTGCAAGAAGGCTCACTGCCTAAAGAAAGAAAGAAAGAAGAAGGGTGGCTCACTGCCAATTTGAACTGCTTTTGATTGCATCTACACATGCATGGTTACTGTTCCAATGAAGCTTAGAAATACTGTCTCAAAACTCTTCATCTTTGATTGCCCTATTTCACTATTTTGTTTCTACATCAAACAAAATCTCTCTTCTTCTGCTCTTGTCGCCCTTATGATACTTCACACCTCAAATCTATAATCACATTCTCACTTACATCACCCAAACACCAAATTTGATCCCATATATATCTATAATATTTAAAATTTACACGTTAGGTCAGCATACTAAGATGTAGCATGTAGTCATAACTTGTCAACCAAAATCATTTACCAAAATACACAGCGGATCAAAAAAACACCTGAATCATATTCACATATGTCGGCTCCATCCATATAATCACTTAGAATAATATTCCAAACAACAAAACTTACCGCACACACATTATACTGTCATGTTGGCCTTAACCATAGACTGCCAGTAGTTCAGTTCAACTGTCAGACTGTATCTTCCAATGCAGACCACAAGACTTTCTCAAATCAATATTAGAGACTCTCCACATATCATAGATCATACCTCTAGAACCATAAAGCAAAATATTCTTTTGCACTAGAATGCAGACCACAAGAACATGTGCTATGTCACAGTCAAGTTCTGTCAGACCAAGTAGTGATACTTAGGCACCCATAACTATCTTTCTGGCGGAACTCAAAACGTGCAACTCTGGATTTGGATACTTCATATTGTAGACACCTAAATGTGTCCTCATATTGCAAAACTCTAATCGCTGCCATATTCTACTATTTTCCCTAATTTTCCTCTATGGTTAATTAATTAATTTTAATTATTTATTTATTTAGTCATTCATTTTCCTAATGTCTTCTTTCATTAATTTAAACAAATAAAACATTTATTTAAATACCCTCACCTAATTGACAAAATCCCCTTTCACATGCATCATTTCAATAAATTAAATAAATTGGACAAATTTATTTGATTTGATTTCCATTATCCATCTCATCATTTCTTCTAATTTAAAATTGTCTTTTATCCTCTAATGGAGGGAAACCCTAACTGATCTCAACCCTCCATTTGCCTCCAAAGTCAACACTCAATCCTAGCCCTCCATTTGAACAAGCTCCTCTATAAAATCACTTTTTCCAGCTCATTTTCAGCTCTCTTAGTTCATTTTTCATCTTCTTAATTCTGGAATCTCCCTATTTTTCTTACAATCTCCAATATCTTGCTAATCACACACATGAGCTTCTCAAGATGGTTGCATGAACTTGCAAATCTGAGAACAATAATGCAAGGTTAAGGAGGGAAATGGAGATAGGTCGATATTAGCTTAGATTCTTAGTTGTTTGCATGTTATTTCTATTTTCTTGATTGGTTTTCTAGGCTAGATTGCACTCCATTGGGAGCTAGGGTTAGTTGTGATTTCATTTCTGCATGTTAGCTAGCTTTTCCCTTGACTTCAACTGGTGAACCTGACGTGAAAAGATTAGTTTTTACCAACTTTTGAAAGGAAAAACTTGCAGCTAGCTTCCTGGTCTCAAATGGACCTCACTATTGAGTTCAGGAGGCCCTTTCAGTGAAAAATGACAGTAAATTCACCCTATTTCGCTTCCAAATAAATTTTACAATTTTTTGAAAAACAAATTTATGGGGCTACAAATCTGTACAGTACGGATCCGTACCATACGGATCCACAGAGCTCCCCAATTTGACATCACTTCTGGTCTGGTGTTTGTTTGTAGGCAATCGTTTACAGGCTCTATGTTTATTATCTTTGGTGGTAGGATTTAATTTGTTTGGCAGGGTAATTTTTGTGTTTGTAGCTTTAAATATTTGCAAATTTAATTTTTATGTTGTAGGTTTAAATCCACCACCATACTCTACAAAAACCTAACCCTTCAGCTTTGGCACCTCCAAACCCCTAGCGAAACCCTAACACCTCAAATGCATGTCGACTACTTCTAATACCCGCTGCCTCACCTACATAAAACCCTACCAGACTATGTTTGGCAATTCCCTTTGGTCGA